>OW387027.1:90934334-92225584 GCA_936439885.1 Nowickia ferox
TGAAAGTATTTTCATCTCATTTAAGCATTAATTTTCTTATACCTTATAGATTTTTATAAATACATATTCTAATATTTAAGTTTTTGTGGTTTTAAATGTTGTGAAAATGTCTGCAAAGTTTTAATCGTCTCGTTATTTTGTTTTCTTCTTGTTTTTCATATTTAATTCCACGTGAACAGTTTTGTTATTACGAGGGTAAACTCTTAAGAGCATTAGCAAATATAAGTTTTTATTTAAAATATTAGTTGCTGTTCTCTTGATAAAATTAATCAAATAATTTTCAAGCTAATTTTTATAAAAAAAATCCATCTTATTTTAAAGTTTTCTGTGCCTAGTTGACTAAAAAAAAATAACACTACGCAACAAACTGACGAAAAAAGAACTATATATGTGTCTTTAATTATGGAAGTAGTCTAAGTCATATATTCCTTTGGTCGAGATATTTAGTAGATTACATTTGAACAAATCAAGAATGATTTTTATATTATGCAAAATATTAATTAAAGGTTGTGCTAGTATGGCTTAATTTAAATTTATTTACTGTTCATTAAATATTTGTGGAAATTTTTTAAGATTTGTTTAGAATTTTGAAGCAAAAATGCACATGACTTAGACCACTTTCATAATTAAGTGCACATATATCCATCTGTGCAGTGTTCGCCACAGCCTCTTTATCTTTTCCATGAAAGTTAGTGTATGTGGCGGAAGTTCCATCAGTCTTATTTGCCATAGCATCGTGAAACACTCTATCCATCATCACAATTCAGTGGTCTACTTCATCCCCAGGCACGTTCCTATCAATGAGCAGGACAAGATCCGTCAAATTCTCGTTCAATCAGCACTTAAATCTTCGGCAGTCAATTTTATCAAAATCGTATCTCGTGTAAGGCTTTCCTGTGATACAATCATCCGTGAGGAATGTAAACTGCACCGCACTGTGGTCAAATTCACAGTCTATTAAAGTCCGAAGTGCGGTCAAGTCAAAAGTGTCCAAAAAAAGTCAATGTAGAGAGATAAAATCGGATTTATCTTGGTCTGTCTTCAGTATGTCAATATCGAGACTCGTCGGTAAGAAATCTCGTAGCCCACGTCTGCTCTCATTACTATAGGGTTTGCGCCAATACGGGTGCATGGCATTATGGTCAGGACCAATCAATACACTGAAATCCAAAGATAATATTGGGAATAGCTCGAAGTGTTCTGATTCAAACGCAATGTTGACGATCTCTTCACTATGACACGAGTCCCTCACAAGAACACCACCCCTCACGAACGTTCTGACGGCCTTAATATAAAATTTGTGGCGAGAATTAAGATGATGATCAGCCAATATTACTATCTCTTGTCTGTGTTCTGTCATAAATAAATCCAACATACATATGTCTCTTGTGTCTAGATACGATTGAGTTGACGTTTATTAAAATCGTTTTAATTGAATTAGCCATGATGTCCAAGTGACATTAGCATACCAAAGAGGGAACGCGATCGATCCTCATATATACCAAGTTCCCGATAATCCCTCGCAAAGTTTCAAAAATGACAGTTGTAACTTCCTTGCGATGAAGCTGAAGTATGCTGTCACAAACTATAACCAAATTAGAATGCAAATTATAAATATGTGAAAACATTTGATCATGCCGATGTAAAAATTCGAAACAAAAAGAGAAATAAAAAAGTGCATATTACTACTAATTGTGAAGTGGTGTAAAAATTCTAATGATGCCATTTTCAATCGTTTTTATTTTTCAGTGTCGCGTAGAGAATTATTAAACTTTTGACTGAAAAAATTCAAATCACGTTGTACGCAAATTATCAGTTTTTTTTTAAATAAATTTATATTACAGAATTTTTTGTTTGGTTGTAAGTAACACTAAAAGAGAAGGAACGGATGTGGAAAAATATTAAAGCAATATCCTGTTAACATTTGAGCAGCTTTTTTGCTTTGATTTACTTCTCCATGGGTTTCACAATACATTTTATTATTATATTTATTATAATACGTTATTTTAATTTAAAAAATGCGTTCTTCATTCTATTAAACTTTGCGAATTTTGATGATGCTGTCGTATTCATACAAAACATTTTAGGCTTATTACAATCTTATTTGAAAAATTTTCCATACAAATATTTCAAATAAGCTCTTAATAAACCTAAAATATTTTTAATGAATATGGCAGTTAGTTTTAAAATTTTGTGGTGGGTCCTATTTCAGTCAAAATTTATTTATTTATTTATTTATTTAAATACTTTACAAAGTAAATTTGCAAAGTATTGTTGCACAAATATGGGCGGGGTAGCTAGACCATATGCCCAAAATGTTATTCAGTGAAAATATTATTTCATATTTAGAAATTAGTAATTGAATACAAAATTTAATTTTTTCGGTAATACAACAACTTTGTATGTGTGTAGTTCCATAAGTACTTATTGTCCAACCCTCGTAATTTGAAGAACAAGGCACTAAACTCAGCTACCACTTCATTAATTTTTGCTAAAGATTTCCTTTATGGAGCTTTTCTTTCCTTTCGTATTAGTATTGGTTTAATAAAGATTGTAGCCATCGATGGTTTGGTAAACTTTTGACCTTATAAGTGCAAATAAGTAAATATAAATTCTAAAATAAGTAAATCTTCAGTATGACATCTTTACTTTTAGTTATAAGTATAATAATACTATAGCTTTCAGGCATAATTTAGGATTTGTTAGCCAAAGTGGGGAAAAGGCCGAAAAAGCAAGAAATAAGAATAATCAAGCTTTTAAGTTTTTTTATACCATTTAATTTTTGCACTTTTTTTACAAATTGAAAAATTTAATTCAGGCAGTATTTACTTATTTTAAAATCTATAGCATTATATTTCTTTTAAATAGTTTTGGCAATAAGACTTTTGCCTGATCTCAAGCCTTTAATTGCACTGACCCATCACTGCTTAGGAGACTTTTACCTCACTTTTAGTTTTCTTTCAATAATTTAATGTGTGTTAGATATACTCGTACTACGCAATCAACTCAGGTGTTTGCAAATGTAAAAACATTATTCACTTCTTAGCCTTTTACATCCCTTTCCCTTGTTTCCTTTTTTGTTATTGCTTCTTCTTAGCGTATTCTTACCCATCGAAATAACAGCTGCAAGGAAGGCGTAAGACCTAAATAACACTACAGTAGTACAAACAGATATAAAATGAAAAACAAATGTGATGTTATTTGGTCTGCTTTTACTTTAACAGACTTCATTACTTGTTACCATATGTACACTGGAAAAAAAACTCACACAATATTTACGAAATATTTTATTATTTCGCTTAAGAAATTTTTTTCGTTAAATGAAATATTCAAATTTTTTTTTTACACAAAATATAAATAGAAATTTAAAAAGTGTGAAATAGAAAAAAAATAAACAGAACGCTGAAAATTATTATATTTTTCCTAAATTTCTAAATTATACATAAAAAAGTAATATGAATAGTTTTGTAATATCAATTAAAATATTTGTAATAAAAATAAAAAAATTAATTGAATTTTTACCTATTAACAATTTGATAATATCAATTAAGTTTTTTCACTCAAATTAATTAATACAATTAAAAATTTAATTGAAGCAATTAAATTCTTAGTTGAAAACATTAATTGGTGAATTCTTTTTTTTTTTTTGTGTAAAAAAATACAAAACTCTGACCTTAAATATATTTTATTAATATCTATGGCAATAAGGAAAAAGTGCAAAAGTCATTTGTAGGGAAGAACTTTTAAGCGTTCAAGTCGATTTTCAGAAATTTATTTCTTTTACATTTAAAATTGAAAAATTTTATATTTACCTTTATTTTTTTTAACTATAAGTAATACGTTTGAGTTTAAATATATCAAAGTATTATTCCAAATGAGATTAGAAGTCAAAAAAAAAGATAAGCCGCAAGTCATTTTGCTATAACTTCCTGAAAAATCACACAAATTCATTGAGGTTATACTTTTATATTCAGGTATACTTTCGCATATGCGGAGGTATCTTTAACTCAAAATCAGCTTATCTCGACTTAAGCACTTTTTCCTTTTTGCCACAGATATATGTCTATACGAATCTTTTGACTTCAAAACGAAAGATTGTTTTTCATACAATGTTGCGTGCATTATTTTCAGCGTATTCTTGTACATCAAAGAATATTGGAAAGTATGTGTGTGTGTGGTTAAGCATTTGACTGTATGTATTATAAGGCTGGATTTTTTTTTTTTTTTAAATAGTAAACTAGGCAATATTTTACCATTTTCGTCTATTCTAATGCTTTAAAAAAAATCCTAGAGTCGATGAGTCTGTTAGAGCTTTTTCTTTCATAAAAAACCCATAAATTATTCAACTTTAGACAAATGTGAGCCATTAAGCGGTAGTGCTGTTGTTTTGTTTTTATTTTTTCTTTCACTTTGCCTCCTCGCATAAAAGGTGAGTGTAAATAATTTGTATATAAAAAGGTATTTTGCTGAGTCGTCTGTATCAGAAATTTGAGACAAAAATTTAATAATATTAAAGTTCATATCTTAATGTCACATTAGTAAGCAGAAAAATGAGAAGTAATAAATAATCTTAAGAAAAATTTAACACATTAAAATAGACAGCTTGAAATGTACGTGTATAGTTAGTTGAGGACGCAAGAAACCCTTTTAAAAAGAAACATTCGTCGAGTTGTTTTCTCAAATGAAAGCCAAAATATTTAATATTTATACTAAACTTAGTATTATTAAAAGAATACTAATCATTTTACATTTTAAATCACCCATGAGACAGTTTTTTTTTTTTTTTTTTAATTTGGCCATTCTCACAACTAGTTTTTTTTTTTTTAAGTTTAGATGGAAATTAGTTTAAAAATTTGTTGAAAAGAATACATTTTTTAAAAATCATCGTGAGTATTTTCTAAAACTACAAAAATTGTTAATCATTTTTCACTAGTTTTATCTGCATATTTTTCATATGATTTGATTTTATGATTTCACACGTTCTGAACAGAAAAGTTTCTTTCACAAATACGCTAATATATTTCTTTACTACAAAGAAGTTGTTCCTTTTAACTCCCATTTCATATTGCAGTTATGGTTGTAAAAAAATTTATTACAACTTTTGCGAAATCATAAGTATGGAAAAAAGGACCACTCACTTGTGACACAGATGTTCACAAAACATTTTAAAATTAGTGCAGAGTAATATAATTTCGCTGAAGTTACACACAATAAATTATTCACCAAAATTAAGAATAGTAAAGCATAAGGACACACTTCAGGCAATAAAGACACCCATAACAAATAAATACATGCATATGAATGCCACTTGTGGCATGCCGCATAATTTGCATTTATTTGCCACCCCACTCAAAACATTACGCATACATACCGCAAAAGGTGGTCTTCTCAATTTTCTCGAGCTTAAGAATCTAAAATAAGAACAAAGAAGAAGAAAAAAACCCATCAAATGTTAAATATGGCTGTAAGCAGTAAGCAACCTTGCCACATTCTAAGTAAGTATGAAAGAATGTTAGTGTCTGCCATTGTGTGTGTAGTTCGTTTTTACAATACCCTCAAGTTAAGTCATATTCAATTTGCTTTCATTTGCATATTAAAGCTGCACTCTTACAAAGAATCACAAAAATTGAAATAAAAACATAAAATTTTTCTTTTATTATTATTTTTTTTTTTTTTTTTTTTTTTTGCTTATTACACATTTAAGGAATTATGCAAATGTAGAAGTATTCGCCACAATGAGAATCAAGAGCAGACAGAAGAAAACATATTATTTGGCTGTAACGAATTCTAAAGAAATTTTCCCGAACTTAATATTCGTATGGTGAGCTTTTTAAACTTACAGTCCTTACAATTTTTCGCCAAGGTATTTTTTTTATCAATGCAATTGTTATATTTTTGGAAAATTGCTAACGTTCCGAAAATTTTTCTCGTAATACCAAATGTCATTTTGCAATTGTTAAATGGGGGAAAAAAAAAGAAATACACATTCGCTGGCAGCCTCACGTTTTTACTAACTAACATTCAGATTTAAACGATACTACAGCTTCAAAAGTAAAACGATACAAATCGACTAATTCTACCATAAGAGGTACCCTAAATTTTTTAACTTTTGAAGCAAAAATAATGAACTATTCAGTCAATTTGTAAGTACTTACGACTTAAGAGTACGTACACTTTTTGCATTCTTTTAAGCAAAATATTTGCTGGGTAATTTGATTACAATATGCATTTCAAACACAATTTTATTTATATATCATATGTATATTTAATTTCTTTACACATTCAAGAAAAACTGCACAATCAGCGTTTTTAATACATGCTTTCATTACTACATTCAATTATTAGGAAAAAGTTCAAAATGCTGTCATAAAATTTTAATTAAAATCAATCTCTTTCATTAATTGTGCTTATCTTAGTAATTAAATACAAATACAAAAAGAAAACTTTTGCTAAAAGGATTTTTGCTGGTGATGTTGCTTATAAGTATTATATTGCTGTTAAATGTTAAAATTATCTGCAATGCGATTACAGAAATAGGATTGTACAAGTAAAACTTTTACTTTTACTGAAAATGGCTGGAAGCTAAAATTTAAGCATAATGAGATGCAGATGTGAGTGTATGAGGAGGTGTTCAAGCATTAAAGCTGTTGTTTTTGTTTCAGCTAAAATAATTTCCAACTCATCATTATCGTCATCGTCATCATGACAGCCTCATCATAACACTTTTGCCATTAAACAACATGAATGAACTAGGCGATACATTTACAACATCAACAACAGGAGATATCGGCATCAACACCATCAGCAACTTTAGCAACATTTGTAAAATGGTGTTGATGACGATGATTGAAATACTCATATACTCGTACAAACTTTTGTTAATGGCTTCTCTCCCACACTTCGTCTTTGTCCTTCTTCTTGTTATCACTCTTCTTGCAATAAAAGCTTATAAAAATGTTTTGTTTTAGCAAATTCCATGTAACTCTTTGCACAAATACACAAATAATTGTGTAAATTGTAATGAGTATGTCGGAAGTAAGTGTTTGTGTGTTTGTTCAGCGTAAGCTTCTTGTTGTTCGTGTTTAATTACTGGTAATAAGTATGATGTTAGCTGATGAGTTGCTACATTTTTGCAACAAAAGTTTCTACTCTTAGTTTGGTTTGAGAATTCATGATATGAATAAAATTTTAACATAAATAAAGTTAGGTTTAGTGCTAAAATTCTTTACATTGGGTGGAAATATTTGTATGTTGTACCTTCAACCCGGGAGTGCTGTGTAAATTAGAATATTTAAAACTAAAAAGTATATTGTTGCCATTTGTAAAGTTATGTTTAACAAATAATTTTACTAATAAACCGGACTAAATTATCGGTTTTTATATAAAACAAAGCGATTTCGCTCAGCAAAACCAAAAATATTGTAAAGCATCTTTCAATAGGGACTTCCGAATTTGATAGTTGAAAGCGAGCATTCTAATGAAGGTACATTTGTCCAATTAGCTGTCATTTATTTAGTCTGTTTTGACAAATCATCATGTACGGTAGTTATGATTATTTTCTTTATTGTTCGGGCAGTCTACATTTCTAGATGAAAAGGTACGTCAACAATAAGAACCCAGTCAAAAAGGAGCGACTAGAGTTGTCACATGACCGTTCTCCAAGTGATAGGGGCCAGTCGAAATTCTTACAGGTTCTATGGGTTAAAGTGATACTTTTTGTGCACTCTGTGACTTATCATTGAACTTTTTGATAGGAACTTAGTCGGTGTAGAATAATATAATTCATATATATGTACGAGTACATGCCATACCGACATTTAACTCTAATAATTTAAATCTTATAAACTATTTTTATTGTTACAAATGTCATTATATTTTATTTTATAGTTGAGGCTTTTGTGGGAGTCGAACCGAATACCTCCGGAAAGACAGGCTAGTACACTGGCCACTCGAACACAAGGTCACTCATTTTTTGAAAGTATATGTAAGTACCATTTAAGCTAAAGTTAATACCTAAATATAGTTTCAAAACTATTTCCAGAGTGACTTGGTGGCCTCATTGGAGTCCCAATTAAATTTACTGAATTTTAAGAGGACACATTACATAAATGTTGAATATGTAACCATTAACGCGATATGTCTTTTTTCTCCATACACTACTCCCTACTTTTGGTAACACTCTCATTCTGTCATGTCATATGATGAGTACGTTTAGATCATTTGTCACAAATTTTTTTGCAGGGCTCTTCTGGCGACAAGTTTTGCTGGGAATTCAAGCCACCTGACTAGCATTCTGGGAATATTAATTCTTCTTTAACATCTTGAAAATTTTCTAGCGTTGCTGATGATCTTGAGCCTATTTATTAATGAGAGGTATGCTGAGAACACTAGCTAACTGGTGCAAACCTCTAAAACTGCACACTTTTGTTCATAACTGTCGCCGAATTATTATTTTTGTTAAATTCTCGCAAGCACAATTCGCGGTTGCGGTGCGGAAAATGGTCCACAGTGACTGAATTCGTACTAGCCACAATATCGATAGGCATAAGCGACGCAACTTTCATAACGATGAGTCTACGGAGTAGGCTAAAAAAGCTTTTGGGACTATTTTTTGCAAAGAGATGAGTTTTGTTTTCTAATCAAGAATTTTTTTTTTGCTAGTGGAGACAATAAAGTTAGATAAAATTTAAGGGCCTTATTGTGATTTTTGTGTTGCCATTGGACTGCGACTGCGACATTTTGGTCTTAAATTAAAGATCAAATATACGGCTCTGTTCTGTAAACCGATCGATTTGATATCGCACAATTTTGAAAAACTAATATAAATATATTTTTTAGATTTTTTAAATTTTTTTATTATATAGATTCTCAAATATCATATCTGAAAGAAAATTATCGTGTATGATTTTTCACTTTTTTGCCTTCTTTAGCAAATAGTATTAATTAATAAAAAATTTTATTTCTATAAAAAGAATTTATGTGCAGTTTCCACAGGCAGATTACTCGTCTAGAAAATTTGTATTGAAAGTCACTCAAAATATTGAGTGCTTTCGATATAAATTGTATACTCAAGTCGACCGTCTGGGTTGTAGAAACAGGGGGTTAAAACTACTGAACTTGAACCCAATTAAAAGTTTATAAATACTTGTTATTAAAAAAAAAGAAAAAAAAAATAATGAAAAAAATAATAAAAAAATTATATAAATATTATTAAAGTCTGTTTAACGATATCGAAACTACGAATGAATACAGATTTGAGTTTATTAATAAGGAACATATATATTTGAACGGTATGCCGAAAGAAAGCAAAAGTCCTTTTATACCAAATACGATTTAGCTACGTCGACAAGACTATTAACTTTGTTTTTATAATTTTTTTTGTTGTTTTTTTTTTGTTTTTTTTGAAAGAGAAGTAACACTCAGGCAATGAATGCCTAATACTTATACTAGGTGTTACCTTCTTTTAGGAAAGGGATAGTGATAGAGAAGACAGGTGGTGAAGGAAGAGATAGAGGAAAAGCTTAATTCTTTTACAACTCTGCTTTTTGCAAGTTTTTAATAATGAACTGTTGCAGCGCCTCTGGTGTTGAATGAGGCGTATTAAATTTTTGAAGCTGTGATTAGTAGCCATTTTATTGGTTATTTTACTTCGCCGATGATTCTGCTATACAACGAACGAGGGCGCTCTGATGTAACATTAGGGTTAGTATCTGCTGAAGTTGGTATAATTCAGTGACCAGGAACTATGCCTTCATTACGTGAACTTTCCTACAAGAACTGATACAAAGGGACTCTAATGTACATCAGAAATATGCGTGGTGTTGTTATTTGATGACTGTCCGATACCGGGCTCGAACTCAGGACGTTTGTTTTCGTAGTCAACGTGCTAACTACCAGCCAGAGCCACCCTCATATATTCCTTTATATTCATTAAACAAAGAACTCGCGCATTTCAAACAGAACCAATGTAGTTGCAAAACGAACCAATAATAATACGGTGTTGTTGTGCAACTATTTTATTGAATGATATTTCATTGTTCAATGACTAGTATAATTTTTAAATTTTAAAGAAAACGACTAAATATCATGAAAATTCCCATCTGACAATGTTTTGATTTATTACTGCGTACGAAACATCAACTGATAAACGTAAGTAAATGCAAGCGAAGACTATCGACGTCATTGAACCCAAATTGGATCCATTTCGACTGAATGGTGTTTGATCGATTAGATTTCCTTGCGATATCGTTGAGCAGACTGTAAATATTAGTCTCATTATGCAAGTTTTATGTACTCTGTCGACCGAGTTTTAAAAATTGAGAGCAATAATCTCTTTACAAAAACAACTGCCAACAGCTGGCAAATGGAAAAGATTTATTCACTCACATTCTGAATACAATTTAGAGAGGGAAATACTCGTATGAACAATATTGTTGCATGTCACACATTTTCTCATACATACATATGTATGTATGTATATACCAATGTGTAGTTAAGCATGCACATACAAATTAAGAAAAATGAAAAATGACTTGCCAATATCACTAACCGTGAGCAAAGTATCAGCGGTAAAAATTTCAACAGTAGTAATTAGGTTTGTTTTTTTTTCTCATATAATTGTGCTGGAAAAGTAGAAAATGTATAGTATATATTGGCAAGTTTAGCAAAATAATGACAAAAGGTGGTTTAACCATAATAGTGTCTGTTATTGACAGTTAACACTATAATCATTAAACATTTCTTCTTTGGCCTTTTCTTCAGTTTTTGTTTTGAAGTCAAATGTCACGACTTTTATAGTCCTCATATACTATATACTATACATGTGTATGTGTCCGGAAGGAGGGTGTATGTGCAGCTTTATGTGGCCTTTAGCTAAAAATTCAAACACTTGTTAACACAAACCTGCGTACATTTAAACACACGTACACTGGCAAATGACATGTTTCATTAATCAAAACTTGTGGAGCAGAATAAAAAGTAACAATAAAAAATTATTGTAAAATAGAAATCATGATTTTATACAACTGTAAAAATGTACATTAGTTGTTGTGTTTTTTTTTTGTAATTCTTTCCTAGTAAATTATGTGTTATTACTATTCGCCATTTAAAATGACCGTTTTCTATTATTTTACTATTCCAAATAAATATACATACATTTCGATGTTATTTAATAAAAAAAAACATTTATTTAATTGTTACTCCTTTTGCCTTTACTGCTATTTTTGCAAGGCACAGTAGTACGTTATCCTTCTTTCTGCTCACGGTTAATATTGCAATTTGTATAAGAGAATAGTTAGAAAATAATTTTTATAAAATTCTAGATGAGCCCGGCAAACGTTGTCTTAAACTACAAATTATTCCATACAGTGGTCACTTGTTGAGTCAAAAAACAAAAAAAAAAACCTACCCGGTATTGACCCGAACCTGTGTTGAAAATTTCAGCTCCACAGGTCTTATAGTTCCAAAAATTATTCGTTAGTAACAAACACACACTGCGATTTTATGCATATACATATATATATAGAAGATATAAAATCAATTCGAATTTTTTTTTTTTTATTTACATATAAGACATCGCCTTCTAGCAAATCGTTTCACTGTGCAGTGTATGTTTTATATACCGTATACATGTTGGGTTATGCATTTACAATTAATCTGAAAGCAATGAGTAATGAAACATGCGACATTGTATGTTGACAGAACATACAATAAGAAAGTAGTAATTTGGAAATTGTTGTTGACGTTTCCCTGCTTGGTGGAATAAAAAATGCTACCATTAAATAAACCAGAGTTGCCAGTAGGAAAAAAAATCTATCGTGGGTCTGAAAACTTTGTTCTTTATGTAACGGAAAAATTATATTTATATATATTTATATTTTATTTATTATATAAAAAGTTTTTCAATAATCCCTTCCTATCTTTAAATTTAAATAAAACAAAGTGTGTGTATTATATATAAGGTGCCAATTTCTCACTGCTGGTTCCTTTGAAAGAAGCAAAAATATACTTCAGATGAAATCTTTAATTCAATTTAAATAAAAGCCATTATGTATTTTTCTATTTACTGTTGTTTTATTATTAAAAATCTTATCACATTGGCGGTATTCGATGTTTGATGCAAATTTTCGTGCGTTAGTGCAAATGCAAAATATCGTAGCTTTTCTTTAAAATCCAACAACAAAATACACACACAATCCAAATAAAAGCTACGGTATTTTGCATTTGCAGTAACGCACGAAAATTTGCATCAAACATCGAATACCGCCATTAATTTACTGTTATTTTTAGTTAATATTATTTTGTTGTGAAGATTTTTTACTTAATTACAGTTTTGAATTATAATTTACTTCTTTTGTTCTTAGGAAACTTAATAATATTTTTATAATAAAGTTTTATTCGTATATATGTAGAAAGCGTGTTCTCTAGTTGAACAAATGTCTTTTGTTAGTTCACTTAATTTTTATCAATTTACTCAAGGAATTTATTTAAACAAGTAATTTCCCTTTTTTGTTTTATTTGTTTTTCTTATTTATTAAATTCATTACAAATAGTTTTAATCTTATTTATTTTTATTACAAATAGTTTTAATTTTGGTTTTAAATTAGTTTTACTTTATATTTAAACACAATAAGACAATAAGTATTTACTTCTTAAGTTTTCTTCTTTTCTCTTCTTTTTTTTATTTCACAACTTCACTGCTCGGCTAGCCAATCACTACTGTATTTTTATTTCAATTCTAACTATTACTTCTGTGTAGTTCGTTCTTTCTTTTTTGTCTACCTCTCTTCTCTATGTCTTGTGTCTTGGTCAGTTGAGTCAACTGTGGTAGGCACCCTACATTCGGCCCTCCTGACGGCAATTCGGCTCGGATTGCCATTTCTTCATAAACTCTGCAACGGTTGTGGTCCGGTTCGGGCCCTCATGGTTGCCGACCTTTTCCACCTCGTATCTCCCGTGGGATAGTTTGTCAATTATCTTGTAAGGGCCAAGGAATTTTCCCCTCAACTTAAGCCCAGTACCGTACTGAGTGCGCTTGATTGCGACCAACTCATCAATCTTATAAACAGTCTCAGGCTTGCGCTTGCAGTTATACGTCTTGCAATTTTCTGCCTGAACCCTCGCTATATTTTCCCTCGCTTCTGCACGCATCTCGTTTCTGTCTTCTTCGGATTCACTCACAATTTCCTCCCGCAGCATTTCTTTCAGATCAGGGTAATCTGGCATTCTCATTTCTACACCAGTCAACAGCTTGAAGGGTGGAAACTGGGTACTCCTTGGAGGCGAAGAATTTATCAACATTTGCACCCGGCGCACGTGTTTGTACCAATTCATAGGGTTTTCACTACACAACTTAGTCAGCATTGGTATCACTATTTTGTGAATCCGCTCAACTTGCCCATTCCCACGTGGAACACCTGTAGCTATCACAAGATGTTGGATGCACTCTTCATTGCAATAGTCCTTAAAAGCTTGCGAGGTAAATGCTGCTCCGCGGTCGGTAATAATCCTCATCGGGTTACCAAAAATGGATGACTGCTTTTCTAGGCATTCGATAACTGAATTTGCATCCGTCGATTTCGTTGGATAAAGCCAAACGAACTTAGTGAAAGCATCTACGACGACAAACAAGTAGTTGTACGCCTTCTTCGTCATTTCCATGGGACCAACATGGTCGACATGGTAAGTTATCAGAGGTCGCTTGTCTTTAGGTATAGGATTAAGATACCCTTCTTTTTTGCCTGTTTTTGCCTCGGTGATGATGCACTCGATGCAACTTCTAACTACTTTAGGCACCTTTGTCGCCAACCTTGGTATGTAGTATTGTTTCTCCACCAGCTCACGGGTTTTCGCTATTCCGTAGTGACCCTGGTTGTGTGCTATTTTGATAATTTCATCTTCCAACTGGACCGGTATTACTATGAGATCCTTCGTAGGATCCTTATACAACACTCCATTCTGCATAAAGTAGTCATCGTAAGCTCTATACTCGAGGATCGCTCTAATGGCCTTCGTGCATTCGTCACCTTCCTGTGCACACCTTACCCTATGTGTGAGGCTACTCTCCAACACCCAGCAGGCCACTCTACTGAGCGCATCCACATGCTGCATCTTGGCGCCGGGCCTATGCTCTACCTGATATGTGAATTCCTGTAGAAACATAGCCCATCTCGCTATTCTATCGGGTACATCGCTCTTACTCATGGTCATCTTAAAGGCGTTGCAATCTGTGACAATCTTGAACGGTATACCAAGCAAATACACCCTCCATTTCTTCAACGCCTCCACGATCGCCAACACCTCCAGCTCATAAGAGTGGTATTTTTCTTCGTAGGGCTTTGTTCGACGACTCATATACTGGACTGGATGCAACTGCGAATCATCTAGACTTTTTTGCAAAAGCACTGCACCGTAACCGAACTTGCTTGCGTCGGCATGTACTTCCGTGATCGCATTCGGATCGTATATCTTTAACACCGGAGAGCTAATGAGGGCCTCTTTTAACTGCTGACATGCTATCAGAACGTCATCTGTGATTCGAAATTCAGCGTTCTTCCTTAACAGATCGGACAATGGTTTCGCTGAAATTGCATAGTCCCCAATAAATTTCCTGAAATATGAAGTCAGCCCTAAAAACCTCTGGACCATCTTTCGGTCTGTGGGGATTGGGAAATCCCTAACCGCTCTTATCTTATCCTCTGATGGTTTTATCGAACCATTCTGGATAACGTACCCTAGAAAGCTAACCCTCTTTCTCAAAATCTGACACTTCTCCCACCTTATGCGCAAACCGTTTGCAGCGGCTATATCTAACACCACCAGAAACTTCTCAAAACCTTCGACCATATCCTTAGAGGGAATAATGATGTCGTCCATGTAAGCAATTATCGTTCCATCTTGAATGAGATTTCTAAAAACCGCAAATATAAATCGAGTAAACACAGCCGGCGAGTTGCTAATGCCAAAGGGTGCAAACAAAAACTCGAACTGTCCGTTATGCGTCACGAATGCCGTATATTTTCTTGATGCCGCGTGTAAAGGAACATGGAAAAACCCATTTCGAAGGTCCAAGGTCGTATAGATATTGGCACCTTGTAGCTTATCTAACACCTCTTCCATCAATGGCATAGGGAAATGATCTCTGACTATCTTCTGGTTAAGTTTTCTATAATCGCAGCATAATCTTTTCGACCCATCTTTCTTCGCTGCTAGAACAACTGGCGATGCATATTCCGACGTACTTGGCTGTATTATTTTCTCCTGCAGCCATTCAGAGACTTGTTTGTCTACTATTTTCTGATCAGCCATCGGTAAACGTCTGGGGCGTTGATATACGGGTATATCGTCAGATAATATGATCTTCATCTCTACAGGACTCTTTATTTCCTTCTGCGGTTGGTACCCAGCAATTGCGCTAGTCACCTGTTCTGCCATAGACTTATCCAAGTGATCAAGTTCGACCTGAATTTCAGGTCCATACTCCTCGACATTCAAACAAATGCTCCCCAACTCTTCTAACAAAGGATTCCTTTCAACTGGTTTCTTAAAAAACACCTCCCCTTGGGCAATGGTTACATCCGCCCGTCGCAGCAGACTATTTCCCAACATAATTGAATGGTTGATATCGCGTTCACCAACTACATAAAAAGTGACTTCTAATTCTAAATCATCGACTTTAACCATTTCGCTAAAGCGGCCCATCGTAACGATTTCACTATCGCCAATCCCGTATAATCTTAGTTTTTCCGGAATTAGATTAACTTCGGCTAGGATAAACAGCATATCAACCCGCATCAAGCACAATTCACATCCCGTATCTACAAGCACACTAAACCACTTTTCTCGTATCATGATGTCTTTGAATATCAATCCCGAGCCTTTGCGAACCATATTCGCCTGACCACCTTCTGCCTTGACAACTATTTTGCTTGGCCCCTTTTGTGGACACTCAAAAGAACGATGGCCAAATCTTTGGCACTTGAAACACTTGTACTGCTTAGGGCAGTCAGCCGCAATGTGCGATTTGTCGCCGCACTTAAAACATCTCTTCTCTTTTTCTTGCGTTGCAGTCTTTGTAATTTCTTTTTTCGCGAAAGGCAATGACTCTTTCCCCTTGTATGACGACTGGGGGTAGACTCTTGTCTTCTCATACACTGCCAACTGCTTCTTCAATTCGGCGATGTTGTCCGCCTGGTACAACAAGCTTTTATTTTGTCTCGAGTCAGGTATACCTTCTATAATGTATTCTACCATGCTCTTTTCGTCTAAATCTATTTGTCCTCCTATCTCCATGATGCTATACAAATATTCGATTAGAGATTCGTTGCGGTTCAACCGTCGACTGCGAATTTGTCGTATTACCTCCGCCGTGGAAACGCGTGTGCCAAACTCTTCCTTAAGTGATACCTTTAACGAACGCCAATCTCGTATGCCTCGCTGACTCTTGATGAACATCCTGGCGGCTCCTACTAACAGTTGCTTTCCATACACGTACATCTGGAGGGGCGACCATTCGAGTATTGCAGCCATTTCCTCGAATTCCGCTAGCCACCGAATAACGTCAGGTGTGCTAGTGCCCGAAAATTGCGTCAAACTATCTTCCACGTCTCTGAGCGTGTACATACTTCTCATTTGGCTAAAACCAACGAACCCCTCACCACCAGCCGACTCCAGAGCCGGTGCCAATGCGTCAGGAACACCGTCTGCTCTGGCGCTTACCTCAGCGTTATCTTTTGTGTCCGCTAACTCAAACCCATAGTACCCCAAAAGTCTTTTCTGTAAATCGTCTTTGACCCCTACCGTACTTTGCCCTAACTCACTCAATTTAGCACGCAAAGCGTTAACACTTAACACAATTATCTCCTCGCGATTCATGTCTAAATAGTCAACCAATTAACTGGTCATACGCAGTATACGTGTGAAGTTGTAACCATAAAAAATTACAGACAGAAAAGCTATAATGTAAAAGTTATAATAAAATAAACAAAAATGCTTAAATTATAGGGTATGGAATATGAAAAATAGGAGATTTATAAAAATTTATAGTAATTGAATGGAAATAGTAAATGTTCGAATGCTTCAGCTCGACAATTTGTCTTCAAACAATTTTCTTCTTTAACAAATTTTACTTGATGTTTATTGACAAACTTTCTTCTTTGTACAAATCTTCAAAAAAAATAATTTTTTTTTTTCACAATTTCTCTTTGTAAAACTTTACTTTTAGCTCTCTTAAAAATATTTTTCTTAGTTATCTTACTCTTACAAGCGTTTTCTTCTCAAAGATTTTCTTGAAGAATTTTCTCCCTAAAGTTAGTTTCCTCAGAAAATTTTCTTCTTAAAGTTGTCTTCTAAAAAAAAATTCTTCTTTAATATTCTTCTCAGCTATTTTGTTCTTCTATATTCACTTCTTAAAAAATACATTCTTTAATGTTTTCTTCTTAAGTACCTTCTTGGCAAATAATTTCTTTAATACTTCCTTCTTAAATATTAATTTATCAAATCACTTCTTCTTCAACATTTTCCTCTTAATTATTTTCTTCTTAAATATTCACCTTTGAAACAATTTCTCCTTTAATATTTGTCAACTTTAAATTCTTAGCGGAATAAAAATAAATGTAAAAATACTTAGCCAAACTTTGGTCGCATTGACCACTGTGCTTCGCTGCTGCTGTAACTTATTCACTTTACTGCGCGACTGCAACCTCTGCCTACATCTTACGCCACCAACATCACTAAGCAATACACGGCAATATTCTCTACGCACACAACTTCACAGCAAGATAAGTACTATGTAGCCACCAACATCACTAAGCAATACACGGCAATATTCTCTACGCACACAACTTCACAGCAAGATAAGTACATATGTAGCAGTACTTAATCATTCTCATTCTCATTTTATAGTTTTTTTTTTTTCTTAGCAGATAATTGGATTTTTGAGGGTGATTATTGTCTTTTGCACGTTCCTTGTTAGTTTAATTCTTTGGAGAGAACTTTTCTTTCGTTTGTTGTTTTTTATTTTATTTTGAATTTACTCGTTAGTTAGGCAATTGTTACTTGGTTTTTTTTTTTCACATTCTTGGCTTTCTACGAACTTTTGTATATGTACACACATTGGAATTGCTCGAAACGAATAACTGTTCTCTTTTTTATTAAATTGACGAAACAATATGTACTGTCCTTGAATGTTCTGGAACTTATTCACAGTTTCTTTTTTAACAGTTATAAATTTGATTTTTACAAAGTTTCACATTGCCCATTTTCTGCTAGGTATAATTCCATTATTTACATTATTATGCAAGTTTACTGCTAAGTCTCTTTATTTCATTTACAATCTGTTAACTTTACACCTTTTGTTTGAATTACACACATTTAGGACACACGAATTTGATTCAATTTATTTCGCTCTGTATTTTTGTTTGGACTTTTACACAAGCGATCCCGGTTGAGCCCCCATGAATTGTAGAAAGCGTGTTCTCTAGTTGAACAAATGTCTTTTGTTAGTTCACTTAATTTTTATCAATTTACTCAAGGAATTTATTTAAACAAGTAATTTCCCTTTTTTGTTTTATTTGTTTTTCTTATTTATTAAATTCATTACAAATAGTTTTAATCTTATTTATTTTTATTACAAATAGTTTTAATTTTGGTTTTAAATTAGTTTTACTTTATATTTAAACACAATAAGACAATAAGTATTTACTTCTTAAGTTTTCTTCTTTTCTCTTCTTTTTTTTATTTCACAACTTCACTGCTCGGCTAGCCAATCACTACTGTATTTTTATTTCAATTCTAACTATTACTTCTGTGTAGTTCGTTCTTTCTTTTTTGTCTACCTCTCTTCTCTATGTCTTGTGTCTTGGTCAGTTGAGTCAACTGTGGTAGGCACCCTACATATATAAATATTTATAGCTCGTTTATTACAGATTACAATTAGATTATATATATTTTTATATAATTATAGTCGTATTTAAAGTGATACAACTGAATGTTTTATAGCTTTAATTTTTAATAATCCTATTAGCTTTATTTTTTTTTATAACTAAGGAAACTATCTTATATGTAGCTTTTAATGTTTAAATTTATAATTATTAAAAAAACATTCTTGCTTGGAATTATTAAAGTTATGTTTTCGGTTTTTTTAATATCTTTTAAATATTATTCTTGAATTTATATTTCTTCTTAAAGTATTTTATTTTTTTTATAAAAAAAAATATTTCACATACACATAAGTACATATATAAGTAACTATCTTTTATATCTTTTATTCTTTTAATTATGTGATTGTCATACAAAACATTTCACATTAATATTTAATAATTTACAAAGTTATTCTGCCCTGCAATGCGTTTTTAAAGGACACGATTTTAACTTTGTTTCCCAAATATAAATCATAGGAATCAATCATACGCAAATGTTCGTACGAAATGTTCGTTTTAGTACGTTGCCTCCTTTAGTAACAGACAAATATACAAACATTATTTAATGACACTACTTTACAAGCAAAATTTATAAAAATCATAATGCATTTTTAAACAATTAATAAGGATGTGAAAAAAAATAAAAATATTCATTTTGGCCATCGTCTAGATAATGGTTCACATGAAAAACAGACGATGTAAAGTACATTACATTTTTTGATTAAAATTTTTTTCCATAAAAAATAGACAATATAGTCCAACTAATGTTTTGGTTAATAAATGGACCATGTATAGTTCATTTAATTTTTAGCTTAAAAAGTGGACGATGTATACATATCCACTATTTTTCAAGCAAAAAAAAAATTTATGAAAAAAAATTTATTATTTATTTATACACTGTCCATTTCTAATGCAAAAAAATTAGTAGACAACACATCGTCCATTTCTTGTGCAAAAAATTAAATGGACTATTAATCGTCTATTTTTCAAGCAAAAAAAAAAAAAATATTATGAAAAAAAATAATGGACTATCATCCATTTCTAATAAAAAAAATCAATGGACAATACATCGTCCATTTTTTTTTCAAAGCATTTAATGGACTACACATCGTCCTTTTCTAATGCAAAAAATTTAGTAAAATTAAATAGACTATATATACATCGTCCATTTTTTATGCAAAACAATTTTTATGAAAAAATTAAATGGACTATACATTGTCTATTTTTCAAGCAAAAATACTTTTTAAGAAAACATTTAATGGATTATACATCGTATTTTGTTCCTACAAAAAATTAAATGAACTATACATCGTCTATTTTTCTATCAAAATTTTCAATGGACTGTACATCGTCCATTTTTCATGCAAAAAAAAATTGTTATGAAAAAAATTTAATTATTCATCGTCTTTTGTTCATACAAAAAGTAAATGTACTATCTATCGTCGTTTTTTCATTCAAAATATTAAATAGATTATACACCATAAATTTTTCGTACAAAAAAGTAAATGGGCTGTACATCGTCAATTGTTCATGCAAAAAATAAAATGGACTATACATCGTCTAATTTTTATTCAAAAAATTAATTGGACTATACATCATCAATTTTTCATTGAAAATATTAATTGAACTATACATACTCCATTTGCTTTGCAAAAAATGTTTTGTGTAAAAAAATAAATGGACATCGTCTATTTTTTAAGCAAAAAAAAAATTTATGAGAAAAATTTAATAGACTATGCATCGTCTATTTTTCATGCAAAATATTAAATGGACTATACATCGTCTTTTTTTTCATACAAATTTTATTTTATTTTTTTAAATTAATGTACTATACACCGTTCTTTTTGTAAGCAAAAAATTAAATGAACTATTCATCGTCTTTTTTTCATACAAAAAATAAAATGGGCTATACATGGTCTATTATTCATGTAAAAAAATTTTTGTGTAAAAAAATAAATGGGTTATACATGGTCCATTTTTCATGAAAAATATTAAATAGGCTATACATCGTCCATTGAAAAAATTTTTTTGTAAAAAAATAAATGTTTTCAAGCAAAAAAAATTTTTATGAACAAAATTTAATGGACTTTGCACCGTCTAGTCTTCGTGCAAAAAATAAAATGGACTACATCATCAATTGTTCATGCAAAAAATCAAATGGACTATACATCGTTCTTATTTATTCCAAAATTTTTTTTTATTAAAAAATTTAATGTACTATAACCGTTAATTTTTTAAGAAAAAAATTAAATGGACTATGCATCGTCTTTTGTTCATACAATAAATTAAATATACTATACATCGTCTATTTTTTATGTAAAATATTAAATGGATTATACATCGTCCAATTTTCATGGAAAAAAAATTTTATGAAAAAAATTAAATGAACTATACACAATCAGTTTTTCGTGCAAAAAATAAAATGGGCTATACATCGTCAATTGTTAATGTCAAAAATTAAATGGACTATACATCGTCCTTTTTCATGCTAAATTTTTTTTATTAAAAAATTTAATGGACTATACACCGCACGGTGGCTTAGAATCAATTTTCATCGGCCAAAACCTATATTTATTTTTTTGACATAGATTCTTAAAATTGTTACGCCATCAGAAAGGAAACATGTCAAAACTAAAGTAGCCAAAATATTTGGTCAAAATATTCAAAATATTCTTAGTAGTGGGCGTGGCATGCTGCCAAAAAATAAACAAATTTATGTTAATTTAAAAAAAAAACAAAAATTTCTCATATTGTATTTGAAATAAATTACAATTCCTCGAGAACTATTATAGATAAAGGGCTGCGGTCTTTTTTGTCATGTTGGGTAAGCTGTTGTTTTTCAGAAATGGTATGTACACACCCTGTAGAATTTGTAGTAAGAGTGCGATGTAAGAAATCTTAATCCCCCATATTTTCGTAAAACTTGAAGTTTAGTAGTGTATTACTAAAACGTATTATGTTGATTGTTTAACTGCAATTTTGTATAGTTAATTGATTTTTTAATATTAGGTTAGGTAGACGGTTGCTGGGAAGATATACCTATAATCTCACGTTCATTTCGAAGGTCTTTTCATGCTTACCTGAAAGAAAATAAAGAATGAGCTAGAGGGAGCGAGCGGAGGACTTGATTTTATTCGAAAATTGGGAATTTAAGTTAAGAATTTAATTTAAATATAGTCCTTTATATTTTTTGCATGAAAAAATTTTTTTTATCCAAAATGGAAGATATGTAGTCTATTATATTTTTCGCATAAAAAATGGACGATGTATAGCCCATTATATTTTTCCCATAAAAAATGGACGATGTATAGTCTATTATATTTTTTTAAACGAAAGAGTTTTTTGCATAAAAAATGGACAATGTATATATAGTCCATTATATTTTTTGCATGAACAAATTTTTTCCATAAAAAATGGACGATATTTAGTCCATTATATTTTTCGCATAATAAATGTACGATGTATAATCCATTATATTTTTGGCATAAAAAATGGACAATGTATAGTCCTTTATATTTTTTGCATGAAAAAATTTTTTTAATCCAAAATGGATGATATATAGTCAATTATATTTTTCGCATAAAAAATTAACGATGTATAGCCCATTAAATTTTTCGCATAAAAAATGGACGATATTTAGTCCATTATATTTTTTGCATAAAAAAATGGGCGATGTATAGTCCTTTATATTTTTTGCATGAAAAAATTTTTTTATCCAAAATGGAAGATATATAGACTATTATATTCGATATGAATCTATTTTATTTTTCTACACCTGATGATTTGGCTAAGCACCAATGAAATATATAGACAATGCTTGACCTCCAACAAATAAATTTCAAATTAAAATAAACTTATGACAATATAGACTATTATATTTTTCGCATGAAAAATGGACGATGTATGCCCATTATATTTTTGTCATAAAAAATGGACGATGTATAGTCTATTATATTTTTTTAAACGAAAGAGTTTTTTGCATAAAAAATGTACAATGTATAAGTCCATTATATTTTTTGCATGAAAAAATTGTTTCCATAAAAAATGGACAATAGTCCATTATATTTTACGCATAAAAAATTTACGATGTATAGTCCACTATAATTGCTGCATAAAAAATGGACGATGTATGGTCCTTTATATTTTTGGCATGAAAAATGGACGATGTATAGTTCACTATATTTTTTGCAAAAAGAAATTTTTTCCATAAAAAACAACGATGTATAGCCCATTATATTTTTTGCATGAAAAAATTTTTTACATTAAAAATTAACGATGTGTAGTCCATTATATTTTTCGCATAAAAAATGGACGATATTTATTCCATTATATTTTTTGCATAAAAAACAACGATGTATAGTCCTTTATATTTTTTGCATTAAAAAATTTTTTTGATAAAAATTGGACGATGTATAGTCCATTATATGTTTTGCATAAAAAATGGACGATGTATAGTCCATTATATTTTTTCCATGAAAAATTTTTTTGATAAAAATTGGACGATATAGTCCATTATATTTTTTGCATAAAAAATTGACGATGTATAGTCTATTATATTTTTTTAAACGAAAGAGTTTTTTGCATAAAAAATGTACAATTATATTTTTTGCATGAAAAAATTTTTTGCATAAAAAATGGACGATGTATAGTCCATTATATGTTTTGCATAAAAAATGGACGATGTATAGCCCATTATATTTTTTGCATGAAAAAATTTTTTTATCCAAAATGGAAGATATATAGACTATTATATTTTTCGCATGAAAAATGGACGATGTATGCCCATTATATTTTTGTCATAAAAAATTTACGATGTATAGTCTATTATATTTTTTTAAACTAAAGAGTTTTTTGCATAAAAAATGTACAATTATATTTTTTGCATGAAAAAATTTTTTGCATAAAAAATGGACAATATATAGTCCATTATATTTTACGCATAAAAAATTTACGATGTATAGTCCACTATAATTGTTGCATAAAAAATGGACGATGTATGGTCCTTTATATTTTTGGCATGAAAAATGGACGATGTATAGTTCACTATATTTTTTGCAAAAAGAAATTTTTTCCATAAAAAACAACGATGTATAGTCCATTATATTTTTTGCATGAAAAAATTTTTTACATTAAAAATTAACGATGTAGTCCATTATATTTTTCGCATAAAAAATGGACGATATTTATTCCATTATATTTTTTGCATAAAAAACAACCATGTATATATAGTCCTTTATATTTTTTGCATTAAAAAATTTTTTTGATAAAAATTGGACGATGTATAGCCCATTATATTTTTCCCATAAAAAATGGATGATGTATAGTCTATTATATTTTTTGCATGAAAAAATTTTTCGTATAAAAAATGGACGATATATAGTCCATTATATTTTTCGCATAAAAAATTTACGATGTATATTTTTTGCGTAAAAAGTGGACGATGTATTGTCCATTATATTTTTCTCATGAAAAATGGACGATGTATAGTACATTATAATTTTTGCAAGAAGAAATTTTTTCCATAAAAAAGAACGATGTATAGTCCATTATATTTTTTGCATAAAAAATGGACGATGTATAGTCCATTATATTTTTTGCATAAAAAACTACGATGTATAGTCCATTATATTTTTTGCATAAAAAATTGACGATGTATAGTCTATTATATTTTTTTAAACGAAAGAGTTTTTTGCATAAAAAATGTACAATGTATAGTCCATTATATTGCTTGAATGAAAAAATTTTTTGCATAAAAAATTGACGATGTATAGGCAATTATATTTTTCGCATAAAAAATGGACGATATTTAGTCCATTATATTTTTTGCATAACTAATGGTCTATTATATTTTTTGCGCGAAAGAGTTTTTTGCATAAAAAATGTACAATGTATAGTCCATTATATTTTTTGCATGAAAAAATTTTTTGCATAAAAAATCGACGAAATATAGTCCATTATATTTTTTGCATAAAAAATAGACGATGTATAGTCCATTATATTTTTTCCATGAAAAATTTTTTTTAATCCAAAATGGATGATATATAGTCAATTATACTTTTCGCATAAAAGTTTTACGATGTATAATCCACTATATTTTTGGCATAAAAAATGGACGATGTATATTCCTTTATATTTTTTGCATGAAAAAATTTTTTTAATAAACAATGGACGATGTATAGTCCATTATATTTTTCGCATGAAAAATGGACGATGTATAGTTCACTATAATTTTTGAAAGAAGATATTTTTCCATAAAAAACAACGATTATAGTCCATTATATTTTTTGCATGAAAAAATTGTTTGCATTAAAAATTAACGATGTATAGTCCATTATAGTTTTCGCATAATAAATGTACGATATATAGTCATTATATTTTTCGCATAAAAAATGGACGATATTTAGTCCATTATATTTTTTGCATGAAAAAATTTTTTTTTATCCAAAATGGATGATATATAGTCTATTATAATTTTCGCATAAAAAATGGACGATGTATAGCCCATTATATTTTTCCCATAAAAAATGGACGATGTATAGTCTATTATATTTTTTTAAACGAAAGAGTTTTTTGCATAAAAAATTTACAATGTAGTCCATTATATTTTTTGCATGAAAAAATTTTTTTTATCCAAAATGGATGATATATAGTCTATTATATTTTTTGCATAAAAATGGACGATATTTAGTCCATTATATTTTTTGCATAACAAATGGTCTATTATATTTTTTTGCACGAAAGAGTTTTTTGCATAAAAAATGTACAATGTATAGTCCATTATATTTTTTGCATGAAAAAATTTTTTCCATAAAAAATCGACGATATATAGTCCATTATATTTTTTGCATAAAAAATAGACGATGTAAGTCCATTATATTTTTTGCATGAAAAAATTTTTTTAATCCAAAATGGATGATATATAGTCAATTATATTTTTCGCATAAAAAATTAACGATGTATACCCCATTATATTTTTCGCATAAAAAATGGACGATATTTTGTCCATTATATTTTTTGCATAAAAAATAGACGATGTATAGTCCATTTCCATTATATTTTTCGCATGAAAAATGGACGATGTATAGTTCACTATAATTTTTGAAAGAAGATATTTTTTCCATAAAAAACAACGATGTATAGTCCATTATATTTTTTGCATGAAAAAATTGTTGCATAAAAAATGGACGATATATAGTCCATTATATTTTTTGCATAAAAATGAACGATGTATAGTCCATTATATTTTTTGAATGAAAAAATTTTTTTAATCCAAAATGGATGATATATAGTCAATTATATTTTTCGCATAAAAAATTAACGATGTATACTCCATTATATTTTTCGCATAAAAAATGGACGATATTTAGTCCATTATATTTTTCGCATAAAAAATGGACGATATTTAGTCCATTATATTTTTTGCATAAAAAATGGACGATGTATAGTCCTTTATATTTTTTGCATGAAAAAATTTTTTTTATAAAAATTGGACGTATAGTCCATTATATTTTTTGCATGAAAAATTTTTTTTATCCAAAATGGAAGTATATAGTCTATTATATTTTTCGCATGAAAAATGGACGATGTATAGCCCATTATATTTTTCGCATAAAAGTTTTACGATGTATAATCCACTATATTTTTGGCATAAAAAATGGACGATGTATATTCCTTTATATATTTTGCATGAAAAAATTTTTTTAATAAACAATGGACGATGTATAGTCCATTATATTTTTCGCATGAAAAATGGACGATGTATAGTTCACTATAATTTTTGCAAGTAGAAATTTTTTCCATAAAAAAGAACGATGTATAGTCCATTATATTTTTTGCATGAAAAAATTTTTTTTTATCCAAAATGGATGATATATAGTCTATTATAATTTTCGCATAAAAAATGGACGATGTATAGCCCATTATATTTTTCCCATAAAAAATGGACGATGTATAGTCTATTATATTTTTTTAAACGAAAGAGTTTTTTGCATAAAAAATTTACAATGTATAGCCCATTATATTTTTTGCATCAAAAAATTTTTTGCATAAAAAATGGACGATGTATAGGCAATTATATTTTTCGCATAAAAAATGGACGATATTTAGTCCATTATATTTTTTGCATAACAAATGGTCTATTATATTTTTTTGCACGAAAGAGTTTTTTGCATAAAAAATGTACAATGTATAGTCCATTATAATTTTTGCATGAAAAAATTTTTTGCATAAAAAATCGACGATATATAGTCCATTATATTTTTGGCATAAAAAATAGACGATGTATAGTCCATTATATTTTTTGCATGAAAAAATTTTTTTAATCCAAAATGGATGATATATAGTCAATTAGATAGTCCTTTATATTTTTTGCATGAAAAAATTTTTTTTATAAAAATTGGACGATGTATAGTCCATTATAGTTTTTGCATGAAAAAATTTTTTTTATCCAAAATGGATGATATATAGTCTATTATATTTTTTGCATAAAAAATGGACGATATTTAGTCCATTATATATTTTGCATAACAAATGGTCTATTATATTTTTTTGCACGAAAGAGTTTTTTGCATAAAAAATTTACAATGTATAGTCCATTATATTTTTTGCATGAAAAAATTTTTTCCATAAAAAATCGACGATATATAGTCCATTATATTTTTTGCATAAAAAATAGACGATGTATAGTCCATTATATTTTTTGCATGAAAAAATTTTTTTAATCCAAAATGGATGATATATAGTCAATTATATTTTTCGCATAAAAAATGGACGATATTTAGTCCATTATATTTTTTGCATAAAAAAATGGACGATGTATAGTCCATTATATTTTTTGCATGAAAAAATTTTTTTATCCAAAATGGAAGATATATAGTCTATTATATTTTTCGCATGAAAAATGGACGATGTATAGCTTATTATATTTTTCCCATAAAATATAGACGATGTATAGTCTATTATATTTTTTTAAACGAAAGAGTTTTTTGCATAAAAAATGTACAATGTATAGTCCATTATATTTTTTGCATGAAAAAATTTTTTCCATAAAAAATGGACGATATATAGTCCATTATATTTTTCGCATAAAAGTTTTACGATGTATAAACCACTATATTTTTGGCATAAAAAATGGACGATGTATATTCGTTTATATTTTTTGCATGAAAAAATTTTTTTAATAAACAATGGACGATGTAAGTCCATTATATTTTTTGCATGAAAAAATTTTTTTAATCCAAAATGGATGATATATAGTCAATTATATTTTTCGCATAAAAAATGGACGATTTTAGTCCATTATATTTTTCGTATAAAAAATGGACGATATTTAGTCCATTATATTTTTTGCATAAAAAAATGGACGATGTATAGTCCTTTATATTTTTTGCATGAAAAAATTTTTTTTATAAAAATTGGACGATGTATATATAGTCCATTATATTTTTTGCATGAAAAATTTTTTTTATCCAAAATGGAAGTATATAGTCTATTATATTTTTCGCATGAAAAATGGACGATGTATAGCCCATTATATTTTTCGCATAAAAGTTTTACGATGTATAATCCACTATATTTTTGGCATAAAAAATGGACGATGTATATTCCTTTATATATTTTGCATGAAAAAATTTTTTTAATAAACAATGGACGATGTATAGTCCATTATATTTTTCGCATGAAAAATGGACGATGTATAGTTCACTATAATTTTTGCAAGAAGAAATTTTTTACATAAAAAAAAAACGATGTATAGTCCATTATATTTTTTGCATGAAAAAATTTTTTTATCCAAAATGGAAGTATATAGTCTATTATATTTTTCGCATGAAAAATGGACGATGTATAGCCCATTATATTTTTCCCATAAAAAATGGACGATGTATAGTCTATTATATTTTTTTAAACGAAAGAGTTTTTTGCATAAAAAATGTCCATTATATTTTTTGCATGAAAAAATTTTTTGCATAAAAAATCGACGATATATAGTCCATTATATTTTTTGCATAAAAAATGGACGATTATAGTCCGTTATATTTTTTGCATGAAAAAATTTTTTTAATCCAAAATGGATGATATATAGTCAATTATATTTTTCGCATAAAAAATTAACGATGTATAGCCCATTATATTTTTCGCTTAAAAAATGGACGATATTTAGTCCATTATATTTTTTGCATAAAAAAATGGACGATGTCTAGTCCTTTATATTTTTTGCATGAAAAATTTTTTTTTATAAAAATTGGACGATGTATAGTCCATTATATTTTTTGCATGAAAAAATTTTTTTATCCAAAATGGAAGATATATAGTCTATTATATTTTTCGCATGAAAAATGGACGATGTATAGCCCATTATATTTTTCCCATAAAAAATGGACTATGTATAGTCTATTATATTTTTTTAAACGAAAGAGTTTTTTGCATAAAAAATGTACAATGTATAGTACATTATATTTTTTGCGTGAAAAAATTTTTTCCATAAAAAATCTACGATATATAGTCCATTATATTTTTTGCATAAAAAATAGACGATGTATATATAGTCCATTATATTTTTTGCATGAAAAAATTTTTTTAATCCAAAATGGATGATATATAGTCAATTATATTTTTCGCATAAAAAATTAACGATGTATAGCCCATTATATTTTTCGCATAAAAATGGACGATATTTAGTCCATTATATTTTTTGCATGAAAAAATTTTTTTTTTAAAATGGATGATATATAGTCTATTATATTTTTTGCATAAAAAATGGACGATATTTAGTCCATTATATTTTTTGCATAACAAATGGTCTATTATATTTTTTTGCACGAAAGAGTTTTTTGCATAAAAAATGTACAATGTCCATTATATTTTTTGCATGACAAAATTTTTTGCATAAAAAATGGACGATGTATAGCCCATTATATTTTTCCCATAAAAAATGGACGATGTATAGTCTATTATATATTTTTTTAAACGAAAGAGTTTTTTGCATAAAAAATGTACAATGTATAGTCCATTATATTTTTTGCATGAAAAAATTTTTTTTATCCAAAATGGATGATATATAGTCTATTATATTTTTCGCATAAAAAATGGACGATGTATAGCCCATTAGATTTTTCCCATAAAAAATGGACGATGTATAGTCTATTATATTTTTTTTGCACGAAAGAGTTTTTTGCATAAAAAATAGACAATGCATAGTCCATAATATTTTTTGTATGAAAAAATTGTTTGCATTAAAAATTAACGATGTATAGTCCATTATAGTTTTCGCATAATAAATGTACGATATATAGTCCATTATATTTTTTGCATAAAAAATAGACGATGTATAGTCCACTATATTTTTTGCATGAAAAAATTTTTTTAATCCAAAATGGATGATATATAGTCAATTATATTTTTCGCATAAACAATTAACGATGTATAGCCCATTATATTTTTCGCATAAAAAATGGACGATATTTAGTCCATTATATTTTTTGCATGAAAAAATTTTTTTTATAAAAATTGGACGATGTATAGTCCATTATATTTTTTGCATGAAAAAATTTTTTTATCCAAAATGGAAGATATATAGTCTATTATATTTTTCGCATGAAAAATGGACGATGTATAGCCCATTATATTTTTCCCATAAAAAATGGACGATGTATAGTCTATTATATTTTTTTAAACGAAAGAGTTTTTTGCATAAAAAATGTACAATGTATAGTCCATTATATTTTTTGCATGAAAAAATTTTTTGCATAAAAAATGGATGATATATAGTCAATTATATTTTTCGCATTAAAAATTAACGATGTATAGTCCATTATAATTTTCGCATAAAAAATGTACAATGTATAGTCCATTATATTTTTTGCATGAAAAAATATTTTGCATAAAAAATGGACGATATATAGTCCATTATATTTTTTGCATAAAAAATAGACGATGTATAGTCCATTATATTTTTTGCATGAAAAAATTTTTTTAATCCAAAATGGGTGATATATAGTCAATTATATTTTTCGCATAAAAGTTTTACGATGTATAATCCACTATATTTTTGCCTTAAAAAATGGACGATGTATATTCCTTTATATTTTTTGCATGAAAACATTTTTTTAATAAACAATGGACGATGTATAGTCCATTATATTTTTCGCATGAAAAATGGACGATGTATAGTTCATTATAATTTTTGCAAGAAGAAATTTTTTCCATAAAAAACAACGATGTATAGTCCATTATATTTTTTGCATGAAAAAATTGTTTGCATTAAAAATTAACGATGTATAGTCCATTATAGTTTTCGCATAATAAATGTACGATATATAGTCATTATATTTTTCGCATAAAAAATGGACGATATTTAGTCCATTATATTTTTTGCATAAAAAAATGGACGATGTATAGTCCTTTATATTTTTTGCATGAAAAAACTTTTTTAATAAAAATTGGACGATGTATAGTTCATTATATTTTTTGCATGAAAAAATTTTTTTATCCAAAATGGAAGATATATAGACTATTATATTTTTCGCATGAAAAATGGACGATGTATGCCCATTATATTTTTCTCATAAAAAATGGACGATGTATAGTCTAATATATTTTTTTAAACGAAAGAGTTTTTTGCATAAAAAATGTACAATTATAGTCCATTATATTTTTTGCATGAAAAAATTTTTTGCATAAAAAATGGACGATATATAGTCCATTATATTTTTCGCATAAAAGATTTACGATGTATAATCCACTATATTTTTGCCTTAAAAAATGGACGATGTATATTCCTTTATATTTTTTGCATGAAAACATTTTTTTAATAAACAATGGACGATGTATAGTCCATTATATTTTTCGCATGAAAAATGGACGATGTATAGTTCACTATAATTTTTGCAAGAAGAAATTTTTTCCATAAAAAACAACGACATTATATTTTTTGCATGAAAAAATATTTTACATTAAAGATTAACGATGTATAGGCCATTATATTTTTCGCATAAAAAATGGACGATATTTAGTCCATTATATTTTTTGTATAACAAATGGACGATGTATAGTCTATTATATTTTTTTGCACGAAAGAATTTTTTGCATAAAAAATGGACAATGTATAGTTCATTACATTTTTTGCATAAAAAATGGACGATATTTATTCCATTATATTTTTTTAAATAAAAAATGGACAATGTATAGTCCTTTATATTTTTTGCATGAACAAATTTTTTTAATAAAAATTGGACGATGTATATTCCAATATATTTTTTGCATGAAAAAATTTTTTTTATCCAAAATGGTTGATATATAGTCTTTTATATTTTTCGCATAAAAAATGGACGATGTATAGCCCATTATATTTTTCCCATAAAAAATGGATGATGTATAGTCTATTATATTTTTTTGCACGAAAGAGTTTTTTGCATAAAAAATGGACAATGTATAGACCATTATATTTTTTGCATGAAAAAATTTTTTCCATAAAAGATGGACGATATATAGTCCATTATATTTTTTGCATAAAAAATTTACGATGTATATTTTTTGCATAAAAAATGGACGATGTATAGTCCCTTATATATTTTTTGCATGAAAAATTTTTTTTAATAAAAGTTGGACGATGTATATTCCAATATATTTTTTGCATGAAAACATTTTTTTTATCCAAAATGGATAATATATAGTCTTTTATATTTTTCGCATAAAAAATGGACGATGTATAGCCCATTATATTTTTCCCATAAAAAATGGACGATGTATAGTCTATTATATTTTTTTGCACGAAAGAGTTTTTTGCATAAAAAATGGACAATGTATTATAGACCATTATATTTTTTGCATGAAAAATTTTTTTTTATCCAAAATGGATGATATATAGTCTATTATATTTTTCGCATAAAAAATGGACGATGTATAGCCCATTATATTTTTCCCATAAAAAATGGACGATGTATAGTCTATTATATTTTTTGCATAAAAAATGGACGATTATAGTCCGTTATATTTTTTGCATGAAAACATTTTTTTAATCCAAAATGGATAATATATAGTCAATTATATTTTTCGCACAAAAAATTAACTTTGTATAGCCCATTATATTTTTCGCATAAAAAATGGACGCTATTTAGTCCATTATATTTTTTGCATAAAAAAATGGACGATGTATAGTCCTTTATTTTTTTTGCATGAAAAATTTTTTTTATCCAAAATGGAAGATATATAGTCTATTATATTTTTCGCATGAAAAATGGACGATGTATAGCCCATTATATTTTTCCCATAAAAAATGGACGATGTATAGTCTATTATATATTTTTTTAAACGAAAGAGTTTTTTGCATAAAAAATGTACAATGTATAGTCCATTATATTTTTTGCATGAAAAAATTTTTTTAATCCAAAATGGATGATATATAGTCAATTATATTTTTCGCATAAAAAATTAACGATGTATAGCCCATTATATTTTTCGCATAAAAAATGGACGATATTTAGTCCATTATATTTTTTGCATAAAAATTTTTTTTTATAAAAATTGGACGATGTATAGTCCATTATATTTTTTGCATGAAAAATTTTTTTTATCCAAAATGGAAGTATATAGTCTATTATATTTTTCGCATGAAAAATGGACGATGTATAGCCCATTATATTTTTCCCATAAAAAATGGACGTTGTATAGTCTATTATATTTTTTTTAAACGAAAGAGTTTTTTGCATAAAAGATGTACAATGATATTTTTGGCATAAAAAATGGACGATGTATATTTCTTTATATTTTTTGCATGAAAAAATTTTTTTTATCCAAAATGGATGATATATAGTCTATTATATTTTTCGCATAAAAAATGGATGATGTATAGCCCATTAGATTTTTCCCATAAAAAATGGACAATGTATAGTCTATTATATTTTTTTTGCACGAAAGAGTTTTGTGCATAAAAAATAGACAAATCCATAGTCCATTATATTTTTTGCATGAAAAAATTGTTTGCATTAAAAATTAACGATGTATAGTCCATTATAGTTTTCGCATAATAAATGTACGATATATAGTCCATTATATTTTTTGCATAAAAAATAGACGATGTATAGTCCATTATATTTTTTGCATGAAAAAATTTTTTTAATCCAAAATGGATGATATATAGTCAATTATATTTTTCGCATAAAAAATTAACGATGTATAGCCCATTATATTTTTCGCATAAAAAATGGACGATGTATAGCCCATTATATTTTTCCCATAAAAAATGGACGATGTATAGTCTATTATATTTTTTTAAACGAAAGAGTTTTTTGCATAAAAAATGTACAATGTATAGTCCATTATATTTTTTGCATGAAAAAATTTTTTTGCATAAAAAATGGACGATATATAGTCCATTATATTTTTTGAATAAAAAATAGACGATGTATAGTCCATTATATTTTTTGCATGAAAAAATTTTTTTAATCCATAATGGATGATATATAGTCAATTATATTTTTCGCATAAAAGTTTTACGATGTATAATCCACTATATTTTTGCCTTAAAATATGGACGATGTATATTCCTTTATATTTTTTGCATGAAAAATTTTTTTTAATAAACAATGGACGATGTATAGTCTATTATATTTTTCGCATGAAAAATGGACGATGTATAGTTCATTATAATTTTTGCTAGAAGAAATTTTTTCCATAAAAAAGAACGATGTATAGTCCATTATAATTTTTGCATGAAAAAATTTTTTTAATCCAAAATGGATGATATATAGTCAATTATATTTTTCGCACAAAAAATTAACTTTGTATAGCCCATTATATTTTTCGCATAAAAAATGGACGATATTTAGTCCTTTATATTTTTTGCATGAAAAAACTTTTTTAATAAAAATTGGACGATGTTCAGTTCATTATATTTTTTGCATGAAAAATTTTTTTTATCCAAAATGGAAGATATATAGACTATTATATTTTTCGCATGAAAAATGGACGATGTATGCCCATTATATTTTTCTCATAAAAAATGGATGATGTATAGTCTATTATATTTTTTTAAACGAAAGAGTTTTTTACATAAAAAATGTACAATGTATATATAGTCCATTATATTTTTTGCATGAAAAAATTTTTTGCATAAAAAATGGACGATATATAGTCCATTATATTTTTCGCATAAAAGATTTACGATGTATAATCCACAATATTTTTGGCATAAAAAATGGACGATGTATACTCCTTTATATTTTTTGCATGAAAAAATTTTTTTAATAAACAATGGACGATGTATAGTCCATTATATTTTTCGCATGAAAAATGGACGATGTATAGTTCACTATAATTTTTGCAAGAAGAAATTTTTTCCATTAAAAACAACGACATTATATTTTTTGCATAAAAAAATATTTTACATTAGGCCATTATATTTTTCGCATAAAAAATGGACGATATTTAGTCCATTATATTTTTTGCATAACAAATGGACGATGTATAGTCTATTATATTTTTTTGCACGAAAGAGTTTTTTGCATAAAAAATGGACAATGTATAGTTCATTATATATTTTGCATAAAAAATGGACGATATTTATTCCATTATATTTTTTAAAAAAAAAAATGGACAATGTATAGTCCTTTATATTTTTTGCATGAACAAATTTTTTTAATAAAAATTGGACGATGTATATTCCAATATATTTTTTGCATGAAAAATTTTTTTTATCCAAAATGGTCTTTTATATTTTTCGCATAAAAAATGGACGATGTATAGCCCATTATATTTTTCCCATAAAAAATGGATGATGTATAGTCTATTATATTTTTTTGCATAAAAAAATTTTTTCCATAAAAAATGGACGATATACAGGCCATTATATTTTTTGCATAAAAAATTTACGATGTATATTTTTTGCATAAAAAATGGACGATGTATTGTCCATTATATGTTTCGCATGAAAAATGGACGATGTATATATAGTTCATTATAATTTTTGCAAGAAGAAATTTAATTATAATTATATGTATATAGATGTATAGCCCATTATATTTTTCCTATAAAAACTGGACGATGTATAGTCTATTATATTTTTTTGCACGAAAGAGTTTTTTGCATAAAAAATGGACAATGTATAGACCATTATATTTTTTGCATGAAAAAATTTTTTCCATAAAAAATGGACGATATACAGTCCATTATATTTTACGCATAAAATATTTTCGATGTATTTTTTTTATAAAAATTGGACGATTTATAGTCCATTATATTTTTTCCATGAAAAAATTGACGATGTTTATATTATATATATATTATCCATTATATTTTTTGCATGAAAAAATTTTTTTAATCCAAAATGGATGATATATAGTCAATTATATTTTTCGCATAAAAAATTAACGATATTTAGTCCATTATATTTTTTGCATAAAAAAATGGACGATGTATAGTCCATTATATTTTTCGCATAAAAAATGGACGATATTTATTTCATTATATTTTTTGCATAAAAAACTACGATGTATAGTCCTTTATATTTTTTGCATGAAAAAATTTTTTTGATAAAAATTGGACAATATAGTCCATTATATTTTTTGCATAAAAAATTGACGATGTATAGTCCATTATATTTTTTGCATGAAAAAATTTTTTTAATCCAAAATGGATGATATATAGTCAATTATATTTTTCGCATAAAAAATGGACGATATTTAGTCCATTATATTTTTTGCATGAAAAAATTTTTTTAATCCAAAATGGATGATATATAGTCAATTATATTTTTCGCATAAAAATTGGACGATTTATAGTCCATTATATTTTTTCCATGAAAAAATTGACGATGTTTATATTATATATATATTATCCATTATATTTTTTCCATGAAAAAATTTTTTTATCCAAAATGGAAGATATATAGTCTACTATATTTTTCGCATGAAAAATCGACGATGTATAGCCCATTATATTTTTCCCATAAAAAATGGACGATGTATAGATTATTATATTTTTTTAAACGAAAGAGTTTTTTGCATAAAAAGTGTACAATGTATAGTCCATTATATTTTTTGCATGAAAAAATTTTTTGCATAAAAAATGGACGATATATAGTCCATTATATTTTTCGCATAAAAGTTTTACGATGTATAATCCACTATATTTTTGGCATAAAAAATGGACGATATATATTCCTTTATATTTTTTGCATGCAAAAATTTTTTTAATAAACAATGGACGATGTATAGCCCATTATATTTTTCGCATGAAAAATGGACGATGTATAGTTCACTATAATTTTTGCAAGAAGAAATTTTTTCCATAAAAAACAACGATGTATAGTCCATTATATTTTTTGCATGAAAAAATATTTTACATTAAAAATTAACGATGTATAGGCCATTATATTTTTCGCATAAAAAATGGACGATATTTAGTCCATTATATTTTTTGCATAACAAATGGACGATGTATAGTCTATTATATTTTTTTGCACGACAGAGTTTATTGCATAAAAAATGGACAATGTATAGTTCATTATATTTTTTGCATGAAAAAATTTTTTTAATCCAAAATGGATGATATATAGTCAATTATATTTTTCGCATAAAAAATTAACGATGTATAGCCCATTATATTTTTCGCATAAAAAATGGACGATATTTAGTCCATTATATTTTTCGCATAAAAAATTTTTTTAATCCAAATTGGATGATATATAGTCTATTATATTTTTCGCATAAAAAATGGACGATGTCTAGCCCATTAGATTTTTCCTATAAAAAATGGACGATGTATAGTCTATTATATTTTTTTGCACGAAAGAGTTTTTTGCATAAAAAATAGACAATGCATAGTCCATTATATTTTTTGCATGAAAAAATTTTTTGCATTAAAAATTAACGATGTATAGTCCATTATAGTTTTCGCGTAATAAATGTACGATATATAGTCCATTATATTTTTTGCATAACAAATAGACGATGTATAGTCCATTATATTTTTTGCATGAAAAAATTTCTTTAATCCAATTAAATTTTTCGCATAAAAAATTAACGATGTATAGCCCATTATATTTTTCGCATAAAAAATGGACGATATTTAGTCCATTATATTTTTTGCATGAAAAAATTTTTTTAATCCAAAATGGATGATATATAGTCAATTATATTTTTCGCATAAAAAATTAACGATATTTAGTCCATTATATTTTTTGCATAAAAAAATGGACGATGTATAGTCCATTATATTTTTCGCATAAAAAATGGACGATATTTATTTCATTATATTTTTTGCATAAAAAACTACGATGTATAGTCCTTTATATTTTTTGCATGAAAAAATTTTTTTGATAAAAATTGGACAATATAGTCCATTATATTTTTTGCATAAAAAATTGACGATGTATATATAGTCCATTATATTTTTTGCATGAAAAAATTTTTTTAATCCAAAATGGATGATATATAGTCAATTATATTTTTCGCATAAAAAATGGACGATATTTAGTCTATTATATTTTTCGCATGAAAAATGGACGATGTATAGCCCATTATATTTTTCCCATAAAAAATGGACGATGTATAGTCTATTATATTTTTTTAAACGAAAGTGTTTTTTGCATAAAAAATGTACAATGTATAGTCCATTATATTTTTTGCATGAACAAGTTTTTTGCATAAAAAATGGACGATATATAGTCCATTATATTTTTCGCATAAAAGTTTTACGATGTATAATCCACTATATTTTTGGCATAAAAAATGGACGATATATATTCCTTTATATTTTTTGCATGAAAAAATTTTTTTGATAAAAATTGGACGATGTATAGTCCATTATATTTTTTGCATAAAAAATGGACGATGTATAGCCCATTATATTTTTTGCATGAAAAAATTTTTTTTATCCAAAATGGATGATATATAGTCCATTATATTTTTCGCATGAAAAATGGACGATGTATAGTTCACTATAATTTTTGCAAGAAGAAATTTTTTCCATAAAAAATTTTTTGCATAAAAAATGGACGATATATATATAGTCCATTATATTTTTCGCATAAAAGATTTACGATGTATAATCCACTATATTTTTGGCATAAAAAATGGACAATGTATAGTCCTTTATATTTTGTGCAAGAAAAAATTGTTTGCATTAAAAATTAACGATGTATAGTCCATTATATTTTTCGCATAATAAATGTACGATATATAGTCCATTATATTTTTTGCATAAAAAACAACGATGTATAGTCCTTTATATTTTTTGCATGAAAAATTTTTTTTAATAAAAATTGGACGATGTATAGTCCACTATATTTTTCGCATGAAAAATAGACGATGTTAGTTCATTATAATTTTTGCAAGAAGAAATTTTTTCCATAAAAAAGAACGATGTATAGTCCATTATATTTTTTGCATGAAAAAATTTTTTTAATCCAAAATGGATGATATATAGTCAATTATATTTTTCGCATAAAAAATGGACGATGTATAGCCCATTATATTTTTCCCAAAAAAATGGACGATGTATAGTTCATTATATTTTTTGCATGAAAAAATTTTTTGCATAAAAAATGGACGATATATAGTCCATTATATTTTTCGCATAAAAGTTTTACGATGTATAATCCACTATATTTTTGGCATAAAAAGTGGACGATGTATATTCCTTTATATTTTTTGCATGAAAAAATTTTTTTAATAAATAATGGACGATGTATAGTCCATTATATTTTTCGCATGAAAAATGGACGATGTATAGTACACTATAATTTTTGCAAGAAGAAATTTTTTCCATAAAAAACAACGATGTATAGTCCATTATATTTTTTGCATGAAAAAATATTTTACATTAAAAATTAACGATGTATAGGCCATTATATTTTTCGCATAAAAAATGGACGATATTTAGTCCATTATATTTTTTGCATAAAAAATGAACGATGTATAGTCTATTATATTTTTTTGCACGACAGAGTTTTTTGCATAAAAAATGGACAATGTATAGTTCATTATATTTTTTGCATAAAAAAATGGACGTTGTATTATAGTCCTTTATATTTTTTGCATGAAAAAATTTTTTTTATAAAAATTGGACGATTTATAGTCCATTATATTTTTTCCATGAAAAAATTGACGATGTTTATATTATATATATATTATCCATTATATTTTTTGCATGAAAAAATTTTTTTAATCCAAAATGGATGATATATAGTCAATTATATTTTTCGCACAAAAAATTAACGATATTTAGTCCATTATATTTTTTGCATAAAAAATGGACGATGTATAGTCCATTATATTTTTCGGGTAATAAATGTACGATATATAGTCCATTATATTTTTTGCATAACAAATAGACGATGTATAGTCCATTATATTTTTTGCATGAAAAATTTTTTTTAATCCAAAATGGATGATATATATAGTCAAATAAATTTTTCGCATAAAAAATTAACGATGTATAGCCCATTATATTTTTCGCATAAAAAATGGACGATATTTAGTCCATTATATTTTTTGCATGAAAAAATTTCTTTTATTCAAAATGGATGATATATATTCTATTATAATTTTCGCATAAAAAATGGACGATGTATAGTCTATTATATTTTTTTAAACGAAAGAGTTTTTTGCATAAAAAATGTACAATGTATAGTCCATTATATTTTTTGCATGAAAAAATTTTTTGCATAAAAAATGGACGATGTGTAGGCCATTATATTTTTTCCATAAAAAATGGACTATATTTAGTCCATTATATTTTTTGCATAACAAATGGTCTATTATATTTTTTTGCACGAAAGAGTTTTTTGCATAAAAAATGGACAATGTATAGTTCATTATATTTTTTGCATGAAAAAATTTTTTGCAGAAAAAATCGACGATATATAGTCCATTATATTTTTTGCATAAAAAATAGACGATGTATAGTCCATTATATTTTTTGCATGAAAAATTTTTTTAATCCAAAATGGATAGTATATAGTCCATTATATTTTTCGCATAAAAGTTTTACGATGTATAATCCACTATATTTTTGGCATAAAAAGTGGACGATGTATATTCCTTTATATTTTTTGCATGAAAAAATTTTTTTAATAAATAATGGACGATGTATAGTCCATTATATTTTTCGCATGAAAAATGGACGATGTATAGTTCACTATAATTTTTGCAAGAAGAAATTTTTTCCATAAAAAACAACGATGTATAGTCCATTATATTTTTTGCATGAAAAAATGTTTTACATTAAAAATTAACGATGTATAGTCAATTATATTTTTCGCACAAAAAATTAACGATATTTAGTCCATTATATTTTTTGCATAAAAAACTACGATGTATAGTCCTTTATATTTTTTGCATGAAAAAATTTTTTTGATAAAAATTGGACAATATAGTCGATTATATTTTTTTCCATTATATTTTTTGCATGAAAAAATTTTTTTAATCCAAAATGGATGATATATATAGTCAATTATATTTTTCGCATAAAAAATGGACGATATTTAGTCCATTATATTTTTTGCATAAAAAAATGGGCGATTTATAGTCCTTTATATTTTTTGCATGAAAAATTTTTTTTTATAAAAATTGGACGATTTATAGTCCATTATATTTTTTGCATGAAAAAATTTTTTTATCCAAAACGGAAGATATATAGTCTATTATATTTTTCGCATGAAAAATCGACGATGTATAGCCCATTATATTTTCCCCATAAAAAATGGACGATGTATAGTCTATTATATTTTTTGCATGAAAAAATTTTTTGCATAAAAAATGGACGATATATAGTCCATTATATTTTTCGCATAAAAGTTTTACGATGTATAATCCACTATATTTTTGGCATAAAAAATGGACGATATATATTCCTTTATATGTTTTGCATGAAAAAATTTTTTTAATAAACAATGGACGATGTATAGTCCATTATATTTTTCGCATGAAAAATGGACGATATATAGTTCACTATAATTTTTGCAAGAAGAAATTTTTGTCCATAAAAAACAACGATGTATAGTCCATTATATTTTTTGCATGAAAAAATAAATTTTTTTAATCCAAAATGGATGATATATAGTCTATTATATTTTTCGCATAAAAAATGGACGATGTCTAGCCCATTAGATTTTTCCTATAAAAAATGGACGATGTATAGTCTATTATATTTTTTTGCACGAAAGAGTTTTTTGCATAAAAAATAGACAATCATAGTCCATTATATTTTTTGCATGAAAAAATTTTTTGCATTAAAAATTAACGATGTATAGTCCATTATAGTTTTCGCGTAATAAATGTACGATATATAGTCCATTGTATTTTTTGCATAACAAATAGACGATGTATAGTCCATTATATTTTTTGCTTGAAAAATTTTTTTTAATCCAAAATAGTCAATTAAATTTTTCGCATAAAAAATTAACGATGTATAGCCCATTATATTTTTCGCATAAAAAATGGACGATATTTAGTCCATTATATTTTTTGCATGAAAAAATTTCTTTTATCCAAAATGGATGATATATAGTCTATTATAATTTTCGCATAAAAAATGGACGATGTATAGTCTATTATATTTTTTTAAACGAAAGAGTTTTTTGCATAAAAAATGTACAATGTATAGTCCATTATATTTTTTGCATGAAAAATTTTTTGCATAAAAAATGGACGATATATAGTTCATTATATTTTTCGCATAAAAAATATACGATGTATAGTCCACTATATTTTTGGCATAAAAAATGGACGATGTATAGTCCATTATATTTTTCCCATAAAAAATGGACGATGTATAGTTCATTATATTTTTTGCATGAAAAAATAGTTTGCATTTAAAATTAACGATGTATAGTCCATTATATTTTTTGCATAAAAAAGGAGGATGTATAGTTCATTATATTTTTTACATGAAAACATTTTTTGCATGAAAAATTTTCTTTCATAAAAAATGGACGTTTTATAGTCTATTATATTTTTTTGCACGAAAGAGTTTTTTGCATAAAAAATGGACAATATATAGTCCATTATATTTTTTGTTGCATGAAAAAATTGTTTTCATAAAAAATGGACGATATATAGTCCATTATATTTTTTGCATAATAAATGGACGATGTATAGTCCACTATATTTTTTCCATAAAAAATGGACGATGTATAGTGCGCTATATTTTATCTATTATATTTTTTTGGACGAAAGTGTTTTTTGCATAAAAAATGGACAATGTATAGTCCATTATATTTTTTGCATGAAAAAATTGTTTGCATTAAAAATTAACGATGTATAGTCCATTATAGTTTTCGCATAATAAATATACGATATATAGTCCATTATATTTTTTGCATAAAAAATAGACGATTATATTCCATTATATTTTGTGCATGAAAAAATTTTTTTAATCCAAAATGCATGATATATAGTCAATTATATTTTTCGCATAAAAAATTAATCTATTATATATTTTTGCACGAAAGAGTTTTTTGCATAAAAAATGGACAATGTATATATAGTCCATTATATTTTTTGCGTGAAATAATTTTTTTTATTCAAAATGGATGATATATAGTCTTTTATATTTTTCGCATAAAAAATGGACGATGTATAGCCCATTATATTTTACCCATAAAAAATGGACGATGTATAGTCTATTATATTTTTTTGGACGAAAGTGTTTTTTGCATAAAAAATGGACAATGTATATATAGTCCATTATATTTTTTGCATGAAAAAATTTTTTGCATTAAAAATTAACGTTTATAGTTTTCGGATAATAAATGTACGATATATAGTCCATTATATTTTTTGCATAAAAAATAGATGATCTATAGGCCATTATATTTTTTGCATGAATAAATTTTTTTAATCCAAAATGGATGATATATAGTCAATTATATTTTTCGCATAAAAAATTAACGATGTATAGCCCATTATATTTTTCACATAAAAAATGGACGATATTTAGTCCATTATATTTTTTGCATAAAAAAATGTACGATGTATAGTCTTTTATATTTTTTGCATGAATATATATAGTCTATTATATTTTTCGCATGAAAAATGGACGATGTATAGCCCATTATATTTTTCCCATAAAAAATGGACGATGTATAGTCTATTATATTTTTTTAAACGAAAGAGTTTTTTGCATGAAAAAATTTTTTGCATAAAAAATGGACGATATATAGTCCATTATATTTTTCGCATAAAAAATGGACGATATTTAGCCCATTATATTTTTCGCATAAAAAATGGACGATATTTATTCCATAATATTTTTCGCATAAAAAATGGACGATATATAGTCCATTATATTTTTCGCATAAAAGTTTTACGATGTATAATCCACTATATTTTTGGCATAAAAAATGGACGATGTATATTCCTTTATATTTTTTGCATGAAAAAATTTTTTTAATAAACAATGGACGATGTATAGTCCATTATATTTTTCGCATGAAAAATGGACGATGTATAGTTCACTATAATTTTTGCAAGAAGAAATTTTTTCCATAAAATAGAACGATGTAATCCAAAATGGATGATATATAGTCAATAATATTTTTCGCATAAAAAATTAATCTATTATATATTTTTGCACGAAATAGTTTTTTGCATAAAAAATTGACGATGTATAGTCCATTATATTTTTGGCATGAAAAAATTTTTTTAATCCAAAATCGATGATATATAGTCAATTAAATTTTTCGCATAAAAAATTAACGATGTATAGCCCATTATATTTTTCGCATAAAAAATGGACGATATTTAGTCCATTATATTTTTTGCATGAAAAATTTTTTTTTATCCAAAATGGATGATATATAGTCTATTATAATTTTCGCATAAAAAATGGACGATGTATAGTCTATTATATTTTTTTAAACGAAAGAGTTTTTTGCATAAAAAATGTACAATGTATCGTCCATTATATTTTTTGCATGAAAAAATTTTTTGCATAAAAAATGGACGATGTGTAGGCCATTATATTTTTCGCATAAAAAATGGACGATATTTAGTCCATTATATTTTTTGCATAACAAATGGTCTGTTATATTTTTTTGCACGAAAGAGTTTTTTGCATAAAAAATGGACAATGTATAGTTCATTATATTTTTTGCATGAAAAAATTTTTTGCATAAAAAATCGACGGCATAAAAAATGGACGATATTTAGTCCATTATATTTTTTGCATAACAAATGGTCTATTATATTTTTTTGCACGTAAGAGTTTTTTGCATAAAAAATGGACGATGTATAGTTCACTATAATTTTTGCAATAAGATATTTTTTCCATAAAAAACAACGATGTATAGTCCATGATATTTTTTGCATGAAAAAATATTTTACATTAAAAATTAACGATGTATAGGCCATTATATTTTTCGCATAAAAAATGGACGATATTTAGTCCATTATATTTTTTGCATAACAAATGGACGATGTATAGTCTATTATATTTTTTTGCACGACAGAGTTTTTTGCATAAAAAATGGACAATGTATAGTTCATTATATTTTTTGCATGAAAAAATTGTTGCATAAAAAATGGACCATATATAGTCCATTATATTTTTTGCATGAAAAAATTTTTTTAATCCAAAATGGATGATATATAGTCAATTATATTTTTCGCATAAAAAATGGACGATGTATAGCCCATTATATTTTTCGCATAAAAAATGGACGATATTTAGTCCATTATATTTTTCGCATAAAAAATGGACGATGTATAGTCTATTATATTTTTTTAAACCAAAGAGTTTTTTGCATAAAAAATGTACAATGTATAGTCCATTATATTTTTTGCATGAAAAAATTTTTTGCATAAAAAATGGACGATATATAGTCCATTATATTTTTCGCATAAAAAATATACGATGTATAGTTCACTATATTGTCGATGTATAGTCCATTATATTTTTCCCATAAAAAATGGACGATGTATATTCCTTTATATTTTTTGCATGAAAAAATAGTTTGCATTAAAAATTAACGATGTATAGTCCATTATATTTTTCGCATGAAAAATGGACTATAATTTTTGCAAGAACGTATTTTTTCCATAAAAAACAACGATGTATAGTCCATTATATTTTTTGCATGAAAAAATATTTTACATTAAAAATTAACGATATATAGGCCATTATATTTTTCGCATAAAAAATGGACGATATTTAGTCCATTATATTTTTTGCATAACAAATGGACGATGTATAGTCTATTATATTTTTTTGCACGACAGAGTTTTTTGCATAAAAAATGGACGATATATAGTCCATTATATTTTTTGCATGAAAAAATTTTTTTAATCTAAAATGGATGATATATAGTCAATTATATTTTTCGCATAAAAAATTAACGATGTATAGCCCATTATATTTTTCGCATAAAAAATGGACGATATTTAGTCCATTATATTTTTCGCATAAAAAATGGACGATATTTAGTCCATTATATTTTTCGCATAAAAAATGGACGATATTTAGTCCATTATATTTTTCATAAAAAAATTTTTTAATAAAAATTGGACGATGTATATATAGTCCATTATATTTTTGCATGAAAAAATTTTTTTATCCAAAATGGAAGATATATAGTCTATTATATTTTTCGCATGAAAAATGGGCAACGTATAGCCCATTATATTTTTCCCATAAAAAATGGACGGTGTATAGTCTATTATATTTTTTTAAACGAAAGAGTTTTTTGCATAAAAAATGTACAATGTATAGTCCATTATATTTTTTGCATGAACAAATTTTTTGCATAAAAAATGGACGATGTATAATAGTCCATTATATTTTTTGCATGAAAACATTTTTTTAATAAAAAAAGGACGATGTATAATCCATTATATTTTTTGCATGAAAAATGGACGATGTATTATAGTCCTTTACATTTTTTGCATGAAAAATTTTTTTTCATAAAAAATGGACGTTTTATAGTCTATTATATTTTTTTGCACGAAAGAGTTTTTTGCATAAAAAATGGACAATATATAGTCCATTATATTTTTTCCATGAAAAAATTGTTTTCATAAAAAATGGACGATATATAGTCCATTATATTTTTTGCATAATAAATGGACGATGTATAGTCCACTATATTTTTTCCATAAAAAATGGACGATGTATAGTGCGTTATATTTTTTCCATGAAAAATTTTTTTTAATCCAAAAGTCAATTAGTCAATTATATTTTTCGCATAAAAAATTAACGATGTATAGCCCATTATATTTTTCGCATAAAAAATGGACGATGTTTAGTCCATTATATTTTTCCAATAAAAAATGGACGATGTATAGTCCATTATATATTTTGCATGAAAAAATTTTTTGCATTAAAAATTAACGATGTATAGTCCTTTATATTTTTGCATGAAAAACATAAGATGTATGTTCACTATATTTTTTGCAAGAAGAAATTTTTTCCATAAAAAAAAAACGATGTATAGTCCATTATATTTTTTGCATGAAAAAATTTTTTCCATTAAAAATTAACGATGTATATATAGTCCATTATATTTTTTAATGAAAAATGGACGATGTATATATAGTATAATTTTTTTTGTATATATATATATTTTGCATGAAAATTTAAAAAAAAATGGATAATGTATAGTCCATTTTATTTTCCCTACAAGACATGGACGATGTATAGCATATTATATTTTTTCATGATTATATTTATTGCATGAAAAATTTTTTTCATAAAAAATGTTATATTTTTCGCATAAAAAATGGACGATGTATACTTAATTATATTTTTTGCATTAACAAATTTTTTGCATAAAAAAGGACGATGTATAGTCCACTATATTTTTTGCATGAAAAAATTGTTTGCATTAAAAATTAACGATGTATAGTCCATTATATTTTTCTCATAATAAATGTACGATATATAGTCCATGATATTTTTGCATAAAAAATGGACAATGTATAGTCCTTTATATTTTTTGCATGACAAAATTTTTTGAATAAAAAATGGACGATGAATAGTCCATTATATTTTTCCCATAAAAAATAGACGATGAATAGTCCATTATATTTTTCCCATAAAAAATGGACGATTTATAGTCTATTATATTTTTTCCCATAAAAAATGGACGATGTATAGTTCATTATATATTTTACATGAAAACATTTTTAGCATTAAAGATTAACGATGTATAGTCCATTATATTTTTTTCATGAAAAAATGGTTTGCATAAAAACATTATATTTTTCGCATACAAAATATACGATATATAGTCCATTATATTTTTTGCATGAAAAAATTTTTTGAATAAAAAATGGACCATGTATAATCAATTATATTTTTTGCATAAAAATGGACGATGCACAGTCCTTTATATTTTCTGCATGAAAAAATTTTTTTAATAAAAAACCGACGATGTATAATCCATTACATTTTTTGCATGAAAAATGGACGATGTATATATAGTCCTTTATATTTTTTGCATAAAAAATTTACGATGTATAGTCCATTATATTTTTTGCATGAAAAAATTTTTTGCATAAAAAATGGACTATATATATTCCATTATATTTTTTGCATAAAAAATGGACGATATATAGTCCATTATATTTTTTGCATAAAAAAGGACGATGTATAGTCCACTATATTTTTTGCATGAAAAAATTTTTTGCATAAAAAATGGACTATATATATTCCATTATATTTTACGCATAAAAAATTTACGATGTATAGTCCACTATATTTTTTGCATAAAAAATGGACGATGTATAGTCCATTATATTTTTTGCATGAAAAAATTTTTTGCATAAAAAATGGACTATATATATTCCATTATATTTTTTCCATAAAAAAGGACGATGTATAGTCCATTATATTTCTTGGAAAAAAAATTTTTTGTATAAACAATGGACGATGTATTATAGTCCTTTATATTTTTTGCATGAAAAAATTTTTTTAATCCAAAATGGATGATATATAGTCTATTATATTTTTCGCATAAAAATGGACGATGTATATATAGTCCATTATATTTTTTGCATGAAAAAACTTTTTTTTAAAAAAATGGACAATGTATAATCCATTATATTTTTTGCATTAAAAATTGACGATGTATATATAGTCCTTTATATTTTTTGCATGAAAAAATTTTTTTCATAAAAAATGGACGATTTATAGTCTATTATATTTTTTTGCACGAAAGAGTTTTTTGAATAAAAAATGGACAATGTATAGTCCATTATATTTTTTGCATGAAAAAATTGTTTTCATAAAAAATGGACGATATATAGTCCATTATATTTTTTGCATAATAAATGGACGATGTATAGTCCACTATATTTTTACCATAAAAAATGGATTATGTATAGTCCATTATATTTTTCCAATAAAAAATGGACGATGTATATATAGTTCATTATATTTTTTGCATGAAGAAATTTTTTGCATTAAAAATTTACAATGTATAATCCAATATTTTTTGCATAATAAATGTACGATATATAGTCCATTATAATTTTTGCATAAAAAATGGACGATGTATAGTTAATTATATTTTATGCATTAACAAATTTTTTGCATAAAAAATGGACGATTATATTTTTTGCATGAAAAAATTTTTTTAATCCAAAATGGATGATATATAGTCTATTATATTTTTCGCATAAAAAATGGACGATGTATAGTCCATTATATTTTTCCCATAAAAAATGGACGATATATAGTTCATTATATTTTTTGTAGGAACAAATTTTTTGCATAAAAAAAACGATGTATATATAGTTCATTATATTTTTTGCATGAAAAAATTGTTTGCATTAAAAATTAACGATGTATAGTCCATTATATTTTTTGCATAATAAATGTACGATATATAGTCCATTATAATTTTTGCATAAAAAATGGACGATGTATTATGGTCCTTTATATTTTTTGCATGAAAATTTTTTTTTAATAAAAATTGGACGATGTATAGTCCATTATATTTTTCGCATAATAAATGTACGGTGTATAGTTAATTACATTTTTTGCATGACAAATGGACGATATGTAGTGCATTATATTTTTCCCAGAAAAAATGGACGATGTATAGTTAATTATATTTTTTGCATTAACAAAATTTTTGCATAAAAAAGGACGATGTATAGTCCACTATATTTTTTGCATGAAAAAATTTTTTGCATAAAAAATGGAATATATATATTCGATTATATTTTACGCATAAAAAATTTACGACGTATAGTCCATTATATTTTTTGCATAAAAAAGGACGATGTATAGTCCACTATATTTTTTGCATGAAAAAATTTTTTGCATAAAAAATGGACTATATATATTCCATTATATTTTACGCATAAAAAATTTACAATGTTATAGTCCACTATATTTTTTCCATAAAAAATGGACGATGTATAGTTAATTATATTTTTTGCATTAAAAAATTTTTGCATAAAAAATTAACGATGTATAGCCCATTATATTTTTCGCATAAAAAATGGACGATATTTAGTCCATTATATTTTTTGCATAAAAAATAGACGATGTATAGTCCATTATATTTTTTCCATGAAAAAATTTTTTTAATAAACAATGGACGATGTATAGTCCATTATATTTTTCGCATGAAAAATGGACGATGTATAGTTCATCATAATTTTTGCAAGAAGAAATTTTTTCCATAAAAAAGAACGATGTATAGTCCATTATATTTTTTCCATGAAATAATTTTTTTAATCCAAAATGGATGATATATAGTCAATTATATTTTTCGCATAAAAAATTAACTTTGTATAGCCCATTATATTTTTCGCATAAAAAATGGACGATTTTTAGTCCATTATATTTGCATAAAAAAATGGACGATGTATAGTCCTTTATATTTTTTGCATGAAAAAATTTTTTTAATAAAAATTGGACGATGTATATATAGTCCATTATATTTTTTGCATGAAAAAATTTTTTTATCCAAAATGGAAGAAATATAGTCTATTATATTTTTCGCATGAAAAATGGGCGATGTATAGCCCATTATATTTTTCCCATAAAAAATGGACGATGTATAGTCTATTATATTTTTTTATACGAAAGAGTTTTTTGCATAAAAAATGTACAATGTATAGTCCATTATATTTTTTGCATGAACAAATTTTTTGCATAAAAAATGGACGATATATAGTCCATTATATTTTTCGCATAAAAAATATACGATGTATAGTCCACTATATTTTTGATATATAGTCTATTTTCCATTATATTTTTTGCATAAAAAATGGACGATATGTAGTTCATTATATTTTTCCCAGAAAAAATGGACGATGTATATATAGTTAATTATATTTTATGCATTAACAAATTTTTTGCATAAAAAAGGACGATGTATAGTCCACTATATTTTTTGCATGAAAAAATTTTTTTTTATCCAAAATGGAAGATGTATAGTCTATTATATTTTTCGCATAAAAAATTAACGATGTGTAGTCCATTATATTTTTCCCATAAAAAATGGACGATATATAGTTCATTATATTTTTTGTAGGAACAAATTTTTTGCATAAAATAGGACGATGTATAGTTAATTATGTTTTATGCATTAACATATTTTTTTGCATAAAAAAGGACGATGTATAGTTATATTTTTTGCATGAAAAAATTGTTTGCCATTATATTTTTGCATAAAAAATGGACGATGTATAGTCTATTATATTTTTTGCATGAAAAAATTTTTTTAATCCAAAATGGATGATATATAGTCTATTATATTTCTCGCATAAAAAATGGACGATGTATAGTCCATTATATTTTTCCCATAAAAAATGGACGATATATAGTTCATTATATTTTTTGTAGGAACAAATTTTTTGCATAAAAAAGGACGATGTATACTCCATTATATTTTTTGCATGAAAAAATTTTTTTAATCCAAAATGGATAATATATAGTCAATTATATTTTTCGCATAAAAAATTTAAAATGTATATTTTTTTCATAAAAAATGGACGATGTATAGTCCTTTATATTTTTTGCATGAAAAAATTTTTTTATTAAACAATGGACGATGTATAGTCCATTATATTTTTCGCATGAAAAATGGACGATGTATAGTTCATCATAATTTTTGCAAGAAGAAATTTTTTCCATAAAAAAGAACGATGTATAGTCCATTATATTTTTTCCATGAAATAATTTTTTTAATCCAAAATGGATGATATATAGTCAATTATATTTTTCGTATAAAAAATTAACTTTGTATAGCCCATTATATTTTTCGCATAAAAAATGGACGATATTTAGTCCACTTTATTTTTTGGATGAAAAAATTTTTTGCATAAAAAATGGACTATATATATTCCATTATATTTTACGCATAAAAAATTTACGATGTATAGTCCACTATATTTTTTGCATAAAAAATGGACGATGTATAGTCCATTATATTTTTTGCATGAAAAAATTTTTTGCATAAAAAATGGACTATATATATTCCATTATATTTTTTCCATAAAAAATGGACGATATATAGTCCAGTATATTTTTTGCATAAAAAATGGACGATGTATAGTCCACTATATTTTTTGCATGAAAAAATTTTTTGCATAAAAAATGGACTATATATATTCCATTATATTTTACGCATAAAAAATTTACGATGTATAGTCCACTATATTTTTTTAAACGAAAGAGTTTTTTGCATAAAAAATGTACAATGTATAGTCCACTATATTTTTGGCATAAAAAATGGACGATGTATAGTCCATTATATTTTTCGCATGAAAAATGGACGATGTATAGTTCATCATAATTTTTGCAAGAAGAAATTTTTTCCATAAAAAAGAACGATGTATATAATATAGTCCATTATATTTTTTCCATGAAATAATTTTTTTAATCCAAAATGGATGATATATAGTCAATTATATTTTTCGCATAAAAAATTAACTTTGTATAGCCCATTATATTTTTCGCATAAAAAATGGACGATATTTAGTCCATTATATTTTTTGCATAAAAAAATGGACGATGTATAGTCCTTTATATTTTTTGCATGAACAAATTTTTTTAATAAAAATGGGACGATGTATATATAGTCCATTATATTTTTTGCATGAAAATTTTTTTTTATCCAAAATGGAAGATATATAGTCTATTATATTTTTCGCATGAAAAATGGGCGATGTATAGCCCATTATATTTTTCCCATAAAAAATGGACGATGTATAGTCTATTATATTTTTTTAAACGAAAGAGTTTTTTGCATAAAAAATGTACAATGTATAGTCCACTATATTTTTGGCATAAAAAATGGACGATGTATAGTCCATTATATTTTTCCCAGTTCATTATATTTTTTGCATGAACAAATTTTTTGCATAAAAAAGGACGATGTATAGTCCATTATATTTTTTGCATGAAAAAATAGTTTGCATTAAAAATTAACGATGTATAGTCCATTATATTTTTCGCATAAAAAAGGACGATGTATAGTTCATTATATTTTTTACATGAAAACATTTTTAGCATTAAAGATTAACGATGTATAGTCCACTATATTTTTTGCATGAAAAAATGGTTTGCATAAAAACATTATATTTTTCGCATACAAAATATGCGATATATAGTCCATTATATTTTTTGCATAAGAAATGGACGATGTATAGTCCACTATATTTTTTCCATGAAAAAATTTTTTGCATAAAAAATGGACTATATATATTCCATTATATTTTACGCATAAAAAATTTACGATGTATAGTCCACTATATTTTTTGCATAAAAAATGGACGATGTATAGTCCATTATATTTTTTGCATGAAAAAATTTTTTTGCATAAAAAATGGACTATATATATTCCATTATATTTTTTGCATAAAAAATGGACGATGTATAGCCCACTATATTTTTTGCATGAAAAAATTTTTTGAATAAAAATTGGACGATTATAGTCCATTATATTTTTTGCATGAAAAAATTTTTTTTTGATCCAAAATTTGCATAAAAAATGGACGATGTATGCCCATTATATTTTTCCCATAAAAAATGGTTGATGTATAGTCTATTATATTTTTTTTGCAAGAAAGAGTTTTTTGCATAAGAAATGGACAATGTATAGACCATTATATTTTTTGCATGAAAAAATTTTTTGCATAAAAAATGGACGATATATAGTCCTTTATATTTTTGGCATTTAAAAATTTTTAGCTTTAAAGATTAACGATGTATAGCCTATTATATTTTCCGCATAAAAAATAGACGATGTATAGTCTATTATATTTTTTTCATGAAGAATTTTTTAGCTTAAAAATGGACGATGTATAGCCCATTATATTTTTTGCATAAAAAATTTTTTAATAAAAAACGGTAACTGAAGAAATTGCAAAATACGCAGGCAAATATCTTACAAAACTCGAGTCTCATCCTAATCCGCTTGCTCGTAATATCTTGAATTTTACTGGACACATCCGCTTAAAAAAGAAGGACAGGGCTCTAATACTTCACACTCCAGAAGAAACTGCTTGTTTGTTTTTGCTTATCACTACTTATGTATTATTAATAATAATAACTATCACTAAGTTTATGCCTAATTAATTATATTTAGATTTAAGATTTGAATAATTATTGTTAGTTCATGAAGATACAATAAATAAATATATGTCCTAAAAAAACGGATGATATCCATTATATTTTTTGCACGAAATAGTTTTTCGCATAAAAAATGGACGATGTATAGTCCATTTGATTTTTTGCATGGAAAAATTTTTTGAATAAAATGTGGAAGATATATAGTCCATTATATTTTTGCATGAAAATTTTTTTTATATATTTTTGCACGAAAGAATTTTTTGCATAAAAAATGGACAATGTATAGTCCATTATATTTTTTGCATGAAAAAAATTTTTTTAATAAAAAATTGACGATGTATAGTCCATTATATTTTTTTCATGAAGAATTTTTTAGCTTAAAAATGGACGATGTATAGCCCATTATATTTTTCACATAAAAAATGGATTATGTATAGTCCATTATATTTTTCCAATAAAAAATGGACGATGTATAGTTCATTATATTTTTTGCATGCAGAAATTTTTTGCATAAAAAAGGACGATGTATAGTCCATTATATATTTTGCATGAAAAAATTTTTTGCATTAAAAATTAACGATGTTTAGTCCATTATATTTTTTGCATGAAAAATGGACGATTTATAGTCCTTTATAATTTTTGCATAAAAAATGGACGATGTATAGATCATTATTTTTTTGCATTAAAAGATTTTTTGCAGAATTATATTTTTGCACGAAAGATTTTTTTCAATAAAAAATGGACGAGTATAGTCCAGTATATTTTTTGCATGAAAATTTTTTTTAATAAAAATGGATAATGTATAGTCCATTTTATTTTTCCTATAAGAAATGGACGATGTATAGCCCATAATATTTTTTCATGATTATATTTTTGCATGAAAAATTTTTTTTATAAAAAATGGACGATGTATAGTCCATTATATTTTTTGCATGAAAAATGGACGACGTATAGTCTATTATATTATTTCGCACGAAAGATTTTTTTGCATAAAAAATATAGTCCTTTATATTTTTTGCATCAAAAAATTGTTTGCATAAAAAACGTACGATGTATAGCCCTTTATATTTTTTCGTAAAAAATGGACGATGTATATATAGTCCATTATATTTTTTGCATGAATAAATGGATGCTGTATAGTCTATTATATTTTTTCGCATTGTATATCCATAAAAGTTTTTTCCATGAAAATGGACGATGTATATATAGTATTATAAATTTTTTTCATATAAATTTTTTTTCATTGAAAAGTATACGATATGTATATATATATATTTTATAAACGATTTTTTTTCCATGAGAAATTTATAGTCCATTATATAAACCAGAGTTGCCGTTATGATAACATGAGTCCGAAGAGTTTTTTTATTAAACGGACAAATTATATTTGCCGTACTGAGCTATATGAAGTTTCTTTCATTATAAGTGTGTGTATTATATATCATCAACATTTTTAGTTAGTTTAAAATGTCCATTAATGCCATTTGTCTGGAATATAAGGTCGTGCCAATATCTGACTGCTTGTCCTACTAAAAGAAGCAAAATTAAACTAGACATGAAACATTAAATTCAATTTAAATAAAAGTCATTATTTTTCTATTTACTGTTGTTTTATTATTAAAAATCTTATCACATTTATTTACTGTGTTTTTTTAGTTAATATTATTTTGTTTTAAATATTTTTGTTACTTAATTACAGTTTTGAATTATAATTTACTTTTTTTTTGTTCTTAGGAAACTTAATTATAGTTTTATAATAAAGTTGTATTCGTATATATAAATAATTATAGCTCGTTTATTACAGATTACAATTAGATTATTTTTATTTTTATATAATTATACTCGTGGTTAAAGTGCTACAACTAAATGTTTTATAGCTTTAATTTTTAATAATCCAATTAGCTTTATATTTTGTTTATAACTAAGGAAACTATCTTATATGTAGCTTTTAATTTTTAAATTTATAATTATTAAAAAAACATTCTTGCTTGGAATTATTTAAGTTATGTTTTGGGTTTTTTCTTTTTATATTTTAAATATTATTTTTTAATTTGTATTTCTTCTTAAAGCATATAATTTTTTTTATTAAAAAAAAATATCCCAGATATTGGAAAAAACTAGTATATATGTATGTAAATAACTATCTTTTGTTGTTTTATTTTTTTAATTATGTGATTGTCATACAAAACATTTCACATTAATATTTAATAATTTACAAAGTTTGTGACAAAATAAATTAAAATTTTTTTAACTGAATGAAATTGTAAATATTTGAACTCTAGAGACGTTTGAGTTTTTAATATAACAAAACAAAAAAATAAAAAAAAAGAGTGAGATGGCATGATTTGAATAACAGCTGAAGAAATCCAGCAGAAAAGAATACAAATAAGTAAATTCGGTATAAGAACTTTTTACAATAATGTAGTGTTTATGAACTGTTCGTGAGAGTGAAAATTTTACACATCTTGGCTATTGTAAGATAATCATATATTTAATCTAATTAACGCATATTCCCAAAATTTTCTTTAGTAATTTCGTTGTTTATTACATGCTCTGTTTATTCAAAAGTATGAGTTCAGCAAAAACTATTGCTTTACCGAAACTAGGCTCAAAGAGAGAGCTTTTAGCTATATCCTGCCCTGAAATATGTTTCCAAAGGACATTGTTTTAAGTTAAGTGTTCGTTTTTGTACGTTGCCTCTTTTGGTAGCAGACAAATATACAAAAATTATTTAATTACACTGATTTACAAGTAAAAGGTATAAAACTCCTAATGCATTTTTTAAATTATCAATTAGGATGTGCTAACCACTAAAAATAAAATAAAAATATTGTTTTTGGCCATTGATTTTGATTGAAAGCATCATCCGGTTTGATTAAAATAATCTTGTTTAAAATTATTATTTAAAATATCTTATTTCAAATGCTACAAAATAACTCGTGAAATAGTGGATAACTTGTTTTGATCGGATAAGTTATAGAAGTTCAAAGTTAACATTTAATTTATTTCTCAATAGACAACAATAAAAAATATAACAAATTTAATCAGGAATAACTTCTACACACAAATTATAAACTAATTTTTTTCGGTTTTACTTATCTCCAGGGCCAAGTGTATTTTAATATCCATTATCTTGTATAATTCAATTGCAAATTTTAAAAATCACAGTTAGTGATATTCACATAGCGACATTTTTTGCGGAGTCCTCGTCATAATATCAAATGAAAATTCGTTTCGAAAATCAAAAGTTACTCATGATATGGCCCTATTCACTTTCTGATTGAAAGTTATTCTACTCGCCTTTAAAGAAATAAATAGAATACTTTAATTTAACCAGCTTTTAATGATGGATAACGTTTTTAATGGAAGTAAACATCTAAAAACACAAATGCAGCATTATCTGTAAAATGCCTAAAAGAAAAATTTTTATTTTATTTTTCTTGTGCTTACCATATCCTAGTTACTTAAAAAAAATTCATTAAAAACCTTAAACATCAACTTCTAAATATATTTATTTATAAACTAGTATTATTTAAAATTAAAAACACTATATTTACTTTAGTTTTGAATAAGTAGTAGACCACCTCTATTTCTTCTCGAAAATTGATAAGGAGCAATAAAATAAGTACCAATAAAATCATTTCCATATAAATAGGATTGAAAAATCAATTAAGTCCCAAACTAATTGAGCGAAGTAAGTAAAAAAAATCAAATAAATCTCAAAATAAGTTTCCAATTCGGGAACTTATTCAATAATGAAATAACTGCATACGAAAAAAAAACAAATTAAATATATTCCTAATATATTTTTACTCTCTAGGGGTTATTACTACAACTTAAAGTAACCCAGTGAAAGAAATCGGAAGTAATTATTTAGAAACTTTTTCTTATCATATCAATAAGTATGCTTTGTTGAGTTTTCAGGAATCGATTATTAAGAACATCTTCATAATTATTTAACAAGCAATTGCATTTATGAGAAATTGGAAATCATATGTAGTTTTCGCAAATAATTACAATATATTTTGAATTTTTTGGATAATAAGTATTATAGTCTTATTTATAAAAGAATATAATGATCTAAAAGAAATTTAGGAAAAGAAAAAAACAACATAGGAAAAATTAGATTTACTCAACATGATGAACATGACTTCTGATTGACTGAATATAGACCAAAAAATTTAACTTCTTGCAATGACAACCCTGTATAAAAATCATTACAAATTATTAAAATTTGCAATATTGCCGGATAAAGAGTTCAGGATCTTGACGACTTCCTTGAAAGCTCTTTTTTTACTGGGAAGTTAAGAAAAGAAGAATATTTTTAGGACTTATAAAAAGTGTTTTATATGTTCTTGCTGATACGTATACGTAATATATTATAGCGTATTTGGTCTATTGTGCACAAAAATATGTGTATGTATGTACATTAAATAAAATTTAAGCTTGTGTGTGTTTTAAGGCCTTTTTGTTAACCCTAGAACGTCATCCTTTGTCAAAATGTCTACGCGCGTTTTTATTTTCGATTTAAAACATATTTTTTGTATTTGTTTTGGTTTCGTTTGTCGTATAGTGTTACCCGTTAATGTTAGTTACTCGAAATTTTTTAGTTTAATAAATTTATTATAAGAAACTACAAGACAAGGAAAAAATATGTGCAATATTTCATAAGATTTATGCTATAATTGCTATGTTTTAAGGAAAAATGCCAATTGAAAGAAGGCTGTGCAATGTTAATTCTACTTTAAACAATTAAAAAAATATATATGAATTTCGTTATATAATAATTAAAAACTAACTAAATAACAATAATAAATCTATTTTGGTACTTATTATTGCTCACGACGTTTGTTATTGGCTCTTGAAGTAGGTCGTACTCAAAATGACGAAGGATGACGTTGGTGTACAAAAACTAAGGATGACATTCTAGGGTTAATTATCTACATATCGTCGGGTGGTTACTAGTTTGCCGCATCAATAATGTATGCTTAATATCTGTGCGGCAAGCCAGTAACCACCCGACGATATGTTCCCTTAGTTATGAAAGTGGTCTAAGTCATATATTTCTTCTGTCAATATATTTAGTAGATTGCATTTGAACAAACCAAAAAATATTCTTATATTATGCAACATTTTCATTTTGAGTCTCGATTAATATAAATTTAATATTTATTGTAGTTTTTTTTAAGATTTATTTTATATTTCGAAGCAAAAATTTATCTGAGTAAGACCACTTTCATATATCTGAAAATAAAGAATATGTTTATGCCTTTAAAAAGTTAATTCCGCTTTTTTGGAATTATAATTTAATACGTTAAAATGATAGAAAAAAATCCAGACTTGACTGAGAATAACTAATGTATATTTTTAATTATTTTAAAATTCACTCTCTTAATTATTATATAGAAAATATTTATTGTTTAAAAAACATATCATATTTTCAGTAAGATATTAAGTACGATTTTAAACAATCCTGAGAAAAAAATTTAAAAAATAAAATAATTGGATAAGACAATCCTATACTAAAGAAAATGAAATAACTCCAAAAATAGTATTTTCAGCCGTTTAAAAAAAAACTTCCTTATTTATGTTTGGTGAGAAAGAACTCTTTTGTGATAAATTTTGAAATTAGGATGAGAAATTGAGGGTTTCTGTATATTTTTAATAGTACAATTGTCCTAGATTAAGGGGAAAAATTTTACAGTGTTTTTTAGTCCATAACTTTAATTTTGTTGTATATATAATAATTAAATGGGCATTATCGTGGTTGGCATATTTCAACTTTGACGAAGACATTTTAGTCCTAGATTAAAGAAGAAATATTTTTTAATATATTACAAATACGTTGTAGTCGAAATGGAAATATGGCAACTATGCCGGAACACTGTTGCCTTTGTGTCAATAAAATATTACAATGCAAGAACTGCATAAAGGTATATGTATACCTTTATGCACTTTTTGCAACAAAAAGAAGGGCATTTACTGCTGTCACATTGACATTGAGTGATTTAGCTGATCACTTTTTAATGAAGAACCCTATGTGAAAAAATTAATCAATTTCATTCGCCCTGGTGTGTTTCATTCTGAGTTTTAGGGTTCGAATTATATAATTTGGGCTTTTTCTATCCTCTGTGCTATTTTTTATAAGGACACTCATACAGAGCTTGACTTAATTTACAAATCTATGGTGCAACACATCCACTATATTTTCTTTTGATAGGAAATGCCAAATAAAATCATTAAAAATAATACGAGTTTGCAGTGTTCTCTTTCGGATTTTACCGCTATACTTTATAGATTTCTTTGGGTGCTCTTATTTCTGCTGGGACTCCATTTTTTTAACATTTATAAGAAATTATTTCTTAAGTTATAAGGAATATTTTTAAGCTAATTAACTTTTTGACAGAGTTTTAAAAACGACTTGAACTTACTAAATGTTTTTGAGAATGGAAACGAAAGTCTTTCAAAAATAATATTAATTAATTTTTAAATTATTGCTGGTAATATTTTCTTTTAGTGTATAATTAAACGGACTTCATTATACGATAATTTATGTACCTTTATATTAAATATATAACTCCCTACGTATACCTTGATTTAGGCAAATAAATAAAAAACTTTGCCAAGCTACGGATTTTAGCTCTAAAAAAGTTGAACAACGAGTATTAAGATCTTAATGTGTAGCTTCCACAAGACAAGCAAACGACTTGTCTAAAAAATTTGTGTAGGAATCGCTAGAAAATGTGAGTGTTTTTTATATACCTTATCTAGGCAAGTCGCTTGCTTGCATTGTGGAAACTACACTTAAGACTCGGTTTATGTTGAACCAGACGTGCCATACCATAATAATAAAAGATAAAGATATTAGTGCTGTCATAATTATAAACAGTTGCTTATGCCGCAACAAATATGTCAAACCAGCAAACAGCTCTTTATAGCTACGGCGAAAAACGAAATTCAATAGTTATGGTTATGGCGTTATGGCGATACAACTACAACCAAATGCAGTGTTGCCTATCAGTTTGGTTCGAATAGCTGTTTTGTATGGTTTTGGTTATGGCACGTTTAATACTGCATTTACATTGTCTCGAAATCTAGTATATTTGATTACAAATATTTAACGAAATCTATATCGTTTATACTGAGCTTTTTTGAGATTTTCCAAGATTTTGTATCCAAGACAAATTCCGTTGTCTGAAATTTAGTCTTAAATTGTACCGAAAAAATGCCGACTTAGCTCATTCACACACCTTCAATAGAAAATTTTTTAGAGCATAGCTAATTCACTCACCTTTTATATAAATTATATTATACAGGGTAGTAAAAAATAAATAAAAATATAAGATTTTTAGTAGATTTTCTACAAATCTATTCAAAAATTAAATTTTGTTTTGTATAGGCAATCTAGTAAAAAAAAAACAACTAGATTTACCTCGGAATATCATAACAACTAGATTTTGAGACAATGTAAATGCCCTATAAGTGAACTTTTATGTAATTTTTCAGTTTATGAGAAAAAGAGAGAGAAAGAGCAAAGAATAACTATCAGAATCAACAAAAATTGTTGTGTCTATGACACCAGTTTTAATATTCCAACGACTTCATGCATTAAACACCATAAACCAAAGCATACTACACAACCGCATGACTACAAATGCTTTTGAATGCTAGCGTCGGCGTGTAGTCCGCTACTTAATTATATTGACAATAGCACCCACATCGAAGGCACCTTATACCGAAGCATAAATACATATTTTAGTGGTGCCATTTTAAATATTCAACATATATAACAATAAAGTTACTTGTTTAAAATGTATTTATATCACATAAATATATTAAAAATAATCAATTTATTTCTTCACATGAAGTTTGAGATTTTCTTTCTGCTAAATAATATCCAATAATTTAAAATTATTATTCTTTTCCCATTCGTATTAATATTGATAATTTGTGGTCGGTATCCTAATGCGGTCTATGTGTTTCATACTTCAGTTTTTATTTAAACTTAAAGAGTTGTGAGTTCTATTGAATACTCAATTTTTAAGCTTACTGTATTAAGAGTCTGAACACAATGTTTGCGGTGCGGTGCAACATAATAAACGGTGCAACATAAGACGGTGACGGCAATACTGGTCATTGTTTATTAACATTTTTATTAATATATTTGTTCATACATTTTTATAAATTTTTTTTTTACAAAATTTACTGTTTGTGTTAAATATTTTGTAATGGTTGTAAATAAAAAAATTTAAGCTAATAAAAAAAATTGTTAATTTGATAGAAGCCATCATGTTTTTTATTTACAATAATGTTGTGAACATAGCCAATTATTCAAAAACTATGGCAACATAAGAAAAAGAAAGAGTGTAAAAAATTGACACAATAAAAAAGTCCGCAATGAAAATAAAATAGATTTTAAATTTATGCTGTTCCGCACTGCGTTCTTTTTTACTTCAAAATCGTATGAAAACACGCACCGCAATAAATTATCGTTAAATTGTGTTCAGACTCTAAAATATTTCACTCTCGTCCAAATATAAATATTAGCAGTAATCAGTTAAAAAAACTTATCTAATTAATATAAATATATCTTCTTTTTATATTTAGTGCTGTAGAAGCGTTTATTTTTTCCTTGGCAAGCCATTGTTTTTCCTTTGAGAATGTTACTAGCTTTATTTTTGCTATAATTTTTATATAAATTCTACATATTTGAACAAGTTTTCTAGTAATTATTAAAAAGAAATTTGATTTATATACACATATGCATTATGTAATTATAAAATAGCTAAACGTATATTATTATTATTATTTATTTTTGTTACTTAATATTGCTTATTGTGAATTGTTTCAAAAAAAAAAAACAAACCTGAAGCCTTTTTTAAAGTAAAAAAAATTATTTGGAGTATTAAAATTAATTGAAAGTTATGTGTGAGTTATTGGTACTCGTATATTGTCGTATAAAATTCAAATTCAGTTCTTTTGATTTTCGCTAATTAATTCAATAGTTTTGGGTATAAACGAATCAAAATGTATGAGGATTTTTGTATAGTAGTATGCAAAAAATAACAAAATTTTACATAATGAGTTTGTCCCACGGTATCGAAAGCAAACTAAAGAGAATAACACTTAGTCACTATGTTTGGAGTTATCGTTTGCTGGGGTTTGTTACTTAATTGATGAAAGTTTTCTTGGTTATCTGTTGTGGTGAATGTGTACTAAAAAGAAATTGTAAATTATTTATTTTTTTTTTAGTTAATGTTGAAAAAAATATTATCAGTGGTCAACATCGACATCAGGTTAATACAATAAAACAACCACGACGTATTGATCTGATCAATCGCTTTTATTCCAGTTATCAACACCGACGTCAGGTTAATACAATACCTGTTTTCGAAAACAACTGACTGACTTTTGACAGCCTAATGCTACTCTAGACCTTAGGCTATTAAAGCATAAAATTTTTCTCCAAGGCGAGTAGCCAAGCTCAAATTTTTTGCTATTGTATTGACGTGACGTCGATGTTGACAACTGGAATAAAAGTGATTGCTTCTATTTCAGGTTTGCGTTGCTTCAGATGTGTTCCACTTCAATTTTTTTTATAGTTGATTTATATTTTGCACAGCTTGTGTTTTAATGCTCTATTGTTTTGCTCCTCAGTATTTGTTTGCTTATCAAAACATTTATTCAATAAGGTTTGTTGTGTAAAAGATGGAGGAAGGCAGTATTGGAAACAAAAGTTGATGCTTGCAAGTCATAAGTTATGCTTGCATAGCAGAAAATGTCAACAAGTATCCAAAAAAATATTCTTAAGTATTTAAGTATGCTCATAATTATAGTCAATTTGTGCACTCAAATATTTGCTTATCACTATCACTTTCCAAAAGAAGGTAACACCTAGTAAATTTAGTAGGCATTCATTGCTTTTTTCCTTCTCTTGAAACAAGAATAACTATAAAACATTAAGTAGAAATGTACATAAGTAATATGATTACTGAATTTCTTTCAGACTTATAATCAGAGTTTTTTTATATTTAGAATATGGATATTTATTCGCACAAAATACACATGCGCATGATTTTCAGATTATTTATTTATCATACGCCCCCTTACAAATTTGTGTGTATCAACAGGATACAAAATGTGTTTTGTCTGTTAGGAGGCATCTATCAGATAATTAGGAGGTAAGATATAAAATAAATATAACCTTTAAAAAATTCTTATTATTCCCTAGTTGTGTTTGTTTGTAAAATTTGCAACGAAAATTCGTTATATAAGTATACTGGTTCATTTTACTTCAGGTGTATGCGAATAAAATACTCCTGTATATACTCACGTGTGGTCGAATAAATACTTAGAGTATTTTTATACTTATGCGTTAAATTTTAACTGATTCATTGTATAAAGCGGCCCATCCCTTATACAATATTATTGCATGTGTTTTCGTACATATTATTATTATTTTCATCTAAATTATGCAATAAATGGCTTAATGTTTGAAAAAGTAAACAACATTGAACAAAGTTATACAATTGTCTTGATTGTACAATAAAAATCAAGTCTTTACATATATTAATGTACAAAACGAAAAACTGCACAATTTTATTGTAAGTAGGTGGGTGGGCCGCTTTAATTTTACTTACAACCGTTTGTGCTGCGTTATTTAAGAAATGTGTATGAACATAGTCGTTGATTATTTATAGTTGTACGTATTCAGTTTAAACTTGATGAATATGATGGTTTAAGGAACCGGTTTTCATTTTTATATTTGCTAAAAAGTTGTTTGATGGCCAATACTCGTATAATATGGATCTGCATACTACTGAAACTATATGATATGTTCATGAATTATAAGCTGTCGTTTTATTTAGTTAATGTCATATATTGCAATCAATAAAAAGATTCAGATATTTTTGGACCAATTGGATTATTTTAAGCAATCACTTGCACTCGCTTCGTAGCCACTATAGGAAAATGAAAACATTCTTACCCAATTTATCCTTGTAACTAGAAAAGTACCCGAAATATATCTATTTAAAAAATTCTAATTAATGTACACTTAGGGAAATTTCATTTACTTCTATTTTAATATCAATTCATTAAATTTGTATTAAATTTTTTAATAAATAAATTACTTATGAACTGATGATATTTTAATCAGTTGGTGAAATAGGCTCTTAGAGATATTGTAGTTAAATTTTTGTACGAATACATAAACGAGGAATGATGCTATTAAAATATTTTTTTTGGAAATCTTATTGAGGCATATTCTTAGGCGCAACTATAGAAACAAACCGTAGATATTTTCAGGAATCTGATCAGTTTCAAAAAACCGACTATAGAATATTATTGAGAAGGCAACATCATTGAAATTTTCGGTGAAACTAATATTCTAAGATGTCCTTTTTCATAACACCTGAATTAGTCCGCTAGAACCATATAGTAAATATGTATATAGGTTTATATAGGGTGTTTTTTATTGAGGTATAGAACTTTAAGTTGGCATCACTTTTTTAACTGGCGGCCATTTTGTCAGCTGTCAAGTGATTAATATTTAGTTTGGTTTGCCATTTCATCATGAACAGATTGACAAAAGAACAACGCTTGCAAATCGTGCAAATTTATTTCGAAAATAATGGTTCAGTTCGCGAAGTTTACCGCAAGCTCCGTCCATTTTATGGTCGACATAATCGTCCATCAGAGCAATTAATTCGGTTAACCTGTCAATTGGCCACCAAGATCGTGTGATTTGACACCATTGGATTATTTTCTTTGGGGATATGTGAAGTCGCTCGTCTACGCCAACAAACCAGAAACGTTAGGGGACTTGGAAGCCAACATTCGTGGCGTTATTGCCAACATACGGCCCCATATGCTCGAAAAAGTGGTTGAAAATTGGACCTGTAGAATTGGCTTTATTCGAGCCAGCCGCGGCGGCCACATGCCCGAAATCATATTTAAACGTTAAGGCATAAAATTATCCTTCCAATAAAGCCAAATTGATGGACATTAAAACGATTTTCTTGTGTTTTATTTCAATTCGAAGTTATATACCTCTAAAAAAACACCCTGTAGTAGGTATTTAAACACCCACTTCAGCATTGCCGGGTTCTAAAAAATATATCTTATGTTTAAAGGTGTTTTCTTAGCTGCATTAGAACTTAAACTCAAAATAAAAGACAGAAATATTGTTAAAATATGTCCGCTGCGTTACGAGTTATATCTTTTCCCAATAAATCTAGTCTTAATATTGGCTGCCATTGCTTCAAAAATAAAAGAAAACGAAACCAAACCAAACCATAATTCAGAACTACACGTCATTCCTGCACAGATATACCTGTTTGCATCAGTTTTGCGTGTGTATTGGTTCTGGTATGAACAGATGTGTTATTCAGCGTTTCTGTTACTAGTTCTTAATGTTGATTTTTTTAAGGCAATTATTGTATGGTTGGGCAATGAGCAAATGAGAACAACACATTTGTTTGTATTTGTTTCTCTAAAACAAATAAGATACATAAAACTGCTTTTACTATAAGTACCTTATGATGTGTTGTGAAAAAAATAAACATGGCTGATGAATGAATGAATAAAAGTAAAATTTCATAGCTGCCCAAAGTAGCACCAGAGTGCTGAACATCAATCGGCTTCTTATATATACAAATGCATTTCTCGGTGGACAGCATTGAAATAAATGATACATAAAACACATGACCTGCAAATACAAAAAAAAAATATTACACACAATATGTATGTGTAATTACACTCGAGCAAAGTTCTCTCTCTCTCTCTCTCTCTCTATCCTTGTCTGCGTTACAAAAATCCTAACGAACGTGTGCACGAACATCTGCTCGTCATGTATATGTTTCAACAGTGTTGTTTTTCATATAACAGATACAAACAGTTCCTCAGCAGCAATACAATAAGCAATTATTATCTAGTTCTTTGTTATACTAGTTATTTCGCTCACACTACAATTATATATTACATACCATGGTATATTTGTTTTTGTTATACTTATAAGTATACAAATGCAAGCCTTTAGTACGTACTGCATGTACGAGTGAACCAGTGAATAGGACAGTTTCTCGAACAAAAGTTGTCACCCACAAATTTTGCAATGAATCGGTTGTTAAGCGCAATATATAGCAGGTTGTGACGTCTTGGTGGAACCTAATGTCGTTGATGCTTAGCTGATTAGATCGACGACAAATTGACATTTTGGAGTCTTCTTCAATACTTCGCGCTACAGCAGCAATATTTACTTCGGTACGTATAATTCGTTGTTTTATTCAAGGTTTCGAATAGAGAAGAGAAAATTTAGTGCAAAATCGATCAATAAGTGCACGAATTGACTAATCTATAGGCCGAATATGTTGACTGAAAAACGCCAATAGATTTAATTTTTCTTAAAAAAACATTTCCACAATGTCGAAACTTTGGTTTCGTGATTTATTAAGTAAAAATTTCCGCCACTTGATTTGAACGATCGGGAGGCGCGGATAACAAGAGCTGTTTTAGGTACAAATATGTGACTGTAGAACACGGACAAAATGTAATGAAAAATTAGCCCTTAATCGAGCTTTGTTTGGTCTCTTTTAATTTGTTTTCTATGAATTTGTTGACGTTAGAAATATTTTACAAGATGATGCAAGAAAATATAAATTTTTCAGTTTTCAGACCAGTTTTCTCATTTTAATAAAAGATGAAAATGCAATTGCAATTGAGAGATGATGCTAATTGTAGACATGATGCTAATGGTAGTCGTAAGTGTGATGTGTCATAATGTTTTAATTAATTTTAATAAATTTGTAGTTGATATTGCTTTTTTTCACACAAAAATGTTAAAACACTTAATACTATCTTTTTAATTTCCAAATCATATCATCAAAAGTTTGTTTTTTTTTTTACCAGATTGTAAAAGAATATTTATTTACTAACATAATAATTTTCGATACCGCTGGATCTTTCTGTAGAATGCCCATATGTTTATTTATATGTATGTATATGATGTTGTAATCCGTTTTACTAATTGATACGTTGTAAAGCTCTCATCCATTATACAATATTGTTGCATATGTTGTTGTACATATTCTTGTTATTTTGACCTATACTATGCAATAAATGGCACAATATTTGTAAAGAAAATATTGCCCAATTTTCCTGGCAGTGAAAAAGTAAACAACATTGAACAATGTTGCCACCGCATTACACAATTGTCTTGATTGTACAATAAAAATCAAAAGTCTTTTGATATTTGCCAATATACTCGTATTGTACCACCTTCGAGTATGACATACACATTGGCGATATTATTGTATAATACGATAAATTGTGCAATTATATTGCAAGTGGGTGGGCCGCTTAAATAAATTTTTCTAATTTTTGCACAATATTAATCATACGTAATAGTGTTAATATTTTATGACCAAAAATGTACTTTAAAGCAAAAATAATGGTAGTGAATCTGAACTACAGAAAACGTGTTAGTTAAGTGATACCTTATATGCCTTTTCCGTTGTTGTTAGTGTTACGTGTTTGGATATTTCATAACTCTAGCTGGTTAAATTTCCAATTTTTTTCACACATCATAATATCAACGGCCTCAGAGCCGAAGAAATATAAATTTATTAACTTTATTTTTATCTTAGGCATAACTAGGTGTCGTTAGTTGCTATTAAAGTTCCTATTCACTTAGTCAATTGAATAGATTGGTTAAAAATCTGTTGAAGCAACAAATATTTATTTATATATTCGAATGTTCCATATTTGCTATCAATTATCAATCAATTGTACGATTTTTTCATATTTATAAACAAAAAATCATAATTACAATACAAACAGGATTCTTACAATGATATTATTAGTAATAACAATTGATTCCGTTCATTTCTAATAACCATTCCAAAGTATTGATAGACACAACTGAATTAAATACAAGTTAGAAACTAACGTTACCGAATATTGGCTTTTGAGCTTAAAAAAAATATTCTTTTAAACAATCAGGCTTATCAGAAACAAAATTTCACATGGAAATTTCCGAACATGTGAACAGTTTGTTTCAAAAACCATCACACGATTGGGAAATATTTTGACAATTTATGAAGAAAATTATTCACAAAGATTTGTCTAGCGGAAGAGTGAAAATATGTCAGTTTTATTTGGAAATTTTCACATGTGAAATTCATGATACGGCTGAATATTTAATTTCAAAAAATTTCGGTTATTGTAACTAATTAATCATTTACCGCTGTACTGAAATTATATTGCAATAACAAAAAAAGAAAATGAAATACTTTATTAATATTCCTAACCGAATAATAAATAATTAACTCTAATAATTGTTTATTATGAATACAAAAGGAAAAAAATATTTTGTTATTTCAATTGAATTATTCCTCATTTGTAGAAAAACTTTTACTACCAGTTTATAGAAGCCATGTAAAAGTTCTCGTCTGTCTACTTATATTGAAAACCAAAACAAATTGTGAGTGCTTTGTTTTTGTTTTCAATATAGATAGACAGACGAGAATTTTTACATGACTTCTATAAACTGGCAGTTAATGTAATAAACGAAAAATAAAAATTCAGATAGAAATGTCATATAAAAAATATTTTTTGCAGAATTATTACACAAAATCTCAATTTTATTAAAAAAAAGGTAAGGACATTATTATATATATCGCAAAATATACGAAGAGTTTTTACTATGATTCTAAAGTGAAATTATTTGCAGAAATTATTTGTAGTTTGTTTATAGGGAAATGTCTCTAGAGATAAGAAAATGAAATGTGCAATAAAGCCAAACACGAGCAAGGGATGTTACAATGCACCACTTGGATCAAAAATTTGCACATTTTATTCACTTCAGAATATAAGCAAACAATGTAGAATAATTTGCGATAAATATAGTAATGTACTTCCTATTTTTATTCCGCACACATTATTTTTATTTGATTACTTTAGAAATACCAATCCTTTTTTCTATTTCATTCCCAAAATTCACATATCGCTTATGAAAAATTGGTGCTTACAACAGAATTATGTGTTGGTTGGCTACAAATATCACAACAAATATGTTTTATCTGTGTAGTAAACGGCTTGTAGGTTGAAAATATATTAAACTCATTCATATACTTACTTAACAATTTTTAATTTATTACATGCAAAAATTCCCACTGAATAAGAGTTTTTGCTCAAATTCGGTATATTTTCTAGCTTCAAAATATCAAGTCACTCCAAGCACAGGTGTCTTAAGTTAAGTTGGGCCTTATCGTATTTGAAGTATTTCGACTTTAACTACCATATTTTGGTCCTAGCTTAAGAGCAAAGCAAAGCAAAACTTGTTTTGTGTTCTGTTACAAAAACCTCGTAGTCAAAATATAAAAAGAAAATAAAGATAAAGAAAATTCTGTTTGCTTGTTATTCAGTTTCAAAACAGAAGTCACAACAAGAAGAAGTATTTTCAATTCTTGTAAGGTTTGAGTCATAAAGCTGTCATAGTTACGGTAATCTAATATTTAGGGCCTACTTGTCCAAATAGTGTCACTGAAGTGATATTTATATGAAAACACAAAGAACTTGTATGAATATTTTTATTTTGTTTCTCATGCAAATTTTAAAAACTATGAAAGACCAAGCAAAACCTAAATATGTTTGAGTTTATTTAGTGAAGAATTTCATACAAACTCTGCACCCAATAAACTCAAATACTTTTTTTAAATGAACAAATATTTTTCGTGATTTAAATAATTAGGGCCATACCATTTCTTTGAGGAAAGAAAAAACTCTATACAATACTTAGCGCAATTAAATGCTTAGCTATTAAAGAGAGCTGATTAAAACTGCCTGAAGATGAATATTACATATTTTCTATTATTTTTAATACACCATGTTAAAAAAATCTGAAAATAAAATTAAAGGCTTGTTTGTTTTTTTTTTTTTTTAATAAAAACGTCTCCTGTTTGCTTCCTTAAAAAAACGAAAACTTCCTACAATTCTACTTAAAATATTTGTAATATTTATTTAGGCTTAATAGTGAAAAAGAATTAATTACTCGCATATAATTTTGTTTTTGTTTTGTGTTCCTTTTTTGTGATTTTTTTAATATTTTATTTAATATATATTTTACAAATATTTACAATGTTATTTTTATCATATCTTCACTATAATTAATTATAACTAATTGGTTTATAATTAAGTTTTATATACTTTCTTTTTTATTATATAAATTTGTTAATAATACTAAATTAATGTTAAGCTTAATTCTAGTATTTTCCTTTTAGTACTTTTATAAAAAATATTTCATTAGTTTTTGAAATTGTTTATAGTAAAGATTTCTTTATACAAGCTTTTTTTTATGTTAATATGATTAGAAAAATTATATTAGGAAATATAATAAAAATTTATGGTTGGAAAAATTTGCTATAAAACAAAACATAAGCTTTTTTTTTTTGAATGTTTTTATTTTATTAATATAATTTTGTCTGTGTCTACTAGTTCATAAATACTTATGTAATTAATAATAATCTTAAGCACTAGAATTATTTACAAAATTTTTATTTAACAAAATAACACCATTATGCCGAAGTAATTTGTTAATTGGGTTAAAATTTTTATTGCTTGCAAATTTTACATTAATTTTGTGTAGATTTTTAAGTAAATAATATTACTGTTTGTAACAAGGAGCTTAATATATTGCAAAGCTAAAAAGAGCTTTATAATTGAAATGGATGAAACAGTAAATATTTTATTTACAATTTTGTGAGAGAACTGGAATCTATTTGCCGCATACGATATCGACCAAAATTTATAAAAAGTTTTCATTTTGGCATCATTGCATTCGACCATTGGCATCATTGTAAAGTATCAAAGTATTCTACATGAAGTAAACAAAGACCAATTAGCCAACTAACCAATTTCGGCCATTTTGAATATTCAGTTAATTGTTGACAGCTGCTTTGCTTGCACGTGTTTTGGCTCGTCTTCGATTTTTACCTTGGTTCGTGCGGCTGCTTCCATTGAGATGATTGAGCTTTGGTTTCCACGTCTTAACCATAAACCCACGATTCGTCACCAGTTATGACCGTCTGGAGCAAATTTGGTTCATCGCGGACAGAGTCCAACAGCTCATTAGCAATGTTCATGCGAGGCTGTTTTTGGACGAAATTGAGCAATTTTGGTACAAATTTCGCGGTGACCCGTCTCATGCCCAAATCATTGATAAAAATCGAATGGCTTGAGACAATCCATATGTCATAAAGGTGATTCGACGATTGGCCAATACCATTTTCTTCACTTCATAAATTTTTTTGTCTGTTGTTGAAGTGCTCGCGGGTCCGGCACGCCCTTCGTCGTTCACGTCTTCTTGGCCTTCTGAGAAAATTTTGTACTACCGATAAACGTTGCTTCGGTCCAAGGTAGCCACAGTCAACATTCAGAATGCCTCCGCGCACTTAATTTCGTTTTTCACACATAATTTGATAAAGGTTCTTTGTTCGATTTTTTTTTAATAGGTAAAAATCGAAGACGAGCCAAAACACGTGCAAGCAAGCCAGCTGAACATTTAAATTGACCGAAATTGTCGGCATAAGTGAGAGACATGAGTAACAACATAATGCCACAAAAAAATCAAAATTCGAATACACGTAACACGCGAAAATTAAAAATTCGCGACACGTTTTGAACAAACCTCGTACACTGTATAGTGCATTAATATTTTTCAAAAAAAAAAAAACTTTTTGCTTGAAAAATGGACAATGTATAGCCCATATAATTTTTTGCCTAAGAAGTAAACGATGTACAGTTCTTTAAATTTTTTTCATAAAAAATTTTTCGCATGAAAAAATAAAATCTTTCTCACAATTTTTATTATGAAAAATTTAATATTCTTGCATGAATTTTTTTTTTTGTATGGAAAATGGACGATGTATAGTCCATTTAATTTTCATAATACGTTATGTATTTTTCATGGCGAGGTAGTGGGTTACAAGTTTAAACGTAAGATCAGCCTAAGGATACAGTGAAAGCTAAAAACTGAAATTCCACTTTTTATTAATTACCTATAAAACGTTTGTATATTCCGGTAATTCTATTTTTCTTTGTCTATAGAAATAGAAAACAAGCTTATCACTTAAGGCTAGTTAGCATTAGGTTTCGTTAAATGTTTCTAGAAAAAGCATGACTTCGAATAGCATTATAGCTAAGAGATATTTTATTTGACTGAATCTAAATTATTTTTTACTTTTCACTACTTGTTTCGAAAGTCCGACCAATTTTTGCATATACTCGTATTAGTGTCCGCCCACTTTTCTAAAATCAACATTGCTTCACTTTTAGAGCTCAAGGTGTGTGTCGAATTTCTTTAATATTGGTCAAGGAGAATAAATATAATATAAAGCTTTAATGGGCATGGTCACGCCCATTTTAAGGAACAAGTTTACTCATTGTGAGAAGCAAAACTGTGCTCGAGTTCCTTGGGAGTCAATTAAATATAAGTACATATAATTTAATACTAATCTTTTATGTGAGTGGCTCTGCCTCCACAAAATTGAGCCATTTTGGGAGTCCAGGGTATCAGCGAAGTTTCATAAAATTCAGTTAAATAGATGCAAGTGAAATATAATATTTAATGTTGATGAAAGTAGCTCCGCCCATTTTTTTTAACTTTGATAATTTGTCATAATCAAAGCACAAGGTGTGCGCTAAATTTTTCAGCAACCGGAAAAGTAAAATATTAAATAATTTGAAGGCGTTTTCCAATCCACTTTTTTGATAATGGAAGCTATAGTATATGGTCGGCTTAGAGTGTAAGCCTGCTAAATCAACTTTTTTATAAAATATGACATTTTAATGCCATTCGAAAGAGAAAAAGAGGCTACATCGACTGGCTAAACTATTATTATTTAATTTGAAACTCTACATTTAATCTAATGTCTTAGATTAATTTCTTAAGCGATGTATAGAAAATGTTAACAGTATTTGGTCTCTCCTGTAAAATTTGCTTGAAGTGAGTTGGCAGGGTTAAGCTCTAAGCAGGCGATATATACTTTTTCATACCAAAAAAAAACAAACAAAAAAACAATCTTTCAATCTATCTAAAAGTTATAAAGTTATGAAGCAACAAACAAAGCAAGGTTTTAAGCTATGCGGAACATTAATAAAAATTGTATGAAATGAATATAAAAAAATACAGACAAGTTGAAAGCCTCCTCCATTTTTAAAGTCGGACATACATTAAAATAAAAGCAAGTACACTTATCTCTGTCTCGTCGCCGACTAGATGAGAAAGCATAAGAATATGTGTGGCCAGAATATGATGATGGGAGAGCGTTAAATCGGTCCAAAGTTTCTGCTAAAAATTTTTATAGAAGAGAAAATCAAATGTAAGATTTTAAGTTTACACATGTAGGTTCTTTGAGCAGTTTTTTTTTTAATTTTAATGCTTTTTTACAAAAGTATATGATACATCTTTTAGTGAAAATACTAAAGTGGCAACAATGACTGGTTGATTATGTTACGAAATCCGGAACGCAATGTACTAAGAAACCAGTAATAAATTTTGTTAAAGGTAGATTAGCAGTATTAATTTCTGCTTCAAATTATATATCGTTACCTTAGTATAGAAAGGCCCTTGCTCATTATTGCTTTGAAATAGAGTTTTTTGTATATTTCGTTAGAAGAAAGTCTAATCTGTCGGAAAATGCAAAAATCTCGATTTCGGAAAAATAACTAGTTAGGGTCTTTCTATATTAATGTAATGATATACTTTTCATATACATATATTTTCAAATTAGTAAGTAATGGTTTTCATCAAAATATAAAGCTAATCTTGCTAGTAAATAAAAACTCAAACCCAATTAACTTATCACAGCGGTTCACAGTGCACAATATTAATTGATTTAATTCTTTAAAACACAAAAAATTTAAGTAAAAAAAAGAAAAAAATATTTTAACACAAAAAAGAAATACTTTTTGCCTTAAAAAGTTTCCAGTGAATTACTTAACAATAATATGCCCTTCTAAAAGAAAATATTTATAATTATTGCATAAAAATTGTTTTATTATTTTTAACAAATTCTTACAGATAAACTTTTAAAATAATATAAGAAAAAGAAATATTCGTTATTGTTAGTTTATTTGAAAGAGATTTTAAAACTTTGTTGTATATTTCGTATTTTGATGTTGTGGTAGGTGGTTTTTGTAATTCTTAATAATTTTATTTTTTGCTTCATTTTTTTTTACAAGGTTTTTGTTGGTAAATGTTGCCATTTTATTTTCTATTTCGTTTTGAATTTATTTGTTCGTTTGTTTAATTAAAAAACTATACCTTGTTGCTGCTGTTTTATGTTGTGTATTTCTCTGTTTAATATTTTACTGTTTAAAACCATTGTATTTCTGTTTAATTAATATTAATTTTTTGTTTAATATTAAAAATTATTTCTTTTAAAATCCATTTTATGTTTGTTGCTATTTTTTTAGTTTTCTTTATTTTTTTTCATTTCGTTTTCACTTTAATGTCTGTGGCAGGATTTTTTCTTTCATTTAGTAACTTTTCTGTAACTTATAGTTTGTGTGGGTGCATTTAATTTTTTGTTTTCTCTAATGTTTTCTATGTGTTTTTCTTTCCGGGTTGCCAAAAATCCATAATAAAAGTCGAGAAATAAAAGCCGTAAGCTGTTTTTGTTTAAAGTTAAACATTTTTCGCTTAAGCCTGCTCTCATATACATTTGTGTATGTTTTGGAAATTTAGTTTAAAATCTTTGTGCTTTTTATATGCAATTTTCTTCGTTCATGCTTATGTTGCTGTTTTTTTTTTTTTTTTTTGCTGCTGTAACTTGTCGTTAGAATTGTGTTTAACCAAAATTTGGGTGTTTATGCTTTTTCTTTTCATATTATATTTGAACATTTTATTATTATATGCAAAATTATATTTAGTTGAAACACAAAAAATTATATTCGAAATATTGTCGTTTAAAAGCTTAAAAATGTCAGTCTTTAGTAAACGTTTTGTTTGTCTGCAAAGAGAGATTTCAGAAACAAAGATAACATTAAATTAGTATGTAAATATTTTTATGTTTAGCAATGAAATGATGCAACAACCAACATTAATATAATATGGTACATAAAAGTAAAATAAACACAGAAAAAAGTATACACCAATTAAAGTTTTCAATTAAGAATTGAATTGATTCAATTAAATTTTTAATTGTATTTATTAATTTGAGTGGAAAAACTTAATTGATATTATCAAATTGCTTATAGGTAAAAATTTAATTAATTTTTTAATTACTATTACAAATATTTTAATTAATATATCAAAATTGCTCGTATTACTTTTTTGTGTGAATGTACATACAACAATTTATTAAATTGGTTGTAAAATGATTGAATAAAATATAAGGTTTGTCCCGCGATGTCCACAGAAAACGCGCGACCGACACTTGTATTGAAAACAACATTAAGGGCCAGTCCCACGATGTCACCAACGTTCAACTCGTCGCACACTTATATTCAAAACAAAAAAAAAAAATTTTAAATTTTGTTGTTGTTTGTATGTAAGTATGTGACGAGTCGAGACGTTGGTGACATCGTGGAACAGGCCCTAAAATAATTTTTTATTTATTTTTCTGTTAAATAAAAGTATTCGATCGAATATTTTCTGTTCACATCGAGGTTTAGGCTTATGAATTTACAATAAAACATTTTATCGAGGGATACAATAAATTTATTTGTACGTACCATGTGGTCAGACTATATTATCATTACTATAGACATCATTTATATGCTTTCCAGTTGATTTTTCTTTTATGCCACATTGCTGAAATTATAAAAAATATTGACTTTTAGTCTAAAGTTGGATTTATTAAAATAAAAGCGTATTTTAAATAATTATAATTTATATGCCATAGTATTCAATAGAGACTTTTGAATTTCGAAAGCTTAAAGCAGCCCCGTCTGTCCAATTGGCTGTCATTTATTCAGTCTGTTTTGCGTTCAACAACACGTAGAACGTTCCGCGTGCTTCAGCTATTTAACGGTCGTGACCGCTATAGGTCATTATAGGATTTCAACAGAACGGTAATACGTGCCATTTTGGTCATTATGCATGAGCAATTTGAGGGCCTGGTTATCTTAAGTGGAAGTGACGTGAACTGACCAGCGAAATTTTGCAATTTGGCGCTGTTCAACTATTTCTTGTGGGTTGTTCTTAAGTTAAAGCCCGCAAGAGAACAATAAAACGGCTATTAAGACTTTTGTATTTGCAATATATCTTTTAAAATATTTTAAAATTTCCTCAAGACTAGTCTACTCGTTTAAAGTTTTAAAGAATCACACACTCAAATATTATTTACCTACAAGAAATAGAGAGTTGCTTTACTTTGTTTAATTATAAAAAATTTTAATACTCTTAAAGTCATATAAATCATTTGTCTAATAAACCATGACACAGCACTGCTACTTCTAGGAATTCCATCCGCAGTCTTTGCTAAATTAGCCAGAACGGAAAATATAAATATAAGATGTTAAAGAAACCTTAATATAAATTTTAATTGGTTCCATCATAAATCATATTTAACAACCTTATAAACAAGAGTTCTGTGCAAGAAAAACGACATAAGAATGAGCGTAACAACAACGGAAAACTTATCAAGTAAAACTTAAGAGCATCAAGAAACATATTGAATTGAAATCAAAAGTACCAAACAGCAAAAAATACATACACGCACACACATAAGCACCCAAAGCCGGCAATATAAAACACTGCCATCATAGAGTTTAAATTCCTTTTTACTACAACTACAATAAAATTTTATATTGGCAGCACACTTGTGAAATATAACAAAGATGAAGATTTCTTTAGGTGGACGCTGTTGGTTGTTTACATTTGTGTTTTTAATTAATCGGGAAAATCATTTGTTGTGTTTTTTTTGTTTCCTCTTGTGTGTTACGAGTATTGGCTGTGATTCTTATTATTACTCGTAAATTGTAAATTGTAAACTGTAAAATGTAAACTTCTCATAAAAACCACAAGCAAAATTAAAAATGAACAATAGGGGGAAGGAACAAAAAATTAATTAAAAACAATTAGAAACGTTTAGTTTCATGGACATAAAATATTTTCACGTTTAACATTGAGAAATTTTTTTTTATAGTTGTTGTTGCTGCTTAACAAAGTTGGCAACAATTAACAACAGCATACACAAATACACACACATACACACATATGCCATAGAATAATCAAATATTTACGGGGGTTAGACATTTTACCCTCTTTTTAATTAAATATGCTTAAAATCGCATTAGTAAATGCGTTGCCTTCAGAACTTTTAATGGTGTATTAATGAATTACTTACAGCAATTTAAAGTGACCATTTAAGAATAATTATTGTAAAGGTCACTGCATGGAAATCTATTCTATATATTATAAGTAATTTTACGATAATATACAAAAAAAAAGGTACAAAACGAATTTTCAAACATTTAGTTCTTTTTTACATAAACAAACAATTAAATTCTCCCCCAATAAAGGCATTTTATTTCTCTAAACAGAGTCTCCTGTAAGCTCGATACATTTAGTCCATCATACTTTTAGTTTCTTTTTAAGATTTTTCAAAGGCCTCAAAAAAATTTTTTCTTCAATGATGAGTTTTTTAAAATTAATTAAGTCTTATGGACTTATGAAAAAATCTAACTGGGAAAAATTGCACAATCTCGGTGACCACTTCATAGCGCGTCCACATTAGATAAGAAGGCCCAGAAATCTATAGTGCAGAATGTCCAATGTGACGTGGGCTGTCTGGTATGGAGTGTGCTGTCTTATTGAAAGCACATTTTGATGGTCTATACATTATTCAATTTGGCCCAAAAAAGTTGGTAATCATCGATCTTTAGCTTACTTTTACTTTTCGACATGCTTTGATGGCTTTTGGATATTTTTGCCAATTTTCTCTGGTGTATTCATTCATTTTAGGTATAGTTCACAACGCTGCAGATGTTTGATAATGGTCAATAAAAAAGGGTCAGCTTCCAACTTCCAGCACTCATGCACCAAACGCTCATCGTTGTCCGTGGTCGTTTATCTTAAGCTCCTGAGTCAGTTGAATTTTGTACAGGTACAAAAGGTAGACGCGAAACCGACTGTCTTGGACTCTCCAGCGGTGATGTTTGGGGCAAAACTTCGAACTAGAGATGGGCGCGTGTCGAAGTTTTCCAACACTACACGATACCAACACGAATACGAAGACGCTCAATACGTACGAAACACGCACGCGAAAAATTTTGTCAACACAATACTGCACAACACGCAAGATATATTATTGGTATAGCATTGAAGATAAGTCGCTTTTCTAAATATGACACCCAGTTGGCACTGCCAGCTGATACACTCTGTCACCACAGCTGATACTATCTGTTTACGTACAGAACTTTAAGCTTCAGAAGCCCATACAATATCAACAAATATGCTGGTGTTGTGTGTTTGACTATACAAAATATAAAGTTTTTTCTCTACTGGAAATTCATTCATACATATTTTACATCTAAAATCGTTTCGTGTTTTTCGTGTCAATTTTGCTCAACACGAAACGACCCGAACACGCACGAAATCAGATTTTTTGTCACGAACACTTCGTGTTGAGCCACAAAAAAAAAAACACGACACGCGCCCATCTCTACTACGAACCCCAGCAAAAAATTCTGATTTTGAAGCACTAAAAAATGAGGGAAGCAATGTATTGCTTTCTTGATAACAAAATCTTTGAAAAATGCTTCTGAAAGGCAATTACGTACGACAGGCTTTCTAACAAAGTAGAAAAAAAGTAAAAAAAAATTTTTCAAACCAGTAACTTTTGAATCTAAGTACACAAAAACTATATATTATTATAACTTTTTAGAAGCTGAATGTATTGGTTCTAGCTGGCTCATGTGGAACAAAAATAATGCCTTATTCACGCCCAACAGCAGGTGATTCTCTAACATTGTCTCTCTTACAAAAACGCTTCTGGGAAGCACTAATTTCTGCTGGAACGTTATCTGATCAGAACAATTATTTCGAGAAAACTATTTTATTATTTCCACGTGTTGTTGAACGATATTGTTAAAAACCACCTTTAACATTTTCTACTTTTACATTTAGTTTTAATCAACAGCACATTGAAATTTCTATGTCATAATTGTTTCAATACTTTTTATAAATTTTAGTTTATGCTGTAAAATCAAATCATAAACATTGACTCTTTAATAAATTATGTTTATTAATTCCAATAGTTATATAAATATGTCAGCCAATTCGACTGCAATCAACTTAAAAAATTTTAGAAATCCTTATTAAAATATGTATGTATGTATATAAAGATATGTTTGTAAGGATTTTTAAAATTTTTACTCCAAGACTTCTGATAAACTCGTGTTAGATTTAAATACAAGAATGAAGCTTAACAAATTTTTAATTTATTCTAAACAAAAATTCTATTACTGAGTTATTTGATTCAATAATTAAATAAATTCATTTTCAATATATGTATGTATGTATGTACTTACATATTTTCAATTTAATTCAATTCAATATAAAAAATTCTTTCAATGAAAGGGTTAAGCTTATAAAACACATAATCAACGCAGAAAAAAATAATTTTGTTATGTGAATATGAAAATCACCGATTCAATACAACAAATTATTGAATTTTCTGTGAAAACAAATTACGCATATTTGATAAACAAAATTGTATGCAATTAAATAAAACTTTGTTTTAAATGATAAGTGTTATTAAAGTGATACATGTTAAATTTATTTGAACTAGAGTGAATTTTAATCAGGAATAATTTCTCAGTCGGGAATAATTTAATGCATACATATGTAATTTATTTGCTGTTTTTCCAAAAAATAAATAGTTATACAAATGTTTTTACCAACGGTAAATCAATAATTGTATGCACAATTGTCATTTCTCATATTCCATTTCATTAAAACTTCACGGTAAATAGCTGATGTTAATAACAATCTCTGCCCAAGTAGATAGACATGGCAGCTGATGAAGTGCGTGGCTGCACAGAAAAACACGCATTTCCCCTAATTTAATTTAACTTTTTTTCTCTTCTTAAGAAAATCATATTTATTAAGAAAAATATTTCATTCAATAAGAATTAAAAATAGATCAATAAAAAAAAATATTCTTAATAACACTGTTCTGCAAAAAAAAAAGAAAATTTTTTTCAATAAAAATATATATTTTATATGGATATTTGTGCACTAAATTCAAATTCGTTTTCAGTTTTTGTCTATGACGTACAGATTTTTTTAAAGGGCGTGGCCAATATTAACACATATGTATAAACAAGGCGGTTGGTCACGCTAAGTTATTTCAATTTAACTCGATAACTGTTTGTTTAATTTTAATAAAATAAACACTTAAAGATGTAAAAGAAGATTATCTTTAAATCAAGTTTATATATATTTTTTTTCGATTTTCAACGGTTTCGAAGTTATTCAGAAATTAGTGGCGGAAAAAATATTGTTAATGAAAAATTTTATTTTTATTTGTTTTCAAAACTTTATAAAAAAAAACTAAAACCGCAAATATTGTAAATTTTTGCAAGTTTTTGGAAAGCTAATTATGCTAAGAACAAAATAAGCTAGAAGTTAAGACAATCTGTGTAAAAATTTTGATTTTATTTACATTTAAAGCAGGTAGCCAGCTTATTTTAACAAACATTGTGTAATACATACGAGTATATATATGTATCACACTGGCATCTTGCGCTTCATTTGCAAGGCCATTGCAATTCATTGCAAGTAAATGAATTATTTTTTATGTTTACTGGAATCAAAACATATAGTAATAATTGGAATATATGTATCCAAAGGCTCGGAAAGCAGTGTGGCTACATAATGGAAATAAATATCCGTCCGTACCAATTACTCATGCAGTAACTATGAAAAAGTCCTACGAAAACAAGAAACATCTGCTCAAACCCCGCAAAAAAAAATCTGATTTGGAAGCACTATCAACTGAGGAAAGCAATGTATTGCTTATTTAATAACAAAAGTTTCGAAAAATGTTCTCATAAATATATATATATATATTATATTATTACTTCTGTGAAACACTTTAGTAAGGCTACAAAAATTCATGGCTCTTTGAGCGCTAAATGTATTGCTTCTTCTAGCTGGCTCATCTCGAACAAAAGAAATGCCTTATTCATGCGCAACAACAAGTGATTTTGTAACATTGTCTCCCTTAAAAAACGCTTCTGGTAAGCAGTAATTTTTGCTGGGAAGGAGTTACGTACTATCTCTTTTGTGGAATATGAGCATTTTTAAGAAAATTTGCTATGCCAGGAGCATATACAAAATATTGTTGCTTTTTAGTGAGTTTGCGATTCCGCAAAGCAAAAACATTGCAAATGAGCATTTAGTTGAAAGTTAAAAAATGCTTTTGCTAGAGCTATGATGCATCAAGTTAGGCTTAAGAAACGATTAGCTATAAGCTATGAACAGAGATGGAAAGGCATTCAAACACGTCAAAAGTATATGTCCACGTGTAAGTTAGACCGAATCGAAGGAAAGAGTAGTTGTGGGTCCGTAAATACGAGAAATCTTTAAAGAAATGCTCGAATCTAAGTTGGTTAATAAAGAGAGAGAGAAAGAAGCATGGGTAGGTTTTGAAAATGTACGTCACAATTTCATTGGAAATAGAAGGGCTTCCAATTGCGATGAACTGGTACAAGAACTTCATCTTTCATATCAACAACTCAGATGCAACGTGCCATAAAATAAAAACTTCTGCATTCGCATTTAGATTTTTTTCGTGGTGTCATATCTGCTTAGCGTGGTGAAAGGTTCTAACGAGATATTGCGCACATGGAAATAAAAGTGTAGCGGCAAGTGGTCCCCAGAAAGGTGAACTGATTTTTGCTGGGATGCGAGTCGTAAAACTTATAAAAGAATGCAATCTACTAATTAGTAGTTGATTTTTTTGATCATAGAAGCCATTTATGTATAAGATTTTTTACTTTTCTCATAATAAATACGTACACTCAGGGAAAAATTAATTAAAACGTTAATTCAATAATTTTCACTATAATATAAAATGTATTTAGCCGATGGCCTTGGCAGCCAGTGCTATCAATGTATATATTATTGTTATATTTTATATAATTTTAATATCAAGTAAATAAATAAATAAAATGTATATTGAAATACCTAAAAATAAAAAAATACTATAAATTAATATTTTTTCATATTGAAATAAGAAATTTTAACATGATAATGTTTCTTATTAACTCAATATGGCTTTTATTGATTTTAAACTGTTTTTTCTCTGGGTGTATTTAATATTCCAATATCAGAATTTTATTCGAATGAATATAGCTCAAAAACCACATGTGATGGAAACAATCTGAGAACAGATTTCGATTCAGCACACAAAAGCCCATTAAAATCACATAATGAAGTTCTGGCTTCCTACTTTTTTTTATTTTTTTGCACAACAGTGTAATTTTTATTGTATGTATGGATTAATGTCACGTTTTCCAAAAATTTCTTGTTAGTATATACAGTTTAATACTTAACGATTTGACAACTTGTAATTCTGATAACAAGAATGTATTTGAATTAAGTGCAGAATTCTGTTGTCTTTTCTCTCGTATTCAACCATACATGCTTTTGAACATTTTTGTGAAATATAAGATATGTTTCTGTGTAATATATTTTAATTAAAGATAAAAAAAATAAATTTGGAAATAAATTCCTTTTTAACTATGTTTCAATTCTTATGATTGATATCACAACTTTGGTAATATGTGCTGTTGGAAAGGGCCAAAAAATATTGCACTTGATCTAAAAAGTTTTCATAAGCTTAAAAAATCTAAATTAATTGAATTAATTACATTTCTTTCCATTAAAAATTAAGGTCGAAACTTGATACACTTTGAGTATCGATTATACAACTGTTAATTGTTTTTAACATTCATTTTCCTTTACCGAACTAATTGCAAATATTTTTCATACGTATTTAATTTATTTGAGAAGCTTTAAAAATTTACTTACCTCTTGTTTGGCTTGCCATTGCTTCATGGCTGATTTATATTTTTCAAATTCATTACACCAGTGTGAGTAAATTTTCTGATAATCGTTTTTCTTCGATGGTGGCGTACATCTGTAATTAAAAATCAGTACATCGAGTAAGAAAATATAATATTCTGTGTATGAATTCTCACACACACACATACATGTGTTTCGAATGTATACATATGTGTATGTTGGTAAATACATGAATAAATATTTATGTTATTTACACATACGAGTTTGTATCTGTGAACAAAATGTATGAAGCCAAAGGTGGTATTTATAAAAAAGAAAGCTAATAACCATAAATAATCTATCTGAAATTAAAAAAACAAATACTTGTACTAAAAATTCATGGCAAAATTAATAAATTGCAAATACAGATATTTATATGATATAGTTTTATATTGCTATTCAATTTAAATTGGTGTGTAAGGATTGTGACAAGTGTGTTCTAGTAATCTGGAAAAAATAGTTCAATACCAACTATCTAGAGTTAAGAGAAACTTTAGGAACTATAACTAGATACCACTGCAGAAAAGTTATTAAAAAACATTTTGGTTTAAAAACCAAAGACAACGTATGATATTTGATATCGAAGGAAGCTTAAAGAATTTTCATTTAAGCTCTATTGAATATTTTCAATTAAACAAATTTTTTGAGCTTTAGGTCAATGTTTATTATTATTTTAGTACTTCGATATTTCGTTAACCTTTGGGTAACTTCTTCAGGATATTTTTATATTTGAAACTAATTTTTTTTTGAAAAAGCTCAAAAAATTAGTTTAATTGAATATATTGAAAAAGGTCGAAAAATTAGATAAAAGAATTTGATAATCTATTGAATATTTTTAAAATTCGCCCGACGCCATTAATTGGCTTCAGGTTTACTTTTAAGTGACAAATGAGGACTACAATTTTCTTTATTAACATGTAGACTAGAAATAAGATCTGTCGAGTTGAATAACTTCTTTCCATTTACTTCGCCAAATTTACATCCAACACAGCCTACCTTGTGTGCCATGGAAAGATCTAAAATCAGACAAATCTTCGGATAAATATATATTACAACTACAATTCGAAGCTGAAAAAAGTCACCCAATGTAGCAATGGTAAAGTTAGAAAATAAAAAACATGTTGATTATTGAGCTCTTATTTCAACTTTGATATTTGTTGAGCTTCTCATTTGCTTAAATGAAAGTTTAACATATTCTCTAGTTGTTATAAGCAATTTTTGGGTAAAGGTTCCCTGAGGATCTGCATTAGCAACAGTGAAATGAGCAAAGGATCCCGCTAAACCTTTCAATAATCAATTTCAATGTATTTTAAATAAAAAAAATATTTTACTGAGTAAGTAAAATAATAATTTGGGATTATTAGTGCGTTAACAAATGTTAAACTTAAATATATTTTATTTTACTTTATTTACTTTACTTTTATAACTAATAAAAGAAGATAAAATCTTTGAGCTTCTCTTTGGCTCAGTTAAAAGACTTTGCTTTCCTTATCAAGTTCTTTTAAGTAAAAGAAGAAGGAATTACTTACTTAATGAAAGATTCCATGGACACATAAAATGAAAGGAATTAATTTGAATCTTATTTACTTATTTGTTTCTGTAATAATACCAAATTGCCAATATTTTCCCCATCGCTGTAAATTCTTTTACATTCTACCTTTTTCTCTAGTCTTACCTTGTGCATGTGATAAAGAGCGTTCATTAAACGAAAAAGTAAATTAACAACAAAACACATTTGTATGTATATACATGCACCATACATTTGAAAACAGAAAAAGAAGAAAGAACGTAAATGAAAATAAAAACGGAAATTAAATAAGCGGAAGGAAAGGCGTTCATAATTGCTGTCAACATAAAAAGGAAATCGATATAAAATATCAACACACAAACACATGCACCACCAGCCGGCATGTAAGGAAAATTAAAACTGAAAATCAACAGAACCAGCAAACAAATTGCAAATAAAAATTATTAAATGTTTTCTTTATTAAATAACAGAATTCTTTACAAAAAAAAAAAAAAACAGTCAAATAAAATAAATGCAGCCAGCAACAGAAACGTGCTTCAGCATAACGAATAAAAAATCTTATAAAAAAATATTAATAATGAAATCATTAATTGTTTATTAAAATTATGTAACAAGCAAGCAACATAATTTTAAGCGGATTTACTGTAACTGTTTTCTTATTTTTTATGCTGGGAGCAAAAGGAACACACTTACCTGTGGGCATCCACATTTACGCTGTAACTGCACAGCAGTGTGCCATCGAGATAACTATCGTAACGTCCACCATCGCCTTCATTAATTGATATAATAACGAGACCACCCTCTGACGTTTCAATGTACTTTGAAGGCGTATAGCCAATTTCATAGCTAAAAAAAATAAGAAAATATCTTGCCATCAATTAAGTCTTAAATTTATCAAGGTTAGTCTGTATGCATGTTTAAGCTTTACAAATATTTTATAAAATAAATTTAATGTTAGAGTTCTTTAGACAAAATAGAAATAAAAAGAAATTACATATTTCGTTGTTGTATGAAATTGCTTAACCTATTTTTTTAAACTAAAATATTAAACACGAAGTGGCAGAAAACTGTTTTTTTTTTTCAGGTCGTAAAGCTATATTTTTTTATGCGGATTTTGCTCAGATATTTTTATAAGAACTATTTTCAATATTTGAAAAGTTTTTAAACAAATAAAATTAATAAATCTAATGTTTTTTTGGTTGCCCCTTAACATGTGCTCAATATATATTTTTTTCAATCGATAACACAGATCAACATGAATTTTGAGTCTGAGTTCTGTACCTCTGATTTTGATTACTTATATATAACTAAAGAAAGAAAAAATATTTTAATATAATAAAGTTTTAAGGCAATCTCAGCAGACTGCAACTACTCCTCGGTTGTGCTCATGTGTAAAAAGGCCCTTAATATTTTATGTGCTGGTAGACAAGTACATGTTTATTGGGTCCGAGGACACATGGGGATTGAGGGAAACGAAATGGCCGATATACTAGCAAAAAGGGGGACTCAATTACCTGTGGAAGAAACTGTATATGTCCGGAAACCAATTCAATACCTGAAATGGATCATAGACTCTAAGATGAAGGAAGAAGCGGAGGAAAGTTGGCATGCGACGAAAACTTGCAAAACTTCTAAAATCATGTGGAGCTCCTATGATCCTAAATCGACTAAATTCCTTTTATCACTAACCAGAAGCGAATGTAGACTTCTAGTGGGGGTATTAACTGGACACTGCTGGACGGCTTCGTATGCCGTCAAAATAGTACAGATACTTGACGGTACCTGCAGGAAATGTAGGGAGCACGGAGTATTGGAGACAGTAGATCATCTACTGTGCCACTTTCCGGCTCTAAGCCGCACTAGATTTTCTTTATTTGTGGACCGACGAAAATCTCATATTATATTTGAGACTTATTTCATACTTCTTGGGTGTTATTTCATTGGGACTTACTTAATCTTGTTTCATGGGAGATTCGTTCTATCATAATGAAAGAAATTCCGAATATTGGAACTTATTTAATTTTTGGCAGTGCGATTTATTTAATTAATCTTACGTCCATTGTTTAATTGTTCTTACGTCCATTTCGAGGCAAGGAAGCTTTTAATTCATTTAAGAAATTATTCGATTAATGATATAACTTTCTCGATCAATCCAATAAATTTTTTAAACGTAGCGAATGTAAGAAATGTTTTTATTAAAAAAATAGATTTTAAAAAAGATTAAATTCCTGGATGACATCAACAATCTTCTCGAATTACAGTCGATAAATCGAAATTACTGTTGAATTATTTTTTCATTTACAAAACATTTTTTTTTATTATTGTAAATTATTATTAGGTCTCTACATTTATTTTCCCAGCAGAAGCCAGCAACAAGAGAGTGATGCCAAAATTTACAAAATTACTCTGCCATAGAAGAAAAACTAAATGAACTATTTACAACTTGCAATAAAATTTTTGTTATATCAGAAACAAGGACGGACACCATATTGAGCCCTTTTGTTTCGATTTTATCGTAAGCGACATGTTATCGAAAATAGACTTTTTTATTGAAATTAAAATTTTATGGGCCTACCATAGTTTAGAATTATCAAAATGCCAAAATTGTTGATAACTTTTATGATACGTGCTGTAAAATTTTATCTTAAGCGACAATTTATGTACGTACAAAAACATATTTGAATATTTTAAAAAAAGCTTCTCCCGAAAAATTTTATTTTCATTTATTTTTAATAAAGAAATTAACATTTTTCGAATTTTTTTTTCAGACAGTTACAAAAATTAATTTGTAACCAAAAGCATAATTCAGCTGCTTGGATATGTGTTGCAAGTAACAATTTTACTAGTAAGTACTTGCAAGCATTTTTTGTGTCTCATTGTTTTACTTTCCTTGCCAATTTTTTTAGGTTAATGAACATTTTCCAATAACAATTGTTACAAATCCTAATAATTTTTAGCAAATGAACACACCTCTTATTCGTATTTCATTCAAATTGAAGGAACAACTGCTGAAATTCTTGTTTTTTTTTTTGCTTTTAAAATTAAATTATTTTCATGACTCAGCAAAAACTTCCAAGCAATTTACAAAATCTAATTTATCAGAAACTAGTTGTGTATTACAAAATTTCTCTAAAGCAAATCAAAATTGCCAATATGAATAATAAATTGCTTTTTAAATACTTGACAGCCAAGGGTGACATTGCGAGTAAATGTAACAAATTAATTTCTAATCTAAATAAAACACAATGTAGAAATAAAATTACAAAGCAATTGAAATTCTTAGAATCACCCCAAATGAAATAAGAATACGATGTTTATAAAGCCACACACGAACATATGTAAGAACAGAGCTACACATATACATACACACAACATTAGTTGTAACAGCTCCCTGTAAATATGCAAATATTTTTTTGCTTTGACACTTGTTTTTAAGCAAAAGTTAAATAAACACACAGGCACACAAAAACAGATAAGCAAGAATAATGATTAAGTTTTAATAACTAAATAATAAATGCTTCACTAGAAGTACAGGGAATTGTATTAAATAAAAAATATTCATAAATTATGTGGGTGAATATGTATGTGTATGTATTATTGTTGTGTCATTGATATGGTATAAATACTTGAGATTTCATAAACTCAGTCAAGTATATCAAACAGACGTTTGTGTAGTTGCATTTGTACAACTCACCCTCTTTAATGTTGATGATGTGTTTGCTTTTTCTTCTTCTTTTTCTGCTTTTATTTGTATACAGTATTTTTTGTTTTGCATTTTGTAACATCATTCTGTATTATTAAGTTAATAGGTTATGCTACAATTTTGCAGAAAAGCGTAACACGTTAATTTAGAAAAATTTTCTTTTGGAAAATTTTCTATACAATATTTTCTGTATATTTTATATGCATATATTTTTTTTGTAGGTGTGTTTTACTGGGTCAAGTATGAATTTTCTATACACTAATTATTTGTTTATTGCTGTTCTTGCAAATATGAATAGTTTTTACAATATACTTTAAGGCCGCTTGAGTTGAATACATTTCAGAGATCTTTATAAAAAAAAAGTTTGAAAAGTTCTTGCAAAAAAATTAAAAAAAAAACTTTAATATATTAAATAGAAGAAAAAGATTAACAAATTTTTAAATTTTATGTTGATGCAATCGAAAGATATGCAATTTTATATTTAGCAGTTATATAAAACAATCAGTACCTGGATTCAGTAACTTTTATTACGATAATCGTATCGCTATAATAAATATAACGAAAAGTTATCGACTTTGTAATTCAGTAACATATTTTAACGATATTCGCTGTCGGTGGGAGAAAAAATAAATAAAATTACAAGCTCAAATTCATTGAGTTTTTTTTTTATTATTTGTGGTTTTCGCTTATTTTCACATTTTCTATACAGAGATACCACACAATATTGAATTAAATGGTGATTAAGATAAAGTTGAAGACTATCGTAAAAAAGTAATTACGGAATCACATTATCGTTACCGCAAACGAATAAATATGTCAATAAATATTACGATTTGCGGTTCGCAAAAAGTTACAGAATCCAGGTACAGGTGATTGTTGCATAGTTGAGATGGGATTGAAAAACTGGCATTTGATATTTTGAACATTTTTTAAATAAACTTGAGTTCCTTTGTAATAAATCATCTATTCATGAACAGCATCATCATTGATGAATACTTTAGTTTAAACTCTCTTTATCAGTCTCTTCTATTTTGCTAGTACGAACATTTGTCGTTAAGTTAAAGTTCATCTTGTGTGAAAATTTTAGCTTTTTGTTGAGTTGTTATTGGTTAATCATGCCTGACTAAAAAAAAAACAAGCAAGCATTTTCAAATAAACAAAGGCTTTATAGTTTCCAATAAATATACTTCAGTGTTTCCGTTGTATGATTGATCTTTAAAAAAATTTCCATTAGAAATAAATTAAATAAAAATCTAATGTTTAAATATAAATATTATTAAAATATTGCGAACCTAATCTCAACAAAGATCAATAAATCAAATGACAGGATTGTGTCATCAAATGCCTTGAATACTCGTACATTTATATCAATGGAATATAAGCTGTTATAAGTATGTGGAAAATACAATACTATCTCGATAGTCCAGAAACATAAAATCCTGAATATGTCCATATTATTGAAGTATTATGGATATATTCACTTACATCAATAAATGAAAAGTGCTTGAAAATTTTTATCATATTGTCATATATAGGATTTTTTTATAGAGTGACACAAGTTTAAATCATATTAAAAAAAAAAAATTAAATATATTTTTAATATCAATGAAACGGGTTTTGTTAGAAAGAAAATTTTATGAAGTTAATGTTTAAATATGATTTTTTCCATGCGGCCGCCACGGCTGGCGCGTAGAAGGCGCAATCTGGAACACCAATTTTTTGAAGACATATGGGCCAATAACTCCGCCGTCCCATAAAGCGCAACAAACAGTAATTTTTTGTGGATGTAAGGGTGTTTCGACAAAAGCTTGTGGATTCTCCTCGCTCCAAATGCGATAATTCTGCTTATTTGCGTACCCATTCAACCAGATATGGGCTTCATCGGAAAATAAAATTTTGAATGGAAATTCAAAATCAATTTGAGTTTGACGAATAGCACAATTATTTTGATTAATAATTTCAACAATTTGCAGGCGTTGCTCTGGTGTAATTCGATTCATAATGAAATTTCAAAGCAAACTTAACAAAAAGCAAATATCAGCTGTTAAATGGGTGCTCAAATAAAGCAGTGATGCCAATTCAAAATTGTGATACTCTAAAAAAGCACCCTTTATTATTTAACTAATGTAAAAAATTTTAAAATTTTTACATAACCGAATTCGAGATATTCGAATGCAAAGTCACAAAAGCCCATTTTTGTCTCTTTTATTTTGATAAAAGTTATTAATAAAACTAAAAAAAATTTAAAAATAAGCACTAAAAATTAATAATAATTTAGATACAGTTAATAAAAATATTTTTGTATTTGTTATCTACAATGATATTTGAAGTTTTGTAAAAATCGTATTAAATTTTAACGGGCATGGCCCGACCACTTTTTTGAATGCAAGATTGTGTATTTTTAAGAGCTCAACGTGTATGCCAAGTTACGTAAAAATTAATTAAGTACAAGCACGTAAACTGAAATATTAAAATTTAAATGGCGTGGCTCTGCCCACTTTTTTTAAGTTCAGGGTGTGTGCCAAGTTTCATAAAAATCGGTCAAATATAAGCATGAGAAATATAATATTAAATTTTATTGGGTGTGGCTCTGCCCCTTTTTTCACTTCGAAATTGTGTCGTTACTAGAGAAAAATGTGTTGGGTAAGTTTCGTAGCAATCGAAATAGCAAAATATCATAAAATCAGGTACAAAATTTTGTGGGCGCATTACCTGCCTATTTTTTCTTACAATTGAATTTAATTTAAGATATACCCTCTCAGACAAAAAAAAAAGTAATTTTTACAATTGCTCTAAAATGTACCGAGTTACAAAGTAGCCATGCGACATTGTAAAAGTACGTTTGTTACTAAAATAATTGCTGAAAAATAAAAAAAGATTTTTGGAACTAGTTCCAAAGGTTTCTCACTTTCATTGCAAACTAATCACTATAGGTACGGAGTATAATATTCTAAGGGTATGGTAACACTTGCGAAATATTTGCAATTAAAAAAAAACATGAAAAACATTTTCATTCATAAACGTATTTTTGCGAACTAACGACAAATGGGCAATTCCACAAAATATCACGTATTCTATCACGTACCAATACTTATCAATTAAGTTTGTATTTTAGATCAATCCGGTATTTTTACTTATCTTTTATCAAAGTTAGAACTACTTTATCTCCTCAAAAGTACATAAAGAAATAAAAATTAAATTGTCTCTGAAATAGTAGCTTTATTGATTGGTATTCCTATTATGTGGAAATGCCCACATGTATGTCACTAATTTTCAATGGAAATATGTAAAACAAAATTACAAAAATTCCAAACGTAGACGCATATTGCGTTAAAAAGTTATATTATTATACAAAAAGCATCAAGTGAACAGAAAAAAAAACAAAAGAATAAAACAAAATTTATAGAGTAAAAAGTAATACTGTTCAATATTTAGCAGTGGATTTTAGATTTTTCTGAAGAATCGCGTGTCCAAACTATCGAGATAGTACTGTAATAAATTGGAGCGTGCTATAATTTGATTCAATTATTTTTTAAGATGTCAACATTTCATTTAAAATGCATAGAATGAATAGAAGTCATTTCTAGTTTCTATAATTCATAAATTCTATTATTAACTGTCCAACTAAGTGGAATTTCTGACTTAAGTTTTATAATTTTAATACCATTCTTAAAGATAATAAATTATTTGTTATGTTTTTTAAATTTATTTCATTTTTATATACAAGTTGGGCCAAAAAAAATCACCCTATTAGAAGATGCTCTTATTTTTTGTAATGGTGGCCAATGTGAAATCTGTTTTGACATTTATGAACTAGATAGATGTAGAATACAAGTGAAAAAGCTATGGAGCGATACACTCCTTAAGAACGAGTAATAATCGTGTCGTGGCGTTCCCGGATCGCCTCATCTCTCGTTTTGGCGATTTACACTGGCCCGCAAGATCGACCGATTTAACCGTTCCAGAATTTTTTTTGTGGTGTTTTTTGAAATCTCCTGTTTACTTGAACAAGCCCGACACCCTACAGGCTCTCAAGGATAACTTTCGACACGAGTGCGAGAATCTGTCGCCCGCAGTTCTCCCCAAAGTGATGAAAAATGCCATAAAACGAGCAATCAATTGTGACGGCGCCCATTTGGCCGATATCATCTTCTCTGCTTGACCAATAAAATTCTAAAGGTTCAAATAAGCATAATTAAAAAATAGAATCGAAGTTTTTCATTTAAATAAAAAAAAAAAATTAGTACCAAACAACATCGGATGACTTCTTTTGGCCCACCTTGTATATACACCAAAACTTGTATCTCCTTATCATTTTATTTACTTTAAATTGTTGCAAATACATACATAAACTATATTTATTATGATACTTGGAAATGTCATTGACTTACCGTCCCTTTTCTGTGGAATGATGATACCATCTGACAGTTTTTTGTTTTAAAACCTCTGGAACTTTAACAAAACATGACAAATGTAATGTTTGGCCATACGAAGCTGTTATACGTTTCTTTAAGACACTAGTATCACAAATACCGGATGTTTCGTTGGCAACATCCTACAAATCAAGTGGAGGTAAAAAACAAAATAATATAAAAAGTAAAACGTTAAATGTAATAGAGTATTTTCAAATACGTACACTTGCAGTTTATTTATATTACAAACATTTCATGTATCATATGTTAAATGTCACTTATATTTTGTGTTATTTACCTGCAGTAAACCCAGTTGATATGGCTTGCAGGTGCCGGCATCTTTATCCCAACCGCAATAGGGATCGGAAACACAACGGAAACAGGAGTCATAACGTCTTACACACATTGCCAAATCGATTTGTTTCACCACATGATCTGTAGCCAAATACAAGGAGCCTGTCTTTTGACTTATGCCCATCTCACGTATTGGCTCATTGTTGGCCACCTCCAAAATATCCAAGAGATTCGAATGGCGACGTCCGTAGCGTATAAATTGTACAATCTTATAAATGTTGCCAGTGGCAGTGCCAATGAAATAAACCAAATATTCTTGATTCAGTTTATCAATGCGTATTCTTTAAGTGAAAGAAAATAATGTAAACTTTTAGTTTAATTGATAAATTCTTATTTTGTTTTTAATATCTTGTCAACAAAACTTTAATGACTTCAATTAAATGTGAAACTCCTTTAAAAAAAATACTACAAATTGCTCTTTATCTTATTGAATTTTTTATCTAAAGAAAAACTGCAATTCCATGCTTTATTTTTTTTTTACTTTTAAAATAAACCCCAAAAATCTTTAAAATTTAAGTCTACTTAAATTCATTTGCAAAAAAATGACAAACATTTCTCTTGTTCCACTTAAACTTGAGTATCTTTTTTCCCTTATTATTTCGGTTGCTAAAAGGAAGAGCCAAAAACATTTATACTTGTTAAAGCGTAGAGTATGTAAAAGAAGAAAAACAGCAAACATTCTCAAATTACAGTAATTTTTGGTTATTTAAAAAACATTACCCCAAGAACCATTAACATAAGTCACAACTACAACTACAAAGGCAGCAGTTAAGCAGCAAAGAAGAAACATCAGCAAGAAAAAAGATAATCTTTTCTTAAATGAACTTGGTCAGGAAGGAGTTTTATTGAAAGCAACCGGAGGGAATGAGTAAAGCAGCACATAAACTAAAAGGGTCAAGTATTTAAATATCAGTCATAACCCAGCAAACAATTTAGCAGTTCATCATAATTAAGACAATAGTAAACAGAAAAAAAAGCTTCAGAAAATTTTACTTTGATAGAAACTGTCTTTTTATTACCATTAAAGAGTTTAAATAAATTTTTGAGGGTGTCCTGGCAGCGCGAGTGTCGTAGGTTCTATTACCAAAAGACTGATAAATTTCAGTATGACGAATAAAAATCCTTGTTACCATGTTCGTCAAAATCAGCCACAATATAATAAGCAAACTTCTCTTTGTTGAAGAAATTCAACTTTTTTTTAATTTATTGAAACAAAAACTGCAATTCGTAATTTTGTTTAAAAATATCTCTAAGCCAAACAAAAATTTCTTATCAATTCAGTATTACGAAAAAATTGTTGGTGTAAATTCTCATTGAAGGAACGAACAATTTAAGCTTTGATAATTGAAAAAATTGGCACCAATAAATTGATAATTGTTCTGTAATTTTTAAGAAAGATTTTTACAAAAAAAAAAATGAAATAAAAGAGTTTTCTTTGTTGTTATTTATGATTTGATTAGGTTAAAGTTCGTATGGCTTTGTAAGCCAGATTGCACTAAAGACAATTGTAAATTATCATGAAAACGCTAGCAGAACGGAACAACCTGCTATTTTCGAAGGCCGTGTTCTTGTGTTTGGATATTTACACTTGTAAGAAATCTAGAATATTTTCTTTGAAATCTTTTTCAAAATAAATATTATTTACACCAAGTTTTTTTTTTTGGATATTTATTAAGATTTCGTACCCAAAACAAAAATCATTGACTGAAATTTGTCTTAAACTATAACCAAACATCTGCTGTGTAGCTAATTCACACACCTTTTTAAGTAAAACGGTTTATTTTTTTAATACAAATTTGAATAATAAAAAATAATTGCATCACTAAGTTGTGCCAGATTCTTGGTACATTTAGACAAAATCTAGTGACGAAGTAGACTTTGTTTTCAAGCTTTTTATGTAACGAAAGCTCAAATCTAACATCACTAATTTTCTAATAATTCACATGTCTACTAATTTGCTTATTTTTGTTTTACTTACTGTCTCTCTGTTTTAAGTTTATTTGTTTAATTTTGCAACAAACCGAAGTTTTTTGTTTCTGTTTAAAGTCTTTAATTTAAAAATAGTGTCTCAAATGAAAGCTCATCAAGGGTCATTCATTAGGGCTTTCTTCTTTAAGTAGAAATACAACAAAACATGTGTTAGATATCCTCTACATTTTTTATGCATTTGAAAGTTCTAATAGTGCGACTATTTAAATCATCTTGCAAATTTCCGCGACCGCTTCACTAGATGGTGTGCATCCGAAACGTCCAGTTGACATCATATCAAAGTGATATGATCAGGTCCTCAAATTATTCGCGCACAATGTCCACTGTGGCATGTTCTGTACTTCACTTAGCGTCGTTCTGTTGAAACCACATGTCCTTGATGTGCATATTATCCAATTTTTGCTGGAAAATGCTCGAAGCGCAAATATAACTTTAATAATATAGACGCTTTCAATTGTTAAAGTTCGCTATGCCCTATCGGAAGATCCTTTTTTTTATTGAAATTAGAAAGTTTCTGGAGAAATCAATCGCTATGGAACATTTTTTGGCCACCTCGAACATTGTGCTTGCGAGAGTTTAAAAAACATGTTGATTCGCCAACTGCAGTGTAAAAAAGATTCTGCGTTGCAATATAAGATGCGCCAGGCATATCCATCTTTCAAAAATAAATAAAAAAAAATTTGCAAAAGACCGACACAACATTGGGGAAAAAATTGGAGCTTATTAAGGTCTTCAAGAAGAGCAGAAAAATTATAAATTTTTTTATCAGTTTGTTCGTTTTGATTTTAATTTTTCAAGTGAGTATCGCTCCAGTGTCTTACATAAGCCTTAACATAATAAATTCAATCAGTGTAAAAGTTAAAGCTTTATGATATCAGTCAGTGACTTAAGTTTTCTGGGAAAATTATTTAATGCCTTTGGACTTTTTCATAGGAGGCTAGGGCAAACCTAAAGTTGACGACATTAAACTAACCTACTTACCGCTCAGAAAAAAGTTATCCCTTACGAAATGGAATGTCTGTCCACAAACATTTAACTACTACGTTTAAAAGATAAATTTGATAAAAGAAATATTTGTTCTTAGGAGATATGATTTACATAAAGAAAGTTTTTGAAGCTATCACAATGCAGTCACTATATATTTATATGATCATTATACTCTGGCAAATCATCATCGATATATTGACGCTAGAACAACATTACCAAATTATCCAGATTTACTTTGCAAATCTGTCATCAATTCTTGCAAATTTATAGACAATGTCTATAGCAAAATTTGTCTTTATCGATGAGGCTCATTTTGGATTTTTAATACAAAATCGCCACATATGAAGTGAAACTAGTTCAGAAAACACTCTGCAGACTCAATTACTCAGAAAAATTAACGGCTTAGTTTGGTTTACACGCTTGTACCACCATTCAGCGTTCGCTGAAGTACTTAGCACGTTGACTACTAAACCGAGTGTTCTGGGTTTGAGCCCCAGCTCCGACAGTCATTAAAATAACACCAGCACGAATTTTTCTGATGTGTTTTTTAGTGTTCCTTTGTATCAGTGTTTGCAGAAAAGTTCAAAGGATGAAGGCGTAGATACTGGTCCTTCGTCGGTACTATGTAGCAGAATCATCGGGAAAGTAAAATAACCAATAAAATGGCTACTAAACACAGCTTTGAAAAATGTAGTATGCCTCATTGACACCAGAGGCGCTGCAATACTGCATTATTAGAAACACGTGCAAAAAAAGCAGAGTTGTAAAAGTATGAAGCTTTCCTCTATATCTTCCTTCAACACCTGTCTTCTCTATCACTATCTCTTTTCTAAAAGAAGGTAACACCTATTAATAGTAGTAGGCATTCGTTGCCTGAGTGTTATTGCTCTTAAAAAAAATTAATTGGCCTCTAAGGTCGCGCGATTTGATGCCCCTTGATTATTTTTTGCAGTGCGACGTAAAGTCACTATTTTATGCTGATAAACCAGCAACAAGTGACGCCTTGGAAGCCAACATTGTTGGTGTTACTCAGAACATCTGGCCAAGCAATGCTAGAAAATGTGGCCCAAAATTGGACGTCTAGAATGCGCTTCGTCAAGAACAGCCGCGGTGGTGGCCATAGGCATAAAATAATTTTTACATTTTAATGCCTTTTATTGATATTTTAAACCGAAAGTTTTTTGGATAAAAATTTAATATTTTGTGTTATTTTTAGAATTTAAATATCTATAGGGCTTAAAAATGTTTATACAAATACCATTCATATTTATACACATTTTATTATGTTATCAAGCAAACCAGTTATTAAACATTGTAAGCATATACCAATTCCTTAAATGCAACTTGTTTATTTTTATTATTTTTCTAGGAAAAAATTAAATATCATATTTATATTATCTGCTCACTTGGTTATTTTTTTTTTGTTACAATTGCATTGCCTGTTTTAGTGTTGTTATTTTAATTCCTTATTTCTGTTTGTTCTGCGCATATTTTTGTGTGGCATAAACTTTTGTTTTTGGCAACCTTACAAAAAGCAAAAAGAACGAATAAACCCATGCAAGATTCAGCATTCATTGTAAATGCTGTTGATGATGCTGCAGCTGCTTTTTTTTTTGTTGCCTTCATTATTTCATACTACACAAGTCATTGTATAAACCATTATACCATAAATTTTTCGTTTATTTTCTTCATCTACTTCTTTTATATTTTTAAAAAGACTAAACGAACAAACAAACAAAAAATATCTTAAATTCTTAACCACAAAAAAGTCATTTATAAAATACAAGCTCTTGCAGCTCAGCAGCAGTAACCGACAATAACAAAATTGAATGAACACAAAATGAAAGAGAAATAAATGGCTTTTGTAGAAGCACAAGACAAGATGAAATGTGTAAAATAAATAAATCGTCAAAAACTACTTACTTGTCCACAACCAATTTGGTCAAGATAATATCACGTTTATAAAATACTGGATTGCCAAATTCATGATCGATTGCCTTGTCCATTAAAGGAAATTTTCGTATGAAATTCAAGACAGGGTCGGGCAAGGAAGAGGTGTCATTAACGCAAGTGCCAGGCCGCGGCTCGGGCACTCTATTGCTTAACACGGGCAGCCAAGCAGAGTTGGAGGATGCTTGTTCTTTGAATCTGCCTGAAAAAAGAAGATTAGAAAAAAATTATTAATAAGTTAAATATTTGCAGTAAATCTAAAAGAAAAAGCTATAAAATCTTATTGTAGACTTACGTTGTCTTCATATTATGCAAATAAAAAATATTCTAAATTGTAAATGCAATTCATAAAAATAATTCAAAAAGTATATTTTTCTTAAAACTATATTTATTTCTTCGGAAAAATAATATGTCAACACCTCAGCTTCATAGTTTCTATTTATTTTCAACTTACTATTTAACTTAAAACCTGAAATAAATTACAATTTAAATGCAATTTATGTACGAGTATTTTTATTATTTTTCTACTCAGCAACACGAGGGCAGTTTCATAATTGTCCTTCAAATGGGACATAGCTGCTAAAATGCAAGGGCAACATTACCTTATGCGAGCATTCGAAAAATGTCTCTGAAGATTAGCTTAAACATGCACTTCCTGGGTCGAACAAGCTGTAAAAATGAACACGATATGATCCTGATTAAAGATTTTAACTACCATTGAATATTATCATTGTCTTTTTATCACTCTCCCACGATCGTTACAACCTGTAATCCACTAAGAAGTGATTTACCTCACCCATATGTAAAGATGATCAATCGTGTTAAGTGGCTGGGGTTCAACAAATCTCTCGCTAGTCATTGTACGGAAAACATTAAGCTACGAACATCCAATGATATTGAACTAAACACTGCCAATCTTAACGAAAATATTAAACAGGCTGCTGAACCTGCCGCTACCTCCCATCCGCAGACTGGGTTTAATAGAATTTATTCTACGGATATTGAACGTCTTGTATGTGAAAAAAAGAAGAGCTGGAAAGGACTGGCAACAGCAGAGATCACTCTAATACAAAAAACAGATTTAAAGAGCGCACTAAACGACTCCAAGAGTTGCTGGCATCGGAAAAATCTGCATCTATTAAAAACTATTCAGAATGTCTCGACGTCACACCAGCATCTAATTACTCTTCGAGGCGTGCTGCTAGAAAGCTTAAAACACCCGTCCACCAGAGATTGGGCAAGAAGTGATACTACAACAGATAAAACATTTGCTGAGCATTTAAAATCCATATTTACTCCAAACACATGTACTGGTGTTGTTGATTTGCCGAGTGTAGTTGCTCTATCACCTCGACCCTTAAAGTTTAAGATGAGTGATGTACTGAACTCGAAAACAGCTCCGGATATTGATGGAATTAGTAACCAGATGCTAATGAAGTTGTGTCGTTTTGCAATTAGAATCCTGTTATTCATTTTTAATGCCATTTTACGATAGGAGTATTATCCACATAGCTGGAAGCTTGCCAGAGTCAAAATGATTCCAAAGCCGGGCAAAAATCTAACCAAAGCTGAATCATATAGGCCAATAAGTATACTATTAACAATTTCAAAGCTTTTCGAAAAGCTGCTCATGACAAAATTGTCTCCAATTCAAATAGATAGTAGGTGCATACCGGAGCATCAATTTGGTTTTAGAAGTCAGCACAGCACCATTGAACAAACGCATAGATTGGTTCAAGTTATAAGAAGAGCATTTGACGAAAAGAAGTATTGTTCTGCTCTCTTTATTGTTGTTTTTCAGGCATAAGATAAACTGTGGCATGAAGGCTTAATTTTAAAATTGAAGGCATATCTACCAATAAACATTCTAAACCTTTTGGAAAGTTAAATTCTTTCAAGGCAGTTCACTGTTGTGGAAGGAGACTTTATGAGTGTGCCCAAAACTATCTCAGCCGGTGGGCCATAGAGGTGTGGCCAGTTTTGTAATTGATTTATACCCGTGATATGCCTGTGAGCTGCAATATTAACACTTCTATATTTGCCGATAATACAGCCTGCTTTAGTATGCAAAAAACCCCTTACGAGGCATTCCGATATCTTCAAGAACATATTACCCAGCTGAAACTATGGTTAAACTTATGGATAATTAAAGAACACGAACAAAAGTGTGTCCAAGTAACATTTACCCTACGAAAAGATAATTGTTCCTCCATTAGAATCAATAATCAAATTGTTCCTCATTCAATTCACATGTGAAATACCTTGGTATACACCTTGACCGATGGCTTACATGGAAACACCACATTGAATCTAAGCTAACACAAATGAAACTAAAATTATCTCAGGTACATTGGCTGATTGGTAGATATTCCACGCTGAGTCTAGATTGTAAACTTTTAATATACAGTGCCCCACAGTCGCTGCGGAATTCAACTATGGCGCACTGCTTCAGCTTCCAATGTAGAGAGAATTTAACGTAGGCAACACAAAACTCTAAGGTTAATAACATCGGCTCCATGGTACATTAACCAAATTCAAATTTACATCGTGATTTAAAGATGCCACTAGTGACTGAAGAAATTGGAAGATAGTTAAGTATAGTAGTCTTGCTCGTAACATCTTGAATTTTACTGAAACCCATCCGCTTAAAAAAGAGGGACACTACGGCTCTAATACTCAACACTCCAGATGAATTTACTTGAAAATATTTTTGTGCTTAATATGACATTTATGTATTATTAATTACTATCACTGAGTTTATGCAAGACACTGGTTGGGCGTAATTATTATATCTAGATTTAAGATTTGAATACTTATTGTTAGTTCAGTATTGAAGATACAACAAATAAATATAAGTTTAAAAAAAGTCTTTTTATTTGCATTGCTTATTTCAAATTGTTATATTAGTTATCGTTGTCGAAGATTTCGATTCACAGTTCCCAGTAATTGTAAAGAATAATGGAAAAAAATTGGAAAATTATTGAATTTTTCGGCCCGCTTTTAAAATAAGTGGATGAAGGGCAAAAGGTAACGATATTTTGAGTAGAAATAATTAAATGTAAATGCAATATTTGTTAACAAGTTTGGCGAGAATTTAAATTTGAAGAAAAAATATGTTCAAAAATAACAAGCAAAGCACGCAGTTGATAAACTTAGATATGTGTGTGTGTGTGTATGTTACGTTGACATAAACGTTTAATAGTCAATCAAAGTCGTCGCCATCTTGTTATAGAACGCAAAATTTTTGTTGAACTGAATAAAAGTCAGTAATTTAAGAGCAATCTTATCACCACCCCCGTATATGTATAATTTTGAAATCGTACCGTCTATACAATATACCATGCATATGTACGAGTATGTATGTACGTAAATATAACTTTTATTTTACACAATGCTTTCCATTTCCGCTGGCGAATAAAAATAGAGGCGAATGAAAACAAACTTTTTCTCAAAGTAATGTTTTCTTGCGTTTAGTGCATGTCTTATAAAATACATATGTACATATAAATATATGTATTTGTATGTATGCATGTATTTATATAAATATATATTATGTGTATTTTTAATTTTTGTATGAATAAGTGTGCTAAAAATAGTGAATGTGTGTGTGCACGTATAAAAATATGAAAGTATGCTTTTTCTTTAATATTTATTCCACTTATTTTTCTTTCATTTGTATACAAAATAATGCATTTAAATACGATTCTTTATATATACTCGTTGTATTGTATTTTATATTCTTTTTTTATTTCTCGGATTCATGCAAATGTGACATGAAGTGCATGCCCAAACATGCATATAAGGCACAACAAAAAATGTTGTTTTCACGATAGCAAAATAAGATGAAAGTTAAAAAAAAAAAGATTTTGTGTAAAAAAAATGTTTTGGAAATCATACATGAAACTGTTTTCCTGCATTTTTGTCGTGTTCTGATGGTTTTACGTTTTGTAGCACCGAAATGAAAAACATGTGTAAATGTCACGTGTTTTTAAAATAAAACGTGTTGTTTTTGTTTGACTTTTAGCACACGAACGAAGCACTGCTATTGTAAACAAAATACATACATATTTAAAGTACAAATAAATATAAATATACATACATATGTGTATGTATGTGTATTTATATCTGCAATCTCTCTTTAAATTGTGCGCTTTAAAGAACATATATGCATGTATATACATACTTACATACACATATTTATATGATTGAAATTAAATTTTAATTTCAATATTCTTAAAGTTAGTTTTGCATAGTATTTGATAAGTGAATGAATTTTTAATTAGTTCGCCTAAATATATTTTTGTATTGCACGATATATTTCAGTTAAAGATTTTCACTTAATATCTTGTTGCGACAGCCGGAATGAGACTGCAAACTAACTGATTGTTAGCTTGCATAATTCTAAAACTTATAACTTCAAAACTGCTACATATAGTCCACAACGTTATATTCAGCTTTTATTTTTTTCTTCAAGACCTTTTTAATTGGTGGATTTGGTAATGTGAAAGAAGACTAATAGGGACTGTTGATATAAACGATATTGTTGAAGCTAGATCTGTATAATTGACTGTTATTTATCCAGTTTGTTTTGCCAAATCATTTCGGATGGTAAATTATTAAACTATTTTGTTATTTTTGTTCTATTTGTGCAATGTTTTGCGAACTTTGCTCAATTTACAGTCGCGAGCACTATAGAAGGATGATTAACAACTTATTTTGTTCAGAATTGGATGATGATGTTACACAACTCATGCCATACTGAAAATTGTGTACAAGTGATTTGAAGGCCTGGAGGAAATGTGAACTCGACATACTTGATAAGCGCGGGGGACATTTGCACGATGCTTTATTTATTCCATACATAATAGCATAGATAACCCTTCAAGCGAATAAAAAAATTCGGTGATAACTCACTTACTTCTTTTAAATTTAAAGATAGGAACCACTTAATAAAAGAACCATCCGTTTTCCATATACATATCTGGATTTATATTATGCTTTTTAATATGGTCATCCATGAAACAGCGATAAATGAAAATGCTTAGCAACTGTGTTGATAAATTTTCAAACACGGTGCGTAAAATAAATGATGGAATTAAGAAAATACTTTTTGATATACGATGCCCAATGTCTTTTATGTTATCAATAATATAAAAGGCATTAGAAAAAATTATTTACAGGGCGTTTGCAATTGAACAAAAGTTAGAAAATTTCAATTAAATTCTTTATGAAAATCTATACACACAAAAAAATAATATGATTGAGTTTTTAATATTAATTAAAATATTTGTAATATTAATTAAAAAATTAATTAAATGTTCACCTATAAACATTTTGATAATATCAATTAAGTTTTTCTACTCAAATTAATTAATACAATTAAAAATTTAATTGAATCAATTAAATTATTAATTGAAAACATTAATTGGTGAATACTTTTTTCTGTGTACCGTTTACAATAAGCTGTTTTTTTATATTTAACAACATTTTTATTCATAACAAAACCCATTAACTGAAAACTTTCCGAAACAGTCAACCAACTGCAATGTAGCCAATTTGACAATATCTAGTGACGAAGTAAATTTTATTTTATATGATAAATCTACTAGATTTTGCTCGAAATACTGTAAATATTTGATTTTGCTCAAATATAAACGCAGCATTAGAGTTGTTATTATTATTTTAATATTAATGTAAATAGCTTTAATGATGAGTAAAAATAAGAAGTAAAAGCAAATTAGATTTTAACTAAAAAAAGTGATTTCAAGCGTAAACCGCTTACCGATGCAGTTTTCATCAAAGAGTTTGCTATTTGTTTACATGATAAAGTCAGCAAATTTTCAATAGATTTAATTTTTAAAAAACTAAAATTTTTAAATTTTAAAACAGCAAACAGTATTGAAATTTTTTTTCGTTTCACCAAGTCAACGAATAGTAAATTTAGTGTAAACTGTACTTTTTTACCTTTTTTACAACTAAAACAATTTTTTGTGATTAAATTTTTACAAAAATCTACGTGCTTACTTTTTCTGTATTTTCACTTTTCCCACCAATATAGCTGCCACATATTTCTAGGCTTCCTTGACCTACAGCATATAAGCAGTTATGATATGAGAAGTAGTTATTGCGAAAAAATATTATTGGTTGGCAGTCTAGAACTAAGTCAAGGACTGGTTAAAGAACTGATATTTTACATCACCAAAGTTAAAAATATATATCTGTGGCAAAAAGGAAAATTAGTAGGAACTATCGGTGGTAATACAAGAAACGTTCTAGCAAAATTAACAGAAAAAAAAGCTATTAAAGCTATAAGAATTTCAAAAAAATACAACTGGGCTCAATTCAAAAGATTTAAGATGTTTAGAGAAATCCATAAAAAAAACTGAGAAATTATTATCTACGATAATTAAAAGGATTTTTCCAAGTCAAGTTTTATCAAAACTAAAGAAGAGAATCGTTTCAATCCTAAACATTTAAAAAATTCAATACTGTATGTATACATTAAAAATCGAATCTTCAAATCTTTTTAATAATGCTACCGACTGTAAAAGACAGTATGTTCCGCACTGCTTGACTTGTTTTTACCCGTCTTTTAGGTAGTCGGCTTTTTTTTGATATTTTTAATTTATTTGTTATTGCAGGCATTTGCATTCACATTCGCCTTCGCAAAAATGAAAATTTATTGTTCACTTTCGTATTTGAAATTCAGAAATTCTTCACCCTTTGGCAACACTACTCAAAAAAGCTGATTTTTTTTAACACTTCATAATTATCCGGCATATTAAGCAGCATATTCTGCTGAAACGCACAATATTATCAATCTGTTTTTATTAAACCAATGCAAAATTTTTCTCTTTTTTATTCCCCTTTATTGCACCATTTCGTTTTGATCAAATTAAATTTCCCACTTTTAAGCTGCTTAAAATTTAATTTCATCTTAAAAGGCATTAGAAAATAAAACTTTGCCAACTTTTTATGTTTGCTGAAGATTTTGTGAACATTAACTTTTAACTTTATCAAAAAGTTTTACGCAATTTTTTTTATACTTTTCTTTCAATAAAATAATTCCACATTTTCTTATTGCGACAGTAATACGGTTCAACGATTTGGTAAAAACCAACCAACGAAAGCAAAGAAGAAATATAAATGTACTAACATATATCTTAATACCATTCACTAACACGTATAAAGCCATTAAACTTGAAGCCATATGTGTATAAAGGTGGCTGCATATGTATTTATGTGCAGGTAAATATACATACATACATATTTTCTTGTGCCACATATACATACAACGAGCAAAAGAACACCTTTAGTCTCTTGCTGAATAAGAAAAAAAAAAGAAAAATAAAGAAGAAAACATTTTGGAAAATAAAAACTTCACTTTAAGAATTTATAGCACATACAATAAATCGTAACAAATACTATCATACAGGTTGTGTATACTGTTTTATACACATACACACACACACATACACCCACACTGGGGCCTTATGTTGAATTTGTGTTTTCATAGTGTTACGAGGTTGGTCCTTGTATTAATATAACTATTTTGTTTCCCTTATTTATTATTTATATTTTAAATATTTTTATTGATATTATTATTTCCGCTTAGCTCCACACTATCCAATAAGTTTGCACAATATGTGAGTAGAAGATACATATTGTGCAATTTTTCCTACAATATGCACATGTAAAATAAACAAGACAGGTATTTAAGAAATTTTTAAAATTACTTTTTCGTGAATCATATACATATATACATACTAGTGTTGAGCGATACTGTGATTTTCTAATAAGGTTGCTCCATGTGAACGTGATTTCTAAATCGCTGTTCTTTTAAACTGTGGCTGTGATCACAGTTTAGCAGTATTTTGTTTGTAGCAGTTCTGTTACTTTGACAAAATCTAATAAGAAGAGCAGCAGCGAAATTAAACAGTGACTGTGACTGACACGGTTTAACACATTTCAGCTCTTCTGCTTTAAAAGTATTTATTAGTATTGGTATTTTGATAAATAATCGTACTAATAAGAAGAGCGACAAAAACAAACAATTAGCAATCAACCCCAACCAAATATTAATAATTGACGTATAAGAGGCAGAGAGACAGCAAAATTGCAAATACAAAAATGTGAGAGCTATACATAGTTGCGAGAAAAGACGATTTGACACAATTTGACGATTTTTTCTCGACAAACGGTGAAGGTATAGAGCAAAATTCATATGGAAGCTTTATTTGCTGTAAAGTAAGCATACCAGAATATTCACAGTTTGTATAAAAGAATTATATTTCCAAAACCTGTTACTTGATAAATTCAGTCACAGTTGTGATTTTTCAATCGCTGTGAAAAAGTAACAGGTTTCGAAAAATTGCTCATCTCTAATACATACATATTTAAAAACTTAAACCGATTAAACAATTTATTTATTTAAATAGCATATTAAATTAAAATAAATAAAATATTAAATTAACCAAAAAATTAAATAATTGAGAGGCGGGAAAAAATTATTGTACCGTGTTGACAACACATTAGAAAATTTTCACCTTTATTTCAGTTATCAACATCGACGTAATTTCAATATAATAACAAAAAAGTTGTCGAAAAAACTGACTTCTATTGACATGCTCACTATATTTTCTAGACCTTAGGGAAGAGAAGTAATCCATCAATAGCACGAAATTGTTCTAGAGAGCGATTAGACAAGCCCAATTTTTTTAATACTGTATTGATGTGACGTCGATGTTGACGACTGGAATAAGGTTGATTGATTTTCGAGCAACATAAATCAAAAATATTTTATTTTATTCAATATATTGTGCAACTAACTAGTATGACATACATGCTGGCAATATTATTGCACAATATAAATTAAATTAAAAAAAATAAATATAAAAAAATTGAACTGATTTAGAAATTATTATTAGTAATTTCATTTGAGGTTTACGTATAGTGCTGAGTTACTTAAGTAGCAAAGAAATGCTTCTAGACGCGCTTAACCAACAACAAGCAAACTTGTTTAAATAAAAATAAGAAACTACAAAAGCACAACATTTTGATTTCTTAAAAGTCTATAAATTGATTTCCCATAAAAAAAATTTTTTTATAAACTTTTCATATTTCTTATTCATAATTCAACTGAGATCTTTGTAACTTTCTTGAAAACTGCAAAATATAATTTAGAAACATGTTCATGGAATTGTTACATTTCAGGCATTTAAGTCTGAACTTTATTTTCCGATTGTGTTACAGCAATCCGAGATGTACTAAACTCGCAGAAAAGTCAGCAAAATATGCTGCCTTTTGCTCAAACCACCCTCGTATACATACATATATTTGACTGTAGGATTTCCCTCACCATGTTCTCCTAACAGGTTTTGCATTATGCTCGTATTTTATCAATGCAACATTTTGCTGCTTCACTTTAAGACCATTTTTATATCCAAGTAATTTAGCGTGTAGTTTCATATAATTTTTTATGTTTATTTTTTTGCTTGTCTTACCTTCAAAAGCAGCATTTATGTCGCGTATATCGTAACTGCATACAGCTGAGCCCACAATGCCATGTGTATTTGTTGTAAATGTGGCATAGAATTTTGTATCATCGTGCGGCATCTTGTACACCGATTGTATTTCATTAAAATAGAAAGGAAATTCACTTGATATACTGCAATTGATGCGTGCCTTTAAATATGTTGCCCAATTTTGTCCGGTCATATATTTGCCGCCACGATCATTTTTGCAAACACGTGCAATACGCGAATAAATCGCCTTGCCACAATTGATATATTCGACAGCGTGTTCACGAAAGAAAAAATACACATAGTCACCAATGTCAAAGGAGCCCACAAAATTCGGTTCTGTACAAGACAAATAGAAGAAGTGAGAAAGGATAAAAGACAATTTAGTATATGCTTAAAGAATTTTGAGAAAATATTTCACTTACTGTCCAACCATTTGGAATCATATTTAACAGTTCTTTTAAAATTATGCGCCTTATGACCGGATGTCATGTTGTATAAATCCGATCGGAATATAACCGAGTCAGCCTTGGTAAACTCAGCATTTGTGCCAGAATACTATGCAAAAAGGAAAAGGCAAGTTAAAGAGAGCGAACAAGATTTTGTTAAGTAAACATAATTGCACAAAAGCAATGTAACATTTGACCCATTTCAAATTTTAACAGATAATATTCTTAGTAGAAAAGAAAATAATTACGAAATTTCAAAGTATTATGTATGTGGGGCTTTCCAAGCATAGAAGGAAAATTATATAAAACTTATTATTAACACAGAAAAAAGTATTCACCAATTGAGTGGAAAAACTTAATTGATATTATCAAATTGTTTATAGGTGAAAATTTAATTAATTTTTTAATTAATATTATAAATATTTTAATTAATATTACAAACTCATTCATATTACTTTTTTGTGTGAAGTAATAAACTTTAACTTGAAGTTTCAGGAATACTCTGGTGTGGAAACATAATCTTTCACTGGATTCGATCCGGATAAAATTATCATGATACCTTCTTGTTGTATTAGAAAGCTTGGGCTTGGAACAGGTTTGTTGAATGAATACGTGATCTCTTGTTTCAATGAAGTAAAATATTTAAGTGTTACTCTTGATAAAAAGTTTACTTGGAATGTTGGAACTATAGCAAAGACAGTAACTAGGGCGATCTGGGTGGTGAAAAGTTGTGCAGGACGTACATGGGGCTTAAATCCCACCAACATTGTTTTATGCACCTATACGCTGACAGTCAAACTGATTATAACGCATGGAGCGATTGTGTTGTGGACAACAACTCGGCAAGATATAACGACTTTTATTTTATTCAAGGTCCAAAGGCTGGCATGACTTCTCGCTACTGGCTTTATGAAAACATCTCAAACTTTTAGTTAGCTTTAATTAATCTTAGTATAACAAATATTTCAACAACATCTTCTGCAGCAAGATTTGCATATCGGATAATTCTTGAAAATTCTGATTATTGCTTTGGCTGAAAAATAATCGAACTTGAACTGGGTAAGTCTAGTGGCAAGTTTAAGTGCAAATCAAGGATTGGTTAAGTATTCGATGTCACTATTCCTTGTAAGATACGTGCAAGGTTCGCAGTCCCCGTGGATTTTACAAATCTGCGGTTACTTACGGTGAGATCAGGAACTGGCGCTGATGTCTGCTAACCAAATGTTAAAACATCTGTGCTCATATACAAACATCCCACTTTAGACTTAAATTCAGGTGGTCAATCCATGTGACTTTTTTAGTTTTAACAGGAAATTTAAGCACGCGCAGCTCTGAAAGCTGGAGACGTGTTAAAGTGGGCATTGGGGTAATGAGAAAGCAGCTTAATTGGATCATGTAGCAACTGCTACTCATATTATGTGTTCAAAGCTTTTAATGGTACAAAAGTCATCAAGTACGATCATTTCAAAACAACAAGCACACGTACACGAACTTGGTTTCAAGCAATTTGATCGTGTCTAAAGCCAGTCAGTGTCACACATGCCAACAAATGTTCGCTTAATTATTTATTATTTAATGCTTAACAGCAGAAACGAAATACAAAAAAAAAATTTAATGAAATAAAATTTTTCCATGTAATCAACTCCAAAGCCACGTAAGCAAAACTTTAATATTTTTTTTTAATTGTTATATATAGGGTTATGTCCATTCATTTGAAGTAGAAAACTTAACAGCTGTATTAATTTTCTCCCAAGGGCAAGTCGCCCGAAAAAAAACAAAAAAAATTGTTGTAAAAAAAATTGTGTAATTGTTCATCTACTTTCAGCGATACAACATCTTTAGATAAACACCCAACAACTTCGCGCAATTATTCAATTTACGCTTTTCAGCTATTTTTCCCTTTTTTTTTTGAGCCATCGGGCTCTGTTTCTTTGGAATTTCTTCACAATGACTAATCACCCAACAATTTTGGGGCATTCCCTGATTTAGCTGTTTCGGGCAATTTGAACTTGGACGATAATACGTACAGCCAAAATTTTTTGTAGAAATTGGGTGTTAAGTTCTGAGAAACAACTTTCCCTTTTAAGGCAAAAAATATTTAACGGAATTTTGTCTAGAAGTTTAATGAATACAAGGCCTTCGATATGACAATATTATCTTTTTAAATCATTCGTTCAAAAGCACTTTTTTAAACCAATAAATTTTGCTAAACAAAGAATCTAATCAATTTTGAAAATGAGGCATCCTAATATATCTGTCCCATTTGAGATGGGTGCAATAAGCTGATTACAATAGTCTTTAATTTTAAGTTACATTATTAAATAAAGTTCTTCTTATTTATTTAGTAAATTTTATTTTTATTTTCATCAGCAATTGTATACTCACCAATGCCGGCAAGCCGAAAGGATTACCCTTCTCCACATACACCGCCGTTGAGTTGTCAGCTGGATCATAGGGACATTTGCCAATGCCTAAACCAATGCCAGGCACGTACTCAGATCTGGGTAAATGTGTTAAGTTTGCCTAAGGTTACGTTTAGGTCACGCAGTCAAATACAATTACCAAATGGCAATAACAAGCAAGAAAGGCACACAAGTATTAAAAAGAAAAATGTAAGAAAAATGACAATAATCACATTATTTGCTAAAGAACACGGGCAATGAAGAAGAAAGTATATAAAAAAAATTATATCTTAAGCTTAGCCTAACCTTGTTGTCTTGCACAATGACAAATATGAGCATAAAAAAATATTAGTTTGGTATCCTAAAGGTCTGTTTTAAATAGAAGAATTTATAGCCGTTGCTTATTTTGCTCTAGATTTTTAATATGCTCCTTTTCTGTTGTCAATTTTTTGTTTATTTATTATTTTATACTCCAAGGACTTAAAACAATGACGTGCTCATTGCAAGGTTACATATTCTTTGTTTTTTCTATAGAGAGTATTAAAGTTTGTGTCTTTAAAGAGAATAAATGTCTTTAAACTGCAAAGATTTGAAATTTACTTTATGTAGTTGAAAATATATACCAGTGGCTTTCATTATTAACAACCTGTGTTATACATTTATCATTTTAAGTTAATGATACTAAGTTGTTTTATTTTAAATGCTGTTAAGAAATTACAGAGAAATTTAAAAAAGCACGTTTGAAAATATTTTTTTTTTCTAAAATAAGAATACAACTTCTAAAAGAAAAAATGCTCTAATCTTATCCAATCTCGGAAGTGCAGAGGCACGACTAGAAGAAGATTTTTGGATTAAAAATGCACTGTCTGAATTATTGGGCTAAATTTTTTTTGTGGTATGGAACGTTGGTTTGCCAGGCACCAAATTATTGCATTCTGCCAGTGAGTTCACATAATTTGAAAAAAAAAACTGTGGAGCGGATTTAAATTGCATGACATAGTAGACCAATTTTTTAGGTCCATCATGTTCACTTAAATTTTGACAGTCTTGATTGATTTAAACTAGGGATGTAACGATACGCCATTTCGCCGATCCGATACCGATACCGATACTCAAAAATTAATATCGCCGATACCGATACCGATACCGATACGCATATTTAAATTGAGCACACGTAAAAATTAACAAAACTCAAGTAGAATAATTCTTCTACTATACAAAATAACAGTGTTTATTAATGAGCCATTCAAATCATCAAAATTTTCAGTACATTTCAGTTTCTAAAATTCAAATTTTCAAACTACAAAACGTCTGCAATATTTATGATTTTACAAAATAAACGTTGGCATTCAGTTTAGATTGGCTCAAGATTTAAAATTGATATTAATAAGACTTAAAAAAATAGAATTGAATTTCAATTCATGTTAACAAAAAATTAATAATTCTTTTTCACAAAATAACAGTGTAAGATTGAATGAGTCAATTCAAACTGAATGAGTCAATGAGTCAATTCAAACTGAATGTCATACTGTTTATTTTCTAAAATCATCAAAATTGTCAATACATTTCAGTTTCAGTTGTTCAAAAAACTCTAAAGAAAAATATAAGAAGTATCGGCGTATCGACAGTAAAATATCGCCGATATCGATATATCGGAAAACCAGCAGTATCGCCGATATATCGGTATCGGTATCGATATCGGTTGCATCCCTAATTTAAACGTTATCTTCAGCGCTAAAGGAAAAATTTTAGCGAAATTTTGGATCAACATTAAGTTTGTTTTTGAATAATTCTACTGCGTGGCCAGATAAACTCGAAACTGATAACAAACAACTGTAAAAAATGGCTTTCATATCAAGTGGTATCTCAATTTAAAGTTGTAGATTTCTAACAAAAAAAGCTGTATTTAACTTACCTAATCCGAACAGCCTTTGAAGTACGAATTCAAAGTCTTATGTGTTTCCGCTTTTTGTTGGCCCTCCTTATAAAAAGTATAAGCTATAATTTAAGGGTCAGGACTTGTTTGAAATTTTCCTCTAAACATGATTTTAGAAATACTCCCATTAGAAGCTTTTAAATTACCTATCGAAACTATTTGATATATAGTTTCAGAGACATAACAATGGCAAGCTAATTGCATTCCTTATCAAATTTTTATATCAAACACTTTTTAAACCAAAAATCTCCTAACAACATTTTAAGTGAATTTAGATGCATTTAATTATCCTATTTATTTGCTTAACTTTTTTTTAGCTTCACCAAGAAATAGTTCCTCAATCATCGTTAAAAAATATTTAAAGACTTACTTAAATATTATGTTACTTAAGTACATAAACTATTGAAGCTGGTCCAGTACTTAAGTGCTAAACATACATAAAAATTCTCTTAAAGTAATACATATACAAAATACAAAAACACACAAACGTGTGTATCTTTATAAGTAACCAATATTTCTTTTTTTTTTTTAATATACATCTATATACTTACATTTATCACGTAGTCTTTGGGATTGTGGGCGTTTGTGCCACAAACATATAGACGTGTCCCAGAGTCCATGGGTTGTATAACACGTATGTGATTACGACATTCCACCTTCTTCAAGGCAATTTAAAAGCCACGTTCAAACAATTGTGCCAGTGCAACAAAAAAAAAAATAAAGAACACGGCCATAACGCAGAAGCATAGAAAAAAGTAAAGGTAAATAAGAGAATATAAAAAATAAAAACAAAACAGAAGATGAAAAAATAAATAACACAAAATATGTTTTTTTTTGGAATAAAAGGAATAATAAAACGAGAGGGGAAAAAGAAAACGCACCCATGAGTTTCATTTAAGCCAATTGATTTTTCTTTTTGTGTTAAAAATATAACACGAAATTTTTTTAAATAATGATCTGAATTATATTCGAGTTCTTTTTTAAATATCATTAAAAATTTCATATGCTCTTTTTAAAAAATATTTTATAATAAAATTGCTTGGGACTTACCTCATGTTTTCCTTTAGATACACAACTTAAAATATCTGAACCTGAAGGCTCGAGTATAAGAACATCACGCTGCAATTAAAAAAGGAAGAATAAAATTAAAATTTTTGAATTTATACTACTAAATTTAAAGCCTAGATCCCATTATCGGCACAATGTGCCGATTTTCGTCGGCTCACTGAAATAAAGTTATAAGTATTAAGCTAAAGCTAAGGACATAATTGCCTTACACTGCATTTCTAATAGAGCCATATAGACTTATTTCTGAATTAATTGAGAAATAAGACAATTTTGGTTTATTACTTATGACTTTATTGCACTGAGCCTATGAAAATCGGTACATTGTGCTGATAGTGGCATCCCGGCTTAAGATTAAAAAATTTAAAACCTAAAGGAATCATTAGTCTTTACTTTCTGTTCCTGTTCTATGCTATGACGTTCTGTTTCTGTAATAACTTATCAGCTGTTTCTGACAAACACAGATAAGAGATGACTTTTGCATGGTCCATCGTTATAGTTCAATATAGTTTTATGTTGTTGATTTCATATACATAACTCTGCAAAAATTTAATTTTTTTACTTTCTAAAAGCACAATCACAACTTGTGTCAACATGTTTTCATGTATTTTGCTGTCAGTTACAATTACTTAACCAGTTTTTGATTTTCACAGGTTATACCGAAACAGAACAGAATGAAACAGAAAAACTAACGACATTTTTAAGATTTCTGTAGACAAAAAGAATCATCTGATTTGTAACAGAACAGAAAGTAAAAACTGCTGCCTTAACAGTGTTGATAATGTCACCAAAGTGAAAACAGAAATATTTTGAAAAATTGTTTTTTGTTTGTTTTTCATACAAGTTCTACAAATTGTGAAAATCCAAGCCAACATCTGAATTTTTTTTTAACAGACTCCCAAAAAAAGGAGGTTATCACTTCGTCAGGATTTTATTTTCTTTCTGACATTGTTACTTCATAACTAAGTACAGTTTAGACCGATTGTAAAAATTCTTTTTTTGTTTTTGTCTGAAAGGATATAGCCTTCAATTGGTCCCATTGTAAAAAGTAGGCGGGTACACGCCCACAAATTTTTTTAATTTGATTTTATGATATTCTACTTATTTGATAGCTGCAAACAGTCCTGGTTCTTGTAATTTTACACAATTTTAAAATTCATTATTATATTTCACGTGGTTCTACTTAACCGATTTTTATGAAACTTGCCACACACCTTGATCTTTAAAATAGCCACAATCATTCATTTAATAGAATGGGCGGAGTTACATCCATTAAAATTTAATATATTATTTTAAGTGGTTCTACTTTACCGATTGTTACAAAACTTAACACACACCCTGAGCTTTGAAAAACACACAATCTTGCATTTAAAAAAATTGGTGGAGGCACGCCCATTGAAATTAAATTTTATATTTCACATACTTCTTCTTAACATACAGGTTTTAATTTTTTTTTTTTTTTAAGTTTACTTCCAATTTGGTCCCATACATTTTTTTCGATCTTTGCATTGAACTTGAATTATTCGATAAAAAATTGTAGTGAAACAAAATTTTTAAAATTCTTAAATATTTTTTTGTTTTTTTTTCACAAGAATAGTGTATTGCTAAACAAATGTTTTATAATTTGCACTTTTATTCAGAATCTCTATCATTTTAAATTTGATCAGTAAAATTTTTTTGCTGAAAAAAAAATTATTATGAAAATTTTTTGTTGTATTTGAAAATGATAAAAAAATCATTTAAATTAAATAGAATGTTAGTAAAAGCCAGCTCACCGCACCACAAAATCAATTCATTTCATGTTTTCGCCCGGAATCAAGTTGAAGTTAAGTAATTTACCATACATTTTGACATATCCCAAATTACCTCATTTCACTTAATTTCGACGAATTTAATATGAAAGTAGAATAAATATCGCTGCTTTTATATGAGATACTATTTTTTTCAAATGTAAAGATTTTTCCGAGTTGAAACAACAAAAATATTGCAATCGTCAATTTGCTTCAATATAAAATAAAAAGATGAGTAAAAATTATTAAAATGAAAAATATTCGGCCCTCATGTGCAAACCGAATCCGAGTAAATTTATCGTTTTAAAAAAATTAATAATGATCCTGCAGACGTGCTTAAAATCATACACGATAATATTCTTTCAGATAAAAAAAAAATTAAAATAAAATAAAAAAAATTTAAAAAAATCTTAAAAAAATATTTCTTTGTCGGAGTTAGTTTTCCAAAATCGTGCGATTTCCAAACTGATCGGTTTACAGAACAGGGCCGTTGTGTAAAAAACTTATTTCAATAATAAAAAGTCTTTATTCCAGTGGAAATAATGCTCCAATAAATGCCGCAATAATTTTCATGTTTTCAAAATTAGCTCAAATGTCATTTAGTAGCAATTTGAATACTTTTGATTTCGTTCGTAATTTCATCTTAAAACTACTCCAATTTGTGGCTAAAAGGGCTTTAACTAAATTTTTAAATTAAAAAAAAAATATTTAATGAATGCGCTTCTTTAAAAGAAACAAAACAAGAAGTTTTTTTTTGGTTTTTAGTGCAAATATCAAAATCAAATTTATTAAATGAGACAAATTATTTATTTAATTCAAAAACGAGTTTCAAACAATATTTGTCTGTAAGTAAGAATTAAAATTTCTATTCTGTGCTGAGTTGGGTTTAACTGAAGACAAGATAAGTTATAAACTTTTGACCTTAAGGGTGAAGATGACTTTTATCCATTTTAAGTGTTAAAAACGAAAACAGATTATAATCAAACAAAAGGATTATTAATTCAAAGACAATTTTTTTACTCAGGCTTTTAGTTCAGTATTTGAAATTCCTTTTTATTATATTTTCTAGGAAGGCAAGAAAAGTTGATTAAAACTAGCTGGAGAGATGCAGCCTTGATGTGGCATCGCGCACATCGTTACTACCCATGGCTATCTACACATATGGAAACCAGTTATTAAGCATCATATTTTAGTGTAAAAATTCAGCTTTAAATATGAGTAAGTTCATAAAAGAAAAGAAAGCATTGTATTATATTTATAAATAAGTCGCTTTCATTTAATTTAACTAGATAATTGTTACCTAAACCCAATGTTCGCAAAAACTTGAATTTTATATAAAAATCAGCAAGTCAATAAAATTTTTAATGATATTAATGTGATTTTAAATTAAAAAATAACAATTTTTAATAAGTGAATGAAAAAAAAACGAGTATAAGTCGCTGTGAAGAAATACAAATTGCTGTAAAGGAGAGCGATAACAAATGATTGCAGGCTTACACGATACTTGAAAATGATACTTGAAAATGGTCTCTTTGCCTTAAAAATATTATCCATATGTAAATTAAACTATTCTGGACTGGGACAGTATTAGGATTTGGAACGGCATTAAATTTTCATTATTGACATACAATCTACATACACATAAAAATACACACACACACACAAAAGTATTTGATAGCTCATGGTAAAAGTTTACAGAAGCCAATGTCACAGTCGTCATCAATCTCAAACTTTACCTACTCATTTTCACTTTATGTATTTAAATGGCTTTCAATAAAATTTTGTTTCCTTGAATCTACGTTGCTGGCAGAACTCTCCTGATTGTTTGTTAAGGTCTGTTGTATGTATTTGCAGTTTTATTTTTCATCCTTAAATTCTTTCGCTTATTCATGCAGTCGAGCCGTCCTTCATTCATTTGTTTTCTTATTTTATTTTCCTGCTTCTGGTAGCGCGTACAACAAATCGAATTAAATAAACAAATGCGTAACGTGACTAAACTTTTAAAATGACATTTAAAATGTTCTAAGACTACAATAAAAAACAAGACTAGTAGATGCTGGTATGACTTTTACTAATATATTAAAATGTTTTTTTTTATATTTTCTATAAGAAAATTGTCAGCAACAATCGGAGTAAGAATAAGAAAAAGAAGCTCAACACACCTACACTACTTTATATAAAATTGTTGTTTGTTTTAAATAAACGCGTGTATGCACTGTTTGAAAAAATATTCAGCTACGGATAAAAAGAATAAAGTTATTTATTCCTTTAAAAAAATTTTTTTTTTTGCAAATTATAATATCGTTATCATTACCTTGGCTAAAACTTAGTTTTGGTAGTGGAAAAGAAAACAAAAAATATTGAGGAACGTATACTTAAATTTACATACATATATGAGATATTATATTTGAAAGTGATATAACTCAATTTTTAGATATTTAAGGGTCTATACGAGTAAAGTTTTTAATTTTTTTTTTTTAATTTTTGAAATTTTATTATGAAAACTTAATCATTGTAATTATTAAGAAAAATATAAGATTTTTGTTTTAGCTCCAAAGGGACTTATACCACTTTCAAAACTAACATATTATAATAAATAAAAGCAAGATCACATTTAAGTTCATATTTCAATAGGCATATGCTTTACTGAATTGGATTTTTAAGGGAAAAAGTAATTAACATGAAGACATTTAAATATTAAGTACGCAATTTCCTTTGCCCACCAAACATTGTAAACAAGACAAAAAATATAAATATAAAAACAAAAGACCTTAAGCTTAATAAAATTAAAGAATATTATAGTTAAAAAGAAGTCAACAAATCAGAACAATTATAATAATACAGGGTGGGCCAAAAGTTACCATGGGACTTAAAAGTTTAATAACTTTAGTTTATTAATTTTTTTTTATTTCTTTTTCTCAGATTATATAATATACAAAATGGAAATTTTTTTACACTAAGTATGAAAAATAATGTCTCTTAAATTACCATCGTTTTCAGCTGCGCACTGATGGGCTCGTTTTAGAGCATTTTCCATAATATCTTCCAAAATTTGTGGCTGTAGCGTTCGAATTTCTGCAACAATGTTTGCCTTGAGTTCAAGGATTAACTCTGGCTTGTTCACATACACTCGCTACTTCAAATAACCCCAAAGAAAATAGTCGGGTGCTGTCAAAACTGGATATCGCGCTGGGCCAAATTATTTCCGAATTTCTGGAAATTATTCGCTCTCCAAAAATTTGACTTAAAAGTGCCATTGTGTCTCGGGCAGTGCGGGCAGTGGCTCCGTCCTGCTGAAACCACATACCAGGTATGTTTTCAAGAGCAAGACGTAAAAAATTTTCTATCATAAACCGATACCGCTTTCCATTTACGGTTACAGCAATTCCATCTTCATTCTCGAAGAAGTAAGGCTCAATGATATTTTCAGATGTGATCCCACACCATATTGTACACCTAATGGGGTGCAATTGGCGTTTATGAATGGCTCTTGGATTTTCAGAACCCCAGAACCTACAGTTCTGCTTATTAACAAAGCCATTCAAATGAAAATGAGCTTCATCACTCATAATTATAATCGCCCATCAGTGCGAAGCTGAAAACGGTGGTCATTTAAGAGACATAATTTTTCATACTTAGTGTAAAAAAAATTTCCATTTTGTATATTATATAATCTGAGAAAAAAAAATAAAAAAAAAATTAATAAACGAAAAAGTTATTAAACTTTTAAACCCCCTGGTAACTTTTGGCCCACCCTGTAATATATTAAATATAAACGGTGATTTTTTAACAAGACTGTGATTGGCAACTCAGCTGTTTTTGTTTCGTCATGTTGCTGTTAAACATGATCCGTTTGGTTTATAGTTGAACCACGAATCGACTTACAAATGAGCGCACACAGGAGTATTTGAGCCAAAAAGGTGGCCATTACTTTTTTTTAGTTTATATTGCTTGTGAAAAGCTGTTGAGTGCTTTTAGATCAATGAAACTTGGCAGTAGAATGTCTCATAGTTCTAGGCTGGAAAACTTTGAAAAAAAGAAAAAGTGGACAAAGGGGAAAAAGTTCCCCTTAGAGGAACTAATGCTACCTCTGAAAAATTAAATTTTTTTTAAACTTAAAACCTTAATCTTGGACCCAGAAGACCCGCTTTCTTTTGTGGGCGGTGACAAAAATATTATTCGCAAAAATAATGTAAATATTAAAAAATGTGCTACTTATGTCTTAATATCATAAAAATGAAGCTTATGAGCTTTATGGGTAGGGGGAAGTATGCCTTCCCTCAAAGCAAAACATTTTATGACTGTCATATTTACTTATGCAAGATGAGCAGAAACAGAAAAAAGGGGAAATTTAAAAAAAAATCGCCAAAAAATGGCGCAAATTTGCGCAAAGTTTTTTTGGCGTCTAAAATGAGAGATTTTAAATTTTATTGCGGTATAAAACATAATTCTAAGTGTAAATACCTTCACTTTTAAAACCCTTCTTCTTTTTTTGGTTTAAAAAAAAAGTGTATAATGGTTTTTTTTTAATTTTTAAACGAATTGTTTCAACATTAATATTCAAGATAACTTTTTTGTTTTATTACTAAAAATACAATCAACGTAATACCATTTTCGTTTAGCCACAAAAAAAAAATATCATATATAAATGTGGAAACTAAAAAGACATTCAAAACTCATGTAACTTTCTTCACTTTCCTGACTTTAATAGTATCTCAGAGCTACAAATCACAACTTAAAGTCTTCAAAATTTACAATACGATGCAGAAGTCTATTTTGTATCGAGTTGTGTACTTAGTTCTTAAGATTTTTTTATATTCATTTTTGCCTTTTTGGCCAGCTTTTTGCCTCAAATACTGCTCTGTGCAACACTTGCAAATCACTATATTTTATTATCAAAATGCATGCTTTGCACTTCTTTCGTTTTATGGTCAGTTTGGGCGACCTTCTGAGGTTGCTATTCGGAATTTTGTGATTGAATTTCGCACCAAAATTACATTATTAAACCACCAACACGCATACATAGAGTGTGGACAGAGGAAAATATCGCAGCTGTATCCGCTTGTGTTGCTGATGATAATGAATTATCGATTCGGCGCCATTTGCAGCAATTGGGCCACTGTTACGTTTTTTTTTTGCCCAAAATGGAAGAGCTGGACTTGACCGACATGTGGTTTTAGCAACATGCACATTTCACGTGAAACAATGGCCCAATTGAGAGGCGAGTTTGGGCCGGTTAATTGTCCGCCTAGATCGTGTGATAAGCCCTTAGACTATATTTTGTGGGACTATGTTAAGACTCATATCTAAGGGACAAGTCCGCAACGGTTAACATACTGAAAGACAACATTAAAGAATTTATTCGTGAGACACCGGCGATATGACGGAGATATTATGCCAAAGTTGGACGCAGCGTATGAACCATTTCAGACATATCCGCGATCCAAATTTATACGAAATCATCTTTAAACATTAAATTATATAGATCGTTCTACAGACTGAAATAAATAATAAAACTTTCATATATTTCTTTAAATTTAATGTGTTCTTTCTAATAAATAAAATCCAAAAGCTCTTAAAAAATCATTTTTTAAAAGCACTGGCTCTAAGGCTATCGGCTACTTCCATATCACAAAAATTAATAAATCAATAAAATTACAAAAAAAAAATAAAAAAAAATAAACTAACAAATAAAACAACCCCTCACAGAAAAATTAACAAAGAAAATTTCTTTTTTGGTTTAAAGAATTAAATCTTTGAAGTTAGTTACGAATGAATTAAATAATTACTGGTAAAATATTCAATTAAATTCATAAACGTTAAATAATTGTGTTTAATTAAAATAATTTAATTTTTAATTGAAAGCAATAAATAGGAAATATCTTTTACTAGAAACCCTTTCAGAATGTAAAACATCTCTTCATTGATCTTATCACTTCAACGCGTGCATTAAAATATTTTAAATATTTTAGAAGTTTTATTTTTTATATATATATTTTGTGCTTCCGCTTCAATTCAGTTGTCTAAAAGTACATATTTATCACTTCTTAATTTTCCCCCCATTTGTTCACATTTTCCTGGCCATGACTTTTAATCTTCTGCTAAACCAACTTTCGTTTTGCAGCAGGTATGAAAAGTGGTTGTTTAAATAAGTGGAATTTTTATAAAATTTTATTAGCAGCTATGAAAAATGGTAAGAAAACGAAATTATTTTATCTTTTTTTTCCTATTTCTGCTAAATTGATACAGTTTGATTAAAACCAAAAGAGCACGAAGTCAAGCCAAATGTGTGAGAATAAGAAAATTCCTGCACGTTTTATTCGGTATAAGCAAACGAAAAAGTAGAAAAGATTAAAGTAAATATACAAATTTTCGCAGGAGTCAATAACGCCTGCTGCACGGAAAGAATCTCTAAATAATTGCGCGCTCATTTGATTGGCAACATGAATAAGTTCATGATGACTAGCGAAAGAGATTTTTTTTATATACATTTTTTATAACTTTTCTTGAAGGAAATTAATTTAGTGATATATGGTTGCCTTAACATAAAAAGGTCCTAACTCTTTATTTTTTTGAAATCGCCATTTTTGTGTTTTTTAATATCGATATATACAAGAAACTCGATTGAAAAAAAAAAAATAACGAGTTAGGGCCTTTCTATATTAAGGTATCGACATTCAAATGTATTTAATAAAGTTTTAACACCTGAAGTTAAAACCTGGTTTTAACGTCAAAAATTTTTGAGTTCACATTGCAACAGGTTGTCTAATAAATTTCTTCAAAATAAAATGGATCATAGGACATCCTTTTGCAATGCGTGTATTTATTGGTGTATCTTTTTCTGCTTTTTATAACACTTATTTTAAAAAATGTACAGCAGTTGTTTTTGTTTGTAAGAAAAACTAAGCAATTTAACAATGCGCTCTAAAATATAAATTATTTTATACTTTGTAAATGAATATTTTAAAATTATGGAACTTCTTATAAAAAGTGAAGAAGTGCTTGGAAATAAGTTTATTAAGCTTAAATTAAAATTAAGCTTAAATTTTTTTAAAGGCAGATGGATGTCAGTCATATTAACTATTTTAAGTTTCTAAAGGTCAGTGAAAATATTTTCATTGGGTCCCACTCAAAAACTGCTTTTCGCCGCAATTTTTTGATTATTGTTGGGTGTGCATCCATTTTTAAGTTAAAAGTCTTTCAATCGAAATCTATAATAATTTACTGGCATAAGCATTATGATCTGCTTCCGGTTATTTTAACTTGGATGTACTGAATTTAGCACAACGAAAACATGGGTGCATTTCATAAAAATGATTTTAAGTTGGTTTTAACATTTTGTATACAAAAACCAGGTTTTAAAAGAAAACATTCTAAATTGTGTTAAACATTAGTCAGTAATTTCTGCTTTTTTAAATACAATTGTGCTTGGCTATCAAAAAATTTTAAAGCTAATGACCAATCCCACGATGTCGACAACGTTCGACTTGTCACACACTTATATTTGAAACAACAGCAAAAAATTAAAATTTAATTTTTTGAACTTTAAATTTAAGTTTAAATTTACTGATATTTATACTTCAACTAAACTATAACATATTTAAAGCATGATTATTTTCTTAGTCGGGTTCATGTTTAGTATTTTAAATTTTTATTATATAATTAGCTGAGCCCGGCAAACGTTATCGTACCACCAATAATTTTATATCTATTTTTTAACTAAAAATTACTCCACACAGTGATCACTTGTTGGGTGAAAATCAGAACAAAAATCTACCGGGTATTAAACCGAAACAGTGTTGAAAATATCAGATCCATAGCTCTTATAGTTCCAGAGATCATGCGTTACTAACAAACATACACAACGATTTTCTGTATGCATAGAGATGAACTATTTCATAGAGAAGACAAGAAGAGTAAACTAGAATTTGAGTGGGCGGAAATGCCGCATTTTTCTGCTCAGCATTCACATTGCAATATCGTTTACTTTACAAAGACGTATGAGCAATATTTAATTTCTACATATTACGTATACGCTTCAGAATCGTGAAATTATGCCATTAGCTATCGAATAATATAATAACATGGTTCAAACTGAAAAAATCTTGATCGAATCAGGTCGTTATCGAAAGCTATTGTTTATTATGTCCCTGCATATTCGAGTATTTGCGCAGTTATCAGTAGCTGTCTTATAGTTGAATCTTTTTCCATTTGGTATATTTGTTATAAGTATGTAACATCTCTTGCATATATCGCTTGGTATAGTTTTTCTCTCTATATATATATATATCTCTCTCTCTATATATATATAATACTTACTTTATTGAGTTCTGGTTTATGTCCAGTTTTGCACTGTGAGCAGCAAGTGCAGTTTATTGTGTCAGCGGATTGTTAAGTGCGTTTAAGTCTCATTTATGTGTTGCTAATCTTATATTTCATATTGTTTTTGTAGTACCGACATATACTTTTTAACATATATATGATTCGTCACCATTGCACCCTATTTAGTATCTCACGTTATATTCATCCATAATATGTATCTTTAATTTTATATTATTAAATAATATGTTTGTTTTATAACTGAATTTCATTACTAAAATGCATTTGTTTTTCTCCTAATATTCGAGTGTTTAAACACAGCAGAACAGTGGGTTTGTTGTTTAAATACAAGTAGCAAATCCTTTCTGATAAACCGCTTAATATTTCACAAATGGACTTCCAAACATTAAAATACTTCCTGGATTATTAATTTAAATAAAACTCTCTTTCATATGAATAGAAACACATTGATGAGTATATCAGGATATCTTACAACACAGGATCAATTACAATAATTAGTTTGGTTTGGTTTAGTCCTTAAAGATTTTTTATTTAAATTTTTTTAAATTAAAATAACTGATTGTTTTGTATTTTTTTTATCGATGAGCTGGCAAGAATATGATTAGCATTAGATGAGAAAATGTGTGACAGATCGGCAAAATTACCGATAGGTCATTATTACAGCGAACGCAGTAATTAGGTAGAGAGCAGCACCAATAGTTCGTGGCGAAGATGGAAGTCTTGAGGCCTATGTAGCCTAAACTTGACTCAGAAAGACCCAAACAGCTAATGGATATAAATAGGAAGGCGGAGCGAGTTGTGATAGGCGGGTTGACTGGTCACTACTCAGTCAGAGCAAAAACCATAATTTGGGAAACCTGCACTATAGATTTCTGTAGAGAAGAAACCATTGAATATATTATATGCCACTGTCCGAAAGTGCAATGTCATAGGCTTATATGGCTGAGCATAAGTGATATCGGGAATTGCAGACTGGATGATATTAGGGGCTTTGTCAAGGAAATTTACTGGATTAATGACGCATAAAAGAGACACTTCTTGCTAAAAATGCGGCATAAATATTACTATGAATAGACAATCGAATGGAATCACTGGGTCTCCGGAATTCTCCGAACTACCAATAAGATTATAAAGCTTATCAGCTTATAAAGCTTATCCGTCTAACAGATCCTGTGTGCTTTTGAAAGCAATCCAGTTTTATATTTTTTTTCGGATATTTTGACTAATATGTCTAAATATGGTAATTGACCGTCATTTTATTTTTTGTTTGTGAACAGGATTTGTCTGTTAAATGAATTTAAAGATTTTATTATGCCAAAAAAATTCATCAACATATTTTGTTCTTAGTCTTAGCGTTTCTTTCATTTTACCCAGCACATTATTAAGCAATTCTTCTGCAATTGTAGATGATGCGGCGGATCACATATGCATTCATATCTTATGTTCATAATAATAATCATTAAACCTAAAATACCGGCAAGCACTTTCAATCTAATCTTACCTAACCTAACCTAACTAAAATTTCTTTAATAATGTTAATCAAGTATATTCTTTTAAAACTTTTTACTGGTAAATTACAGTCTTCATATGCTGCTTTTTAAGATAAACAATTATATTAAACTTTTACGGCAATAGTTTTAATCAAATTTATAAGTTAAGTAATAAACAATGAACACTTTATGACTGCTTATTGAATTTAATTAAATAAATTAGCTTAATGTTTTAGTAAGTCTTTTCTATAATATTTAATATCATCAAATGTCCCCAAGCACAAAATCTGTATCAATGATTTTCCATTAACTTAAGCATTTTGTATGCTCTAAGGTAAAATATGTATTAAATCCTTGCAATTCTCTAAAATTTATATGCATTCCTTATTCCTCAGCCACATTTATAGCTTTTACAAAACTTAAGATTTATTTGTATGTATGAGATTTCTCGAAAACAAACAAACAAGCCAATGAACATATAGTTGTTAAATTTTGAAATGTATAGAGATTGTTAGAGATATAGAGAGGGTAGAAATAACCAAACAACTGTCATTACATATTCTCTCACGTGTGAAAACCTACTTTATATGCAGTCACAAAAATATGCTACATAAATTCGAAATGAAATGAAAATAAACAAGATGCCTTGCTACATACAAATAAATAAATACACATACGAACAAGTGTGTACACTTTTAAACTGAGTTCGTTGCATATTGTATTGTCGTATTTGTAATGCAGTGTGTGTGTCTATTTTACTCTCGCTCTTTTGATGCTGCTGTTGTTATTATTGTTGTTAACAAAACACACTTGGCTGTGTGCTAGACTGCAGGTAACATATACTTAACAGTTTAAACGAGTCATATAAAAGAATCAATTCTTTTGGGAACTTATATTGAGAGCATAAAAATAAACAAATTTGTTATATAAAGTTTTTTTTGTAAGTATTTTTGCTTGAACTCGAGCTCCTGAATACTGTCATTTCCTTTCTAGTTGACGAAGTACCCACTTCAGTCAACGGAATTCATAACGATCAATATACTATTAGCTTAATTGGCATTTCCACACCATGTTGTTGAGCATGTTGGCCGTTCGTGTGCTATTATAATCTAGATAATCTTAGCGAACATCGGAATAAATAAGTTTTCAAAGAGGGCGCCTCGAAATGAAGCATGAATTTATAGCTGCATTAATTATAAGCGAGTTAGGACAAAATATATTTGAAAAAGAAAAATCGAGCAAAAATAGAAAAATTGTATTCATTAAATTTTTATTGTAGTAAACGTTGATTTTTATAAACCAGAATCCAAGCAAACTTCCATACAATTCAAGAAGTTATTTTTGTGTTGCCGATGGCTTTGGCAGCCAGTGCTATCAATGTATATATTATTATTATTATTATATTTTATATAATTTTAATATCAAGTAAATAAATAAAAAAATAAATACATTTTTGTGTTAAATTTTTTTTCTATGTTTTTTGGACTAACACAATTAATGACACAAGTTGTATGGCTCGATCCAGAACCGAAATGGCAAAAATCTTTAAAAACATGGAAACGTGCCCTACAACACGTATTTCTTGCCTTATTACACGACCAAACTGGTTGGTCCAACAGAAATGTTTGACGGTATTTTCAATGTATAACAGCCATTTAAAAGAGTTGTGTTCAACAAATCTTTTTCAACTTGTTCGTTCGCGGTCGAATCAAAAATTATTGCAAACCCATTTATTTTACATTGATGTCCTTCTTGCTAGGACTTGTGCCCAAAAGAACGATCTAGTTCAAATTGAGCTGAGTCCAACTCGTTCATTTAAGACACAAACCTACAATCAAACTCATGTAATCTAAATATGTTCGACCATAGGTTCGTGTCTTAAATGAACGACTGAACGAACACTAACAAACAAAGACGATGTTGATGATAAACACTTCGTGTATGTATCTGTTATCATCAACATCGTCTTGTACACAACAACAACAAAAAGGTATCACACACATCACAAATTCTCAATGTAAACATAGAAGCAAATATTTTGAAATTTTTTAGCATTTGCTGCGAAAAGGTTTATGTATCAGCTAAGCTGTCAGTCATGTTTAAAGAGCAATGAATTTAACATCATGGTATTTCAGCAGGGAATAATTTAACATAGTGAGATTAAAATCTCTTAGTAACAGCGTTCAATAAATAAACTGTTGCGATTGAGCAAACATTTTATACAAATGGCTCTTGTTTATTTGAAATTTCGAACTTAGAAAAATAATTTTTTTAATATAAAAACGATACATTGCTTGTTTTGCCTAGAGGTGTAAAACTACAAGACTTGAATACTGCCTGCTGTTTGCGACATTTTGATGGCTCTTACTTCTCTTGTTTTTGGGTTATTTTGTGTTTTTTCATAACTAAGCTGTGAGAGACTGACACTAAGACTACGCTGGCAAATTCAGAAGGTTGCTTAAATAAAACATAATACAAATAAACAAAGTAATCGTGTTTCATGTTCTGGTTAGGAAGAGTGGTGCTATAATGTACTTCCATTCTGAGACCCAGGTAACTCTATTGTGATTCCATAATATGGTTACTCAAAGTTCTTATCATGGGTCGCAGTTTAATCCATTTAACTAAAATTTAATAAATGTAAACAATTAATTATAAAATTTTTATATTAAAGAATATATTCTGCTAAAAATCCCAAGAATAAGCATATTAACAGTTCTTACTTACACTTGTACTTCTTTCCTATTAACAAATGTGATGCTCATGACTGTTGTCAAGAGAGTGAATGCAATGCAGTCATGTACGTATAAATGCAGGTAGAGTAGAATTTTCAAAAAATAAAGAGGTAGACAAACTTCTGAATATTATAGCACAACAAAGTACACACATGTACAACCATATACTCGTATATTCACGTGTATCCAAGAGGTAGATATACAGGTTAAAATATATAGAGACTGACTAATAGAATAGACAGACAGTTAGAGAAATGTATAAACAACACTGACATTAGAAAGTTTATATTTGCCTTATGTAGTTTTTAGTAATATTTTTCTAAGGAATAAACTCAAAAATATAAAAATATACTATATATTAAAATATAAATAGAAAAGTGTCTGCTTGAATGTCTAGCAGTAAGATGGATAAAGCTGAAATATTTATGTATATGTAAGTGTGTGTTTGGCTTGGAATACAAAAAAAAACCTAAAAGATAAATAAACACTTACATACATGCAAGCATGCATATTTCTATACAATTTGTATATATGTACATAAATATGTGAATATGCATTTGTGTTTACAAATTACAACAACAGATTCAACTTCAGCAGAAGCAGCAAAACCAACATGTGCAAAAATGAGAACAGCAAAATATGGTTAAAAGATGCATGCTGATGCATCATGGATGAATAAAATTTCAATGGAAATGCACTTACACACTTGAGCTATAAAAATCTTGGTTGTTTGCATCCAAACGAGAATCGTGTGAAAAGTTCAAGATACAAAAAAATTAAAGAAAGCTCATTTGGTGATCTCATAGTAAAAACGTTAGTCCAAATTAATGAAAAATTAGTCACGTGGCAGGCCTCCAAGTGATTAGGACTAGTGCGAGGGTAAGCGGATGAATTGATTTTAAAGATTATAAAGATTATATAGGAGAGCATCTACTGACACTTTTTCCACACCCGGTTTCATTTTACCGAACTAATCGAAAACAATTTTTTTCTGTTCCGAATTATAACATTTATTCCAGAGAATAAATTATTTATTGAATTTAAAAAAATTTTAATTCTTTGTTAATGCTGCTTGTGGTTTGATCTTAGGCATTGCTAGTCAACTTTTTTAATGATACATCACTTTTGCTACTTCAGCCATGTTGTTTGAATTTAATTTTTAACTTAACACGTTGGCGGACAGTAATAACTAGTTGTTGGCAAGTGAAGGGACATTGGCTTTAAACCGGAAAAGGAAAATTTTTTACAACTATATGTGGTAACGGTTTGTATTTTAATTTAAATACTACTAACTGCTCATATATGAAAATAAAATATTTTTTAAAGGGTCGTTTATATTATATTTCAATACTTTATAAGGCATTTTGCGTCGGCATATGCAGTTTCATCCTCATACCTGAAACAATCAACGACGCGACTTTCCGTCATGTCCTTATATTGGCAAAATTTTCGAAGGTATATGCCGGCTTGTCCGCAGACGGGTTAATGATATTATACATATCAAAAGAAAGATGTTACTTTTAGAGGACACTGGAGTAAAGGAAAGATCAAATTTCACTTCTTAGGTCCGTTGTTAGAACTTGGCGTTAGTTAAAGGTAGGGTTCTATGGGAGGTATAAAAAGTTTTCAATTATTACAACTTAAGTATAACCTTCCAGCCTGTTCTATTCGTCTAGCATTTGCCGGAATAATTTGCAAAATAATCGTCCATGTTCTGGTTTCCACATCGATTTCACATGTTTTCTTGTGAGTTCGGATGTTAAAACACATGTTAGTCTGTTTAAGTTGAAATCTATAGTATTTATTCTATCATTCGTATTTAGAATAAATAATTTGGAAATGGAAGATTTATTTATTTTTTTTATTCAATTTTACGAAATTTCAATTCGCAAATATAATAAAAATTTGATAGCGCTGAGTTGTTATAGAAATCAGCAACGAATGGTTAAGATTAAAGTTATATATGGGTAATTTTTTGTGACGAGTGTCACCCAGATTGTTGTTAAAATTCCAAAATATAAAATAAGCAATTAAAAAAAGGTTGTGGTTCCCAAGGTTACTTATAGCAATCTTAAAAACATGTTATAACAGGTAGAAACTAAAAGAACATAATCTCTGCTCAGAATGGCCATCGAAAAGTTGTGACGGGTGTGACCTTAAAATCTTATTTTTTACACACAATAATTTTGGTGTGGTAAATTGCTCAAAGTAAACTGTTTAAAAACCAATTTTACTGAAAAAAAAACTTTTTCTAAAATGTGACGGATGTGACTTCTTTATAAGACGGGTGTGGCCTTAACTGAAAACTAATAAAATTTTAAGAAATAAATTTTTTATTGTCTTTATTCACAAAAGAATTTTGATTCTTGTGTTAATTGCAGACTCTAGAGATTCTGAAGGAATCCCTGCTAAGAGTTTATTAATAATACGAGCAGCATTTTTTTTATAGACTACATGAAAGGTTACGTTTAACTTTAATGGCTGCCTTTTTTAATGAATGGTGTTATTTAAATCAGGTAGGGATATATTTAAAACGCTAACAATTTGACTTTCATAATTTTTCCGTTGCCCACTCTTTCGATTTCATTATAATTTTCTCTGCGTTTCTTTTCTTCAAAAGCTAAAAGTAGTTAATATTTTTCTTAAGTTTTCTTGCTTATTACTGTAGTGTTAAAATGGAGATTTACTAAATTTTATTACATCATTTATTGTGCTTACCTTGCTATTGTTGGAAACTAACAAGTACTTTACAGTAAAAATTTTATTAAATATTTCAAATTTTTACTGTGATGTATGTGACCAAATATTCTAATCAAGCAATTAATGTATTTTTATATTATTATATAATTATTAATAATTATACACACTCGTATGATGAAATGAAGGAGTGGTAGGTCGGCGAGAAACCTTCTGTAATCTAAACTGGAATTTATACCACAAACCAACTGAAAAAGTGCTAACAGTCTTTAAAAAACCTGAAAGAGTATTCCAAGACTTCTTCTATAACTTTATTATTTAAATTTTTTTTTCCTTTCTCTCTTATAAAAAAAATCTTAACACAATTTGTATTGATTTTATATAATTTATCCCTTTACACCCTCATCGAGATTTTATATACTAATTTATTTGACACGAAAAAAATGTATAATACCAATTGAAGCATTATTATTTATAATTAAACCATAAATAGGCGCCAAATTGTATGATGGCACATCCCTCGTTAAGCCAAACATACACTCACTCTGTAAAAGTATTTTAAACCAGGAAGTCTGACGTTAAATTATACACTATACATTTCTTTATGAAAAAACAAAATAAAAAAGAAACTAAAACAAAAAAAAAAGATGATTTGTAAAACTTACCTCACATATTGATTGGCTGATATTATGTAAATTCAGGCGAAATATACGATCCCTGTAAGGTAAAGAAAAAAAAAGTAAAAAAGAAATCGTTAAATTTTTAATAAAGGTTCTGAATAATTTATAGGTTTTTTTTTTAAATAAATAAAGTACGATTACTCGTACTTATTTTTTTTTATTATTTTTTTCTTATACTCTAAATGTTTGTTTAATAGCGAAATACAAAGAATTTTATAGAAATTTGTAACCCCTCTCTTAAGTACAATACAAAAATGTCGTGCCACACGCTAACTGCATATTTTATAGTCTCAAATTATACCTGCCACATTAATAAATATGTATACTTATATATAGAAGGATACAGCTGAATGCCAAGACAAGAGAGTGCCAACTGACATTAATGTAGTTTTAATATGTTTACAATAAAACCATTAATAAAAATACTTTTCGTGTTTTTTCTCTCTCTTCTATTCTTATAAAATATACAAACGATTAAGGGTTCTAGTAGCACAAAACTATTGCCTGCTTAATACAAGCTCGAGTAAGAAATATTTATTAAAATTTAAAATTTAAAATTCCTAATAAATTAAAGACTTTATGTAATTTTTTTCTTATGCTCGTATTAAAATTTAAATATCAAAATAAAGTAAAATAATGTTTAAAGTCTTACTAACTTCTTTTGTAAGCACTGACATCTGCAGCTTTTACCTTAACACCTGCTGCCTTATGTCTAAATTTCTGTCCCTGATTGATGGCTGCATGTTTTCTACGTTATCATTGTCACGTAAGTATATGCTGTCATTGTGAAGATTATAAGGTAACACAGACAAATCAAATGAAACCATTAGATATATTGTATATAAAACTATATTGCATTTTCCGTATGAATGTATATAATTAAGAAGTCAAAGTTATAAGAAAAGAAAAGATGAAGTAACATGCGACATACACGAGTTTGGGATTAAGTATTTATTTAATGTATTTCACTGCGTATTTTGACAGAAAAAATATTGTTTACTGAATGAACTTAAATCATGCTAATGAAATTTTGCTTTCTAGGGAAATTTTTTTTTTGGTGGCAAAAAGTGTACAACATTTGAATTGATAAGAGAAAACTATATCAGACGGCATGATATATTAGTAAAAAAAAAGCACAGATGAGTCAATTTTCTAAGGAAATCCCAAAGACGCTACAGCTTAAGTCAATTTAAAATTTTGTTGTTAACGTACATTAGTTTGCAGTAAAATTCTCTTGTAAAGTTCTTCTTTCCAGTCCATAATGGAAACCGTTGAGCATAAGAAAAACCAAATCACAACTTCTTACTGTGCTCATATAAATTTAAACCTTTGGGCACTCAAGTACATCTGCTTTTTCTTGCTTTTTCTTCTTCATTTATACAGGGTGAAAGTTTATACTTAGTGGTTCCATTAAGAAGTAAGACTTTTATTGAAAAAATTCTTACTACAATTTGGGAACTTATTTATTTGGAATGTAGACTGCATGATGGCTGCCAGATGGTTGGTTGATTGGTTTACGTGACTGTTTGCTACTTATAAGCAGTCAAGTAGTACCGGGAGGTCCTTTCCTATGAAATAAGGTTTGTATCAAATGCTAGATCTTGCAATCAGTCGTGCTACACAGAAAAAAATTATATTGATATTTGAATACGAAAATCGTTAATTCAATAAAAAAATCTTTTGAATTTTCTGTGATGACGATTTTTGCATTATTGATAAATAAAATTGTATGCACGTTTATTGAAAATAAATTCAATAAAGAGATTTAATGAATCAAAGAAAAAAGTTGTTGACTGAAATTTCATTCTCAGTGATAATTGTTATTGTGTGTGTGGATGAATGTCACATTTTTCCACCACTTTTTCTTTGTTTTTGCTAATCTGCGATTAAAACTAATAGACTAAAGTACTTACCACTTAGCTAAAGAGAAAATCGTTATTGGATACGCAAATAATGAATGCACGCAAAACATGATTTCTTATGTTTCTTCTACATGTGCGCACTGCGTTGATATAATTTAAAAATAACTTTGTGGAGTAAAAAAAAAAACAATCCACGATGTTTTTCTGCTTCTTGTCGGAATTCACATGTATACAACACGAGCAATCAAAATAAACAACAACAATTGCAGATCACCGCGTTGGGTCAATCAACAAGAAAGATGAACGAACACCAACACAAATAAATTAAATTACACGATATTTTAAAATGCGCGGTATTGATAAAATATCGTATTGAGTAAAGGAAAAATATTATTGAAATTAAAATTTGTTTTCAATAACATGGTTTTGTTGAAAATAATTCTTGTCTATTTTTTTCTGTGTAGAGCCATCCGGCTGTGTTGAAGTACCGCTTGAAGTCCACTATACCAATCTGTGATATCTCTGATAGTTCGTACAGTATTTGTTTTCCTAAAAATTGGTTTCGCCTAGGCATGGACAAAAAACATCGATATTTTAAAAACACGCGATGTATTATGTCGAAACATGGATATCATCCGATGTTTTTTTTTTCGCTCCAAACAATCGGAAAACATAGATGTTTTCTTTCGATGCATCGAAATGACAAATTGTATACAGAACATGTAGATTGATATATGTATAAGCGTTTATGTATATTTATACTCATATGTGTTGGCATGATTCAAGGTTGTACATGTAAACGTGGTAAATGTTATGTGAACAACAATATTAACCAAATTAACCAATAAACAGCTTGCTAACCATGCGCAAGGCGTATGATAGAGAAGTCATTTGCTTCATACGGAAATTATTACAGATAATTAAAGTTAAAATATTAAAAATTGACACAATTCTACAGTAAAATGAGATAATGCTTTCATTGCAATGAAAAGACATGCAACAAATAAGTTCCTTTAAAAAAATCTTTGCTAAAATTACTGGAAATGATACAAATTTGCTTATTTAAAGGATCATAATATTTAGGTCTTACGAATCTCTTCTTTTTTTCCTTTTTCTTTCGCATATGTCAGTACAAATCAACATTTTTAAGACTGTGGTAAATATTCTTGCAATGCTCATCCACTTATATAAATTTTCTGTTTTCGTTTTTATAATATTATAGTTCTGCTAATAATTGCGCAGATTTCATTCCTGAGTTCAGAAACAGCTTAGATGCAGTTCAGTTAGCTTATCTCATTTAATCAGCATTGGATGAATTGCTTGCTCATGGTTGGAGTTGTTTTGCAGCTTAAGGCTGGTTACTCTGTACTCTTAACAATAATAGAGATTATCAAATAATTTAAAAATTTTTGTTCTGTATACAAAATATTGTTGCTCTATAAACTTTGTACTGAACTTTGTACCTTTTAAAGTCTAAAATATATTTCATGAATACTGAACGATCTTTAGTTAAAGCCACAACATCCAAACATACACAACTGACAGCCAGACTCCATTAAATCAACCCTTCATATTTAATTTAATTCCCATGCCAGCACAGACATACACACATACATCCATAAACATAAATATGCATAAATATCAATTAGTCTTATTAACATTTTTTAATATTTATTTATGTCTTTGCGAGCCATTTATATTTTTAGCTTAATTAAGCATTTAACTCTTCTTATCTCTGCTTACCGCCTCTTAAAACATTTTTCGAAATTATTTTTTTGCCTGCCTGACTGCCTGGTATCTTTTGAAATAAACCACAATTAAAACAATAATAAAAAAAGAGTAAAAAACTGGAAAAAAGAAAGATTTCATAGAACCAACAAATGACAAGTTCTTAAAAGCACATTTCTCTATTTGTTCTCTAACAAGGGACACAAAAAAGAAGGGTCGGACCCTGACTAACATTTGTAAATTGAAATGAAAACAAACATACAGAGGCTGTCGCAACAAAATAATAAAACAAGTTGTATGTGAAAAATAAAATAAGAAATAATAGAACGAGCTGTAAATAAAAAAAACACACACACACACAACATTATAAAACTTCCTTCATCAGCCACAAATCATAATTTTCTAAACTATTTATTTTATTTCATTTTGCTTGTGTAGGTTTTTACTAACAATGAATGAATGAATGACTGTGAAATGGTAGAAAGTCAAACAAACTGTTTTCAAATACATTTTATGCCCAAGAAGTCATACCCAGCAAAAAAAATGTATGTAAGTACAACTTAAGAATTAATATTTTCATGACTTCCAAAGTTTCTACCAGAGCGTAATTTATAATTTTTAAAGGCCGTGATATAAAGGGTCCGCCATTTAACGTTTTTTTTTTCAACTAGTGCTTATTTCGTGAATGGTAACATTTAGCTCATGCCTGATTTGACAGATAATTAGTTTTATCCTTCCGCTGAACGAATATGGTTGTGTAAACGCTTGAACAACGCTGGGAAATATTGCCTGCGATCGACTTACAGAAGATGCCGATTTTGCGAAAAAAAATCATCTTTTCAGATGAAGCTCATTTTGATCTTGGCGGGTATGTAAACAAGCAAAATTGTCGCATTTGGGGCACAGAAAACCCGCACGCATACATTGAAAAGCCGACACACCCAAAACGAGTCACTGTTTGGTGCGGATTTTGGTCCAGAGGAATAATTGGGCCAATGAACAAGGAATGTCCGTTACAGTCAATGGCGATCGTTATCGGGCCATGTTGAACGAATTTTTGTTCACAAAAATTGCAGAGGAGGATATTGGCAACATTTGGTTTCAACAGGACGGCGCTACGTGCCACACAGCCGAAGCTACACTCGATGTTTTGCGCCATGTTTTCAAAAAAAAAAGTTATCTGGCAGACCCTATACTATTCTACACAATCGTGCGATTTTGAGAAAATGCAACCTTGGTATGATGAGTCTATGAAAATTTTCAAAAGTCAATAACAATTGACCAGATCAGGGTTATATTTTTTCGTAGATCGTGCGTTTGTATAGGAAGAAGAATTCATGTTATCAGGTTCCAAATGGATTCTCTGTGTGTGGTTATTGGTAATAGAATAGTTCTTTGATTGATATTGTAATTATAGGGTTGAGAATTAAGAATATTCTGAGTAATACATTTTCAAAGAGTTTTTTTTTATTCCTGTTAAGTTTATCTTAGTAGTAGAAATTTTAGGTCATTAAAGGATTATCACATAGCTCCGTATTTATGTAAAATAATGAATAATACTTTTGGCATTTTTACCATTTTCCTCCTAAATGCCTTAATTATTTAAATTTTATTAATAATTTTTTATCGATTAGTACAATCTTGAAAGCTAGCTCAATAATAAAATGTTCGAGTATGCTTTAGAAGCTGAAAATGATTATAATTGAAATCAATTATAATTTCTTCCAATCGATTGATAAATCTTTGCGTCTCACAATATTTTAATCCTTCAGCCTGTTTGTACAAGACCTTGACGTTAGAAATGTTGAAATTTTTTTAACAGATCAGAGAAAATTTATACAAGTCAAGTCAATATTTTCATCGCCAACGTCTTAAGCATCTCATGCACATTTCAATTCAATTGTCAATTAAGTCTTTCAATTGAATTTAATCTTGGTAATACACTTCATAAACTGAATTCAAAGGTTTCCATTCAACTGTCAAATTTATATATTTTTTTCAAAATTACAAATTTAAAAATCATTCATTAATTTTTATATTTTTTATTTAAATTCAATGAAACTAAATACAATTTTGGGAATGCTTAACTCTTTCTTTACAAAATAAAACTGCAAACAGAAACTTTGACAGGTAATCAAGAGACTCGAACACACACAGTACAATTGAATTTAAAGATTTACTAGTCAACATGAAAAATCAAAATCTTTCGATTTTTCTTCAATCAACTCGACAACTGTCAAACTGGTGCATTGACAGAGCCACACACGGCTTGATTTGAATAACAACCGACTCAATTGCCAATTGAATTGAAACGTGTATGGGGTGCCTTAGACATAATTTTTTTTTTTAATTTAAATTTATTTGAACTAAAATTAATTTTTAGTGTTTTTTGTGGGAATTGTTACAATTTAAGCTTAAAATTTTTTACTAGTGCGTTAAAAAGTTTTAAACTTAAAATTAATTTTAATCAGTAATAATTTTAAGTCGGGCTCAAGTTCAGTATTTTCAATTTCTATAGAACAAAATATTTTAAATAATTCATTTGATTTTCTAAAGAAGATAATAAAAATTAAACAAGACTTTAGCTGAGAGAAATTCCGTAATTTTTTTATGCCGCCACGCGAGATTCAGCAATAGAAGAAATTTGCTTGATGTTATTAGTTGTTATATAAGTAACTAAAAATGTTTTGTTGTTCGACACCGACCAAGGTGAATCCATGCTAAGTCGCAAGGGATCAGGTGTCTACTTTCGCCTCTTGTAATTTGAATATACGTTGAATGTCAAAACATATTTTTCAGTACATGTTTTTGTCATTTAAAGCATTAGTTTCTCACAGCGAATTGAGCTGAATATACCTTATATGAATTTGCCTTGACACGGACACAAAAATATATGCATGCGTGTATTTTCCCTTTTGTTACCAGTGCAAGGATTATTTAAATAAAAATTTCAATAGAATTTCTTCTAAACCGTCGAGCAGAAACTTAAAGTTAAAAAACTTAACATACACGGATTGCGATAAAAATTAGATTTATATTTTTTACTCTTCATTACGAATGAACATATTTACAAACGAAATAAATAAATAAAAACCATATTTAGAAAACAAGCAAAACATAATTATTATTATTTAGGAATATAAATATATAATTTAGGTCAATATTGCTATAAAGACATTTAAGGGTAATCAAAAATATTAAAACCATATTTTAACCCTTTTGTAATAGTGTCTTGCCTTTTTGTATTACCAAAACAACAAAAAAAAAAACAAATAGTAAAAGTAATAAAATCTAATAGCACTAGTGATGATGATGATGATGATGATGATAATAATAATAATAGTAATCATGATGGTTAATGGGCCACCAACAAATAAGTCCAAGAAATACTTTGATGTTATAATATTTATTTTTCTTTCTCTACCAACATTAAGTCATTTGCTAAAAAGGAAATATTTAAGAAATTGTTTATTGCAGCAGAAAAAATTGTTTAGAAAAATGTGGAAGACATAAATATATAAAAAAAGAAAAAAATAAAAATTATATAAAAAGCAAGAAGTACTTAAAAGGTCATTAGAAATTAGAGTAAAGTACTGCTAAAGCATTATATATTTAAAGGAAATGACTGAAAAAAAGAAAATGCTTTAAAACTTTTCTTTGCTTTTAGTACTGCTGAAATTCTTATGCACAGTTTGTCTGGTAAAAGTTTACAAAATTGTAATAATCTCTAATTTAATTAACCGTAAGGTCTCTTGTATTTATATATGAAACATATTTTTCTCTTAAAAATTACTTCTCCACACAAATGAGGGCAAAAAAATATCGAAATATAAAGAAAAAAATAATAAATAAAGATAAAAAGAAGATTCCCTTAAGCTTAATAAAATTAGAGATTACTATAATTAAAAAGAAGTTAAAAAATTAGAAGAATAAAAATGACAAAAATGTCAAATAAAGTGTAAAGAGAATCAAAACTTCTTTATTTTAATCCTATAAGTTTTACGAATTTGTTGAAGGTGTGTTCTGTAGTTTTCCAATTATTTTCACACTACGCCATGAGCCAAAGGCTAAAGGTTCCAATGAAAATATCACAAAATATAAAAAGTGTGGCACATGTCACCGAAACTATCTACACGATACTTTACATATACAAAGGAGCCGCAAAAAAAGTTGATTTGTTTAGCATAATGGGTGAATGCAAAGCGTTTGAGAAGAATGTGGGTTATGTGGATCAATAGCGTAAGTCTTAGAAATTTAGCTGGTCTGAGTATTTTATATGCGAGAGTTTAAATAAAAAGGCAATTCCGCGAGTGTAGCAAGGATAAGACGTATATGACATCGAGTATGCTTCTAGTTGGAAACAGTATCAGTATTTAATATATATATATATATATATATATATATATATATATATATATATTTATTTATTCCCTTTAACTCCTACAAGGAGCATAGGGCCGTAATAAGATTATTCCAATATAATCAATCTGATACACGATGTTTTATTTTATTCCAACATACGCGTAAATGAAGATGGGATGTTTTTATTTCGACCTGTCGTTTCCAGGTATGTAATGGTCTTTCTATTCGTCGACTGCCTTGCGGATTCCAGTAAATAGCTTGTTTTGCAATATCTGTCGATGGTTTGCGCAATGTATGTCCAACAGCAATTACGTTTTCGAATTTCCAGATAGATCGGCTGTTGTCTGGTTTCTGACCATAGCTGGTTATTCGAAATTGTTCTTAGCCAATATACATATATGTAGAATCTTCCTCAAGCATTTGTTTACAAAAACTTGTACGGATTGTATGTCACGTGGTGCTGAATTCCACGTTTCACATCCGTCTAACAGTGTGGACTTTACATTTGACTTAAACAGAATTAGCTTTGTGCGTCTTGTTATGTATGATGACTGACAGTCTTTGCTCTTTATTAGAGTTTATTCTCATTGTTTTGGTTTTGCCAATGTTAATTTTCAGACCAGCGTATGATGATATTTCTTGGACTAAAGACAGCCTAGCCTGCATGTCTAAAAATGTGTGTGTGTGAGTAGACAGATATCATTGGCGTATTCGAGATACTTGGAGACCCCAAACCATTCCTTTTTTTTTTGGCAATTCGCATTCTTCATGACAACGTCAAATACGCAATTAAATAGAAGAGGAATAGATCACAGCCATGTCGTATACCAGAATTAATGTTAATTTTGTTGTTACCTAGTTGCCTTTCAGGCAGAACTCGGCAGATTGCGTTAGCATATAGACCTCTTATGAGTCTTGTTAACTTAGCAGGCTTTCTCAAAGTCTATGAAAATGAGGTAGAGAGGAGATCTACAATTACTCTCAGGCTATTTACATGATCGACACAGGATTTGTGGGCACGGCAACCGGCTCGCTCCTTTCTAAGCTCAGGAAAAAGCGCATTTGATAGTCTTTTATTAAGTATGTGCGCAATCACGTTGCTAGTCATACTTAAAAGATCTGCGAGTATTTCAAGATACCGGCACAAAATTGAAAAAACCAAAATCGGAGCAACCCGGATCACCAAGAATGGTATAACACGTGAAAATTTGTAATCAGTCTATTCGTAACGATCCTAAGCTTTCAACATAGAAGTGATGATGTTACTGTATTTGGTATAAATACTTAAAGCTGGGCTACAGAACAACACACCAAAGATTAACATATGTATCTCTTATAGTGGAAGAGTGACCGAAATTCTCCGGAGAAACCCAAATAGTGAAAAAACGATAGAGATTCTAAATTTAAAAAGCGCAACACTTCAGAACTACGACATGAAGAGTTTGCCAAAAGCACGCTGATGAAACTCTCGAACACTACATGTGTCACTGTCCAGCATTCAGTCAAATTAGAAGACAAATCTTCCATCTGGAAAATATACCAGAAATGGAACATTTTAGCGGTTCATACTGGAAAGCCTGAGAAAGTATATCTGATTAAGTTGAATAGATTATGGATTCCATTTAATATTTTAATACAACATAATATAAACTGTAATTTTATCACAACGACACATTTGCTACTTTATAAAAATGAGAGCGAATCTAGGCTTTTAAAAATTTAATGCAGCTTTTTATTATTTTCAACCGAACGGAATTCGTACAAATATTTACTCGTACATACTCGTACATAGAGGTCTTATCGTTGCACCATTTTACTTATAATAGATAGGCGAAGACACGCCTACTTGGAAAATATGAGGAATTATGTTTTAATCAAGTAATTACCCAGCATAATCGCTCCCTTGGAAGAAACATTGTTATTAATATATTCTATATAATAATAAAATCATAACCTTTTAATGGTGCAAACGTTTAACTGACAAACTGTATTTAATTTGAAAAGTAAATGTTAGTGTTAGTGTTTATACATAAGTATAGTAATGGCAAAACTTTAAAACGTTTAAAGTTTTGCTTCCATATATTTACTTCTCTTTTTTAATACCTTAAATGAGGTTAAATAAATTAAGTTTGTTTTAATTAAAGTTACACAATTTAACAAGAGCAAAAACAAACATGTGCTGCATATTTTTTCATGTGTGCTTTTGCGTGTGGGGTACTGCAGTAATATTTGCTTTAAAGTTGTTCATTTTGAATTTAAGTTTTCGCTATTCTATATTGTGGCTAAGCTGTTCTTTAACAAAAGACATTAATCTTCATTTAAGTTTGCACATCAAGCGAGTTGTTCCTCAGTCTAGGCGTGCATATACTTGAATGATTTGGATATAACAAATAGCGCTTTTTAAAAAGAAAGTATTTAAAAATATAAATATAAAAAAGTGAATTGTGAAAGTGGACATTGTTTTGCAAAAGTAAACTGAAAAAAAATCGAAAGTTATAAAATGATGCCTTATAAAAACAAAAAATATCATCTATATATATATATTCATTGCAAATTAGCTTTAGTTGCATTGACAGCTGCCAAAATCTCAGTCACCGACAGCAATTGGAAAATATAATATGGAGATCTCATGTGCAACTCGAGACGGAAGAAAATGCTTTCTGATGAATCGGTTTTCGTTTCGATATTCAAAATTCATGCAGATAAATTTCTCTGAAGAAATTAAACAATAATTTTTTTCGGTCATTTCAAATACAAATTAGTGGTGTCATATAACTATTTTTTTTTCAAAGAATTTCAAAAGCTTTATATATATATTTTTATATTGTAATGGTAATGCATTAAACACATTCATCACAGCAGGCTACCGACTATAAAATGTCAAGGATAGAATACACATGTTTATATGAGAGTGATTCTTTTGAAGACAAAAAGCAATAGGGCGGCAGGTTGTTGTCTATGCTGATGTTGTCGTTGCAATCCAATTAAACTAATTTCTATTTCTTTGGCTACAATGCGAAAATTCAGTGTTGCCAGTATAATACAAAATGTTGAATGAATGATAATATGAATTTTATATTGTTTAACAGAAACAATATCAAAAATTGATCTATAGCATAAATTTATTCATTTTTATACTTTAACTTCATATAAGTACATTTTGTAAGAGTAATTTAATTTTTATAAATGCGAAATATTTGAGGGTAGCAATACTGAACTATGTATTTATACTTAAATATGAGTTGCAGATGGTCTCCAAAATAATTAAGTAGCGTGTTAAGTCGTGTGTTCGTGTAGCCTGCTGTGGTGAATGTGTTTAATGCATCAAGTTAAAAATCACAAATGAATTTATATCAAATTAAACAATTATGTCGCATTATTTTGCAGCAACAAATGATAAATTCTCTATGTGAAATTCAATTAGAAATTGCTGCCAGGCTTAAATAATGATTAAAAACGTTAAACTTGGTGTTTTGAATTTAATAAATTTAGTTCCAGCTATGGCTTTTGAAGGAGTGAATTTGTAAAAATTGGCCTTATAATAAGTGCTTGAAAACTTTAGTCAAAATAGCAAAAGTCTTGAGATTGTACTGTTTCTTCGATTTTTTTTTTAATATTGATTCGTGAAACATAAACTGTTCCTTATGTTTCTACTTTCTGAAATACATACAGTTGCAGTCAAAGCACAAGCAAAGCTCGAAAATTTATACACAACGAAGTACTTAAGTAGTCAACATATTCCATCAAATATTAATTTGGTACCAAATGTGAATTTCCTTCTTCTTGCAATTGTAAATTTAACCCTCTGCGACTGATATGGTCTAGCAGACACCAACAAACACAAAAGAGTATTTTGTACCGTTATTTTCCAAACATCTACTCTCGCTTTCTCTGTATCTTCTTATTCAAGAGATTTATTATTCGACATATTGTCATTGTCACATATTCCAGTTGCAATAAAGGTTGCGTATATAAAGCAAAAATTTACATCAACTGACACCACACACAATGGACCAAACACAAAGAACACTGATGATGAAGGTGACTGGTGTTATTTGTTCATTAATAATGTAAGTGAAATTTATTTGCTGGTGGTTAAGCGATGTCTATATGCATTTCATTGTTGCTTTAACAAATCGTCAGTAGACTTCAACCACACATTTTGAACATGAGTTACTAAGCCTACTATGCTTATTTTTCTTTTGTAATTTTCAAAAATTTTAATATTTGTGAATTCTCAAATAGTTTATGAAAGTCTGTGCATAAGATAAGAGGTTTGTGACTGTTCAACTATTCAATCTACTCTACCAAGTGGAAGGAAATTGTGTTCAATTTGTTCCCCAAAGATAAAAGGGTAACAAGGCAATTTTCCTCCAGTGCTACAAGCCTTTTTGCCAAGCCTGTCAAAAAAAATCGTAATTTTTATATACTTACACACGAGGTGTGTTCAAAAAGTATCGCGAATTTTGAATTTTCTCGGGTTACGTATATTCGAATTTTGATTTTTTGTGGCGTTATGTTGGTACTCATGTCTCTCACTTATGCCGACAATTTCGAAAATTTTGAATGTTCAGTTAATTGTTGACAGCTTGACTTGCTTGCACGTGTTTTGGCTCGTCTTCGACTAACCATCTATCTAATCTATATCCTGTTTGTATATGTACATACAAAAATAATTATTGCATTTAGTGCTTTTTATGAATCCACAGTGCGTTTTGCTCTTAAAAAGTTCACTGTGTTGTACAAACAACTTTTTAGTTTTTTGCTTGTACTTTAGCTACAACTATTTGCATTTTAAAAAGCAGAAGCGTAAGAAGAAACAATCACTCAGATGAAAAGTTTTTGAACGCTGGTTATAAACTAATTTCGATTGGTCGTTAGTAATAAGTAGTTGCAGACCGCCAGCACTTTGATACATCAATAAACGTTTTTTACTAAACAGCAGAAAATTTATTCGTCAAATTAGTTAAGTCGACGCCATAATCACTAGTTATGTTTGATGCGTGATAAATTATGTTATCAACAAATCCTTTCTGGAAAAAAATTGACATCACAAACAGAATGTAATGTCCGCTTGTTTTCTTATTCAATCTATACAACTTATTCAAGCTAAACCACTAACACTAAAGTTCTTTAACTAAATAAAAAGGGAGCACAAAAACGAAAAGTATTATATGTATTTTTTTAAAGACAATTTAAAGCTATTTGAAATTATGCTTGATACTTACATCGCTCCCACATAAAGTGCATTATTATTTTCATCGAAATAAAATGTTTTGTAATGTAAAGGTCCACAACTGAAATCTTTCACATGATCTGTAAATAGAAATTAAAGAAAAATTTTATATAAGAAAATTAGTTTATAATAAAAATTAATTATAATTGCAATAATTTATTGGAAAATATAATACAACAGTTAGTTTAATAATTGAAATTAACATCAATACAGGTATCTTTTGAGCAGTTCTTGCATGAAATTGTTAGACTAGGGTCAAACTCGTTCACTAAATAGTTCGTTTTTGACACAAGTTACAAATGTAAATTAAATTACATGAGTTTTATCATAAATTTTTGTGTAAAATTAACTGGTGAATAATTTGAACCCAAGTCTGGGAACCATACTAAACATATGAAATACAAACTGAGACCATATCACTCGGAATTTTAGTCTGGCTTCCATATTTCTGTTACAATTATGCAACCATGGTGAGAACCCCTTGATAGCAATTAAGCACCTAAGAGGTGAACTAGTGTTAAATTTTCACAGTATTCTTAATACCAAAATAATTTTTTTTTATCTAAATTTTAAATCATATAAAAAACATCTTCACTTTTTAAACCATTCATTTTTCTCGGCTGTACTTTATTTGTTACGTAATAAAAGAAACTTTTCTACCATTTGATTGCATCAAAACCTGCAGTTGACATAAAAGTTTTAAGATTAGCAATGGCAAATAAAGAAATATTTCTACCTAAGGAAATATTTTAGATATTTTTAAGTTATAGCAAAAAGATTGTGTCTCTTAAGAAAACGGCAAATAACACTAAAATATAAACAGAGATCTACGCCAAACTTTCAGCTCAAAAATTCTTCAAAAACAAAATAAAAAAAAGAAGTTTTTCAAGTGAAGACATTTGTCTCTATTTATAAATTTAGCCATATAAAGAATGTTTTATTTGGCACAAGACTATTGTTCTAATGTTCTACTATTTTAGTTTTGTATCATTTCTGATTAATTTAAAGGAAAAATTTTTTATGAAACAACCCCAAAACAATTTTTTTTAATAACAACCCAACAAAACAATTATGATTTGGAAGCACTATTAACTAAGAGAAACAATGTATTGTATACTTTGACAACAAAAACTTGGAAAAAAGCTTCCAAAAATTACTAACGTAAGGCGGCTCTTTAACAAAGTAGAAAAAAAGTAAAAAAAAAACTTGCAAGCCAGTAAATTTTGCATCTGAGTACACAAAACTTGTATATTATTACTTGTAAGGCAAAAAATATATGGATTTTTGGAAACTGAATGTATTGCTTTTAGCTGGCTCATCTCAAACAAAAAAATGCCTTATTCATGCACAACAGTAAGTGATTCTCTAAAATTGTCTCCCTTACCAAAATGCTTCTGGGAAGCAGTAATTTCTGTTGGGAAGAGGGTTTTAAAGCCTACATTTAGCTGGTATTATGTAGACATTAATTATACACAACTTGTTGCTAGTGTCCAACTGGTTTGGTTGCGGCCAAAAAATTTTACTTGGCCAATAACCTTTGATCAACTTTTTTATACAAAAGCTCCTTTTATAAAGACAATTTGATGTTTATTTTAGAATTTACTAATGAGTTGCATTTTGAGAACAGGATTAAGAGAAGTTACTCTCCGATTAACAAATCTCCAAATTGAAAAACGCGTTGAAATGAAAAATATCATAAAAAAACGCTTATATTAAAATAGCATTACCAAAAGTGAAAAGGTCGACAAAAAAATTAAAATAACGCCAAAAGCCGAAAAAAATTGCCAAAAAAAAATAGCAAAAACTACAAAAATCGCAAAACTAAAAATAAGTATGCTAAAAAATCGCTGAAAATCAAAAAAAAAACTCTAAAACAAAAAAAGCGTTAATAATAAAAAATCGCTAAGAAGCGATAAAATCGCCAAAAAGAAACGGAACCCTTCGTGTGCTAGTCAAAGGCGCACTTTACCGAATTTATTTTAAACTTGTTCCGCTCAGTTTAAAGCTGCAAAATATTGATTCTTTAAAAATCAATATACCTCAGGGAACTGATAAATTTGCAATGCATTAAAAAGCCTTGAGTGTCTCACACTCATACATATTCCTCTATTATCTTTTATTTCAATATTGCCATACCTTTATTGCAAAATAATGTACAACACTTTGCTGCTTTTTGTAAATGTCTTCTAACACATCTGTGTTGGTTGAGTGGTTGCCATTTTGTGCTCATTCTGATGTCAGTTAGTCTATAAGTAAATAGTTGTGTTTTTGTAAATGCTTTGCAAATGTATGCAACCATACACAAGTCGGTTTTGTTTATGTCTCTTTTCAGTTGGCATTCTTTCTTTGGCTGTTTGATTTAAATCTTAATACATTTTTAACACTTTTTAGCTGTCAATACTGCTGTCTTAACAATATTGCTGTAACTGACAGTTGGTGTTTTTTCATTTATATTTAACGCCTGCAGTAAATATTTGATTTGACTGTTGCTCCGGTGCGTATGAATGATATTGATTGGGAAAATAACTTATTTTATTTAGTACTAGTTTTCACTATGCAAGTCTTAAATTTTCAGAACTAGAACTTTAAAAGGTTTAATAGCTTTTCAGTATTTAAAAAAATATATATTAAAAAATATCTAACCACGAATTTACTACAATTATGCATTAAAGTTCATAAGCGAAATATTGCACTCAAATGCCTTTCTTCATATTAAAAAATTTCTTTTATTACATACATATATTGCATTATATAATTTTATTTCCTATATGTACAAATATGTACATATACATATGAATATGTTTATGTACTAGTATTATTATTTTATTTCATGATACATACTTAAAGAAAATTATGGCTCCCAGACTTATGCAATATACATAAATGTGCAATATAACTCATACGTAAGCAGTTTGCTTGCAAAAGTTATTAAAGTTTTGAGTATTCATTTCATTGAATTAAAATTTGTGTATACATCCATTTTCTTACTATTTTCCTGTGCAATTTCAGCCAAAAATTAAATTGCAATATGCAAAAAATGTAACAAAGCTAAACAACTTTTTTTTACAAAATGATTTTTTGATTATATGAATTTGTTGCGACTTCTGCAGTGAAAATATTACAGGAAAGTAGGAAAGAGTTTACAACTCTATATATGTGATGCATTTCAATGACTTTTTTTCAGAGCAAAATAAAGAAAAAAAAGGAACTTTTACAAATTATTTTTTACTTAAAAGAGAAACTGTAAAGTAAAAAAGGTATCACAAGAACGAAATTTGTTAAAGATATAAAGCAGCACTCAGCTAAAGGAAGCATTATGTAGTCTAGACACCTACGTCATGCAATTTCAGCACGTTTTGTTATAGAAAAAGAAAACAAAAAGTATAGAAAGCCTTTGAACTGACTTAAGATAAAATTTTTTTAGAAGCCACATTTTTACTGGCATTTCTTTTTATAAGATTTAATATTTTTCTTTGGAATATTTTTCCCTTGCATTTTTAAAGCCCCCTTAAGAAACATTATTTTCTTCACATCTTAAGAAATATAAAGTAAAGTTTCAGACACTTTTAGAGAACATGGCCAACATTTTTATGTTACTGGTTTAATATTTGCCCTTCAATATGCAATTTGTTGTCAGAAATAGCTGCTGTTTTTGCTGTTCTATGTTTTTAGTTATGACTTCTTTTTTATCTATTACATTAAATATCTTTTAAAGTTATTACTGCAAGACTGTAATAAATTTTTGCTTAATATTTTATTTGAATGAAGATTGTTTCAATTTGAACTTAGGTTTCTAGAACTTTCACAGCATTTTTTCAATTCATTTTTTTTGGGTCTTCTTGTGCACTTAAATGTCTTTGATCATATGTATGAAGATGTGGTTTTGACTTTTTGTTTTCGTGCTTATATGTACAGTTTGGCCTTCAAAAAGCCATTCCTATTTTCTGTGAAATTTTTATTTATGTATTTGGAATTTACATTATGAAATTTTTATTTTTCTATTTTCTCTGCCCAATCAATCATTAAAATTTTTTTTCCAAAGACTTGTGCTATGCCATTTTTCCTATGTCACTGTTCTCTCTGCTGCTTCCGCTAGCAAAAAGGAAGAGGTTTATAGTAAAAATTTTAAAAAATTGTTTTAATAAAATTTAATGTAGTAAATTTGGAAAATACATTACTGCATTTACACATTAGCATTTTCCCCCAAATTAGCTTTGCACATAAACTATTATTACTATTATTCGTTTTCAAAAAGTGTTTGTTCTTTTAAGAAAAATTTAAATAAAATTCTGGGAAAATACATATGTCAAAGATTTCATTGATACAAATTGAATCCATGTCGTTTCTTTATGCAAAATAATATTGTAGCATACTTTTTGGGGACCTTAAGCTGATGGGATTTGCAATGTAAATTAAAATGTGTTTGTAAAAGGCTTATAAATTATTCAGAACATAAACTCTTTGCTAAAAAATTAATGGTGGCCCATTAGAGAATTTTAAAGCAAAACCTTTATTATTTTATATTTATTAAATTAAATAACGTAAATTGAATTATTATTTATTTTATATAAAAATGAATAAAGTGGCAAAGTTCGAAGTAAATGATGCAAAACCTGATGAATTTATGCATTTCTTTGGTCAAATAAATGTCTCTCAGCTAGAGTTGTAACGCTCACGAACAAACTAGTTTAATTGAACGATTCACTGTACTGAGCGCTGTGAGCCGTTCAATCTACTGAGCGCTTTCAGTTCAGTACTCTTTGAAAATTGTTTATGTATCACACAAATATGTTTATCAAGGCAACTAATTAATATCTTATGATAATATTAAAATATTTGTAGTACCACTTAATTTTAATTTTGAAAATTTAATGTATGCATTTCCTATATTTATTCATTTTTTATACTTCATTTGCCTTGTTTTGTAATGTCTGATAATACACTCACACACTTATACACACACTGTATAAATCTGTAAATTTTTATGCTTGTGCGAGCTAAGTTCATAACAATTATGAACTGAGCCACTGAGCTAACTGAATGAAATATTCTAATAAAGTGAGCTGAGCTTAAAAGAGCGGTCACTCAAAAGAGCTGATAAGCACAGCTCTACTCTCTGCCAAAATAATATTTAATAACTAAAGAGTGTCAAAAACATAACGTTAATTTCGTGGTATACGTTCTTTAGCTTGTGTGTCTTGCAATAAAAAAATGGCAACTAATATGACATAATATTGGTGGTTATTCGGGAATACGCGTCGACTTGGTAAAAGTTACATGCAAAACAAAAACAAAACTGTGTAAATGTAAAAAATTAGTTTTTGTTTCTCATTCAAAATCAATCGTTTTTAAAAGAGAGAGAAATGAAATCATATCGTTTTAGAAATGTATGGCAAACAAAAACATTTTTGAAAATTTGTTTTTGTTTTAATGTAAAGTTTCACTTCACCGACGCGTTTTCCAGAATAGCCACCATTATATCAAAATGTACGGAAATTTGCATGTATAAATTAAGTTGTCATGAAATTAACTCGGCTGAATTTTTGTCTAAGAAAATAGACGAGTTGTTTGAAACAGACGAAAAAATTGATGAAGAAAAGAAATGGTATTGGCCAATACCAATTAACTGAACATTCAAAATGGCCGAAATTGTCGGCATAAGTGAGAGACATGAGTACCAACATAACGCCACAAAAAAATCAAAATTCGAATATACGTAACCCGCGAAAATTCAAAATTCGCGATACGTTTTGAACACACCTCGTATAAGTAACCAGTTGCTTTTTTATTTTTATTTTAGAACGTAATCTGAATTTAGTTAATATACATAATTGGGATGATGAAACAAACATGTATTTGGATTATATATCCCTAATACTCAATCGTTTCGGCAAACTTTTAGACGCACGGCTGCCAGCAGGTGGACAACAATTATGTTTTTCAATAGTTCACAGTTAAGACATAAGCAAGAATTGCAGTTGCCCTATAGAGAAAAAATTTATCTTTTCAGATTAGTATCAATTGACATAATCTGCCAACAATTCTGTACAAAAATTTAAAGCTAAAATTACAAGAAAACGAAGCCTCGAAATCTTGGAATTGGAATTTTATCAAAAAATTCTACAAAAATGGTGGAAAAGGATGAAACCATGCTAAATTACATATTCATGTCAGACGAGGACCATTTCAATATAAATGGCAATGAATTGCACTTAACTCGAAACATAGTGTGGTTTGCTGTTTCATCAAGCTGAATCGTCGGGCCATACTTTTTTGAAGAAGATTATCGTACTGTAACGGTGACTGGAGATCGTAATTTTAAAATTTTTCTTCTATAAGCAGCGCCGAAAGAGAACTCCTTTCAATTATATGTATCAAACATGTTGAGAGCAAGTTCACACTGAAATTTTCCCAATAAAATTATATTAATAAACTCAATATTTTGGTAGTCATCCTGATCTGCAGATTTAACTGCAAACAAACAAAAAGTTTATAAATTGAAATTATCAAATAGCAGTGGTTTGGAACAGTTGATTAATTGATGCCTGCAAGCATTACGACATCAGCTCTGTGGGCAGCCATAAATTACTCGTTGTTAAGATGCCACACATGCGTATCTCAGACGGGATCCCATTTAAAATCAATTATTTTTATAAACCATTGAAAATATTTAATAAACTAAAAGTATCTATCTATTGTATGAAAAAAGTTGTTTGATTTTATTTATGAAGGAAAATTCATCAGTCCTATTTTACAGTGGCGTCGATCAAATTTCTGGCTTAACAAATGCCCACGATAAAAAAAAATTACTGCGCATTTTTTAAATCTTTCATTTGTGCTCGCTAATACGAGTGTGAATAAATTTGCAGTAACTGAAAAATGGCTGGTGTAGAGAATAATTTGCATACTTAATTTTAAAAACATTTATTCAACCTATTTTGTTTTATATAAATTAGAGCAGTATTATACGCCCTTTAAAAACTAAGAAAATAATTACTTTGTGTTCATTAGAAAGTATACCTTATGAAGTGAAAGATCTCGTCAAAAAAGTTCTTTAGCTCAACAAGGGAAAACAAATTCATAAATCAGAGCGCCATTAAGAGCTTTCTTTCTGAGAAAATAGTACAACTATGCTTGCCCCTTTAAGTTAAGGGATTAATTTAAAAATCATCAGGAACTAAAAACTTAAAAAGGTGTAGTACTCAGGAACTTTAAGTTATATAATTTTTAAATAAAACCGGAACATAATTTTTTTAAGTAAACAAAAAAATTTGAGGAATTAAAATCCCAATAGAAGTTATCATATCCATGAGATATCATATTTATTTTAATGCTTAGCTAGAAAAACCGGTATATGAAATGACATTTAATAAGCCTGTAAAGTATACCTGTCTGTATTTCTTGCGTGTTTCAAACTTCGTGTTAGCTGAAAGCTTTTCCTAACAACTTGCACAAAAGCGCTTTTATGGTAATGGGTGTTTTTTATTGTGGTATAGAACTTTAAGTTGGCATCACTTTTTTAACTGGCGGCCATTTTGTCAGCTGTCAAGTGATTAATATTTAGTTTGGTTTGCCATTTCATCATGAACAGGTTGACAAAAGAACAACGCTTGCAAATCGTGCAAATTTATTTCGAAAATAATGGTTCAGTTCGCGAAGTTTACCGCAAGCTCCGTCCATTTTATGGTCGACATAATCGTCCATCAGAGCAATTAATTCGGTTAACCGGTCAATTGGCCACCAAGATCGTGTGATTTGACACCATTGGATTATTTTCTTTGGGGATATGTGAAGTCGCTCGTCTACGCCAACAAACCAGAAACGTTAGGGGACTTGGAAGCCAACATTCGTGGCGTTATTGCCAACATACGGCCCCATATGCTCGAAAAAGTGGTTGAAAATTGGACCTGTAGAATTGGCTTTATTCGAGCCAGCCGCGGGGGCCACATGGCCGAGATCATATTTAAACGTTAATGGCATAAAATTATCCTTCCAATAAAGCCAAATTGATGGACATTAAAACGATTTTCTTGTGTTTTATTTCAATTCGAAGTTCTATACCTCTAAAAAAACACCCTATATTAAAATTTTATGTCAATTATATTCAGAAAAAATTATTGTTTTGCTCGCTTTTATCAACACAAATCAACACGAAGAAAAATAAACCGTAACTTTAAAATTTTCAAATAAAATTAGAAAATTAACTTTTCTTCCAAAATCTTTCTCAATTAACAAAACCATACATTACTTCTATATATCTTGTGCGTTCATGTTGCATTCGTCTCTATGATTTAGATCAGAAATATTTCACTAAATCATTTCATTATTGTTTTTGTTTTCCTCCAACTAGTTGATATTTTATTATCTCGTCTAGACAACTAATAGTTTTTCACTAGAAATTGTTTATGTAAAACATATTTTATAAACAAAAAAATATTTATTTAATATATACTGACTGGCCAAGGATTTGTATGTGTTGATATTGCCAGTGTAAACTTTGTCTAATATCTCCACTTTTTGCTGCTGTATTTGTTATTTCTAAGCCAATGAGAATAGTTACAAATTAAATTAAATACACATGGTTGCATACAATGATAAAAATCTAACAATTAAATATAATAGAGAAGCACACAAAAGAAAAGAAAATAACTTGTAACATGGAAAGTTATAAAAAAATATATGTTGCTTCAAATATAAACTAACTTGCATTAAACTTTTTCTTTATGTGAATGTGTATATATGTATGTCATATTTAATTTATAGACTAAACCCTAGTAAAAGGGTTTTCATATACGAGCATATAGCGGCCAATGTATGTTTCATTCTGGAGATCATGGCAAATTTATATAAATCTGTCTATTCATAAATTGTTTTTAACTTAGACTGTCATGATTTATTCATATGCCATAAAGGCAAGATCGGTACAATGTTTCAAAAGCATCAGTCGTTCATTTTTGTCAGAGGCTCCCGCTACCGACTTTAATTATAATTTTTGTTACTCATACGTGATTTATGATACGATCACAATTTACTGCCGCTTCTTGAATTTTGGGCATGAGGCCTTATTCGGCAATTTATTTTTTGATATGCTTCCCCATCCATGTTAACAAAATATATCATTAATAGTGAATTTGCTTCTTTGCTTTTATTTGAAATATGTTATAGAGATAAATAATGGATATGATCATTAAAGTCATATTAGGTTAGGTAAGACTGAGAAAAGAGTGGTGCTGCAACACACCTTCTCTTAAAGTTATATTAAGTATATTATAAAATTTACACGTTGCCCATCTGATGGCTGTCCGGGAATGTCAGTTACATATAATATTAAATATTTAGTTTCAAGATTTTTTTTTTTCAAATTTGTTCTCTCTTGAAATATTTAGAAAAATATTGTTAAAAAAATATTCCATTGATTTCGTTAACTTTCATTCTCTGATCAACTTTTGTCCTCTTCGTATTCTATATTATATATGCCATTACCATTAAGGTTCAATCCACACTGCCCATCATACATCAAAACAAAAAAATTCAGGTTCTTTGTCTATCAAACCTACTTTCTTCTTTATTATAGACGCAAAAACTAAAAGTTAACTACTCAAACAACAACTAATGAAGCACTAGAAACACATAACCACAAGTTCTGAAGTTTACACAACCTTCATTCTTCTACGCTTTGATGAAGGAAATTAAAAACAATAACTTTATCAAGGCCAAGCAGAGCAGCAGATTTTCAATAACTGAAGATCGTTACGAGAATTTATACAAATCTCTTGGGCCTTGTTTCGTAGCAGCTGGCGACTACAATCCTAAGCATACGTTCTGGGGCTCGCGTCTTATTACGCCTAGAGGTCGAGCCTAGTTCAACACAATTTCCAAAATGGGCTTGTACGTCATTTCGAGTGGGAAGCCCACTTACTGGCCTACGAACATACAAAAAAATCCGTATTTTGTAGATTTTGGCGCCATGAAAAATATCTCTGAGGACTTAATTTCTGTTGAAGCTTCGCTAGATCTCTCCTACAATCGTTACAATTTGTAGCCCATATGTGAAGATGATCAATTGTGTTAATTGGCTGGGGTTCAAAAAAAATCTCAGTAGTCATTGTAGGGAAAATATTTAGCTAAGAACATCCGAAGATATTGAATTTAACTATACCAATCTGAACGATAATATTAAAACAGGCTGCTGAACATGCCACTACCCCCCAACCGCAGACTGGCTTTAATGAATGAATGAATTATTAAGCCAAACGGGAAACACAGGATACTGCGACCAAAGTAGATCTATTGTATCCCTTGCCAGGTGCTGGAGCACCTCATCTAGACCTACTCTCTTGATGAATCTCAGGATTGCCAGTGGGTCTAGTGTTGGCAGTTCCCAATCCTCCAATAGGTGCTTGCCCAATTGGATATATCTTCTGTGGCATAACGCTTCACAGTGCGTCAGAATATGTTCTGACGCACTGTGAAGCGTACTCACACAATCTGCACAGACTGTTACTCTCAATGCCAAGTCTGCTGAGGTGTTTTCGCAGTCTACAGTGACCTGTGAGGAAGCCTGTGAGTAGAGTGGCTTTAATAGAATTTATTCTACGGATATTGAACGTCTTGTATATGAAAAAAAGAGAGCTAGAAGAGAATGGCAACAACACATATCAACTCTAAATTAAATTAGACTTAAAAAATGTACTAAATGACTCAAGGAGTTGCTATCGTCGGAAAAAACTGCGTTAATGGAAAAATATCTAGAAGGTATCGATGTCATGTCAGCATCTAAGTTCTCATTATGGCGCGCTGCTAGAAATCTTAACAGACCCATTGAGCTTAAATCACCACTGCGCACTTCGACGGAGTATGGGCAAGAAGCGATAGTGAGAAAGGTAACTTATTTGCTGAGCATTTAATAAATAGAGATTTACTCCCTATTCATGTACGAATGCTGTTGATTTGTCAAGTGTAGTTTCTTTACCCCCTCGTCCCTGAAAGCTTAAGCTGCGTGAAGTACAAAAAATAATTATTGAACTCAACCCAAAAAAAGCTCCAGGTATTGATGGAATTAGTAACAAGATGCTAATGAATTTGCCTCTAATTGCAATAAAAATCCTGCTATTTATTTTTATTGCCTTTTAACGAATGCAGTATTTTCTACACAAATGGAAAATTGCGAAGATCAAAATGATTCCAAAGCCGGGCACAGATCCTACCAAGGCTGAGTCATGTATGCCCATGCTTATGCTTACTAATCAACAATCTCAAAGCTGCTCATGACTAAATTTTCCAAAATTTTAGCTGATAATCGGTGCATCCATGACCATTAATTTGATTTTAGAAGTCAGCATAGCACCATTGAGGAAACGCATAGATTGGTGCAAATTATAATAAAGACATTTGAAGAAAATAAGTATTGTTCTGCGCTCTTCATTGATGTTTCTCAGGTATTTGATAAAGTATGGCACGAAGGCCTAGTTTTGAAATTGAAGACATATCTGCCAATAAACATACAAACACTTTTGGAAAGTTATATTACTGATAGGAAGTTCACTGTTGTTGAAGGAGACTTCATGATTAAGCCCGAATCTATATCCTCCGGTATCGCACAAGATAGTATTCTGGGGCCAGTCTTGTATTTAATATATACTTGTGATATGCCTGTGAGCAATAATATCCATACCTCTACATTTGCCGATGATACAGCCTGTATGAGTATGCACGAAAACCCTTATGAGGCATTCGGCAATCTCCAGGAACCCAGCTGGAAATATGGTTGAACTTATAGAGAATTAAAGTAAATGAACAAAAGGGTGTCCATATAACCTTTACACTAAGAAAAGACACTTGTTCCCCCATTCGAATTAAGAATGAAAATATTCCACAACATTCTCAAGTGAAATACCTTGATATACACCTTGATCGAAGGCTTACATGGAAACACCATATTGACTCTAAGCTAACAGAAATGAAACTAAAATTAACTCAGATACATTGGCTGTTTGGTAGAAATTCAACACTCAGTCTAGATTGTAAACTTTTAATATACAAGTTCCTTTTGAAATCCATATGGTGCTACGGAATTCAACTATGGGGCACTCTTTCAGCTTCCAATGTAGAGAGAATTTAACATAGGCAACACAAAATTCTAAGGTTAATAATATCGGCTCCATGGTACATTAAAAATTCCAATTTACATCGTGATTTAAATATGCCACTAGTGATGCAGAAATTGCAAAACATGCAGGCAAGTACTTAACAAAACTCGAGTCTCATCCTAATCCCCTTGCTCGTAACATTTTGAATTTTACTCAACACATCCGCTTAAAAAAGAGGGACACTACGGCTCTAATACTTAAAACTCCAGATGAATTTGCTTGAAAATATTTTTGTGCTTAATACGATATTTATGTATTATTGATTACTATCACTAAGTTTATGCCTGACACTGGTTGGGCCTAATTATTATATCTAGATTTAAGATTTGAATACTTATTGTTAGTTCATTCTTTGAAGATACAATAAATAAATATAAAAAAAAAATAATTAGTTGTAAACAAAACACAAAAAACAGCTGTTTGGATAATTCTTGAAAGTAAACATTTTACCAGTAATAATTTGTAAGAATTTTCTTGTCTCTCAATTTGTTACTCTCTTTTGCCGCTCTTTCCTTGCAAACTTTTTGATTTAATGAACACTTTCCAGTAACAATTATTACAGATTTGTAACAATTATTAGTAAATGAACACACCTATTGTTGCGCTAGAGTAAAACGATAAATTTTTAAAGTGTATTAAATATGTATTAAAGTTTACATGATATTTAATTCAAGTTTAAAATTTGTTAACGCTCTAGTAATCCCAAATTATTATTTTACTCATTAAGTAAAATATTTGTTTAATAAAAATACATTGAAATTGATTATTGAGGGGTTTAGCTGGATCCTATGCAGCTGCATCACTGTTGCTAATGCAGATCAGCAGGGAACATTTAACCAAAAATTTCTTAGAACAACTAGAGTTAATATGTTAAACTTTCATTTAAGCAAATGAGAAGCTCAACAAATAACAAAGTTGAAACAAGAACTCAATAATCAAAATGTTTTTTATTTTCTTCCTTTATCATTACTACATTGGCTGATATTTAATTCGTTGAACAGCAACAGCAGTCACAGATATCAGTTTAATTTTAAAATTTGAAGTTACTTCACTAATAAGCTAATTTGAGAACTAAACAAAATTAACATATTAAGGCGGGTTCATATTTAATATTATAGTAATTGCTAAAGCACAAATTACCTTCTTATATTTTTTTATCCTCTCTCATGTTTCTTATGCTTACACTTCAGTTATCAGCAGCCTTAAAATGCCATTGCATAATATTATATCACCAGCGCATATGGACATGCAGCATAAAATTGATAAATGAATATTTTTCTTAACTATTACTGGCACAGTAACAGGATGATGCATTCTTTTAAGCACTTGCGAAGACATTTTACTTTTTTTTTTTTAAACAAACAATGTTGAATATTATATACAGACAAACATACATGAATAAATTAACATGCATGCCTAAACTACTGCTGCTGGTGACATTTAAGAATGTAAAAAACTTCATATTTATATGTATAGATAAATATGTATGTGTATACACATATATGTATATATATAATTTTTTTCTATATGTGTTTGGAAAAAAATGTCATGTCTTCATTTTTAACTCGTTTATTTTTTGTCTTTTTCTGAGCAACAACAACAATTACAACTACATTGACTTCATTTTTGAAGCACTGCTTCATGTGATGTGACATTGACTCACATCGTTTCCAACACTCTCAAACACAAGCAAACGAACATGCATGTATGTTTATGTGTAAAAATATGCAGCTATAGGCAAACGTATGCACTCTCTGTGCATGTGTGTGTATGTGAACAAACATTTAATATATTTGTGCACGCATACATGCAGTAATGGAATGCTGGTTACAGTTTGAATACTCTGCTGTACATCAATTCATGTGGAGAAGAGCACATAACGTAATGGCTTTTCTTTGGTTTGGTTTTGAGCATCCATCGATAATATATGAGGAATTTTATTGATGGCTCTGTGCATATAGCAGACATTTTTTGTTAGTCTGTATGTGTATTTAAGTTTTTTGCTTTTTGTTTTTCTTTTTTTTTTCTTTTGTTGCCATTACATCACTGACAATGCAAGGTTATGTCAATCTCTGTCAGCATTTTGTATCCCATGATTTATTAAAAAAAAAAAAATTTTATTTAAATATATGTCAGTGGAATTTAAAATGAAATCTCTGTTTCTTTTTTGCTTAAATAAATTTATATATGCATATCGAATCTTTGGTGCAATAGAGTCATAACTAAAATAAAAACGTGATTTTTTAAGTTAACAATGAAAAATTATTCGTCATATCGTTCATATTGAATGTGAATGTGATTTTCGAAAAAAAGACATTCGCTCAAATCAAGGCTAAGCTTCATTAATACTATGGGGACCCTTAGCCATCAGTTTCAGTGGTAAAAGAGTGGCTTACTGAATTTCGTTGTGTCCGTAGAATCACAGAGAATACCGAACATTCTGGATGCCCAGCTGAAGTCTCTACATCCGCAACAATTGAAAGAATTCACAATATGGGATCTCACAATGTTTAGTTAGTGGTTTTAATTCTGAATGAGCGCTTGGATATGAGAAAGCTTTCCAGCAAGATTGGTTTTGAGTTTAGGCACAATCGACCACACATTCCATCATGTAAACATTTCGCAGGAGTGGCTAACGTTGTTAAACCCCAATAAAGAGGAGTGATTGTTTTGTTTTTTCATACCCTTAAACGAAACGTAGATCCATGACGACACATTAAAAATCAAAACTAGTCCAAATATTGGGTTTCTTGAAGTTTATCGGCGTAAAATAAGGCCAAGATGAGTTTTTCAGCCAGTAAATCCATGGCGACCGTTTTTGGAAATGCACGCGCTATAATCCCTGATGGCCTCTTTAAAAAAAAATAAAACAGTCAATATATTGTCTATATCAAATTATGTCTGTTTATTGGGTCGATTTGAAAAAAAAACCGCATTGAAAAAAAAACACGATAAGAAAAAAGGACTTCTCTACCAGGACATGGTGATGGTGCACATATGTACAGTTTCCATGGCAAAAATCCATGACTTTGGCTACAATTTGCTGCCTCATATACCCTTTTCTTCAGACTTAGCCTCAAGTGACTATTTCTGGTTTCAAACCCTGAAGAAATAGCTCGACGGAAAGAGATTTAACTCCAAAGATGAAATCATCTTACAAGCAAATATAAATTTTAATTACCTCGAAAAATTTTATTTTTTGAGAGGACTAAAAAACTAAAACTACGTTAGGCAAAGTGTATGGAGCTTACAATATAAATATGTTGAAAAATAAAACGATGATTTTTTATCCAAAAACCTGCATTTCCTTCAAAATCTCACGCCCATATTGACCCGTCCTCTATGTAATATGAAATTGACTTTCAATTTGATTTTCTGGCATAAATAATTTTTGCACACCTCGTTTATTTATAAATAATTTAAACCATATTAAAAAATTTATATATATGAGGAAAATGTTTGTTCTTTTGCTTAATATTAATTAAAATAATCTTCCATCTCTATAGGCAGCAGTTTTATTCCGCAAAGTTGCATAAATAATCATTTAAAATTATCTTTACACTCGACCTACATTTACAATTTGGTTTTTCTTTACTTGCTTTTCATTATCTCTTAGTTTTTGTGTTTTTTGTTTAACTTTGCTTATTTTGTTGTTTTTATATCTATAACTGTTTGGGTTTGTATGACTGAGATGATGATATTCAAACGTACAGGGGAAAAATTATAACTTTTATTCATGTTTATATATCATTTTTTTTTCCTTTACTGCCATAAATTTATTTTTATTCAGTTTAATGCTGACGCATCATAAAATAAAAAAAACTATTGCAGTGTTATTTTATTTTGTGCATTTGTATTTGTGTAATAGCAGCACCACTACAACCATGATTAAGCTTAACAATATGGCTGAATGAATACTTCCGTGTACAGACATGAATACTTCAATTACTGCACTTTTTTCTTACTATATAAATTCTAGGTATTTACAAGCATGCATTTATGTTTTATTTTTTTAAACTTTGCATTAAGTTTTATGACCTGCTTGTGGCATTTAAATTCATGCACAGAGAAATATAAACTGGCTTGTATGTAATATGTGTTTTTTTTTTCTTTCTGCAAAAACATCTCCGTGCGTATATTCTGTAATTTTGTTAAGAACTTATTCCATCGAAATATTTTTCATCATTCCGTGTGTCTCACGGAGTGAGTAAGAAAAAAAAACTTAAGTTTTCGATAATGCTTCTGGTAATGTTATATCATTTTTTATATGAATCGGCCAATGGAGAATAGGACAATCAATATAGTTGCTTGATTTTTCCCTACGCGAAAGCTTCTCAGAAGTTACAGAAAACAAATACAGGAATGGAAAGAGATATTATGTTTATTTCTGAATATAATTTTTTATCTTCTTGCGTTGCTTAAATATAATTATTTTTGTTGTTTTCTTTAAAAATTAACCCTTAACTGGAATCGTCTCTTGCAGTGACACAGCTGATGCCAGAAGAAGGCAAGTATTTACAATGGAAAAATCTCTGATCACTGAACAGTGCCAGCTACTGCAGATACTATTGCAACATCAGAGTGTGCTGGTTGGTTGGTTGGTTTGTTAACGTGGCTGCCTGCTACACTCAGGTAAGTAGAATCTAAATGATTCCTTTTTGAAAGGACCACTACACTAATCGGTGTCAAACCATGTATAACCGTATCTAAGTATTCTGATATGGTGATCGTTATTAGATCCAACCTGTCGCGTTGAGATATCTGATAAGGTCACTCAACTCAATTTCCAATAAATCTGAAAAATCGTCTTGTACATAACTGCCTAAAAATTTGTGTCTCGAGAGACGCAAAGCTGTACATTTGCAAAGAAATTGGATGATTGTTTCTTCTTTGCTTCAAAGGAATTCATTATAGGACAGACCAAACCTACTAGCAAGTCTATCGACCGTCCAGTGCCTCGTTATAACTGCAACGATCCTCGAGATATCCCTACGGTTCCTATTTGCCAATTGTATTAAGCGCTTATCGTTTCAGCAAGGCCACATCATCAGAGTGCCCTACTCATTCGGTATTGTGTAGTAGACTCACGGGCAAAGTAAATTAATCGATAAACTGACTACTAAACCAACTTCGAAAAATTCAATGCTTCTCATTGACATCAGAGGTGCTGCAATAATGCCCTAAAAACAAAAACGTGCAAGATTTCGAGTTATAAAATAAACGAAAAATATCAAAAATGACAAACCTTGCGATAGTGCATATTATTACAATGTCACAAGATGCCATAAGTTTGCAATTATTTTTTGTGAAAAACTTAAAATTGTTGGTGTTTTTGTTATAAGATAGAACATATTATTTTTATGCGTGCATGTTTTTGCTCCATTATTAACTTTGGGGAAAATTTATTAAAAACAGACTTAGAGGAAGCATTAGCAAGTTTAACTCTGATAAGGGAAGTTTTAATAATTTTTTTTATAAATTTTCATGCTAAATCATCAGCCTTATTCTATTTGGCGTCAGCTTTATGTTGCTAACGACGTCGTTTTTAATGTTTTTCGGCAAATCGGTATTCCCGTAGCTAGTAATGCCATTTATCGATGACTATCAGCATATGTTTGGTATTCTGTAAGAAAAATTTATGTTGCTGTTGCCGTGCATTTTGCCGTCAGTGTTTTTGATATCGTGCTTTGTTGCTAAACGAATTTGAAAAATAATTTAAATAGGGAACAAATAAAATACAAAAAAATACCAAAGCATACTCGTTAGTGTTGAGCGATACTGTGATTTTTTAATAATGTTGCTCCTTGTGAACGTGATGTCTAAATCGCTGTTCTTTTAAACTGTGACTGTGATCACAGTTTAGCAGTATTTTGTTTGTAGCAGTTCTGTTATTTTGACAAAATCTAAATAAGAAGAGCAGCAGTGAAATTAAACAGTGACTGTGGTCACTGTTTAACATATTTCAGTTCTTCTGCTTTAAAAGTATTTATTATTATTGGTATTTTGATAAATACTAATAAGAAGAGCGACAAGAACAAACAATTAGCAATCAACCCCAACCAAATATTAATAATTGACGTATAAGAGGCAGAGACACAGTAAAATTGCAAATACAAAAATGTGAGAGCTATACATAGTTGTCAGAAAAGACGATTTGACACGATTTGACGATATTTTCTCGACAAACGGTGAAGATATAAAAAAACATTCATGTGGAAGCTTTATTTGCTGTAAAGTAAGCATGCAAGAACATTCACAGTTTGTGTGAAAGAAGTATATTTCCAAAACCTGTTACTTGATAAATTCAGTCACAGTTGTGATTAGTGATTTTTCAATCGCTGTGAAAAAGTAACAGGTTTCGAAAAATGGCTGATCTCTAATACTCGTATATATTTATTTAAAAATTTTTCTTAAAAAAAGTGAAAATATAATATGGAAAAACTTAAAATTATTAACCCCAACAAATTTGAAAAGCTTGTGGAAGAGTTGGAAAAGAATCCTTCTCCTGTTAGAGGATTCTGCAGGGGCAGTGTTTCTAAGAATTTCAAGAAACACTACACTTAATGCCTTCTGTCCACCAATTAGAACTAGTGGTGGGTGGCAAAAAGTAAAACAGAAAATGTGTTGAGAAAGTATACTGTATGATAGAATTATTTTTACAAATCTGGCGGGACTTGAAAAATGATTGCGAAGCAACACGAGGCGGCGTATATAAAAAATTACTACTGAGACCATTTAGAGGAAGCTCCAATTTCCAATAAACGTTGATCTGATCGATTTTTTTTTCCAAAATTAGGCTCTATTGTATCCAATACATGCCTAAATGATGTTTTATTTAGCCGAAAATAACTTAAAAATATTAAAACGATGAGCATTACTCATTATTTTCCAAATATATGAATGAATTTATCACTTACTTTTCATCGTATAACTGACAAATGCATGAATTTTGCCTGAGAAATCTTCTTTCTTCTTACTAGATATGTGTATTGTAATTATCGATAAACAGGCAACGTCATCATGACACTGCTAAAGAATACAAAGTTCGCATTGATGTTGTGTTAAAGTGATATTGTTTCAAAATCGACAAGGATGTTGCTGAAGTCAAATAGAATAAAGGGGCATACTAAAATACCAATCGACAAGTTGCAGGCATTATAATTTGCTATAAAAATACCAGAATATTTTATTTTAATAATACAGCAAAACAAACTTTCCTTTTAATATAACGTTGGAAAACTTCCTCATCTTGAGATTCTTAGATTTCTTTTTATTTACAAATGGAGGAAAAGGCTGAGATTTTATACAGCACTTTCATTTGCCACAATTTGTTATAAATTTTTGCAGGTCCTAAAAAGTAAGCTTTTGAAAACTTCTAAAGACATTTCTTTTATTACCTTGTATTTATTTCAATATAATATTTCCTTTTTACATAATTTAGACAAACAATTATTTAATATAAATAACCAAACCCAAGTGGTTTAAAGTAGAAGTAAATTTAACAAAAAAAAAAACTATTAACTTCAAACAAAGAAAATGTCAGAACTATAAATTTAAAATAAAATGAAAATGAGCTTAAAATCTGCCGGAAATAAGAAATGAAATAACAAAAAAGCACGCCTCACAAGCTTTCGAAAGGCCAACCTGTGTGAATAATATAATAAGGAATAAAAACTCAAACAAAAGTAGACATGTATATAAAACACTCACACGTTTCTATAAATTACAGATCTACTCTCACACAAACACACACATACACTACACATAAAAAGTCTTACATAAACCATACAATTTACGCACACTTGTACACACTAAAAATCTTTTCTGAAAACATCAAAAAATAAAATAAACAAATAGCAGCATAAATAAAATTCTGTGGCAAATAATCGAGCATAAAATTATTTGTAATTGTGCTTGTGATTTTGTATGTGCGTGTGTGTGTATTTTATTTTTGTATGACCTGATGGCAGGGATTTGAGGGATAGCGAGAAGTTCACCTTTTTGCATATAAGCAAAACAAACATTAGCATTGTTAGACTGTTGAAATTGTGTTAAAGCAGCCGTTTTCTAAACTCGGCTATTAAACAAATGATGCATATAAATTTTCATACCTGAATAATTTGAAAAAATAGCCTGACAGGCTCGTTTGTTGATACAATCAACTGCTCCCATTTAAAATGCCCTCAAAATCAAACATAATTGTATAATTTGTTTTTTTTTCTTTTGCACTGGCTTATGTGGAATTTTTATTTAACAAAATAAGAGAGCGTGTAAGCATACGATATAAAATTTAAAAATTTTTAACGGAAGTTACATTTAAATTGAGAAAATATTTGCATGAAATATGTTATCCCGCACTTTCATGATGTGTTCACACTATGAAATTTTATTTGATCATTCTTGTTTGTTCCAACAGCAAACTTGGGAAAAAATATTTTTTATCAAACAAAATATTTAATCAAAGTATTGTTTTAGTATAAATTTGTTATGGACAATTTTAAAGATTTTAATTTTCTATATGCAGCATCACAGATGTTTCGTAAAATTTTTGCTTTATATAAAACTTCTTAGGAATGATTTCAACTGCTTTTGATAATTTGGTAAGTGAGGAATTTTCTTAAATTTGCATATTTAGAGGGTGAAAAAGGCTAAAAGTATAATTTCGGTGCCTTTTTTTTATAGAAAATTTATCTTCTAAAGTAATAAAGCTAGAAGTGAAATTTAAATTGCATTCTTCTATCCATAAGAAATTTTCAAATACATTTTGAACTTTTTTGAAAATTCGAATCTAGCAGGCGTACAGTTTTTTCTCTTTTGGGTAATTTTTATTAAAAATTGTTTTTTATCTAGACATGAACAATTAAAATATTTCATATGTAAAATAAACGAAAAATTTAGTTAATTTTATGAAAAATAATCAAAGCTAAATAATATTATGGAAATTAGGAACATTATTTCAGCTGAACAGTTTTGCTTTCGCACATACATAATTCTATCCACCCACTGGTTAGAATAAGGAATTCAGTTAATAAAAACTTTAGTCTTAAAAAAGCCACAGGCATGGTCTAACCATATGTAAAAGATGCCTTTGACCAGGTATGTCAAGATGAATTTATATTTATTTATATAAAAATAATTCAAAGCTTTCTTTAAAAACTCATGTTGGCTCATCAATGTCTGACTCTTTAACTATTACAGCAGTTTGTCTATATACATCCGATTTTCCACCACAAGGTCACTGCATTATGTCAATCTTTGCCGACGACACAGCTATTTTCAGCTCTGAATTATTGCCGATAAGTGTTATATATATAACCTTCAAACCTTCAGTGTTATATATATAAACCACAGACAATGTATTTCACAACAAAGCGAAAACATGTTTTCTGCCACAAAATAACATTATATTTTATAACAACTCCATACAGTGGGAACAAAAATTTAAATACCTTGAAGTTAGACTAGAACCTAAAATGAAGTTTAAAGACCATATAACTTACATTTAAAAAAAAAAAAATGTCCAAAGTGGAATACCATATCTATTATTTAATAAAAATTGCAATTTGAGCATTGACAATAAAAAGTTAATACTAAAATAAATTTTTCATGTTGTTTGGTCGACTAGTGCTGGTTTTTGTTCGACTGAACATCTGGATACTCTTCCAGGTATAGAATCAATTTAAGATACGAGTAGCATAAATGCTCCCAATGTTTACTTTAAGATATACCTCTGTTGTAATGAAAATATATAATTTTCTAAAATAGGTTAGAAAATAAACATTTACCAACCGTATTCTCTGCTACTCCATAAATTTCGCTTTTACATGATATGATTTTGTACATTCTGCAGCATTTTTTGATATGTCGTAATGCATTTTATTACCATGAAAATACCCTTAGGATTAAGTGAAATGTATATAGACATTCCAGCAGAAAAGTCCACATTTTCTCACGTTACGTCACTAAACAATTAAGCTTGTATTTCGTAGTAATGCCGTTCGATTATTTCCCAGCTTTTACTAAATGTAGAGCTAATTACGCTCTACACCAACATGCAAAAAAGTATTTAAAATATAAGTTTATCTTTAAAAAAAAACAGCCTATGTTAGCAAGCAAAGCCACGTTTTGAAAGGTGGACTTTTCTGCGGAAATGCCAATATACGAGTATTACTATGTAACACGAATAAATTGAAATATAATTAATTGACATCAAAAATAGCAAAGTTATTTTTTATTGTGGAATTAATAGTAAAAAATCAATTTCTTTACGCAGCAACTCATAAATTTGGCCGAACTTCAACTTCGGTCGGACACTAACGGCCTGTCCCACGATGTCACTAGAATTAGTTCGATCGAATACTTATATTGAGAACAACAACAAATTTTCTAATGTTATTGTTGTTTGCAATACAAGTTGTCGATTGAACGATTTCGACTAACATCGTGGGACACGCCGTAAATGTTAATTTTTGTTGACTTTGCAAAAATAGATATTGCTCATACGCAGTGGGTGAGTATTAAAGTCTTTGTAATAAACCCCAAAAATATGCAATAGTTTATAGTTAATTACACGTATGAGTGATATTTTTAAAAGTTCGAAGTAATAATGTTCATACGCAAATTGTTTGAAAAATTAGCTTGGGCCTTGATTTAAAAATGAAGGAAAATAAATGATCTTACCAACATTATTGGATTTAGCATTCCTGTCACAATAATGATAATATCTTTACAACTCTTAAATTTAATTTTTTTGTTTTGTTTTATTTTGCAATAGCCTTTAAAATAGTTTCCATAAATTCCTTTCAAAATTTTGCTGATATGATTTGTACATTGATAAAATCAGTATAAGTTATTTTCACATATTTAAAGAATATATTTATTTAAAAACTTGTTTTTTTTTAATTTTCGTAATTAATCATGATTATATTTAAAACTAATAGTGTTAGCTTTTATTTAATAGTGCATATGTTTGGTAAGCTCATATGTAAAGAAATAAAATAACAATCAAACGCTCGTTGTTGCATTTTTGCAAATTTAAAAGTTTAAGCTAAAAAATATGACTGTCTTTTAATATTTCAAGCAAACATATTATAATAGTTGAGCTTAAAATATATAAATGCGTCAATATTTGAATGCCAATGCTACTGCTAAAAGCTAAAAAAAACAACCAATTATAAATAACTTTTTTTTTAATTTATGAATATAAAGGGAAGATTTTGGAAATGTAAAAGATGTTTTCATTTTGAAATTTGTATGCAAAAATATTTTTTGGAACAAATTTTCGTTATTTACCATAAATTTTTGCAACGTTTAGAGATGAAATTTTTGACACAATCTTCCTATTATACTAATTATTTTAATTTTCAACTTTTTATATATTTTAGAAAAATTTTTGGTAAATTTTTAGACTTAATTTAAATAACCCACGACAATTTTTGTGGTGGCGCTTCTGCTTTGAAACTTCGTCAGTGCAGAGATTTTTTTGTAATGATGTTATGATCAGAACAAAACAACAAGTAGTTGTGCTGTTGCGCTATAACAGAGTTAATATATATACGTATATCCAAAATATGCTTCACAGTTATTCAATTTCCGCTGATGGTGTCTACTTGTTGCTCTTAAACCATATTACCCGATAATTAACTTGCTAGTATCTTAAATCTTATTACTTATAATTTTTAAACACTATTTAACTTCTAAAACTCTTAATATTATATTTACTGTTAATATATTTTATACTACACTTGTATATTTTTAAACATTTTATGTTATTCCTTCTCCTACAAAATTCTATTGTCTTCATTATTATGCAAATCTAGTTCTTTATTTTAATACACTGTTATTTAAATGTTGTTGATATTTTAAAACTAGAAACAAAAACGGCATCTAACAACTTTTTTATTGTTGTTCTCTTTTTATAACCCTGGTCATATAACTCAGTGAATAGAGTGAATGACAATTACATGACAAAAAAAAAATGTGAATTTTTAAATTAAGCATAAATTAGTAGTAATTTATGTCTTGTGAATAAAATAAAAGCTATTTTGTTAAATTAAGCCCAATTAAATGTGTTCTACAATTTAAATTACTTTGTATTTAAAACTGTTTTTGAGGACAATTTGCATTAAAATATTTATTTGTTATAAGTTTTTTTTCTTAAGATTTAAAGTCTCAAACTACGAATGACAATATTTATTTGAAAACAAAACATTTATAGGGCAACCATAAGCTTTTGAGATATCGAGTCGCGAGTTCAGATTTTTAATTAAAAATATATTTTAAATAGTTTGGATAAGGTCCCTATTTTGAGTTTTTTTTAGTTAGTTTGGTACGAAAGAGCAAAGTACAATATATTTAAGCATTTCGTTTCTGCTTAAGAAACACGTAAGTCGACTCCAACTAGGAAACTAGAGAAAATTAAAAAAAACAGAAAGTTAAAAAAAAATGCTTTTTAACTGTCTCATGTTAACAAATTATAGAATTACTGCCAAATAAATATTTTTCGATAGTTTTTTTAAATCTTATTTTTAACTGTTAGTGTAAATTTTTAGTTTTTAGGGGTGTGGTTACGCCCACTTTTTGCAGAACTCGAGTTTCGTTAGAATCGGTCAAGTAAAAGCATGTTAAATATAATATTACATGTTAATAGGCATGGCCTCGCCCACTTTTTTGTCACAAAATTATGTCATACTAAGAGCCCAAATAGTTTGTCAAGTTTCGTAGAGATAGAATAAAGACAAGTGTATATAATTTAATACCAAAGTTTTATAGGCGTGTCTTCGCCCACTTTTTGAAATGTAAGATCGTATCATTCCAAGAAGAGCACATAATTTCATAATAAAATTTAATGGGCGTGGTCACGCCTACTTTTTATATAGAAGTCCGTGTAATTTTTAGAGCTCAGGGGTGTGGGCAAAGTTTCGGTAGAATTGATCGAGTAGAAGCACATAAAATATAATCTTAAATTTAAATGGGCGTAGCTCCACTGCCACTACAAAAGACCACGATGTGTAAAAAAAAAACCTAAAATCAACCAAATTAAATAGACTTTTTTATATCAAAGACCAAATAGAAACTACAACGTGTTAGACAAAAAATAATAATTCTTAAAATCTGTTATGTAACCAAAAAAAAAAAGCAACGAATTGATAATCTTCCCCTATTTGTAAATTGGTTAGAAAGAGGAAATATTTGTTGGTCTATTTGATCCTGATCAAAAGCACAAATATGAAAGGCACCTATTATATACTATACATCTTTTGCAAAGTCTTTTTCTTAGCTTATTTTTCCGGCAGACATTTCAACATCAATTTCTTACCCTAATAATACTAAAAGTCCTTTAATACCATTAAGTGTTAACATAATACTATGCAAAACACTGATAATTCTGCATTTTTCTCAAATATCTTCTTCCATATTCAAATAGCTTAAGAAAATATTATAGAAATAACAAAAATGTTTATCTTTTCAAGATGCTGCACAAAACACACAACTACAGAAATATTCAACATTTTCTAAGGGAAAATAATTTGCAAAAGAAAATGCATTCTTTAATAAATATATATGCATACATGTGTGTTAGTACCTTGCTGAAGAGCATTAGATTTCAGGAAATCATGTCAGCTTTACATATATTAAATTGCAGGTAGACAATTTAGCAGCTCTAGGATGCTTAAATAAGTAGGACAAACAACTATTGTATTGTCTTACCATGATGGTTGAAAGAAGTCTTATTTGCTGTACTCTTTTAATGTTTTATTAAATAAATTCATTTTAAAGTTGTATTTCCACTACTACAATGAGCAGAAAGTAAACCTTGTCATGTCCAGGTTCTAAGCAAATGTTAAAGTTTTAACATCTGGAAAAAAAAAATATTTGTGTCGTAAGCAGGGAAACCAGGAATATACACTTGCACATATTAATTGTGTGACCTTGTGGAGAATTTAAGTGTCTCTAAAACAAACAAAACAATAGTTATAAACTTTATGGTAAATATCATATTCATCCGAATTGCAAATGTCCAGTTGAATATTCTTCTACACGAAAATTTTTATGAAAAAAAATGTGTACAAGTTTTCTTTAATCTACGACAGACGAATAGAACATATTTCAAGAGCATTGTGACTAGAGATCTTTACTTCTAATATCCAAAAATGTTATACTAAAATTGTAGTCGGAGCGTCGCAGGTTCGAATCCTGCATAGTTTCTGTTTTTTAACTTTAACTTTAATTTCAAATAAGTTTTATAACAAATGATCAATTAAATAATGTTGAATGAAAATTGTATCCATGATGATATATAGTTGGTGTGTATCTAAAGATTGTTTAAGATTGTTGTGGCTACAGCGGTAATTGCATTGACTTACCATGATGATTTCAAATTCAAATCTTGGCAGGGGAAACCAACTTTACATACTATACACAAACATTTTCCTTATGCAAATGAACACAACCACGATAGTAAAATAATTAATAAAGTAAAATGTCTACATTAAATTAAATTCAAATGTTTTAACTTGAAATCACTTTGTTTCAACCTGGCTCTTCATGTTATTGCAGTCTCAAATTCACCTTGCTCTAACGTGAAATGACTTTGATTGAACATGATTCTTAATTTTTATTTAACACTAATGTAATGTTAAAACAACATGAAATAAAGTCATTGAGTTATTGAAAAGGAAAATTTGTATTAGAAGATTCCCTTAAGTCATGTTGAATTAACATGAAACACGTAAGAAGCAAAATCGTTGCCAAACTATTTTAAATTAAGCTTACTTTCATAGACTTCAATATAAATGTTTTTTTTGTATGTACCAAACGTAGAAGAACAGTTTTCTGTGTTCAAAAATATATAGCTAGAGATCTTTACTCCCAAGAACAAAAGAGTTATGTTCATAATTTAAATGGCAACAACCCTGGGTAGGAATGGGATCACATTAGGAGTTTGCTTTCTTTAAATTGAAATATCATCGAAAGTTCTTTATCGTAAGAATGTCCTATAGATGTCATTATGTATGTAATACATGCACATATGAGCCTTGATTCTCAGTGGTGCGCAGCCGACATGAACAGTTCACATCAGCTTAAAATGACATGACCATGACCAGGCCTTTAAATCATTCGTGCCAACTCAGAACTGTTCCCTGAACTCGTACCAAATAGAATCTCAATAGAATAGAATATGTATCGATGGAGAGACATAGATAATATTTCTTGTTCAATCTACCTGAATTAAGGCATGCAAAAATCATTTTAAGACTTAACTGTCCTTAATTAAAAATAATCTAAAACTTTTTACTCTTGCAAACTGCACAAACATCTCAACGGAATTGGCATTGAGAGTATCAGCAGGTGAAGATTCTTTAATTATGACAATGGCAACTGCCAATACTAGAATCAATGGCAATCTTGTAATTTCTGAGGAGAGCAAATCTAGACTTAAAGCTTTAGCATCTGTCAAGGGACACAATAAATCTTCTCTACCGCACCATCCTGTGTTTCTCATAGAATTTTAATTTATTTATTTATTCAGTCCAATGCGGCATGACCGGTGTGGTGCGTCAAAACTATATCGCAAATTTATTCAAACGACGTTAGAACTCAAAAATTAAATTTTTTATGCAGACTCTATCCTCATATCGTTCTTGATATTGTCCAAAACTTTCATCTTTTTCCATTAAGTTGTGTGTTCTGTTCTGGCAAACTGAGTTATGACGTTGTTTGGGTAAATGGGCAATATATCATTGGTTTCCATATCATAAAAAAAATAAGTAAAAAATGCTTCGTTATTTTTAAACAGTGATATCAAATAGGTATTTTTCATATCTAATCTATTTTGTTATTATATAAACTCATATTTTTAAATTAAGACCCCTTATAAGCCTTTTGCACTTGTGCTTCTTTCCATGAAGAACTTTAACTCTTGGCTTAATTTTATTACATCCTCACTTAAATATAAAATCGCAAACAAGCTTTTTTTCTATTTCGTTTAAGTTTGGTTGCTGTAGTTACCAGTTTCTATGCTCTTAGAACTAGATTAAATAAATTTAAAAAAGGTGCATGTACTTTGTGCAGCTAAATATTTGTACGTGTGAGTAAAATCCTTTGTTCTTTATGTGTAAACTGTAAAACTGTTGAGCTGTTTTACAACTGCTGGAAGGAATGGATGTAATTAAGCAAATGCCAGAAATAACTTGCTAATAAAATAAAGCAAAGAGTTTTTAAATTATTTTTTTTACCACTTGAAGAAAATATAATATGAACTTTTACAATAAAAAAAATAGAACTGTGGGTATTATGGTAGTATTTAGCAAAAACTTTAGGAATTGTTGTAATGGGCAGTAATGAAAAATAAATGGCCCATTTATGGATGGCAACCGAACTTTAGTTGCTGTGTTAACTGACAACGAAACTGAAATTAAAATTTCTATCATGTATGACAACTTTGTCCAGTTTGCCAAAAAGTTATCGAAAATACGATTATAACAGATTGACAATTGAAAATAATGTAAACAAGGCTTAAAAATATAATAAATGCTGCTTTAAGGAATAATGTTCAGTTTAAAAAATGTATTTATAATACATGCCACGCAGCTAAGTTGCGGCGGACATTTGCACGATATATTTCTGTGGAAAAAAAGGAAAATGTGCTTAAGTCGAGATAAGCTAATTTAAAGTTAATGGTATTACCGTAATCTGCATATTCGAAAATATACTTTGGTATAATTGAACTTTAATGTATGATTTATTTATTTCTTTATTTTTTTTTTAACAAACACAATCCGCAAAGCGATAAACTTGTCTGCAGAAAACACCAAAGGTCTATGGCGGGAATCGAACCTAAAACCTCTGGACTGAGAGGTTAACATCGTTACCACTCAGCTAAAAAAAATAAAGTTTAACCCAGAATTTCCCAATTTAAGTGTAACATAAATAAATTTATGAAAATCAACTTGAAAGCTTAAAAGTGCTCTCCTGCAAAACAGTCAAATATGACTTAAGCACTTTTTCCTATTGCCACAGATTTAACATAAAATGGCATCGTTAAGTCTTTATAACCACTTGGACCTATTATAACACTCTTGACAGGATGAGCATTTTTATAAAACAATTGCATCATTTGAATTTGTTGAACGTTTTATCCGTTTATGGTAATTTGCCAAATCTACTGAATAAATGACGGCCAATTCAACAAATTTGGCTTCAACATTATGACCGTAAGCTCTCAAATATCGGAAGTCCCTATTGGAACGTCCTTTATTATAAACTAATTATGCAATTAAATTTATTTGGGTGTTTTCATAACAATAAAGTGTATCTAATTTTAATGTGATGGCATTGTTTACCTGCTTATTATAGTATAATTATAAACTTTATATGCATGATAACTTTTACTTTAAATACATAATCACATGCTTAAGATTTTTTTATTTAAATTAACTCATCAAAGCAGGCGAACACATGGTGATTTTATACTTTTTTATTTCATTTTATTTTTTCTAAACAATAAAAACAATATAATTAAGTTTCCTTTTTTTTAATGAGCATCATATAACATTAATTGCATACAAACTTAATGAATATAGATACATACAATTAAGCAACTACTCTTACTAACACATGCTCAACACACACGAAAGCTGTTTTTACACATGGTTTGAACTTTTGGGAAATAAGCGCACTTGAGTGTCTGTGTCTGTGTGTGTGTATGTGTTAAGCGTTTTTATTAGAACTTATGGCAGTTGAATTTAATGTTTGTAATTACCTTCTCTCTTTCTCTGCTTAACTTTTTAATAAAACAAAATTATTTAATAACTTACATTATGCGTTGTAAAGAAATTATGAGCGGATAATAAACCATACGTTTGGCTGGTGGGTTAAATGAGTGTTAAAAAGGAAATTAATATGGCTGAAAAAGGATTATTTTCAAAAAGCGTTCATTGTTTGTTTAGAATTTTAAGGAGAATATATATGAGATTTAAGTATATTAAATATTTTACCACAGCGAAAACATTTGCTTTAGGGATCCTAAAATTTGTGAATTTTATTTTTTTTTATATATTTCTGTTGTGCTCCATTGTTGTAAAATTTTATGTGAGGTCACTGTACGGTTTAAAAGTAATAATAATATGTAATAATACTGGAAATTAAAAATTTTATTATAGAAAGCAGCTACCGCAGCTTTTCAGCGAATATATGGATGTGCTTATACAGCGGAACCACAATTTACACCGTTAAATAGCAGCGACCTGAGGAATTCTACACAAATTGTCATGACTCAAATCAGATCTTTTTTTGTATACTGATTTTTAGGGTTTGGTATACAAAGATGATAAGGTATACAATTGTTTGCGCTATGATGTCCGTCCGTCCGTCTGTCTGTCACAAACTGTTTTCTAGAGAATGGTAAGAGTCACAGAATATATAAAACTTTGGCCACTATGGCAACAAATATATGACAGTTAAAAATTAAAGGGTGTTCTAAGGCAAGCAACGAAAAATATTGAAGTCTTATATGTCTAAATATCACAGATAATTTTTATAAAAATACTTGAAATTCTCAAAGTTAGTGTATTTTTAAGCAGACCACACCAATCAACACTGAAATTTAAAAAATCTAAATTTAAGTGCATTTTATCAATTAATTTAATTTTTGCTATGTAATTTGGACAACTTAGTATAACTTGGGAACCATGAGAGGTAAACTCAAAGCGTTACAACTAAAAAATCTCAAAATTAAAACAATATCTAAACGAAAAATCGCCCGAATGAAAAAAACGCTTAAATGAAAAAATATCACTCAAAATAAGTTAAAGCAATTCAATGCAAAAACAAACATCACAAAAGTTAAAAAAATAGCCAAAAAACTAAAAACAAAACACCAAAAACCGAAAAAAACGACAAAACTAAACTAAAATTATGTATTGTAAAAAATCAAAAAACAAAAACCGAAAATCGTCAAAATGAAATAAGACGCCAAAACTAAAAGAATGCGGCAACACTAAAAAAATCGCCAAAAACCAAAAAAATCCCTAAAAAGAAACAAGCGCCATAAGGAACCCTTCGTGTGCGAGTCAAAGCAGTCGTACTTTACTGAATTATTTATTAATTGAACAAAATATGGAAATCTAATCTATATAAAAAATCGCATAATTTAAGAACGGCTACACCGAAATGTCTGACATAAGCCAGTTTTCAGCTTAGTTTTTTACGGAAAGAAAAATGTATCACGTCCACATTTACCCTCATTTTTGTAATTTATCTATAGTCCGAGAAAGGCTGAACCGATTTGTCGATCTTACAGCAAATATTTAATTTGAAATACCTTTAGAGCTGATACCTTAAAACACCTGTCGTGTCAAGAAAAAATATTGAAGCACCAGACGCCATTCAGTGGGCACCATTCACAAAATTACAAGATTTTGACTATACTTATGATTTAGGTTTCTTATCACTCAGTTTCGAAAATATAGATAACAAACGTAATGCTCTCCATATAATGCTTTCAAGGTTGGCAAATAAACATGCGGAAATCTAAATTTATGGGAATAAATATCAGGAATACCACCTGCCTGACTCATAACAACAACAACATAGAAGATGAATAATCTATCTGTTACCTAGGCTGCATAATTATAATTAACAGCGGTGCAAACGAATACATTTCTGAGTGAATTAAGGAGATTCCTCATTATTTAAAAAAGTATGCTTATCATCCGAGTTATCAACACAAGTGAAATCAATACTAGTGAAACTTTTGGTCTATCCAAAGAAGGCCTACAATGACTGCAAGTTATTATAAGAACCTATACTAGGTACTAGAACCTAGTGTACTAGCCACTGCTTATCAAAAGTTATTCGATGTGTTTTGTTTGCCCCACACCATAACTAATGCTGAGCTGCTCCGAGGCACAAACTAACCAATCCCGTGCCCAGTGTTTTCAGATATGGCGACATCTCGCCAAACGTGGCGAAAACAAATTAATTTTTGGCGACGAAAATGTTCAAATGGGGATCGGCGATTTACTTGGCGATATTTGAACTCCTTGGCGATATTTTTACGATTTCAATAAAATAGAATAATGATAAAAATACGAAACTTTTTTTGTAAATAATTTTTTCTACAACATAAAATAAAACGTGCATGAAATTCTGAATGTTGTGACTCTTTATCTCAAACAAAATTTTCTGAAATTCAAGAAGCTTAAAAAGTATGGCCCACTAAATCTCATTTGGTGTTTATAAAACACAGTGGGGAAAACTTTATTTTATTAATTAGAACCAACTTTTTGATAATGAAGCAAAGAAAAGCATGCACGAGTTCTCGCCTATGCCAGCCATACACTACACAAGTTCAGTGCTCAAGTCCGGCACTGAGTAAAATAAGCTTGTGACACACACTATACAAGTCAACTGTGCAGTTTTTATTTTAATGCTCCATAATACAGGCGATTCTTTTAAACTCTTAAAAAATCACGACACAACTGAGCGTTTGCAACATATACTACACAAGTTCACTGTACAGTTTTACAAACTTGAGGAAATATCAAAATGGTTTTGATATTTACTCAGGTCACTACTTAAATGGCACAACCACCCCCACACTACACAGTGAACTCGTGTGCAGTGAACTTGTGTAGTGTATGGCTGGTACTAGAGTGTATGATTACAACGATTCTGCTGGTACTTACCACTTCAAGGACATGATATGTGTACTTAAATACACATTTAAGTAAATGTTACTTCAGTTTTATCACAAGATTTATATAATAATTTTTATCTTCGTGTTCAAGTTCAATTTATCCTATTCGGATTGATCTTTTGGAATAAGTTATTTTTAATTATTTTTGTACTCCACTATTTATATGTTAATGTAAACACTTTTCTTAATTTTTCTTATATAGTATAATTTTTATGTTTTACGATAGACGTTACCTGCTGAATTTAAAATTTAACAATATTTGTAATATATGTAATTACAAAGTGAAAAAATATTTTTGTAGCTATAATTTAATGTTTTATTATATTGGCGATATTTGGCGATATTCGACAAGTCATTTGGCGACAAGGCTCAAAATAAATCTGACAACACTGCCCGTGCCTATGTTCTGTAACTTTGGTGAGACGAAAAGTCTGTTATCATTCTGTGAAATACAGGATGAGTAACAAAAAACTTAGTTCCCTGCTCAGAACACAGGTACAGGACGACATCCCGAAAAGGAAATTTGGATGGATTGATCATACACTGAGATCCGATAACGATCGCAACCATACGTGAGATGACTACTGCAGGAACTGTATGGAATGAGGCAGCTCACAGCAGATTCCGTTGGAATCCATTAATATAGACCGCGTGCTCCCCAAATGGAAAATAGCGGAACATCATCATCACTCCACTCGGAATAAAATATGTGAGCTGGGTACCTTAAATATATTTCTTTTAATGTTGAAATATTTTTGAATTCAATACAGTAAAAAAACGTGAAATTTTATGTAGATAACGATTTTTAATAAATTTTTTTTATAATGAACCTTGTTTTTGTACGAGTACAATAATTTACTAATAATTTATTAATTTATTTAGTCAAAAAGTACATCTCAAACTTAATGTGAACGGGTTGTATTTAGTTTTTTAAAACACTTGCCTTCAACACGTTTAAGGCCATAAGTGCGAACATAGTATAAGCCACTCTTAAGTTCTATTGGACTTAAAATTACCCTATTGAAACTTTGAAAAGATTACTAACTAACGAGAGCAAAATCAAAAGTTATTTGTGTTGAATACGGATTTCTTTAGTAATGACTTTATATCATAAATTGAGAAATCTTTTCTTTATCCTTTAAGCTATTTATTTGTTTTTCAGATAAATAAAGTAAAAGGTAATTTGCCTTTGATTTTCTTTTTTATAAAAGGACAATTTGTATGCACTTGTTAAATATATTTTTGCCAAACATTTAACCAAAAACTGGTAATAATTTACCTCATTTCAATTTTATCACTTTCTACGACAAGAGTTTGAATTAAACAAAAAATTTTCACTTAATTAGCGTAAAATTAAGAATATACAGAAATTGTAAAGTCATGTTACAAATTGAATTATATTTTTACAAAAATGCATACGAAATAACTGCCTTTTTTTTTCTTTAAGAAAAATCATCATCCCCCGACTTTGCTTATTAATTACTTAACCTTTAACCTTTCAAGCTTTACTCAATAAACTAAAAGACTCGTAGTTAATGAGAATACAGACAATACGTACACACACCTCTTTTGATTTATTGCTAATCAGAGTTAAACATAAAAAAAATGAAAAAGGCAATTTTTCCACATAATTAACAAACTTAAAAAAAAACTACCCTTAACAAGGCCCACTATTGCTGTTGTCTGTTCTCATATAAACTAATCTAGTGTAATATGGCATAAACATAAATTCATAATGTGAAGTGGGGTGAAAGGAAAGCAAGCAATAATAACGCATCTTTAGAAACAAAAGTAACATATTGTTTTGAACTTACCAACAAGGAGATATACAAAATAATAAAAACAACCACTTTAAATATTAAGAGATCATATGAAAAGGATGAGTCATAATGCAACACACTGCTGCTTGTCTGTAAGACCAGAAAACTTTGTTTTGTATAGAGAAAAATACTTGTAGAAATAAAAATGAAATAATAAGGCAATCATAAGATTATTTCTGCATGTTGAAGGTACATTGACTTTGTATAACAAAGTTAGTGTGTGCAATAGTAAATAGAACATAAAAGTCTTTGTGGTCTGCAATACGATATAAAATGGAGTACCAGTAGGAAAATTAGAACACTAATAACGCAAAATATTACAAAAATAATATAATAATATAAATCAAAAAATTTTAAATGAATTGTTTAGCTAATTTTTTGAACTTTTTTATATGTTCAACGAAACTATTTTATAAAACTTTACGACAATTTATACCTTTTTAATTTTTATTTCGATATTTCGTTAACCTTCTGTTAACTTTTACAGGATAATTCTTATTTTCTGTTTTTTTTTTTTTGATATTTAATTTTTGTCTTCTCTCCCTAAAAAAATTATTTCAGATAAAATAAAACAGTTGGAAACAAAATAAGTGACTTTGAAAATTTGAAATTCTCTCTCACTGCTTTTTCCCATTGCCTTCTATACCCAGAAAAAATAAATTAGTTGGGAAATATTTGCCGCGAAATGTTTAGAATTCGGCTGAATATTTCAATGGAACATTATTTCAAAATTTTAATTTTAATTTAATCCTAAAATTATTGACAAATTAATAAAATGATCGAACAAAAAGGCTTTCAGCAAATTGTAATACGATGAACACCACACACAGTGGACCAAACACAAAAGAACGCTGATGAGGAAGGTTTATTGGCCTTCGAAAACAGCCGGTTGTTCCGTTCAACTACTAAGTGTTTGTTAGATTATTTACAACTAACTTTGGTGTTATTTGTTCATTAATAATTATCACATGTAATTTGGCTGAAAAAGCGATACGAACTTTAGCCTGATAAAATCATAAAATATAGAAACAAATGAACGAACGAACAATAATAATTCAAATTAACTAAATAATCGCATTTTAAATAAATATTATTTAATAACAAAAATTAAAATTTGTAAAAACCTGCGATATATTTAGAAAAGATGTGATATCTTTTAAACGGCTGGACCAATTCGCTTCAAAAATATAAGTGAGAACACTCTCGATCAAGTCACCGTTCATACAAAAAAAAAATTAATCAAAATTTTTTCAGATGTACAGACATACAGATAAACAAATCCCAAACTTATAACACCCCTTTTGTCGTCGGGGGTAAAAATCGATATAAAGGTTAAAAAAAAACAAATCGCTCATTTAGTTCAATAGTGTCATAACTCAAAAAATTAATTTTTTGAGCTAATAATGCAGAATGATGCGGCATTTTGTATTTTATCCTGTGTAAAAATTTCACATAATTGCTTGTACCATCACCTCCTGAGAGAAGAATATTTTTCCAATGCCTTCATTGAGTTGCATGCAAATTGAAAATTTAAAACGCGTGTTCTGCAAAACTGGTTTTTTTTTTTGAGTTGTGACACTATTGAAGTAAATGAGCGATATGTACTTAAATAACGACTTAGAGTCTGCTTTAGCAAACCGCAACGCCAATCTTAAACATATTTTTTATATGGCGCAGGGCGGATCAATAAGTCCGTGACTTTTTGAATTAAACACTGTTTTTTTTTTTGCAAAACAAAAATTAATTTTTCAAAATAATCTCCTTCTAACTCAATACATTTAGTACAGCGTTTCTCCAGTTTTTTTATTTCTTCCAAAAAATAGGATTTTTCGAGGTCCTTAAAATAGGCATTTGTATGGTTAATAATTTCATCGTTGGAGCTAAATCTCTTTCCACTGAGCCATTTCTTTGGGTTTGGAAATAGGGGCTAAATCCGGAGAATATGGCGGATGAGGTAAAAATTCGTAGCACAATTCATAGAGTTTTGCCATTATGTGCATTATCTTGATGAAAAAGAATGGGGTCGTTTTCTTTTTAAATCCCCATTAAATCGGTCTAATAAGTTGGCTTAATATTCGCCGTTTATCTTCTTTCCCTTTTGAAGATAATCGATGTGGATTATCCCGTGTGCATCTCAAAAAAAAACTTGCCATCACCTTATTGGCCGACAAACTTACATTGAAGCAGGTTCACCCGGAGAAACCCATTGTTTAGACTGCTGCTTGGTCTCCGGAGTACTAATGGATCCATGTTTCATCCACAGTTACATAACGCCGCAAAAACTCATTCGGATTGCAGTTAAACAACTCCAAGCAATCCTTTTAAGTTGTCACAAGTTTACGTTTATGGTCAATTGCGAACAAACGCGGCAGCCATCTTGCAGACAACTTTCTTAAACCCAGCTGATCACTTAAAATCAAAAGCACACTGCCATATGAAATGAACTTTTACTCTTCGATTAGGCCAACACCATGTCGTGGATTTTTTCGACAGTTTCGGGTGTACTGACCTCAATTGGCCGTCCAGAACGTTCAAGCGTCATTTGTACTTGTGCGACCACAACGAAAGTCAGTAAACCACTTTTTTACCATTGAAATCGATAGTGCAGAGTCATTATAGTATTTATAGAGCTTTTCCTTGGTTTGACTGACCGTTTTTTTTTTCGCAAACAAAATAATAATGTTCAATGACCCTCGAATTTCACTTTTTTCCATTTTCTTCTCAAGTCACGCAGTAGCCTGCTATCAATGGCTGCCAAACACAATCTAACAGACGCAGCTCGTTAAAATTGTGACAAGATTTAACTGACAGTTGCGGGTTGTTAGGGTTAGTGTTGCCATTTCAATTAAGAGGCGGGAAATTTAAAAAGACACTGAGTTAATGATCCAGCCTCGTAAAATAATAGGGGTCTTAGTTAAACTAAATGTTTAAATTTAGTAAGAAAAATTGTTTTATTCACATCGCATCAAATTACTGCACAAGATAAATATCTTAAGAACTAAAATATTAAAATTTTTTAAATTTTTTTCAATTAAGAAATTAATAATTTCATAAATTTAAATTATTATAGCAAACAATAGCAGTACTTGAAGAAAATCTGAACATAACGTTTCCTGTGTAGTTTTGCATTTTTTGTTTACCTGATTAAGATTTAAAATTTGTCTTATTTCTTATTTATAAATTATTGCTAATTGAGAATCTTTTTTCAACAAAAATATGTACATCCTTTGTGTTCCCATCGGGTTTTCAGTATTTCACCAAATTTTTAAAAGAAATTTCAAAAGCACAAATAAAAACTTACATAAATAAATCAAAAACAAAACTCCTTAATAATAACTTGAAATAAAAACAGCTCACAACACTTCACACATAAACCTTTAGTTTTTATTCTTTTACTCCTGCAATGTTTGTGTGCCCTGCTGCTTCGAACCAACCAGATACGATTGTTGCTTCCAGTTTTACCTTAAAGTACAAACATCAAATATGCGTATGCATGTGGCATATTATATGCATGACTTTAGCAATATAAATCTAAGGTGGTATGATGATAAAATGTTATGAAAGTAATAAAAAAAGATGACGACGATGATGAGGGTTGTAAAGTTTTAACAAAGTCTAAAATAGTCGCTTGCAAGGCAGAGTGTATAGTAAAAGCAGGAAAAAAACATCATTAGCATTTAAATGAGTTTATCTGCCTGTTTAAACAAGTTTTCCTTCACTGCCACAACTACTTAAAACTATGGACACAAATGGACTTTACTGGTCTTTATAAAGCAACATAAAAATGGAGAAATTGTTTTGGAAGGTTTATTATTATAACTTACAAAATGTACATGCATGCATTTAAACATATGTATAATTCTATATACTGAAAAGCATGACTGGTTTTGTTTGTATACCTCATGAAGCTCAACATGTCTTTTTGTTTAAGACGAGTAAACCATTACAAACAAAAACATACATTAATACTATTTACATACATACATATGTTATGTTCATCATGTTGAAAATATGTAGCAACAGATATTTTTACTAACATAAGGATAAAATATACTTTAGTATACGCAAAGTGTTAATGTTGTTTTTATTTTTAATTTAACCCTAGATAGATAAGGTACGTCTCACAGACGTACATCTTTTTCATTTTGTACTCTATCTCAATCGTTTGTCATGAGAGAAAGTTGTTACGCTCAGTATTCTCAGTCGTTATCAGTAGCTTGCTAGTGGCGGTTGCGTTCGTGCAGTAAGTTGATTTTATATCTCAGAAATTACAAATCATACGTCTCGGAGACGTATTGATATCTTTTGTGTAATATTTTGCTTAATTGTTTTATTATTTTCCGTAATAGTTATAGGTAATAAAAGGACATTTTATTTCAATTGTTTCTAACAATGGCATGGGAACAATAAGATCCAACAAACGGAAAATTCCAGAGGAAGTAAAAAATTCGCGAGCACGTCGAGTTGGAACTACCACGTTTTGTTACGATGGTCCTTTAACATTGTTGTCGTATAAACATAAGCCATCTAAAATGGTATATTTGCTTTCTTCCTGTAATGAAAAAGGCACCATTGATGATAAAACAGGAAAGCCAGACGTAATTTTATATTACAACTAAACAAAAGGCGGAGTCGACACATACGACCAAATGTGCTCCCTGATGTCATGTTCAAGGAAAACCTGCAGATGGCCAATGGCAATATTTTATGGAATGCTGAACATGACGTTTATAAACTCATATGTGATTTATTCGCACAACATAATTTCTGCTAATCAAATGCCTTTAAGTCGTAGAGAATACATGAAGAAACTTTCCTCGTCTCTAACAACACCTTGGCTGCAAATAAGGCTTGAAACTCCCACTTTGTCGAAATCATTGCCTGACAACATTCAAAGTTTGGTTTACAATACACCCCAAAATGAATTGAACAATAGTGAAGAACCATCTGTTCCTAAAAAGAAAAGATATTGTGGATTTTGTCCTTCGAAAATTCCAAGAATGTGGAAAATTTTATGTGTCAAATGTCAAACACCTGTATGTGGAGAACATAAAAGGCTAGTCTGCAACACTTGCATATAATGATGCAAAAATACGGTTTCTTTTACTGACAAAGTTTGTTTTATATATAAATACTTAAATGAATTTCAAAAAAAAGGTACTTTTTAATTTTTTGTTATACTTGTTTCTGATTCCTTTGAAAAAGGCTATTATTTTATGGTAATTTTTGAACCTTTTGAATTTTTTGTTATTTATTTTTATTATTATTTGTACTTGCCAAATTTTTAAGCTATCAAATAAAAAACTCAATAAATAAATGATCTCAATTATAAGTATGCCAATTTTTTATCCTTTTAAGTGCTTAAAAAGATGCTAAATATCATACGTCTTTCAGACGTATCGTTATCTTTAGCGTACATAAAAATAACCTTATCTATCTAGGGTTAACATCATATCAAATTTGGTTTAAGTCCCTAAAATGTGAGGGACGTCAAGCGTGTAGTGTAAGTGATTTTATAAGTCCCAAGGATTACTACTATGAGCAGATCTACTACTTGTTTCGTTTAACAAAAAATAAAGTTTTCCATTAAAGTGGTTAATTATTTCGAAACTATACATCATAGATTAAAATATTTATATAAAAATTTATATGCTAGGTACTGTGCAAAATTAGTCAAGGAAGCGTAATCATTAAAAGATTTTAATCGAATGATCCAAACTGTTTGCATCAACTTCAGCTGGAGACAAAGTGCACAGCGTTATTTCTGTATAATTGACATTTGAAATTAAGTTCGATAAGTTCGCACAAGTTGAGTAACGATATTACGAGAAGACACTTCTGCACTTTCATTAATAATACGAGTTAGAAAATTGTGCAGCGAGCTGCAGTGGAAAAACTTAATTGATATTATCAAATTGTTTATAGGTGAAAATTTAATTAATTTTTTAATTAATATTACAAACTCATTCATATTACTTTTTTGTGTGTGGGTTTAAAAACGTTTTTTTTTCTTTTACAAACCATGGATTTGCGACTTTGTGAAGGGTGTAGAAACATTTATTGAAAAAAAATTTTACTTACAAGTAACTGTAGCCAAATTTGTCGCTCACGTGTTTTTGGAGCAGGCAGCAATTTGCAAATTTTTTCGCTTACGAGGTTTTTCTAACAATAATAAACATAAGTTAAGTTTGAGTGTGAAAATTGTCATTTATTCATATGTTTAAAAAAAATTTATATATAAAATGTATACAAAGAAACTTATTACTATTTATTTCACTCTTGAGCTCACTTAAAAAAATTCAAACTTTTTTGCCTTAAAAAAATAAGAAGAAGAAAAATACTTTTTGTACTACAAACTCTCTAGTCGATTCTATAACTGCAATAAGGTCCTCTGTGACGCAGAAAAAAAATATAACAAGTAAACCGAACATAATGCAAAAATTATATTGGTTAATAAAAAATTTCATATAAGAGAGCTTGTATTAAACCAGTATTAAACCAAATAACGACGTCAATTATTTTGTAATGTTGTTGTTAATAAAGCGTTTTTCTCTCCTAAAATTCATTTCCTAATTGTATAATTATATTTTCAAGTTATTTTTAATTTTATTATATTTGCTAAAAATTTAAATCTATCTCTATTCGAAAAGGAAATCATTCGTACTTGTATACTTATACATTGTATTTCTAAAATGTTTCCTTTGGAATCGAAAAACTTAATAACCTCCCAGGTATTCCAATTTCTCTGGCGTCAAAAAAGTAACAAATCAAATTCGAAAAATTTCATGTTTTTTCCATACGTATTACAGTTTGTGTGGGAGCTACAATAAGCAGCAGAGATAAAGCTTTGAGTTCTTTAAGAGAAATATTGGTTCTGTAAAAATAATTGGGGTCGGTCTCAGAAATTAATCCTTTATGGGCATGCGTTAACCACTTATGCTCCAAAAACGAATTTAGCCGTTCTGAGTGCTTTTTGTATGGGGGCTCGAGGAACATTTGTGCTGCATAGACATATACAAAGAAAAAAGTATTCACCAATTAATGTTTTCAATTAATAATTTAATTGATTCAATTAAATTTTTAATTGTATTAATTAATTTGAGTGGAAAAAATTTAATTAATTTTTTAATTAATATTACAAATATTTTAATTAATATTACAAACTCATTCATATTACTTTTTTGTGTGTAGTTTTTGAGTTACATGACGAAAATTGTCGATTTTACCGAAGTTACTGACTTTGAGAGCCTGGCGCACCAAAAGTACTCCGATTGGCCCGAAACTTTCCAGACTTTCTCTTTCTTTCAAAAGTAAATAATTGGTGGGTAAGACTTTAATATTTTCAACTTTAAATACAAAAGCCATTCATTCTATTTTGCATACAACTGTCATTTTATATAGCGCTTGCGAGGTTGCAATGGGGTAGAAAATTTAATTTTCTACCGTAAAAACCAAAAAAGTCAATTTTAAAAAAATGGCGCTTACGTGGTTTAAGAATAAACGCGAAACGCATTACATCTTGCTTTCTATATACAAATATTCATTGAAATCTCCTTATGGCAACTTTGTCCAAGCCATATGCACAATTTGAAAAGAGGGTGCAAGTAATTATTAAAATTGCACCAAAAAAAAATTTGCAATGTCTATTTCCAAATTATTGAATTAACATAAATAACTTAACCCTACCGTGCTAACGTTTTTCGATTTGACAAACACAGCTCTTTTATTTTTGAGTTTCTTAGTAATGGGTGTATCGATCACGCTCTAATCTGGTTTAGTGTTACTTGTTGAGCAGTTTTTGCTCTGAGCAGTCATCTTTCTTGATCAAGGTTGCTTGAACTGCGTGCTTTTGCCTTTAGTACTCGTCGAATTGACGATGTTTAGTATCAATGTGACCTTTTTGTAAAATATATTTGATTGGTTGCTTGTTTTTTATTTAATCTAAGAAAGTTAGTCAAAGGCGGTGAGCTCTATATTATATCTTGAATCGAATTATGCAATCAATCCCTCGAAGCGCACATTTGCTAATGCTGAAATTGAAAGTGACAAAAATGATGTTGTCATAGTTTTAAATGATGATAAAATTTCGGTTGCCTCCAACGAAATTGAAGAGGACAGCAATCAGTTAAACATGCGGCCAGCAGCTCAAAAGTTGAACGTTATTATAAAAAAAAAAATAAAAATCTGGATAACAAACCGCCACTAATGGTCAAATTTGAGCTTGAGCCTCTTGCTCAAACTTTGTTTTTGTTTCTTACATTGTTGTGAATGTTTTGTTTCTAAATTTGATTAGTTTTTCATCTCATTAGATTAGCAATAATAATTTTTAGGTACTTTTTTGCGGTCTCAGAAATATTAATAACACAAATTGAGTTTACAGAAATTTAAATTATATTAAATCCAGTGCTTGAGCTTATCTTTTTTTTTTAATGTATTTATTAGGTATCACTTAGGGCCATTATTACAAACTTAAAGATAGTTAAAAGCAGGATTTCATCGGACGTATAAAATGTTGTTTATTATTAAAACTTTAATTTAAATTATCTTGTAGGATAAAACTGCCTTAAACTCATCGCTCACTTTAGGTTAAAGTAAAATTGTACTAACGAAAAGCATTTAATACATCCAATAAAATTCTACTTTTAGTTATCTTTAAGTTATAATAATTGAAAGATTTTTGATTACGGTCGAACTTCTCTAAAGCGAACTTCTCTATAACAAATAAAATTCGTGAACACAATATTTTTGTGAGTATTTTCATACATTTTGATCTCCCTATAACGAACTTCCCTATAGCGAAGTTCTCTCTGTAACGTACAATTTTTTAAGACCTAATAGAATTTTTCACACTAAATAATCTCTCTATTGCGAAGTTTTTAGCAATCGATTTTTTGAATCAATTTAGTCACAGAAAATATAACTGTAAAAGGCGTTACATTTTCAACGCTTTCTACGACTGTCATATAAAAAAGAAAACAGTGGCATAAGTTTACACACGACGATGAAGAATCTGACATAGAACAAAATGTTTCAGAATTGCCTTCATTTTCCCAAGTACACTCGTCTTTTAACACGATACGTACGAACCTTTTTGGAATCTCGAAACAATGTACCTGGGGATATTTTTTCCCTTCATAATCGTTGTGAAGACTTTGTTGACGAAGAAAAGTGGAAACAGTAAAAACAAATGAAAGTTACATCTTTCTTTAACACTTTAAAACTTTAAACTTTAAACTTTAAAACTTGCCTTAATTTATAATTTTTCTACATTTAAACAAAAAAGTTTAAATGTGTTCATGTAAAAAAAATTTCTTCTCCTAATATAATTTTTTTCTACATACATATGTAATATTATGTATGTATTAATAAAAAAAAAAATAATGTGTTCATGTAAAAACAATTTTTTTTTATGTTAATAAATATATTTTCTACATAAAAAAATTTAAAGTCAAAATTTTCTGCAGTTTCTCTATAACGTAGAAATTTGACGGTCTCCAACTGCTACGTTATAGAGAAGTTCGACTGTATATCCTATAAACAAAACTTGTTTAAAAAATACATCATGTGATAAGTACTCTAGGGTTAAAGTACTTGGCCTTAACTTTCAAATTACATTCGAATATTTACTGATGGATTTAAACCATTTGATAGGCTAAGATTTGATATTTTATCAAATCCGTTAAACTAAAAACTGTTCTATGAAATAGTAAACTATTGTAGTACCGTTTAAGCCAAATTTAAGCTTTTAAACTAGCAGCGCAGCAAGTTAAGTATTATTTGATATCCTAGGCAGATTTACAAATTTTAACTGACACTAAAGCAGACAATCGATATCTACAAAATGAAAACATGCCATGTTCAAGTATAGCCAGATATTCGCCGGTTAGCATTAACTGGATACCTGTATATTGATGGCAATGACAAGATGTATAATCTTGCTTCGAGTGCGAGCTAGAACTCAAGAAACCTTTGAGACGATTTTAAGGGGCAACAAATATAATCTTACAAAAACTTTACCAAATTGCAAATAAGGGATGGTTAAAACAGCCCACTTAAAATAAAATCAGACAAATATGAACCCAAATACTTTCAAATAAAACGCAATTTGCAATAAATCTTCCTAGAGTTCAACTACTAAGGCTGTAACTTCTGGTCATTGAGCAATCGCAGTACTGACTCAAAGAAGTGGTAGAAGTGCTCAGCTTGAAGAATAAAAAGTAACCACCCGAAATCTCCTTTATCACTTCCTAGATATGGCGAATTAAGACACAAAATTATTGGTCAAATAATACGGAATTAGTAATTTTGTTTAACAAACAGGGTGGCTGGGAAATAAATACAGTGCAAATGTTAAGAAAAAATTGGTAATTTAAATACCTGGTATCACTACAAAACTTATTAGTGGAACCAAGTGAGCTATGCTTAAAGCGGCTGCTAATTCAACCTAATCTTACTATCACTAACTCCGTATTTACTAATACGAAGAAACGTTTTTAAATCCCACCAAAAATGACTGCTAACCAGAAGCGTTTTAGTAAGGGAGACAATGTTACAGAATCACTTGCTGTTGCGCATAAATAAGGCATTTTTTTAGTCGAGATGAGCCACTTAGAAACAATACATTTAGCTTCCAAGAAGCCATGAATTTTTTTGTCTTACTAAAGTGCTTCACAGAAGTAATAACATATAATTTTTGTGGGAGCCCGCCTTACGTTAGTGATTTTCAGAAGCATTTTTCGAAGCTTTTGTTATCGAATAAGCAATACGTTGCTTTCCTCAGTTGTAAGTGCTTTCAAATCAGAAATTTTTTTTTGCTGGGATGCTGCTGTTTCAGTGATTGAAAATTGCTTTTAAGACAAAAACCCAGTATTAATTAGTATCAATAATATTAGTCACACACTAAAGTTGCAAAAAATCAAACATTATTTGATGGTACTAATGAAAGCAAAAGTTCATGTTATTCCCTGCATATTACACATCGTTACCTTAATACAGAAAGAACCTAACTCATTATTTTTTCGAAAACGAGTTTTTTTATATTTCGATAGAAGAACTTTTAATGCATTGAAAAATGCAAAAATCTCGATTTCAAAAAATTATTGACTTAGGGCCTTTCTATATTAAGGTAGCGATGTATTTGTTGAGAATAAATATTTTAGCCCCAATTATTGTACAAATTTAATTTAAAGTCTTTTATTTAAAGTTAGTAAATACTTAATTCCTTATTCATAAGAAATATTTTTGATTTATAAAAGGTTTTTAGAACAGATTTCCATACAAAAACTGTTTTATAAACCTTTTACAAAACAGTACTAGTTTTTATGAATAAGGCAGTTAAAATTTAAAATGTGTATAAATAAAATTTTACAAGGCAAGTATGTTTTGCGATTTAACTTACAACTCATAAAAATGTGGTTTCATTTGTCCTTACCTGAAAGTATAAGAAAAGAACTTAAATTAATTTTGATGTTAATAATAAAATTTCAAAAAGAAAAAATGGAGAAAGTCTGCAAGTACATTTTACTTATTTTTTTTTTAATTGTAAACTATTGTTAGACAATTATGTAACTAATAACTTCATTTATTCAAGTAAGGCCGGGCTTACATGTGTGTGCCAGGTGTCAAAGAAAGCATAACCACTAAAACTGTTTGATTCAGTCATGTTTAACTTAATAAATACATGTCTGAATCAACAGTTTTTCATTAGTAATTAGTGGTTATGCTTTCTTTGGCACATGGCACACATCAAATGCCAAATGTAAACTCAGCCTAAGTAACAAATATGCGCAATCTAGTGCTCAGAGATTGAAATACAGATTATTCGTGGAAACCTACAAGCTACACTGCTTCCAGCTCAGGTCTATACACACATTAGTTACACTCATTTACTACGGATTATAATGCCTCAGCAAAAATTTTGATAACTAAATAGAATATAAAAGAGTGTATGTGCTTTCGAGTCGTTAGTATTTGCAGTTAGTACAGCTAATTTAGAGCAACTCCTGGAGGTATGCTATAGAAATTCGGTTTATTAGTGGTTTGCCTTCGTATTACAACAAAATCTAGCAGGTATACATATTCCGATAAATTGTATACAATAAGGCCAGCTTATGCTTTTATTAAATACATTTATAACAAATATTGACAAGGAGGTTTATAAATCAAGCAAGGAGGGCATGTTACCCAGGTATTTTATTTATAAACCAACAACTACTAAAATTTTACAATAATTCCAAATGTACGTTAACGTTAACGTCAATAATGCACGCACATTTGAGGTGGCGTTTAAGTGATGGATGGACAGATTTGAAATTCAACTAAAATATAAAGAAAAGGAAAGTATATGTATGTATTTTTGTAACAATGTCTGTGTGGGTTATAACAAAGTCGTGAGTTTATATATCGTATATACATAATACTAAATAGATGTGTGATTATGTTGGCATGTATTACTCACACATAAAATACACATTTCCAATCATGTTGTGATAAATATAGAACGTGCAATTTACACCTGAAGCCGTAGACAAAAGGCACAGCATATACAAACATACAAACATAAGTGCATACATACACACATACAATATTGTATTCAAGTTTAAGTCTCATAGACAAACCAAAGGCACGCGTTTCTGTTTGTTTTCTTCTACATGTTGTGTTTTTGTGAGTGCCTGAAGAAAAGGTATTTTTGCCAACTCAACAAAAGACTCCACTTTAAACTGCTTCTTTGTGTTGAACTTGTTTTGTTGTACGTGTTAACGAGTCAGCAAAAATTAAGAAAATATTAAATGTGTTGTTGGATAAAATTTATTAAATTTATAATCTTTCTTTTGTGGCATTAGCTGAAGGAAACTACAAATAGTTTTGGATGTATATTAATAATATATTATACCATATACATACATACACACATACATAAATGGCTATCAAAAGAAGTATGTTATAGAGCTTACAGTGAAGTATAAAAAGGACTGCAATTTTACACTTGCAGTGTTTTGGTATCTAACATATCAATTTGAAAGCCTGGTCTTCTCAAGTAGAGCTACTGTAAACCGGACTTTCCGAACGGCAGCTGCCCATCAAAATCGTGAAGGATATTTGCACAATGCTGCATTCTATACACAAAAGCATGAGTATACCTTTCAAACGAATAAAAAATTTCTACTATACATCAAGCACACTTCTTTGTTCCATCTAAATTTAAAGTTAATGAAATACCGTTTATGCGTCTTTTTAGCTGCTCTTCACTGTACTAATAAACTGCTGCATATGTGTGTGTGTACATATATGAGTCTGTGTATTTGTTTCTTCCTTTAAGTAGCTTGCGTGTGTGTATTTAAACATTCATTTATGTATTTCATATCAATGTGCGTGTCATATCTTTAGTCAGAATAGTTAAACTGACTTGTAAGCAACTTGTGAAACTAAAACTGTGTGATAAGTTGGCATTTGTATTGTATTTGTTATAAACGACAAATAAGATACTTAAGATTTCATATTTCTAAATATCCATTGTGTTGCTTTTTGCTTATCTACGTTTAAAACAGATCATGAAAAGAATGTAAAAATGTAAATAATTTCGAAACTAAACAGTGAACATTTTAATAAACTTTCTATGTTCATTCAGACATTGAAGTGGTTTGGTTAAATGTTGTTTTTTTTTCAATACAATCAATGAAAATTGTTTCCGATCTCACAGTAATTTTATTTATATGAAAAGTTTCATAAAATATAAACATTTATTATAATTTAACAGTTTTGCTTGTTTTTATGGTTAAGCATTGTCTATATGCATTTCGTTCCCGCTTTAGGTAGTCCCATAAAAAAAAATCCATGGGAGTTAGATCGGGCGACCGCGGTGGCCATGGGATGTCCTCAAAGCGACTGATCAGTTTTTGGCGTAAATTTTCCCGAAGCAAATTAATCGAAGCTCTGGCTGTATGTACAGACGCCCCGTCCTATTGAAAACACGTGTTTGAAGAGTACAATGGATGAGTTCGCAGATTTGGCAAAAGGAATTCCGTAATCATGCGTCGATAATTTTCACCGTTGACACTCATCGACTGGTCTCGAGAATTTTCCAAAAAATATGGTCCAATTATCTCATGCGTGGATAAGGCACACCAAACAGTTACCATGGGGCAATGCAATGGTTTTTGATGTTTCAATCGAGTGTTGCGGGTTCTTGGAGACCAGTAACGGCAGTTTTGCTTGTTGACGTGGCTGATTAAATGAAAATGAGCCTCGTCGCTCCAAAAAATGGAATTTAGAGTGTGAAAACGCTCCAACATCGTTTCACAAAAGTTTTTGCATAAATCAAAGTCACTTTCTTTCAGTTTTTGAACGATTTGAATTTTAAAAGAATTGAGCTTCAGACCCTTTTTTAAAATGTCATGAAAGTCGCGGATTTTCACGTAAACTGCTTTTAACCAGTTCAATGTTTTCGGCAGTCCTTGAAGATCGACTGGGCCATGGCCGTGGGACATCCATAGCCGTAGCAGTTGCATGAAATCTCTGCACCCACAAACGAATTAAATTTACACTCAGTTCATCACGTATTCTCCGAATACCGAACTTTGAACAAAATTGTCGACGATTACGTAAGAATTATTACTCTTAAAAAATGTCTACACAGCAAATGCACGATGCTCACTCGTCCACTACGATATCGTGACTAACAAATCCGCACAATCGATAATTCCAAAGGTGCCACTCCGCTTTTTGAAATAATCGTATTTGAAAACATAAATTTGCCACCAGACACTCTGTATATCTCAGCTTTATATACTCAGTTTTCATTGCAAATAGAATATGTGAATTGGTTTGATTCAATGTACTACAATTTGCTTAAACTTTTTCTGGAATGAAAGCACAATTTTGCCATCTCTATGATTAGTACAATATTTTTATCATAATTGCAATAAGAAAATTGACAAAAATTCAAGCAAAGATGTATAATAAGAAATTGAAGAGCTGCTTCTTATCCTGTTATAGTATAAAGTTAAGTTTGCTCATGCATAGTGAAGAAGGATCGACAACTGTGCTAGCGCATGCAAAGATACCAATTGGAATAAAGTATGCTTGGAAGCTTATGTATAAAATAGTTCAAAATTAATTACTTGTGGTAAAGATATGTGTTAGATAGTTTTGCTTCAATATGATTGAAATTAAAAATCTACTTGGTCATTGATATCGCATTTTTCCCCGCTTGCTGTGCGCTATTAGAGAGAACTTTTGGTTGTATTATTTTAACTCAAAATTCTTACGATATTTTTTTAAATATCTATCTACAATATTTACCTTAATTTTATTCATTTGCCACCTAAATTGCAATACTACTTTAGCGACCACTACTTTCCTTAAAATTGCTTTACCTTAACACTTGGTAATTTGTATTTTAAGCCATTCTTGAAATTAAAAAATTATTTGATCATTAACTCTCATATCTTCTTTTATAAAAAAATTGCTTTAATTGAATTCCTTTAAATGTCATCAAACTAAACTGCGCGTTATATTTGTAAATCTAAAGTTAGATGCGTGTTTAACAAACGCATACGTTTATATTTTATTTAACTATTTTTTCCTGGCATACAAATGCACACATTTAAATACTTACATATGTATATGTTCATGTTTACATATAAGAATATACATTCTTACATATGTAAATAAATATGTATGTATGTAGATATGTATCTTAGGATTGTATATTAAATAATTTTTTTATTATATTTTTCTATGTTTGCTGCTTTCTTTCATCTTTTTATTTGATATGGTTACTGCACATGTTTGTCTATGTACATATATATACATACATACTACATACATACATATTTTCTTTATATGTATATGTATTTCACAATTTATTTTTACCTTTCCTTTGCCAATATGTATTTGTTGCTGTTGCTGTCAACACAACACTTTTATGTCATGACAACATATCCAATAGTTTTTTGTCTTCCTATTGCCAAAGTGTTTGTTTGTTGTTTATATATTATACATATAGGATCGTGTATGTTGGTACCCTGTAGGAAGAGGCAGTAGTAAAACCGTACTGATTCACTACTGGCGACCAAAACTACTGATGACCAGTACTGCTGATGAATTATTGCCATGGACATTTAACATGTACGTAGGATTGAAAATCTACTACTGACTCGTGATGGCGGTAAGACTATTAACTTGGAAGTTTTTTTGGGTCCATATATATATTTTAGTAATTCTAGTCTACACTTTTGGTATTTTTTTTAAGCAAATATTGATGATAAGACTGCATACATTATTTATGCCCCTATCACGGCTTTCAACTTTTAAAATAGTTTGGTTGATATTGATAAATTTGCATTCCCATTCTCCACTAAATTGTCAGTTGACTTTTTAGTTGCGTTTTGGTACTGTCATTTACAACCCTGCTTAAGTTTGGTTGAGAAAAGCTTTAAGTATACACAACTGCTTTTTAGTAGTTGGGTCTGTGGTTGGGGTTTTCTAGTTACAGATTGGTGCGATATAAAAAGCAGAAAAAAATTTAAAAATCGTAACTAGAAATATTTATTATGCTTAGTCCATATTTACACTATGCAAAACTAAGCTGATTAGTTTGATGGAGAGAGAGACGAGGACTAGGAGAACAGTAAAGTTTCTTTTCCTCTCGTCTCTCTTTCCTAACAAACTAATCAGCTTAGCAATAAGACTTGCATAGTGTAAACTAGGACTTAATGACAAAATTTTCTTAACAGTTTAAGTATTGGCACATACAAAGATTTTTTTTTAATATGGTTTTAGGTGATCCAACGTTTATCTTTTCTGTTCTGCCGAAAATAACAAAGACACTTTCCAAAATTATTTTTTAAAGACTTCGTTCCCTATTTGGGTTATTTCTTCTTACCTTGCATTGGGTAGTTAAAGAGGGTTGGAATCAACACGAAGTTTTCTTTTGATACGTAGCACATCTATATTTGCGACTTGGTTTTCGTAGTCATGAAATAAATATACACATATTTATATCCCTTTGGAATGATTTCTTTGAACTAAAACAATAAATAAATAATATTTTTTCTAAAACTTTGTGTTTTAAGATTTCTCACAAAAAATAATTGATTTCTGTCAAATTTGACATTTAAAGTTGGGAACGAGATGACAATTTCAACTAGAAAACAGTTGTGGTTCATTATACTAAAACACAGTTTGGTCGTGTGTAAGTTTTGTCTACTCATAGATGACCAAAATGACTTTAGTTGAAGGGGCATTACTTTTAGTATTTTATAAAAAAATTATATAAAACATAAAAAAGTAATGCATAACAGTCATTAAAAGAAAATATACATTTGTAGATACTCAGTTGACAATGTAGCCAAAAAAGCCCTAAGAAAGTCGTCAAAAACTGTGACTTGGAGTCGCTTAGCTCCAAGCTTCCTACAGGGAATCTACTCATGGGCATGTACACATTTAAATGCATGTATTTTCTTGATATTCGTGTGAGTCTGCTTGAAAGTTGGTTGTGTATAAACACTAGTATCTGCTGCTGGTGGTGTGTCTTTTTTAAATCTCAAAATTAGTAACAAAACAATTAACTCATACATTTATTATTGATTATTTTTGTTGTTTGATATACATACCGTTACCTTAGTATAGAAAGGAACTAAATCATTATTTTTTTTTTAATAGAGTTGTTTGTATCTTTCAATAGAAAAACAACTAATGTACTGAAAAATGCAAAGATCTCGATTTGAAAAAAATTATGAGTTAGTTGTGTATAATTTTTTTGAACATTTAGCGGTAGTAAAGTTGATTTTGAAAAACATCTCAATTTAAAGAAAAATACATACATTTAATCGTTTGTGTATTTGCTAGTAACACTTAATGTTCGAGACAAATCTTCAGGCTAGAATTTTTACAATAAATTCAGGTCATATCATGAATACATTTCGAGCATTTTTCCCTAAACGTAAGCAATTTTTTTTCCTAAATATGTAGATAACAATATGCAAAACTGGCCAAATGTTGAGGAAAACTATCTAAGTGCTGGGGTAGCAAATGAGAGGATTGAGGAATAGAAGGGAATTTCTGCCCTTGCTATTACAAAGAAACAGCATTTCTTTAGAGATTTAAAAGAAAAAATGGAGAATTAAAGCAGAATATATCTGTGGCAAAAATGAAAAACTGCTTAAGTCGAGATAAGCAGTTTTTGAGTTAATGGTAGCTCCGTAAACTGCATATTTGAGAGTACTCCTGAGCAAAATATCAATTAATTTGTGTAATTTTTCAGGAAGTTATAGCACTATGACTTGCAATTTATTTTCTTTAGACTTCTAATCTCATTTGGAATAATAGCTTAATTAAGGTTATACCTTTGTATATTTCAAATTAAATTTATTACTTATAGTGTGTAGAAGTATGTTTGCTTGAAAAATATACAGGTTAACAGATAATTTCCCAATTTAAGTGTAAAAGAAACAAATTTTTGAAAATCGATTTGAGCGCTTAAAAGTGCTCTCCTGAAAAATAGTAAAATATGACTTAAGCACTTTTTCCTTATTGCCACAGATATAGTGAGCATCTTCTGGAGAAACTAGAAAAGCAATGATATAATACAAAAAATATTTCGCCTTATCGCCCAACAGATTCAAAAAAGTTCTTCAAAAAAAAAATAAAAATAAAAATAAAGATAAGATTGATTATAATAAAAAAATAAATTTTTTTGAAGTCAAGTTTGGAAACATTTTTAGCTACAAGCCATAAATTCACCACATTAAAAAAAAAATATAATATTTCGTCTTCTCTGCAACTTTGTGTTTTTCCTTTTTCAATAGAGAGCAAAAATTCGTCTTTTATACAGGAATATCATGGGTGGAATTAAACAAATATTCTCCATAAAGTTTGTGTAAATGCATTCGAATGTATCAAGGTTCAATATTAATTGTAACAAAAATTATTCAAATTCTTAAAGGTTTTCGAGAGTTTAATTTTTAGTAATTTACGCTTTTATTTGAAGTTTATAAAATTCTAACATAATTTTTTTTTAAACAATTCATCAGTATTACTCTTCTCCACATAAGTCTGGCTTGAACTTTCTGTAAAAACGGGGGTAAAATTACTCGTATAAAAAACTATTGGCCATATAGTTTTATTGTAAATGTTTTGAATACACCAAATCTGTACAATTCTGTTTAGCGATCAAGCTGAGATTTGGCTAAATTTCCGCTTTTGAAGTGAAACGAATCTTGATGCCACAGTCAAAACGTCATTGAAATCGGAAAAAGTCAAGAATTTAATCTTCAATGACGTTTCAGTACATTAAAGATAATGGTAACCACTACAGGATCATGATTACTTTCTGTTAAATAGCCTTAATATTAAAATTAGGTTTCAGTAAAACAGTTCTGCAAAACGCACAGCTTTCGAGAAAGCTGATGCATTAAAAACAATTGAAAACATCATCTCACCTCATAAATTCATAATGCCACTAACCAAGCTCATACGATTTAATACTCCTGAATTATTTCTTCTCGTGATATATTAAATTTCTGGTCTACTTCTACAAGCTTTCGATTAAATCAGCAAAGATAAACGTATAATGGAGATCAGTTTCAAGTAAATATAGCGAGGAGCGTTAGTTCCAATAAAGCCAAACTGATTACACTTAAACTAATTAATTTGTATTAATATCCGACATTCGTTGATAATTTTTAGTATTTACCTAAAACACAGTTGACTTTAAACATTTTTGTATTACAGTCATGCAGCCCTTTTAAATGAATTTTAATACTAATGCCTTTAAACTTCAAAAGCTTCTTATAAAGAAATACATTTTGAAGGAATAATTTTATTACGGCTAATCTGCAAAGGCAATTTTCATTGCCTACTTAAAGGGGTTTGGATATCTGCTGTTATGTAAATTTATTTCTCATGTTCCAAGCCAAGCTAAAAGATGCACGAATAAATACATATTTTTTTTCGAAAAAACTTTTCTTTCCAAGAGCATTATAATTCTTAGCTGGCTTTTGAAGTAAAAATGAATCCAGCTAATTTTTGATAGAAAAAAAAAGGCAGAAAAAGTTTGAGCGTCATACAATTGCTGGAAGGTATTTCCGTTTAAAAATGCAAATAAAAAACTTTTTTTTGTGGACTTGTTATTATGGTATTATAAACAACATTTGTTGAACTTTTGTGGAAAAACAAAAGGAACACAGCAGGTTACTGAGGGATGCATAAGCCAGTGAGTGGGAATGTTAAGGAGGGTAACAGTTTTGCAGACATCAGCATGCAAACATTTATTGTTTTAACACTATGTAGCTGTAAGAGACCTATATAAATATACGCCTATATATGTATAAAGAACAGAAGAATATAAAATATTTGACTAATCGAAAAAGAAAACATTGTTGTTATTTTTTTATTTGACTGCTGACTTGTGTGTTTGCTTGCTTTTCTTTCTTTTGTGGTAATAAAAAGGGTGCATAAATTAAATAATTTTCCTGAAATCGACATAGAAACAATGCAATCGAATAACTTGTAGCATGAGTGTGGGACGGTATAAAACAAACAAACAATACCAGAAAATATGTGTATACGAGTCCCTTTACATTATTGTACAGGAAACATTTTAAGAGGGGGAGGTTTTGAATTTGCCTCAAATGTTCACTTTTCGTATGCAACATTTTTCAAAACTCTTACCTTTTATTTAATGAAAATATGAGAGGTGGAGATGTTTGTTAAAACTCAAGTGTTGGTTTTCAATAACTTAAAAATAACACCTTTCTAATAAATGCAAATTTTTTTAAGATTTTTGTAGCATAAGCAATAATTTCTATTTTTACACAAACAATAAAGCATGCAGCCCTCTTATATTCATAGAGATGTTTAAATTAGAAGAATTTTTTTTGTCACATGTTGTTGTTGTAAAACTGATTACGTACCAGTTTACATAATGAAAGTTTTTCATATAAAATTTTTAATTTCAATTTTTATTCATATGTAGACAATTTTTACATCTAGTCTGAAACTAGCTTCTGGGTATAACAAATTTATAAAAGAATAAATGTTATAGTCAATTCTATAGCACTTGCCTCTAACGCTCTAACGATATACAATGACTTTCAGCACGACAAATTTTATTTTCTAAGCTGGAACTGCGTAGTTTTCTCTTTAAGAAAATAAGACACCTTTTCAATATGCGACATTTCTTAATGATTCATTTAATGCAACAGTTTCTGGAACTATGAGGGCATGTCAATAGATCCGTGAATTTCTCAATTACGACTTTTTAGTTCCTGTCAACAGCCATTTGCCAGTTAATTTCTATGATAATTAGAACAAAGCTGCGCAATTTAGTTTGTGTATGGTATTATCGATAGCAGACTACCAGGTGAATTGAGAAGAGGATAGAAACAAGTAAATTTCGTGCGCTCATTCAGAGTTAAACAGCACTTAAATCCAGGCTAATTCTGATAAATATAATTGGGGCTCTTCACCATGCATTTCAATCATAAAAATGAGTTTCACTGAAACACATTGAAACAATTGAAAAAATTCCCAAATTGGTGTTGGCCGGTAGAAAGTGAAAGAGAGATTGTGGAGGCTGTAGGCTCAGTGCCTTAAATTTAGAATTACCGCAATCACAATCGGCCATAAGTGCAACCTATAAACGAAGGAGCGTTTGGCATTCTGCAACCGCAATATCGACGAAACTTTGCATCATTTTGTTACAGTATGTGTGAGAGAGAGAGAGAGAGAGAGAGAGAGAGATAAAAAGCAAAGAAGACCAAACAGCGCTCGTTTTTAAGGTTCCGTACACCAAAGATCACAGATTACTTGTATACCTATGCCCAAAAGCAGGCAACAATTGAAATTACAATTTACCAGTATGATGAAACTGTTAAGCAGAAAGTTAAACTCCATAATTGTGATTAGAGTTGCAAATACAATTAAAGAACTGGCTGTCTACTCACTACATTTAATAGCATAAGTACAAATCAAATAACATTCATTGTTCGAGAGAACGAGTTAGATACCTGGCCAAACCCAAGTCACATCAAAATTTGTTTACATGCACTTTTATATACGCTAATGTAAAAATCATCGGCGTAGTAAAATAACTAAATAAAAGAAGCTGCAAACATTAAAATAATACGTCTATTTAGCACTACAGCTGGTAAAAATGATGCTATAAAAATTATTAATATGCAGCAGAGTTGTAAACTGGTTAATCTTAATAACTTAATACTTATCCTTTTCACTTTATTTTTCTTAAAAGAAGGCAACGTACAGTAATATGAGTCGTTATTGGCAAAAAGTTAGAAAATTTTTGACTAAAAATGCTTACTTCTGGACTTAAAGGGCATTAAGAACGTAAAAAAAGAAGAGAGGTGTCTTAGGAAACCCGGTTAGAGCTATGCTGCTTAGCTTTATAAAATGTGTTAAGTACCAAAGCAATGAAATTGTACTATATGATGATGTCAAATTCACCGCAAATATTTCAAAGCGTTTCCATTTATTTTACATTTATTTTCCATTATTTTCTTTTCTAGCGACGTACGATTAAATGGATGTATTGTTTGTGGCCGGCGGCGGCTGTTAGCTGTCTTACAGCCAATCGCCTATATTCCTCTGGCTTGTGCTAATGTACAAAAACATATTCAGTAATCCTTCTCATTGTTTTTGTTTTATTTCACTTACTGGAAAGAATGAAACAAAACAAAATCAACTAATGTGTTTCGTTTATTTTCGTACTCTGGTTTTAAGTACAAAGAAATCAAAACAAAAATTAATGTATAACTGAAAAAGTGTCGATTATGTTTGATACGAAAATCACTTCTTACATCCTGTGTCGTGACATAAATAGCATAGCTATAAGATTTGCACAATTCCTAAACTTTTGAAGATATCATTTGCAAATTTTTGCGTTATGTTACAAATATTCTAGGCTTATTGTCATAATACAAATATTATAAAAAACGGGTCGAAGTTGGAAAAATTTGAATGCAAATTGATCATTTCCGGGTTTAAAGTACTTAACGCTTGTAAAAAATCTGGCATAATAATTATATTATATAATAATAATAATAATAATAACAGTATACACTAATTTTGGTAAATAATAAAAATTTTAATGGCAATTGGTAATTTCCAGTTTTGCACATATACTTTTGTAAATTCTTTTTTAAAGATCAGGCCATTTTCTATTATTTAATTTTTTTACCAAGCCCATTCATTAAACAAAAATAAACAATAAATAAAGTCATACAAAATGAAAGAAGGTCCAGTTTGAAAATTTCTTAATTTTATTGGGCCCTTTTTTATTTTCTTACTTGTGCGGTATTTCCTTGGGCCTTATTTCATAGCGCCAAGATGTTTGGGGTTATCCTCTTATGATATCAGGATTATTATTTGCCCGAGGAAATTTTTGTAAACAAACCTCTTTAAATGAGAGAAAAAGAAAAAAGCCTGCTTTATATCGCTTACTGAAAATACTTCCCCTTTACCGGTTAAGGTTCCACAATTTTTGCTTTCAAACTCCAAATCTGGCAACTCTGTTTGTAAGCCCCGTTGAATTTGCAAAAGTTATGCAAAAAATATATGAGTAGCACATGTGTGTTTCAGGCATCTATTTTTTTTTTGAGTTTCATTTTAAGTTGCCATAAAATTTTATAATTTACCTTCTTTGGTATTTCTTACTTAAGTATTCTCTTTAATTCTCTTTTTTTTATTGGAATTTATATTTTTTTAAATTTTATGGAACGTGTGAAAGATTGTGCTCGTACCTAAAGTGGCGTTTGTGCTTTTGTATGAACGTTAAAGTTTACATGTGTTGCGGTTTTATATAATTGATGTATTATGCCACAAAATAAGAACGTAGTAAAGTGTTTGAGAGGTGGGCAAAGAAAAAGAAATGTGAATTTTGAAAATATCTAAATTTATTAAGTTTAAGGTCTCTTATTTAGACCGAAGTTTGTTTTAGAAACTTAAATGTGCAAAAAGGCCAAGTTTGTAGGATAAAAAAAAATAATTGATTATATGATCTTGCAAAACAGACCTATACTACCTTTAGATTGAAATGAGGATCGTAATGGCTCCTCTTTTCAACCTAACGTAATTGCAGTTCTATAGAAGGAAATGGTTCTAAATGACGTAGTATGAATCTCTGATCCATTTTGACCTTCTCTTTTTTTTAATATGTTATGCCTCTCAAGGCCTCTTATTTTTTTCACGTAAAAAAAAATTTTCATTCCAATAATTTCGTAAAAAATTATTAATTTATGTAAATAAGGTATAATTGTTATAATTAAGATGAAAATTACTTACATAAAACAAATTCACTTTATATATATATATTAAGACATTGAATACTCTAAATTGGGAACAAAAAATTTTCTGGCTCTACCGCCTTCTGAAAATATTTAAAAAGTGAAAATATTTAAACTTTTATTTTAAAATTTAATTCAGAAATACATATTTTCTAAACCTGCCTCAAATTTAGTTATTTCAATTCTTATTACATAATGAAGGATATTTTTCCTACTTATGCGATTTTCTAAAGAATACAAGAAATGCTGCATTTTTCTGCGCCACCACTTACTTCATTAGCAGCCATGTCTTTCCACTAGGACAGAGATTGGTTGCTAACATTATGTTAAATAAATTTCTAATGAAATACAATATGAAATTAAAATTTTATTGAAATTGTCTGAGATATAAAGAAAAAAAAACCTGCCTCCTCTCACGTCTTAAGCTCCTGCCATCATTCAATTTATATTTTATTCTTGTTTTTATAATTTTCTTATTTTTTGTTGGTGCCGAACGAAGTACATCAGACTTTAAGGGGGTTGAAACATTATTGCAATTTAATACCTATCAAACATGTGGTTTTTATGTGAAATAATGTTTAATTTTATTATTCTTTCTTTGGCAGTTTTCATTTCTTTTTTTTTTTCAAATTAAGTCATATTATAAATGCCTTGCTGTAGACAGTCAAGTTTTTTAAGAATTTATACTGCTTTTGCAAAGTATTTTGTCATGCTCAGCATAGCAAATTATTTTTCTTTATTTTTTAACATAAATTATTGTATTCTCACAAAATGACTTCAAAAAATAAAAGACTTAGAGGTCACAACTTTTTAATAAGCGTATGAGAATAATTATAAAATAAGTAAAAAATATCCATATAATGAAACCATATCAAGTATTAAGAAAAAAAAAATGAATCCATACATAAATTTGCGTGTATATAATTACGTGTACTCATTCATTTAAATCAAATTTGAGATAAAGAAGATCCCTGAAAAACCACCCACGCATTCTCACAAATTACGTCTGTATTCATGTATGTACAGTAACTCACATCGCAAGTCGGCCAAGGCATTGATAATATTTTATTAATGATTTTTATTACCGTGTAAGTTAATTTTTTAAACATGTTTGTATACATTTGATTAAACTCCGAATAATATACTCACACTGAAAGTCGTGCAAATTAGGTTAGGTAAGGTTAGGAAGGGTGGTGCTAAAATGCACCTCCACTTGATGCTATCCTCTGAATCCAGAGGTTGTGGGTTCGATTCCCGCCATAGACTCTGGGTGTTTTCTGCTGACAAGCTAATTGCTTCGCAGGTTGTGTTTGTTTAAAAAAATAAATAAATAATACAAAAAAATTAAATTAAATTGAATTTCCATGCTGAAGACCCTGATGTCCTCTAGTTTACACTTCCTGATATCAGTTATACTCTCATGAAAACGTCTACTCAGCCATCTGTCTAAGCTTATGACGTTGCAGCTACAGGCAGTGACAAATAATAAGTTTAATGTTTTCTGATTCCTCTTCATTCCAGCACATCTTACAGAAATCGGGAGTGCCAGTTTCCCAAATCCCGGTTCTTGATCTAAACGAGAAGTGGTCAGTAAACGCGCCTACTACGATTCGCATCGCTTTCCTATCCATGTCCAGGAGCAGTTTGGATCTGTCTGAGTCAAGTTTTGGCCACATAGCCCTCGAAACTCTACAGTCCTCGCTACTTCGCTACGAACTGTTGGTCCTACTCTCTACCCAAATACTGAGTTCTCTGTAGTAATGATATATCGGTAGTTTCACTGAGCTGTCATACATTCCCGCATCTAACGCCGACCCCTTTCTTGCCAGGTCATTGACAATTTCATTTTCCTTAAGACTGCTGTGGCCAGGAACTCAACATAGCCTGAAACTATATTTGTCCATAAGTAAGTTGAGGGCTCTCCTACAGTTACTAGCAAGTTTCTGTTTGACATTGTATCTCTTCAAAGCTTTTAGCTTTGCCTTGTTGTTGACGTAGAAGGTTACCTTCCCACATTCCTGGCCACCAGTTTCGTGGATCTGAAGATCGCCAAGATCTTGGAAAATTCTGCATTCATTATGCAGTGTCTGAAAGAACTACGAATGTTTGTTCTCAAGATGTAGACAGCAGTCCCTATGCCGTCTACCATTTTTGACCCATTGTAAGGACCGCACTACTCTCAAATAGCTAATCAGATTTGACCCAATAGTCCCTATCCGGAATTACCAGTGAGAGTGTTTTACTAAAATCAATTTCAGGGACCTTATAGTCCGTGAACCCAAGGATTACTGATCTCTAATCACTAAAACTGATCTCATTTAACATTGATGTGTGACCTGTTATTCCTGTTCTCACTAAACCTGCTTCTACGAGTCTAAGGGTTATTTTTTTTTAAACTTTATTTAAATATCAATTTCTATTTATATGTTGATTTTCATTAAGTTTTGTAAGGAAAACTAACTTTTAAATATGAATTGATATATAAAGAAGTTGGTGAAACAGGCTCTAAGAAGACTTCTAGACGCTGTTCTCAACACAAAGGCCTCTATAGGAAATAGGTGAAGAATGACATTCAAGGCAGCCTGAGGTGTGCTTCTCTGGGCACCTGTGATGCCCAGCTAGGCACACCTCTGAACCTTAGCCAGTAATCTCCTGTGACTTTCCTTCCTCAATGCCTCCCACCCCATACCACACAACCATAGGAAATAAACGGTCTGACAACTGATGTGTGAATCCAGTTAACCATCTTCAGTTGCAGAACCCAGTTCCTTCCTATGGAGTTCCTGCATGCGTAGTAGGCAACCAAATTTGTATTTGTACAAATGCTATTTTTGAGTCTCGTTTATTATTTTTGTTTGACAAATAGTCAGTTTTAGGTTTCCGTTTTCATAGTCGTGTGCTATGCTGAAGTAAATCTGGAAAGTTCTAACTAGATTTTCTGTTTAGTTTCGATTGAAGTAACATTCATTGAGTGCCTGCTTTTATTTGCTAAATGTTTGCGTCTAGTTCTTTATCAAATATTAAGAAGTGTCAACCTTAAAAGTCTGGTTTTAGTTTTTTCGTTTCTTTTGCAAAAATAATCAATATATAATCAATATTTTTTTGGAATTTTTTTGTCAGCAAGGAAAAGCATAAATATATTTATACATACATATGTCCGTATTATATTATTTTTATGAGTTTTTTCAAATTAGCTAGAATCAGGTTCTGCTGGCTGTAAACTCGTCGCAAAATCTATAACTTAAGTTGATTTATTTTATTTTTACTTAACTCGTTGCAAAATCAATACAAAATTTAAAAAATTTATTTATTGTTGGTTAAGCACGTGTAGATGCATTTCATTGCTACTCAAGCAGCACATCAGTAGCTTCCAAGCACAATCAATAAATAACTTGTACGGCTTTTGATGTCTGCCACTGTGTGTCTAATAATTATTTAATGATAACATATCTGAAGTTGGCTTTTTCTATATTTCTTTTTATAGACGACCTAATTTTTAAACCCTTTTTCAAAAGTACAGGCTTTACATGTTTGTATTTTGTTCAAATACCTTGCATAGAAACTTGCGTGTTTAACTTTTTAGCTTTAGGTTTTCCCCGCAACAGGAGCCGTAGTAAAACACATCACCGCACCTTTTTCTTTTTTAATTGCCAGGCTTCACTGTAGACATATAAAATTGCCTACAATTTGTTTGCGGTCTTTTAAACAATTGAAAAAAGAGATTGTAATGAAAACAAAAAAAGAAAAAACTTGCATGTTTTTCCATAATCGTGTTGAAGTTTAATTTGTTGCTGCTGTTGCTGCAAAAAAAACAAAAACATCAAAAATCCGAAAAAATCAAAATTAAAAAGAAAACAAAAACAACAACAAATTACTGAGTAATTTTTGAAGGAACATGTTAACAACTGCAAATCGGGACAAATAAAAAACGTAATAATAGTCTGATATGAATTCTAAGCAATTAATAAAAGTTGTATTGAAATAATAATAAAAAAGTTAGTGAAGAAATTTATGGAAGCAAATGAAAATTTGCAAACACTGCAGTTTTAAGAAATAATAAAAAGAAAATTATTTATATTAAATAAAATTTTCATAAAATTTCTTAAATTTGCTGCACAATGTGTTGCTATTTGTTTAAAACAGCTTATGACCAAGTCATATCTTAATGTGAGAGCTTTTACAAAAGAGCTTTGTGCTTTCACACAGACTGGAGTACAACAGCCAATCAGATATCAATGGCAACAATGCTGGCTACTTATTCTTCAAAGAACTTAGTTTAGCGCAAGCGTTGCTCATTGATACACAGATTAAAATTAATATTAATGCTCTGCCAGTTCTTTAAGCGGCCGTGATCCAGCGGCATCTTGATATGAATAAACTTCTTCTGTTTAAGTTCTGTGTTATTTGTATATAAAATTGTTAGCATCAAGTAAGGTAAAGAATTAATTGATAAATAATTCGTTAGTTATAAACATGATGAGTTATTTCGCCAATGCGACAATCTATTTGATATGTCTTGTAATAAACAAATGTTAAAAACGACTTCATTGTTACCAGTCGTAATCAGTTGGCGCTGGCTGAAGTAGTTAGCATATTGACTACAAAACCGTAAGCCGTAAGGTTCAAGCCCGATCTGCAACAGTCATTAAAAATCAGTTGTTGTAGGAAACTTCAAGTGATGAAGGCATAGACACTAACCCTAATGTAACATCAGAGCGACCTCCTTCGTTATGTAGCAGAATTGTCGGCGTAGTAAAAGAAGCTACTAAGCACAGCTTTGAAATTGAATACGCCTCATTGACACCAGAGGCGCTGCAAAATTGCCTTATTAAAAAAAAAGTGCAAAAAGCAGAGATGTAAAAGAATAAAGCTTTGCTCTCTCTATCTCTTACTTCACCACCTGTCTTCACTATCACTATCTCTTTCTGAAAGAATGTAACACCTGGTAATAGTAGTGGACATTCATTGCCTGAGTGTTACTTCTCTTTATGAAAAAAAATATATATATATTTTATTTTAAGTATTTTTCTTAACATTTTAAACCAATTATGAACTAAAAAAAGAGCAATTGGAGCATGTATTGAAATTAAAATAATCTTAGAAATAAATAAAAAAATATTAAATAAAATATAAAATATAAAAAGTGTATCGCTCCATGGCTTGTTCACTTGTATTCTACATCTGTCTAGTTCACAAATGTCAAAATAGATTTGACATTGGCCGCCTTTTTGCAAAAATAAGAGCATCATTCAATAGGGTGATTTCTTTTGAACAACCTTGTATGTTCAGCAATAAATGTTAAAATACATTGCTGAGCAATAATCTCTTTTAACACATGCAGTCAAATTTGAAAAAATAAATTTTTTAACAAAAAAGTAAGAAAATATGTCTTAAATAAATAAAATGAATAGAATTTTAATTAACAATTAGCAAATATCTAATAAAGGATAATTAAAGTATGTATATGCATAAGAAAACAAATATATTTGAGTGTACATATGCACGTGTTCGCCACTTCTAGATATATTGTTGAACACAAGCAATTTCTGATTCTGCCAGCCACGTTATTGCTTGTGTTAAGACACAACAACTTGCTCATGTGCTCGTTTAATCTTGAAGACTTAAAAGTTACCGAATAATAATTTAGGCCTAATACTTAAAGTCTAGGGCTTACGGATTACGATACATGGGTTATTTGAAAGAAAAACAAAACACAATGGAGAATGTAAACTACGAAGAAAATTTACAATGAATAGATCATAAAGAGACTTTAGAAGCTGACACGAGTTTTTACACAACATTAGTATTAAAACTAGTTCTTCACAAGGACTGGATTTTGCTTTTGTATTATACGAGTATGTTATTTATAAAAATTTTAAATTATGAATTTTCCAAACAGAAATATTTTAAATCATTATTATAAATCAATTCATATATAATCCACTTTCCAATAAATTTATTTGAAACTATTAATCTCTTGCTAAATGTTACTTTAATAACTTCCATATACAATTTTGCATTGTGTTTGTTTTATCAAAAATGGTTATCAAATTTATTTATTTCTTACAATTTATTATACAATTTTCATACAAAAATTTGAGAAAGAAAATAATAAAAAAATTTTACATATTCCATATTACTTTTTGACCAAAATATTTGCTATCACATCAAACTTTGTTTATTTATTTTTAAAATCATACACATATACATGCATACATATCTCTGTGGCAATAGGGAAAAAGTGCTTAAGTCATATATGACTATTTTGCAGGAGAGCACTTGTAAGCGTACAACTAGATTTTGAGAAATTTATTTATTTTACATTTAAATTGGGAAATTATCTGTTAATCCTTATTTTTTTTTAGGTAAACATTGTTCTACACACTGAAAATAATGCATTCAAGTTGAAATATACCAAAGTATGACATAAATTAAGCTATTGTTCCAAATGAGATTAGAAGTCTCAACGAGATAAGCCACAAGTCATTGTGCTATAACTTCTTGGAAAATCGCACCAATTAGTAGAGATTTTGCCCAAGGGTACTTTCAAATATGCAGATTACGAAGGTGCCATTAACTCAAAATCAGCTTATCTCTACTTGAGCTCTTTTTCCTTTTCGCCACAGATATATGTGTGTATATATGATATAATAAATTTATCCAATGCATACACTAAGTAAATTTATATAAGAGAACTATAAAATGTTGATTGTTGTTGTTGTTGTATTTAGACTAAAATTTAATTATTTTTTTTCAATTGCAGCAAAGCTTAAAAAAGAACAAAGTGAGCAAATTATATACTTCTGTCACTTCTTAGTTATTTATTTTTCTAAAATTTTGCTTTTATATAATTTTCTTTCAGTGCACTTATTTATAAAGATTTTCTTTATTTTTATTAATTTATTTTTTTTCAATTCTTTTTAAATTTTCTATTTGTTTTATATGAAGTTATTATTCGTGTATGTTTGTGTGTGTGTGTATTACGTTTGTGTTAATGTGTGTGTATGCCCAGGGGGAAAGCCCAGAAGACCTTCTTTCTTAAGACTTTATTAGAGGCCTGCTTATGATTTTTTTTCATTCCATTACTATTCTTATCTAACTGCTAAAGGACACCTTATAGAAAGCCTCCACTCTTTCGCTTAAAAGATAAGACACACATGGTTCCTTCCCCTCTACGAAGAGATAGAAGAAAAAGAAAACATTTTTTGTTTTGTTTTTTTTTACCAAAGCAAAAGCATACAGAAGAAATTTTACCCAAAAAATTTTCAAACAAATTTTTGTTTGAAATAAAATTTAGTTTCAGTAAATATTTCTAGCTGTTTCAGTAGATCGTTTGGTCCAATATTATTTGTTGTTTGTCGGCATTTACATGTATACAACACGATCAATAAAAAAAACAACAACAAGAGCACAACAGTACGTTGTACCTATCGACAAGCAATATAAACACCAACACATTTAATAAACAAATTCTTTTGGCAGAGCTCTGTTAAATTTAAATTTTTTTACAAAATTGTTATCAGAAGCTACAAATTTGTTTGTAGTTCCTCATTCAGACAAAATATTTACTGCTCCAATGAATTTGGTTACTGAAGATAAAATTTATTTTTTTCTGTGCAAAATCCAATAATTTCAAAGGCTTTCAGAATCGCTGGAGAAAGAATTTAGAACGGAAGGCGTATTATGGAATCGAGCAAGCAGACCTTGCTCATCTAAAAGAAGGAGCACAAGTCCCTTTTAGAAGGCATTTTTTTTTTACTTCTTTTTCCCGTTGGGTGTTTTTGTCCTTAATAGTTTACTAGCATGTATGTTTATGGTTTTTGTTACGTTATTGGTTTTCTATTCATGTTTGTTTGTCTTCAAAAAAGATAATTCTTTTATTTCAACTTTTCTTTCACAGTTTCGATTTTATTTCTTATCATTTTATTTACAAACGTTTGTATTTTTATTTTCTTTTTTCTATTCCTGTACAGTGGAAAATACAAATGTAGCATCTGCTAAAGAATATGTGGAAATATATTAATTGCCTTACATTCAGTTACTAAATTACAAGGAAGTCAACTTTTCTAGCAAATTTAAATTTACATGAAAGACATTTAATTTACAAGTGATTTCTATAAAAAAAATTAGACTAGTTGATTGCCTGTAATATGAAAATTATTAGTTCGAAATTACATATGTTTTTATTGTTCTCAGAATATATATTATTAAGTAAGAGAAATTATTGAAAATTTCTTAAAATAAATTCTTTAATATATATAAAAAAAAAGATAAATTTTATTTTAATTAAAAGGAATTTAGGCCAGAAAGCACAGCAATCAAAAAATTATTTTCGTCCAAAAGGACGATTTCTTGCATATGACTCATATCGATTTTGTTGTTTTCTATGAACAATATTGTTTGATTTCAAAAGAGGGAACAAATTATGCCGAACAGCCTGGTGTCTCCTTTAATGGACACAGAGCTTTTTCGTGGTGGAGGTGTTAGTTGGCCATTGATCATCAGTTAGAGTTACCAACTATCCATTGGTGAAATTTAATAAAGCATTTTTTGCTATTTGGATAGTCTGAAGATGTCTTTACACCGCCTGAGTATTCGTTTAACTTCAATAGCAACAATAAAAATTAAATTTTTAATTTAAGTTTTGTAGTTGTTTGTCTGAGCGCAGTAAAAAACAATATTGTCCCTATTTTAAAATTTACCTATTCTGTTTTTATCTAATATATGATTTAAATAGCAAATTCTTAAAGTTAACAAATGAAATCAAACTAAAAGTCTAACAGTTTAAAAGCAATTTCACAAGAAAATGTAAAATTTGAAGAGAAACTACCTCCGGTGAATTACGGGACTTCCGCTAGGGTATTTGAACCTAAATTATCTTTTCAGGAGCAGCAACCAAGCCGTTTTATCTTCTTGTCGATTATAGTATTTTTCATTAGCGACATATTTTTTGAAATATATTACAGAGTTTGGATTAATTGAAGACTTATAATGAAAAAAAAACCTCTTTGGCATCAAAGTGTCAGTCACTGAACCTGATCTTATTGTGTTGAACATTAACTTTTTCTTTTCGTGTAATTTTTTTTTTCATATAATCCAAAAATATGAACACTTCTAGTCTAGGGAAAAAATTCAAAATATTTTAACTTTTCTACTCAAAACTGCATGAGAACTAGTAAATGCTGTTCGTCGGTTTGAAGAAAAAAAACTATTCTAATGTTAAAGCAAAAGCTAATGTCTTCTTAAGAGGCCATATTTATTGATTGCTTTTAAATAATTTATAAACAAATTATATTATGAAGATGGCATCTTCAGCGGAATTTTGGAATACAAAACTTAAAATGGATCAAATAGGGAACACTGACAAACTAAAAAAATAATTTTTTCCAAAAAATATCTCTAAGTCATTTATAAATTTTGCTTGTACAAATCTTCAGCTAAAGATGGTATCATAACGCAGCATGCAAAGAGCTCTGTTATATCCTGGGCAGGCTCTCTATATATCTCTCTTTCTCTATCTTTATATCTTTCTTTCTCTCTGTCGCTCTCTCTCTCTCTCTCTCCATCATTTAACTTAATTCCGATCGGCTGGAGAAAAACGAGATTAGCTTCTATTCCAAAAATTTGTTCAAGAAATGAATACGCAAAGGAATTTCTGCTTCTTGTTCAAATTATTAGAGAGACCCCTACTTTCACAAATTAGCCAAGGACTTTCCTGGTCCTCGAGACTGTCATGCCTACTTGAAGTCTTACTTAAGAGAAACACAACATGATAAGACATATAAAAAGGTACCTAGAATACAAGCACGAGCTTTTAATAATGTAAGCGGAGCAACTTGAAGTTGTATAATGAGTTTTTGAGTCAAATCATCATAATTAAAGGCAGCAGCGAGGAGTCGAAATAGGATGAACAATGCACAACAGAAGGTGGTGGGTTCTTTCTGCAGTTGTGACTTCTTTTTATCAATACGATTTTACTCAAACGTGGCACACGAGAATATTGATGGTTGTACTGGTATACGAAAAGCATTGACAATAATAATACTTAGCACAAATAATAAAAAAAATAATAAAAAATTAGTGATATGCATTTTGTGGTATTTGAGGAGGGCACTAGACTGAGCAGACAGTCTGCAAATTTCTGGCCTTTCACGAAGGCATCACTTCTTGATAGAGGCGCCCTTATCAGACACCTCAATTCGTCAAAGAAGATCTAGTAGAGCATATCTGGTTATAGAATTGCATACAGTCTTGCATACGTTGACTCAGATGTGTAGAATTACATTTTCCAAAATGTAACGCAACCATAAGACAAATTAATTTATAATTTGATAAAAAATGGTATATTGATATGAAGTAAGTTATAGCAATAATTAGCAAAAGAAGAGATATTTCTTATAACAGCTGATTAGAGCTATGCTGCTTAGTTATATAAAACGAATTGCATGTGTTAAATAATAATACAATAAAATTATATTATATGATGGGGTCAAATTTGTCGCAAATATATCAAAACGTTACCATTTATTTTCATTTCTAGCTGCGTATAATTAAATTAGCATATTCAGGCTTATCCTAAATAAATTTCACATGGAAATTTCCGAACGTGTGAAAAATCGGTATCAAAAAACTTCATACGATTGCGAAATAATCTGACAATTTATGAAAAAAATTATTCACATAGATTTGTCTGTTGGAAAAAGTGGAAATATGTTAGTTTTTAATTTTATTGGAATTTTCACATGTGGAATTCATGATAAGGCTGATGTTTGTGCTCATGTACAAAAAAAAAATCAAAAGAAAAAATTTAACAATTGTTTTAATTGTTTTTGATTGCTGCTTTTGCTGCACTCACTTCAAAGAACAAAACAAAACAAAATCAAATATTTTGTTTCGTTTATCTTTGTACTCTCGTTTTAAGTACAAAGAAATCAAAACAAAAATAAATTTATAACTGTAATATTGTCGATTATTTTTGTTACGAAAATCATGTCCTAGCTCCTGTCTAGTGGCATAAAGAGCATAGCTTTAAAAAAATTTCAACTTTATTCAAGTCTACTTTTTATTAAAAAAATTTAAGTTTCACTAAATAGTCCACCCTTTTAGGCACGCAAATATTAATTTGCAAAGTGTTGAGTTTATAAAATTTAAAAAAATTTGTCAAAGTAAACTATGTGTGTCTAAAAGGGGTCTAAAGCTGACTTAAGCTCATATTTTCATAGAAAAAACAAAATTTAGAATGTTTACTTTAAAGTACATAGAAAGTGTGCTAAAATTATGACCATCACAGTAAATGCATGTATTTGTATACATATTTGTAAGTATGTATGTATGTGTGGGGGTGTGGGTGTTCATTCATATACACATTTAAATATATTTATTTAGTATGTTTGTATGTTAATGTTTACAAGTATGTGTGAATTCATTGAATAGAAAAAATTAACTTTTTGCTGGAAGTAATGTTCAATTGTTTTTATGCATTTTTGATATTGATCATTTGGTTGGCTGACTAGCTGGATGCTTGAATGGTTGGCAAGTTGACCGGCTGTCTGTTGTCCGGCCAGACTGACTGTATGTTTAGTTGTTAGTGTGACCAATTTGATTACATATTTATGTATTCATATAACTTTTATTTTTTGCTTTCTTTCAGCAGCAGTAGCTTCTTTATTATATTTAATAAAATTATAGTACTATATAGAAAATAAATATATTTTTTATTATTATTTCAATAAACAAGAGAAGTTTGTTTTTTTTATGTAAAGAAATAACAATATATTATACACATACATATATATTTTATTTTGGTTAAAATGTTCGTATAACAAATTTGTGTGTTTTTAAGCCAAAGGCAGACATACAATAAAAAATAAATAAAAATCAGGTCAATCAATACAAATATATTTTCATTTGAATTTGACTTTACTCACAATATATGTAAATTAAGCAACTTAAGGCAATTTAGAAATAAACTTTTTAAAGGCGTTGCTGGTAGCTTATCGGCATAAATCAATCAGCTCCTGAAGAAAGTGCCTTAAAATACATACATTTGAACAAAAATCACTAATTCAACTAAGGTTATACGTATATCTCATTTTCATTTATTGTCTTTAGCTTACAAAAAAAAACACTGAGCAAGTGGATGTACTGACATACAGGCACATTCAGAAACGCCTTAAATATTCAACTTGATGTGTCTATTTCTTAACCCTATCCTTAAAACTTACTAGATACACATGTAAGTGTTTTTAATCTACGTTATATAGAAGTCTTCACATACAAACGTACATCTAAATAACTTCTGTATTTATTTATTTTATATAGAAAGTAAAGCACATACATATGAACATCTTAACTTTAGTCATAATTTTCTTTCCCTTACTTTTACATACGTACAATCTTATGTGTTTATTTATTTATTCTTAAGCCATTATCTTTGGTATTTTGTTTACAAAATTAGTTTTCTTTCTATTCACTATTTGTGTGAAGAAGATGCAGTAAATCTGTTTATGAGTTTTATTATTTCCTTTTCATTTTGCTGTTGATTTAATTATGAAAACTTTTTTTTTTTTTTGCTGCTTGTCTTTGTTAGCTATTTTATTTAGTATTTAATGATGTGTTTATTTTAAGCACTTAATCTGCCAGCAGAATTTTAATTATTGGTTTCAAAATAAATTTTATTTGAGTAAGTTGAGTAAGTGGCAAATTTGGAAAAGAAAAGATAAAAAAAGATAGATGGACTAGCCTTTCGATTACTCTGCTGCTCTGGGACATGTGTATTATGGCCTTATCAGTCTTCACTTAAATTCAAAAATTAAAGTTGGACAAATTCATGACAGCCAAATTTTTAATATAAGATAAATTGTAGTTGTAAATTTATCGCAGCTTGGATAATAAAACTTTTCTTGCAGAAAGTCTTACTTTTTTTGGCGGCAAAGGTAAGAGGAATAAAATAAAATAACGACAAAATTAGCAAGGACAATAAATAACCTTGCTGATTGTTGCAACATATTGAAGTCGGTAGTTTGCAGTTGTCAATGATGCTTCAGTGCTGCATTAAAAATTCATTTAGTTTAGGTTTGGTTAGGTTGGCAGGTTGCAGACAAGAGAACGTAAGTTTTCATCTCACTGCATAGAATAATAATAGACAAGAACCATATTTTTGAAAAAAAAAATTAAATTTCAATAATATTTGTCATTAACTTAATACAATATTTATCAACACCGCGCATTTTAAAATATCATTTAATTTAATTCGTTTGTGTTGGTGTTAATCTTGCTTGTTGATTGACCCAACGCGGTGATCTGCTATTGTTGTTGTTTATTTTCATTGCTCGTGTTGTATATGTGTGAATTCCGACAAGAAGCCGAAAAACGTCGTGGATTGTTTTTTTACTTGTTTTTAAAATATATAAATGCAATGCGCACATGTAGAAGAAACATAAGAAGTCATGTTTTGTGTGTATTCATTATTTGCGTATCCAATAACGATTTGCTCTTTAGCTGAGTGATAAGTACGTTAGTCTATTAGTCAAGAGGTTGCCGCTTCGATTCATCCCAAACACATTTAGTTTCGAGGATTGTGTGGAAAAATAAATAACTTTAAAGTTTAACAAAAGACCAAATTCTGAATAAAAATAAAAAAAAACCAACAAAGAAACACACATTGGAATTTGAAAAACAATTTCATTAAAAATTTTTATTTTCTGTTAACAACTCAATTATGCATAACACAACCATTTTAATTTGAAATAATAGGCGTGATGTTTTTGAATCAAACTTCGAAAGCTTTTCTCTTAACGTCCTTAAACTTTTTACAACTTAATCTTACGAAAAAAAATTTTATCATTTATGCTCACGTCTTCTCACGGGTGACATTTTCTTACTAATCGAAACTATTTTTAATTTTTTTTAATTTTCAAAAAATATAAATTTTTTTAAGAAAATCTCTACTACATTCAACCGTTATTTTCACTTGATAAAGTGATTGTAAATGAAAATTATCGAAAAATATTGCTAAATTGTTAAAAAAAATTATTAAAGAAAAAAAAAATACTTTTTTACTCACGGTCACTCACTTTCAAGCGTGCAAATATTTAAAAATATTTTTTAAAGCATTTAATTTGAGTTAAGCATGAGCAAGAGGGCTTAAGAAAAAATTAATTTGCAAATTTGAGTTTCAACTGTTGCTTGATTGCTTATTGAACAATTTTGCAAAATATTTAAAAAATTATTAAAGCAAACAAAAATTATTTTCTACTACCTCTCACGCACTCTCACTCGTGATAAATATTTAAACTTTATTATTTTATACCACAATAAATAATTGTACATTTAAGTGAAGGTGCAAAATTCGCAAAACTTGCGGGGTTTGGGTGGGTGCTGGTTGATTGTCTACTGGCCCAGTGGACTCAAATTTATCCACCACATTATGATTAGTCCACGCGGTAAGACGATTATGGCAAGCATTAAATAAGAAATTTGGCAAAACAGATTGAATGTATGTAGCTTCAGCAATGAGGCCTCTATGAATTGACAGTTCCAAAAAGAAGGCCCTCAATTTCTTAATTTAATACAAAAATTATATCAGTAACTTGAAAAACAAAATTAATCTTGTATGATATTTAGAGGATCTTCATATTCTTAATTGACTTTCTCTCATAAAAATTTAGAAAGATATTTAGAAAGTTTGAACTGTTGCCCTCCCAAAATATGGAGGTAATAGAATTTAAACCGCTTGTTAACATATGGGAACCATTGATGTGAATAGTTTTGTATTATCGCCTTTGAACCTATAGAATATTGCTAACCACAGCAATAAGATATCTTGGGCCTAGTTTAATTTGTAGCTTCTACTATTTAATTCAACAGAAACTATTCTGATCTTTGTTTAAAGTTATCAGGACTACACATTCAAGTACGACCTTAAATTTAGCATTAATAAATTGATGTTATTAAATTTCTATACATTTGTATGCAAATATTTTTTTTTTTAGGAACTTTTAATAGTAAAATTATCTATTTATTTATGGTAGTTGGTATTTTATTTTATGATGTGCTTTTGTTATTTTTCCTTTTATTACAATTTTTCTCTTGTTGTTTTTAGTAACATTTTTCATTTACTGCTTTGGCCAACAGTTTATTATTACACAAAAAAAAAAAATTATATGTGAAATAAATATTTTGGTTTATTTAGCGTTAAAATGACTTTAGATAAACAACATGCCAATTTGTATAATCTATATGAAAAATAAACACTCCATCCAGCTTTTTAAACAAAAAGTAAACACACACACACACACATACAAGCACAAAAACATGCCTGTCGGAGAATGTGTGGTTGAATACAAAAATAGTTAACTTATAGTTAACTTTTCTTAGACTGACTAAAAACTAACTGCAATGTCATCCAGAACAAATCCAAAACTAATTCTTAAGTTGCGTACGTAATCGAATTTGGTGAGAGCCAATAAATATATTCTCAGCTACTTTGAAATTAATTTCAGTTTTATATTAATTTAGATGGTGCCTTGGCTGTGTAGTTAGAAAAATTTTTTAAATTTACTGACTACCAGGCGATTTGAAAAAGCCAACTTTAAGTTAGCTAATAAAAATAATGCAGAGTGAGCCAATTGACTACTGCCTAGGACATCGTAATGTTAAAATAGTCAGTTGATTACATTGAAAAGTAATCCAAGTGCCAGTCAGTACTAGTTGCAAAATAGTTAGCTTAAAGTTAGTTTAAAGTTAACGGAATTTCCGACAGGGATAAAACAAAACTACCACCAAATTTACTAATATTTTTACAATGTTTATACAAACACGATTACACTAAAATATAATTGAAGTTTATATGTTTGTATGATTTTATGATTTTATGCTTGCACAAGCGAACACACATCCACGCGAGTGCTTTTGTACAGGCTCACGGACTACAAATATGAATATTTTTATTCATATCAATTTCTTGTTTTATATGAGCTCTAGCTAATCAATATTATTGATGAAACTTTAAGCCAAGCATATTGGAAATTATCTATTATTTTCACTTGTTTCAATGTGTTTGAGTAATTTCTAATAATATTGGATTTTTTGTTCAACCTCACAGATAAATAAAAACTATGTGTGCTGGCAAAACGAAACTCTAAGCTAATTAAATGCCAAAGTTTGATGTTGAAATTTTATTACTAATTTTAATTTCAATTATTTTCAATATTGAAAACAATAGTACATTCATTGTGTCCCAGTTTCAGTGCATTATTTAAAGGCTGCTATTGAACCACTAAAACCATAATTAATGCATTTGATTTTATAATTTTAAATGTTCATGAATTATTTATTTATACGGTTTTATAAGGGTTTGCTTGCAAGCTCTGAGATTGTGGTTGCGAAAACAACAAGCTTTAAATATGTTATATTTAATTTTAATTAAAAAAATTTACATACTTTTAACAAAGCGAAAATATATATTTGCAAAAAAGTTGTAATGGATTGTGTACAAAAATTATTGTAGTAATAGCTAAAAATTAATAAACGTGGCTGCGCAGTTACAAACACAATTTTGTTAATTTATATACGAACTATAGGAATTTTTGTTTCTTTGTTTTGTTTTTATTAGGCCAAAGTTCTGTTTTTACTTTTAATTATGAATATTCTGATAGACACTAGCGGCAAGGAATGACATAATCTTGTGCAAATTTGAACTTTATAGACATATTTTTTAGAGCAAATGGAAAACGTGAATTAGTTTTTCCTCGTATTTGAAAATTTATCATCTCTATAAGACAGCAGTCTTGCTATTGTTGCCTGTTATTTATTAATTATGTACATGCCTGTTAATTTGATTATATTTGTTTTACTTAAAACAAACTTTTTTATGCGATTTGTTCCTTAAAAATTATCAGATGCAGGCAGAAAACTAAAGCTACTGCACAGCCAAACATCGAAAAATATCCACATCAATTAATTCAAAGGGATGCACTATGGGAAAGTTTAACCATTTTGTGGCCATTACTAATTACATTCAATCGACAAAACCGGTGTTAATGATTTTTTTTGGAATCAAAGTGCGGGATCCTGGCTCTTAACTTCATTAATTTCACTTTGGAAAGAAGTTTAATCACTCAAGCTCACGTTCTCTCACCTGTGAAAACTCATCAACATTAGTAATACACTCGATGTTATATTAAATTTTCAAAAACTGTAAACTTCTCTTGTGGAAACCTTTACTACACTCTATCGTTATTTGAAATCACACACAAACTACTTGATAAAGTGACAATAAATTCAAATTATCTAAAAATTTTCAAAATGGTTGTTTTCTTCGTTTTTTATTATAAATACTGGTATAAGCAAATAAAAAATATTTTTTAGACCTTTAAATTTCGTTTAAGCATGCATTAAAAAAACACTTAATTTCTCCCCTACTGTACGTTTTGGTCACCTAGAAAAATAGTTTTTTTTTTAACATTTTTTAAGACCAAATGAAAAAAGACTTTATAGTTTTATTATGTCGCTTCGATAATTTTGATTTAATCGACCTAATATATGAGATTTTGTTACATTTTGTTACATTATCTTACATTTATTAAAGTTAAGAATTTCTAAACTCATTTTGTGAAACATTCATCTCAAAGAAACCAATATCCTCCTCTTCAATTTTTGTGAACAAAAATTCGTTCAACATGGCCCAATAACGATCGCCATTGACATCTGAAAATATGCTTTTTTTTTTATAAAATCAGCATCTTCTGTAAGTCGATCGCAGGCCCACTTAGCGAAGCGAAAACACAACATATTCGTTCAGCGAAAGGATAAAACTAATTATCTGTCAAATCAGACATGAGCTAAGTGTTACCATTCAGGAAATAAGCACTAGTTGAAAAAAAAACGTTAGATGACGGACCCTTTACAACCGTAAGCAGAGACGTTAGACATATTAGAGCAAAAAAAATTGCAAATTTTCAATATTATTATTTTTTTGGCCAAAAAAAAGGGGAAAAGGTCGCATCGTACAAAGGATCAAGCACTTGAATGTTAACAAACACAGCATGTCGTCCTATTCTGCTATTGTTTCTTTATTAATTATATACCTATTTCTTGTAACATGTGAGAACTAAAAAATCTTAAGCAAATGCCTTGGGCTTCTTCAGACTATAAATCTTAAATCAAGTTAACAACTTCTCATATTTTGTAATTTTAACGCCTTTTAAATCATTAAAAGATTTCGAAAAACCGAAGAAATTGTTTTTAAATCAGGGAATTTGTTTTTATTCAATACCCACTTATAAAAACTAGACTTAGGAAAAAGCTGCAACTTATATATAAGAACGCGTCACATTAATTCAATAATCTTCACTATAATAAAAAATGTATATTGAAAATTTAAAAATAAATAAAATTAATAAATAAATACTATAAATTAATATTTGTTCATAGTGAAATAAGAAATTTCAACATGACAAGACTTTCGTTAATGTTTCTTATTAATTCAATATGGTTTCTATTGATTTTAAGCTGTTTTTTCTCTGGGTGTATAGATAGATGTCGGAGAACTTGGATTAATTCCTTGCATTTCTTTTTAATAAAGAGCCAGTATTTTAAAATTTCCTCATGATCTACAATGACACGCTAAGTCTATTCAGTTTGATTATTAAATTGTTTTCATATGCTTAAAGTCAATTTTATCATTTCTATTTAAAATCAGTTCATATTTAAAAGTTGTTTTTCATATGTTTTAATTTTTTATCACTTTTTTTGGTATAATTTTGCTATCTTTTTTCTATATTTGCAATTAAACAAGTTTTTGCGAGCTTTAGTTCTGTTTATATTTTTATTTTTTAGTTCCAAATTTCGTTTGGTATTAAATATTCTGAAGAACTTAACCAAAGTTTTACGAAATATCAAACTAAAATATAAAAATATAAACAGACCTAAATAAAGATCGAAAAAATAGTTTTATTTTTTTTTTCAATGAAAAACAATTTTTAAATATAAATTGATATTTAAATACAATTGGCGAAATTGGCTTTTAAAAAAAAATTAAAATATCTTAGTGAAACTCTAGTTTAAATGTCACCGCATGTTTTTGGTAAATTTTTCAAAGGCCAGTAGTGGATTCTTAAGGACAAGCACATGCTAAATGTTGAAAATGAAAAGCCTTGCCTTTGATGCTATTGGTCAGTAATAAGGTCAATAGTAAAATTAGTAGAATTTCATGTCTAACATTACCTACAAGTTATTTAAAATGCTTATACACACCAAATCAATATTTTTAGAGAGGAAGGCAAAATCTGCTTCTTGGAAAGTACCTTTGCCACAGGCATATTTTTGTTCAAGAGCGCATGAAGTAAATTGTTTACTGCAAAGTTTTCTTATTACTTCTGTAAATTAAATTATTTTTAAAATATTTAAAAAAAAGTTCTATTATTATGTTGCCTGTAGCCTAACAGAACACTGCTTTTTTTATTATCTTAAACTTTCTTTTGTCACATCTGCGCGTAACAATTTATATAGGAATTGTTTCTGCTTTAGAACAGAAATAAAATTGTTTTTAAAACAAAAGTTACAAAAGGGAAAAGTAATTTTGTGATTTTTTTAATTTATATAAAAACTTAAGGAAAACGTTTCCTTTAAAGTATATATTACTTTTGGTAATAATCTTACTTTCCTTTTTAAACTTTCCCAAAACAATTAAATTCCAAGTTTAACTGAAAAACAATTAGCTTAACTAAAAGTAGTAAAAGAAATACTAAATGCTTGTAGACTTAGCGACTATTTCACTACATAATCATTACAAGACATTAAAGTGTCTCCGATTTAGATTTAGTCGATTACTTAACATTATTTGCCACGTGCTGCAAATGTTCATGCTGAAGTATTACATAAATTTATTTTCCTTGTTGTTTTTTTCTCACCAAGCATTGGCTGTTAAACAAAATATGTAAGCCATTGGTTTAAGTTAACTAAATTTATTGTTGCGGTGAAAGTTTGTTTTGAAACATGTTGCCTGCTTGGACCAAGAGAACTCAACAGCATAAAGAGCAATAACTTAATGTCTGTGCTTGAGTTTGTTATGTATAAGCACTGGAAAGTTTATACAATATTTTTTTACAGTAATTTTTGTGTTATTTGCCTAACCATAATGGCTGGAGCAACAAAAATTATGACTTCTATATTGTGGTCTATTACGCATACAACGTGCCTTGAACTATTTACACGTACCAGTAATTTACACTATGGAACATCTTTTAGTTCTAAGTCTCTTAGTTGTACTTTTCTTCTGTTGTACATTTAATTTCTTCATATTTCCCTCCCTTGAAGCTTGGCCAGCTGACAAATATTTTATATATATAATAAGAAAAAAATATTAAGTTGGAAAAATTATAACAATAAAAAAAAAAATCAATATTCCCCCTTTAATTAAGAACAAAGGAAAGAATTATATTTTAATATCATTAACTGTTAGCTATTCATAATTTCCTGCACACCGTGAGGTCTGTAATAAATTGGTTTTATTACCTCAAGGAATTTCACAGTTGTGTTATTTTTGTCTAAAATAATATGCTTTAACTGCTTAAGGAAATTAAGTTTTATTTTAGCATTCCATCAAAAGTGAGCTAATTTTATTTCTTGTTATGCATGTTATAGAAAAATAAAATTAATTTTCTTTGAGAAATAAAACAAATAATAAGAAATAACACTGTGAAATAAAGCCAGAAAATTTAAGTTGTGTATAAAATTCTCTCATACACATGCGTATGATTAATATTGAATTCATAGTTAGTAATAACATCAATCATACGTCCGTCATATTATTATATTCAAACTTCGTTTTACCAAAGACTCACTGTATACATCATTTACCAATACCCAGACCAACCGGTTGGTACTGCTTTTCTATACATATATTTATAAGCGATGACCAAGTATTTGTCACATATATTTATTTTTTTTTTGTATTTATAGGATGCGTAAAGTTTTTCAGTTCTGTTCAGGCCAAAGCGGAAACTTTAATGCTGAAAAACGTATACCTCTGCCAGAGCCCCTAGTATTTTTTCGAGTTGTAATGTGTAATAAATTTCACGGGAATTTCCATGTGGCATTAAAGGCCATGACTCATTATCATACAAAGTCGTGCGATCTACGAACAAGTGCAACCCTGGTGTGATGAATTGTTATTGTCTTTTGAAAATTTTCATAAACTCCATCATACCAGGGTTGTATTTTTTCATAGATCGCACGACTTTGTATGATAGTGTATCACGGCCTTAAGCGTTATTCATTGGGCTTGCGTATGATTAATATCAAAAATAAAAATAATATCAATCATACGCCTCAGGTTTGCAACAAATGTACATATCGTTGGTCACAATTATGTACTCAAGTAATTGTAACTTTACAGCAGAAGGTAAAACCATAAAAATAAACAGTACCACTGCCTGTACAATTGCTTTATAACTTAACATGAAATTTTAGTTTATTTAAAATGAAATAACAAAAAAAAAGTAATAATTTGCTAATAAAGAGAAAAACACAAAGTTCATTACAAATATGTCTAACTAATTCTGTAAAAAATATTATTACAAAATAACTCCAGGGTTGAGATAATAATCTTAAGCCACAGTCATGTTAATATTTAATATAATTCTTTTTCATTCAATAATTCTTAGAAGGAATTAATAAAAACACCTTAAGCAATTTACACTTAATTCCATTACAAATAAAGAACGAAAAAAAAAAAACAAATGAAGTAAAACAATTACCACAAACTTTTAAATGCAAAAAAAAACCAGACAATTTTTCAAAACAGACAAACAAACATAAAGCATTTGTTGGTAAAAAGAAAATCAGCTTATTATAAAAACATTGAACGTTAAATGGTTTGCGAGAAATTATACACACATACGCAAAAACCTACACACTTCCACACGCACATACAAATAAGGCAGCACAAAAATATCTTAAAACAAGAAAAATTTATAAATAAAGAAAAAGGGAAAATGACCTTTTAGAATTATTAACACTTAAATGGATAATATAGAAAGACACCAGCTACATGCGAGTACATACATGTGCTTATATGGCTTGGATTCATATGAAAACATTTATTCGTACATTTAGTTCGGTTTATGAGTATAAAGCCCTAAATGACTGTCTACAAAAAAAAAAGTAGAAGCAAGCTCTTTAAGCAGTTAAAGAAGGGAAGGAGACAATTATTATTTCGCAGAAGATGATGGAAGCTTTATTTTATATATAGAATTTTTTATTTAATAAATTTAATATTTCTGCAGGAATAAAATAATAAAATAAGTTCAGTAAAATGGACTTTAACTCGCACACGAAGGGAACACTACATATTGTCACCTTAAATGCAAACGGAAGTAACTACACTTTTATACTTTTTACAAAAGAAACCAAAAACGCTTTAAAATCAATAATAATGAAAATGTTTTTCGAAATTTACTTATAGTATGGATACTTATATGTTTTTAAACATTTATTTCCTTTTGATATATATTTAAGCTTCCATGTTAGTTAAGTTCTTAGCAACAAAAAATAGAAACGACAATGGCAAGACTGTTGTAAATTTAGAGATGGTAAACATGAGCTTTCATTGCAAAAAACTTTCAGCAGATTGTAATACGATAAATCAAAACAATTCACATATTCCATTTGCAATAAAAGTTGCGAAAATAAAGCAGAAATCTACATCAACTGACACCACACACAGTAAAAAACGCTGATGATGAAGGTGTAGTGGCCTTCGAAAACAGCCGGTTGTTCCGTTCAACTACATGTTTGTCAGAATATTTACAACTAACTTTGGTGTTATTTGTTTATTAATAATTATCACATGTAATTTGACTTACAAAGCGATACAAACTTTAGCCTGATCAAATCATAAATATAGAAAAAAATAGATACATTCGATTTCGAATTTTTGTGTAATTACGTCCGTTTGCATTTAAGGTGACGATATGTATGTATGTAATACTATACGAACGTTAACCTATATAATTAAACATCTTACCTGTACCTGTATCCTGCAACTTTTTACGAACTGAAAATCTTAATATATATCGACATATTTGTTTGTTTGCGCTAACGATAGTGTGATTTCGTAATTTATTTTTTACGATAATAAGCAACTATATATTTTAGAGCCTGTCCCACTATGTCGACAACGTTCAACTTGTCATATAATTACATTTAAAACAAAAACAAATTTTAAGTTTATTTTTTTAATGTAAGTGTGCGACAAGTCGAAAGTTGTCGACATCGTGAGACAGGCCCTTAATCACCATTTAACTCAATATCATTTGGTATCTCTGTATAGAAAATGTCAAAACAAGCGAAAACCAAAAATAATAATAAAGAAAAACTAAATGAATTTGAGATTGTGATTTTATTTATTTTTACTTCAACCGACAATGAATATCGTTAGAATATGCTACTGAATAGCAAACTGGATATATTTATTATAGCGATACGGTCATCGTAATAAAAGTTACTGAATCCAGGCAGATACTGATGTAGACACTTAAAACAAATTTTTTTAACTCTTTTTTCGTTTTGCTGTTTTTTAGGTTTCTGAAAAAAAATTACGGCCTGTCCCACGATGTCACTCGAAATCGTTCAATCGACAACTTGTATTGCAAACAACAATAACATTAGAAAATTTGTTGCTGTTTTCAATATATGTATTCCATGGAACGATTTCTAGCGACATCGTGGGACAGGCCGTTAGTTTTAGTTTTTTTAGGTTTTTTTTTGTTGTTTGGCTTTTTTGGTTTTTAGTGATGTTTTCGTTTGTTTTTTATTTATTTAATTTTGGCACTTTTTTAGTTTTAACGATTTATTTTCGGGTTTTGGCGATAGAGTATTGGTTTAATAGTCTAAAAGTGGGCATTTTTCGGCTAGGAAGATCTTTCTAACTAAACCTGTGATGACAATTAAATGCATTAATATTTTATAAAAAAATTTTCTAACTTGTTTGGCATTGACTTTGAATTTTATTCCTATAATAACAAACATGTCTTATTTAACTGAAAATTAATAATTTTTATTATTTTTAGTGCTCATTTTTTAAGTTTTCTAATTTGTTTTTTAAATTTTATTTTGATGTTTAGTGTAAGTAATGTAAATAACGTGTGTTTTTTGCTGTAGACTTAGTAGCTCAAAAATATTTCCGTATTTCTTTATTTTTAAAATACAGGCTTAGGTTAAGGAAGGGTGAAATTTAGAGTCCAGCTCACTTGGGTCTAATACAATTATTCCCTTGTCCTAAGTGTGAGTTGCAGAGAAGATAGTGAGAGAGGCTGATAGCAAAAGGAGAGTGATAAGAAAGGCAGGTGCTGAAGTAAGGGTTAGAGGAAAGCTTCATTCTTTTACAAATCTGCTTGTTTGCACGTTTTTAATAATTCAGTGTTGCAGCGCCTCTGGTGTCAACGAGGTGTATTAAATTTTCAAAACTGTGCTTAGTAGCCTTTTTATTGGTAAGTTTACTTCGCCGATGATTCTGCTACACAATATTGACGAAAGGGGGCGCTTTAATAGTAGTTTAGTGCCTTCATCACGAGAACTTTTCCTTTAATAACTGATACAAAGGGACACTAATTTACATCAGAAAAATACATGGTGTAGTTATTTAATGACTGTAAGAGACCAGGCCCAAGCCCAGGACTTTCAGTTTTTTACTCAACGTGCTAACTAATTAAGTCAGTGCCACCATATTTTTTCGGCCAACGCCACCCTATATTTTTTTAAATATTGCATTGGGTAGTTATTTTTTCTGCTTTTAATAGTTGCTTTAAATGTTTCTTATCTTATGTTATTACTTACTTCAACTTTAATTTATTTTTCTAAATGAATAGTTTGCAATACCAATTGAGACTTAGCTTAGTTGCTTAAATAATTAGAAATATCAAATAAAAAAAACATACGATTATTAATTCTTCATCTGGAACAATTGTCACAAATTTTCTTTATTGTTCACACAAAATGCAACTGACTGAAAAAATATGTTTTGTATTAATGTTAATCCTCAGATATTAACTTACTTTCGGAAAAAACAAAACGATATTAAATTTTCTTTCCCTTCAAATAACTGAAAAAAGTAATAAATAAAAAGGTACTGGAATTTTAAGAACTATTTCCTTTACTCCATCCAAATGCTTACCCACTAGCCCTTTTCTGCACAATTACTAATGTCCAGAAAAGGGGGACGCTCATTGAATAACTCAACACATGCATTCCTTAAATATTTTAAGAAAGAAAAAAACAGCCACCCACAACCAACCCCCAAATTGTACACTTCTCCCAAGAATGCAGTCGTATGGTGGTTAGTTGTATTTGTCATTTATGTTGCTGGCCTGTTTCAATATTCTGAACAAATTTCTCCACCATAAAAGAAACTTCGAATGGTATACAAAAGCATGTATGTATGCATGTATGTCTTTCTATTAGAAGCCACCAAGGATTTGTTGCGCTTGGTTGAAGTAATTTGGTTGGTTATTTAACAAAAATTGTTTATGAGTTTTGACTATTTGTAGCCCCCCTAAAAAAAATTATTATATATATTTTTATTTATTTCAAATTAAATTTTTTCTTTTATTTTATTTCATACAGTGGTCACTGTTGTTTAACTTTTAAAAGGGGGGAGTGTTTGTGGGGGTTGGTGTTTTTTACTCTTAAAAAAGTTTTCTTGAAATTTTTAGAGATATAAAGATTTTTGCTGCTATAACAACTGCATTTGATTGTATATAAAAAATAATAAATTGCTTAGAAATGTATATATGTATTTATGTATGTATATGTAAGTGTGTATTAGTTTTGAGAGTATCTGTGAAAATACGTTGAATGTATAGTTTGACCATTCAGCAGTAGTTTTATAGTTTCAGTGTGGTCTTGCATAGAAATGAACTGTTTAATAACAAATTAAGTAGTTGATGTTAACATGCATGCAATATTTATCAGCAGCGAAGAAATGCTCATATAGTTAAATATGCATGTATGTGTAGATACAAACATTATAACACACTCATGCATATAATTATGCATTAGTTACATATATACAAATGTTCATACCTAAACATTTAAAGTGTAATGATTTATTCATAATATTAAATTGTTTTGCTTTTTTCTGTAAAATTGTTTTTTTTTTAAATCAATTTTTTATCAGAACGATTATTTAGCTGCAAAAATAACATTTGTATGTGTGAACCAGAACGAAGTAATTCCTCTACATGTTATTAAAAATTTACATAAAAAGTATTGTAATAGAATTGCCAATTGAAGCTAAATGGAATTTCCCCAGGCAGTTATTTAGCAGATGTATGTATATTAACCATTTTAAAATTGTTTTGTTAGAAAAAAAATCTATGGAATGTGTTTTGAGCAGAATTCTAAATGGCAGCCGGCACAAAACGAATAAACTTTTAAGGTGTGGTATTCATACTAGCTTCGAAAAACGCCTCCCTTAAACTTAAAAAAGCTAAAATGGAAATATGTAGCGCTGAGTATAAAGAGAATTTTTGATTTTAAGTTAAGGCTTGTTAACGTTAATGATCTAAAATTTTAATAGGCTTGGATTACTTTTCCATATGAAGCACAACCTTTGCCGGTTCATAAAGCGCAATAAATACCAAATTTACATTAAATATTTTTTCATAAAATATGTTACATAAAAAACTTATACGTTTTTTAAGTAGGAGGCCTGGAAAAGCAAATCAGATGAGAAAATTTGCCAAAAAATAGTTCAGAGATTCAGGCTACACCATATTTTTATATCACTCTATACCATTACAGCGTTATATTAAATAGAAATAATTTTGTGTAACAAATTATGAGGATATTTTTTTTTTGGCAAAAACTTGTAGCAACTTGAGAACTTTTTTAAGCAAAAGTGAGCTGCATCGCTGAACAAAGTTTGGTTTGGAAATCAAAATAAATATAGATTTATGCTGCAGCCCTTTGGTCGAATTGGCGTCTCATTCGATGGCCATTTGTTTTTAATAATTGCATGATTTGAATCTTAAATGATCTTAAGCCAGGATCTCACTATACAAAATGTTCCCTTCTTTTGGCCAAAACTAAAAAAATACATATTGAAAACTGCTCAATTTTTGCTCTAATGTAATTTCAATTCTATCTTTAAATTAGTTAAAAAGTAGGGACTATACACACTGAATACAGTACAAATTTCAGAAGAAATTTTAATCAATTCTATACATATATACATATATATATATAATTTATATACATATATTCCTAAAGTGGCACTTGGATTAACATTTCAATATTATTCTCATTCTCTCCTTTTTTTTAAACATCAACCAGCCTCAGACTAATTAAAAGAATAAAGGAAAAAAGCAAGCAAAAGATTATATTAGTGGCATTATTATGTACATGCCATAATAGACTAGAAAATTTTTATAAACTACAGCGGCTAAATACAGCAAAATCAGTAAAGCAAAGCAAGGGAACGAAGAAAAGTAAACTAAAAGTTAAAAAAAAAACAGAAACTTAATAAAAACAACACTTGAAAACTAATTAAAGCTTAATAATAGCAAAAATAAAATAAAAATAAGCAGCAAAGAAACAGAAAATTCTGCTAAAGGAAAAAGTTTGTTATTAAAGCAAAAAAAAAATCAACTAGACCGTTTAAAATTTTAAAGAAACAAATAAGCGGAATTACAAAATCTCATAAAAAGGATACACGGTCTAGGAAAACTAAAGACTTTTCTCAAAAAGAAAGTTAAATATATATATTCTATATATACAAAACTTTAGCAAAAAAAAAAATCCTTGCAAAAGACTTGAATTAAATGTCTTTTCAAAATAAAAATTTTCTTGCAGCATTTTTCCCAGACTTTGCGCTCTTTTCCTTATTGCGGATATAATGAAAAAATAACAAATCAATGAGTTACAATAACAAAGACTTTTTCTCGTTTGTGTTTCTTTTAGCTTTTACTTCTTTTTTTTTTTTTTTTTTTTCTTTTGAAAGGCAAAGGCAAGACAAAGAAATAAAACAAACCCTTGTCATTTCATAAAATATCAATAGTTTAGGTAAAGTGGCAAAAAATTGTTAAAATAACACAAAAAGAAAATATTTGAAGAGGAAAAAAAAACGGAAATAAAACCCATAATACTCAACATAGGTAGCAGCAGAAGTTTGGGTGTGTGGGTGTTTGGTGGTAATTTTCACTCTGACAATGAGTTAGAACAACATTGTCTCGCACTTGCTTGTTTGCTGATAGAAGGTGTTAGTTAGTTAGTTGGGCAGACAAAGTATGAGAATTTATAAATCCGCTTAAAATTAAATTGTTTTGTTAAAAGATTTATTTTTTATTTCTGTCGATCCTTTATGTACTTGATTTTGTATAATTTTTCCTTTTGTTTTCGTTTTCTTTTAGTTCGCACATCAAATGAGTTGCGTTTTGCTTTTTATTTAATAATATATTTATGCTTAAATTTAAATTGGCTTATTTTGGATTTTTTTTTAAGGGAAGAGAGAAGGTAGTTGAAGGAAAAGTTAATGTTGTAGAAATACTGACACAACCCTGAAAAGTTAAAATATCTTAGTTTCGAATAGCAAAAGCGATGTAAAATTAGTCCTTTATAAAAATGTAACCTACTATGACTGACCAGGTCCTTAAGGATCTTTCACGAAATTTTTAAGATTCCATGACTTTTATGCTTCAAGTGTTCCAAAGCAATCTTACAAGTTTTCTTATTATTTAACTAGTTTAAATTTGTTGGCAAAATAACTACATGACTACGTTGAGTACCAGCAAGGTTCCTAGGGATCTTATTTATATCTAAATGTAGTATTTTCCTATATTATATTATCTGTGCACCACTGCATTATCATTGAATATTGAACACACAAAAATTCATAACTTGGCAGCACTGTTTCACCCTGTACCGTTATCTTTCATCAAAATGCCAGGGTGCCCAGATTTCTTTCGACTGTCATTCCCAATTTGAAAATTTTGATCCCCGAAATTCCCTAAAAAGTAATTTGTACTATCCCCCAAAAATCCTTACTAAATATAATACTAATTCAATTTATGTAATTATTTTCTTAGGAATATTTTATTTTCACGGTGGTTCATATTATTTGTACAAATGGTTCATATTTAAATATGTACATATTTCTATTATATTGCAAACAAATTAGTTAATCTGATTAATTAAATCAAAAAGTTCAGAGTCGAAATCTGTAATATGAAATTCTGTATAGTTCTCTAAAGAATTTTTTGGTACATAGTTTTAGAGTTACAGAATTTTACCATTTCTGGAGATGGATCAAAAGTGTCACAACAAATTTCACTATTTTTAAAATATATATAAATTCTTAACAGAGATTCGAGCAATTTGCACTGTATTTAGTATTTATTGAGTTCATTGCCGAAAAAACTCTTTCAACGCAAGCATTGCTCCTTGATACACAAAGTACATTTTAAATCATTATAGTTCTTTAGACGCCCGTGACCCAACGGCATCTTGATATGATATAAGCTCCTACCTAAAACATTTTTGAGTTGCTTGCTATTTGTATATGAAATTTTAACTTGGAAGTTGTATACGTGTAAACCAAAAATCATTTGATGAGTAATCTTGCCAATGGGAGTGCCTGTTCTTCGATATGTCTTGTAATAAATCTTGTTTAAGTCTTGCCAACAACAAATGTTAAAAACGAGTTCATTGTTACCAGTAACAATTTTTATTTTAAGCATTTTTCTTAACAGTTTATATTATTTATGACATAAAAAAAAACAATTGGAAAATGTATTGAAATTAAAATAATTAAAAAAAAATATATGACAAATATTAAGTAAAATACCAATCCCCATAAAATCTCCATGACATAAAAAATATCCCTAACGAATTCCTCAATCCCCAAACCAAAATTTGTATTCCCATTTGCAAAAAAAAAAAAAAAAAAAATCCGACTTGGGTATAAATCCTCTAATCTGACAACACTGGTTTAGTTTTTCGTATAGCGTTAATCGCTAATCAGGAATAATTTCTTAATCGGGCTTAAGTGCAAGTAGATGGACATGGCCGCTGATGAAGTGCGTAACTGCACTTAAAATTATAGTTATTTCCCCCAGCTAATAAAGTGTTTTAGTTTAATTGTTCTTCTCTTCTTTGGAAACCCACATTGGTTAATAAAAATATTACATTCAATAAGAACTGAAAACAGTGAACTTAAGCCCGATTAAGAAATTATTCCTGATTAAAATTCACTCTAGTTCAATTAAATTTAATATTTATCAGTTAGTTAGCTAATGTTTGTTACTCGAAACTAATGTTGCTTTTCTAGTTTAATATATTTTGTATAAGAAACTACAAGACTAAATGGAAATTTTTTTTAATATTTCATGTTATTTGTTTAAAAAACCATACCAGTTGAACAAATGCTGCGCAATGTTAATTTTTTACATTAATTAATTAAAACATATATAAATTTCGCTATGTATTAACTAAAGAATAACTTAACCTATTTCGGTACTTATTTTTGCTCACCACATTTTTTATTGTCTCTAGAAATAGATCGTAGTTAAAATGACCAAGGATGATGTTGCTGTACAAACAATAAGCACAAAGTTCTAAGGTTAATGTCAAAAGTTTTCACATATAAACAATTGACATATCAAATTATGTGAATGGCGCAATAAATAATTTTTTGAAACAATAAGTTAAAAAATAATCTCGAAATATTTTGATATTTAAATTAAACACAAAAAAAAAATATGATAAGTTTTTGTATAAAAATATATGTTTCTAAAACTGATTTTAAATTGTATAATTGTCTTTAATTGGTTTGTTGAATATATACTATACATATACATAGTACATTATTTTAGTAAATAAAAAATGTGTTTTACTTTCATGAATTTTGCTTTTTAGTTTTACGAATTCTGTGATAGATGCTATTTCATTAAAAATATTATTTGATTTTATGAATTTGGTAATTGAATGCAAAATAAAGTTTATTTTGTGTGTAATAATCTGGCCTATTTTCTAAATATCTTACAAAAATTACAATTTTAAATGGCAATGATAATACAGTAGCAAGGTAATACAGTATCTAATGTCAACACAGGCAAACCATCCAATTGAAAAAATGAGAATAATAACATCGGCCACATGGTACTTTAAAAAATCAAATTTACATCGTGATTCAGATATTCCACTAGTTATTGCAGAAATTGCCAAAAATGCAGGCAAATATTTAACAAAACTCGAGTTACATTCTAATCCACTTGCTCGTAATATCTTGAACTTTACTGGACACATCCGTTTAGGGCTCTAATACGCCACAGTCCAGGTGAAACTTCTTGAAAATATTTTTGTGCTTAATATGACCGATACTGTTTGGGCCTAATAATTATATTTAGATTTAAGATTTGAATACTTATTTTTAGTTCATTTTTGAAGATACAATAAATCAATTTTTAGAACAAAAATGCGATGAAGCAAATTTTCCGGGTGATGTGGTCACTATTCAGTTGATTGATCACCTCTCACTTGTTTTCGAGATATGGCAATAATATTATAAAAAATACTGAGCAGCGTTGAAGTTCCGTAACTAAAACTGTTTGCCACCAACAAAAAATATTATCAAGCCACATATTATCAGTCATGATTACAATTGCAGAGTGGGCAACAAATTCTAAGATATACAAAAATACATCGATTAGTTGCTGTTTAAATTATTTTTTTTTTTAACTCGTAAAATATTTTAGGCAATTTCAATCTTATCAATAAATATTTTATAGATTTTATGTTATTGAAAAATCACACAAACTCACACTCATGCGGAGCTTAATCGCAAAAGTTATCACGATTTTGTCAAGTTTTTCTTTTAATTTCTTTGAAAAAAAAAATAAAAATTATTTATAAAACAAAATTCTAAGAAGTCTTAGATATCTGGCAGTTCGCATTGCCAGAATATTATATAAGCAGATTTCCTCGAAAAATAAATATTAATAAAAAATATTAAAAATCTAAAAACTGTGTTCCTAGAAGAAAAGTTATGAAACACAAGTTTAGTAAAACTGAAAAAATAAAATATTTCCAAATACAGCCCTGCTGCTCAAATTCATTCGAAATATGTTTGCATATTTTGTATATAAGTATGTACGTATGTATGTATGTATATATGTAATTGTATAAATATACAAATTTTGTTTACGTTTAATTATTTCCAAATATAAAGCATGCGAACGACATTGATAGCTGTTGTCCTTTTTATTCTTTGTAAACTATACCAAAATAAAACATTCATTTTCATACCACAAAGAACAAGATTCCATTCAAATTTTTATGATTTCTAAGGAAATTTTTATTTACAGCCAAAAAAAAACAAGAACAAAAAAAGGAATATATATCAAGATAAAAAACTTTCATAAAGTTGTAAAAAAAAATTTGTGTATAAATAAAGTAAGTAGAAAAACTGCCTTAAAAATGTTTTCAAATCTGTAAGAAGAAGTCTCTTAAATAAAAAAGCAATAGACTATTAAAACTTTTGCTTGATTGGAGGATTGACAGTGGTAGGTAAATGTAGAAATAAATGCAAAACTTTAGAGATTTTTATCTCAAAGTCGAAGAAATTTGTATGAAAGTCTAGACTTGTGTGCCAAGCAGGCTTTTTAAAATGTATATACAAGAAAATAATTGTTAAATAAAGGAAAGTTGTGTTGTTTGAACAAAAAAATAATAATAATAATAATAGTAATCGTAATAAAAAATAATAATATAAATGTAGAGTAACCAAAGAAACAGTAAAACTTTTGTGACTGTTAACAAGTAAAAGGGAAAGAGAAAAGAGAAAAGAGAAAAAAAATAAAGAACGCAAAAAAATTAAATAAAGTCAATTTTAGTTAAAGCAAAATCCTTAAAGTATGCTAAACTTTTTTTTAATATTTTTATTATTTTTATACACAAGGACAGATGTGTCATGCAAATGCATGTTTTGTTTTCTCTCTATAATCGGGCCTGTTCTTCAAATCACGATATGCCAAGTCACGGTAATTTGAAAAGAAAATTTAAAAAAGTTTAATCATTGCTTTTGTAAATTGCACGATTTATAGCGATGGAAGTTAGAATCAAATATTCTATTATACATAACAAAAACTTAAATTGCAATAAAAACCCTTTAAAAAGTCAGCTATTACTAGTTTGCTTTTGAAATCAACGTGGTTTAAATCACCGTAATTTTCAGAACAAGTCCAAATGACAAAAACTAAATAGATATCTTTACAAAACAATGAATTTGCGTAAAAATGGCATCGATTTGTTAGTGCTGCGTATTTTTGCATATTTTTCTCAAAATTTATATTTTTATATAACTTGGTCAGTCATAAATGCATATCTTTGAGATGTGAAATTTCACAAAAAATAATTTTCTAAAAAATTCAAAACTATTTGATGGTTTTTTCGAAGTGCAAAACGATTATACAAATATGCACACACACCTACCAAAAATTTAATACAAACTGGCATTTTGATCATATCAAGAGGCAAATATCTGCCATATAAAGCTATTCGGCGGAAACTAATAGCTGGTATTCAATTCCCTGTAATGGTTCAGCTTAAAAAAATAAACAACTATATATAAATAGAATAATTGAAATTTGAACCGATGTGCTCAGACTGGCGTTGCCAGTCCTTTTTAAATGCCCAACAGCTTTCTGAGAGCAAACTGATTGAACTTCACATTCAGAAACATAAAACAGTTTAATTTTTAAATGAAAAAAAAATTAAAAAGAAAACATCTTAAGTGAGACAATTTTAAAATTTTTAGTTGAACTATAGTGAATTTTAATCAGAAATAATTTCTTAGTCGGGCTTAAGTTCAGTAACTTCAATTGTTGTTGAATGAAATATTTTTATTAATTAATGTAAGTTTCTAAATAAGAGAAGCGAAATTAAATTAGACTTTGTATTAGCTGGGGAAAATACCGATATTTTTCTGTGCAGCCACGCACTTCATCAGCACCCAAGTCTATCTACTGGGGTAGAGATTGTTATTAACATCAGCTATTTAACGCAAATTTTCAATGAAATTGAATATGAGAAATGATTATATTGTGTATACAATTATTGATTTACCTTTGGTAAGCACATTTTTAAGTATCACTATTCATTTTTTTTTATCCATTTTTTCATTTTTCTATTCAGGTTAGCACGAAGTTATGTCACTCCATATAAGTATGTTTAACCATTCTTGCTTATCTTTTACAATCATCACATTAATTATTTTTACTTATTCGATGTACTGTCGGTAAATACATGTAAGTATTATTGTAGGGGATATTATGTTACATTGTTTTATCGTAAAAGATAAGCAAGAATGGTTAAACATACTTATGTAGAGTGACATAACTTCGTGCTAACCTGAATAGAAAAATGAAAAAATGGATAAAAAGAAAATGAATAGTGATACTTAAAAATGTGTTTACCAAAGGTAAATCAATAATTGTATACACAATATAATCATTTCTCATATTCCATTTCATTGAAAATTTGCGTTAAATAGCTGATGTTAATAACAATCTCTACCCCAGTAGATAGACTTGGGTGCTGATGAAGTGCGTGGCTGCACAGAAAAATATCGGTATTTCCCCCAGCTAATAAAGTCTAATTTAATTTTTCTTCTCTTCTTTAGAAACTCACATTAATTAATAAAAATATTTCAATCAACAAGAATTGAAATTACTGAACTTAAGCCTGACTAAGAAATTATTTCTGATAAAAATTCACTATAGTTCAACTAAAAAATTAAAATTGTCTCAAAAAAATTTATTTCAATAAAAAATTTTTAACGAATATATAAAATAATTAAAAACATATTTTTTTTCTGTAAATTTTTTTTCGATATTTTAGTGTTTTAGTGTTTTTAAGAGACTATTTTAAACTATTAAGTCAGTAGAAAACTGACTTCGTTAAAAATATATTTTTGCCCACAAGACGCCATAAATTATATACCCTCCTTATAATCCGGTTCTGAAGGTGTAAATGCCATATTAAAAATCATAAAATGTTTAAGTCAATGGTATTTTTTAATTATATATTTATTATCACACACAGTAATTTATTTTTTTTATATTCCACAATTTCATAAGTAAGAAAAAAATGACTTTATAATTTTTTTAGACAGATTTCGCATGCATCAGTTTTTTTTGTTCAAAGAAGCATATCAAATGTTTATATTTCTTTCACATCTCTCTCATACTACACAGAGCAAGAAAACTTGATACCAGTGAATCAGGTCCAACTTAACATGAATTATTTACTTTTAAGATGATGGTGAAAATGTTTAAAATATTTTAATTTTATAAAAGATCCGTAAAACGTATTCTTTAACGACATCTCTTTTATACAACTTTTTTAGGGCAAAAATATGTTTAATGAATGAGATCCATAATGAACACAAATATTTTGCAAACTTCTCACGAGTTAAATTCGGATATAGTTTTTGAGTTTGACAGACAGAATCTATTTTATTCTGAGGTATATTTTTTGAACAAATATTTTTTACTTACTGTTACTAAAGCAAATAAAAAATTTTGAAGCTTCAACTGATTTTTAAACTTCTTTTTTCTTTGAGAAAATAAGCAAAACTTATAAATCCTTCAAAATTTCCATAACACCAAATCAAGAGTAAGAATTTCATAATTTGTTTAATTATTCTTTAAAAAAATTATTCAAAGTTTCAAACTGCAATATATTAGAAAATACAACGACACTTCTACACCTTTTCACTAAAATAAATTGTTTTCCTATTAGCAGCCCTAAATTGCCTGCATAAAACGAAACTACTTTTAATAATCCTAATAAAACCATATTTCAAAGTTCTTTACCAACTTTAATTAAACCTCAAAATTTGCTTACATACCTTTATGATGTCTTATGTGATGCTGATTGCTTCCTCCCATACAGCAGGGTTGTTCGTAATATAAATTCCATGTATTTTCATAATCTGAGTAGGCATAATCCACAAAGTTTAGCACAAGCAAAAGTATTTGCAAAGCCAACACATGAAATGTGGCTGATTTGTTAAATAATTTTAATGAGCCCATATTTCACTAACTCGAGAGCACACAATTAAAACAAAATAAATATATATAAAAATAAAACTTTAAAAATACTTTTTTTTTGTAAATGAAAATTCACACACCGTTGCGACTCATGTATATAATAATTTCTTTTTTTTATGAAATTTTCAATTATTTGAGCAAAAACCACACTTTAAATTTTAAACTGAGCTTTTTTTAGATTTTTTTTTTATTAAAATTTTTTACACATTTTTATATATTTCTTTTCAATTTTCCTTATTAATTATAAAATTTTCTTTTCAACTTATTTGTTTTTAGCAGAATTATTTTTTATTTAACTTGTTAAGATTTGCTTTGGGATATTTAAATCCTTTTAAAATTTTAATTCTATTGGCTTGTTTTTATTGCTTAATTCTTATTTGTTTATTTAAAGAATTTCCGTAAATTCTTGTGTATAGTTTTTATTTGTATTTTTTTTTAATTTTGTAATTTTTTGTCAAACATGCGTTCCATTATGTTTTCTCTAGCACAAATCGTTACGAACTGAAATCTTAATACACGAAAACTGTAGTTAAATAAACTTAAAATTGTTATATTCTTTTTTCATACGAGTAAATCCGACATTGCAGAGAGACTTTTACCGTTATTTTCAACAATTGAGCATAAAATTTGCACCACCTCGCGGAGAGCAGCAAAATATGTTAGAAGTTTTTATGTTATTGTTATTTATTTTAATAGTTTTTAGACAAATGACACAGGTGTGCTTCTAGTTAAAAACACTTACTTAAACATCCTGATTTGGAGAGTATCCTTTATAACAATAATAGCTGTAATGAGAAGAAGAGTAAAATGCATTAATTTTTTTTATACAAAATCATATTATTTGATTAGAGTTAGAGAAAGAGAAATTTCCTTTTTCTTACTTTAGTTCGCTCTGTGAATATTCTACATAGTTCTCTCTAAAAGAGAGAATTTCCTCTTTTTCCTGTGTGCATTTAATAGCTAAAGCAATAATATCCTTGGGTTTATTTTCAATTTTGCAATACTTTAATTTCTATTTAATGGTTGTAGTGAACTTGTAACTTGAGTGTCTTTTTTTATTTTATTTATATATTCGATTTCGAGCACTGACAAAAATGAACACATTTCAAGTGTAACAATAACAAAAAAAGTAGAAAACCAACAACAATAGCAAACCGTTTCACAAAACTATACAAAAGCCGTGGCAACAGCAAGAACAACAATAAAAATCAACTGAGCACTGAAGAAAAGGGATGTAATTCCTTTTAGTACATTTTTGTTATGTTGGCAAATTTGTTTGCTTATTTTCGTACCCAAATTAAAATAAATGGAAATCGAAGCAAAGCCGCGATAAACGTTGCAAGTGACAAAATAATTATTTTTGTAGCAGAGCAAAACATGCGTTTTTTTTGCGGGCAAGATCATTATTTTTTTTTTCAATTTTATTTAGCTTACAAAAATAATGATAACCAACATTACCTTTTCTTTTTGTAGCTCTGTTATAGAAGGTGATTTTTTAGCAACTTTCTTTTTGGCGACTCTGTTTTTGACAACTCAGCTATTTACGTGCTTCGTGCTACTAATGGACATGTTCAGTTTGGTCTATAATTTAGCCATTAATCGACTTACAAATTAACAACGCTCGCGGATTATTAAATTTTATTAACAAAGTTCATGCTCGGTTAAGAAAGTGCATCGTGCACTTCTTCCATTTTATTGTGAGTTTGGGCGACCTTCTGAGGCGGCTATTCGGAATCTTGGGACTAAATTTCGCAACAAAATTACATTATTGAACATTAAACCATCAACACGCTTACCAAGAGTGCGGAGAGAGAAAAATATCGCAGCCGTATCCGCCAGTATTGTTGATGACTGTGCCATTCAGCGCCATTCACAACAATTGGGCCTCTCGTGAATGAATGAATTATTAAGTTAAAGGCAAACACAGGACACTGCGACCAAAGTAGATCTAGTATATCTCTTGCCAGGTGCTAGAGCACCTCATCCAGACCTACTCTCCTGATGAATCTCAGGATCGCCAGTGGGTGTAGTGTTGGCAGTTCCCAATCCTCCAATAGGTGCTTGCCCAATTGCATATATCTTCTGTGGCATAAACACTTCTCAGTCCTTCAGAAATGCTCTGGGGTTTCATCGTCGTTTTCACAGAATCTGCACAGACTGTTACTCTCAATGCCAAGTCTGCTGAGGTATTTTCTCAGTCTACAATGGTCTGTGAGGAAGCCTGTGAGCATTCTTAGATTGTTTTTACTCAGGGACATGAGAGCTATGAAACGATTTTGGTTATACGTTCCAATCATTAGCTTTGCATGCCTCAACCCGGGGAGATTGAGCCAGAGGTGTTTCCTATTACTCTTGATCTCCGTCGATATATCTTCTCGAATTTTGTCTAATCCGAGTCCGCAAAACGGTTCTGGTCCGACCATGGGTGTGTAACGTTTTGGAAAATTCACGTCCGACTGGATGGTAGATAGATATGCTAGTAGGCTACATCTTCCTCATAGTATTAAATGTAGTAGCTGTCATGAACGGGGTAAAGAAGAGACCGGTTTTCACCTGCTCTTTGAATGACCAGCACTGCTCACGATTCGACACAAATTTCTAGGCAAACTTATACTAGACGACCTCTCATAGGTATCACGAGTTTGTATGTGTACCTTCATTCGTTACCTCAACGTACGGGGAAGTTCCCACTGAATTTAGTACTGAGCCAGACCTTTTTGTTAGGATAAGTCTCGGATGAGTAAACTCAAACGTAATCCCCTTATACTTGATTAATTTTAAGTAGCATATAGTTAATCCCAATCAGAACCATCTTAGAGATCAATTGAAATCAACTGAGAAGTTGCGAGGTCACAAAGAAGACATATGCGTGTTACATAAATAAGAAGAACGCATCACAATAGTCCGATATACAAGTGAACTAGGTCTCACCATCAATATGAACTCTATCAAAAAACAACACAGAAGACTTAATTTTCCGTTTTATGTTCGAATAACCAGCCTTCTATATCTCAAGATATCGCACATATATAGTGAAACCTCAATTCATTGGGCTGGATTTACCGAAATAACTCTTGAATGACTGAAACTAACACAAACAAATTTTTTTTACTAACACATTTGCAACACTTTCATGCTTAATTGATCAGTGTCAGTCAATGGAATGGTCATTTTGTGAGTAGTAATGATAGATATATTAATCAATTATATTTTTTTCACTCTAATATACATTATATGTTGGATAAAAGAATTAAAATTTGTAAAAGTAGTAAAAAATTCTTGTGTTTGTCAAAAAAAATGTAAGATAAAATCATAAATGAATATATGAAAATTTTCAAATCTTAATTTAAAATATACATATGTTTATATTTCTTTTTTCAAATTTTAAATATTGAAAAAGAGCAAGATACGTAGTTGGTATCTAAAAACAGAATTTATATTTGCTTTTTAAATTATTTCGTGTTTAAATTAAAAAAAGTTAGTTTTTAACATAAAAAATTAATTAAATTTAATCAATATAAAAATTATATATTACAATAAAGGATATAACCGTCAACTGTGACTGGTTTATCCATTGAGTATGATTACTTAATTTATTATAGTTGACTTGTATATCAAGCAATCATGAGTAGTCAACTGTGATGAATATATTAGTCAGGATTGATTAATTAGAGTTGATAGGTATATTCAGCAAGTATGACTTAGATTTTAATTTATGTTCTTTAGTCGATAGAATAGAATTCACTAGTTAGAAAGCGATGCACAAGAACGTACACAAAAGCTTCCATCACGTATTTCATTAGAAACTTTGCTCTACCCAATGACTAATATATCTTTCACCACTATTGATTAAATGACCGATCAATTGAATGGAACTGCCCTGGTAGGAAATATAGCACTTCTCAAAATAGAATCTCTCGATTCAACTCGATTGTTTGAAAGTAGCAGGCAGGCATATAAACTCACTTACTAACCATGTGGACTTAATATTTTTTACATAAAAAATAGCTTTTTTAGCCTTTTTGAAAAATTACTTTTTTATTTAACTACGCCAAGGATTTAGTTGATTAAAAAAACAGTTTTTAAAACTTTTACTTAAGTTTTCATTTAAAAGGACTTTCGCAATTTAATACTCAAATTCAAAGTCTTTAGTTAACTAATGAAGGTGGTTTAACCAGTGAAATTGATAAGGAAATTCGTTAGTTAAACACCAGCCGTTAGTTAACTATAAACTGTAAATTTGGGCCTTAATGGTACAATTTCGCAATTTGTATTCTCCATCACTGATACAAACACAGTATACAAAGCGTCTGCATGCATGTGCAAGTGAGTGTAAGTATAGTTTTCATGGCTAAAGGTAGTTTAAAAGTTTGTGTGTATATTTTTCCGAATAAGTATAATTTTCAAGGGTAATACCGGCTGATGCAGCACTTGTACACTCTGCCATATAACAAAATGATGCTGTCTGTTCCATTTATCTGCCTGTCTGACTGTCTCTCTGTCTGTCTTGTTGGTCTGCGCGTATTATTTGTGTGAGTTTTATAAAAGTACTTGTGTGGTTGTGTAGAAAATTAAATGTTTCATAGTGTTGGTTGCCTTGTTTGTTTGTGCTTATAAATCTAAAAATTTTTACCCTTTTTCAGCGCGCACACACACACACATATACATATGTTGTAATATTTCCCGTTTAAATTTTTTTGATATTACTCTATTCTTACTTCCTTTTTTTAGTTTGCTTGCAACAAAATTATTATTTATGCGTGTGCGTGTAATTGCAAACTGGAGTTTATATTCAACTCGCTGTATCTTGCCACTGACTGTGTTATTTTTATCTTGTACGTTTAATTTGTGTACAAAAATTGCTTTCGTTGTAGCTGTTGCTGCAGACATTTGTGACAGACGGTAAAGCGTTGTTGGGTAAGAAAAATATTGTCTGGTAATGTGTCTAGCAGGATTTTTATAAACTTTATTTTAATTGTTTACTCGAAGTTACCAACTGTTAGAACACGGAATTTATGTCTTGTATTTTTCTTTTTAAAGGCTGTTGGCATATTTTTTAGTTTTAAATTTAGCAAGAGTTATTAGTAAGAAGAAATTCATTTGATTTTTGTATGTTTTTAATATTTTTGCAAAATACAATAATTGTAGGATTAAAATTCAGGAAATGTTAAGCAAATGCTTGATTATTATGGGCACATTTTTATCTTACTTAGCTTTACTAACAACAGTTTTTTTTTAACATCTATTGCTATAAATTTACTTTATTTGAAAAAGGAAATCTCTTCAAAAATTAATCAACAATTATTTGAATTCAAAGAGAATAGAAATTTAGCTTGAATGCAGGAAAGGCTTTGCTCAGAAAGAGCAACATCTTATTTACTGTAAGTATGAAATCTTATTTATCTCAGGTGCTTTTTAAAAATTTACAAAATATCATTAGAATGACGCTAAGCTCCTAATTATCTCAAATACTAGTAGTAGGTAGTTTCAAAAATACCACTAATGTGTGTGCCGTGAAATACCCAATTTACATTATACACTTGTAATAAAATTTCATGAAATTTTTTGCACGAAATTTTTTATTTTCTAATAGCATCGCTATAGTAGAGAAAGCTAAATACAGAGTGATATAATATAAAACTCTCAAGCATTTTTGGCAACATTTTTGATCTAATTTGCTTCTCCAGGCTTCGTATTTACAAATGAAAAAAAGAAAACTCTCTTGCAACTACTAATGCATAATGCAACTCAGGTCAAAATGTCTTTTCTGCCAGTGCCAATTTTAGAAAAAAAATAATTTTACAACCTTGCAAAAATGTTGACTCTGAGAGGTTTAAAAACACTGAAAAGAGTCATTTGACAAATACAAAGTCACCTGACATGTATAATGCTCTAACGAACATTCAAATGATTTTAAAATGAAACCAAAAAAAGCATTTAAATTAAAAAGAATTATATTTAATTGGACTTTATGAATTTTCGTAATAAAATATTTATCTTTTGTCTACCTTTTTTAAAAAAAAAAAAGGTGACGAAGAATTATTTAAGAAAATACTTTTTGAGATTTCTACAAGATTTCTACATTTAAGTAATAAAATATATTTATTACATTAGTATTTTTAATATTGTTACGTTTTTACCTGTTAAAAACTTTATTCTTGTAGCTTCAAATATTTGCAATTACTTGAAACGTCACAAGTGTACAATTTTTATCAAATCAGAATACTTTATTTACTAAAAACTCATATTAACAACTATAAAAGGACACAGTGTTAAATTATTAAATGCGGGAATAGCACGATGTTAACTTTTTGTTCTTTAAGGCCTATTATGATTCCAACAGAACGAAACGCCTTTGCCGCTGGTGGAGACATTTTCTGTGGCCTTAAGAAACTCTCAACACTTAACCACATGTGATATAAAGCTGCATAGTTCAATAATTAATTAATTCAGAGTATGGACTTAAATTGGTGACGTAAATTGGTCTTAATGCCGTTTGAGAAGCAAATTACGGCAAATAAAATGCTGAACCAATTTTTGAAATATTTTGAATATATAAAAAAAAACTATGGGCCTCATGTGCAGTAATTTGAAGCTTTCTAAGCGCCTTTCCTTAACTCATATTCACAGCTTACGCTTATTAAACGAGTTTGAACAGAAATTCATCCGTCTTGAAAAATCAGCCATTGCAGAGTCTATCCAAGGGTACTCCATAAGAAATTTTACCATATTATTTTTAAAATAAATATAAAATTAGTTTTTTTAATTTGAATAATTTGTATTAATAAATTTATATAAGTTGTTCATGCATAAACAACTTTTACATAAAAAAAACAATATCCTTTTTTAATTGTACCATTAGACAGTTTAACCTTGTTTATCAAATAAAGTTTCAATTTGTTACACCATGACTTAAGTGCTTCCTTTAAGATTTTGAATAAGCCTAAATATTTTGTTTGTTTTATATTTTTCTTTATTTATTTTCTCTTCAAGCAAAATATTATCAAAATAAAAATAAATACCCAGAAAAATGTTTAAATTGCCAAGGTGACCGCAATATTGTTATACTCGAGTGGGAATGTATCGTGTCTGTATATCTGGTTTATTTCTGTTTCAAGTCAAGCAAAGAACTTAAGAAATTTTTGCAAAAGTATTAAAATTTAAAAAAAAAATGTTATATGAAGTGCACTCGATAAGTCTTTAAAATTTTTATTCATTTATTTAACAAGTAACTTCAAAATAATTGAGCCGTTTCTCTAAAACAATACATTAGAATAAAGGTTTCATATGAAAATGATAATACGGTGCTAGGGTAATACGGTACCTTTTCAGTATAAAATTGCCGTTGTTATATGTCGTGTTAAGACGATACTGAAATGGGAATAGTTACGAATATAAAACAATCTGATATTTCCTGTGTTGTCATTTTGTGGTATCATTTTAAAAAAGTGTGCAATTCCGTTGAAATTATGTTTTTTGTTTGTAAAACAATGCCACTCAACGAAAACTATCCGAAATGGCAAACGTTATCACTAGTACACACTATTACGATGCCACAAAATACTATAACGTTTACTAGCCATTACTAAATGTAAATGAAAAATATGATAAATATAAATTAGAAAAATATCCAAAACGGAAAAAATGGGCACGTTACAACTTTTCTCTTTTAAATCGATTTATTATTAAAAGCCCATTTTCATCCTGTATGAGGGTCAATAAGTCCGTGACTTTACGAACTTCCCTCGTAGTTATATAAAATGCAACACTGTTCCCATCAATTACCACCTGTTAAAAGACTACTGTCAAATTTTGAAAAAGTGTCGTCATTTACTTTGCGTTTAACAGCTTTTCAAAACATACAATCTCGTGTATTTTTCTACAAATGGAAAAAAGTGAATTTCGAGTGCTCATTAAACATTATTTTTTTGCGAAAAAAACCGTCAATCAAGCACTATAAATACTATTTTTTTTAAGCCTCCGCACTATCGATCTCAATTTTAAAAAAGTGGTTTTCTGACTGTCGTTGTGGTCGCACAAGTACAAATGACGCTGAAAGTTCTGGACGGCCAATTGAGGTCAGTACACCCGAAACTGTCGAAAAAATCTACGATATGGTATTGATCGATCGAAGAGTAAAAGTGCGTGAAATTGTTAATGCCATAGGCATTTCATATGGCAGTGTAGTTTCGATTTTAAGTGATCAGTTGGGTTTAAGAACGTTGTCTGCAAGATGGGTGCCGCGTTTGCTCTCAAGTGACCATAAAAGTAAACGTGTGACAACTTTAAAGGATTGTTTGAAGTTGTTTAACCGCAATCGGAATGAGTTTTTGCGGTGTTCTGTAACTCTGGATAAAATATGTCGCCATTACTGTACTCTGGAGAGCAATCAGCAGTCTAAACAATGGATTTCTCCGGGTGAACCTGCTCGGAAGAAGTACAAGGTAAGTTTGTTCGCCAATAAAGTGATGGCAACAGTTTTTTGGGATACACGCGGGATAATCCACGTCGATTACCTTTCAAAAGGAAAAACAGTAAACACCAAATATTATGCTGAAAAAAACAACCCCATATGGCCAAAAAAAAAATTTCTTTTTCATCAAGATAATGCACGGGTGCACACGTGTGCAGTCTCAATGGCAAAACTTTATGAGTTGGGCTTCCAATTGGTATCTCATCCGCCATATTCTCCGGATTTAGTCCCTAGTGACTACTGCCTATTTCCAAACCTAAATAAATGGCTCGGTGGAAAGAGATTTAGCTCCAACGATGAAATTATTGATTAAAAAAAATAGTTCTTACTGAAGGGGATACAAAAACTGAAGAAACGTTGGACTAAGAGTGTAGAAATCAAAGATGACTAGTTTGAAAAATAAATTAACTTTTATGTAAAAACCTGTGTTTCTTCAAAAAGTCAGTCTTATATGCTGCATTAGCTTACAAAGCCTTAGAGATTAGTAAGAAGTTGTCAATAAGTGCCAATTGTTGCCGATAAAGAGTAGACAAGGGACAATATTTGCTGTGGTCTAGATGTGACGTCGACGACGCCATTCACAATAAGGGGGAATTTTTCTACTGAAATGGGACTAACGGCAGAATTCGTAAAAATAAATAACAAAACTCGCAAAAGCTTAATGGAATGAAAAACGCATTTATTCAATAGTAAAAATAATTTAATAATTCATTAAAGCAAATAAAGATAATAAAAAAAACTTCGTTTATGTCTGTTAAAATAAGAAACTGGAATGTTTTTTTCAGTTTAGGCGTTGTTTCCATGACTGTCTTTTGGAAACGTATTAAATTTTATGTTACATTAAATAGAGACAAAATTAAAAAACAATAAAATCATAAAAAATGTTGCAAGAAAGACCAACAAATTCGAGAGATTCTATTTTCTGTGCAGTTTTAGCTGCAAATGTATAATTTTACATATTTGATCCTCATATGCTGGTGTCTTATCTCGCAGTAGCTTGATTCAAAATCTACTTATTTTTTCCAATTATAAAATCTTACAGCGTTAAATTTTTTATATAAAGCTGTACATTATCGGCCTAGTATATCGACTCTAGTACTAAAATTTTATATAGATTCCCTTAAATTTTTTTCAGTGAATTTATTTGAAATGACTGCTACGACTGACCTGAAAGCAGTAGGTTGAGGCATGAGTTTGCTATTTTTTTTTTTTTTTTTGAAATAAGAATTATTTTATTTATTCTTTCCATTTTATATTTTTTTCTCGTATATATTTTTTTTATTTATAAAAAGTAGCTTCCAATATAAAGATTAATTTCTTTTTGCAAATATTTTTAACTTTTTGCTCATGTTGTGGTTGACCACAAAAATAATTATATATCTTTATAATGGTTTCAGGAGGATTTTCAATTTTATTTTATTTTATTCTTTGTTTCATCTTTAAGGAGTTTTCTTTCTAAATTCCTTTAATTGAAAACAGCACTAAGCAAACTAAGGAATTGTTAAATGAATGTATGTACTTGGTTAAAAAAAAGAAATTCTGCAAAATAAAAAGGAATAAATTTATATTTTTTGTATATACATAAAACATCGTAAAAATTTTGTAAGCAACATAGTGATATTTTTTTTTTATAAAAAAGCTCTTGAAGTACATATACGGTGAACGCAATGCGAAAAAATTTTTGGGAAAATATAAGTCCGTGAGATTTTCGTGTGAAGAAAACTATCAGTCAAACCATAGCTAAGTTTAATGAATGCTGCGGAGACTCTTTGCCATGGGTTTCAATTTAAAAATGTTGTTTACTGAATTTCATTGGGGCCGTATCAGTAGGAAGATACCAAACGTTCTGGATGCCCATTTGCGGACTCTAAGCCCAAATCAATCTGTTTATTAGAATGAAAAAGATTGTGGAAGCCATAGGTAAATTAAATCTTTAACGTTGCTTAAAGTATTTAATACGACTCATTAACACCAGAGGCGCTGCAACACTCAATTATTAAAAACATGCAATAAAAGAAAAAAAGCAGAGTTTTAAAAGAATGACCTGTCTCCGATATACTATCAATTTCCTAACAAAGGTAACACCTAGTAATAGCAGTGGGCATTTATTCTCTCAAAGTTACTTCACTTAAAAAAAATTTATCTACTGGGTATGAAAAAGCTTTCTGGAAGGTGGATGTAATAATTTTGCAGGAGCCTTTGGTAACTCAGACACAACGCGAATAAAGTACTACTCCGCTTAGTAAAGTTGGATGAAACGTAGATACACAACAACATACCGAGACTAAACAGTAGTCAAAACATTGGCTTTTTGGGGCTGAGTTGGCGCAAAAGAAGACCAAGATGGGTTTGTCAGCCATTAGAGTTATTGCGACCGTTTTTTGGGATGTACGCGATAAAATACACATTGAAAACCTTCAGAAAGGCAAACAAAATAATGGCTAACAATAAACTAACTTCTTGGGTCGATTTAATAAGGATTAGAAAAAAAAAACGCAGAGAGAAAAAAGTTATTCTCTGCCAGGACAATCCAAAGTTGCAGTTTCATGATGAAATACTTGAATTTGACTTTGAATCCCTCTAAAACAAACTGTATCTTATTCACGAATTTATTGGGCCGCTCTCATAAGACTCACAAACATACATCAATCACTGAGTTTCTTCAAGTCAACTTAAATATGTCACTATGCTCCGTCATATTTTTTTATTTCTTCTTTACAGTTTTCAGCTTTAAATTCGTGCACACTTGGGTGCAAAAACAAATCTAGACTCAAATAAAATAAATACAAAGTGTTTCAAAAAAAAAGTCAATAAATGCTTGGCTTACAACAAGAAACCGGTGATTCTTGGGGACCTAAGGTATAAGTAAATCGATAGCTGGTGGCTCTTAGGATTTATAGAGCATTCCTCAAGACCGAACTGCTTACTGAGCGTGTAAAGTTTAAAAAAAAACTATAACTCGACAACTGCAGTGTGTAGAAGACTATCTAATGTTAAATGATGCACAAAATATAATTTTCATTGGAAAGTGAATCAAATAGTTTAAAGAGATCAGCAAAAAATTAGAAAATCCAAAAGCAGGGCGAACAAATTGTGAAGAAGGGAATAACCAACGTTCCTTACCTTTCAATTAAGAAGCGCGAAAGTGTTTTAAATATGCCTAAGTCATAATTATTCATAATTTTAAACAAAGCTGATGCCAGTTGATATAAATTTGCCATCATTCATTCCTAACCTGACCATCATTGACTCTTTCTTTGAGGGTTATCTGGGCACTTTTGATCGGAGAAGCGTGGTAAAAATGTTTTGCCGAAAACGCTACAGCTTTTGATGTTATTTAAAATAAATAAATTCCTTAATTGTGTATTTAAAAAAGTTATAAATATTTTTATTGATAAAGGGCTTAGTGATTTTTCAATTGATTCATAAAATACAATTTGCCCTGTGAAACTACAAAAAGTAAATTTGCAATGGACCTATTTGAAATCGTAATATTTTTTTTTAATTACTAAGAGCCTGCACAACAGATTTTCGTATTGTACATCTTTTATAATTCCCTCATAAAACAAAAATATTTCGTTTCAATATTTATCATTTGATCAGGCTAAAGTTCGTATCGCTTTTTAAGCCAAATTACATGTGATAATTATTAATGAACAAATAACACCAAAGTTAGTTGTAAATATTCTAACAAACTCATAGTAGAACGGCACAACTGGCTGTTTTCTAAGGTCACTATACGTTGTTCCGTTCTACTACGAGTTTGTTAGAATATTTACAACTAACTTTGGTGTTATTTGTTCATTAATAATTATCACATGTAATTTGGCTTAAAAAGCGATACGAACTTTAGCCTGAAAAAATTCTAAATATTGGAACAAATGAAGTTCGAACAATAATAATTAAAGTTAACTAAAAATATGTCGTATTCCTGAAAAATAAGTCTGTAAAAAAATTATCTAAATCATTTTCATTTTCAGCCTAATTGGGAAAAACTATTAAAGCTTTATAAAGGGGTTTTAAAACTAATTTTCATTAAAAAATTTTCTTACTAAGCATTTATAAAGCCTTAATAGTTTTTTTTTTTAAATAAGTCTGTTTATATATAAATTTTTATTTCTTTTTAACCTTTTTGAAATTTATACAACTAAATGCCTTATTTTGATTTAATTTTCAATCTAATTGCTATTTCAAATATATTTGAGACTTTGTCCATGTTACACAAAGTTACAAGTCAAAACTTTTAATTTTAAAATAAATTAAATTCCAAACAGGCAATTGTAAATAAAGTGTCCACAAATGTCTAGCTGTCCATTGATATTGTTTATTGCAGCCTATTTGGCAAAGTGTTTTTTTTTTGTATTGCTAATTTTATCAAATTACAACAATTTACTTTTAATTTATATATACTCGTATTTTTATGGCCTTCATAGCAGTCCGAATTTGTATGTCAACTGAAGGCATTATTTGTACAGGTAATTATTTAGGGGAAAAAACTTACATTACAAAACAATTGAATCTGAATGACTTTTGTAATATTGAGAACATTAAATAATGCTTATTTATGCAAATATGTAAAGGTTATTTATAATTAACTATCAAATAAAATTTCAATTTCGGGCTAAATTTTTATTGTTAAATGATTTTAAATTAAAACAAGTAGACAGTTTTGTTATAATATTATTGTTTTTTACCCAATCGAAAACGGTGGACTTTATAACATACGCCTTTTTAGTATTAGGTGTGTGCTTAGTAGAGATGAGCGATATTTCGATACCTGTTACTTTTACAAAGCGATTCGCGAATTTTAGCGGGTTACGGGTTTTGTTTTTTTTTTGTGGCGTTATGCTGGTACTTATGTCTCTCACTTATGCCGACAATTTGGGCCATTTTGAATGTTCAGTTAATTGTTGACAGCTGCTTTGCTTGCACGTGTTTTGGCTCGTCTTCGATTTTACCTATTAAAAAAATGGAACAAAGAACCCGTATCAAATTTTGTGTGAAAAACGAAATTAAGTGCGCCGATGCATTCCGAATGTTGAGTGTGGCATTTGGAGAAGCTACCTTGACCAAGGCAACGTTTATCTGTCGTACAAAAGGTTCTTAGAAGGCCGAGAAGATGTGAATGACGAAGAGCGTGCCGGGTGCCCGAGCACTTAAACAGTAGACGAAAAAATTGATGAAGTGAAGAAAATGGTATTGGCCAATTGTGGACTCAACATTAAAGAAGTTACTGAGGACCTTGACAAATTGATTGGCTTGTCCCGTTCGATTTTTATCAATGATTTGGACATGAGACGGGTCACCGCGAAATTCATACCAAAATTGCTCAATTTCAACCAAAAACAGCATCGCATGAACATTGCTAATGAGCTGTTGTACTCTGTCCACGATGACCAAAATTTGCTTCAGAGGGTCATAAGTGGTGATGAATCGTGGGTTTATGGTTATGACGCGAAAACCAAAGCTCAATCATCTCAATGGTATCTGACGCACGAACCAAGACCGAAAAAAGAGCGCCAAGTTAGGTCGAATGTGAAAGTTTTGCTTACAGTTTTCTTCGATTGCAGGGGCGTGGTGCATCATGAGTTCTTGTCACAGGGTAGAACGGTCAGTAAGGAATATTACCTGCAAGTTATGCGCAATTTGCGCGAAGCAATCCGCCAGAAACGCCTGGATTTGTGGAAGAATAAAAATTGGCTTTTGCACCACGATAACGCCCCTGCTCACACATCGTTGCTTGTACGTGACTTTTTGGCCAAAAACAACACACTTATGATGCCGGAGCCACCGTATTCCTCAGATCTGGCCCCTGTGACTTTTTCTTGTTCCTGAAACTCAAGAAGCCCATGAAAAGACGACGCTACGCTACGATTGACGAGATAAAGACGGCATCGAAGGAGGAGCTGAACAAGATAAAAAAAATTATTTTTTGAAGTGCTTCGAAAATTGGACAAAACGTTGGCATAAACGCATTATATCTGAGGGGGATTACTTTGAAGAGGACAAAATAGATATTTATGAATAAATAAATAATTTTTGAAAAAACACAAAATTCGCGATACTTTTTGAACGCAGCTCATTTTTGTATTTAATTGTGATAATTTTGTGCTTGAACTAAAAAATTTGTTTTTTTCTGTATACACAATATTCGTCTAAATAAAGAATATACATAACTTATTAATTTCATGAAAATATCAGAATACAATAAAATTTGAAGCCAAAAATAAAATTAATAACAAAAATAAACTGTCTACACTTATCTCAGAAATTTATTAAGGCAGTAGTCAAGTGTTCAAACTACACATATAAAATAAAATAAATATTATTCAAGAATAATAACAATCACTTATTGTAAATAATTAATGAATATAAGTTTTTAAAGTATTAAAAAGGGAAACAGGTATTGTTTTTTTATTTATCCAAAGCAAAGGGAAATTCAAATTATAAATGCATTAGTTGAATAAAACAGGGCAATTTAACAGATGTTTGATTGATGGTGGAAGGACACTGCAAAATGCTTTTTTTTATGACCGCATAACATATTTTTTTCTTTTTTATCTAGATTGTGTTAGGAAAAAAAGTTGTGTTTTAGTTTTATGTACTTTGAAATCAATTTGATTACCTGATCGATTTACATCACATAAACTCATGTAGTTATTAAAAAGCAATTTTAAGGAAAATTATAAAAGCCAGTGGGATTCCTTAACCAAATTAAGTATGTACATGTAAATGTTCACTATCATATAATCTTTGATAAGCAAATAAAATGTTTTCTACTGCCAGTCTATTGCTGCCATTATGAGTCATTTTGAAAAAGTGTTTGGAGCCATAAAACTCGCCTAAAATATATGCTCAGTACACATCTACCATTTCTTGTGTTGTCATTTGGTGGTGTCATTTTAAAAATGTGTGCAATGCCATTCCCATTACATTACATGTACAAGTTTCTACAAATTCTTTAATTTATGCAATACAATGTTTGCTTTCCTTATCTTCAAAAAAAAAAAATAAAAAAATTCAATATATAATGCAAAATATCTTAAATATTTCTTTTTTGCAAGGAAATTGTTTCTTAAAAGTTTAAAGTCACTATTTCAATATTAACGTACCGCATTGAGGTCAAAGTTCGGGATGAACAGCTCAAAATCTACGAAAAGTCTCATAAATATCCCTATTCCATACCCAGAAAGGTAGAATATTAAACCACCCTTATTAACCAACCCTTCTTCCTCCTAATTCTATCTCAGCCAACATTTTGTCAGAATATACTAACCCACTATCACGATAATCATGGTCCCCATACAAAAATATTTTTATTTAATTTTCCCCACCGTCATAACAATTGCCAGCTTCTCTCTAAACACACCAACTCCCTATCCCCTTTTCTTTAGAAGAGCTCCCATACAAATTTAATCAGCCTTAAGGCTCAGTTAGCCGACTGTAATGGAATATAACTGCAACAGTAGGAAACAGCTGATCGATATTGTTATGTGAAAAGTAATGTAAATAGTTAAAGAGATGTAATGTTTCCTACTGTTGCAGTTACTTTAAAATTTTAAAATTGTATGTTACCATGTAAAATTTTCGCATCCGAATGTTTTGTAGAAGAACGGTAGTGTAAGAGGTTACATCATTATAAAGATTTAAGAGGCAGCCTGTCATGAAAACTGTCCAAAAATCAAACAAACAATAAAAAAAAGAGAAAAAATTAACAAACGTTTTAAAATTATTATGGCCAATTATTTTAGAATTATTTAAATAAAAGTTCTAATGTTGAGTGTTGAGTGTTACTTTAAGTGTTGTGGAACGTAATACCTTAAGCATTTAATCGACTCTTTAGTAATAGATTTGTAACGAGTCGTGTATATGAAAGCATTTTCGCCAATCACGGTAAAATTTCATAAAAACGCATGGAATTCGCCACAAAAACGCCAACCATAATAAGGTTGAATATTTTTTATTAGTTTTCCCCACTGCTACATCTAGCCCCAGGGTGCTATTTGCACTTTATTTTTTATCTTTTTTTTAACTTTCCGCTATAGAAAATTACTGATTTTTCCTCAACTTTCGAAAATCGAGTTTTCATAATATTTTGGCGTTTGAGGTCCTGGCAGTCGATTCTAAATATTTTCTCTTCATCCATATGGCTGAAATATATATATGTTTGTGTGTGTATTTAAACATCCAATAACTTCAGAATTGGTCAAGGGATCGGATGCAAGTATGCCGCATTCGAAAGATGTTGAAAGATAATGATTCGCCAGAAGTTTCAAGTATGGCCAGTAAAGTCAACTCGTTCCCATACCTTTTTTAATAAATAATTAAAATAACATTATAAGAAGAAAAGTATCTTTATTATTATAAAAATTTTTATTCCAACAATTAGATGATTGAAATTGTTTTAAATTTTTTCTTTATAAATCGAACTATAAAAGTAACCTCTGTCGAGAAAAGTGACCTCTGTGCAGTACACAGGGAAAAAGTATCATTATTGTTTCTTTCTACATTTATTTTCTTCACGCGTTCTATTTATCCTTCGATTCGAGATTATTTAAGTTTTTAATACGACTATAGATGCGGAAGATATAACGAACAATTTTAAAAGGCGACCTTTACGTTCGTTTAAAATATAAAAAAAAATTATAGTGAGTCTAAAACATATAAATTCTAAACTGTTCTGCTACAATTAGGGAAATATTCCCTTTGGAAAAATTTAAGCGTTTTTCGTGAGCTTTAATTTTCAGGCATAAGGGTGGCATATTTGGATTGTAGGAATTGGTGGATCAATGCTAGAACGGTATACTTGAGTTAAATGGCCCACATAGCAAAACATTGGTCTTCTCGAGACAAAAGCATGAATATATCAGAGTTTAAGATTTGACAGTAAATGCTGAAGTTATAACGAAAACTTTAAACACTCCACCACTACGTTCGGCAAACAAATTTATTTGTTTTTCGAAATCACCCAACAAAAATACTTCATATTCGAAAATGTACTCGTAAGACAAACTTTATTTTGCGGTACTGTCTAATGTGCAGGCATGTATGTTTGCACATAATCATGAAAAGTTTTTTATGGATTTTATAGCTATGCTATTTATGCTACGACACACGAGCTAGGACGTGATTTTCGTAACAAAAGTAATCGACACTATTACAGTTATAAATTTATTTTTATTTGTTTGAGTACGAAAATAAACAAAACAAAGTGTTTGATTTTGTTTTGTTTCGTTCTTTGAAGTGAGTATTGCCGCTCGCCAGCCACAAACAATACATTAATTTAATTGTACGGTGGCGAATTTTACATCATCATATAATATAATTTTATTTATAAATTTATTTATTATTCTTATTTAACATATTAAGTTTGTTCTATGTAGCTAAGCAGCATAGCTATAACCGGGTGTCCTAATATACATCTCTTCTTTTTTTTAATTTTTTTTTATTAGTTTGTTATTTCATTTATAACGTTTTATGTCAAAATAAATAGAAACGCTTCGTTAGCACGTACACAGTTTTTTTTATCTTAACCTTGTTAAACTGATATCCGGTTAAAACGATCCTTGTGCGTAGGAATTAGAGGTATTTTGCTTTAAATGATATTATCACTGTGGAAATGGATGCAAAAATTTAAAGCTTTTTTTATTTAAGCAATTGGCTGATTTCTGTCATTGTGTGTGTATTTTTCTAAGTAGTTTTAATATGAATAATATTGTGGAAGTCAATTTAATTGTTCTGAAACAAAATCATTAATTTTCTGCTAATTTGAGGACTTACCGATATGTCTTTTCTTTAGATAAAGACAACATTTTTGGCCTTCAAAAAAAAAAATCAATATCTTGTTCAGCAGAAAATAGATACTTTGAGCAGGGATTAGTCGAGATTTTAAAAGCTTTAATTTTTTGAAATGATAAAAATATATTGCACCATTTTTAAAAAAATAAAACTTTTTAATAAAATTTAAAATATTTCCTTATGTGCTAATTGTTTTTTTAATTTCTTGCGGTTTAGTTGTCATAAACGTTCATTGCTCTCTATCGCTTTTCAATTATAAATAAACACATGCTTTTTAAACAAACTGATTAACAATAATTTTAATAAAATACTTTAAATGCCTGCGATAATACAACAACAATAACAACAACAATAGCAAAAGCAACAACAACAACACAAAAACAGCAGCAGCATTAACCAAAGGACTTTTGTTGTTGAATGTAAAATTTATTGCTGATTGCAAAACAATTGATAAGCCAAAAAGCAAATCATAACCCAACGCCAGTAAAATATTGACTTTGCAACACATAATAGAGCTGCGAGTATCTATCTACACACTTGTATGCAGACGTACTCTGTTGGATTTTATTTATTTTTTGTTTGTTTTGTTGACTACAATAAGGCAAATCCCACGATCAAATAGAAATACATGTTTGTATGTACAGAAATAAAAACACGCACACGCATACACAACATCGTGCACTCACCACCAGCTCTATGAGCAAAGGCCTTAAGTCAAGGCCAGCAAGGAAGATATAAAACACTACTGTGTGCAAAGTATTTTAAATGCGTTTACATACTGTAATTTCACGAATGTGCGTGAGTACGTGTGTGAGTGTATGTACACACTATGCGTACCCTTCAGTTTAAAAAGTGGAAATTTACTCAAAATCGTTAGGTATTTCCCTAACGAAAAATCGACTAGCTACTACACTAGCCACAAGTAAGGCAATAGTTCGCCTTTTGACTCTCTCTTTCAGGGATATGTTAATGACTTTAACCTTAAAAAAAAATTTTTTTGCGAGTGGAAAAAACCGGTGCTGTTATTCCAAAGAAAATCAACAAGAAAAAATTATTTAAAGTAGACAATTAGTTTAATTTTGTGTTGGCGTCAGTTAAAATTGGAAGTTCATGGTCAGTGAACATGTAATTCTTAGTAAAGAAAGAAATTTTCTTTTATATAGTTAAAATGAGCAGCAGAAGTCAATTAAAACGTTGCAAAAAAACAGAACAAATAATTGAAAAATAAGTTAATGTTTTCCCTTTCCCTAAAACTGTGATCGCCAATGTTGCCTTGTTGTTGGGCCAGTATACTATTCTTTAATTTTGCTCAGCATTTTTTGTTCGCTGAAAATATTTCACGTGAACAAAATGATCGACTTTTATTCCCGATAAGGGTGAATAATTAATTGTTTTATCAATAGAAAAATTAGTTGTTTTCGTTAGCGAAATCACTGACGAAGATTTATGCATATGGGTGGCAATTGACTGCCATCATGTGCTGTGCATGGCTAGTAGTTAGGCTGGTAGTTAATGTTAACGATTGGTAGTTAACGAAATAGCTAGACATTTGCTAGCTACGCCAACTGCAGGGTATGTCTCTGTGTATAAGAATGGGTGTGTGTATGCGTAAGCTTCCCATTGTGGGATTGATGTGCTTTATATTTGATTGGTATTTGCTAATTTTAACTCTCTGGTATTAACATAACGTTTGCCAGGCAGGAAGTCAACAGAAATGAAAACACATTGGCAACAAACGCCCGGCCGACCGTATGGTCATGCCATAAAAATGACTAACAATAACAATAAATACATATACATATATGCAGGCTAAATTAACTGTGCGTGTGCGTAAGTGTGTGTGTATAAAGTAAACAAGTACCGGCAAAATAAAACAGCCATAACAATCAACTAATGAATGAATTTCAAAATTTCAAAATTATATCCGTTGGACAAATTTGTACCAGTAAAATGATGTATGACGGATAAATTGGTCCTTGAAGCATTGAAAAGCTGCTTTTGGATTTTGCATGAGTTTTGAATTCTCAAGAAATTAGTTCTATGTCAGACTTCATGCGAAGGCTGGGCTGCTAACAATCAACTACCAGAATTTACATTTTTGACCTGCCTACTTTACAAGGCCTCTTTTTCGGGAATCTTCATACTAAACGGGATATATATTCCTGTTCTATAGTAGCAAAAATTAAAAAGCATCAAACCACAAAGTTGTCTAACATATGTAGCAGAAAAGATAAAACTAAAGTCATTTGAAAGGACAACCTTAAGCTACGATGACAATTATACTCGTATATTCTTTATTATTTTAACTGATAAGGGTTGCACATCAAAGTTTGTCTTATAAACGTATGTATGATTTGGTTATTTTTGGGGTATTTTTTGCCTGCATGTCTAAATGTCTGTGTTGTTGCTTATATGTTCTCGTTCTCATTTTTTTTTTTTGTTTCTTTATTTTATGTGTATTTTCCTTCTGCATAAAATTAGTATTTCTAGTTTATTTGCTAATGGTTTATTCATTAATTCCTGCGGATTATCACATCAGACGCATCTACCAAACAGTCGAATGACCAGTCAAACCAACAAATAAATAAACAAGCGACCCAAAAACAAAAACAAACAATGCAGCAGCAACGTAACAGCCATCAAAATACTCTGCGCTGCTCACTAACGCGTTTATTTAAAATCTATATAATCAAAGGATCATCTGATATCAAATAAAAATAGAGTATGTTTGTAGGCGATAATAAATGCACACACACTTTCTCCATTACGCAAACAAAACTCATACTTGTTTATTAATTTTTGTAGGATTATGTATCGAGGTATGTGTGTGTGTGTGTGTGTGTGTGTGTACACTGGCGGACGTGTACTCGTAAGTTTGAATGTATGGCAGGAATTAAGGTTTATGCAATAGATTTTTATCGCAAAACTAATTTAAAATCACACAGTTTGATATTTAACATGATAAGACACGTTAATTTAACAATTATTTGCTGTTGATATTAATCTTTTTTGTTTAAAAAATACAATTAATATTATAAAAATAATTAAATCTTATTTATGTACAACTATATCACAAAAAAAGTTAAATTTACTAGAAGCCAAAATGAGGTAAATAGTTAGTTAGATATTGCGAAAATTTTAAAAATACATAAATCAGTTCGACCATAATCCAAACTAAGCAAGTAAAATAAATTAGATTTCAGCACTTTCAACCCTAAAAAGAACTAATGTATGCCAGTATGTGACTCTTTAAAAGTCACTCCTTTTACAACCTGCTCTCCAAAAAAAAAAAAAAAATTGCTACTTTGTTCTTGTTTTCGAACTAATAAGGAATGTTACTTTTATCGTGCATCTTTTTCTTAGATTGGCTAACCATTAACATTTAAAATTAACGATGGACGACAGGTAGCTAACAAAACGAAGGATATACGCCATGATGTTGCACCGATTTCGATAGAATTCATGCAACAAATTACTCGTTTTAAACAGATGTGAGTTCACATATTTGTTTAAATGCAATCAAAATATGAATGGAAATTATATTTTAAAAATTAAGGATATGTGCAAGGATACAGCGGTTGCAATGTTAACAAATAATGACAAGTTTTCACATTCTACTGATCAAAATTGTTGTCAAAAGGGAATCAAAGAAAGGACTATGATCATTTCCACAGAAAAGTCTACTTTTTGTCACTTCGCGTAAAGTCGATATTGCAACCCCGTTATGCCCAAATTTTTTTCTTTTGTTTTTGCAATAAAGCAAGAAAAACATCTCTGCATGAACTACAATTATATTTTTTTAAATAAGGGCTAACCCTCACAGTTAAGACGAAACATAAATTTTTTCTGAAAAGGATATTTGGGAGATGGCAATGACAAAACGTTGATCAGAAAAAATTTCATACAGATCTGTCTGATACCATTCTGATCATAATCGTCAATGAAACTAAGTTTTTAAGATAAAGGATATATGAAAGGTAGCCATAATATTGTGCCGAAGGTAATAAAACTTGTTCAAGAGCTTAATTGTACTATTCCAGAAATAGTAATCAGGTTTTGCTGCATGCTGCTCGATATTTATATATTAAAATAAAGGATAATGAGAGCTAGTTATAATCTTGCATCAATTGAAATAAAACTCGCTATAGGTTCTGATTGCATTACTCTAGAAACAGTTATGAGGTTTTTTTTGCATACTGATCACTATTTCTAATAAAGTTGAATTTTTAAAATAAAGGATATATGACAACTAGCCATAAGGTTGCACCAATTAAAATAAAACTTTGCTATAAAGCTTAGTTAGACTGTTCTAGAAATAGTAATCAGGCTTTTCTTGATCATAATTGTAACTAAAATCTAATATTTGAAATAAAGGATATATGGGAGTTATCCAGGATCTTGGGCCTATTTAAATCAAATTTGTTGAAGAGTTAAATTGCATTATTCTAGAAATAGTAATAAGGTCGTGGTACATTCGTATCACAAAACCTTAATTTTTAAATAAATGATATGCATGTGTATATATAGGAGGCAGTTATAATCTTGCACCGATTGAAATAATGATTGCTTTATAGTTTTAAATTCCAATTAAAGAACTAGTTATCAGGTTTTGGTACATTCTGATCATAATTGCTAATGAAGTTAAATTTCTAAAATAAAGGATATATGGGAGCTAGCCATAATATTGCATATATTGAAATAAAACTTATTATGGAGTTAAATTGCATTATTTTGGAAATAGTAATCAAATTCTTATTGATTACAATTGTAACTTAAATAAAAATTTTTAAAATAAAGGATATGTAGGAGGTAGCCATAATTTTGCAACAATTAAAATAAAACCCGCTAAAGAGTCTTATTACACTATTCTAGAAATAGTAATAGTAAATTATGATCACAATTCTAACTAAAATCTCGTTTTTTGAAATAAAGGATATATGAGAGGTAGCCATGATCTTGCACCAATTGCAATTAAAATTGCCATAAAGCTTTATTGAACTAGTCTAGAAATATGTAGCTATCAGATTTCGGTATATTCTGGACATAATTGCTAATGAATTTAAATTTTTAAAATAAAGGACATATGCCAGGTAGCCATAATATTGCAATAATCGAAATAAAACTTGTCGTGGTGTCTAATTACATTATTCTAGAAATAGCAATGATGTCTTAGTAGATTCAGATCACAATTTTAACTTTAACCTTATTTGTGTTAATAAAGGATATATGAGAGGTAGCTTTGATCTTGCATCGATTGAAATAAAACTTATCATAGAGCTACAGTGCACTATTCTAAAAGTTGTTGTCAGGTTTTAGCAGACTCTTATCATAACTGAAACCCAAAATAATTTTTTTTTAATAAAGGATATACGAGAGGTAGCATAATCTTGAACCGATTGAAGCAAACTCGTTTTATAGTTTTATATTAATATTATGAGCATTGTGATCATCATTAAAACGTGGATTTTTTTTTTTTTAATAAAGGATATATGGGAACTGGCCACAATCTTGCACAGATTGCCATAAAACTTGTTATAGAGCGTTGTTGCTTTCTTATAAAAATAGTAATCACACCTTGCTGCATATTGATCATGTTGCGAACTAAAAATTTATTTTTTGAAATAAAGGATATATGGGAGGTAGTCATAATCTTTGACCTATTAAAGTAAAACTCGATTTAGAGATTTATTGCATTATTTCAAAAATAGTAATCTGGTTTTGGTATATTATGTTCACAATTATAAAAGAAATTTTATGTTTAAAATATGTAAAGGACGTATGGGATAAAGTGCTGATATTTTACCATTGTAATGCATTTAGAAAAAATCACTGCAATATTAAATAAAATATTTACATCTGAAATTAAAATTTTTGCATTAAGAATAAAAAGATAGATAGGTATAATTTGACCCCAATGGAAATGAGTTTTACTTGCGAGCTTTGCTGTTAGTTAGTTAGTTCGAGAATTGGTAAATATCCTGTACTAATTACAGTGAAATTTTCTAAAGTTTTTTTTTTATAAATTAAAAGGTTTTTATTGCCTTCAGGTCATAATTTTCATTAAATGTAATTTACAGTATTTGAGACATTAGCACACTTTTCTAAAATCTTAATTTTTTTTTTAAGTTCAAACAAAATTTATCGTTCTATAATCTTTTTTCAGTTTCGTATACGTTTTATTTATAAGTATAGATCACAGTGTGGGTTTTGATTGAGCTGGCCGACTTGGGATTATTGACTTAATTCATGTAAAAACCTTTGTAGTTTATTTAATGAGATATTTGTTTTAAGGAGTATTATTTTATATTTTCATTTCAAATTATTCCATAATTTTTTTAAAGGCACTCTTTTGTTTAATTGCTTTCTTTTGATAAATAAAATATATCATGAAATTATGATTATACCTTTTTGCTTTACTTAAATATTTCCTCGAATATCCTTTTAAACATTTACAATTCTCTTTGGGAATAGTTTACGGCAATGTTATGCAGCAGAAGCTACTTTTTTATTTACAAAACAACAAAAGCCAGAAAATTGTTTTTTATTTAATTCTAAAAGAAGGAATGTACAGACATCAAGTATAAACGTAGCAGCCAGCAAATGAAGAGATGCAGTAGGTCTTAACTTAAAAACGAAATTGAAATTGTAATAAAAGTAAAACAGCTAAATGTAGCACAAAAGCCACGCTAATGACATTCAGGACTAAACACATGAAATGCGAATAAGCAACATTGCAAGGGAATTGCAAGTAAAGCAATAGTTTTGCAATAAAAAATTACTTCAATTGGCGGGTGAGTGGCAAAGTAGGAAGGAACCTCGGTGTTAAATCTTCAAAGGGATCTTTTGATAAACATATGTAGATTTAATTTAAAATACTAACGGCCGTACAAGGACTTCAGTAACTGTCGCTAAAGGTGTTCACTACATTTTTGTTCATTTTAAATATAATTTTTATATTAATTAAGTACATTTAGTTTGGTCAAAAATTATTAAAAGCAAAGCAAAGGATTTTTTTTTGTGATAACTCCTAATGTCCTTTTTAAATCTCTATGCTGGTAAAATTCAACTTGTTCATGTTGTATAAAAAAAATCATGAAGTAAATACATTTCACAACTAATAGGGACAACTGATAGTTGTTGAAGTTGTGTGTCTGCTGTTGCTTTCTGTTGCCTGCAGTTAATAAAAAATTTCCTTCAAAGCGAAAAGGACGAAAAACATTTCTCTAATATATCCATACAACCAAAAAAATATTGTGGGAAAAAATCTTTACAGGCGGGTGGCTGGCTGGCGGACTGACTGTTAAAAAATGGACTGGCAATCAGCAAGAAAACAGGGTTAGAAGAATGCAAAGCATACCCAGGCATAACAGCAGGAGATGTAGTAAAAGTTAAAAGAATAGATGATAAAAACAAGAACAACAACAGTAGTAGCACATGTTTAACATGCTGAGACATGTAGCGGAGGGCAGCTTTAATGGCGATAACAGGTCCTTTTTTGTTTGTCTGCAATTATATTGTACGCTCACTCAGTTTAAACTGGTATCGTTAGATAGTATTAACATAAGAATGTGTTAAATGAGGGGAGTGATGCACGAGGGTTGTGCAATAACACGAGGAATTATTTCTAAAATTACATGATTTCAGCTGTAGAAAAAACTTTCAAGATGTTTTTTTTTTGTAAAATATTTATTTTAATAAACCTTAAATCATCTCTTAAGTAATAAAAAATTTTATTTTTTATACCACATGTGCAATAAATTTACTTTTCTCTTGTCAATAACAATGACTAATTAAATTGTTTTGATGTTTTCTACTGCAACCTTCGTATAAGTATAAACGTAACAAACAATCAGTTTTATTTTGTAGTTATTTTTTTTTTTATTTAAGCTCAAGTCGATTTTTTTTAATGTTAATCCTTGCAAACAAGCAAAATACGTTTGTTAAACAAACAGGAAACATTCAAACATTGATGGTGGCAAATATTCAAAGGCACACATACACACTCACACAAACACACACACATACAGACTCACACAAACAAATAGCAAATGCAAACACAGAATGGATGCAAGCCTTAAATGGCAAAATAAACAGGCTCTATCAGAAAGTGAAAAAGGAAAACTTAAATAAAATAAAACAAGAGAAAAATTGCAGCTAAACGTTGTTAATGTTTTGCACACGTAGTACATACTCGTGCATATAAAAACTTAGTCTGGCACAAGTTCGAGTTCACTTTGCTTTTAAGAATTTTCTCCTATTGTTGTTCTATTAAATGTTATTGTTATTGTCGATGTTGTACTTGTTGTTTTGTGTACATTTTCCATCAGGCCCAAAGACTATTTTGTGATGCACCATGAGAAAAGTAAATACTCGCACAACAAAAAGTCTTAGAGAGCAATAACAAATAGCAACTCACTTGCAAATGCCTACATTTAAGGTTAATGGTGTAGTTGCGAAGGTTGTAATTGCTTGTTTAAAAAGGACACATATCAGTCAATGTAAAACACAAATGCACACACACACACACACAGCCCTCTCCATAGATAATGTTTTGAAGGCATGAGTTTAATGATGGCAAGCAACCAAATGCTGGCGTTTGCTTTAGCATTCGTAGCGCTGAAGGTGGTGGTTTTTCTTTTTGCTATTTTTATCACTACGGTTGCATTTCGTTGGTAACAACATTTCTGGCAAACGGGCAGGCAAAGACCACAATGCAGTGGTCGTGTGGCATAAAAAGAAATTCACTTAATATACAATACAACACATTTTTAAAGGTACATATATGGGCTCTTAAGTAATCCAAATCTAATATTATTGCGCTCTAGCCCACATGCAATGTTAACCCTCAAATGTAGCATTTTAGGTATGCGCTCAATAGAGTTTCCTGACCATTAATTTGATTTGTGTGAGTTGGCAGAGTTGCAGGGAGGTTTGCTGGTAAAAGGACGTATAAGAAAAGGTAAAGATACAAAAATTTGTCATGATCGTATGAGGTCAGGCAAATTTATGCAAACATTTTTCATAAAATTAGAATTGCCATGGAAGTATCCTTAAAAGCAGTGAATATTTTTTTCACGTCCGCTAATGTTTTTAAATGGCACAATCGATCATTGTGAGATATGTCCTATACGAAGATTAATAACAACATTTCTAGGCAATTCACTATTATACAGGCTGTAAAATGTATGCTAAGAAATAAATCTAACGTTAACTCTGTAAATCTCAAGACGTGCCTCTTTAACATATCGAAAAGATATTTATGAAAAGAAATTTTTTGTATGCCATAAAGTTCCTTTGTATTATATAATTGGCTAGTAATGGGTTAATTTATGTTAAAAATCCTAAAACATTTTTCATTCTGCCAAAACTACAGGATATTGCAAAATTTATTTGTATTATATTATTTGCCATTAATTAGTTAATTTGTTCTAAAAATCGTAAAACTTTTACCCAAGAATCTTTCGAATTCTGTTACCGGAAATATGCCCCTGATTGGAATGTTTAAAGTATTTAAGAATATTACAGGTTCATAATGGGTTAAACCATGAAAGTTTTAAAGTTTTGCACTAAAAAGTATTGTATGTACCATTCCAACATACGAGCTTGTTTACTGATTTTGAATAAAATCCCTTCAGGGGTTCTTTCGTTATAAGGTCACACACATCCGAATATTCAAACTTCTACATTTATAAGCAAATAATATTATCATAATATTCGCTTGAATTTCAATTAATTAGTAATCTCGAAATGAACTACTAATATAAATCCCCAACTACATATGAACAGATATTTGCACAAAAATCTGAATATTTGCAGGAAATTAATTTTTAATAGGTTAAATGACGCGGTGCTACAAAATCAACTTTCCGTCATCGCGATAAAACAGAAAAGTAATTTATCGGGCCTTGATTTATATTCCTGGATCATATTATTGATATTAAATTTAATTCTCTAATCTTCTCCTCTCCTCTTCTCTCCTCTTCTCACCTCTTCTCACCTCTTCCCACCTTTCCTCTCCACTCCATCTTCTACACTACCTTACTCTAATCTACTGTATTCTACTCTACTCTACTCTACTCTACTCTACTCTACTCTACTCTATTTTACTCTACTCGACTCTACTCTACTCTAGTCTATTTTACTCTACTCGACTCTACTCTACTCTAGTCTACTCTACTCTACTCTAGTCTACTCTATTCTACTCTACTCTACTCTACTCTATTTTACTCTACTCGACTCTACTCTACTCTATTTTACTCTACTCGACTCTACTCTATTCTAGTCTACTATACTCTACTCTACTCTACTCTACTCTACTCTACTCTACTCTACTCTACTCAACTCTACTCTACTCTACTCTACTCTACTCCACTCTACTCTACTCTACTCTACTCTACTCTACTCTACTCTACTCTACTCTACTCACAATAAGCACCTCTAGCTTGGCTGAGGGTTAATATGAAATTCAGGCCTCCTTTTTGTATTGTCTATTTTAAGTAAGTAGATTTATTAATAAATAAACGACGAGTGCAAAAATAATTTAAGTGAAAAATTAAGGATATACTTTTATCTTAATAAAACGGCAATGTTTTATATATTTATTTATCTTATTGCCTTTGCCATTGTTGTTTATTCTCATTAATATCATATTTACATTTGTTTTTATTGTTGTTTTTAAAATGTTAATGCATTTTCAATGCTCCCTGTTCATTCATTTATTTGTTTGCCCTTGCCGTTTTATTCATTTATTTATGTATTTGACAGCCAGTGCGCGCTCTCAGCCAAAGTGGAAATTTTGCATTCGTACAACGTGACCTTTCGTTCAGTTGAATTTTGCATAAACATTAAACAAACTCCCATATAAATTCATTATTGTCCTTATTTTGCTATTTCCTCTTTTTTACGCTAAATCAACAGCAGAATTTTGTTTGTATTTACTGGTGTTTTATGCTTTATCTAGTCGTCTACATATTTAAAGTACAAAGGATTACTGCAAGTGTAGATAATGAAGAGTAAAGAGGTTGAAACAAAAAGTTAATTCGAAGTTTTGAGATAATAGAAATGGTAGACTAGAACAATAGTTACACTTATATTTAAAAGTTTCCGAATTTTTACAGCTTTTGTGTTTTTTTAATAATTTTTGGTATAAAAAGTGAAAGACCATTTAAGACTGCCCGCATGTATTGCACATGTACTTCAATATTTCATTTGCTTTCCCCTAAAATATATAAAAACCTCGTGGCTTGTAGCAATTCAAGTAAATGTATTTCTTTTAGCGCGAGGGTGTGCTTATGCACACATACTCGTACAAATGCAAAATGCATTTTCACTGCTTATAATTTTCATGTGTTCCCTTCGATTATTTTGTGGTTTGTGACGTTGTTTGTATTTTAATGTTATTAATCTAATACTTGTTTATTTGTTGTTATTCAGATTAGTGTCAGTGTCAAGGATAACATCAGTGAGCATATGCAATGTGAAGGTTTTTTTAAAAAATTTGAAAATATTCGCTACAAATAAAAAAATGTAAAAACTTTAAATGAGTTTAATTTCAATTTGTTTCATCTCGCAATCGTTAAAAACTTAAAAGACCCATTAAATGTTTGGATGTAAATTTTATGATGAAATGTTAGTATCAGTGTCCGCAATAAGGACATAAATCATACAGAAGTGGCTGATGAAAAAAACTAGAATCAGGTGTTTTAAAATTCGTGGAAAAACGAGACAAATAGAGTATATTTGTTAATATAATTTTCTTAATACTTATCAACTAACATACTTGGGACCATTATTATAACTTTGCGTTAACGCCACCTAAACTTTACGTACTGTAGAATTTTTCCTAAAGCATTTTAATTAATTTGGTTATTTCCTAAATCTTTCTTAAACGGAATTGAGTTGATTTTAAGGGTGTTGCATCCTTTTGTTTGAATATGAAAAGCTGAACTCATTCTTTGTATTAAAAACAAGGGTTAAAAATGCATTCATGCAAAAATATGTAAAAATATGCCCATATAACCAATATATGCAAATATATGCAAAAATATGCAAGTACAAATCAATGTAAAATTCCTTAGAATTTTATAATTCGGATAGATAATGAGTCAATATTTTTGTATTTGTCACTCAAAAGAAATACATGCATGTGCATGAAACTCCGAGCTGTGTTAATTAGTAATTTTACAATAGCCGGGATGTTAAAACTTAATTAATTGGAATTTTCTTTTCTGCAATTGAAATCCTTCATATTTTAACCCTTCCTTAATGTAAGTTCTTCTATTTTTCTTTGCTTACACTTATAAACCCTCAAAATTGTTTAACAAATTTTTTGTTTTTTTTTCCCCTCTCACTTAAGGTAAAAATATGCAAATCTCCATTCATTATCCAGAGTCCTGTTGTTCTCAATATAAATATATTACACAATGTAAATTCTTATACCAGCACCCATAGCAGCGTCTCAAAAAATGCAACCATTCATTTAAGTTTTACCTTTGTAAAGCTGCTATTTATCACAACAGAAAGATTTGTGGGAGCATTAATTTATATTGAAAATATGTTAAGTAAATGTATAAAAGTTTATACATATGAATGTGGCTTCATAAAAGATACATTTTGAAAAGTATTGAACCGTTAAAAAGTGAAATGAAAAGCAATACAATTTCATTTTTTGCTGTTGCGTTTGCCTGTAATCTGTACATTTTTAAAATACGCAAGTAAAAGTGCTGTGTCGAATCTTATATAACCTGCACCGCCACACAGTGGCATGAAATTATTTTTATTAAAAAAATATTTTACTTAATAAGTAAAATAATAATTTGGGATTACTAGTGCGTTAAAAAAATTTACACTTAAAGAAAATTTGTTTTTGTTTTCAATATAAATAAGCGAAAGAAAATGTCTTGTCGACATCGTGAGTCCGGCCGCTAGTTTTACAAATTAAAAAAAAAAATTATTTTCGTACCTTTAATACTTTTCGAAATATTTAAAATCAAATTTTGATGATAAAATTAAATTTTCTAAATTTTTTCTTCTTGTCTTAATTGTTGATCTCATTTCCTTTGCTTCGAATGTTTCTTAATTTTTTCTATGCAATCAAAACAAAAGAAGTAATTGTCTATTCAACGGTGTCTTACAACTGGGTGCCTCCAAATATACTTTCTCAAAAAATTCCACACTTCTTCTTTCCAAAACAGTTGGTTTCATTGCAATCGTTTCACTAGTTCAAAAGTTGCTGATTTTTTATCACTTTGTTTTTTATTTCACGCCACTGTGCACCGTACATATTTTTTGTTATATTGCAATTGATAGTGAATAGTTTATTCTGCACTTAAGAAATTTTTACTATTTCTAGAATAAATGAAGTGAAATTGTATAAGTGAATGAATATATTTTGTGAATATTTTGGAAATTATAAATCTTTATGGTGAAGGGCATTAAAAAGTGCGTAAAATGAGTTGTGAGTGCAGGTGCTTGCCTTCTGCATTAGCTGATACGTGTTAGTCCGAAATAAATGATTTTCGTTTAACTTGTCTTTTATTTTTGTATTTAAACATCAATGAGCTTAAGTTTGAATTGCTTGATTTATTTTTTTTACATTTGCAGACGACCACAAAATGCTTTAGAGTTCAAGGGTGGTGGTATTATTTTTAACAAATTTTACAAATGTGCATATTTATACACTTTGTTTATGTTTGTAAATACACAAATACTCGTACTTTTTTAAGTATAAGTTGGCAAGTGTGTAAGTTGCTGTGCTTGTGATTTTATTCATTCAATTGTTTGTTTTTCATATGTATGTATGTATATTTTGCTCTGTGTGTTTGTACTACTTCAATAGAAAGAACTGTTTTATCCTAATGATTCATTTATATCATCTTTGTTGGCTTTGTTAAGGATAAAGATTGTGAGGTCTTGTTTTTAATTTGCTAAAACTATTATTATTTTGGATAAAAAGTTCTAACTCATTTCATTTTCTAATGGTGATCGTTGTAATAATGTCTTACAATTTGTCTCCCGAGTTAAAGCCCAGTACGCAGTTCTTACAGAATTTCATCTTTGTAAATTTACATTTATTTCTACACGGAAAAATAATCGTGTAGCCCTTTGTGTAGAATTATTATTATTATTTACAACAAAAAATGAAGAATTAGAAATGTTTAAAATTCCGTGACCAAACAATTTGTTTGTTCCAGTTGACTGAAAAAAGTCTCCACTTATATTTATAGCATCCCTAAGATATGCAGCACATTTCAAAAATTCCGTGCACTTTTCTTTTGAAAGTCCGTACTAGCAAATGGAAAATTCTTTATGAAATTAACCAACCTGAATTTCTGTAATTTTTTTACTTACAATTTGTATGAGAACCTGAAAATCCGTATGAAGTCCTTACTAGGCTTAAAGTCAGAAAACTGTTTGTTTAAATTTAAATTGTGTGTCTCCTTTTCGACCTTAATATTAACACCAAAATATTAACTGCAAGTTTATAGAAGACGAGTGGAAATTCTCGTCTGTCTATTTACATTGAAAATAAAAACAAATTTGAGTTATTTTATTGTTTGATAAGGAAACAATAAAATTTAATTTAAATTTAAACCCTATTTCGACTTGAGTATAAAATTTATATGCAAAGCACTCATTATTTTGAGTGATTTTCATAAAAATTTTCTAGACCAGACTGCACATTTATTTAAATATTGAGATATTTGAATGCAAAGTCACAAAATCGCAACAACTTCTTTCATGTGGATATTTTTTTTCTCGTTTTGTATCGATAACCGTGCTTAAAGAAATGCATTATCCCTTGAGCTTTTCTCTCTAAATTTTTCTTGAGGGTACAGAGAGCAAAAACTAAGATGCTTAAGGAACTATGCGATTGATGTCACGTGCGACATTAAAAAACAAATTTTGTTACAAGTGCGCCAAAAGTATATGCAGAAAGCTCATCAAATCTGTGGCAATGCGGCAAAAGTGCTCAAGTCATATTTGTACTGTTTTTTAGAAAAACATTTTAAGCATTCAAAGATGGTTTTCAGAAATTTATTTCTTTTAAATTTACATTGGCAAATACGGTATTAATATATTTTTTTTTTTTTTATTATTTGGGAAAACATCATTCTACACACTAGAGCTAATATATTTGAAATATATAACATTATAAGCTGAATTAAGTTATTATGCGATATGATATTATAAGTCGAAAAGAGATAATCTGCAATACATTGCGATAAAGCTTCTTTAAAAATTACATGAAACAACGGAGATTTTGATAAGGGTTACTTTATAGAGCTGTCAATTACTCAAAATTGGCTTATCTCGACTTAAAGCATTTTTTTGGCCACAAAAATATTCAACACACAGAGATATTGTTTTTTAATACGTATATTTATCTATTGTATCGTCATATTTATTGTATCTTCACACAGAGATATTTAAAATAACTAAATGATTTATTTAATTAAATATAAATATTTGTGGTCACGTGCAACAACGTAGATAAGTGTAAAAGTAAAAAAAGCATTTAGTTTAAAAGATTATACAAACTTTTAAATTACTTAAAATTATACGAGCAAAAAATAAAGCAAGTTAATGGTGGCAAAGAAAAAAATTAAAAAAGATGAAATATTCTCAACAAACCATAAATTAAAAACATATTTTTGTTAAACTTGTTATTATGGTAAAATAAGCACATTGCATACTTCTGTTAATTTGGAAACATTTTTGCCTAGCTTGTTTATATTTAATTAAATAAAAAGTGCAATAGAAACAAAATATATTATGATAAAAATATATATCAAGTGCGACTTGTCACGAGCGACAAGTCACGTGCAACTGCGAATTATATTTAAGATAAAAAATTATATACTATTGCTGAGTTCAAAAGCCTTGTTGTATTGTTTAAAGTTTTATTTGAAAAGACTATTTCAAACCAAATTTCTCAAAACAAAATTATGTTCTTTTGAACTTAATTTTTGTAATTGTCTATTGTTAACTTTCAACGAAACAACAAGTCTTGTGAATTTAGCACATATAGTATTATAAAAAAGAAATCAAGGCCATTTAAAGAGACATCGGAGCACAATATTCTAAATATAGTCAAATAAATGTATTACTTCAGATTTTGCTAAAATCAACATTTTAATCGTTGGTCGCAGCTTTTATGCGAATGCCTTGGTTTTTTGCAGTTATCTTAAAAAAAAAAATTGCTCAAAATCAAACTATTTATAGAGATAGTGTAGAGCTATAAGTTATGCTTATTGGTAAAATAAAAATACGTTTTATGTTGACTCGTTTTTATTTTAAATATATCTAATGGTCACGTTCGACATCAATAAAATGCTTACATGTATATATTTACCCTCTTTAAAGGTGACAGTTTGAGTCATTTATTTCAAAAAGCAATCAGCTGACATGTAAAAAAAGTCGCAATTGGCGCATTTCGGAAATAAACGCTTCAATTGCTATCTATGCATAAGAAAAGTTATTTATAACATAAGCTTCTTTTAAAACTTAGTTGAAGTTTCAACAGAAAAAATCTCTGTCTTTTGGTTGATCTACTTTTTCATAAACCAATACTTGGCTCCATTTTGACTTAAAGTGTAAGCACTTTGTAATGAAATTTCATTAAAACGCTTCAAGAAACACTAGACGTTATATATTGCTCGCATACAATCTATTTTTATTACAACAACATTTCACTACTTGAAGTTTCTTATTCTATTTTACTTCCATCAAAGTACTTCAAAATTTTCAAATATAAATCCTCTTCTTTATTGCTCTTAGCTAAGGAATTATTGAGTAAAATAAAGAACATAGAAATTCTCCTATAGTTTCTTGCACAAACTTGCACAATTACGTACAGAGTCAAACATGCACACACGCAAAATTATTGTCGCTTTGTGTACCCAACACAACACGAGGTCGAACATTGGATAATATTAAGGTTTTACTATTATTTCATATTAAATTTTAGTCTGAATTATTTTTTTAAGTTTCGAGAATTAAATTTCATGTAGAGACTTATGTGACAATTGATTAGTTGTGATTTGTTTAATTGACTTAGTCACTTTGTAAACCGGTGGTCTCCTTCTTTGAATCGACTTTCCATGATGTCCTGCATGAATTAAGTGTGTGATATAATACGACAAAAACAATCTGAACATTTAAAAGAAAAGCTTTTATGCAGAATACCACGATTCAAATCAAATAAAAATGTTTGTTGTAAATTTTAAAAAGTTTTTTTTTGAAATTGTTTCACTTATTATGTTTGTGTGTGGAATTCTCAACCAAATGTTTGAAAGTTTTTCTCTATGAGGATTTTTTAAGCTTGCTAACTCTCAAAGTTTTTGGGTTGAAGTTTGTTAAGCAAAAACGAGATGCATAGAAAAATTGCTTAAGCAACAAGTTTTTCATGTTTATCAATTCAATATTAAATTTAGTTAATATAAGTGAGACCCATTGGTAGTATTTGAGTTCAAAAGCAGATTTATTATTAAGCATAATTCGAAATAAGAAAAAAATTCACCTTGGTATATTTGAAACCTCGCCATTTTGTTTGCTGGGTAATTAAAACAAACACTTTGTTAAAAATGTATGAATATATTGTTGTATGTGATGTGTGGTTATCAAAATAATACGTATAAGCCATTTATCGATTTATTATCAAATAACGAGCGAAATAGTCAGTCACTTGATCTTATTTCTGCATTTTTGCCCTTTTAATATCTACTGATTACTCTATTATTTAATAGAAATGTGGGAATAAATGTGGCATACATACTTACACACATACAAACATATATATGTGTTTGCACAAGTATATGGATTTGTGCAAGACAGCACTTTTGTGTACAAAGTGCAATTGATGCATGAGCAAGGCTATCTTATATCATTTCCGACTATCTCATGAATATTAAGCGAATGCTGGTGTATATTTAAAACTAGAAGAAGTAAAATTTGTTGTTTGAAACTGAATCCATAAGAAAATTATTCCGAGGTTTGCTTGCGGCTGCCTCATTTTGGAATGAATATGTTGTTTGAGCTTTTGGCATATTGCCTGAGTAAAATTTTAAAAGCTTTTGCATATAGAATTATTTTCTTGTTTACTTCTTTAACAAGCCACCCATAATTTAATGGCTTCATAAAAGACTGTGTCTTTTTCATAAATCGCAAGCGCGATTTAAGAAACTTGCATTATATGCACTGGATTTATATGTATGAACCAGTAAGCAGACATTAATATATTTGTAGTGACTCATAAATATAAGCTTGCATTTGATAGTTTTGTTTGTATGTGTATTTTTATAGGAACATATCGCTCTAGTTCCTCTGAAAAAGGTCAAATTGAAATTTACCAGCTCTCAGTAAAGGCAAAGAAATATTTTTTTTATTATAGTCTTATATCACACACAAAAAGGAACTCTATTCTATCCGTCCGTCTGTCTGCCACAGGCCGCAAGAGTTATGGATCTTAAATTTTCACAGAATATGTAAAAAATTGGGCGCTACAGCAGCAAATATATGACAATTAAAAATTAAAAGTTGTTCTAGACAATTATATACAGACATTTAAAATTTTTAAAGTTCTTACATTTTTATGCATACTATGCCAATTAACACTGAAATTAAAAAAAAAGAAGAGAGCTGTCCTAGGACACCCGCTTATAGCTATGCTACTTAGCTATATCAAACAAACTTAATGTGTTAAATAACAATGCAATAAAATAATGTTAAATTCGCCGCAAATATTTCAAAACGTTTTCATTTATTTTCCATTATTTTCGTTTCCAGTGGCGTACGCTTTAATTAATTAATTAATATTGTTTGTGGGCGGCTGTGACTGTTAGCCAATCAGCTGTGCTCCCTAGTTTGTGCTGGTTTTAAGTACAAAGAAATCAAAAAATAAATTTATTACTGTAATAGTATCGATTATTTTTGTTACGAAAATCACATCCTTACTCCTGTGTCGTTCGTGACATAAATAGCATAGCTATAAAATTATTATTAAAGAGTAGCCTATCAGTTAATGTAATATTTACTATGTAATTCTTTCAACTTGTTGTGTCTTGGAAATCGAAAAAAGTAAACTTTTCAGATTAAAAATGCCAAAACTAAAAATTGAAAAAGTGCCGAAACCAAAAATCAGCCAAATGAAAAAGCGCTTAGATGAAAAATATCACAAAAAAACGCTAAAATGCAAAAAAATAATAATTAATAGGTAAAAAGGTAGCCAAAGGGGTGGGAAAATCGCAAAGAACCGAAAATATCGCCAAAAACCGAAAAAATCACCAAATACGGAAAAAGCGCCAAAACAGAAAAAATCACCAAAAACAAAAAAAAAATCGCCAAAACTTAAAAAGCTCTTAATTAAAAATATATATTATAAAAAAGCAAACAAAAAATCGCCAAAAATTTAAGAAAAGCACAAAAATAATCGCCAGAAATAAACTAGCTTCAAACTAAAAAAAAAATCGTTTAGTATTACATACATACATATCGCTCGTCTACTCAAACAACGACAAAACTAAAAAATCGCTTAATTAAAAATATGATTTGAAAAAAACAAACAAAAAATCGCAAAAAATTGGAAAAAGCACCAAAACAAAAAAATCACCAAAAATCGAAAAAATAGCCAAAAGGAAACGAGCGTCTGACTAAAAAGTTCGTAAAGTATTACATACATACATACATATTGCCCATTAACTCAAACAACGTCAGAACTCAAACAAACCAGTTTGCCAAAGAACGAGCTTGAAGTTTTCGATTTACACCCAACTTAATGGAAAAAGAAAATTGAATTTTTCTCTCAAGATATATGTATGAAATTTTTACACAATATGAAAAAGAATATGAGGATCAATTTTGCATCCCAAAAATTCCATTTATGACATTCTTTGAGTAAATGAGCGATATGTGTTCGTACAGAGCCCTTCGAGTGCGAGTCGAAGTCGCACTTTACGGAATTTATTATTTATTTTTTTAGAGCAAAAATAGAGAAAATGATGTAAGATTTTTACAGTGGTTAAATGTGAGCTCGGTATATCATTTTCTGGCATAAACTAAAAGTTATAAAATTTTCAGTTAATCCCTTTTAGAGTAACAAATGCGATATGTAAGTTATAAATATATCTTTCTTATATTTTATAAAGGTCATATACCCTCTTCTTTATCTACTATTCATTCATACTCGCAATATTGAATTTTTGTTTTTCGAATGTTTTTTTTTTCTTTTTCCATTTATGTGCTCTTTTCTCATTATCAAAGTTTATTTCATTATTGTGTCATTGGTTTGTAAGGACCACGACAGCAACAAGGGCAACAGCTATAACGTCAGTGACAACAGTAATGGCAAAAATAATTTCAGCTTCATTTTCCAATGTTAGGGACATATAATACATCAATAAAATAACAGGACTATGGAGAAAAGCGAACGACCACAGTGAAGATATGAACAGTTTTTTATGCGATTTTTCGTTATTCTTTCTTTTGCAGTGTTTTAGCGTTACATCAATAAAATAGCAGGACCAAAGAGTAATAATAATAAAAGAAAGAAAAAAAATCAGCAAATCAAAAATAAATAGAAAAAAAGCAGTAAGAGGCAGAAAGCAAATAAATAAAGTTGTGGAAAAGCAGATAATTGATAATAAAATAAATAATTGAATTATCCAGAGTCATCGTAAACGTTGCTTCTTTGCTTTGCTGTCAGCTTTGAGTCAAATTCTCTAAATGTTCACAGACGGATAACGAAATGCTTACAACGGCTTTAAATATATTTTAAAGATTTAAGATACATAAGGAGTGGGCGGAAAAGAAATATATTTCTTTTATTTTCAGTTAAAAAATAAATTTAAAGATTTTGAAGCCAAAAAAAAGATATGTATCGAGAGCTCAAGGGCTTAACATGAACAAAAGCATGAGCTTAGAAAAATAAAATTGTATGGTTGTTTTTCTATTAGCAGGATTGTTAAAAAAAATTCTGAAGTACCAGCGAACTTTTAAGCCAAGGGATATATTTAGGCAAAAATTAAAATAAGAGATAATTTCTAAATTTATAAACCTTAAGATCTCTTGTTTTAAACCAAAGGGAGTTAACTTACACAGCAGATTGCACTAGCTCAGGCTAAATGCTTTTCAGCTTTTAACGCTAAGAACTGATTGGCTGTTGTGCTCTCGTCGGTGTGAAAGCACGAAGCTGTTTTGCAAAAGCTCGCACATTAAACTGATTCATTTGAAAGTAAGATTAACAGATAAACTAAATAAAAATGGAAGCGTACTAATCTAAAAAAGAAAAACCTTTTCACTTTAAATTTAAAATTAAACTGAGTCACTTTGAAATTAGATTAGCACTACAAAAGTGTTTTAATTTCAAAAATAAAAATGAATCTTTAAAATGTTAATTCGTAAACGTGGCTGCCGAAGGTAGTATAGCTGGCCACCGCTGGAATAGAACATCATTGTTTGCATTGGCTTATGTGTTTGTGTGGTTGTATATTTCTTAATAATTTGCTGGTTTTGACTACTGTATCGTACTTGAAAAACTGCGTCGAATTCCGCTAATTTTTTTTTTATTTTTTTATTGCATATTAAATATCAGATTCTTTACTAAGATGAGCTTTCAGAGGCTCTATTTTTGGTCTCTAAAAGTTAAAGGGATAGTTAATATATGTATCGACTATTATGATGTTGAGCTTAGCGAGAAGTTTCTGGCATGACGTACAAGGCCAACCTTATGCCACATATTTTAAATTTAATTTTTATATTCTTTGTGTTTTATCTAAGTAATTGCTCTTTAAAACAGGGAGAATGCCACGCCCAAATATTTTTTAATCAAATTATTCCTGTGAAATGTGTGTTGAATAGCTTGACTGTGTGTTGTTTCACAAAAGTGATCATATTCTCGGAAACAACACTTTCAGCTGTCGTTAGCGCGACACATATTTTAAATTATTTTACAAACTTATCAAAGATATAATAAGATTCCATAGAGTTATTTTGAATATAGTAAGTTAGTAAGGAAAAAAACACCTTAAAATTGTAAATGTTTGTGCACAAACACTCATACCATGTTGAAATTTTCGCTTCAGTAAACAAACACGCGCACTCACAAACATCCTCCACAACTGACAAATTTATTTAAAAGAAGGATTAGCAACAGCTAAATACTTTATTATATCTGAATAAGCCATGCGTAGCATAAAGTAGGGCATTAAAATAAAAATGAACTTCAGCATGGAACAAAAGCATTCCCAAAGCAAGAAAAGAAGCCAAAAAAAAAATATATGAATGACAGAATATTATGATTGACAGTATTAACACACTTGATGAAATACTTTCATGTTCAAACTTGAATGCAAGAGTGCGTGATTATGAGTGTGTGTCAAAAATTATTCACACATCCTCACACACACACACACACACACATTCGCGCATAAATCCCTTTCAACTCACTCAAACAAACAAACCGTACAGGATGCTCTAGAGAAGACGAAGTTATGTTGGAACATTATTGTTATTGTAAATGACAGTGACATTTAAAATGTTTTTTTTTTTTTTTTTTTTTTTTAAAAAATTCTATTTCATTTTCTCAGCATGACTATAAAAACGTTTATCAAAAATAAAAATAAATTAAGGTGAAAGTAAAAGCAGTCAAATATGTTCTCGATGCAGAACAGTTCAATTTTTCTGCTTGTCCATCAAAAATAATAAATACTTGCTAAACTGAACAAGAGAAGAGAAATGCAAATAAATATGATTTGAATAGCAAAACAGACTTATTTTGCAAACATATTTATTTATCCATATCTGACATTGAATTTGAAGGTAAGTGGAAAAATTCATATAATTTAATTTTTTTATTATTTAATTACATATTACTGTTGCTTCTTTCGCTTTCATATCAAAAACTGTTTTATTAAAAAATTTGTTTTATAACAGAATGATGCTGCTTTCCATGCAGAAAAGTGAGAGAAAATTAATTGTTTCGCTAGCAAGTTTTAGAAAATTTAATTTAGTTTCATTTAAGTCATATTTTGTATTTAAAAGGGAGTTTTCAATTAAGCTATTGATGATTTAATTAATTCTCTGAGAAAATATATTTAAGGGATTCAAAAGGTTGTCATAAAGCTCATATTGTGATAATGTTTTGAATTATTTTAATATAGTTGTTTTTGCTTTTGTTTTTTCAAACAAAAGTTTTAAAATATTAAGACACTATGACTTTTATGATTAGAGTTTGAATCTCCTAGTTATAAGCATGGGCTTACAGTATTTTTCTTTTTTTCTTCTAATGCTTTAATCAATATTTTTTGTTCTGACTTAAATTTAAAAATGGAGATATTAGGAGCCACGGTTACTTGGTGGATGGGTTAAAGGTTAAATTAGACGTGCCTAACCATAAAAAAGAGCTGTTCGAACCAAACTTATGGGCAACACTGCACTTGATTATAGGTGACTTGTCATAACGTCATAATCATAACCATAACCAAAGAAGCCAATTGAATTCTAGTTTTATGCCGCAACCATAAACAGCTGATTAGACATATTTCTTTTTTTTTTGTGCTTTAACTTTTTTCATTTGCTGAATGGTATGGTAAGATTTTATTTATATTTTTGTGTTTTATTTATTATTATTTTTATTTTTTTTTTTATTAAAATTATTTATTTTAAACTAGTATCATGCCGCAAATTCGCTGGCAACGAGAAAGATATTGAAGTTGTCCAATAAACTGTATATATACCAAGTCAACAAAAATAGAAAAAGTACCAAAAGTACAAACTTTCACACGTTTTACTCCCTTAAAAGTACCATGTATTTTATTTGCACCATATTCGATTACAATCTATTAAACCTTTAATGCTTTACAGTGGAACAAAAGCAAAACTAACATCAGAAATTGCTATTAGACATTATATTGGTTAATTTTTTTTCTTTCATAACATTCTTCTCCAGACAATAAAGTGAACGGTCCAGGTCCGATCGTTCACTTGTGATGCCGTGGTCCAGGGCAATATGTATTTATTTATATATATATAGACTTTGTTGTTATTACAATGGCAAAAGGAAAGCTTGTGGAAGCCGTCAACTTTTGAAATGAATAAACAAATGCAAGCATAAACAGCTGTTTGTAGTTAAGGCAGCATTGGTGACTTTGGCTGAACTAGTTAGCACGTTGACTACAAAACCGAAGGTCCTAGGTCGAGGTCAGTCTCCGACAGTCGTTAAATAACAACACCACGCATTTTTTTCATGAGCACTAGTGTCCCTTTGTATCAGTTGTGGTAGAAAAGTTCAAGTGATGAAGGCATAGACATTGCTCACTGAACTACACTGGCTTCAGCAGATACTAATCCTAATGTAATATCAGACCGCCATCCTTCGTCGGTACTGTGTAGCAGAACCATTGACGAAGTAATATAACCAACAGAATTGCTACTAAACACAAGTTCAAACATTTAATACACCACATTGACACCAGAGGCGCTGCAACATTGCATTATTAAAAACGTGCAAAAAACAGACTTGTTAAAATAATGCAGCTTTCCTCTGTCTCTTACTTCACCACATGTCTTCTCTATCACTATTCCTTTCCTAAAGTAGGTAACACCTGGTAATAATAGTAAACATTCGTTGCCTGAGTGTTACTTCTCTTTAAAATAAGAAAAACGCATAAATGAAGGAAATATATTTAAAGCTATGTGATAATGGTATAGCACGTCTGTATCAATCTTTACGTGACTGCTTGCTACCGAAGCTCATTCAAGTAGAGTCGTGGGATTACATTTTGATAGATACAACTCAAGTCGTTCAAGTCCTGAAGTATGAAAAAGATCTGAATCCAATGCTAGACATTGTGACCAGTCGTAGTACATTCCGATACAGGCGAAGTTAGGAGCCTTGGTCTAAGAAAATAATTTAAAAAAAGGATATTCTATAAATTACTTAAGGCCGTTTCACACAGAATCCTTTATACATTTTACGTCACCTTTTTAACTCAATGACGGGAGGAAGGTGATACAATGAATACTTTGTTGATGGAATTATTTGAGCAGCTTCAGCAGGTTTGTCCATTTCATTATTTAAACTTCAGTATTTTGCTTATTTTATTTACTTCTCTCTTACAAAAACAAAAAAAAAACAACTAATAGCTGTCAATTTACTCAACGTACGGTTTGAAATATATGTTGTACAACTTTTGTACTTTGCTCATAAGAACCCTGTATTGCAACTTAGATGTCAGTTGAAAAATGGCGAAGTTTAACATCTGACAGATTCTATGTGACGCGGCCTTTAAGGTGGTCACGCAATGAGCGGCATATGTGAGTAACTTTTGAACGGTAGCGTTGTGCCGCTCAGTCATAAAACTTGTCCTAATTTCCAATTGATTTCTTAGCGGCAAATATTGAAAAGAAAAGCCGAAATGTTATCCAAATGTTCCGGTTGTCAGCTTGAGTAAATTATTTTTGAAAGAAAAATCCGCGTATAGTAAAATAAGCTTATTACACAAATTTTCGATTTTTGATTTTTAAAAAGTGAAGAAAACAAACTCACCATCGTGACATATGAGATCAAGTTACCTTTCCTCCAAGAAACAAACAAAAATTCAAGCATCTCTTTTATATTCTCAAGCTTTTGCAACTCCTTTACTTTACTTAGTTTTAAGATAAACCATTCTTGAGTGACTTTAAGTTATTTTGTATACATATTTGCTTTAAATTACAAACCATGCATTTTTATATTATTTAATCCGCTAAACAGGTAATTTAGGAAGACAAGCCTTACATTTTAAGAGGAATGCATCACATACATATAACACTAAAGCCAAGTTAATAAAATAAGAGAAACGCTATATTTATTCACTACGTGTTTAATAAAAATCAATTTTTGACATTTTTCTCTCTCCTGTTGTTTATAATTTCTTCAAACATTATCAAGCACTTTCGCATATGTAAGACCTCCAATTCAAAAGGGTGGTTGCTTGAATGCGGATATTTTAAACTCTATACTTTAAAAGGTTTTATTATTTTTTTTTTTGCATTTTATTTACAATTTCTCTAACCATCGCTTAAATCTATTTCGGCGAAATACTAATAGGAAATGAAAAAAAAGTGTACTTTAAAATTTTTTCTGTACAACTACAAAAATAAGTGAAGGGGGAAGAGCTTTTAAGATTACAAAATATATTAGTGTCAAATCAGCACAAATTATAACAAATATTATTTTGAACATTAAGCTATTTACACACAAAAAAAATATAAAATAAAAAAACGTGTGACAGAGTGATAGGTAGGAAGACGAAAATATATTTGGTGCAATGTTTCTGCAGTTTTTCTTTATTTTATGCAGTATGCACTGTGTTTATTACAATACCAAATTAAGTAATAAAAACGTTTTCATTCATATAAAAATAAGCCAAGCTCTTGCTTTTGAGAGCCATCTACGTGTGATTTTTGTAAAAAAAATACGAGGGCGGATCAATAAGTTCGTGACTTTTCGAACTTCCCTCGTAGCTACACTGCAAATGCAACACTGCTCCCATGAAGTACCACCTGGTAATAGACTACTGTCAAGTTTTAAGCAAGTATCGTCATTTACTTTGCGTTTAACAGCTGTTCAAAACATACAACCTCTTGTATTTTTCTAAAAATGGAAAAAAGTGAATTTCGAGTGCTCATTAAACATAATTTTTTGCAAAAAAAAAAAAAAAAAAAAAAAACATCAATCAAACCAAGGAAAAGCTCGATAAATACTATGGCGACTCTGCACCATCGATTTCAATGGTAAAAAAGTGGTTTGCTGACTTACGTTGTACAAATGACACTGAACGTTCTGGACTGTCAATTGAGGCCAGTACACCCGAAAATGTCGAAAAAAATCCACGATATGGTGTTGGCCGATCGAAGAGTAAAAATGCGTGAGATTGTTGATGCCATAGGCATTTCATATGGCAGTGTAGTTTTTATTTTAAGTGATCAGCTGGGTTTAAGAAAGTTGTTTGCAAGATGGGTGCCGCGTTTGCTCTCAATTGACCATAAACGTAAACGTGTGACAACTTCAAAGGATTGTTTGGAGTTGTTTAACCGCAAACCGAATGAGTTTTGGTCCGGAGACCAAGCAGTAGTCTAAACAATGAAGAAGGTCAAGGTAAGTGTGTCGGCAAATAAGGTGATGGCAGCAGTTTTTTGGAATACACGCTGGATAATCCACATCGATTACCTTCAAAAGGGAAAAACAATAAACGGCAAATATTATGCCAACTTATTAGACCGATTTAATGAGGATTTAAAAAGAAAACGACCCCATATGGCCAAGAAAAAAGTTCTTTTTAATTATAATTGGGTTACGAATTGGTACCTTATCCGCCATATGCTCCGGTTGAGGCTCTAGTGACTACTTCCTACCTCCAAACCTAAAGAAATGGCTTGGTGGAAAGAGATTTAGCTCCAACGATGAAATTTTTTACCAAACAAATGCATATTTTAAGGACCTCGAAAAATTATATAGGGTGTTTTTTATTGAGGTATAGAACTTTAAGTTGGCATCACTTTTTTAACTGGCGGCCATTTTGTCAGCTGTCAAGTGATTAATATTTAGTTTGGTTTGCCATTTCATCATGAACAGGTTGACAAAAGAACAACGCTTTGAAATCGTGCAAATTTATTTCGAAAATAATGGTTCAGTTCGCGAAGTTTACCGCAAGCTACGTCCATTTTATGGTCGACATAATCGTCCATCAGAGCAATTAATTCGGTTAACCGGTCAATTGGCCACCAAGATCGTGTGATTTGACACCATTGGATTATTTTCTTTGGGGATATGTGAAGTCGCTCGTCTACGCCAACAAACCAGAAACGTTAGGGGACTTGGAAGCCAACATTCGTGGCGTTATTGCCAACATACGGCCCCATATGCTCGAAAAAGTGGTTGAAAATTGGACCTGTAGAATTGGCTTTATTCGAGCCAGCCGCGGCGGCCACATGCCCGAAATCATATTTAAACGTTAATGGCATAAAATTATCCTTCCAATAAAGCCAAATTGATGGACATTAAAACGATTTTCTTGTGTTTTATTTCAATTCGAAGTTCTATACCTCTAAAAAAAACACATTTTTTGGAAGGGATATAAAAACTGGAGAAACTTTGGACTAAGTGTATTAAGTTAAAAGGAAATTATGTTGAAAAATATATTTTTGTTTTGCAAAAAAAAAAAAACTGCGTTTGCGCCGTCGTACATATGAATGTTCATAAACTTTAATAAACAGTAGTAAAAGGTTTCAAAAGTATCAATTATCGGGAAAAAGAAACCAACAGTGTGCTCACGTGAAACTTTGGTATTTTATATGAATAAAGGCAAAACTGTAGTGTGCCATGATTTAATTCTTTCAAACCAACCCGCCATAGCATGAAGGCATGCACTAACTAAGAAGGTGTCAGTTGTCACCCAAAACCTCAGGCGGCACTTGATACTTTTGTTGTATGCCGCTGACCGTTGCTTTGATACTTAAAGATTACAAAGCCATGCATTGGCAATACACGTCAAGTGGTAGTTGAATGAAAATATTCCGTATGATATTGTGTGTGTGGGGCATGTCACTTTCGACTATGGCAAAATAATTTATTATTTGAAACATATGAAATAGCATTTTATTTTCCCATAAACAATTGAAAATATAGAAATAAGACATTGAGTGTATTTTAACCTGACTAAATTTTTAACTAATTTCAATCAATAAACTGCTGCCACAAGAGCTCCTCGATGGGCTATAAACTACAATGCAAAAAGCATTCAACTGCTTTATACCCATTCAGCTGCCTTACTGCGACCTTAAGCCTGGTACGAGTTGTTCATGAAAAAATTTTGCAGATATAGTACTCTGTTCATCTTGAGAGAAACGTATGAAATGTATCTTCAACAATTTAAATTTTCATGCGAAAGATAGGTGGCACTTATTTCGCATGGAATTTACAACAAACACATGGGGCGTTTTTAAAAACATAACAAATTGTAGCATAGTTTCAGGGCTAGTTAATATTGTTTACATGTCAAATTTTTTGTATGAAATAATCAATGTTGCTCAACATTTTTCACACATTTGAACAGAGTACTATGCTTTATAGTCAGTGGTGCCGGCTGCACTCGGGTAGGTTACCTTTACCCTGGTCCACCATTAAGTGGCAATTCTGCCACTATTTTTAAATAAACCTTTCTACATGGCGATCCTATACTACTTTACACAGCTGTTCACCTTTTTCTCCGTTCATTATCCAATACGGCGAACAATCCCTCTTAAAAAACATAAAAATTGGGAAATTATTTCTGATTAGAAATGATTCTAGTTCAAATTAAATTTAAAAATGCCTCAATTGAGAAGTTATAATATTAATTTTGGGCCCAAAAATCGAACTCAGGATCAAGCAGAATCGTTTCTACTTAATGTTAAAAAAGTAAACTTGGGTTTTTTTTTAGCAACAATTTTTTCACTGCTTGTCATGGTGAGTGGGATGAGTTCGATGGGTCATTGACTTTTATGACAAAATGTATTAGAAGTTAGCCACCTCTGGCCTATCCTGCATTAGTAAATTTTTTTTCAAATTTACTTCGATAAATTTTCTTATTTTTCTGTGTAAAACATTTTAATAATCACTTGAGCGTAACTAATTTTTTTTTTAAATTAAACTGCTTAAAATTTTACCTTTTTTATATTTAATAGTTTATATTCAATTTAGTGGCCCCCTCACGTAATTGTAAAATACTATAAAATAAAATTACAACAACTGCATGTGTTGGTTTTCACACAAAGGAAATGGAAACAAACAACTTAATCAAAAATACAACATCATGTGTTACCTTTTCTTTGTAACACTGTCGAAACACTTGATGTTCGGTGAATGGAAACACATGGATTTTATCACATCATAACGCAACTAATAAGGGAAATGCAAAAGAAATTGGAAACTACCAATGCCTGCTGCCTTCTAGTGTACATACCATTTCATTTTGAAAATGCGTTCTAGTGGTAGTTTTTTAAATGTCCTTCCTCCATTTTCCTAAAGCTAAGTGGCTTTAAATGTTTGTTACTTTGTTAAATATTTTATATAAACATGATTTCAATTCTTAAATTGTTTTTTCCAAACTGGAAGACATTACTTTAGGAAACTTTAAAAATAATTACACTGTGCAACAGTGAAAAATACACACGGTCTTGACAGTGTAGTTTCGGTAGTACTAGCAAAGGGCAGTACGATTTTGGTGATAAATTTTTGTATGGCTCAGCAAAGACTTCTAAAATAAGTGTTCCCTCAAAAAATGGTGAACAGCTAATTTAGACTTGGCTAAAGCGCTAAAATGACTACATTAAATTAAATTCATGTTGTTTGAACTTGAAATAACTTTGATTCAACATGATTATTCATTTTGATTTAACAGTAATAGCATTAGTATTGACTTTATTTGAAAAGGAAGAATTTTCTACAAAAAAATGCTGTAAATCATGAGTATTAAATCAACATGAAAGAAAGTCAATTGAAAAGGAATAATTTTCTTCAAAAGTTGCTGTAAATCATGTTGAAATAACATGAAATACATATGAAGTAAAATTACTTTAAAAAAGTTTTTAATTAAGCTTATTTTTGGTGACTTTAATATGAAATTTTTCCATTTGTAGCATTTACTTTACATTAAATGCTAAGGTAAGGTAACAATTTATTGGCAACAAACCTTTTTTCAGTTAATTTTAACTATTATTGTTCAAACTTCATTTGCTTTTATATTTATGATTTGTATCGCTTTTTAAGCCAAATTACATGTGATAAATATTAGTGAACAAATAACATAAAAGTTTATTGTAAATGTTCTGACAAACACTTAGTAGAACGGAACAACTAGCTGTTTTCGAAGGCCACTACACCTTCCTCATCAGCGTTCTTTGTGTTTGATCCACAGTGTGTGGTGTCAGTTGATGTAGATTTCTGCTTCATACTCGCATACGCATCGTATTACAATTTGCTGAAAACTTTTCTTGTAAATGAAAGCTCAATTTTGCCGTTTCTAAATTTACAACAGTCTCACCTTTGTCGTTTATTCTTTACTAATTATGCACAAGTTAGTTAATTTGATTATTTTTGTTCTACATTAGCAATCATCACATGTAATTTGGCTTACAAAGCGATGCGAACTTTAGCCTGATCATTTCATAAATAAAGAAACATTCTTTCATTTTTGATACATTTAAGTTGCAAATGAGCATCAAATGTATGCCGACTTGTAAAGTTAGAATGTATGCTGGTTCCAGGTTGTTGAAAAACTGTACTGGAAAACTGACTGCTTGCTAGTCGTCTTAAACTGTGTCAAACGATTTATGCTGGAGTCCTTAACCAAGTAGCTTAACTTTTGATGTTTTATTTTATTAAAGTTATCATGGAACCAAAATTGCTCGTTCGCAAAGACAATCGTAATTTCTAAAACTATTTATATTATCGCAAAAAAAAATGTTCCGTGCTGTTACGCAACGATGTAAATTACCCGAACTGATTCACGTTTAGCGGAATCAACAACGGCCTGCTTGTAATTAACATAAAGCTGCTAAAATATAGCTAAGAACATCCAGAACATCACATAACATTTAGTAGCTCTCGATCAGGGTGTGTTTATCTGGCAGTTTCTGTATATGTATACTAACAATAGAGCATTGGGAAGCATTATAGTTGTTCTTGTTGTTTATGTGTTTCGTCTGCATCTGCTTTTGGTTTTGTGTAGTTGTATATTTTTTAATAAACAAATTTCACTATCATAGCATAATATTTATTATTATTATTATTTGAACGTTTACTTTAACATCTACTTGTATACATATTTGCTTGTATACATGCATTCTAGTTGTTGTTGTTGTTTGTATCTTTCGTCTGAATTAGCTTTTGTGTTTATGTGGTTGTATATTTTTTATTAAGTAGAATGTACAAGAAGAACATAATAGTTCTTATTACGCATTGAAAGTTTACTTCAATGTTGTTTTGTTTGCTTGTGTGTGCTAGGGTTACTTTGTTTTTTAACTAATATAGTCTTGTATGAAAATTATTTTATAGGAAAAAAAAGAACCATAGATTTCAATGGTAAAAAAGTGGTTGACTGCCTTTCGTTGTGGTCGCACAAGTACAAATGACGCTGAACGTTCTGGACGGCCAATTGAGGTCAGTACACCCGAAAATGTCAAAAAAAAATCCACGATATGGTGTTGGCCGATCGAAGAGTAAAAATGCGTGAGATTTTTGATGCCATAGACATTTCATATGGCAGTGTAGTTTCGATTTTAAGTAACCAGCTGGGTTTAAGAAAGTTGTCTGCAAGATGGGTGCCGAGCTTGCTCTCAATTGACCATAAACGTAAACGTAAGACAACTTTAAAGGTTTGTTTGGAATTGTTTAACCGCAATCCGAATGAGTTTTTGAAACATGGATTCATTACTGTACTCCATATACCAAGCCGCAGTCTAAATAATGGGTTTCTCCGGGTGAACCTGCTCCACAGAAGGCCAAGGTATGTGTGTCAGCCAATAAGGTGATGGCAGCAGTGTTTTGGGATGCACGCGGGATAATCTACATCGATTACCTTCAAAAGGGAAAACCTATAAGCGGCGAATATTATGCCAACTTATAGACCGATTTAATGAGGATTTAAAAAGAAGAAAAAAGTTCTTTTTCATCAAGATAATGCACGGATGCACATGTGTGCAGTCGCAATGGCCAAACTCTACGAATTGGTACCTCATCAGCCATATTCTCCGGATTTAGCTCCTAGTGACTACTTGCTATTTCCAAACCTAAAGAAATGGCTCGGTGGAAAGAGATTCAGCTCCAACGATGAAATTATTGAGCAAACAAACGCATATTTTAAGGACCTCGAAAAATGCTATTTTTTGTGAAGGTATACAAAAACTGGAGAAACCTTGGACTAAGTGTGTTGAGTTCAAAGGAGATTATGTTGAAAAATAAATTTTTGTTTTGCAAAAAAAAAACTGTGTTTCAATCAAAAAGCCACCGACTTATTGATCTCCGCCATCGTATTAGATTTGTGCACTTAAATTTTTGTAACAATACCTCTGCTAAGCTTGGCAAAGCAATATCGATAGAGGATATCGAATAGTCTTAGAACTGGGGCCTGTTTTGGGAAAGTTACTACCGTGCAAATAAAATAGTTGTAAAACTACATCTTTTCATAAAAATAATATATTTCCATAACTATTTCACTTGTACTAAAACACTTGTGATTTTTGAGAAACAGGCCTGTAAGCCTTAATCTACCGAATAAGGATTTTTGAATATCATCCATTTGCCATATCTATGTTAATTCTCTCCCATGTATTTAAGTAAAATAAATGTAGTTAAAAGCAAATAAATTTTCTAACAAATTTTTTAAACTATTCATACACATAAAATACTAAACAAAACACCCCGTTCTTACAGATTTGCAACATTTGTAAAAGTTTATGTGAACACACATGTGCGTTAAAGTAGACTTGTATTTGCAACTTTTTCAATTACATTCGGTACCATTATTAATTCATGAATTTAATGTTTAACATTAAATTACAATTTTCCCATACTATTTGCTTATTTGGTAAAAAAAAAAGTTCCACACTCAGGGAAAATTTTGCTCTTAAAACTGAAAATTTCTCACACTACTTTTGAAACTAAAAATATAAAATCGAACCACAAGTTAATTCAATTTAAAAACGACTTAAGTTTTAATCAGATTATTTTAAATCTGTCTTCGTTATTAAAAAACTGACGAGCATTTAAACTTGTACATAATTTATAAATATTAAGTTAAATATATTTTTTATAATATTCTCAAGTTTTAGGCATTGAAACAAATTGCAAGTCATGCATTGAAGTCTTTTAATGTTCTATATTAAATATGTATGAAATATGATATTGATTTTTACTTACCTTTTTAGCAATTAAATTACAAATGCATCAAGGCATTCCAAAGCCTGGAAGAAAAAAATTTAATTAATTATTTAATGCTTTAAAATTTTTTAATATAAAATATTTACAAAAGAATTTACAATAAATTTCAAAGAATATTTGAGAAATATGTTAAAAAAAATCATATACTAAAAACTGTCTTTAGTTTATTCTTATCTTTCTACTAGTTTATTTATTACAAAACAAAAATCAAGCTACAAGAAGTCGTTGTAAGTTTTATGCTTGCAGTATAACTTTAGAAATGTTTAATTTATAGGATCACAAGTAAAACGTAATAACAAACTAGTAAATGTCCTTTATATTTGTCTCGTGGGAATACAAATGTATCCACTTACATTTGTTGGCAATTTGTTGATTACTCAGTACTGAGTAACGAGTATTTGAAATATTTTTCGGGTACTCAACACTCGCAAGTAGTTACTCGATATTTTCAGAGTTTTATGTGATAAAATATAACTCTACTTAAAACTACATTTACCGGCGGTAAAGCAATAATTGTAAGAACCAAAATTCTCGTATTCCATTACACGAAAAGTTTATGTTAAACATATGAGGTTAATAACCCATCAATCTCCAAATAATTAGACAGACAGACGATGGTGCTGATGAAGTTAGTGATGGAACATAAAATTTTGCATTTTCCCAACCAATCTAAATGAAATTTTCCTGAAGAAGACGTTTTTATCAACGTTTGCATTTCTTATGAAAAATAAGAATTAAAAATAATGAACTAAAGAGCTTGAATAAAAATAAATTATTCCTTGAATTAAAAAAAAAATACTTTTATATATAATGGTTTGCAAATTTAAAAATCCTTTAAAAGTATCAAGTAATATTGAGTATCCAAATGAAAAGTATTAAGTGTTATTTAGTAATGAAAGCTGGTAGAATTTGCCAGCAAGTTTTTTATAAAAAATTATTAAAATTTAAAACAAACATTTAAACTGCTCGGACCTCTCAAGTGCACTATTATAAACCACATTACTAAGATTTTTTACTTAAAAAGCAACCGTAATCATAAAATAATTTTTTGTGTATTTTTTGTGTATTTTTTTTTTTTTTGCATACTTAAACATTTATATTCCTGTTATTAGTGCGGTTTTATTAGGGCCTATTATTTTCTTGTTGTAGTTGTGGCTGCTTGTTCCTTTTTTTTTTTCTTTGTTTTTGTTGGGTTGTCTAGCATAAACTCTATGACAAGGCGTCAGCAATTAATGGTACAATTAAAAAGGCATTAACAACAATTAAGCTCTTCTGCAAGCATTTTTCTGCTGCTGCTCCTACTGCTTTTCATTATTTAATTTTGTTATGTTTTGTTTTATTTGTTGTGTTTGCGTAGTTTGCATTTATTAAGCCTTAACATTCCATATCCCCAGGAGTCTAGGAAGGAAGAAAAACATTAATGTCCAATAAAAAAAACCAGTAGGCATTTTATATTTCGTTGGTTTATGAATTTTTATGATTTTTTTAAGACATTTTGTTTGTGCCATATAGCAGAATGACTCGTGTTTTTCTGTTTGATTTAAATAAAGCAATGATTTTTTTTTTTCAACAAAAAATGCTTAATACGCGTACATATTTATGGGCATAAGGGCAAATAAAAAGATTTATTAGCATTAAAGCTATTAAATTTAATTAAATAATACTAAAGTACAAATTAAAATATAAGGAATTCACTTTTAATAAAATTAATTATATCCTTTTAGGAAACCATTAAATGTTTGGATATACAAAAATATATTTTACATGCACCTGCTTAAGAACAGTTAAAAAATAATTTTTTTATATGCAAATTTTTAGCCAATTTAATAGGCAAAATTCATCAATTCAAACATTACTTAAATATAAGTTAATTTTTGTTCGAATTTAATTTTTTTTTCTGGTTTGTTTGATTTTGTTTAGGCTGAAGTTTGTATTTTTGGGAAGCCAAATTACATGTGATAAGTTTTAAGCAACAAATATTACCTATATTAGTTGCAAATATACTGACGAACACTAGCAGAACGGAACAATATGCTGTTTTCGCAGGCCGTCACACTTACATCATCAGCGTTCTTGTGTTTGGTCCACTCTGTATGGTGTCAGATATGTGCATAATAAATAAAGCACAAACAACAATGGCAAGACTGTAAATTTGAGCTTTGATTACAAAATAGCCTTCAGCATAAGGTAATACGATGAATTAGTAGAATTCACATATTCTTTTTGCACAGCAAAATATTTATATAAGGCTAAAACTTACATGAACTGTAGTTAAAAGTTCTGATAGAACGAAGTTTTATTTGGTACGCGCATGTGATCAAACATGTGTGGCTATTGTCAATTTTACTTCACTTTCATTATTTCAAAAATTATATCAGCTCAAGGTGAATTGAGAAACAGGTGTCCTTATCTCTACAACATTTACTACAATACAAAAATAACATGCAGTTTTTCTACTAAAGTAGCTAATTTGTTATACAAATTTATTAGCAAAGTAATTTATTTATGTAAAGTTTTTTATTATCTACAGCTATCAGCAATAGATGTAAAATATAATTTTACTGCCTGTCATAAAGCACACATACATTTTTTTGTTCACTTCAAACGCACTAGAAAAATACAGATTTCGACAATTCGGCTCTAGAGCAGTTTAATTTGTTTCGAACAGCTGATAAACGAGGTAAAATGTTTCTCAACTCACCTTCTATCAACTGAGACTGAAAGTAAAATAAAAGAAATACAATCGAATTAAGAATCTTTTGCTCTTTTGAAGTCGCTTAAAGATTAGGAAATATATATTATAAAAATACTTGAGCAAATTGAGCAAAATTTAAAATAAAACCAAGATATGACTACGTAAGAGTTATAGTGCAGGATGAAGAAAACATTTGAGAGATGCCTATAGCCCAATGGAAATTTATTATATATATATATATTATATCTATTAACAAAAACCTTTTAATTGTGCAAGTACATGTTTGTGGAACTGATGTCCTATTTACACAGAAACAAATACAATTGTAAAATCACCATACAAAAATGTTGATAGGAAAATCATATTAAATTTATTAGAAATATTATGTTCTTTAAATATGTTGGTTTTTATTTGCTCTGTTCATACCCTGCAGAAAATTTGGTGGCAATTGCTCCAAACGTACTCGTTCTATGGGAGTGTTACCAAAAGTAAGATGTAGTGTATGGTGAAAAAAAACCTATCTTCTAAATGGTTACATATTCACCATTTTCGAGATGTATCGTCTAAATCAATGTATTTTTAATAAAAAAAAATAATATTTGACTGAATCACAAAGTCGCAAATTGTCAATTAACGCTATCCTAGATCATCCCAATGTAAAAGTGACTGTCCCGGTTCATAGGAAGTGTTAGAACTCGAACTGTTCCCTATCACTTGGAGACTGATCACATGACTAGCCAGTTCTATTTACTGCAGGGTAGCTACAATTAAATGTTTGCCTCAGTTGCGTGACGTGTTCTTCTTCTGTTGTCGTTGATTGTTATGTTCGTCAATAGCCGACAAACTTCTCAATACCAGAGAAAACTTGATGCCGCTGGCTAATGGGCAGTGTCTTGTGTTCGGAGAATCGCGGGTTCGAATCCTGTAGGAAAGCCAAAGTAACTTCACAATTTTATGTTAAATGATCAATTAAATCGTATTGAATTAAAATTGAATTCATTCATGTGTGTATCTAAAACATATTCAGGCTTGGTGTGGATGCAGCCTCAGTAGCGTTTACTACCACGAGTTAAAGAAAATTTCAAATCTTGGTTTCAGAAGCCAAACTATACATACAACACGCAATAGCACAGATTCTAATATACACGATCGCATAGGTTAAATAATAAAAAAAAAATAGGACGACTACATTAAATTAAATTCATGTTGTTTCAACTTGTTACAACTTTGATTAGACATGTTTTTTCATGTTATTTCAGTATCAAATACACTTTGTTTCAACTTGAATTAAGTGTGATTCAACATGGTTGTTCGTTTTATATCAGTATCAAATGAACGTTATTTCAACTTGAAACAACTTTGATTCATTCACTATGATTCTTCATTTTGATTTATCAGTACTAAAATATTAAATCAACATGAAATGAAATTTTCTTTTTTTCATGAAATATATATATATGAAGCAACATCATTGCGGAAAGACTTAAAATTAAAAAATTTTTTCGTAGATTTGAATATTGAATTTTTTGCTGTGTATACAGACGATGTTCTGCTGGAAGGCCCTCGTCCTAAATCTATTGCTATTTAAAACTTGCATCAGTTTTAATATTTTGTTCTCAAGGCTTATATAAAAGACTCATATAATCTGAGTATTGCAAATTAAAATTCACTTGGTCCTGCATAAGCTTTAAAATTGTTTAATATTTTCGACATTAATGTGCAGTTTGTACAAGTCAGGCAGACGACTCGTCTAGAAAATTTGTATGAAAATCACTCAAAAATATGAGTGCTTTCCATATAAATTTTATACTCAAGTCGTCTGTGTGGGTTGTAGAAAGGGGGGGGGTAAATCTTTGGATTTCTAAAAATAAAAAATAATCAGTCAGGATTTTTAAACATTTTTCACATGGAAATACTAAAATCGAAAGAGAAATTCTCTTCCATTTCCATGGTGCTGCCAGCTCATTATGAATTTGACATTCGAAATTCGATGTTTGATAGCCAGTGAAGATTGTAAGCCAAATGCAACAACTAAGAAGAAAGAAATTCCCATAAAATAGTTTCTAGGTACATCATATAGATGCTTCACCCATTAAATATGTGTGTTCTGTCTTGTCAGCCTTAAGTGAAATGGAAGATTTTATTCTTCGCTTTACTACGACTAAAGGAAGTAGATAAAACGCTCAAAGACAAAGGCCCATTGCTAATACGAGTTCTTTCGAATGCATATGCTAACTTCCACAATCGCACCCCTTTTCTCTTAGATGTATTTCGCTCATTCAAATAATCATTTAAAATTTTCAGCTTGCTCTATATTGAAATTAATAAAGTTAGTTTTATCAGCTTTTGGAATCTTAACCATTTACTTCCAACAAAACTACATAAAGAAAAATCTGCACGACTCAAAAATAGCTATAAGCCTAAAATCTGCATTGCATATATTTACTTTGAGGGAAACAAATAAAAAAAAAAAAGAAAAAGAGTTTCCCTTGTTACATTTTTTTTTCATGATTCCCTTTTAGTTTTATCTTTTTGGCGGCAACATACAAAGGTAATTTGTCTTGTGGACGACTTCAGTTGATGTACGAGCTGGCTACTTGCATTTTTTACTTCCTCTCATTTAGTTTTTTGCATAGAGCTGATTTTTCCCTTCTAAACGTTGCGATAATGATGATTGCTGTTGGTCAGATGGGTTTTTATGTTTCATCAGCAAAAACACTTTTATTTAACTAAAAGAAGAAAAATGTTCAGGCTGTTTTAATTTTTTGTTTTTCAGAAGTACTTTATGCAGACACACACACATAGACATTTGACTTCGTTCCGACATTTAATGCTTCATTTTCGTGCTACATTTCAGCTTGTTTAAAGGATGTTGAAAACACGTCAGATACATCTTTTACTTTCATAGATTTTTCAATAATAAAAAAAAAATTGCCTCAAGGCAGCAGCACTGAAATTTACCATAAAAATCTTCGTTGCCTCTTGTGTTGCTTCCACTTTGTGGAAAAAAAAGCAAGGCAAATAGTGAATGTTTCATTACTAAATCCAACCATGCATCCTACTGGGCAACCTCCACATTCATTCATACAGTTAATTTTTGTTTTCATTCCTGGGAAATTTTTGTCCAAGTTTGTTTGTTTGTGCACGCAAGTTGTTGTATTAAGCAAGCATGCTTTTGAAATTGTGAGTGTATATGTGTGTGTGTGTGTGTGTCCACTTTATGTGGTCGATGTTATTGCCACTTTTAATTTTTATTTGCTCATCGTCTTACGTTGCTTTGCAGTCTAGTTTATATTCCTTTGATTATTCTATGCTCATTTGTTTTTAGACTTGATTTGATAATCTGATACAGTGGGTTATAAAATGTATGAGCGTAATTCTAAGAGAGAAGAAAATGTTCGCTCCTTTAATTGCAAGTACTGTGAAGAATAACACACTAGGGCTGGCAATTCATTATGCTTGAGAAAGCGAAGACTAAATTGCGAGAAGAAGTTTCAATTAAATTAAGGGCCGGTGTATTTATGCCAACAAGTCGAACATTGTCGATAAACCGGCTCTAACAAAAATTAAATTAACCTAAAAGTTTCATTTCAGTTTGGGAATTTATGAAATTTCATTATAACCAGGAATAATTTCTTAAGCGGGCTTAAGTTTACTAATCTCAATTCTTATTGAATGAAATATTTTTATTAATTAATGTGACTTTGTAAAGAAATGCTGAGGGAAATGCTGAAATTTTTCTGTGAAGACACACACTACATCAGCACCCATGTCTATCTACTTGGCTAAGTATTGCAGTAGATAAACATGTGTGCTGATAAAGTGCGTGGTTGCACGGAAAAATGTCGGCATTTCCCTTACTTAAAAAGGTTTAATTTAATTCACAGAACCATATTATTTTCATTACATATTAACAAATTTGCGGCTGTATATACTTCAAAACAAATTTAATTTTTGATGTTCTGAATATGTTATGGGCCATTTGTCTTATATTTTATGTAACCCAAAGAAAAAAGTCTAAAGGTGTCAAATATTAAGTTCGGACAATTCTGATCGCTTTGAAAAAAGGCATAGTTTCCTTGTGGCATGTATCGTCGTCCACAATAATAATGTCTAATTCTGACCACACAAAATTGTTCGTGGAATGCTCAAATCAAAAGATCGACGGAAATTGGATAAACTTGGCTTTTGCTCAACATTATGGGCTAAAACATTATGGACTATCCAAAAATTAAATTCTCACCATTTTTATACGCTTCACCAAAAATGGTAAAGGGTATATAGAGATTTGCTGTTTCGTGTGTAATTTCTACAATATTAATATGCCACACATAAGGCATGCTTGTATATATTTTGGGTCCTTATGAATAGAGAAGACGAATAAACGAAGTCTGTCTGTCCGTCTGTCTGTACGTGAAATTGGTTTCCGAAGGTTTTGAGAACAGCTAGAGACTTCAATTATAAATCAGTAAAGGCTTTATTAGTCTTTACTTTCTGTTGCTGTTCCGTGCTGTGCCGTTGCAGTATTCCACTAAAGTGATGAATTTTGCATCGTTCATATTATGTTTCAATATAATTTTATGTTTTCCTTTTCAAAATTAAACTTTTTAAATTCTAAACGCACAATCACAATTTATTTCAAAATGTTTTTATTTAATTTATGCTGTCACTTACATTTACTTAACAATTTTTTTATTTTCACAGGTTGAACCGAAACAGAACATAACGAAACAGAAAAACTGACGACTTGTATTAGATTTCTATAAACAAAAAAGAGTCAGCTGATTCGTAACAGAACAGAAAGTAAAAACTAATTCTGCCTTAATATCAAATAGACGATTCCAGAGCTGGAAAGCTTAAACTTTTTTGCCACTAGCTGAATATAATTTTTTTTAATAAACCTATTTTATATTTCAGTTAGAATTATGTTACTATTATAAATCAAAATAAATCATAAGGACTATTTCAGGGTTGGAAAATTAAAACTTATTTTGGTATACGGATATAAAAGTAAACTACTAAAACTATTTTTTTCTTTTTCTCTACAAACTAAAATTTTTTTTTATATTTAGCGAGGAATATTTTGCTTAAAAAAATCAGATAAAACTAAAAGGGTTATTCCAGAGTTGGAAAATTTAATTTTTTTTTTTGTATATAAAAGTCAAAGGTTAAAATAATTATTTTCTTTTTCTTTAGAAATTTATAATATTTTGCTAAAAAAAACCGAAAAAACTAAAAATATGATACCAGGGTTGGAAAATTTAAATTTTTTGTACATAAAAGTAACCAGGTCAAATATAATTCTTTCTTTTCTTTAAAAATTTAAAACGATTGCTGTCTTAGAATAAGAAGTTTGGTATACAAAATTTTAAAATAAAAAGCTTTGGTCCAGAGCTGGAAAACTTGATTTTTTTTTTTGATATATGAAAGTAACTAAATAAAACAAATTTTTTTATTTGCTAGTTAAATAAATTCTACATATAAGAAAGAAAGAAATTAGTATTAAAAATTTAGAAAAATTAAAATCAAAATCCAGGGTTGGAAAAGTTTATTTAATTTATATTTATATACATCGGAAGATTCAAGTCGCTTAGATGTGATTGAATAAATTGCCATTAGAAAGTGGTGATCTCTGTTAAAGTCATCTCTAATTAATTTCTTCTCATTAATTTTAAAAAGAAAAAATTGTAATAATTTTAAAAAAAATTCATAAATACAAAGCGCAAAATAAAATATTCAACTACTGTTTATATTGACAAAAACAAACATTAAATTAAATTCTTTAGTCGAAAAATACCCATAGGTTACTTACTATAAATTGAAATAGAGCACCAAAAAAAGGTTTTAAATTATATTTATTAACTCTTTGTAAGATCGTAAGAACTAGGCAACGACACTGTAATTCACGTGTAATTTCTTTATAATCATGCTAAAATATAAAACTTTTGCAAAATGTGAAAATACTTGGAACTGATTTACCTCAAGTGTGCGGCAGTAAGATCGCCTTTGTAAAGGATAACAATTACACAAATGTTTTATTGTACAGTCTAAACTTCTGTAGATAGAGTTCGTTAAGTAGTGGAATCAATGTCTGCGATCTAAGAAGCATCCAAAAATTTATTTCTCAAAACACTCATATCTCTCTTTCAATTTCTTATATAGAAGATATGGTGGTATTTTAAAAGCAGAATTCCAAATATGTTTGTCTATAAATTATGCCTTATCTTCGCTCTTTCCAAGAGTTAGATTGTTTCTCATAAAAACAAATAAAACTTTTCAGGGTTAAAAGAATGCTATAAGTTATGTTACAACTGAACTGACGAGCCAGAGGTCTTATAAATTTGTTCTCTATACCGCTTATTTACTACAGCAACGTTATAACCCAAAAAATAAATTGTTTCAGAGAAAATGATTTTAAACTTTTCAATTTGTACAAAATTTAAAGAAACAAGAAAATTTATCTTTATTGAATTGAGTCTACAAGTAATTTTTATGCAATTTCTACACAAGATTAACAATGATATGAGGCTTCATTCCGCATTATTAAGTCAAAAATGGCATATTTTAAGTTACGAGCGATATGTGTAGTTGCAAAATATTTAGTATGACAACTAATGTTTATATAAAGTTTTTATATTCACTGTCATCAAACTATTACAACCAACGTATGATTTTATAAACTGGTTGAAATATCCTTGTATCCTATTCATTTTTAATGGTTCGTTCCGTCTAGACATTATTGTTGTCTAATACACAGATTTGTTTTCAACATTATGACATTTTTTTTTTTTGGTTTTTGTTAAAAATTTTCTGCCTTTTTAATGGTACCTTCAGAATGAAATTTTCAAATTTAACCACACATATACACACACACGCATACACACATTTACGAAATTCCCTTTGTTAATATTTGATATTTGAGTGAACGGTATTCTTGTGTTGGTGTATTCTATTCTATATTGAAATCATTTGGTATTTTTAACTTTAATTGTTATTTCAAATTATATCCCGGTAGTTTGTGAAATGCTATAACTATTTTAAGTTAGACAATCACAGGGTCTTACAATGTCAAGTTTTGTTTTTTTAGACAGACTATAACAAATCTCTCTCTTAGATAGACTATAACAAATCTCTTGGGGCAGCAATCTCAAAAACATTGAAGCTTCAATTTAATTTAGAAATTAGAGCTAACATCTACATATCGTCAGCCCATAATTGGTTTGGAGCATATGCCAAAATGACGGAATGAAGAAAACCTCAAAGAAGGTTTATATGAAGTTTTATCAAAGTATACCCAATAGAAGTTTTTTGTATTTGCACTATTGCTTCTGACATACATATGTTTGGAAGAAATGTGTAAATTTTAGTGCACTTTCACGAATAGTGTTAGAAGTTAATTTATTGTAAAAGTAAAAATATGTTTTGTGCTGCATACACCACTTTTCTTAATTTATTTTCGAAAAGCAGCTTTTTGTGCTTCATACGTATACTTTACTGCTGTGAATTGAGAATTTTGTTGTTTTGTTTATATATCTTGCTGTCTAGAGAAGTAAATCGATCGTTTAACGCGGACCAAGAAGCCGCCGCTCTAATATTTTCAACTATCGATCCGCTTGTACACTTACAAATGAAAAACAAGTAATTGAAGTGTATTTAATGTAAAGAATGAAATTAAATGATTTCTGTTATACTCAAACATGCATAATTAAGGTTTCTCTTATTTTATTTTAGTATTTAATAAGTTTATATTAAAACATTTAATCGGTGGCTGCGTCTGGGTGATGATGTTCTTATTTAACAGTCGCCGTTGAATTTTTCCTACGGCACCTTCTTTTTTTATTATTCATTTCTTATAGAAATGAAGCAAAACAAAAGTTAACTTTACTTTGCATGTTTTTGTATGAAGAATTTGACGCAAACGGCAAACTTTAACATGTACAGCATAACAATACTTATTAAACCTTAAAATAGTTGAAATGTAGCAAAATGAATGCCAAATATCTCAGAAACCATAATTAATTTCCCGAAATATATTTTGAATTCCGAAAGGAGATATTCGAAATATGGGCTCCGCCATCTAACGTTTTTTTTCAACTAGTGCTTATCTCGTGAATGGTAACACTTAGCTCATGTCTGATTTGACAGATACTTAGTTTTATCCTTCCGCTGAACGAATATGGTTGTGTATACGCTTTAACAACGCTGGGAAATATTGCCTGCGATCGACTTACAGAAGATGCCGATTTTGCCAAAAAAAAATCATCTTTTCAGATGAAGCTCATTTTGATCTTGGCGGGTATGTAAACAAGCAAAATTGTCGCATTTGGGGCACAGAAAACCCGCACGCATACATTGAAAAGCCGACGCACCCAAAACGAGTCCAGAGGCATAATTGGGCCAATGAACAAGGAATGGCCGTTACAGTCAATGGCGATCGTTATCGGGCCATGTTGAACGAATTTTTGTTCACAAAAATTGCAGAGGAGGATATTGGCAACATTTGGTTTCAACAGGACGGCGCTACGTGCCACACAGCCGAAGCTACACTCGATGTTTTGCGCCCTGTTTTCAAGAAAAAAAGTTACCTAACTAATTTTTTTAAAGATGGTCGGTGGGTCAAACCCGCTTTGGCACAAGCCTGTCAACAGTAGTCTTTACATTATACTCACTCAAATGAACTAACGGGATATGTAACAATAGACTTCAAAGGCGTATGTATGTATATGTATGATGGTCCCACATTTACATGTGTATGTGTATGTGTGTGTGTGTGTGTGTGCAAGTATAATTATTTAATGGTTTACGTATATGACATTTAACTTTTTTTATTACGCTTTACAATTTTCTTTGTTTCGTTGAACGCTTTCCTTTCAAATCATTCATTCCCTGCCGTTCAAATAATTATTTCTATTTAGTTTTACATCAACATTTGCTGTGTTTTCTGATACGATTTTAATAGTTTTGACCTTAGATTAGAGTGTATTAGCATTAGCTTTAAATGTTATTTGCGGAGGTTTTTGGCTGTCAATTAACTATGTCCCAAATTTGATGGCAAATAGACTGGTTTGCTTAGGAATTTAATATGGTTTAAACATTTACATTCCTTTGCCTTTTGCAGTCGTTATTGTTCTAATTAATTTTATGGTTTTAGGCACATATGTATGTAAATATGCATGTATGTATGCATGCACGAGTATGTATGAGCTTATGTGAGACGTGGCTAAATTGAAATAATACAGTTTTACACAACAATATTGGCAGTAAGGAAAAAAAGTTGCAAATAATACATATAATAGACCGCAAATGAAATAGCAATTGGCTTTATGACAAGTAAATGTTAAGGGCCTAATTTTGTAAAACGCAGCGCCAAGCGTTGAAAACTTTTGTATGGCAACAATTTAAATTAAAAAAACAAAATACATACAAAATTTGACAACGCTAAGCGTTGTGTTTTACAAAATTAGGCCCTAAGTTTCTTTAATTTACAAAAATGAATAAAAAACTTGTTTTTGTTTTGCAATTGATAGTTTTAATTTTGACTAAATAAAAAAGAATGGTGGGCAGTGCCAAATAATAAAGAGAATACAACAAATTTGGGAAACTTTTTCTTTATTTCTCAATATAATTTACTTTTAGGAAGATATAGTTTTCCCAGTGATATTCAATAGCTTCCATACCTTTTTATAGTAAGAACTAGTCAGCTCCTTCATAGAGCCACCGAGCCATTTTATTCAAGTTTGAAAATAACACACAATCCGAAGGAATGATTACTTCGTTGATTTTGGCCAACGCATTATTGGTGGAAATGTAAGCTTGTATATTATTTTGATGAAACATATGTAATATATATTTTTTTTCTTATTCTAATCACTTAAGCAATGCAATAAGTTGGGGTTATGCTTGCCGTCGGTAGCTTTTCCTTTTTGAAGACCATTAATAAAAATTATCTCATACGAATACCAACAACAGACCTCATGATCTTCCTGCATGTCGAACTATGTTCACCTGCTTTTAATATGATTCTTACATTACAGTCCTTTAACAGTTACCTTAATTTGAATGTGCAGTGGTGAACCCATGTCTCATTACGTTAAACATCGCCAAAAACTCTATTGAAATATCTTAGGGTTATGTTTGATCTATTGTTATCAAACCAGGCTGTGATCTTGCGCAAAGCTTTCTCGTCTTCTCGGTAATGTGCAATGTATAGCATTCTTTCAGATGTTTCTTATTTCCGTCAGCTCACGCAACTTCAACCAACGATCATGCAATACTATTGTATGGATCAATCTGTCCAAAATGCTATACAAGTACTTGCATGTAGTTAATTGTTTTTATTCAATTGTCACATATGAAAATTAATGATCTTGAAGGCTTAAGAAATTTTTTTTGTTCGAAAAATTAGCATTGAAAGCCTGTTGCTCTAGCATCCAATGAGCAAATATGCACGAGCTGGATTTTATATGGCTGGAGGTGAAAATTTTAGGGTGGCGCTGGCTGAGCTAGTTAGTCCTAGTTTACACTATGCTAGTCTTATTGCTAAGCTGATTAGTTTGTTAGGAGAGAGAGACGAGAGGAAAAGAAATGTCAGCATAGTGTAAACTAGCACGTTGACTACTAAACCGAAGCTGCTGGGTTCGAGTCCGGTCTTTGACAGTCATTAAATAACAGCACCACGCATTTCTCTGACATGTATCAGTTGTTTTAGGAAAATTTCAAGTGATGAAGGCATAGTCACTGGTCACTGAACTATACCGACTTCAGCAGACACTAATCCTAATGTAACATCGGTGAAGAACGTCCTCTTTCGTCGGTTTTGTATAGCAGAATCATCGGCAAAGTAAAATAATAAATAAAATGGCTACTAAACATAGTTTTAATGAGCCTCATTGACACCAGAGGCGCTGCAACACTGCATTATTTAAAAACGTGCAAACAGAGAGAGTTGTAAGAGTATGAAGCTTTCCTCTGTCTCTTCCTCAAACACCTTTCTTCTCTACCACTATTCCTTTCCTAAAAGAACGTAACACCTAGTAATAGTAGCAGGCATTCGTTGCCTTAAAGTGGCTTCTCTTTAAAATAAAATCAAAAATTCAGATTATCCGCTCAACTTTTATTAACAGCAGCAATATTTTCAGCATTGCGCACATTACGATAATGTACAGGTCTGATTACATCTATAAGTTCTAACTATGTTTGCATGTTCTTCGGTTGTTAAAATATCCTTACTTGAAAGTGGCAAACGTTTCACTAAATAAATGACACTTCAGATGATAAATATTTAACAGCTGACAGCATTGCCAGACCACTATGGTGTTCATTTAGGAGAAGTAGAGTCTAGCTCGTTTTAATATTGATCGTTTATTTTTAATGGCTCAATAAAAAAAGTAAAAAACGCTTAAAACATTTGCTTGAAAAACTTGCCTCTTTTCACCAAAGTCGTATTTTTAACCCACGGTACGTCAAGCTGTCACTTACTAAAAGTTTTTTTAACAAAAAAAAATATTGTGGAAATTTTCTTCATAATGAGCTTACGAGTTACGAGTGTCGTATATCAACTGCAACAACGAATATTTTGTATAAGAATGCAACAGTTTCCCTTTAATCTTGTACAGAATTGTCATAGTCCAAGTCGAAAGACAACACCCGTAATGTATATCCCTTTTTATTAAATCAAACACAACCCTTTAAAGCGATTATGTCGGGAATTGAACCCACGACCCTTGGACTCACAGGCTAGCATATCGCTACCATTCGGCCACAGAGGACCCAAACACAAAAATAGCTTATCGTTATCAAATACATGGTAAAAGGTAATTTCTGTAATAAAATCTTCTAGACGAGGTGGAATGCACTATTATGTAACATGCACAAGCATGATATCTCGACGAGTTTTTGAAATCTGATACTGATGTAGCAGCTCTTAAACAAAAGAAGCTTTTTTCTCTAATAAAAGTAAATAAAAACAATTATATTCAAGATTTTTTATATACACATATTTTAAGAATATAAAAATGTCCTTGGACTCAAACCAAGTCTCGTATTCTCTTTACATTGACGTTTTTTCATATGAGAAAGAAATTATTATTTTAATAAATTATGAGAGGCCTTTAAAACAGAGAAATCATCTATAAATATCAGGTTTTATTTAGCTTCGATTCTTCTCCAAAAAAAATAGCTTTTTTCCTATTTCGAAAATATTATATCAACTCGCAATTAAACAAACAAGTTAGAAATAATCTTGTGTACTTTTTCATTGCTTATCTTTTTATTCCTAATCCCTGCAAATTTAACTAATCTTGTCAATAAACCTTTAATTAATCCATTTTAGCACTCTAATTATATTGAAAAGGCAAAAACAAAAATATATATTGTCTTCTCTGATATTCTTACTATCCTGAATAGTGCGAATGGAATAGAAATCAGAGGGTATATAAAAAGATGAATTCTTTTAGTCGTTTGTTTGTTTTTTTTTTTTTTTTTTTTTTTTTTTTTTTATTAAGCACCAAAACATGTTTGTCATTGTAAACGTATTCCTTTCATATTGCAACCTGCCTTGCGGACTGCCTGCAAACCAGTCAGCGAGCGAGTTAGCAACAAAACAGCCAAGTTGTTGCTGTCATTATCATCTGTTGATGTTGTTGACTCATGTTCAGATAGCAGCAGGTCTTATTTTTTATATTATTTTTATTGTGCTGGTTTATAACAACTTCTTTTCTGTTGCTCTTTTTTTTCTTTGTATTTGCAATAGAATTCAAGGAAATGAAGAATACGTAAATGAAGGCAATAATTGAAATTGAGGGATAATAATTGAATGGGGCAGGCTGTTGCTGATATAGTAGGTTTGATATTTGAAAATTCTTAAGAATCCACAAGCACGTCATCTTCTTAACAACCAACGGAAGGTCCTCGGGAATCATCTACAAGCATGTTATCTCGACAACACTTTTAAATCTGATGCTCTTAAGCAGAATAAGTTTATTTCTCTAATGAAAGGAAATAACACTTTTAAATCTGATGCTCTTAAGCAGAATAAGTTTATTTCTCTAATGAAAGGAAATAAAAACAAAAATATTTAGGATTTTTTACATAAAAATCTTTCAACAAAATTGAGTTGCCCTTGGAAGCGAACCAACTCTCGTATTCTCTTTGCATTCAGTTTGCAGTTCTTGCACATGAGAATAAAATTTACATCAACAAACCCATAAATGCTGATGATGAAGCGCTAGCATCTTTCGAAAATAACATTATACTCCTTTCTGCTTTCTGTGTTTGTCTAATAGTGAAATATTCCTGAAACGATTTGTTAATTAAAATTTTATAACTTGCAAACTTTGCTTTTACAGAAAGCAAAACTGAAAACTTTATAAAGGTTTTGTTTTCACATTTAAATTTACTTATAGATTTCTCACTTGTTGTTCTGAAGTGTAGGCCTCTGCCTAATAAATTCATATTTAACATAAAGAAAAATTATAATCAAATAAGATCTGATTATTGATCTGACAACTTCTAGAGTCTTGCAGATAAATAAATGAGAGAACTGTAGATAAAAGGAATGTTGTTATTTTGTTCATCCAATTTCGTTCTTTGCAACCTTTAACTTATTTTTCAGTTCTCGAAACTGCAGCAAAATTTTAAGTAATTGAAGAAATTTTTAAGGATTTATTTTCAAATAAGCAAGTAGAAAATTAATTTTTAAATTTAGTAAATGGTTTGTGCTGTTCAGTTAAAAAGCTTTTACTGGCAATAAAAAGAAAAACAACAACTAGTAAAGCTTTCATTACATAAAGGGTTTCAGTAAATTATAAAACGATGAATTAAAACAATTCAAGTATTCCATTTCCACTCCAAAATTAATATATAAAGCTTAAATTTTCATCAACTGGCACCACATACCGTGAAATACAAGAACGCTGATGATGAAACAGCTTCAAAAATAGCATGTTGTTCCGTTCTGCTAGTATTTTTAGAATATTTACATTTACAACCCTCATTAGTCTTTACTTGCTGTTGCTGTTCTGTGCTGTGCCGTTCTGTTGCTAAATTTTAATAGTTAGTTTTTTTTGATAACTTACCAACTGTTTATAAAAAACGAAGAAAAAGTGTTAAGTTTCGCATAGTGAATTATATATAGTTCAATATAGTTTTATATTTTTCACTTAATTTCTAACTGCGGTATTCATAAAAAAATAAGTTAGGTTTACAAAAGATTTATTAAGCAAATTTCCTTACAAAATTCGTTTTGCAAACCTTTTGCAAGTTAAAATTATTTTTAATGCCTTAAAATTACAATCACAGTTTATTGCAAAATGTTTTTAAGTATGTCCTCTTTCACACACGTCAGGTATGACTCTTGAAGTCTTGAGTTTTTAGTAGAGTGAGGAAAAGAGAATGGAGGGGAGTACAGACTTGACCGTACCAGTCAATTTTGTTTTTTCGTTTTGTTTTGTCATTCGTAATATACTACGATAACGCAAATTGATGAAACAAACTTGACGGTATGTATGAACAAGAATGCAGGTTTGAAAAGAAAATTGATCAAAAACTGATCAGGTAAACCTGACGTGTGTGAATGAAGACTATTTGACAGTCACTTACAATTACTTAGCAATTTTTTTATTTTTATAGGCTTAACCGAATGTTCTGTTTTAATGGAACATAAAACTAACGATTTGTATAAGATTTCTGTAAGCAAAAAAAAAAAGAGTCAGCTGTTTAGTAATAGAACAGAAAGTAAAAAACTAGCGCTGCCTTTACAGAGCCAACTTTAGCCTAATCGAATCATAAATATAGAAACAATGATTTTTATTTGTTTTTAAGAAATTTTTTTTTGGGAATTTATAAACTCTTTTACTTCTCTTTAAAAAACATTTATGAACAATTATTTTAGCTACTACTGTTAATTTTTTAATTTTTTTTAGAATTTGATTTTTCATAAAAAAAAAATTTTTAATTAATTTTCTGTAAAAATATTTCCTTACTGGTCTGTATCATAATGAAGTTTAATTTTTTTATTGATTCTTTGTATTTGTATTTTTTGTATTTGTATTTTATAGGAGATCTTTAGATATTTTCTTGCTGTATCCGTTATAAATTTTACAATAAATGACCGAACTATCTCCTTTTTGAGCTATAAATTTTTTAATTTATTAACCTTTTTGCTGGAAAACACAGAAAGTGCATTTTCCGCATGTGCTTTCTGCATGAAATAACCATTGATCAAGGTATAAAATCATACATATAAAAAATATGTGTAAATGTGCATAAAAAAAGCAACCAGTTGCTTAACGAGGTTTTGCTGTTTTCATAAACAATTCACAGTGGGTTGCATAGAAGAATTCATGATATTGTAGTAATTTTTTATTAAATTATGTAGGATATTTAAAATTAATATCTAAACAAAATGATAAAATTTAAGTATTAAACATGTTTGTTTACAATTTAATTACTCTCTGCTCAGCTTTCAGCAAAACTTTTAATATAAATTTATTTGACACTTTTTGAAAACAAAACTTTATTGACCGTTGAAAAAACATATCCAATATTAGGACTGTGTTAAATCTGTGGCAATAAGGAAAAGGTGCTTATGTCATATTTCACTGTTTTGCAGTAGAGCACTTTTAAGCGTTCAAGTCGATTTTCAGAAATTTATTTCTTTTACAGTTAAATTGGGAAATTCTCTATTAACCGTTATTTTTTTTTAAGAAAACATCGTTCTACACACAATAAGTAATACATTTAAGTTGAAATATACCAAAATATAACCTAAATTAAGCTTTTATTCCAAATGAGATTAGAAGTCTAAAAAATATAAGCTGCAATTAATTTTGCAATAACTTCTTGAAAAATCGAACAAATTAATTGAGATTTTGCCCATGGGTACTTTCAAATATGCAGAATATGGACGTACCCTTAACTCAAAATCAGCTTATCTCGACTTAAGCACTTTTTCTTTTTTGCCACAGAGAATGTGTGTTTTAAGTAAGTGTATAACGAAAGAACTACAATATATTTTATTGTAAATACATTTAACGGAAGCAATAGATTGTGCTTTGAGACATACATTTCTTGAAAATATATAAAAATAAATCTTCAACTTACTACTTATTACGATTCTTGTATTCGAGCTTTAAATTTGTAACTTTTTAACTCGAAATCCAAAGTAAAAAATTTGAAAAATACTCGCCCATATTATGCCATTCGACAAAAATTCAAACATAATTTAGAAGTTAAGAAAGCATCAAAAGAGTATGGGTTTTTGTTAATAAACTTTATGGAAACGGTTTACGGAAGAACTTAAAAAAAGACATAATTGGCGAAAGCGTATCACAATAACTCACGCAAAGTGGTTACAAAGTCGCAATGGGTAGAAACTCTTTGTGATCACGTTTTCGTACGAAGCTGGAATGGATGAAAGCGTACGAGGACTATAAATGCAACTAAAAAAAAACTTCTTAGTAACAAATCAACGCGTGGAGGTTCAAACAATCCATACGTGTATATCTAGCCATAACCGCCAAAAATGTTTAAGCAACACATTTTTTGCACTTCGTTTTTTTTTTTATCGAAAATCGACTATTAACAATAAGAAATAATAGATTTCGGTTAAGAAAAACTAAGTTCGAAAATTATGTCGCTTAAGCCTTTTTGGCAGTAATGGCACGATATATTGACACCGATAGATAGAAATTATAAAAAATATTAGTTAATTTTAATTATTATTGTTTCAACTTCATTTGTTTCTATATTTATGATTTGATCAGGCTAAAATTCGTATCGCTTTGTAAGCCAAATAACATTATTAATGAACATTCAAGAAATCTATTATTTGACATATTGTCATAATTATATTGTATTTGTGAATTCTCAAATAGTTTTTGGAAGTTTGTGCATAAGATAAGAGGTTTGTGACTGTTCAAAATGTGTGGTTGAAGTCTACTGACGATTTGTTAAAGCAACAATGAAATGCATATAGACATCGCTTAACCACCAGCAAATAAATTTCACTTACATTATTAATGAACAAATAACACCAGTCACCTTCATCATCAGCGTTCTTTGTGTTTGGTCCATTGTGTGTGGTGTCAGTTGATGTAAATTTTTGCTTTTTTATTGCAACTGGAATATGTGAATTGTTTTGATTCACCGTATTACAATTTGCTGAAAGCTTTTTTTTGTAATGAAAGCTCATTTTTACCATCTCTAAATTTACAAAGTTGCGTATATCCAGCAGAAATCTACATCAGCTGGCACCACACACTGGACCAATTACACAGAACGCTGATGATGAAGGTGTAGTGAGTGGACTTCGAAAACAGCATGTTGTTCCGTTCTACTACCTGTTTGTGAGAATACGAGTATTTGGTGTTTGGTTTGTTGATTCATAATCATAAATATAAAAAATATTTTTGAAGTCTTAGCTCAGTTTTAAATATGAAATGTGAGGCAGTTATTTTCTTAGATCAGCAGTTAAGTTATAAAGGGAAGCTTTTAAATTGGACCGAAAACAATACGCTAGTTCGGCTTTTTCTCTCACAAAGATGGAGACGTAAATGATCCGCAATGTTGATTGGTATTAATCGAGTATTTCGTGAAAAAAAACTCTACCATATCGAAAGATTCAAACAAAATGCAACATGCTACAAAAAAGAAGCAATGTTTGAATTTATACATCAAATGCGGCATAATGCATTGATGTAAGAAATTTCCAAAAAAAAGTCCTTGTCCTTACTTACAAGCGAAACAGTTTGATTTCGGACGAGTTCATTATTTGAGATTATTTAGAATTTAGATCTGCATTTTTGAAACAAGGTCCGTTTTACATCGATATCTCTGTCAGACTGTAAGTAATTAATTTATATTTAAGTTTCCGTCGTTTCTATTAGACCACTATAAGATAAGAAATTCTTTTCATTAGTTCAGCCCACGGTAACGTCATTAGCATTTGCATCGTTTTATGTAGATTTTTTTTGGTTTTGCTTTTATATTGCACCAACCTCAGCTTAATGGAATGTTTAGAGAGAATGGTAAAAAAAAAATACAACACCAAATCAGATGACCGGATTATAATATTAAAAAGAAACTTTAAAAACTGGTTTTGTTGCACTAACTTTTACTCACAGCATAATTACACATACACAATTATGTGAACAAATACAAGGAGATTTTAATGAACAAAGAATGGATATTTCTTGTATTGCAGGAGTTATGAATACACATTGAGGTTTTTTTTTAATTTTTATTTTAATTTATTTATTCTGTTTATTTATTTCTGCAGCATGAGTTAGTTTTGCACTCTAAACTTGCCTAAGAATATATGTATTTATGTATATCAAAGTTATAATATAACTCTGGAATAAATGGTAAAAAGTTTTTGCAAAATAAAAATTCTAAACAAATTTTTGAATCACTATGAAGCCAATATTTAATATTTTGCATTTTTTCATTTTAATTTAAATGATAAAAAGTCTGCAAAAATGTAAAATTAAAATAATAAGTAAAAAATAAATAAGCAAATTAACTCACATGTGCATAATTAGTAAAAAACAAACAGCAATGGCAAGACTGTTTGAAATTAGAGATGATAAATTTGAGCTTTCATTACAAAAGAGCTTTTAGCAAGTTGTAATACGATGAATCAAAACAATTCACATATTCCATTTGCATTGAAAAAGATGCATGTACACAGAAAAAACTGTTATCAAAATATTTGCAAGCATATTTTTTGCTGTTCCAGTAAAAAGTTTGTTGGAATTTTGTTTTAAGCAAAAAAAAAACAAATTAAAGTGAAAAGTTCTAATTCATACAATTAATATATAGTTAAATTTGTAAAAAAAAATTTTAGAAAATATTTCTGGTGCGATAAAGAAAGTGCTCGCTGTACAGAAGAGTTATTATTTTTATTTGCTTTTTAATTTCAGTAAACAATTTGTTAAATCAGACAATTTTTTGATTGAAAATATTAGAATTTTTTTTCAAACAACTTATTACAAATTTTTGCATTTGAATTTACAAACTTCTTTGTAGGACCTGAATTGAACAAAACAATATTTCATTCCGAGAATTTTGTGTTTGAACTGAAAAATTAGTTTTTTCTGTATGTGACCGAAATTTGCATCACCGGACACCACTCACAGTGGACCAAACACAAGAACGTTGATAATGAAGCTGTGGTGGCCTTCAAAAACATCATGTTGTTCCGTTCTGCCAGTGTTGGGCAGAATATTTACAACTAACTTTGGAATTAAATGTTCCTTAAAACTATCACATTTAATTTGGCTTCCTAAAAATACGAAAATTAGCTTAATCAAAACCAAACACAGAAACAAATAAAGTTCGAACAAGTATAATTATTAAAACTTACTAAAAATAGATCGTATTTTGGTTTGCTTGTTGAATAAGCAACGTTTATGTGTTAAGAAAAAATCGGAAAAAAGCAGAAGGCTTCAGAATTCTTGTTTTTATTTATATTAAGGGCCACTTTCACGATGTCGATAATGTTCGACTTGTCGTACACTTACATTTGAAACAACAACAAAATATGAAAATTTGATTTTGTTTTCAATGTAAGTGTGCGACATCGTGAAACGTGGAAAATTTATTCAATATGGAATAAGTATGTTTGTTGCGTAAAGCTTTTTGTCTGACACTCTTATGTTTAATATGTTTGTGTACGTAATTCTCAATAACATATTGAGAGTCTTTCTATCAGCAAATGAAGACTCGTAGCTTATTTTAAAAATCTTTAGGCTGAAGGCTGTTGGTGAGTTTTTTGAGCAGAACAAGAAGCAAGCAAAAATTTTTTAGTCTATTTAAAGACGTAAAGCCTTATTCACAAAAAATATTTCTGATTTTTAATAGGTTTATAAAATAGTTTTCTATACAAACTTTTTTTTAAAAACCCCTAAATAAAACTAAATTATTTTTTGTGCATAAAGTAACAAAGAGCAAATAAATTTATGTACATACTTCGTTATTTTTATAGAAAAATAAAAATTAATATAAATCTTCTTTTCATAGAGAGTTTCAGGATTCCGCTGCTTTTTTCGGACTTCATAAATAAATAATTGTTTATCGGTCTATATAGAAAATTTACTGAAAATGTATTTTTTTTATTATTAAATGTCAGAATCTTGAGTACGAGTTTTGGTTTCAGAAAGTTGGCGTGAATAAAAATCTATAATTTTTTTTACAAGGCTTGCAAGGTCAACCGCATCCCGATATTTTTTCTTCTTACTGAATTTTAATATATTAATTTCTTATTCGAATATTTTGGCACTATAAAATAACGCCCAATTAAGAAAATGAAATAACGACCTTATTGGCTGCTTATATTTTTTAGACTTTTCACATCATTTGGAATGACAGCTTAATTTAGGCTATACTTTGGCATATATTAACTTAAATGTATTATTTACAGTGTGTAAAATGATGTTTGCTTAAAAAATATAAGTTAACAGAGAATTTACCAATTTAACTGTGAAAGAAATAAATTTCTGGAAATCAACTTGAACGCTTAAAAGTGCTCTACTGCAAAACAGTCAAATATGACTTAAGCACTTTTTCCTTAGTGGCACAGATTTTATTAGATGAAACGTATAAATTTTAAATATTATTGAAATATTTTATACAGAATTTTTACAATTTAATGTTAAAATTTGTTAACGTTTAGTAAGAAAATAAGAAGCATTAATAATTAAGTTCTTTTTTAAATTTTGATATAAGTTGTACTTCTCATTTGTTTAAATGGTAGTTTAACATAATATCTGTGGCAATAACGAATAAGTGCTTAAGTCATATTTAACTTTTTTGCAGTAGAGCACTTTTAAGCAATCAAGTCGATTTTCAGAAATTTATTTCTTTCACAGTTAAATTGGGAAATGCACTGTTAACTTTTATTTTTTTAAGCAAACATCATTTTACACACTGTAAATAATACATTCACGTTAAAATATATCTAAGTATAATCCAAATTAAGCTATTATTCCAAATGAGGTTAGAAGTCTAAAAAATATAAGCCGCTACACACAAAAAAGTAATACGAATGAGTTTGTAATATTAATTAAAATATTTGTAATATTAATTAAAAAATTAATTAAATTTTCACCTATAAACAATTTGATAATATCAATTAAGTTTTTCTACTCAAATTAATTAATACAATTAAAAATTTAATTGAATCAATTAAATTATTAATTGAAAACATTAATTGGTGAATACTTTTTTCTGTGTAGTTATTATGCTATAACTTCTTGAAAAATCGAGCAAATTAATTGAGATTTTGCCCAGGAGTACTTTCATATATAAAGATTATCATTAGGAGGTATCATTAACTCAAAATCAGCTTATCTCGACTTAAGCACTTTTCCTTTTTGTCACAGAAATAGTTAAAGCTTGAGATTCAAATTGTACGTCCAAAGTAATCGGAAAAATTTTTGTAGTGCAGTTAAGTCTTTTAAATAATAAAAAAAAATTTTTTAAATTATATCGTAAGTTTTTTTTCATATGACTCAAAATATAAAATTGGACTGAATAAAAATATTTAATTTTTTTTTTAATTTTTACACTGCTGGCCTGGATAAAAAACGCGTATACAGTATTTACATATCAAGCCTTTGCTGTAACAGAATCATAACTTAAAAAACGTAATTTTCGAGTTCATATCGTTCATAATATTGTTTAAAAATTCCATACAAATATCTTGTAGACTCAACAATAAATTCAAAACTTTAAACTTGTTTTCTGTAAAAACAGGTTTTTTTTTGTTAAGACTGACTTAATTGAAGCAAATGCTTCATGTGTAAATAAAGTGGGAAAAGCCACTTTAGTCGATTTCTATCATTTCATTAATCTTATAGTTTGTACACTTTTCAAACATAATTTAGATATGATTTGGATTTAGTTAAAAAAAAAAATTATAATCTGCGGACATTTATAAAAAAAGTTTTACTAATTTCTTGCTCACCGTTATTTTCTTTTTATTGACTTGTTTCTTAACGTAATGTTAACAAACTTCCTTCATACAGACTAAGTATGATTTTCAGATAAATGCCTTTCAATATTCTCTAGTCCAACCTGTTTTTATATATTTTCAGGAATTGTTTTTTTCCCCACTAGCAAAATAATTTTTTTATTGCTTGAAATGTCGCATGTTTTAAGTTCTTCCATAAGGAAGTTATGTTAAGTCGTATGCACAAATATGTTTTAGAAATTCGAAACTTTGATGACAATTCCAAAACAATTGTTTAGTTTTAACTTTTTCACATTATTTTCGTTTTTGTGCATTAAACACTGCATTGAAATGTTATTGCTCTTCTTTATTTAATTTCAAAGATATATTTTTTTCTCATTTGCTTTTGTTTAGGCATCTTTATGTTATTTAACTTTCAACTTGTTTAAAATAAAACATTTCATTCGTTTCTTTTTATTTTAATTAATTTTTTTCTTATTAGAACGCTCAGCAATTTTATTATCACTTGCAATCCGCACAAACGTACCGTTCGTTTCGCAATATCCGCATAAACTGTTTGTTATTTCAGTTATCGTTCGTTAATCAAGTTCTTTTTAGTTACATTTTGGCCGGCTTTGAAGCAAGAAAACGAAATAAGAAATTGTCCAAAAAAAAAGCACACACTACTGGCACCTCCATTGGCAACTCACAGCTTGTTTTCATGTGGCATTCCATTCGTAGGGAGTTAAACTTGTTTTTTGTTAAGCTGCGAAAGCAGTTGTCTTGGCATATATGTACATAGAAAGAATTAAGTAAGAAATAATGTGTTGTTTTTGGTTCGTATCTTGTTTTCTGCACTCGCCTTGTTTTAACGAATATTTCTCTATGCTCGAATTTGAATTTGCACACAACTCAAATGCCAAGAGTACAATGCTCTGGTTTAAGCCACAAAACCAGTATTTTGAGAGCCCAATTTGTACTAAATCATTTAAAGTATTTCTTTAGCTGGCAATGCTGTTGCATTTGTGTTGGGAACAGTTTAGCCGGCAAATTTATTTGTTTTGATTGCAATGCGCAGGTTTTTAGAGAACACTACGGTTTGGGTAAGCGAAACGCACTAACTGTTAACAGCTTTGGAGCATATTATTGTTAAGATAAAATTTGAAATTAAAATATCAGAACAATAGAACAAAACAATTTTGGAGATTGCATTTTGTATTTCTAGAAAAAATTTTTTCTTTTTTTGTGTGAAAAATTGCAATAAGCCCAAAAATTTAATTAAATTTAAACAAAATAAAAATTTAAGAAATACAAACCGAAGAATATTTAATTGACATTAACTGCCAGTTCAAGAAGCCATGTAAAAATTCTCGTCTGGCTCTTTATATTGAAAACAAAAACAAATCACTCAAAATTTGTTTTTGTTTTGAATGTAAATAGCCAGCCGAGAATTTTTACATGACTTCTGTGAGCTGGCAATAAGTCTTTATTTAATTCTACTGATGATTTCCTTGAAGCATGAATGAAAGGAATATGTACATTGCTTAACAAAAAAAAAACAAACAATATAAAAAGGAAACCCTATTGTTTTCCGTCCGTCTGTTTGTCTGTCCGTCACAGGCTATTTTTTCGAGAACCGTAAGAGCTACGGACCTGAAATTTGTACAGAGTATGCAGAACTTTGGCCGCTGCAGCAGCAAATATTTACATGAGAGTTAAAAATTAAAAGGTGTTCCAAAACGAGCAACAAAAAATTTTAAAATTCCATTTAATATATCTACATACAATTATATGTATAATATAGACACTTGAAATTTGTAAATATAGTGTATTTTTATACCGACTACAACAATTAATATAAAAATTTAAAAAAATTTAAATTAAAGGGTGTGCTATCAGTTGATGTAATTTTGACTATGTAATCTGGACAACTTGGAAACCGTAAGAGGCAAACATTTGAAATTTTCAAAAACGTTAAAAATAAAAAATCCAAAATTTATAAAATCGCCAAGCCGAAAGAGAATCGCCAAAAACCAAAAAAAAAATCGCCAAAACGAAAAAAATCGTCAAATAAAAAAAAAATCTAAAACTAAAATAAATCGCCAAAAATCGAAAAAATCGCCAAAAACGCAAAATATATCGTCAAAATGAAAAAAACACCAAAATGAAAAAAAAACGCCAAAATGGAAAAAACGCTACAAAACTAAAAAAAAGTTGCCAAAAATAAAATAAATCGCTGAAGCCCGAAAAAATTACCAAAAACGCTTAAAAAACGCCGAAAACCGAAAAAATTCCAAACTATATAATATAAAGGCTAAAGTTCGTATTGTATTATATATGAAGTATCCGTACGGAACTGAATCTATTTTTAAATAGAATTATCACCCCCACTCATGCACAGCATTATATTAGAGAGAGAGATAGAAAAGAGGTTTAGGGGGACGAGGATACAGGGAGTAGTTTGTGTAGGCATTCCATTTGAACTTTTCCTCATTCAAAGCGATAGAAACCACCTTGTTCCACATACCAATAATGCGGCGAAAAACCAAAACTTTTCTGTAACAGTTAGTGCCATTTATTGAGAAATCGACAACAAGCGGGTTAATATTTGTAAAGTTTTTAAATTGCCAATATGTATAAGTAAATTTAGTAAAGCATCAATTTCTTTTCTTAAGTCCAACTCTTCTCTCATAATAGATTCCTTCGTTTCCTTAACGAACTCCAACTTACTTGGCCGACAAAACCTTGTTGACTGAGGCGTATTATTATTCCAAATAGGTGTTCCATAGAAGAGTTCGAGTCTCAGTGGTATAATTGTTGTGACTAGAAGCGAAGCGTCAGAATTATTGGATGAGTCTGTTGTATGAAACATCTGCTGATATTGCGCTTGGCCTGTGCCACTGTCAAATCCGTGGCTAAAAATTAACTCACATTTTGAATGATCAGAATTTTCAAATTCCATTACGGCTGCAAAAACCTCCTTTTACATTTCAACAATTCTATTGGCAGTATGTAACACAACAGATTCTAAAGGAGCTCTTGCTACGGCCTCGGTTACTTTGATACCTTCTGGTCGGCATTTTGACTTCGCAGCTAAGATTTGGTTATAGTGAGGATATATATCGCAGTTTCTCGATTTACTTTCACGATAGTTAAAATACATACAGGGTGTCTAGTAGCAGATTTATATTTTCAAACTTAAATAAAAATGTAATAATTGACACATGGAATTGCCGATTTTAGTTTTTAGAGAGTATGTCATCCAGGTGTCTTCCGTCGAGTAGAACACTCTGTTCAAAACAGAGCCTTGTGTTCTGCGTCACACGCTGCAGTAAACTTGGTTCAATTGAGCTGATTTTTTGACGAATATTTTAATTAAAAGCCACAAGTCTATAAAAAAATTCATGAGAGTTAGAGTTTGCCCTCGGTGGCCATGGGATGTCCTCAAGTCGAGCGATCAGTTTTTGAGGGAAATTTTCCCGAAGCAAGTTCATCGAAGCTCTGGCTGTGTGTGCGAAGAGTACGATGAATGAGCTCGCAGATTTGGCAAGAAGAATTTCGTAATCATGCGTCAATAATTTTCACCGTTGACATTCGTCGCCTGACCTCGAGAATTTTTGGGGGAAAAAATGGTCCAATTATCTCATGCGTGGATAAGGCAGACCAAACAGTTACCCTGGGCAATGCAATGGTTTTTGATGTCTCAATCGAGGGTTGTGGGTTCTTGGAGACCAGTAACGGCAGTTTTGCTTGTTGACGTCGTCGCTCCAAAAAATGGAATTTAGAGTGTGAAAATGCTCCAACATCGTTTCACAAAAATTTTTACGTAAATCAAAGTCACTTTCTTTCAGTTCTTGAACGATTTGAATTTTGAAATGATGAAACTTCAGATCTTTTTATAAAATTTGATAAATACTCGCTCTTGGAAGTTACAGTGAGAAAGTCTTGGATTTTCACGTAAACTGCTTTCAACCAGTTCAATGTTTTTGGGAGTCCTTGAAGATCGACTAGGGCCTAGCCGTGAGACATACATAGCCGAAGCGGTTGCGCGGAATCTGTGCACCCACAAACGAATTCAATTTACACTCGGTTCATCACGTATTCTCCGAATACCGAACTTTGAACCAAATTGTCGATAAGCAATTAAGTAAGAATTATTACTCTTATAAAATGTCTCACCAGCGAACGCGCGATGCTCACTCGTCCACTACGATATCGTGACTAACCAATCCGCTCAATCGATAATTCGAACGGTACCACCCTCCCCCCGCACCGTTTATTGCTTTTTGAAATAATCGTATTTAAAAATATAAATTTGCCACCAGACACCCTGTATTTATATGAGTAGGGCGTTCACTAATTAAAATTCCTACTGATGTATAATATGTAACCATCAGAATCAATCTTTATCATTTAGCAAAATAGGAAATCAAAATGCATGTAGCGTAATCAATTTAATTATTTTCCGATTAAGCAAACATAAAAGAAAATTAATGAAATATTTAAAAATCAAACTCAAATTACGTTTTAGCACGTGTCTCTCTTTTAACGTCAATTAATTACCCATGTTCAATAATAGAAATACTAATGTGTATACGTTTACAATTTATTAAGCTAAAAGTACATACGCTTTTTCTTCTACATAATCTCACATACATTTCTTTTTCCTTTGGAATAAACATACTTCTTTAAATATTCATTAAATTAAACAAAAAACAGAAAACATTTTTGCAAATCTTGATATAATATCTTCGTTATCTAAAGCGTTTTATGTAGTAAACATAAAAGTAACTATGCAATATTACCCATTACCAAGGTCAAGCTAAAGTACAATAAATGAAATAATTTTAACAAAGAAAACACGGCAAATGAAAGAAACACCAAAACGAGGAAAAAGAAGTCAAGATATCGCAAGCAGAGAGAGAGAGAGCTACAAAAAAAAAACAATACCCGCAGCATTATTGAACCCTATTTAAAAGCTTACAAAAAAGGAAGAAGGAAATTTTTTATGTACGTTTATCGAATAACAAGGAATTTGGTAATGGAAATTGAAATAAAATACATAAACAATCAAACCACTCATATACAATCATACCACACACACACACACACACACTCAAAATCTCCCAACGAACATTTTTTATTACATTCGCTTAGAATTTTGCCAAAATTTTTTAGATTGGTAAGAGATCGTAGCGAGATTTGTATTACTGTTTACAAATAATAAAAAACGTATCTTTCTATTTGAGAAAATTATTAAAAAATTTACAATACTGTAGGCTTAATATAGAAAAAATTTATTCTTAATTATTAAGTTAGTCCTCTAATCATTATATTGTTAAATCTTATTCTCTATTATTTTAATTTATGTTAGTTCTAAGTATTCTATTCAACTATGTATTTTTCTAAGTGTAATAGAAGAAAAGTTATAATTGTACATTATAAACTCATAAACAGAAGTAGGATAAATATAAACTATAGGAACAGGCAAATGTATGTGTATGTATCTAGAATGTAAGAATAAGAAATAAAAGAGTCAGTCGTTGTACGATTGTCAAATACTAAAATACGAAGAACAAATGTTGTGGATTCTTTGCAGTAATTGTATGGACTATTCTCTTGAATACCTCAATAGGGCATTTACATAAAATCTAGCAGATTTCAATTAAAATCTTTATGTAGATGTGTACCTTTTACACTAAGTTTTGTTCTCACATTTATTAAGATTTCGTATCCAAGACGGAAACCGTTGACTGAAATGTTTCCCAAGCCGCAACCAAACAACTGTAATACAGCTAATTCTCACACCTTTCTGAGTAGGTTCTAGATTAGTACAATTGTGAAAAAAATATAGTTTTTATAGTTTTAACGAAGTAGATTTTGTTTGGTACGGGATTTTGGAATTTTGCTTTGATGTAAACGCACTATAAGAATATAAACTTAAAGAAAAATTATTTCAATGAAATGCTCGCAAGTAGTGTAAAAGTCTCATGTTTGTAAAGAGAACAAGAAGAAATGTTTGATTGTTATTCTTTTCTCTCGAGAGATAAAAATGGATTATTACATTACGATCGTAGTGCGTGTGATTTTCTGAGTAACTCGGGTTTTTCGGTTGGTAATCCATAAGCCTTTGAACTAATAGAGAAATAATTATAATGAAAGTTAGTATTTTTGCTTTGAATTATGAAGGGTGCAGCATCTGATTTAAATATTCTCAACTCAAAAGACGATAGAATAGAAGTCTGTAACTTTGAGGTCTGACCGGTAGTTTAATATTTTAAGTAAGGGAACCGGTGTTCTAGCAGCAAATGGATAGTGACAGAAAGCCGGTGATGGATTTCGTTCTGACTCCACGGTGTTTAATAGATTAAACTTCTAATTTTTAATAAAGTCTTGAAGAGTGTCTTACTAAATATTTTGCTGTGAGTAACCACAGCCGCTTCTTGAAATCCCGAAGATGGTTGCTATTAAAATCGCTGAAAGAAGAGTCTTGTATGTCTAGTATTCCACTAATGGATTTTATGTGATTATTTTTCTGTTCAAACATGCTGTTTCTGATGACGGCGAGCGTTTCTATTATTAGAGGCTGTCTTATGGGCCCTGTAGACGATCAAATAAACCGTCAAGCGTGTTTATGTATATCAGCATCGTTTAATTGATGCTTTGTCAAAGATTTACAAATAAAATCGTCAAAACCGTTGAAATATTCTCTTCATCGCATGACGAATTTTTGTTACTAGTGGCAAGTGCAGTTTTGTTGAACAAAAATGAATGAAATCTTGATATAAAAACAGGAAAAGTTTAAGTACATTAAGGAAATTTTATACAGATTTAAATGATTATTTTTCTATCTACGAAGCTAATGATTTTTCTTCTGTGAGATTTTTATAATAACCCAGCAAAACATGACAGCTCCAAGTAGTTCTATTTCTGGTGAATCATCACAAAATGTAACACATAGTTGTCATAGGACGAAAGTCATTCAAATAACTTAATTAATAATTCGCTTAAAAGGTTGTACGAGTATAGAACAATTTTTTATATAAACAACAGCCTTAGAATATTAAATTCAGTACATGTAGTGATTGATATGCAATGAAAGTGATAAACCTTTGGAACTAGTTCCGAGTTTTTTCTTTTTTGCTGGGAAATAATAATATCACTAGACTTTTGAACGCTTGGTTTTTTACAAGCAAAAACAAAAGTGTTTCTTTTAAGGTGACAATGAAAAAACTTAGGGTTCCTTATTCGGTTTTAACTGAAATCGAAACATCAGCTTTTTAGGCCGAAACTTCGACTCGAATTACACACCCGAAACCAAAACCGGTCGGTTAAAGTAAATTTTACACCAAAATATCGGTTTTTCACCTTTTTTTTAGCAAACTGTAGAAAAACTGCTGACAGGCAACTGCCGTTTTCGATAAAATGCAAAATATTTTTTTTTTACAAAGTAAATGTCAATCAGAGTTGAAAGCGATCAAATCATCAGCTGTAAAGAAAAAAATATAAACTCTTTGGTTTTCATCAATCACTGGCGATAGCGTGTATGTGTAGCCTGAAAAACATGTCTGCACGCATACAACTATTTGATTTAGTTGATCGTGTCCAGGGCACCGCTTGACAGCGGAATGTATTGTTGGTGTATGCGAAAAATCTGGCTCTTAAGGAAAAAAGTTTGGCGACCACTGTTGTACCAATTTTATACTTTGTGCTTATATTCGTCTATTAAATTGTACTTTCATCATCCTGGAAGCTTAAATACGAGTGCATAGAAAGCGCATAAATAGAACGCAAAAAACATTATGCAGGGGGAACCTTTACCCAAACATTTTCCTAAAACAACTAGAGTTATTATGCTAAACTGTCATTTAAACAAATGAGAAGCTCAAAAAATAACAATGTTGAAACAAGAATAATCAATAATCAATCTTGAATAGCTGTTGTTGTTATTTACAAAGTAGAAAAGTGACGAAAAAAAACCAAAAAAAATATATATTTGGTAGTATTATTTTTTGTCACACAGTGTAATTAAACAACAAAATTAAATTATAGAACTTTTACACTCAACAAAATAATTAACTAAAACTTTGAAAAATTTCCTAAATTTAAGTAAAAAAAAGTTGCTGTTTTTACTTGAAATCAGTAAAATATTTATTAAATTTCTACTTCGTTAATGAACTAGTTTATATAGTAATTATAATTTTATATTTAAGTAAAATTTTTCTTAAATTTAGTAAAATTTTCCCATCAAATTAGGATACAATTTTCCTGAGCCTAAAACCATTTAATTATTTTTGCTAAATATTTCCTTTAAGTCAGTACACATTTTCTTAAAAGTAAGAAATTTTTTGTGTATTTTTATGAACTATTTTTAAGGATATGAACTATTTATTTTTTACTTATATTAAGTAATTTTTACTAGATTTTTTTAATAATTTACTAGGACTGAGAAAAATTTACTTAAACTTAGAAGTTTTTTTTTTACTTAAATGTAGAAATTTTTTTCTTTCTTAATAATAGTACATGTCTTTTTTTTTCGAGTGTAGATAAGTTGAAAAATATTCGAAGAATATATGTTGGATATAATGGTTTGTAAATACAGCAAATAATAATAGTCTTCTGCGACTTTTCTCCATCCATAGACAAGACGACACAATTATCGAACAGAATTAGGGCTTAAATAAATTTTCTTCCTCATCTATAGTTCTGGCGCTATTAAACTAAAATTTATCCCTGCTACAAAAATACCTTTATTATTATTTACAACTTAAATTTTGTTTCTATACCTTTTCTCTTAAGAATTCTGTGTAATAGAATTTTTATATCAAACAATTACATATATTTCTACAAGATTGTTTTTGTAGGAGACCTACAGAAGCACACAAATCTACACCTGAAGAGCTTAAGCACATTTGCACAGTTACATAGAAACAAAAATTAATTTTAGAAGAAAAAAATTAAATAAGAAATTGCAACCAAAGAATATAAATACTATTTTTCAAGTATGTTACATTTCTGTGCAATTAATTTCTTAGTGTTTGTACGAGTAACATTTAGATTTTGTAGCAGACATTATTTGGCAATAAGATTATTTAGATGAAAATTGCTAAATTCCATACAAAAAACATTATTCGTAACAAATAAATTAACTTGGTCAAGTGGGTATTGGCAGATATTTCGATTGGAAAATAGACAAAAGCTAAAAAAAAGACATGTAACTCATCATTTTCGATTGTTCGAAAGTGGCTGCTGCAATAAAAATCTTAATTCTGATGCATCCACATTCTTGCATAAGAACATATTTTCTATATACACACATGCATATAAACAGTAACAAAATTATAAATTGAGCATTGTTGGACTGAGAATAAAAGCCATTTTCTAGTTAAACATGCACACGTTATATAGTAAATCTTTAACGATGCCAGACTTAGCTATTCAGGTAAGTTTTTCGTTATTATTTCTTGATTTTGATTTCATCAATTAAAGTGACCAGGCGTCATTTTATGCGACGGCAAATAGCAAGATAAAAACTTAACTAATTTTTAAACATTACTTTTAATTTCAATAATAACTGGGAGCACAGAAAAGGGCTTCACTATTTTAATCTTAGCAATGCCACTAATTCAGCTAACGTGCATTTTTTTGGACACTGTGGTCTACTTTTCCATAATTTATTTCCGGTTTATTACCATGAACTTACATATTATATAATTCACCTATATAACAGAGAATGACATAAGTATAGTTTCAAGTACTTTTTGAGTATTGGCCGTCAAAAAACTATGAGTGCGTACAACTAAAAATAAAAACAAGTTATCCAAATTTATTTCCTGATATAACACTTCCAAGAAAAAAAAAATTACTCTTCCAGTTTCTCAAAACAAAAATTTGAAGAAAAAATTGTAAACAAAACAAAAATTGTAAACAATTTTTTTTTAAACCAGAAATTAATAATTATTTAAAAAAAATTATCTATTTCCTTTCTGCAAATATTAAGCGTTGAGAAATAAATAATATAAATATTAAAAGTGGTAATTTTTAAGCTACAAACAGTCCAAGTACATCTGTAGTTTTTCACAGAAAAAATTATTTAATTAAACAATGAAATTCTTGCATATATTAAATTAATCACAGTATAATTTTCTTAAAGAAACATTATTTGTGTCACAGCACAATTTTCTTATAAAAAAAAGTCGAATGTATCACAGCACACGTTTTCTTATAGAAAACTCAGCTGTGACACAGCACTCTTTCCTTAAACAAAATTCGAAAGTGTCACAGCACACTTTTCTTACTAAGTATTCGACTGCGTCACAGCAGTAAGATTGACTATATCACAGTTTTCTTATAAAAAAAATTCGACAGTGTCACACACTTCTCTTATAGGAAAGTCGACTGTGCCGCAGCACAGTTTTCATATAGAAAAGTCAACTGTGTGCACAACAAACTTTTCTTATAGAAAACTAGAGTATGTCCACAAATCATTTATCTTATATAAAATTCGACTATCTCACAGCACACTTTTCTATAGGAAAGTCGACTGGGCTATAGCACAATTTTATAAAATTCGACTGTCTTTCAGCACATTTTTCTTATAGGAAAGCTGACTGTGCCACAGCACACTTTTCTTATAGAAAAGTCAACTCTGTTCACAACAAACTTTTCTTATAGAAAATTCGAATGTGTCCACAAATAACTTTTCTTATAGAAAATTGGACTGCACCACAAGACACTTTTCTTAAAGAAAGTTCGACCACGCCACAGCAAATTGTTTTTAAAAGAAACGTTGATCGCGCCACAGGACACTTTATTTACTGAAGAGTTGATTGGGGCCCAGCACACTTTACTAATCGAAAAGTAGACTGTGTCACAGCAAACTTTTCTTATAGAAAAGCATAGAGTATCACATCATACTTTTCTTGCAGAAAAGTCGATTAATCATGGCATACATGCGTCAGCCATTGTTTACTTTTTTTTATAGAAAAGTCAACTATTTTACAATGTCACAGCACATTTTTCTTTAAAAAAAAGTTTAATATATGAGAGCACATTTTTCTTATAGAAAATTGGACTGTATCACATTATTTTTCTTTTCTTGTAGAAGATTCGACTGTATCAGAGCATTTATCTTTTCTTGTAGAAGAGTCGATTGTGTCACAGCACACTTTTCATAAACGAATCGAATGCCTCACAGCACATTTCTTGTCTTTCGCACAGCATGCTTTTCAGTATCTCACAGCATAATTTTATTACAGAAAATCTTACTAGGTCACAACACACTTTTCTTATAAAAAAAAACTCGACTGTATCACAGCACACTTTTCTAAAGGGTCCGCCATCTAACGTTTTTTTTAACTAGTGCTTATTTCGTGAATGGTAACATTTAGCTCATGTCTGATTTGACAGATAATTAGTTTTATCCTTCCGCTGATCGAATATGAAATAATATTGTCTGCGATCGACTTACAGAAGATGCCGATTTTGCCAAAAAAAATCATCTTTTCAGATGAAGCTAATTTTGATCTTGGCGGGTATGTAAACAAGCAAAATTTTCGCATTTGGGGCACAGAAAACCCGCACGCATACATTGAAAAGCCGACGCACCCAAAACGAGTCACTGTTTGGTGCGGATTTTGGTCCAAAGGCATAATTGGGCCAATGAGCAAGGAGTGGCCGTTACAGTCAATGGCGATCGTTATCGGGCCATTTTGAACGAATTTTTGTTTACAAAAATTGAAGAGGAGGATATGTTTTGCGCCCTGTTTTCAAAAAAAAAAGTTATCTGGCGGACCCTTTATAAGGAAACTCGACTGTGTCATATAGCAAATATTGTTTATCGAATATTCGACAGTGTGGTAGCAAACTTTTCTTACAGAACAGTTGATTGGGTCACAGCAGACTATTCTTATATTACAGTTGATTATTGTGTCATACATCACTTTTCTTGCAAGAAGCTTTTTATATATCAAGTATCAAGAAAGTCCTTTTGGTATTGTGCTCATTAATTGAAACTGTATACTATCATCGTTATGGAATGCCCTTAATGTTGAGGAGTTGCAGTTTCAATAGTGATAGAAATCTGCCTCCCAGATCTTCTGATTTAGCATAGTTGGCTCTCTGCTCAAAAACGATAAGCATTGAAAGAATGCATTCGTCATTTGGCAAAATTTTTACGCGAATAGAAAATTTACAGAGAGATTTTTAAAAATAAAGGTTAATTTTCACAACCAGTTTTTATGTACAATAGCCTTGTTCGTTACTACTTTTTCAAATCTATGGTGCATTAAGTAATATTACAACTTTTTTGCAAGGTCTTGCCCAATAGTATATTTTAACTAGAACCTTAATTTCACTCGCAGAGCAAATTAAAATTTGAATATGATCAATTACAATAAATACGGATTTCGCATTGTGAAACTTGTAATGAAATTTCATGAACTTTTTGGCAGCATAATTTTTCTGAAAGAGAGTGTTGTTGAAGTATTTTTGATTTTCTTCTTTATTCTATTATTCCTTTTAATTGAAAAATTATGCATCAAAATCAATTAATATTCTTTAAATAAATTTAAATTTAAATTAATTTCCTACTAATACACTTTCATAAGCCCAGGACAAGTAGAAAATATTTTGTTTAGCTTTACTTAAAGCAACTGGTCAGTCCAACTCGTTTCATATAAACATATTTTTTTGCTTTCTGGCAAAGTGATACTTGAGTTGTCTCCATCAGAAAATCTCAACATCTAGATGCATTTATTGCTTAATCTCACATTTACTTTGAACTGTATAATGCTCATATTGATGATTTGCTTTTTATTTTTCTAAGTTTGTGCTATTGTTTGATTTTGGCACCGCAGTCGTGGCAAGTTCTTGTGTACGTATGTGTGTATGCCCTTATTTCTCCTTTAACATGTTGCTAAATGTCTCTGTCTGCTTGAGTATATTCTTTACTTTACTCTAATATTTTTTTCTATTATTCCTTGTTTTGTTATTTTATTTTTATATGTATGAAAGAAAACGAAAAGTAAAAATATCCTGTGGCTATAAGTATAAACATTTAAGGGAATCGTTTATATCTTGTAAATAAAATTACAAAAAAAAATACAAAATAAAATAAATACAAAATGAGTAGAGTATGAAGCTGTGTAGGTGTTGTAGTTGTTGATGGTTACCATAATGTTGGCTTTTGACCACATAAATACACAAACACATGCCAACGGACAATTTTTTGTATATGAATGTTTACATTTACTCCTGCCCAGTTAACAGCAGAGACAAAGACATATGTACATATCGTCGGCTTAGAGTGTAAACCTGCCAACTCACTTCCAGCAAATTTTACAAGAGAGACAAAATACTGTTAACGGTTTCTATACAAAGCTTAAGAAATTAGCCTAATAAATTACGTTTCTTCGACATATAGAGCTTTAAATAAAAATAAATATTTAAGCAAATCGACTTCGTCTCTTCCTCTTTCGAATGGCTTTAAAATGTCAGAAGCTATAAAAAGTGGATTTAGCAGGTTAACACTCTAAGCCGACGATATGGAGTAACAACATACTGTTGCTTGTATAAAAATAGGAAGTTGTTGCTATTTATTATTATAATTTTTTTTTTCTTTGTCCTTGCCTGATTATATTGGAAAAAATAACTTGTTTTTTAACATGTTTTTTTTTTGTTTCTGCTATCTTTGAATTTAGCTATTATTTATTTCAGTTCATCTCCTGTTGATCCTTTATGTTATTAAGCCATTTGCAGGGTTATGGCCTAGAGCACTTTCATAAAAACGCGATAGTCATATAAAAATATAATAAAAAAGTTAAAAGCATAATTTCAGCAAATTTTGTAAAAGTAGACACACTGTTATAAAAACCACTGCAACACTGAAGCAATAAGACTGAAATACTGTGACAAATGTCATCATTTTTGAGCTTAAGAAATTTTCAGTTCTTGAGATGACAACCCCTACATCAATTGGTCAGTAATGGCAATGCTGTTCGAGCCTGCTCTATAAATCACGACATGTCAAATCACGGTTTTTTTTTGTTTTCAAAAAATTAATAAAATCTTAGTCGTTGCTTTTGCTAGAGATAGAGATAGATTTATTTCTATTTGGTAGGCCGACGAACGACGAAAAACAATTTTCTCTCTCTCTCTTTGCACACACAATAACAGCTTTGCCACTTTCTGTGTAATAGTGCAAAATCTGTATTATTTAAAGTTCCTTGCACTATTTTTGCACCATACATTTTTTGTGTAATTTTGTACTATTTTATATATTTTAAGGCGATAACAGCCGAATTAATACAAAATTCTACAAACGAAATTTCATGCCTGCGGGATATCCCCATGTCTCTAACAAAGTTTATTATAAAAATATTAACAAAACAATATTGCTGTAAACCTTAATGAAAGTCCAAGAAAATTTTTTAAGAAGGCCCAAATTATCAGGCCTGTCTCAGAAATATATCGAAATTGTTTTCATTACGAATTTTCATTTCGATCGATTTTGTTTTACCTTCTCCAGATTTCGATCGATTTTGTTCAATACGAAAAAGCAGCAATTCGATTGTTTTCAATTTAAATGTGGAAATATTGGGCAACGAAAAACAAAAAAATAACACGGTTATTAGAAGAGAGAAACAAAATAGGAAAGGCACAAAATTTTTTTTTTAACTTAAAGTGAAAAAAATTTAAAAATTATTACATGAAATGTCTGCAATAACTGCAGTTTGTGGTGCGCAGGGACATCAAGACTTTACCGGAAAATTACGGGGAAGACGATTGAGGGATGCTTCAGGTTCACTTTCATGTCCAAACGCAGTGGATATTTTAAGGCCGTGATACACTATCATACAAAGTCGTGCGATATACGAAAAAATACAACCCTAGTATGATGAAGTTTATGAAAATTTTCAAAAGACAATAACAATTCATCACACCAGAGTTGAATTTTTTCGTAGATCGCACGACTTTGTATGATAGTGAGTCATGGCCTTTAAAGTTTTATTTATTTTTATTTGACTGAACAGAATATTTACTTTTTACGATGCTGCATTTTTCCTTAAGACTTAAGGAAATTTTATAATTTGTAAAAAAATTAATAAATAATACAAAAAAAAATTTGTTGAAAAACATTTTTCTTTATTGAAATAAGTTGTTTCAAACAGATTTTTGTAAGGAAAATGACAACTCCGAGCATTAAATTTAAAGTGGTTTCATTTCGAACATATTCTTCGTGTTTCGTTGTTCTGAAGAACCTAATTACGGAATTGAAATCATTTCGATCGAATTTGGATTCTGTGACAGGCCTGTATACTTAACATATTTAGAAGATTTGCTCGAAAATGAGTGGCGTGAATATGGACTTTTAGACCATAAAGGACTTTAGACCACAAAAAACTAATCTAAATTGGATGTTTTGAAATTTACAAGTCTAAAATTTTTCAAAGTAAAAACTGTGCTGGCGATATTCTCTTTCTAAATTTAATAATTGTGATATTACTATTCTTAAACGATTCTGTTGAAAGAGTTTTTTTTTAGTAAACTGAACTTAATTAAAACTGATACCCCAAAAATGAGTTATCAGCTAATACAGTAGCACCGATTTTAAAATTGTGGCGCAAATTTTTAGCTTAAAATGATGAAAAGATAATACCTATGATTTAAAAAAAAACTAAAGAATGTACATATATGTACGTATCGCTCAGTACTTCTAGTTAAATGAGTTTAAATTAAGAAAAGAAAAATGGAGAGCACCTTCTTCTCAAACGCCTGTCTTAAATAATATTTTATGAAATTTTGACAAAATATTAAGAGAAAGTGTTAAATTATTATTCGTTAAAGTAAATATTTGTGAATTAGTGAATTTTATGTAATATTTTTAATTTTGTTGTACGTTTTTTATAAATTAAAAAAAATATCTCCTTTTAAATTTCAATTAACTGAAACACTCATTAAAAAATTTAATTTTGTTTTAGATTTTTTTGCACTATTTCATTTGGTTTTGCACTATTTTAGACTGGCAACTGTGTAATTTCATTTTCCACCAGTGGCAACGCTGCACAATAACCAATTTTATCAATTGTAAGAGCAGAATTCGCTGAGCAAATTCGTCGTCATTGTGCTTCACACGATGAATTTACTCAGCGAATTCTTAACGACGAATTCGTCGACGTGGACTAAATTCTTCGTTCGTCCCAGTTGTAATCCTAGCATGAGGCTAGCTGAAAGATTAGCTCTATGAAAATGGCCCACAATCACTATAAGACTACAAAGCTGGAATTTGTGCAGTGGTGTGTGCGAATTGGTGATGGTGACCATTTAGCTGATATTGTTTTCTATTATTAATTGCATACCCTAGTCTTTACAATTAAATAAACATTCATGCGATGGTTTAACTTAAAATTAGTTATTTTTTACATAACGAAAAGAAACCTTTCTTATAGGAAGATCATTTAAATACGAGTTAATAAAATGCTAAGGCTCTGAGCATTAAATTTCTGTGAAGGCATTAGTTTAAAGATTTAACCATTAAACAAAGTAGTTTACATGAAAGGCCTAATGGTATCAAAACGTTTATACTAAACTAAACTTTTACTGGCTTACAACATGATAAGCAATTTATTTTTATTGTAGATAAGGAACTGGATATAAAATATTGTTCCCGAATGAGTGAGATGAGCAGTGAATATTGAATACTCATACGCTGGAGAATCGACAGGAATTGGGGAAAGTAAAATGAATGGGATTGAATAAAAAAAGGAACACATGTATGTATATATATTTACGAAAAAAATAATATAAAACATGCAAAGACTTCAAATGAATACTAATCGTTGGGTTGAGCTTGTTGCTTAACAAATGAATTTACCCACAAATACACACACACACTTACTTTTACTTTTTTTACACATATTATTACACCAACATGCTCACCTTCGTTGTAAGGTTCTTAGGAGCAATTTATTCCTTAAAGCAAACTACATATTTTACTCTAGGCTTGTAGATATTTTTCACTTTGTTTCCTCCTTCTACTCGCTCAAAAAAGAAAAATCTTGCCAGGGCGTAAATACTCGTAATTTTGATTAAATGATTTGTAGAGATGAGCGTAATTATTTATTATTTCAAATCAATAAAATGTTAATGTTTTTTCTGGTTTCTTCTATTTCTGCTATTTTTGCTTAGTTTGGAAAATGATGCGCACGATTTGCTTAATTTGTGATGAGCCACTACTGGAGTAGTTCTAGGGATTATTGATAAATTACGTGGGTTTTATTTTGCTATTTAAGTATTTTGCGTAGAACATTTTGCAAATTGATTTATATTTTTTTCTTTTCTTTTATTTTCCCACAACCAATACATTATGGATGAGTGGTAAAATATATTCGTATGTTTTGTATTGAAATGCTTAGATTGTAATATATTTATTACTTTTAGTGGGCTTTGTGAGTAAGTTTTGTATTTGATTGGGAAAACTTTACCTAATAGAGTACAGCAGGTCTGTGCAAAAAAGGTAATATTGAATGATATTATCTAAAATCTATTATTAAGTATATGTGTATTTAAAGTGAAATCTGTAATCAATGTATTGCTTAAAATGATTAAAATATATTTAGGTTGCTCTTAAGTCTATTTAAATATCATGTTTAATTGAACAACATAAATTTCTTGCAATACATGATTAATAGCAAGGAAACTACGAATAGCATTTCTCCTTAAGTTCATATTTACACTATGCAAGTCTTATAGCTAAGCTGATTAGTTTGCAGGGGAACAGTAACGTTTCTTTTCCCCTCGTCCCTCTTACCTAACAAACTAATCAGCTTAGCAATAAGACTGGCATAGTGTAAATTAGGACTAAATTCATAAATATTTCAGGCAATTTGTATACTAAATTTTGCATCTATTATTTTCTATACTAGTTTTATTTTTCATTATAAAATATATTCACCATTATGCTGAGTTAAATTTCCCTAATGTACGAGTTCGTCATGGGAATGAGTTCCCCTTTTTAGAAGTGTTTGTTTAGTTTGATTAAAAGTAGTTATCGGTTCAAAATTAATTGTTGGTAACACCGAAAAAAAAAATGCAGCAACAAGTACACGCATTTCTACAGTAGATTTATTTTATTTTGGACAAATTTATTAGACAACCTTTTGTTTAAAATCTGAATTTATCAAACTTGCAGTGGGAACGCAAAATCAGCTGTTTATGGTTTCAACGTTAAAACCGGGTTTTTGCTTTCGGTGTGAAAACAGTATTGTTCCAAAAACTTTCGGGTTGAAGTCTACTGATGACTCTTATATAAGCAGGAACGAACGAAATGCATATAGACGTTGCTTAACCAAAAAATAATATTTTTTGAATAACAATAATATTTTTTGAAATAAATGCGTCACTTTTTTGGAAGCTATTCTGCAAACTTAAATTTAATTGTAAGGGATGCATAAAAATTCGTCGATAACTTGAGATTAGATAAAAAATTCTGAGCAACTACAGGGTGTCTGGTGGCAAATTTATATTTTTAAATACGATTATTTCAAAAAGCAATAAAAAAAAAGTGCGGAGGGAGGGTGGCTCGTACAATATTTTATTCAAAAGTATGGTATTCGGTGAATACGTGATGGACGGAGTGTAAATTTAATTCGTTCGTGGGTGCAGAGATTCCGCGCAACTGCTTCGGCTATGAATAACCCACGTCGATCTTCAAGGACTCCCGAAAACATTGAACTGGATGAAAGCAGTTTACGTTAAAATATGCGACTTTCAATACGGAAAAGAGCAGCCTCGCTGGGACTTCCAAGAGTGATTATTCATGAAATTTTAATAAAGCATCTGAAGTTCCATCCTTTTAAAATTCAAATCGTTCAAGAACTGAAAGAAGTGATATTTATTTACGCAAACATTTTTGTGAAGCGATGTTGGCGCGTTTTTGTACTACAAATACCAGTTTTTGGAGCGACGAGGATCATTTGCACTTAAACGGCCACGTCAAAAAGCAAAACTGCTGTTACTGGTCTCCAAGAACCTGCAACCCTCGATTGAAACATTAAAAACATTTGCATTGGCCCAGGGTAACTGTTTGCTGTACTTTATCCACGCATGAGATAATTAGTCCATTTTTTTTTTTTAAATTCTCGAGGTGGTGAAATTTATCGACGCATGATTACGGAATTCTTTTTGCCAAACCTGCCAGCTCATCCATTTTACTCTTCACACACATGGTTTCAACAGGATGGGGCGACTGACTGCACACACTGCCAGAGCTACGATGAATTTTCTTCGGGAAAACTTTCCCCAAAAACTGACCAGTCCCTTTAAGAACATCCCATGGCCACCGAGGTTCCCCAATCTTACTTCCATGGATTTTTTTTATGAGGCTATCTCAAAGAGAGGGTTTATAATGACAATCCGCAATCTCTTGTGGCTTTAAAGGAAAATATTCTTCGAAAAATCAGCTCAATTGAACCAAGTTTACTGCAGCGTGTGGCTCAGAACACAAGGCTCCGTTTGGAACAGTGTGTTCTACTCGACGGAAGACATCTGGGTGACATACTCTCTAAAAAATAAAATCCGCATTTCCATTCAATCGTTCAATGCTTTTAATAAAACTGTGTGCCAATTATTACGTTTTTATTTAAGTTTGAAAATATAAATCAGCTACCAGACACCCTGTATTAAAAATGTTGAGCAGTGACGCTCTTCTGTTCCTGCACTTCTATAGCAGACAGTAATTGTGAAAATATAGTTTCATAAAATCATACTTGTTTTTCTTCAAATGACAATAGACATTAGTTTTTTTTTATAATAAAATAATAATAAAATATTAAAATAATTTTTCATTGATTTGTCAGTTGGGTTTTTTTACGACAAGAATAGGGTTTCCATTTTTTCGACTTGATTATATAATCTTCTATGAAAAAAGATAAAGAAAACCGATTTTTGGACATGTTGGCATTATAGCGTTTGCGACAGGGCGGATACATAGGGGAGATATAACATAAGTCACACGACAAAATAGTGGCGTGTTCTAGAAAAGCTTTTTCTTACGTAGTCGTTCACACAGAAAAAAATAGACAAGAACCATGTTATTGAAAACAAATTTTAATTTCAATAATATTTGTCATTAACTCAATACGATATTTTATCAACACCGCGCACTTTTTTTTATTATTTATTTATTTCGCCATAAGAACATTAAGAATATAATTCAATTTGCTCTTTAGCTGAGTGGTAAGTACGTTAGTCGTCTATTAGTCAAGAGATTGCCGGTTCGACTCATCCCAAACATTTTTAGTTTTAATCACAGCCAAGCAAAAACAAACAAAAAGGGGTTGAAAAATGTAACACTCATCCACACACACACACACACACAATAACAATTATCACTGAAAATAAAATTGCAGTCAACAACTTTTTTCCATGATTCATTTAATGTCTTTATTGACTTTATTTTCATTAAACGTGCATGCAATTTTATTTATCAATAATGGAAAAATCGTCATCACAGAAAATTCAAAATATTTTTTTATTAAATCAACGATTTTCGTATTCAAATATCAAAACCATTTTTTTGTGTGTATGTATCGGCTCATCGAGTTTCAATTTTATCGTCTTCTACAAACAGGCTGCACTTCATTTAATGTAATTAAGAATAAATTTTTTTTATTCTTTATTCGTTCGAATATTCGGATACAAGTTCAAAAGTATTTGTTTTTTCGAATAAAAAAACAGGAAATCATGAAATTTACTTTTAAACAAATATAAAACACGAATAATTGACAGCACTAGTTTATGTGCATTTCGGCCTAATAAACAATTTGTCCAATGCATAGAGATTATGAGAATTGTTTTGCTTTAACGTATTACAATCTGCTGGAAGCTTTTTTTTTTTGTATAGAAAACTCAATTTTACCATCTCAAATGTATAATTACGAAAATTACGTCCTAACTGCTGTATCGCGCCATAAATAGCGTAGCTTCAACAGCTTGCGCTTGTTGTGTATTCTTTACTAATTATGCATATTCCTGTTCATTTATTTTATTAAAGAAGAATTTTTGTTCTCGTGAAATTTTTATTTCCCTCGAGGGGAAAAATAGTATCGTGAATCTTCCGTGAAAATTTTTTCACGCTATAAGTCCCAGTGAATGTAAAAATAGAAAGAAGTTTTGTAAGGCTTAAAAAATAATTGAAAATCAAACAAATTTAGGTTTAATAATAAAAAATATGTTCCGAATGTATTTTTTTTTAACATTAAAGTTTTGCGCGCTGCAACTCTTTAAAATTTATTGTGTGTGAATCAAAAGGATTCATACTACATGGAAAAAAGTATTGCAGGGATTTTTTTGTTAACAATCGTGAACTTTATTTAAATAAAAAAAAATATTGAAATTATGCGTTGTAATAATTCAGTTTGCCTTAAAAAAATTTAGTGAACACGGTCAAGGGAAAAGTGAACAAATCTCCATGAAAAATATTTTTCATGATAAGGGAAATCAAAAAAAGGGAAAACATTTCTAGGGAAAAATTATTCATGATTGCGATTTGGCGAAAAGGAAAAAATTTGGGGGTGATTATTTTAATTTTAGTTTATTAACCCCTAAATAAAAAAGGGTGGTTAAAAGTTTGCAGTGTGTGTCTGTGTACCTGTGTGTCTCTACGAGTCCGCATAGATCCTAAACGGCTGTACCGATTTTGACTAAACGTACAAAATCAAAGTTATAAAATGAGTTTAACTTAATAATTTACTACTTCACTATCGCTCTTCTAAAGACGTTAACATACATACATATAAGTCCGTGACTCTACGAACTTCCCTCGTAGTTATATGAAATGAAGCACTATTCCTATCAAGTACCACCTGTTAATAGACTACTGTAAAACTTTGAGCATGTGCCCTGGGTGCCCCTGTGGCTGAGTGGTAGTGATGCAAGCCTCTCAGTCCAGAGGCCTTGGGTTCGATTCCCACCATAGACTCTGGGTGTTTTCTGCAGACAAGCTAATCGCTTCGCGGGTTGTGTTTGTTAAAAAAAATTACTTTTAAGAGCTGTTCAAGAAATACAACCTCGTGTATTTTTCTAAAAATGGAAAAAAGTGAATTTCGAGTGCTCATTAAACATTGTTTTTTGCGAAAAAAAAACCGTCAATCAAATCAAGAAAAAGCTCGATAAATACTATGGGGACTCTGCACCATCGATTTCAATGAATAAAAAAGTGGTTTACTGACTTTCGTTGTGGTCGCACAGGAACAAATCACGCTGAACGTTCTGGACGGTCAATTGAGGTCAGTGCACTCGAAAATGTCGACAAAATCCACGATATGGTGTTGGCCGATCGAAGAGTAGAAGTGTGTGCGATTGTTGATGCCATAGGCATTTCAAATGACAGTGTGGATTCGATTTTAAGTGATCAGCTGGGCTTAAGAAACTTGTCTGCAAGATTTGTGCCGTGTTTGCTCTCAACTGACCATAAACGTAAACGTGTGACAACTTCAAAGGATTATTTGGAGTTGTTTAACCGCAATCCGAATAAGTTTTTGCCGCGTTTTGTAACTGTACTCTGGAGACCCAGCAGCAGTCTAAACAATGGGTTTCCCCGGGTGAACTTGCTCCGGAGAAGGCCAAGGTAAGTTTGTCGGCCAATAAGTTGATGGCAACAGTTTTATGGGATACACGCGGGATAATCCACATCAATTACCTTCAAAAGGGTACAATAATAAACGAGGAATATTATGGCAACTTATTAGATCGATCTAATGAGGATTTAAAAACGACCCCATATGGCCAAGAGAAAAGTTCTTTTTCATCAAGATAATGCACGGGTGCACACGTGTGCAGTCTCAATGGCGAAACTCTACGAATTGGTACCTCATCCACCATATTCTCCGAATTGGGCCCCTAGTGACTACTTCCTATTTCCAAACCTAAAGAAATGGCTCGGTGGGAAGAGATTTAGCTCCAACGATGAAATTATTGACCAAACAAATGCCTCGAAAAATCCTATTTTCGGGAAGGGATATAAAAACTGGAGAAACGTTGGACTAAGTGTATTGATTTAGAAGGAGATTATGTTGAAAAATAAATTTTTGTTTTGCAAAAAAAATAAACTGCGTTTCATTCAAAAAGTCACGGACACGGAAGCGCTAAATTCTTTTTGGAGTATTTCTAATCAGAAATATGTAAACAAAATTAAATAAACACACTTAATACTATGTTCACACTTGTGGTCTTAAACGTGTTTAAGGCAAGTGTTTTTGAAAAAACTAAACACAACCGTTCACATTACGCTTGAGTTGCATTACGCTTAGTTGACGTTTTGTCAGTAAATTATTGTATTTGTAGAAATTACGAACAATTATGCTTTTTTATTGGTTTACTATTTGCAAACAATAAATGTTTTCGTAAATAATTGAGTATTTTTTAATTAATTACTCGTTTACCCAATAATTTTTTACTTGCCGCCATTTAATAACAAATAACAAAGTTGCCAAAGTTATCAAAAAAAAAACGGACTGAATATAACCCATTTGCGTGTTTAAGGAAGTGTTTAAATGTTAAACACTTCATTTGAGATGTTTAACAAAGCAAGTCAATGTATGGTAAAACATCTCAAAATCCTCGTGTTTAAGCTCTTAAACACGAATGAGGCGTTAAATACGTAAGTGTGAACATTTTATTAAACATTATCAGCTGGGAAGAAAAAACAAACAAAGATAATGAATTTATTGCTTGATAAGATTAATAATATAATAATGAATTGAAAACAAACACTCAAACGCATCTACTGTATAAATTTTAACATGCAACCTATTGTTTATCTTGCTTGACTGTGAGAGTCGCCACAGCCATATTTATTCTGTTCATTGATATACTAATCTGCCTTAATAGCGTGTTATTGTCTCAGTAGTTAAGGTCATTTAAAATTAATTACTTCACCTGGCATAAATGCATTGTAAGCAGTTATTATTAGTAGTGAGTATTTTTCCAAATTTTCTGCATGCAGCACGTATTTTGTCAATATTTGGAGTGCCAGTAGTTTCGCAATATGCATTCGTAGAACCTTTGCTGAAGGAATTGGCTGGAAGAGGCCATCAAATTACTTCTTTATCAAATTATCCACAAAAGAAAGAGGTAAAAAATTTTCGCGATGTTGTGGTTGAAAAAAATAAAAATCTGTTTAATGGTAAGCGACTTTATATGTAAGTGTTCATCAAAATGTAAATCAATTAAATTTATTTTTTATAGAACTTCGAAATTTTAGCACTGAAAATATTGAGTCAAACTATTATGAAGTTGTAGCTAAAGTTTACAAATATGCTTTTAAAATGTGCATAAATATTTTAAGTGATCCAGGCATACGTCAAATAATCGATAATGAAAAATTCGACTTGATAATTTTGGATGTCTTCTTTGCGGAATCATTTTATGGCTTATCGGAATATTTAAAAGCACCCATGATTGGCGTTTCTAACTTCGGGGCGGGAGTTTCAATCGATGAGTTAGTGGGCAACATCAGCCCCATTTCTTACATACCATCGTATCTTTTACATGTGAAAGAAATGAATTTTTGGCAAAGACTTTTAAATCTCTTGATGTATTGTGTGGATTGGTCTCACTACTATTTCAAATACATGCCCGCACAAAAACAAATCTACAATTTTTACTTTCCCAATGCCACGCTAACATTTGAAGAAGCTCAGAAAAATGTTTCCCTTGTGCTGCTGAACGATCACTTTTCTCTGTCTTTGCCGAGACCGTATGTGCCCAATATGATTGAAGTTGCCGGTTTGAATGTCGTGACCAAATCAGCTGTTCTAACAGCTGACATGCAAAAATTATTGGATAATGCCCACAAAGGCGTGATAGTTATGAATCTTGATTTACCCAAGGATTCTCAAATTGAGCGTGCATTTCGACAACAATTCCAACAAATGCCTGAAACAATTTTGTGGCAGACTTCAAGAAACATTATTAAAACTCCTCCAAACGTCTTTTGCAACAACACTTTTAACATGCCCTCAATCTTAGCACATCCTAATACAAAACTGTACATAACATCAAACGACTATCGCAGTATCATTGAAAGTATTTATCATGGTTTACCGATTTTGGGAGTGGTTTCCACTGAAGGAGAGCGTGATTATATTGACTATATGAAAAAAATTGGAAATGGTATATCCATTAAATTAAACCACATTTCCGAACGAGTTTTGGCCAAGGCTTTTGAGCAGCTCTTGTTGCATCCTGTTTACAAAAATGTTGCCCAAACTCTCTCATTTCGATTTCGAGATCAGCAAAATACTCCCATGGAGCGGGCTGTCTATTGGGTTGAGTATGTATTGCGTCATAATGGTGCTGGTCATTTAAGAAATGGAGGACAAAATTTAACTTGGTGGCAGTTTTATAATATCGATGTAATTCTGGTATTATTTGGTGCTTTTCTTTCAGTGATACTGATAGCTTTAGTTATTATAAAGGCTTTATGGAAATACTTCTGGGGTATTTGCGTGTATGCTAAAGCGATGAAAGCAAAGAAGGAGTTATGAAAAGCTGTTTGTATTAAAAATGTTAAAAAAAAAAATCAAAACAAGGCCTTACTTCAAAAACTTTGTTATTTTAAGTGTTTTGAAATATAAATGCTAGTAAAGTATAAAAAATTTATGAATAGAAAAGAAAATTGTAAGTTACAAAAATGTAAGTATAGTCAGCTTATTTGGTTTGCTTTTTCAAAAATAGAGAAAAAAAATTTCTTGCAAAGAGAAGCAACATATTGCAGACCTAACAAGGACATTATGTGTGGTATGTAACATCGCGAAAACATACAAAATGTTCAGTTTCCCACAACTCTGTGGTACAAATCAAATTTGGTTTGACCACTGGCATGGGAAATGTTGGTTTTGGCCACCAACGCCACAAGAAAAAGCCTAATGCGTGGTCAAATTGCATGATCTCGGTCGACATACTGTCGTTCAGTTGAGACTACATGTCGTGGTTATATATATCCATATATTACCTGACCCCGCGAACGTTGTTTTACCACATAAATTATTTCTAGAGAATTTCTAGTGTAGAAAATAATATTTAACTCATTGCAAGTGTGTGAGATGTGTTACATGAGTGACAGAGGCAGAGAGTGCTGTGCACAATGCTGGAATATAAAAATAATAAACCACCAAACACTTATTGTTTTAAGTTTATTAAAATTTGTACTTACGAGGTGTGTTCAAAAAGTATCGCGAACTTTGTGTTTTTTTTCAAAAATTATTTATTTATTCATGAATATCTATTTTGTCCCCTTCAAAGTAATCCCTCTCAGATATAATGCACTTAAGCCAACGTTTTTTCCAATCATCTAAGCATTTCAAAAAATCATTTTTTTTTATATTGTTCAACTCCTCCTTCGATGCTGTATTTATCTCCTCAATCGTAGCGTAGCGTAGTCCTTTCATGGGCCTCTTCAGTTTCGGGCACAAGAAAAAGTCACAGGGGACCAGATCCGGGGAATACGTTGGCTGCGGCATCATGTTGTTTTTGGCCAAAAAGTCGCGTACAAGCAACGATGTGTGAGCAGGGGCGTTATCGTGATGCAAAAGCCAATTTTTGTTCTTCCACAAATCCAGGCTTTTCTGGCGGATTGCTTCGTGCAAATTGCGCACAACTTGCAATTAATATTCCGTATTGACCGTTTAACCCTGTGGCAAGAACTCATGATGCACCACGCCCCTGCAATCAAAGAAAATTGTAAGCAAAACTTTCACATTCGACCGAACTTGGCGCGCGGTTTTCGGTCTTGGTTCGTGCGGCAGATTCCATTGAAATGATTGAGCTTTAACCATAAACCCACGATTCATCACCAGTTATGACCCTCTGAAGCAAATTTGGGTCGTCGCGGACAGAGTGCAACAGCTCATTAGCAATGTTCATGTGATGCTGTTTTTGGTCGAAATTGAGCAATTTTGCTACGAATTTCGCGGCGACCCGTCTCATGCCCAAATCATTGATAAAGATCGAACGGGACGAGCCAATCGATATGGCAAGGTCCTCAGTAACTTCTTTAATGTTAGGTCGACAACTGGCCAATATCATTTTCTTCACTTCATCAATTTTTTCGTCTACTGTTGTTGAAGTGCTCGGGCGTCCGGCACGCTCTTCGTCGTTCACATCTTCTCGGCCTTCTGAGAACATTTTGTACCACCGATAAACGTTGCTTCGGTCCAGGGTAGCTTCTCTGTATGCCACAGTCAACATTCGGAATGCATCCGCACACTTAATTTCGTTTGTCACAAAAAATTTTATACAGGTTCTCCGTTCCATTTTATTTAATGATAAAAATCGAAGACGAGCCAAAACACGTGCAAGCAAAGCAGCTGTCAACAATTAACTGAACATTCCAAATGGCCGAAATTGTCGGCATAAGTGAGAAACATATCGCAACAAAAAAATCAAAATTCGTATATAAGTAACCCCTCGAAAATTCAAAATTCACGATAGGTTTTGAACAAACCTCGTATATGTATTTTGGAATATATAGCACGAAACATTGCCTTTCATTTACATCTATCTTTTGCGAATAATATCAGTTCTCTCCAGGTTACGTCTTGTTGTTGTAGCTCAGCCGTCACATCGAGGACGTCTGCAAGTCTGGGCAGCTCTTGATTGGGAATAGTTACTGTCCAATGTAATCCTACTATGCACCAAAGACATCGTTTTTTAAACGCTTGCAAATTTTTCAGTTTGCGTTTAAAGATTTTCTACGTTGCACTGTCATAGAGAACTGTTGATTTGACGTTAGATTGGTGTAAGCTGTGATGTTTCAGGATCGCCAGAATTTATTTAGGGTGCCACACGCCTACTTTGCATAACCTGTTTTGAATGGTATACATCCCATTTTCGTTATAGATCTCTGTATAGCAAAACTTCTCTTCATCTTTGATTGGGTGGTCTGAGAGCTGAAAGTTCATAGTATAGAACGATATTATGACTATTGTTTTTGTGTTGCTGATGTCGACATGTATGCCAGCTGTTGCAGCTCGATATGGAAATAATTATATTTTGGATTACAAACTTGAGAAACTATGAGAGCGAAGGCTTACATCATCAGCGTAATCAAAGTACTGCAGCATATAATTTATCAATATCATCTAATTGGGGCCAATCATCGACCAGTAAAGAGATCTGTCCTATCCAAGTAGTTGTGAAAGAAATATGCACCGATCACACCACCAACCCAAAATCCACACCCAAGGTTAACATTTTCGGAATACATTAGATAGTATGGGATCTCAGGTAGATTATTATCATTCTTAATTCTAAATTATTTTTGTTGACGTGCATATTCATCCTGAGGATGGTTTTTCAATAAAAATTCGCTTGATTTTCCAACTGGTCTAGGGCTCATTTAGCGAACACACGTGATTGTTTAGGGTTATATGCAATCAGCTCTTGGGTCAGTTGAATTTCTTACAGCACAAACTACACCAAGTTGTCATCTGCGAAAGGAAGAGATCTTGTAAGCGAAATGCTTCGGATTCTTCTGCACACTCACACAAGCAGCGGCGATGCCCTCGTTGAATATTGCGTTTGGTCGACGTACAGATGTTAACAGATTGTTTACTGAACCACTGGATTCAAATTAACGTATTAGACTGCGAATAGTGTCCTCAGTGGGGAGATTATTGAGACCGTAAAATGGACAAAGTATGCGAAACTTTATCCGAATAAAACACCAATTATGATTAAACAATTTTATCATTTGCAAGTGTTGTGGAAGTTTCTGTTATTCCATAATGATTAAAGCAAAACAAACTGCATAAATTGAGCCATAGCCGCCAAAACAAGCATAAGCGACATATTTTTTTTTTCAAAAATCGATTACTTACGACCACAGATAATCAATTTTCATCAAAAAATTAATTTCAAAAATTATGTCATGAAATTACAGCAAATTTGGTAGATGCAGCTTCAACAATGTGACCGCAATCAATTGGAAGTCCACTTTGGAGTTTTTCTAGAGAAAGCTTTATTTCAAGTTTGAACGCTAAGAAAACTTGATTTCTCACTTACTTGATCTGCTTAAATAAGCAATAAGCAGCAAGTAAACCTGACAATAGTGATGAAAAACTTATACGAGTATTTCAAAATTTTGCAAAAAAAAAAATCCTATGACTGGTTAGTCTTGTTTTTTGACCAATGAATTCCTTAAGTATTTCTACACACAGAAAATAATACCAATGTAAAATCACCATGCCAAAAATTTGATTTAAAGTTTGTTGGTTTTTATTTGCTTTTTGTACAGCTGCAATGCACTTTTGTGCTTAGTTGTGTGAGTTTTTTTTATATTTTTGTTGTTTTTTATGTTTGTAAAGAGCTGACAAAGTACTGCTGGCTGGTGGGCAGTCTTGTGTACTAGTCTTGTAGGCGTAGGATCGCTGGCTCGAATTCTAGAGACAAGTCAAAGTATTTTGTATTTTTTTTTTTAACTAAAGCTTTTCAAATAAATTGTATGTTAAATTATCAAATTAAATAATGATGAATTAAAATTGTATTCATGATGGTATATTTTTAGGGTGTATCTAAAAAATATTTAAAGTTGTTGTGGCTGCACGGGTAAGCTAGAGAGGCCAATTTATTTACAAACAACAATTTTTCTGATGCTTGTGCCAAAAACACACGTAAGTTAAATAATTAATAAAATACAATTGTTGTTCCAACTTGAAATAACTGTGATTCAAATTGATTCTTCATTTTGATTTTAATAGTACATAAATGTTAAATCATCAACGTGAAATAAAATTATTTCAAAAGGAAGAATTTTCTTTGAAAATTACTATAAATAATGTTAGATTAACATGCAATATATATAAAATATGGTATAAAGATGAAATTAACTTTGCTTATGTAGATTTTAAGTTGAAATTTTTCTGTGTGTGAAGGGTTACCTCTGGCTAATTTAATATTTCTAGGTAACCCCTAGAAATAATAAAGAAAATTTAATATATTTAAAACTTGTATTAAAATAAAAATAAATATTCCAGCATTCATTTGAATATGACAGCGATTTTATGTACTCGTACACCCAGACATCACCATATATATTCACTCAAATCACATTTGAGTAAGAAAAAGACAATTTAGTAGCAGACATTTACTGAAGATACAAACGCATATACTTTCACCCACACACACACACACAAGCACACAAAATATAAACTGAATATTAGATACAAAACAAAAGTGAAATGAAAAAGTAATAAAGTAATCTATTCAGACAAGCAGCTCATTTTTAAATACAAATTTATGTTGTAACCTGGCAAATTTTTAATGAACAAAACTTTGTCATTTTTATGATAAATTGAATGATACGAGTATGCAGGCACTCAAACAATAAAACACGCAGAAATATTTCTTTTTTTTTTAATATAAAACAATTCCTGCTGCTGCCAAATAATGTCACTACTCAGAGCTAGAAATTTATACAACTTTAATAACGAAAATGTTGCTATTGTTTATAGTCAAAAGGAAAAGGAGAATTGTGTGTGTAAAAATAAAGCATACTTTAAGGGTTGAGTAAATCTAACGCGTAATGTTACATAAGCTTCAGGAAATGTACGAAAAAAAACTTGATTACAATTATATTTTCAGTTATGCTGCTGCTACTTAATGTACAGACAAATTGGATTGTTACTTGTTTTTTTGTTTTGTAAAAAAAAATTTGTTTATACTTAATGGCAGGTAATAAATTCTAGTTAATAAAACATTAAACAGTCGAAATAATGTTCAAGTAAATAATAAATAAGCAAGGAAAAAAATTAAGGTAATTCTTTATGCTTTTTGTTGTTTCAAATCAGTAAAAAAAAAAATTATGAAGAAAGAGTTACGTACAGAGTTACGTTAAATACCGTATGAAAATTTACAGTATTTAAATTTAATTTATAAAATTTTAATCCATGAATATTAAAACCATTGCATATGTAACTACGATTAGATGATGTAGCAATAGCAATATCACAAGAATGAGGTCAAACCAACCAAAACAAAACTGGTCATCTGCTCCGAGAGATATAAAGTTCATCCCTTCAACTAACTAAAACTAAACGGTATTAGTCCAACCCTCTCGGATAATGCCAAATATATGCGTGTTGTCCTTGATACTAAGCTACGCTGGAGAGCAAATATTTAGGCAATAGCAACGAAAGCCTTAATGGCAATCTATGTCCGTAGAATAGCAATTAGATCTGTTTGGGACAGACACAAGCCTTAAACGATTCAGTTGTATATTAGAAACGGTCATAAAACCGATATTATTTTAAGGTATATCAGTCAGCGCTAGATTTAGCGAACAATCAATTCCGTATAAAAACGATTAGTCACAAAATGACACTTATGATAATCGGTGCTATGAGAGGTGATCTTTGCTAAAAGCCCTTGATAAGCTTGCGCAGCATTCATCTCCAACATTAAATTGTGTGCGTGGATATGGAAGCATTATGCAACGAATTTGCGGCTTACCTGGCAAATATAATCTCTATGGGCAGCCATTCTTATCTTACTGAAGACGCTTCGACGGACGATGCAATTTCTTGAATTAGCTCAGAACGGCTGGCACAATGAATCCATCTTCATAAAAGCGAAAGCCATCTGGCCTCTCCTTAACTCTCATAATATTAAGAACTTCATGAAGTTTATATAAAGAAGCACTTGAGGAATCTTTTGGCCATGATGACCGGCTACTGCGCTTTCTTAACCCAAACCCAAAGACTTTGGGTTTCCCGTACAACGAATACTGTTTCACTAGTAATGATGTCGTTGGTAGTTTATCCTTCAGCAAACTATCAGACTTACTGGAGGAGTGGCTGGCATGCCGCTGTCTGCCCTATGGCGTGTACATGTAATTGACTCTTCTCGAACATCCTTAACCCATAGACTACGAAAATGGGGAACTTTAGGCTCCTAAACAAGTTGTTGTTAAATAACTTCGAAAATAATTAGTTAAGCTCTTTCTCCCTTTAGATTGTCGAGCTTTATTTAAAATACTTCAGATTTTCTTTATTTATTTTTAATTATCCTAGTAGAAGCAGAAAAATGGAGGACGATGCTTGAAGAAAAAAAAAAAGCAGAAAATGTTCTCTCGAAAATGGATATTAGCGCAGATGATGTTAATTTTCGTTGTAATGCTGAATATTATACTACCAAGTCTGATCGAGGTTAGCATGCAATATCGTGCCATAACAACAAAAATAGCTTGGCTGAAGTAGTTAGCACTTTGACTACAAAACCGAAGGTACTGCGTTCGCGCCCGGTCTCCTATAATCATTAATTCCTTTTTCTGTTGTGCATTAGGTCCTTTTGTAGAAGTTCTTGTAGGAAAGTTCAAAAGATGAAGGCTGAACTACATCGGCTTCAGCGGATGCTAATGCTAATGTAACATCGGAGCACCCGCCTTCGTCGGTATTGTGTAGCAGAGTCATCAGCGAAGCAAAATAACCAATAAAATTGCTACCAAACATAGCTTCGAAAAATTTAATACGCCTAATTAACACCAGGGGCGCTGCAACATTGCATTATTGAAAAAAAACATACAAAAAGCAGAGTTGTAAAAGAATGAGGATTTCCTTTATATCTTCCTTCACCATCTGTTTTCTCTACCCCTATCCCTTTCGTAAAGAAGGTAACAGCTAGTAATAGTAGTAGGCATTCATTTGCCTGGGTGTTACTTCGAACATAAATGTTTTGGCCAAAATCGATTATTAGTGATCGTAAATAATCGATTCTTATCAACCAAATTAAATCCCAAAAATGTGTCAGTTAAGCTTATGGCTCCATATTATGAATGTAACTTCAAGAGCAACACAAGTACTGCAACCGAAATTGACGATATATTAATATCATCTCATAACAACAAAGATATTACACAAAAATTAAATTTCTTAATTTGTGTTTGTTATTTCAGTTAATTAATTATAACTATAAATTTATTTTATGTCAAACCATGAACTGTTTGAAAATGAATAATGTTAAACATGGTTATTAAAATTAATGATGTAAATTGAACTAAATAATCGGTTTTACTTTATCAGCATTCATTGTAATATCACTAGTAAAGAAAACCATTTTTGTGTGGAACACCTTAGTGACCCCACTCCCTTATTTATGTTATAAACTAAACTCCGTACTCTAAGGTTTAATCTTTTGCCAATTTACTCTACAAAAACTCACTCTTTGTTAATCTCCCCCCCCCCCCCCCTTTGTTCCTTCTTCCTTAATTTCACAAGGAGATCATTAAATTTAGCTTAAGTTTCCTCCTTGCGCCAGAAACCTGTTTATCTAACCAACTAATTTCTAAGTAGGAATACATGCACAATTCTGAAAAAGGTTTAATTTGAATTTAAAAAATTTAAGTCCACCATATTTTTTTTAGTTTCTTACACTTTTTGAGTGCTGCCGTTTTTTTAAGGACTTGATTTTGACTAAAAAAATTCACCAATTTTTTATAACCATTGTTTGCTGCTATAAACAACATTGCCAATTTGGCCTTTGGGGCAAAAATTGTTCCCTACTAAACCTAAATAGACACCTATACAACTATCTCTAAGGATTTAATTTGACTTTTGATAGCATAAAAATAGATCCTTTCATATTACACTAATTATCTGGGGTAAAACATTTTTAGCATTTAACATTTAATGTAGGAACTAATTAAGTACACTAAGTTTCAAAAGTTCAGTAAGTTCATTGCAAAATCTACTCCACCCAAACACAGTTAATTTATGCCACAACTTCCAATACTCACTTCCCCATATCTCATTAAACACAATGCTGGATTTTATTTCTTAAAAGGACTTTTATTCTATATTTACTTATTAACTCCTTCCATGGCAAGTACACGCAGCTTAACAACAAATTTGACAAATCTATTTTGACATTTGTGTTACAGAATTAATAATAAAATAACGCCACCACAAGCAACCAAAACCTCTTAAGATGTCATGCACTCAATTTGTAAAGCATATTTTTGGGCGTTTTTAACCCCATTTGTTATCTTTTTCAAGGCTGTATTTATTAATTTTTCTGTTCTCTTCACTCCACTACCACAAACATTTCCATCACGGCCAACGAGTTTTAGAAACCATACTCTGGTTACAAGAAAAAAAAAAGATATTACAAAAATATTATGGTTATTATTACGCCCTTGAAGAAGGGGTTTTAGTTTTGTTTATTTTTCCGCCTTCATTTTCCTGCATTCATTCAGTTTTCCTTGAAAATTAACGCACACAAAAATATAATATTAAATTAAACTTTTCGTTGCCACTTAGTTTATACTTCCTTTTGTCATTGCAACCAACCATCTACAATAATAGTAATTTGTATGCAGTTGTAGTTAAGCGAAAATGTCAAGTTAAAAGACATGAAATGTAAAAGTACTATTGGGTGGGAGGCTATATTAGAGTAGTTGGATAAAAGAGTTTTGCCAGTCCAAGTTTTTTATGCCATGCCTACAAATACCGCTCTATCAGTATTTTGTTCACTGTGTCGCCATTTTAAGTCCGATCATAACATTTTATATACCGTTGTTCATGGCTCCGTAAGGGATACATTTCTGTCTTTAATAAATTTTTACTACCACGTCATATGCTAGTCATGACTTTTAAAAACTCGATTCGTACTCAGCCTAATGCTAACTATTTTTAAACAAAGGTCTTGACTAGAATATGATGTGGTAGTAAAAAACTATTGAAGACAGAAATGTAGCCCTTACAGAGCCACGGACTTAAAATGGAGGCACAGTGAGCAAAATACTAAAAGGGCGGTATTTGTAGGCGTGGCAAATAAAGAAAAAATATATTTTTGGAATTGTTTTTTTATTATCTTTAATCCTCACCCCTACTGACACAACTTTATTTTTTTTTTTTTTTTGTATGGAAGGCAAACCACTCTTGGCTATATTGGTGGGTGAGGTTACTTAATTCATAATCAATATTTTTTCTATTTGAAAAAAGCTTAGTTTTTTTTATAAATTTTCATGAAATTTTTGTGTGACGGGTTTGATTATCTTAATTGATCGCTCGCTGTTGTCAAGAAATTTCGGAATAAATTATTTTTGGGCGTACGCTCCACATAAAACGCCCCATACGCATCTTAAAACTAAAAAAAAAAATGCTAAAAACGACCACTAAGCGGGCTTTTACAAAGAAAAAGAAAGAGCTAGTTCTAAGTTAAAAGTTTTTTTTTGGGATTAAGTACGAATAGTAAAATTCCCATTAACAAATAAACTGCTAATGTTAGTCTCAACAAAATTAATTGAAAGACCAAATAACCGAAATCACTCCCAAGACTGGTATTGAAATAAAAACAAATTTTAAGATTTTGTTGTTATTTCAAATATACTCGTAAGTGTGTGACAAGTCGAATGTTGTCGACATCGTGGGACAGCCCCTAATTTTATAATGAAAAAGATTTTTTGCGAAACGTTAAATAAAGTATCCTTCATAAAATAAGAATTAAATTGAATTAAAATGAATTTTAATAAAAAATAATTTCTTATTTCAATTCTTATTGAATGAAAATAAGAAAAATTAATTAAAATTAGACTTTTTTAAATGGCGGAAATGCCGACATTTTTCTGTACAGCCACGTACTTCATCAGCAATCATGTCTATCTACTTGGGCAGAGATTGTGTGTCAACATCAGCTATTTAACATGAATTTTTAATAAAATGCAATATGAGAAATTATTAAATATTGGATAAACAATTCGATTTACATTTGGTGAAGGCATTTGCATATGTAACACTAAAATCTTGTTTTCTAATTGTAGTCATAACTTTTTACAATAAGTTAAACTTTGATGGCTTATAATTAAACAAAAAGAACAAAATGCAACATATTAACATATTAAGTCTAGTTGTTCTAAGAAATTTTTGGGTAAAGGTTCCCTGATGATCTGCATTAGCAACAGTGAAATGCGCATAGGATCCAGCTAAACCCCTCAATAATCAATTTCAATGTATTTTTATTAAAAAAATATTTTACTTAATAAGTAAAATAATAATTTGGGATTACTAGTGTGTTAACAAATTTTAAAAAAATGCATTTTTGTTTATGTTTTAGTTTGGATAAATCAAATCATAAATAGTATTTATTTGGTTCGAAGTATGGACTACTAGATGCCAATAGCAAATGCATAAATTCTCTGCAAATATATCAAAACGTTTCCATTTATTTCCCATTATTTTCTTTTCTAGCGGCGCAGAATTAAGTTAATGTATTTTTTGTGGCCGGTGGCGGCTGTTAGCCGGCTTACAGCCGAGCAATCGTTTTCATTTTTTGTTTGTTTTGTTTTGGTTTCACTCACTTCAAAGAACGAAATAAAACAAACTGCAACAATTTGTCTCGTTTATTTTCGTACTCTGCTTTTAAGTACAAACAAATCAAAACAAAAATAAATTTATAACTGCAATAGTATGAATTATTTTTGTTACGAAAATCACATCCTAACTCCTGTATTACGCAATAAATAGCATAGCTATAATAAAGAAATAAATCTTGGCCAAAGAAACTGGCCTTCTAAATCATAGTGCGTTGATTAGGACAGCAATTGCTATAGAAACTGCATCATACTTAAAGAAGCAAAAACATATCCAAACATTCTGCTAAGTAACACCCACAACAGTAGCAACTGCATGCGTTTCTAAAGGAGAGAGATATTACCGCCTTTATCCCAATACGAAGGATAAACTAGGACAAATTTTTGTAAAGGCTGAACTAAATTTGAAATTTTTGTTTTTTATATTTAAAATACTTATTCTTAGTACAATCTCTTGAGACGATTTAGTAAACAGTTAAAAGATTATATTAAAAATAGAATAAAAAAAAACATTATACAATCGCTTAATAACTTGAACCCAAAAAAAATCAGCGAAAGTGTGCTACTATAGAATATGCTTATTTCCGCATCCAACATCCACATTTTAATGCACCAATTGTGTCAGCTGTTGCTGCACAGACAACTTTGTTATTTCTTCGGCCTAAATGTGTAGCAGCTAAGACCTTGTATTTATTTGTTTTCTTTTATTTAATTTCTTTTTACACAAATAAAGTTAGTAGGAGTTGTAAAGAGCTGCATATTTAAACTGTCAAAACTATTTCCGGACTTAAGAATGGAGGGTTTCTTACACAATTGCTTTTTAAAAAGAAAATTTGCTTCCATTTTGTTTGGCCTAGAAAAAATATTTCCATGTTTTGCTTGCAGGCATTTTTCACTAACCAGTGATGTTTGGCATAAGTTGAAGGCTTTTGTGTGATTCAGCAATTCGTACAATAATTTTTCTTTATAAACAAAATTATAGTTAATATCCTACATACATATATATAAATATGTGTTCCACAGCGTAATTCACTGACAAATAGCTATAGTGTATAAAAGATTAAAACAAGATAAAATAAAATATTATTAAATCAAATTAAAAAAAATAAAATAAAATAATATAAAAATTAAATTCAAATAAAATAAAATAAATAAAATAAAATAGAATGAAATAAAATAAAATAAAATAAAATAAAATAAAATAAAATAAAATAGAATGAAATAAAATAAAATAAAATAAAATAAAATAAAATAAAATAAAATAAAATAAAATAAAATAAAATAAAATAAAATAAAATAAAATAAAATAAAATAAAATAAAATAAATAAAATAAAATAAAATAAAATAAAATAAAATAAAATAAAATAAAATAAAATAAAATAAAATAAAATAAAATAAAATAAAATAAAATAAAATAAATAAAATAAAATAAAATAAAATAAAATAAAATAAAATAAAATAATAAAATAAAATAATAAAATAAAATAAAATAAAATAAAATAAAATAAAATAAAATAAAATAAAATAAAATAAAATAAAATAAAATAAAATGAAATAAAATAAAATAAAATAAAATAAAATAAAATAGAATGAAATAAAATAAAATAAAATAAAATAAAATAAAATAAAATAAAATAAAATAAAATAAAATAAAATAAAATATAATAAAATAAAATAAAATAAAATAAAATAAAATAAAATAAAATAAAATAAAATAAAATAAAATATAATAAAATAAAATAAAATAAAATAAAATAAAATTAAATTAAATAAAATAAAATAAAATAATAAAATAAAATAAAATGAAATAAAATAAAATAAAATAAGAAAAGAGACAGCTACAAATATCATACCAGTAAAGTTTTATAAAATTAAAAAGAGGTCTGCAATATAAAATCACTGAAGCAAAAAAAATATTACATGTACGTTTTCCCTCCCCTACACTGCGGTTTAAAGTAATTTAATAAAAAAAAAAGTAAATGAAAAAAATTTTGCTTAAATAATTATTTACATTTAAATTAATTAATTTGTCTCTTAGGCACCAGATGAACAGATTAACAACGTTAAATTTTATCGTCTGTTTACAACACGCAAACGTTGCTATGACCGCGTGCTTTAAGTTTCCTTTTTAATTTTTTTATGAACAAGCAAGAACTCTGCAAATTAAATCCCATTAACGTCAAGTATAATTACCATCTGTCCGTTGCAACACTTTAAATAGTTGTTAGAAAAATGAAAAATAATTTTTCATGAACTCATTTTCATTTTTCACCAAAATAACTAGACGAATGAAAAAATGAAAAATAAAAAATTAAACAATGAAAAATAGAGAAATTAAGTAATGTATTCAGTAATGGTCGACTATAAGGAACTTGTTTACTCGTATCTAAGTTCATCACATAGGCAAAAATAAATTTAATCTACACAATGAACATTGGGATGAGGAGACAGGTTTGTTAATAATTTCTGCTTTACATATTAGGCTTAATTAGCATGCATATGGATCATAGCTGGTCAAAGTGGTACCAGAGCGCCGAACTTCAACCGAGTTCTTATATAAATGAATAGACATAAACGAATACATTTTTTATGTTGGCCAGCACTGATATGAATCGATAGTAAATCATGAGTAAATCAGCACACACATACTCTGATATTTGCATTTGAGGTGGACAGCTTTGAAAGCTCTTAAATTAAGAGCAAGCATTGTTGTCGCTGAGACCTGATTGGCTGTTATGGTCTTTTCGGTATGAAAGCACTAAAGCTCTTGACCTGGACGTAGCTGGTGTAGGTGATTATAATTTCATTTGAAGATTTTATAACCTATTCGCTATAGTGGGTGTCGGATCCGTAGAATCAAATATATACAACAGTTTGAAGCTTTTTCAAATTAACAATATAATATTTAATAATTTTCTTTAACCTGCTGGTGAACATAACATGCAGCTTATAGTGCTAAGAGAGCGATATATTTCCTGCAGTTGCTATCAGCTCGATCATAGTGGTTTGGTTGGTTAAAGGAAAGTGGAAGTTTATCTTTAAATTTTAGTAAAGGGAGACAAAATTTTTTTTTTTAATCACAGCAGGCTAATAATAAAAAGATTTAACTTATGGGTTTCTGAAAAACAAAAATCCTTAAATTATTTCTATTATGAATTTTAAATTGAAGGTAATTTTCTTTTAAGACGTACCACAGTGCGCTGCGGTTTTAATTATTTTTACGAGCAAAAGTAATTTTATAAACAGAAATTTCTTCTAGATTTACTATTTATGCATTTGAGATTTGTGTGCGTGTTTGAATGCGTGCATGAGTCTATTGGTTGTGTGTGTATGTGTGTGGGTGTGCAAAGAAACGAACACACGTAACAGTTGCAACTGTCAGCACTGAAAGTACGCCAGTGTGCAAAACTAAAAATGAAAAACTGGCAACAACTTCAAGATTTATTAGAATCAAGATTAACGAATTAGTTAATTTTTCCTCATTTTTCTTCAGCCACGGAACTCTCGCAAAAGTGTTTTCTGAAAATTTACTACGAAAAGTTGTAGAAAATAGAAAAATTATATTTATTAAAAAAGACAAGTGCCAAGCAAGCCTTGAATGGGGAGAATAAAATAACTAAAATTTTCTTTCACTCACTTCGTGTGAAGAAGAAGATATAATTTTGTATTGTGGTTTGCTTGAGCGTATTTATGGATGCATGTTAAAACATTATCATAGAGTCATGGGAATTAAATTTACGTTCACACGCCTTTATCAACGTTTACACTTTTTACTTTGTACATCCCCATGCCCCCCCCCCCCCCCCCCACAAGTTAAGAACTTTTCCATTTACTAGTTAATTAAGTAACGTTTGATAATTTAATAAACCTAAGGCGACTAATTTGTTGTTAAAACACACAGCAAGAGAAAAGTTTTATTTTCAAGAATAATGAAGAGCAAAAAATAAAAGAAAAAGCTAAAGAAGAAAATGTACTAATAATTGTGGCAGCAGTTTTTAGTTTTTGGGCGTCTGTCCGTCCGACGGACAGACAAGGGCATATCTGGAAATAATAAACAAATTATTATTATCGTTGATTAACTGTATTTTAATGAACATTTAATTTAAAAACCTCTTAAAGACCAGTATTTTTTTTTTTAATATTCTAGCGAAATATCCGAATTTTTGGGTGATGTTAAAGTATTTAAATATGAAAATTGATTTTCAAAATTCAAATTTAATTTCAAATGCATTAGATGATATTAAAGAGATTTCAGAAAAACATTTTTTGCACTAGAATGAATAATTTTTTAATCGGGCTTAAGTTCAGTATTTTCAGTTCTTATAGAAAGAAATATTTTTTATAAATAAATTTTATTTTCTAAAGAAGCGAAGAAAAATTAAACTAGACCAGTGCTGGCCACCGAGAGATATGTATTCGTGTATGTACATCATTGATGTCAGTTTCATAACTCAATTGTGCTAGCTAAAATCAAACACATTCTTATTCTCTTTCATTTAGCCGTCAATGAGACAGCGACGATAACACATGGGTAGCGGGTGTATTAAATTCTTTATAGGTACAGTGAAAGAAAAGAAAAGTGGTATGCGAAAAATATTCTATGGTCACCAATGATTTTCACGACATTTAATGTGTTTCTAATGTTACAAAACTTTTAAGAAAAGACATGAATATGTATTAAAAAGACATTTTGGTTTTTTTGAGCAGCTTCACTAAACTGCACTTTCTATCTAAACTTTTAAGACAAATAACTGGGGAAATATGGGCCGCAGCAAATTTTTTTCATTAATTTTGTTTTCTTATTTTTCACGTTTCTATCAGATAAGCTATTTAAACATTTCTTTTTAGAGATTTTTCACAGTTTCCTATGAAAAGTTCTGAGCCTCATAACTTGGAAAATATGGGTCGGCGTGAACTTTTTTATAAATTTTTTTTCTCTCATTTTTTAATTTTCTACCACATATGCCCCTCATTAGTTTGTTTAAGCCGCTTTACTAAACTTCATTTTATATAAATATTTAGTTTTTTCTATGTACTTCAGCGACGAATGAGACAACTATTCTCACACATACAACTACAATTTTATTTTTGACATCACTGATGTACATTAATATGTATAAGAAGCCGATTGCAGTACGGCACTCTGGTGCCACTTTGGCCGACTATGAACTAGACTTTATCTGGGAAGAAATGTCAGCATTTTTCTATGTCGCTACACTACACACTTCATAATGACCCCTGTCTGTCTACACACTTCATAATGACCCCTGTCTGTCTAATCGTACTTGGGTAGAAATTGTTGCTAACATTAGCTATTTCACGTGAATTTTTAATGAAATGGAATATGAGAAATAATTGTATTGTATTATTGAGGATTACAGAACCGTACAAAGTATTCACACAGCATCCATCTTTGATTTCGAACTCTTATATATTTTTAATAAAAAGACATAGCACGATAAAATTTTAACAAATTTTATTTCTCTATAGGTTTCTTAAATAAATATGAGAAAAACTAGAATTTAAAATGTTGCTTAAGAGAAACAACAACAACTTTTCCATACAAGGCACGACTTTAGGTGGACAAAAGTAATCACATAGCGTGCTGTATTACTTTGTGAATTCAAATTTCGAACACCTTCTGCAGCCTTACAACCCCACATCATCACGGTGCTTAATGATGTAGGCGAAATCGAAATTCCGAAGCCCACAGAAAGAGACTTTGGTGATGGACTGATGTGTCAGGGTTTGTTTAAAATCGATGGGTGTTTCAAATCAGCAATATCAAAAGATTCTGTTCCGTTCCAGAGACAGGGCTGGCAAGCTGATTTTTTTTTTTTTTTTTTTTATAATTTTTTTCAAATAATGCACCGCAACATTTTTGCTGGAATTACAACTTTTAATTGAAAAATATACAAATTGTTAAATAAAAATTTAATTAACTCAACTTAAGTTTGGTTTAAGAAATTTTTTGATTAAAAGTTGTATTCAAAATTTAATTGCATTTATTAAACTTTTGTTTAAAAATTAAATTAATTAAAAAGTTTAATTGACGCAATTAAATGTTTAAGTGATTTTTAGTTTCATCCAATTAAAAATTTGATTTAGTCAGTTTTCTAAAATTGAAGTAATAAAAAAGCTTACACTCTGTTTCTACATGCCGGATGGTCGACTTGGGTAGAAAATTTCTATGAAAATCACTCTTATTTCTTTGAGAGATTTTCATACATATTTTTTACATGATTCGTATACCTGACTCTCGGAAACAGGGTGTTAATTGACACAAATAATTTATTTTTTTTTTCAATTAAAGATGTTGAAGAAATATTTTATTTTGTGTACTAAAACAAAGTTTTACCTAATTAATGAAACATATGCCAACAAAATTTCTTTTACCAAATCACCAAAAATATATTAAGAAATTATTAAAAACACTATTTTTAATTCTAGTAGTATAAATATTTATTTTTGTTCGTGGTGTTCAAAGAGTAATCCATATTTTTGAATGTCTAATATTTTTTTATAAAGCTACAAGAGAATGATGAAAATGTATGCTAAGTTTTTGCTGGGAGTTTCTGTTTTAGAAAGATCTTTAACAACAACAATTATATTCGGCCAAAATTAATATTTTTATATAAAACTCTGGTATAACCCTACAATCGTAAGCATAGGTTGCTGTTATGGTAAAACAAAAGCACTTATAAGTTTTAAGACTAATTCTAATTGAGAGAAATGCAGGTATTAAAAATCATATTTTTATTTAGATTTGCCAAATGGATTAATTTGTTTCTGATACCTTCAACGGTTTTTTTTTAATATCTAAACATTTTAGCTTGCTTTATTTAAAGTCATTGCCTTAACAGTTTTTACATTTTAATATAGGGTGTTGTTTATTGAGGTATAGAACTTTAAGTTGGCATCACTTTTTAACTGGCGGCCATTTTGTCAGCTGTCAAGTGATTAATATTTAGTTTGGTTTGCCATTTCATCATGAACAAGTTGACAAAAGAACAAAGCTTGCAAATCGTGCAAATTTATTTCGAAAATAATGGTTCAGTTCGAGAAGTTTACCGCAAGCTCCGTCCACTTTATGGTCGACATAATCGTCCATCAGAGCAATTAATTCGGTTAACCGGTCAATTGGCCACCAAGATCGTGTGATTTGACACCATTGGATTATTTTCTTTGGGGATATGTGAAGTCGCTCGTCTACGCCAACAAACCAGAAACGTTAGGGGACTTGGAAGCCAACATTCGTGGCGTTATTGCCAACATACGGCCCCATATGCTCGAAAAAGTGGTTGAAAATTGGACCTGTAGAATTAGCTTTATTCGAGCCAGCCGCGGCGGCCACATGCCCGCAATCATATTTAAACGTTAATGGCATTAAATTATCCTTCCAATAAAGCCAAATTGATGGACATTAAAACGATTTTCTTGTGTTTTATTTCAATTTGAAGTTCTATACCTCTAAAAAAAACACCATATATTATTCTTTCTTCAGCAACGTTTACAGTTCATCCTTAAATAATTTTGACTGGGCAGTATGCCCCTTATCAAGCACATCGTAATCGTTGTGTTGTCACTAACTGATGTCACCGTTCAGCAAAAGCATACGAGTAGATAACAAACACAAAATCACTTTTGTATATTTTCATATTCGTTATATTTTTATTTTATTTTTAAAGATGACCTAATCCTTCATGCAACCCTTTTCCTACTTCAAAATTATTTTATTTACCAAACTTTCGTCCCAAAATATTTATTTTGCAAACAGTCGTTGAGAGTTTCTTTATATAGAGATTTCCATTTTTTTTTTTTAACAAAACATCTTATTTCCTTGTTACTGATGATATTGTTATTAATGTTGTTTATCTGTTTGCTTAGACTGGATTGCAAATTTTTCTTTTTCTTTAAAGAAAAATCTATATTTGTTATTTATTGTAACGGATTTTATGCGTCACCGAAACACCTTACAAACCTTTAAGATGGAGGGGAAGGCTTTCTTTTTTTTGTTTGAAGCTTTTGTATACATATAATTTCTTTTGGCGGGTGGGAAATAGGACATCAGCTGTCACTTGCGGCATTTCATTGTGATGTCCTCTAATATACATATCCTTGGCTTAGAGTGTAAAACTGCTAACTCACTTCAACAACATTTTATAGGAGAGACAAAAAACTGTAACATTTTCTATACCATAGTCAAGAAATTAACTTATACATTAAGTTTTTCGACATGCAGAATTTCAAATTAACAAAAATAGTTTGCTAATCGATGACGCAGCATCTTTCCTTTACGAAGGCTTTACAATTTCATATGTTATGAGAAGTGAATTTAGCAGGTTTACACTCTAATCCGTTGCTTTACACCTGTGTGTATGTGTATTTGTGCGTATGTGTGTGTGTTAGCTTATGCTATTTTAAGACACCATTGACCAAGAGTTTAGTAACTTTTATGTATTTTTGTTGTATTTGAGACAAAATATTCAATTTTTATTTTTATTTTTTCTAAGCGAAAGCAAGAAATTCTATTTTGAGAATAAGGTTTTTTTTGTCAAAAAGTTGATGAATTAGTTTTCGTGTGATAAAAAGTTAGAGGAGCTTTTCTTATCTTTGTACATGGACATTGTTAAGTGAAACGAAAGTATATTTGTTTTCGTTTTAATCGTTGTATCAAAGCCGTGTCTTGAAATATTTTTAGTCTTGGCTTTTACATAAGCGGGTAATTGAAAAAAATTGTTATTGTAATTCAAGTATTACATTATTATGCCGAGAAAAAATTAAAAAAAAAAATTTTTTTAAAACATTAATTTGTCAGATTTAAAGAGTGCAATAAACGACTCCAAGAGTTGCTTGCATATGAAAAAACTGCATCTCTTAAAAATTATCTGGAAAACCTCGATGTCACACCAGCATCTAATTACTCTTTGTGGCGCGCTGCGAAAAAGCTTAAAACACCAGTTGAGTTTAAACCACCTCTGCGCACTTCTACCGGAGGTTGGGCAAGAAGTGATACTGAAAAAGGTAACTTGTTTGCAAAGCATTTAAAATCCATATTTACCCCAAACAGATGTACTGCTGCTGTTGATTTACCGAGTGTAGTTGCTCTACCCCCTCGACCCTTAAAGTTTAAGATGTGTGACGTACAGAAACTAGTTACTGAACTCAACCCGAAGAAAGCTCCAGGTATTGTTGGAATTAGTAACAAGATGCTGATGAATTTGCCACGTATTGCAATTGGAATCCTTCTATTTATTTTTAATGCCATATTAAGACTAGAGTATTATCCACACCTCTGGAAGCTTGCCAAGGTCAAAATGATTCCAAAGCCGTGTAAAGACCTTACCAAGGCTGAATCGTACAGGCCAATAAGTCTACTATCAACAATGTGTAAACTTTTCGAAAAACTGCTTATGATAAAATTGTCCCCAATTCTAATTGGTAGTGGGTGCATACCAGACCATCAGTTTGGTTTTAGGAGTCAGCATAGCACCATTGAACAAACGCATAGATTGGTTCAAGTTATAAGAAGAACATTTGAAGAAAATAAATATTGTTCTGCCCTCTTAATTGATGTTTTTTAGGCATTTGATAAAGTATGGCATGAAGGCCTTATTTTAAAATTGAAATCATATCTACCAATAAATTTTCAAAAGCTATTGGAAAGTTATATTACTACCCGAAAGTTCACGGTTGTTGAAGGAGACTTCATGAGTGTGCCCGAATCTATATCATCCGGTGTGCCACAGGGCAGCATATTGGGGCCAGTTTTGTATTTGATTTATACTTGTGATATGCCTTTGAGCAGCAATATCCATACATCTACATTTGCCGATGATACAGCCTGCCTTAGTATGCACGAAAACCCTCACGAGGCTTCCCGATATCTACAAGAACATATTACACAGCTGGAACTATGGTTAAACTTATGAAGAATTAAAGTTAACGAACAAAAGTGTGTTCAGCTAACATTTACCCTGCGAAGAGATACTTGTTCCCCAATTCGAATCAACAATCAAGTTGTTCCTCAACATTCACATGTAAAATACCTTTGTATACACCTTGATCGACGGCTTACATGGAAACACCATATTGACTCAAAGATAACATAAATGAACCTTAAATTAACTCAGGTACATTGGCTGATTGGTAGAAATTCAACACTCAGTCTAGATTGTAAACTTTTAATACACAAGTCGCTTTTGAAACCCATATGGTGCTACGGAATACAGCTGTGGGGCACTGCTTCAGCTTCCAATATAGAGAGAATCCAACGAAGGCAAAACAAGATTTTAAGACTAATAACATCGACTCCATGGTACATCAAAAATTCAAATTTACATCGTGATTTAAATATGCCACTTCTTTTGCTTAAAACTTTTTTTAATTTGTTTCATAATATTTCAGGCTTGATTGATCTTTTACATCTCGAGTGCTCATAATTTCATGTCAAAGCTGCTTAAACTGATATTACATCAAAATTATTCTTAGTTGCTTAAATCTAAAACATTTCTTAAGCTAAAACTCTTTTTAGAGCATTAAAAAATTATAACCCAGTAATCTGCTTTCAGAGTGAATACATTTTCTCCGAAAATCATAATTTTTTCTTCACTCTGTTCATTTTTCTTAAGTTCTCCAACAAATTGTGAATGCAAGCAGTTTGATAGGAAAAATCTTGAAAAAAAGAGAAAAAACAAAATAAATTACATATACCTGGTTTAAGAAAAAATCTTTTTTGTTTGTTTTCTCGTCTGCTTTACGAGCAAAAAATTAAATTATCAGAAATATAAAAACACAAACCCAACGAATGGTTAAAGTATGCCTTCACTGGCAAGATGAGTTAGTTACTTGCTTTATTTTAAACACTTTTTCTAATCCCCAGCACAAGCAACTTTTAGTACTCTCTCACTCTACTACACACTTGGAATTATTCTATTTTAAATAAGGATAAATGTAAAAAGCAAGACTTTTAACCAAAACCTCAAATACTTTGTTTCATATATAAATTGTTCTTTTTTTCTCACTTAAATGAATTGCAGTGTGTTGGTTGCAAAAACATGCTGCATGCTGGGCACAGTGGTTATTAAATAAAATTAAGAGTTTACATTAAAATATTGGCAAAGTGTCTAAGAAACGGTAGGCCAAGGTTTCTGTGGAACTATCGCACGTAAAATTCTGAGTATATTGAACACTAAGGCCATGAGAGCAAACACTACAAACTCCCAGCCACACAAACAAACCATTTCGGTAGCAGAATCACAAAGTTGAAGATGTGCTTAACCAAGTCAACAGAGCGAGCAAATCCTATGGGTAGCTGAACTCGGTATAGAGGTCCAACTTCTTCTGAACACGCTCTCAATGTGACGTACAAGTACAAGTATGTACAAATCGTTGCTTTAGTAAAATTCTCAAAAATGCTTTGCAAAAAATACTAAAAGCACCCAACAGTAATGGGCAAGGACATCGAGGACATCGGCGATACACTGTGTAGACCACAAGACGACATACGAGATGTGTTCAAAAAGTATCGCGAATTTTGAATTTTCGCGGGTTACGTATATTCTAATTTGGATTTTTTTGGGCGTTATGTTGGTACTCATGTCTCTCACTTATGCCGACAATTTCGGCCATGCTTGGCTTGCGAAATTAAGTGTGCGGATGCATTCCATTCCGAATCTTGACTGTGGCATACGGAGAAGCTACTTTGGACCAAGGCAACGTTTATCAGTCGTACAAAAGGTTCTCAGAAGGCCGAGAAGATATGAACGAAGCACTTCAATAACAGGCGAAAAAATTTATGAAGTGAAGAAAATGGTATTGGCCAATCGTCGACTCAACATTAAAGAAAATACTGAGGACACATATCGACACTGACATATCGATTGGCTCGTCCCGTTCGATTTTTATCAATGATTTGGGCATGAGACGGGTCGCCGCGAAATTCGTAGCAAAATTGCTCAATTTCGACCAAAAACAGCATCGCATGATCATTGCTAATGAGCTGTAGGACTCTGTCCGCGACGACCCAAATTTGCTTCAGAGGGTCATAAATGGTAAAGAATCGTGGGTTTATTGTTATGACTTTTAAACCAAAGCTCAATCATCTCAATGGAAGCTGCCGCACGAACCAAGACCGAAAAAAGCGCGCCAAGTTCGGTCGAGTGTGAAAGTTTTGCTTACAATTTTCTTTGATTGCAGGGGCGTGGTGCATCATGAGTTCTTGCCACAGGGAAGAACGGTCAATACGGAATATTGCCCGCAAGTTATGCGCAATTTGCACAAATCCATCCGCCAGAAACGCCCGGATTTGTGGAAGAACAAAAATTGGCTTTTGCACCACGATAACGCCCCTGCTCATACATCGTTGCTTGTACGCGACTTTTTGGCAAAAAAAACAACACAATAATGATGCCGCAGCCACCGTATCCCCCGGATGTGGCCCCTGTGACTTTTTCTTGTTCCCGAAACTGAAGAGGCTCATGAAAGAATGACGCCACACTACGATTGACGAGATAAAGACGGCATCGAAGGAGGAGCTGAACAAGATAAAAAAAATGATTTTTTGAAGTGCTTCGAAAATTGGACAAAACGTTGGCATAAATGCATTATATCTGAGGGGGATTACTTTGAAGAGGACAAAATAGATATTTATGAATAAATAAATAATTTTTGAAAATAACACCAAATTCGCGATACTTTTTGAACACACCTCGTATTTAGAAATGCTGTCGAATGGAATCTTCAAGGTAACAGAAGAATAGGACGATCAAGCCACACAAAGCAGCTAAACTAAAGATCCTTACCATAAATCAAGTCGAATGGAATAAATTTGTTGAAGCCCTATGTTGACTGCAGTGCACTCGCTTAGTAGCTGGAGGTTTACAGCTTCGATTCGTGAAATACGGGCATGTTCTAACACTCTTATATTGCATAACATTTGCCATTGTGACTTGAACTCACAAGAGAGGTGTTCTGCAAATCGCAATCGCAAGACTCTTGACTTCAAATTGCAACAGTATGCTGAAATGAACTAATGAATTTAGCCTAAACGAAACTTTAAAGAAACACTAATATGATAAATAAATGAAAATAAATATGTTTTCTTTTGATTTTATTCAAAAATAATAATATTTTGGTAAAATTTTTATTATAAAATTGAAATTTATGAAAAGCTTTCTGGTTTTGTTAATGTTGTGTTGTTGCATTGTTTACTTATACACTGACGATTTCAAGAAACAGCTGATGACCTGTCAGAACATGTGCAACTGTGACAGGCTCTCGTATTTTCTGCAGAAAATTCAAAGGGGAGAGTGTGATCTTTAAAAAACGTTTTTTACAAATTCAGCTTCAGTCGCCTTTAGCTATTTTGCAAAATTGTCAGGAAATTTTTTTTTATTAATATTAATGAAAAGAATCACTGTGTTAGAGCCGTGTAATGGTGCAGTTACTTAGTAAAAGTAAATTTTGAATGTTCAGTAGAGGAAAATTGTCTTCCTGTATAAATTTCATAATTTCCTCGGTTTAAGTCTTGACAGCAAACAATTTCCTTTTTGAATTGAATGAAAAGTTTTTCTTTAATATATGCATACTTACATAGAGATACATGCATATACATTTTTTGCTAAATAGAAAATCGTATGAGCTTATTTAAATAAGAAAAATTATTAATATTTATAATAAATACGTTTTATTTGAATAAAACCTAATAACTTGCTCAAAGTTTCTTTGCTAACTTTATTAAACAAAGTTGCTGCCCTGCAAAAGAGGAAGCATTTATCACATACTCTTATAAGGCGTGTTCTTTTTAGAGTGTCACAACTTGGAGTTGGCATCACTGCTTTATTTGAGCACCCATTTCATAGCTGATGGTTGCTTTTTGTTTAGTTTGCTTGGAAATTTCATTATGAATTGACTTACACCAGAGCAACGCGTGTAAATTGTTAAAATTTTTAATCAAAGTAAATGTTCTATTCGTCACTCTTCCATTTTATGGCGTACATAATTCTGGAGTGAGGAGAATCCACAAGCTTTTGTCGAAACACTATTACATCCGCAGAAAATTACTGTTTGGTGCGTTTTATGGGCTGGCGAAGTCATTGGCCCATATGTCTTCAAAAACGATGATGGTCAGAATGTTACTGTCAATGGTGAACGGTATAGGAACATGATTTGAAATTTTTTGTATCTTAATTAAGTAGCATTAATCTTGCTGATATGTGGTTCCAACAGGACGAAGCCACACGCCACATAGCGGGCCCTACAATTGATTTACTCAAAGAAATTTTTAATGAAAAAATAATTTCACGTAATGACCCAATTAATTGGTCAACAAGATCGTGTGCTTTAATCCCGTCACTTGTCTACGTCGATAAACCACAAAGAATTGAACACCCTGAAATCAAAACTCCAAGAGTTATCGGCGTAATACGACCGCAAATGCTGCAAAAAGTTGTGGCCAGTTGGTACAAATCATTGTTAAACATTAATTTCATAAAATTTTCTTTCCAATAAAGCCCGTTTCATTGATATTAAAAACATATTTCCTCTTTTTTTATTATGATTTAAATTTGTGTAACTCTATAAAAAACACCATTTTATTAATGAAATAACTTTTTTGTCAGGCTTAAGCTCAGTAAATTAACAACTTCGTAATAGTAACTATTGTCTGAAGATAACAATCACCCTTATTCTAGCTATCAATATCAACGTCATGTCAATAGAATATTACAAAAATTAGGGCTTTTTTGACTCTGTTTGCTATTGACAGACTCGCGCTATTTTCGAGATCTTAAAGAACAGAAATAGACTATCAATAGTACAAAATTGCACTCGAGAGTGCATAGAAGAGCCCCAATTTGGTATTGTATAGATGTGACGTCGATGTTGACAACTGGAATAAAAGGAAATAAAAGTCAAATTAGAGCGGTTGGAAAGATGCAATATTTTCGATGCTACTTGCAATTCATCACCACCCAGAACAACAAGGAAGATGGCCTATTTTTTTGGACATTTATCTCTACTAGATCGGCTTTAACTCAAACTGAACTTTTCCCTTCTAGAGAAAGGTGAGCTTTTCCTATCAAAAGAAAGGAGACCCTTTCTCTTCTAGAGAAAGGTGACCTTTTCTCTTCTAGAGAAAGGTGAGCTTTTCTCTTCTAGAGAAAGGTGAGCTTTTCTTTTCTAGAGAAAGGTGACCTTTTCTTTTATAGCGAAAGGTGACCTTTTATTTTCTAGAGAAAGGTGACCTTTTCTCTTCTAGAGAAAGGTGACCCTTTCTCTTCTAGAGAAAGGTGACCATTTCTCTTCTAGAGAAAGGTGACCCTTTCTCTTCTAGAGAAAGGTGACCTTTTCTCTTCTAGAGAAAGGTGACCTTTTCTCTTCTAGAGAAAGGTGACCTTTTCCCTTCTAAAGAAAGGTGAAGTCAAGGCCCGTATTTAAAGCAATATGACATCAAATTGTTCCAAATTACCCCAAATGTACTCATATTTGATTCAATAACAACGTAACCAGTTATTACTGAAATCAGATTGTATAAATTTTTTTTTTTAAATTTCTGATGCTACAAATTCTCATTCCTCAGAAAAAGAGAAATTAAAGGACACTTTAAACCCACATTTACGAAACGTTCCAATGTTGTCACATTTTTAAATTTTAATTTGTTTAGTTTACCATAATCTTCCATTTCCTCCTATTCAAAGGCCTCACTAAAATATGACATATTTTTTAAAAAGTTTATGCTTTTACTTACACTAAATTAATTTTGCTAAAACATTTTTATATGCAAACTTTCCTTTTTTCCTCTGTACGTGTGTATTTTTGTTTATGTTCTTGTGTGTGTGTGTGTTGTAGTAGTTGGCCAACAAAACAAATAAATTTTATTTGTTTAACTTTTATTTTTCGAGAACTACAACATATTTGCACCCCTTAAATGCTTTTAAAAGCAAAACGAACAAAGAAAATAAAAAAAACCGAGACACTAAAATAAAATATGTGCTTTATTAGCGTCAACACTTAACACAAAATATATATCTCCACATTCATATTCCCCCGTTTAAGTTTTTTTTTTATAAAATTCAAATTTCTTTTCTCATTTTACATTTACAAAAAAATGACCCTTCTGGCTTTGCAGTTCAAGCATAAAGATAAAAAAAAAACTTGTGAAAAAAGTTAAATAAAAACTAAAGCATTAAAAATCATAAATAAATTTGACATTAAGAAAGACAGCTTTAGGGAAACAGAAGACATGATGTAGTATATAAAAAAGTGATTATTTTTTTGGCAAAAGCTTAGAACAACATGTTTGTTTTGTTTAAGCTAAAGTTGAAGAGGGTGCATATTTGATGGTGGCAAAAATTGTTATCGAAAACAAGGATCTGAGAGCCTCGTGAAAAATTTGCAATGTGATCTATTTGGCCAACTGAAAAACTTGTTTAATGATGAAACAAATTTTTTATCAAATAGATACGACAATAAGATAAAATGCTTAATATGAAGTGAAAATTATCCCATTGAAATAATAAGACATAAAATTTGACTGTTTGGTGAGTACCCTCAGTCAACAGCCTCATCGGAACTACATTTTCATTGCTTTCAAAGAATCAATATTAAAAATATTCATTTAAATCATGGAAAACTCTGTAAAATTTTGTATTAGCAATCGTATTATACAGGTAATATTTTCATTTATTTTTTTTTTAACTTTTAAGATTAACATCTGAAATAATTACAGAGCTAGTCAGTACCTTGATAAAAATTTCAAAACTTTAATGGAGAGCTGGGTGAAGCCTGATTTAGTGCGAGAGTAACCACAGATTTATTGTGCCACCATATTCCCGGTTCCCCCTAACTGCGTGACTACTTCCCACGCAGCTTATATGCCAGCTACAATATATTTCCCAAAATTTAACAAATCTTTAAATCTAATGGCCAGGAGAAAAAAATGTATGTTTTAATTAATTTGCCATAAACGAAAGTAAGTATGAGAAATGGCTTTTATGCCCATTGTATTATTAATAATTTAACTAATGCAAGGCAAATTTTAAAAATTACTCCTATAAATCATCACATTAAAATATTAATATAAAAATGTTGAGGAAATCCTTTAAATTACATAAGGGACTTTGGGTTTTGGCTCATACTATATACAGAATTGCGCTTTTTTCTCTCTCTCAATTCTCTAAAGTAACCGTCATTTGGTGACGTTACACTTTTGCTTAGTCGTAACATTTGTATCTATTGTACGATATCACGATTACAAATATAAAATAGTTTTTATTTCAGCCTGCTATTTCTTTAATAATATTTAGGTAAAGCTGGATGTGACCTTACACTCAGCTCTCAGCTCCCCAAGCAATAACTTAACAATACAGACAGAAGGCCAAAGACAATAAGCAATGGGAAAATGGCCCAGCACAAACAAAAGCTATATGAATGTATAAATTAAATATAGAAAAAGAAATAATAGAAATAACTATAGAGTGGGCTTAACATTTGCAAAAATAAAATATGACAATAGAGTGTGAATCTTTTATACGCTACAATAAATAGCAAAGAGTTCTATATTCGGCTGCTTAAAAAAAAATAAATTAAAAGAATGAAATAAAAGAAAATTTATAGCAAAATGTCCGGAATGTCAATTAATGCTGGGAATCGAACCCACGACTACCGCACTGTAGTCTATCCCACTTACCATTAGGTTACCGGTATACCCGATGTTACCCTTTAAATTAGTTGTATATTATAAATTTCTGTTCTGGTTGTCACATAAAAACATGTTGCGATAATTGAATAATGAAACAATTTCAAGGTGCCTCAATAAGGTGACCTTTCCAGTCGAGGTGGCTTTTGTTTGTTAACCTAGCCAAATGGCAAAATTGGTTTTTGTGTGGGTATTTGCTTAAAAATATTTTAGTATTTGCGTTATCACTCAGCACCCTACGAATACTCAGAATTTTCCAATTCTTACAAAAATCATACACTTTTACCAGGTTACCGTACATTTACAAGTATGATGGTTATTTATACCAACAAAGTTCATGTGATTTTTGGTGTAGCAATATTTGTTGTAGAGTTAGTGGTACCTGCAAAAATGGGCACAGGGCACAGGGGCTGGTGTCTATATATTGGGAACGAACATTCGTAGTTCCTGCAGACTGCCGAATGAATGCAGCGTTTTCCAGGCTGAGATCTTGGCGATCCTCAGGGCCATGGAGCTGGTGGCCAGAAATGTAGCTGAAGATGAGAAGGTAACCTTCTACGTCGACAGCCAAGCAGCGCTAAAAGCTTTGAAGGGACACAATGTCAAATCGAAACTTATTAGTGACTGTATGAGAGCCCTCAACTTGCTTATGGACAAATATAGTGTCAGACTATGTTGGGCTCCTTGCCACAGCAGTGTTGAGGGAAATGAAATTGCCGATGAGCTGGCAAAAATAGGGTCGGCATTAGATGAGGGAATATCAGACAGGTCAGTGAAATTGCCGATAGGTCATTTCTATAGGGAACTCAGTAATTGGGTAGAAAGCAGGATCAACAATTCATGGCAAAGTAGGGAGGATTGTAGAGTCTCGAGGGGTTTGTGGCCAAAACTTGACTCAGGAAGATCCAAACTCCTAGTACACATGAATAGGAAGGCGTTGCGAATTGTAATAGGCACGTTGACAGGTCACTGCTCGGTCACAGCAAGAACCAGCATTTGGGAAACGGCCACTCCAGATTTTTTGCCCGAAGCTGCAATGTCATAGGCTTAGGCGGCTGAGCAGACGTTTCCATGAAAGCATTACTGATATGATATGGAAGTGTAAAATAGAGTACATCAGGGGATTCATCATGGGAATTCAGTGGCTAAAGGACGGATAATAGGATCACTTCTGGCTACAAAAAAAGGGAAGGGGGGGGGGGGGGGGGGTAAATAGTACTTTTTTGGGCAACAGAAGGGAATCATTACATGATTACTTATTGTTAGTTCATTTTTGAAGATACCATAAATAAATATATGAAAAAAAAAGAAGGGAATCACAATGGGCCTAATTGGGTCTCCGAGTGGTGGTGCGCTACAGCACCACCCTTCCTAACCTAACCTAAGCTAGTGGTACCTGATTGATGTCCCTGAAACAGTTTTTTTTTCCTCGACAACTTTAACTAAAAATAATTAAATATATTATTTGAATTTGAATTTTTAGCTGTTTTTTTAACTTGTACCTTCTGAATCATTAAAAATAAAGAATTCACTTTAAAAGTTTAAGATGGTTTTATTACAAAGAAACTTTAACTTTCGGAACTGAGACCTTTTTCCACTGGAATTGAGACATGGTTATATATGTATATGTGTGTTTGCAAGCTTCAACTTTTCCTTTATTTCTTAAGTTATCCTAAGACCAGCATTAAGTATAACAGCAGATACTACAAAATATAAAATGCATGAGGAAGTGCTAACATGACAAGCATATTTTAGCCATCTGAATAGCTTTAAGCACACCAGGGAAATGCCAACTTTGTATTATTTTCACCTGCTTGAAATCAACCAAATAAAACTAAATATAACTTGTTTTTGCAATAAATAATATTATTTGTTTCAAGCTGCACAATCATATTATAAATGTATTGGTTGGTTGTGGCGGAAATAGCAGATATTGACATTATAATGCAACACATAGACATACGTACAGCCATGGCAAAGGAAATAAATGACACTGCTAAAGCAAACTTGTATACGTTTGCACATAATTTCTTACTAATACAAGAACGACAAAATAACAATACAGAATAATAATGAGAACAAACAAGGCTTGTGCGAGAGAAGAAAATAAATAAAAAATACAATTTAATATTTCTCATATAGCAAAAGCAACAAATGAGATACGAGTATAAAAATGTGCCAGCTTCCATTTTTCATTCATTATTTTATCGATGCCTTAACTTGGTAAAACAGATGAGTCTTAAAGCTGATGTTGCTATTACGTGCAAGCTATTGTATGCATGTACAGCTACACATACATACACACATGCATATATGTAACGGAAGCAACACTTATGCAAACTCCAATGCACAAATTGACGACTGTATTTATTGAAATTATTTTCTTGCCAGTGTTTGTATAAAATGTAAACAGATAAAATTATTTTCTTTAATTGAGTTATGGTTAAAAAAAATACATTTTTGATTAATATCTCTGATTTTTCAAATAAAAAAAAAAAGAGTTATCAACAAAGTCTAACTCAAAATATTATTAAATGGTAAATAAGTGTTACACATATTAATCGTATGTAAATTAAATCACTCGCTGGATACAAACATAAGTGAAGAGAATTCGTGGACGCCCTATGTTCTTCGTGAAAAAAAAAATAAACGTATACAATATTTAAATATATAGAAGACTGATAACAGAGATATGTGGCTATCAGAAAAATTATAATATAGGCTTACTTAATATAACTAACCTTCATTTATTTTGCACCGTATATATGGAGGGATTGCTTGTAGCTCTTTCTTAGTATTAAGAGCAAATGCCATCCGTCTGGAATCCATCTTATAGGCTGTTGCTTCCATTTTAGCTTTATGCGGGAAGGCGACGTTGAATTTCCTGACAAGGCTGACTTCACGAATAATATTACCCGAACTCTTAGAACATCCATTAGATTTCGTAGAGGTTCTGAAAACAATAATATTCATAAGTATTTCTTCACATATAAAAAAACTTAATAAACTCTAAACTCAGCGAGTCTTCGGATATTATAATATATTAATTTGATTTATATTTAAGTTCAAACCTCACAAATGAATTCTTCGCAGATTTTTGTATTACATAATCTATATATGTATATATATATAGATGTGTTCAAAAAGTATGGCGAATTTTATCGTCTTTGAATTTTACCTTGGTTCGTGCAGCAGCTTCCATTGATGAGCTTTGGTTTCCACGTCATTACCATAAATTCGTTACCAGTTATGACTCTCTGGAGCATACAGAGTCCAACAGCTCATTAACAATGTTCATGAGATGCTGTTTTTGGTCGAAATTTAGCAATTTTGCTACGAATTTCGCGGTGACCAAATCATTGATAAAAATCGAATGGCACGACCCAATCGATATGTCTATGTCCTCAGCAACTTCTCTAATGGTGATTCGACGATTGGCCAATACCATTTAATTCACTACATCAATTTTTTCGTCAGTTGTTGAAATGCTCGGACATCCGGCACGCTCTTCGTCGTTCCCATCTTCTCGGCCTTCTGAGAACATTTTGTACCACCGACAAACGTTGCTTCGGTCCATGGTAGCTCTCCGTATGCCACAGTCAAAATTCGGAACGCATCCGCGCACTTAATTTCGTTCTTCACATAAAATTTTATAAAAGTTCTTTGTTCCATCTTTTTTTTTTAATAGGTAAAAATCGAAGACGAGCCAAAACACGTGCAATCAATCAAAGCAGCTGTCACCAATTAACTGAACATTCAAAATGGCCGAAATTGTCGGCATAAGTGAGAGACATGAGTACCAACATAGCGCCATAAAAAATCAAAATTCGAATATACTTAACCCGCGAAAATTCAAAATTCGCGATACTTTTTGAACACACCTCGTATATATATATATATATATATTGGGGTCATGCAAGCATTTTATATATAGTGGATAACATTCCAGATCTTATTGACTACTGCACTCCGAAACCCTACTTCAATAGGAATTTTCAAATTTCATTGACAGCAGGGTTTTCCCCACTGAACGGAGCCGTACAGGTGTTAATGGACAGTTCAAAAAAAAGGGGGGGGGGGGGGAGAGTTAGTGGGGGCGTATATATTTCCCGGACGAATGTAGTATATTACAGGCAGAGTTATAAGCCATTAAAAGGGCGATTTACTGGCTAAGGTTCTATCGGATTTCAAATAGAGAAATTCATATTATAACTCACAGCAAAAATCTGCTATTAAACCTTTCATAGATGTGTACACCACATCTTTCTTTGTCCCAGAATCTCGCAAAGCCCTGGATGGACTTACGCAACACTCAAAAATTTTATTTAACTGGGTGCGTGGACACGGGAATATTTCAGGAAACATAGTTGCTGATGACCTGGCAAGGAGGGGAGCCCTACTAAGAGAGGTCGATGTCGACAATCTCTGTAGTCTCCCACTCTCATGCTGCTGGAGACGTTTCGATGTTACCTTTCTTGAATTAGAGCAGAACAGATATCGCAATGAGCCCAGCTGTAAAATAGCGAGAAACCTCTGGCCTCGCCTAAACTCCCATGGAACAAAAACTCTCATGAACTTCAATAGGAAGCACTTGAGGAACCTCGTGGCCAAGTTGACCGCTCACTGTGCCTTCGTTAGCTTAAAAAAAGGCTCTAACTCATTTTACATGATTTCAAAAAAAAAATAATAATAATGAGTTAGGTCCTTTTTATATTAAAGTAAGGTTATATGGAAACATTTCTAAATTTATATTCATAACGAATGCCGTAATTTATCCCCAAGATTTTAAGTCTTGCATCAATTGTATTTTGTAGAGATGCTAGTTTTAGTCCAAATTATGAAGTAATGACTGCATAAGCACAATCAAACCACTTGCCAGCTTTCTGATTGAAAGATTTGTAATTAGTAGAGTTATCAATTTGGGATCCATATTCGAATGAGCGCTGCTTCGTGCGTCAGAAAACTATAATATTTCAGCATAATATACAAAACTTTTGTACGTACAGTGGTTCGTTTCGTCCCAGAGAAACATTCCACTGATACTGAATTCCACACACCCCTGGGTACTTTGCATTTTATATTTTAAACTTAATATTAACTCAAATCAAAAATTTTCTTTTTTGATTTCAATAATTTCTTGGTTCACTTTTTCTTTCTCGCCACTTACTGTTTTGCAAGGAAATTGAATGAAACTTTGTTTTATTGTTTTAATGACTTTTAAATCAATTTCAAAATACATTTTACTATTGTGAATTTAGTTTTTCAATTATTGTATGTAAATTTTGTTTATAGAAAAAATAGGAGATGAAAAAATATTTTCAATTTTTATTCCTCAACTTATAGAATTAAGTCCTGTGTCAAATGAAATTTACGCTTGTGAAATGAGAAAACTTTTCGATTTTCCAGTTTTTTTTTCTTTGTGATAAAAAAAAATGAATAGGAAAAACTTGCGCTTTTTTGTATAATACCAACGTATATTTTTATACGGAAATTATTGTTGTATTTGTCTATGTGTATGTATGTATAAAGTTATGTGTGTTTGTATAGAAACAGGCAAAAAAAAAGGGGGAAAACTAACATGTTAACTTCCGGTGTATACAGAACAGCTTCAGAACAAAATTTGTATGTATGTGTTTGTATGTACATGTATGCAAATATGTTTGTTGCAGTAGTAGTTGTCGTTGTTATTGTTGTATTAGAATGTGTAAATATTTTCTCTAAAGTTAAACTTTGCCAATAATTTACTATAGTTACATTTATTGCTGGCAACTGGCGCTGTTATTGTTGTTGTTGTTGCTGTAACTGTTAACGTGAGGATGTTTATGCTCATGCTGCTTTTTCCAATTCCAATTGTCCCTGCTTCCTCTGTCTGCCGGCTTTTGCTATTTATTGTATTTGCTTGCTTAAGCATTTCTATTGTTGTTTGATTCTAAATTGGAGATGGAATCGTGACAGCAGCATTGTCATGTACTCTCATGTGGCAGCTTGCATGATAGTACACACACTCACTCGTACTCATACTAGGTTTTATGGAAAAATATTTTGCTGCAGTTTGTACCTTACAAAAGACTTCAATGCAAAGGTCTGATAGAACATTTTCGAAAAAAGTTTATAGGGCCAAACTGGAAGTAAAATCTGTTGGTTAAGAAGAAGTACGTGAAATATAAAATTATATTTTAATGGGCGTGCCTCCACCCAGTTTTTCAGAGCTCAAGGTGTGTGTTAAGTTTTGTAAAAATCACCACTAAAAAAAATATTAAATTTTAATGGGCGTGCTTCCGTCCAAATGTGCCGAGTTATCAAGTAACGATGTCAAAAAAAAAATACAGACGAATTGAAAACCTTCTCCTTTTTTTGAGGTCGGTTAAAAATTTATTATTTATTTATTTAAATAAGTTGGTTGCTTGTAATGTGGAAACTAGATCTCCTCAAGTAGCATATTTGCTATGCACCACTGTAATGAGGTTATTCATTTAAAAGAGAAACTAAAGTGCTGTTTATAGAACACAATTAGTCTAATTGTCTAGAAAATGTAATATTAGTTTCTTCAAAAAAATTGTATAGCTTTTAATTATAAAAAGAACCTTGAAGTTACTGGCCTGCCCCACGTTGTCTACAGAGAATGTTCAATGGGCAAAAATAATTTTTATTTTCAATATAAGTCATCCATTGAACATTTTCTGTCGACATCGTGCGACAGGCCGAATAGTTTTACACAAACATACCAAGAGGGAGAGCAAAGTGTTCAAATGGATAAAAATAGAAAAAATTTCACTTTTCTTATTTGTTAATAATTGTCATTCTCTTTTTATCAAAATATGTGGATTATTTTTTCCTGCATAGAGCGGTGTTGCATAAAATTGCTCAAAGAAAATATTGAATTTGAAATTTTCTTGATTAAAAAAAATTTTAAATTTAATTAAATGTTTGCTTGCACTTATAAATTTTGTGTGTATCTAAAATAAAAAGTACACAGAGAAAAAATTATTTTCCTGATAATGTTTTTAAGGACTAGTAAGTGAATTTAAAACTCACCAAAGGAATTATTTAAATATATTAGAAAAACTATTTGCACAGAAAAATGGAATATGAAATATAAATTTGATAATATCAATTACAAACTTACTAAATTTTCACCTGTAAACAATTTGACAATAGTAATTAATATTTTCCATTCGAATGAATTAGAGTATTTAAAAATTTAATTGAATCAATTTATTTCTTAATTGAAGATTGATATATTTTTTGTTTGCTAAATGTGAAAATTAAGTTGAATCAAATACTGTTCTAAAACTAAAATTTCGAAAATTTCTTTCTGTGTAGAAAAATATCATTAAATGCATACATATACTTTGTATTACTAACAAATATTTTTTAAGAAAAACGTAAGTGAGCTTGTGCGTGATTCCTGCAAATCACTTGAGCGAATTTCTTGCAACTATTTATTTTGTGCAGTGGTACCGCATAAAAAGATGCAATTTACTGATTCCCTACTTTATATTTGTAATAGTTGCTGTGATTTTGAAATAATTTCTGTATGCTGTATTTTTTTGTTGTTGGTTGCACTATCAGTTTGATTTTACACGGATACGGCCGGCCATTTTACAGTAAAATTTCTTTTGAATAAAACAAATATTTTACTTACGTTAAATTTATTGCAATTTCACTATGTTTGGAATTGAAATAAAAAAAATTGTTGGACGCCTTAAATCATTTTCTAAAGCTAGGTTCACTCACCCATTGTAATGTTTCCGAACAAAATTTTTGCCCAGACAAAATTTTTTTTATATGTAGTTTGAAGTCTCTCTTCTTGAGTGAGAGAAAATATTTTTTTAGAACAACTCCCAGCTTGAATTGGTTTAATTTTATATTTTGTCCGGACCAAATTGAACTAAGCTGCCAATTTTTTTAATTTTTCATGTTATATGAGTAATAAAAACACAGCGTATACTTGTATTTATTAGAAAAGAAATAAAGGAAAATTGAAAAATAAAGCACTTACATATAGAGGTGAACGAAAGAATTGCATTAAACAATTATAAAGATGTGTGTGACACAGCAAATTGTAATCATTTGCCGCTGTGCTGCCACTTGTAAAATTAATATGCATCATTTACACATGTATTTCATATGGTAGCTTTGATTTTCCAGACAAAATGCTCGAAATGGATGAATCGTGCTGCAGAAAACTCTCAGTAGAAAAATTTTTGTCTGAACAAAATTTTGTTCAGAAGCATTTAATAAAATGCATGAATGTGTAGATATCGCCCATTAACTCAAAAAATTTAATTGTTTAGTTAGTGATACAAAATTAATCCTCATATCGTTCTTCATATTGTGTAAAAATTTCATACAAATAGCTTGTTGAGTTGAGTAACTCTTGAGAGAGAAAATACAATTTTCTTGTTCCACCCCATTTATATCGTTTTCTGGCGGACTGGTTTTTTGTGTTGTTTGACGTTGTTTGGGTAAATGAGCGATATGTATATAAAATCTCAATGTAATGAAGAATTATTTTGTGTTTTTATAGCTATGCTATTTATTGAGCGATATAGGAGTTAGGACGTGATTTTCGTAACAAAAATAATCGACACTATTACAATTATAAGTTTATATTTGTTTTGATTTCTTTGTACTTAAAAGCAGAGAACGTAAATAATCGAAGCAAATTTTTTGATTTTATTTATTTTTTTGTTTGTTTTTTTTTTTGAAGTGAAAGAAACAAAAACAATGAGAACGATTGCTCAACTTATTTTTGTTTTGTTTTTGCACATGCGCACAAACCAGAGAATATAGCCGATCGGCTGTAAGCCAACTAACAGCCGCCACCGGCCACAAACCATACAATAATTTAATCGTACGCCGCTGGAAAAGAAAATTATAGAAACGTTTTGAAATATTTGCGGCGAATTTGACATCATCATATAATATAATTTTATTGCATTGTTTTTCACACATGAAATTTGTTTAATAAAACTAAGCAGCATAGCTATAACCAGGTGTCCTAAGACACCTTTTTTTTTTTTGATATAAACTACCATCATATATATACTAAGACATTTCTCAAAAAATATATATATAAAAATTTTTTGCAACCAGTTTGAAATATTTATTTTAAGTCGAAGGGCCTCCGGATATTTTTTAAAGTCCAAAAGAATTCAGTTCGCAGCAGTAAACTTTAGATTTCCTCTAGGGGAGATAATTTTTTGTATCTTTTCATTGTTTTTGCTTTCGTTTTGTAATTCTATGTAAGAGAAAAAATAGTACATACTACAATAATACCCAGCAAAAAAATTAAAACACAAATCATTAACTACAGCACTGATGAACTTAGCTCCAAATAGTTATATTTCTGGTGAATCATCAATGAATTTAACACATGGTTGTCATAGGAAGGAAGTGATCCAAACAACTGAATGGTTTGCGCTCAAAAGGTTTTTTTAGAAAAATTTTTGATTTAAACAACAGCCTTAGAATAGTAAATTCAGTAGCTATAGTGAGTGATTGGTATGCAATGAAAGTGGTAAACTTTAAGAACTAGTTCCAATTTTTTTCGCTGGTTCCATAATACAATATTAATAGATAATGCATAATAAATAGTATCACTTTAATTTGCAAAAAGATGGTTTTAACTGATTGAAGATTTGTGTATAAGAATGTTGACAAGAATAAGGAAAAAATTATCTTTTAATTTTGATTTTTTCCTAAAGTTCTTATTAAAGTTGTGGCACTTTTCCCAAGTGCGGAAACCTTAAATACCAAATGTCATAAACTATGAGGGAAATTAGAAGCCAGTTGGCTTAATGTGCCATAAATTGCTGCTGTCTAAACTGACAGAAAATGACACTTTCATAGTTTCTTTTCCTTAAAAGCCTTATTTGAAACGGCTGCTTTTTTCCCACCATTGGGACACAATAAATTAACTATTTAACAAATAATTGATTTTACTTTTAAACTTTAACATGTGGGACTCTAAATAAATATATATGTATGTGTACGAGTATATATATGTTTCTTTTTTGTCTCAAACTATCAACCACAAAACTGTAACTTGTTATTTATGGCAACATATAAAAAAGGTGTCAAGTGGTATTTGTTGTACGAATAAAAGCAGGAGTTGTTGTTCTTGCTGCGGTTGAAGAACGCAATAAAAAACCCATTGCCAACCATTTAAATGCCACATAATTTTCATGATTTTTATTTACTTTTTATTTTACAAAACGTTAAGAAGAGTACGAAGCGTAAAAGAACACAACAAGGAATAAACAACGTAAGTGGTTAAAAAGAGTGTATTTTTACAACTCCATATGTTTAAAACTTGAATTGCACCGTTAAAGTGTCTACTAACGAAGTAGAACACGCTTAAAATTGTCGCACACACACATATATACACACACACACACTCACATATAAACACAAAGGACAACCAAATACAAGTAAATACCCGAAAGGATTGCATTACCAGCAGACACCATACATGTTTGTATTATTCAGTTTAATGTTTATCTGTGCATTAACCCTTTAATTGTGCTGCCCTCTTATATTTTGAAAAATTATCGTCAAAATGTTTATTACTTTGTAACAACTTATTTTTCCGATCGCCACATGAACAAAGGCTGGGCTCGAATCGTCACGTTCGTGAACGTCCAACTCTTCACGCAAAAACACCATGTTCAGATTATGACATACGTGAACTTACTGAAATTCTATTCAGATGACACGATTGACGTATCACTTAATTTGTTTTCGTACGATTGTCGATACGATCACGCATGTGACGATTTGAGCCCAGTTTTTTATAGCTATGCTATTTCTTGCGCCATACAGGAGTTAAATATGCTTAACCACCATCAAATAAATTCCAATTATTGTATTGTAAACTTTTCTGACAATATGTCAAATAATGAATTTCTTCAAATATTCATCAAAATATTATTGCACACTTTTGTTTGGATTATTATTTTATATTCACTATACAAAATACTGGCACATTTCTAACAAAATAAATAAAGTTTTAAGGCGAAACGGTAATAATATGATGTTGCTGTGCGCCTATTTTGCTGAATTAGTTGCATTTTTTTCATGTAAATGTTAGAAAGTTTACAAAATAGCTAGAAATACTTGAAATTTACAAGTAAAATAAAAAAGTGACATACGTCATAAGCGAAAAAAAACTGACGACATAGTGGAATGTTTTTTCGAGGGACCAGTTTTCATTTGGAAGTGTTTTTTCGACATAGTGGAAGAGGTATATGCACATATTGAAAACAAAAACAAATTTTCATATTTTATTATTGTTTTCAATATCAATTTTCAGTCGAAAGTTTTCTTTCGATATCGTGAAATAGGCAATAAATTATAAAAATCCAAAGGTTAATAAGAATTTTGTTAATTAAAAAAAAAAAAGAGAAGTGTCTTAGGACCCCTGGTTATAGCTATGCTGCTTAGTTATATAAAAAAAATTTCATGTGGGAAATAACAATGCAATAAAATTACATTATATAATGATGTCAAGTTCTCTGCAAATATTTCAAAATGTTCCCATTTATTTCCCATTATTTTATTTTCTATTAATGTATTGTTGGTGGCCGGTGGCGCCGTTGTTAGCCGGCTTACAGCCGATCGGCTGTGTTCACTGGATTGTGATCATGTGCAAAACAAAACAAAAACATATAGAGCCATCGTTCTCTTTATTTTTGTTTTGCTTTTGTTTCACTCACTTCAAAGAACAAAACAAAACAAACTCAAACAATTTGTTTCATTTATTTTCGTACTCTGTTTTTAAGTACAAAGAAATCAAAACAAAAATAAATTTATAACTGTAATATTGTCGATTATTTTTGTTACTAAAATCACGTCCTAACTCCTGCATCGCGCAATATATAGCATAGCTATAATAATTTCGATTAAGTTAATTTTTATTCTCTTTGTAACAAACGCAACCTGCAAATTGATTAGCTTGTCTGCAGACAACACCCAGAGTCTATGGTGGGAATCGAACCCACGACCTCTGGAAGTAGAGGCTAGCATCACTACCACTCAGCCACAGGGGCACCTTAAAAATAAAATATTTTTATTTGTTTTACCTATAGTGGTATTCAAAGTCATTTCAAAGTACTATAATTTGTTTTTCTGCCTCCTCAAATACATTTTACATAATCAATATTTTTTATCTCGCCAAATACTAAATAAATGAAATAAATATTACTTTTTTTCTTCATGGGTTAAGTTTTAGAAGAAAAAGAAAAAAGAAACTGAACGCAACGCATACAATGCACAATTGTGGTTTTTAGGTTGACACTGTTGCTTAAGTTGGCTGGCAGCAGACTGCAAGTGTCATAGTACTGGTAGTGAAACTAATCCTCCCGCTAGACAACTTAAATACGCCATAAAAATTTACCTCAACAACAAGCACCACAAGGATACTTATTATGGTTTTAAAAATTTCAAAATATTCGCACAACGAAAGGCAAATTTTTTTAATTCCAATAAACCAAAATGAAACAAAAAGCGTACGCACGCTTAAAAATTCAATAAAGATTTTGCATTTTTAAACTTTGGCAAACAAAACTTTTTATTTTTACTACTCGTACTTTCAAGCAAATAGTTAATTTGCATGTTTGCTACGTTTTTTAATTTATTTTTCCTCAAAAAAGGAAGGCGAAACAAATGAGTTTAGTAAAAAACGAAAAAGCTGTGAAAACCAGCCAACATTATTCATTTACATTAAATCTGCATATCCTTGACTTTCTTTTTGGAATTTTTGTTGATTTTCTTTCTTTCTTTTTTTTTTTTTGTTTTCATTCATTTATACATATATTTTTTATTTTTTGGGCAAAATTGACTAGACGGAATGGCAGAATTTCCGTATATGCAAAGGAATGTGTTTGTATGTATTATTTGTTATTTGTGTATTGTCTGTATGTATGTATGTATGTATGTCTGTTTAAATGTATGCATTTGTTCTAGAGATTAGTTTAGTTATTTGTTACGCTCAAGTGCATTTTCATTTCGTTGACTTTGTCACATTTGTACGCTGCATGTGTAAACATCGTTTCTACTTATTCACACATTTTGCAGGCAGACAAACAACATACACATTCAGTTGTTAGTTCAAATGACTGAGTGTCTAGTATTCACGCGTTAAATGTCAACGAAAACACTCTGTAACAATAGCTTAAAAAAAGAAATAACGAGAAGTTGTGCTTGGTTCAAAGCGACTTTAAGGTTTCTCTAACTGAATTACTGGGGAGATAGCGGCAAGTATGAATAAAAAAAAATTATAAGGCGCTACTGAAAAAATCGTTGGAATTCGTTGAAGTATTTCTCAAGTGAACACAGTTAAGTAAATAGATGCCACTTGTTAATGATGAAGATATTCTAGACCTCTTAGTCTTGTGATAAGTAGCACAGGTTGCTAGCCTACAAAAAGTCATATATTGCGACTTTACGAAATCATCGCGCAAAAAACTATATTTTCAGTTACAAAAACTGCTCTGAGAGTTTAGTCTCTTCCCAAATTCTTCAAAATTTTCATTACTGTGATATTTTATTTTATTTTGGAACCTATTGACTGGGTATAATATTTTTTTTTTTTTTTTGATTCCGTAATTAAAAGTCATAAAAATTGTGTACTAAAGTCAGCTGAAGTTCTCATAAGAGTAAAGATTTAAAAACAAAACCGAAAATGTTCATCGAGTTATTGCAATGATATTTCATCGGTACCACAGCGACCTCCCGACGTCATGTCGACAGTATCATGTCGGCATCTTTGCAATATTTCGACGTCATGGCTGTGATATCAGCCTGAATGTCATCAAAATGAAATAATGACGACATCCTACTGGCATCCCAGCATCGAGGACATAGCTGCAATATCTCGATGTTATCCCGGCGATATCTCAACGGAATCGCTCTAACATATCTTTGACGTCACTGAGATATATCAACGCCATTATGCTGGTAGTTCGATGACGTAAAGGTGATCGTCATCGTTATGATATTTTGACGGAAATACCGCGTTACCTGGGCATCATCGCGATAGTGTGATTGCGATAGTATTTCATCTACATGGCGAATATGTTTTACCGGAATTGCGGAATTGGAATATTAACTACATCACTACGATACCTGGATGGCATTACAGTGAAATAACGAAGTTACCTTGACGTTATTTTGCCATTAACGCTGCAATATCTCAACGGCAACGAAAACGATATCTCGACAACTCGATATCAGGATGGCAGGATGGTATCAGGATGGCAGGATGAATGTATCCCGACAGCATCAACTTTATATTTTGGCGGCATATGTAAGAAATATATCGAAAGCACCGCGGCGACACTTGGAAACCATAGCGAAAATATCTTAACTTCATTGCTGCGTTGTAAATATATTTCACGTGTAAGTTGAGCAAAAATTAAAAGTACTGAGCTAATTTTGCGATACCTTAACGCCACGGAGTATTTAAAGTATGAGTTCTTAGGTTAGATTAGGTTGGTCTACCTCAATACAAAAATCCTTTTGTGCTACCTGTGCGTTGAATAGAAGACAGTGAGAGAGGGCGATGGGGAAGGGATAGTGATAGTGAAGACAGGCGGTGAAGGAAGAGATATAGGAAAGCTTCATTCTTTTACAACTATGCTTTTTGTACGTTTTTAATAACGCAGTGTTGCAGCGCCTCTGGCGTCAATGAAGCGTATTAAATTTTCAAAGCTATGCTTAGTAGAAATTTTATTGGTTATTTTACTTCGCCGGTGATTTTGCTACATAATACCGACGAAGGTGGACGATCTGATGTTACATTACGATTAACATCCGCCGAAGCCGGTGTAGTTCAGTGAACAATGTCTATGCCTACATCACTAGAACTTTTCGTACAACAACTGATACAAAGGGACACTAATGCACATCAAAAAAATGCTTGCTGTTGTTATTTAATGATTGTCGGAAACTGGACTCGAACCCAGGACAACGTGAGTTCTTACTAATTCTACTGAATTGCTTGTAGACAAGCCGCCACGTCATCCAACCAACCAACCATTATTAAAAATTACAGGAATCTACGCTTTTCAAAAATATACTTGTCTCATGGCCCAACATTGCATACTACTACAGGCTATAGGCTGCATCTATGTAAAAGTATCTAGAGTAATAAAAAACCAAATCTAAAAAAATATAAGCAAATTAAAAATATACTGGAAATAACGTGAAGTAAATGTTTGTTAGTTTGAGAGTTGAGTTGAGTTGAGTTGATATCAGATTTTTTTTTGTTGCGAAATGTTTGTTCTCTGTAGTCAACATAAAGTTACAAAATGCCTGTTGTTATTGTAGTCTGCAAAGTTTTGTTTGTTGACATACGTAGCACCTCATTTCAGTTTTAACTGTGCAACAAAAGCCAAGAGACAAAACACTGCCTTAAAAATACTAAATGCTAAAAATATTTGCATATTTCCCTCTATTGTTGATTTTATGCAGATTTATATTAATTGAAATTTAGATTAAAATATTTTGGGAAATATAGTAAAATATATACATACATATAAACATATGAATGTATATGTGTTTTAATTAAACTAAATTAAATTTAAAGAACAATGTCTGCTTTCAGTTATTAAATTTTAAAGGAAATTGAAGCTTAAAATTAAATTAAAATTACTATTACAATTATTTAAGTGCAATAACACTTTGAAACACTTGAATTAGTTTGTGCGGAAGAACAGTTTCGTTAATTAGCAATTAATTTCGTCAACTGTCCAAATACGAGGGCGGATCAATAAGTCCGTGACTTTTTGAATGAAACACAGTTTTTTTTTTTGCAAAACAAAGATTTATTTTTCAACATAATCTCCTTTTAACTCAAAACACTTAGTCCAACGTTTCTCCAGTTTTTGTATCCTTTCCAAAAATAGGATTTTTCGATGTCCTTCAAATAGGCATTTGTTTGGTCAATAATTTCATCGTTGGAGCTAAATCTCTTTCCACCGAGCCATTTCTTTAGGTTTGGAAATAGTAGTCACTAGGGGCTAAATCCGAAGAATATGGCGGATGAGATAACAATGCCTAGCCCAATTCATAGAGTTTTGCAATTGAGACTGCATACGTGTGCACCCGTGCATTATCTTGATGAAAAAGAACCTTTTCCTTAATCGTTTTCTTTTTAAATCCTAATTAAATCGGTCTAATAAGTTGGCATAATATTCGCTGTTTATTGTTTTTCCTTTTTGAAAGTAATCGATGTGGATTATCCCACGTGCATCCCAAAAAACTGTAGCCATCACCTTATTGGCCGACAAACTTACCTTGGCCTTCTTCGGAACAGGTTCACCCGGAGAAAACTATTGTTTAGACTGCTGCTTGGTCTCCGGAGTACAGTAATGGATCCATGTTTCATTCACAGTTACAAAACGCCGCAAAAACTTATTTGGATTGCGGTTAAACAATTCCAAAACAATCTTTTGAAGTATGGACAATTGAGAGCAAACGCGGCACCCATCATGAAAACAACTTTCTTAAACCCAGATGATCACCTAAAATCGAAACCACACTGCCATATTATATGCCTATGGCATCAACAATCTCACGCACCTTTACTCTTCGATCGGCCAACATTAGATCTTGGATTTTTCGACATTTTCGGGTGTACTATAACCTCAATTGGCCGTCCAGAACGTTCAGCGCCATTTGTGCTTGTGCCACCACAACGAAAGTCAGTAAACCACTTTCGATGGTGCAGAGTCCCCATAGTATTTATCGAGCTTTTCTTGGTTTGATTGAGGTTTTTTTTTCGCAAAAAATAATGTTTAATGAGCACTCGAAATTCGCTTTTTTCCATTTTTAGAAAAATACACGAGGTTGTATGTTTTGAACAGCTGTTAAACGCAAAGTAAATGACGTCACTTGCTTAAAATTTGACAGTAGTAACAGGTGGTACTTGATGGGAACAGTGTTGCATTTCATTTCAGTTAGAAAAGTCACATTAAGTATCTTTAAAAGAAATCAAATGATGAATACTATGCCAAGTTTAATGAAATGAGGATTAAAAAAAAAGGATCACAGTTTATTAAGAAAAGAGTTATTTTCCAGCAGGACAATGCAGGTGTGCATACATGTGCACAGTTTCCATGCGAAAATTCACTAACAAGACTTAAAATTGCTCCACTATCCATACTTCTCTCCTGATTTAGCGCCAAATGACTTTTTCTTGTTCCTAAATCTTAAGAAACAGCTCGGTGGAAAGAGATTTGACTGCAGCGATGAAATTAACGCACAAACAAATACCTTTTTGAGGACCTTGTCAAATCGTATTTTTTGTTAGGGTTAAAAAGTTGAAGGAACGTTAAAAAAGGTGTTTATAAGAGACTTCGTTGAAAAATAAAATGATTTTTATTCAAAATTCATTCACAAAGTCGCACCTAGTCACGGAGTTATTGACCCGCTCGCATGATATGTTTAAGACAACCATTCTTGACAACATTACTTAACAAATTTAATGTTACTTTATGCTTCAAAATAAACATTAAATAAATATAGAAAATAAAAACAATAAACGAAACCTAAAAATTGTGTAAAAGACAAAAAAATAAATAAATATCCTGCAAAAGTAAGCAAACAACCCTTCTTCTACTCGACATGGGCATTAAAGAAGCTTTTATAATTTGTTTAGTAACACTTGATTGTTTTTTTTTTCTTGGAATTTTTGCACAAAGAAGCCCTCTAAAGGTGTGAAGTCCTTTTTAACTTGTTATAATTTTTTCTTTCTTTCCTTAAGTGACACAACAGTCCATATCCAAAAAGAAAACAACTTTAAAAAAAACTCACATCCATAAAATGTAATAAAAAACCGTCATATCCTTTTCTAAATAAGACGTGATAAAAAGTTTTATTTCGCCTGGTCAGGTTTTGCGTTTATTGTCATTGTGCTTTTAGCACATGTTTTGCGTTTTATATGTTTTATTTTATTTTAGTTTTATTGTTGTCTCCAATATTATTTTATTAGGTGTAACATAATTTAGGCTTAAAATTTTTTAAGGCCATTAATTGAGCTTGTTTTTTCGTGTTCTTTTTTTTTTGGCAGAAATGTTTTCAAAAGGGTCAAGGTGTTAAATCATATTTTTTTTGGGCAATAAGAACGAATACCTACAAGTTTCAATTAGCATTATGAAATAAAGGAGCACGTGGGCTATTATAAAAATATTCTTCTTTGTATAAAAAAAATTTTATACGCGTGCAATGTGTTGTTTTCAAAGAGATGGTATTATGAAGTGGTTAAGTGGGAGTGGCACCTCACATATAAAAGAAATATTTATTTTAAAATATCATGGGAAGAATTATGACAGTTTTACCAGCATACAAGAAAGTCCGGATGGAACATGGTGGGTGTGGAATTTCCTAGCCTTGTATAATGACAATAAATAAATGCCACAGCCAGTCTTGACAAGTGTGTGGCATAAATTGAGCAACAACATATTTCTCACATGGAAAGCTTTACGTACCTTGTTTTCGTGTAGGAAGGCCAATTTATACAAACAAACATGTGTGTTAAAACATGACTGGTCAAACATCTATGACAAAACATTTATAATCAAACATACATTGTGAAACTTTTGCCATCACATTAGTTTGGTCATACATGTTTGGTCATACATGTTTGGTCATGCATGTTTGGTCATGCATGTTTGGTCATACATGTTTGGTCATACATGTTTGGTCATACATGTTTGGTCATACATGTTTGGTCATACATGTTTGATCAAACATGTTTGATCATATATTTCTATTCAAAGTAGTAGCCTTGGGTCGAACTCGTTCAGTAGTTAATTTTTTTCACAAACCAATGATCAAACCCATTTAAATTACATGATCATTGGTTTGTGGCAAAAATTAACTAGTGAACGAGTTCGACCAAAGTCTACAAAATAGACTTGGATCAAACTCCTTCAGTACCTCATTTTTCACACAATCCATTGTTCAAACTCATATAATTTAAACGAGGTACTGAAAGAGTGTGATCCAAGACTAATTGAAAACAGTGGATTTCATAAAAATCGGTTAAGGAGTTATAAATTTGGGAACCTTTTACCACTTTTTTTGAATTCATGTCAATGTGTGACCCAAATGTCAATTTGATTTTAATCAACACTAAATATTACACGAAATTTCAAATTCACATATTTTGACTGAAAAAAAAATCCTTAAAACCTTAAACCGTTCGCTACATTGGCTGCTTGTTTTGTTTGCTTTAACTATAGTAAAGGTTACATGTTTTGTCTGATTTAAAAGTTTACCCTTATTAAAATCATCTTTTGTAATTTATGATCCAAACAAATTTTACATTATGAACTCTTGCATTTTAAATCCAAGGAGATTGTTTCAACAAGATCGTATTTTCCCTTTCTGCTCTTAAGGTGAAGCACATTAAAACAATTAAAAATCTCACACAGTACATTTGCTTGTTTGACTGGGTTTTCGCTTAAAATAATTTACGTTTTTACCGACTTGTTTTTACAATCCATAAACCACAAGTTATAAAAACCAACCACCAAATACTATTTTTTTTTTTCATTACTTTTCTTTGTTCTAATGTGAAATTTTGTGTGCTTTTTCTTTTTGTCTCTTGACTGTTATACAGCAGCCGTATCTCATCCAGAGTTTATGCTGTAATTGCAATACGGTTAGAGAATTCTTCATGAATATTTAAACATTTGTGCACAGGTAGTCGTAAACATCAGACATTTGGAATACCTAAAATAAAAATTATATTAAGGATTTTTGGAGAGCATAATTGGCTGGAAAGTACCTTATAAGTATATAAAAAAAAAAATGAGAAAAAAGTAGAAAAGCCATGTTATGTTTCTGAGAAAGATATTGCCCACTGATAATAATTAACAAAATAATTTACTACAGGAGCGAAAAGTTTAACTTTTATGTGTAGAAATGGATGTAAAAATGTCATGCTAAGTTAAGTTTTTTACAGCAAATTCTATTTTTTATTATAAAAAAGCTTTCAGCAAATAGTAAGACGGCCAAGAAAAATAATTCGCATATTCTATTTTAACTGAAAATATTTACATAAAACCGAAATTGGTATTGACTGACATCACACATCGTGGAACAAGCCCAAGAACTCTGATGGTGAAGGTGTGGTGGCTTTAGAAAGCAGCATGTTGTTTAGAGCTGGGTCCCACTCGTTCATTCTTTCATTTTTGCCACAAACCTATGATCAAGCCCATTTAAATAACATGGGTTTGATCATATTTTTGTGGCAAAAATGAACAAATGAACGAGTTGGACCCAGCTCTACTGTTCTCAACTAGTCTTGAATCAAACTCTTTCAGTATCTCACAAACCTCTGATCACATCCGTTTAAATTATATGGGTTTGAACATTGGTTTGTGTCAAAAATGAAGTACTGAAAGACTTTTATCTAAGTCTATTTTAAATAGAAATGTATGATCAAATATGTGTGCTCAAACATGTATGATCACACATGTATGATCACACATGCTTCTTCTGTAAACTTATGAAAAGTGATGTTACGTTATTTCTCATTTCCGGTGACGATATATTCATATTTTATTATTTTTAGTACTTAAATGTCATATTTAGGTGACTGAATATTTTTTTTAAGTACATGTAGTATTTTTCCTACTCATAAGTTAAAATTCACTTTAAAATTTTTTTTCAAAAAAATTCACTTGTCAGACTCCAAATGTTTAACATTTATAGACATTGATACGTCTAGTAATTTGTAATGTAGGGTATTTGAATGCTACAAAATAAAAAAGGAACCGGGTTATTTGAATTATGCATTAGCTGCTACTAAAACTCTTGTATGTTTTTTATTGCAGAACGTCTGGTTTGGTTAATGTGCACACTCGTGGTGAATAGGATGGACTTATTTGCGAATACCCAATAATTGTTGTTAGATTATATTGAGTGTCTTATGAAGTCTGCAAACGTATTGTTTCAAAAATTACACTGAGTGACAAAAAACAATTGACCAAAATGTTTATATATTACACAAATGTTTGTAATCTATTGCATATTTTTTGAGAGTAATTTATTAATTATCTGTTCATTATTCGGGCTCATTCTCGCTTGAGTTTCGTTTCAAAACGATACATAAAAACAAACATTTTGTATTGAAATGGTAATACAGTGCTAGGGTAACACGGTACATTTTCAATATAAAACTCTGGTTATTACCCGATTGCGCGAAGCAAAGAAGGGTATTGTGTTTATCAGCCAGGACATCACAGAACTTATAATTTTAACGACTTGGAAATAATTTAATTACTATTTTTTATAGCTATGCTATTTATGTCACGACACTGGAGATAGGGCGCAATTTTCGTAACAAAAATAATCGATACTATTACAGTTATAAACTTATTTTCATTTTATTCGCCTTGTACTTAAAACCAGAGTACGAAAATAAACGAAACAAATTGTTCGATTTTGTTTTGTTTCGTTCTTTGAATTGAGTGAAATAAAACCAAAACAAAAACAATGAGAAGGATTGCTCAATTGGTTTTTGTATTGTTTTTGCACATGATCACAAACCAGAGAACACAGCCAATCGGCTGTAAGCCGATCGTAGCTAGAAAAGAAAATAATGGGAAATATATGGAAACGTATGAAAATATTTGCGGCAAATTTTACATCATAAATTTTATTGCATTGTTATTTAACACATTAACTTTGTTTTATATAGCTAAGCAGCATAGCTATAACCGGGTGTCCTAAGACACCTCTCTTCTTTTTTATTTATAACATCTTTTTTGAACTTAATATTTATAATTTAGATTTTATTGGAACTTTCTTATGCCATTGCAATGCCGAAAAAAAAGTTTAAAATATATTTAAAAAAAAATTTCGTAAAAATATAACCTTTTGACCTTAATGGTTCCTCAACTAAAAGTGCGGTTAAATACAAGCCGTCCTTCAGTATTATATTGAGTGGACTTTTACAATTCATGCCAATAATTCATCACATTTTGTTCTATGGTACTGTACACCGCTGTAGTTACTATAAGATAATAAAACTTTAACTTAAAGCAAGCCAGTGTTCTATATGATATATAAACTTCTTTTAAAAGACATAAAAATAGAAGCAAACAAAAGCAAAAATAAAATCATATATCAATTTAACAAACGTATTTGTTGTTAGCTTAGCACCTCTAGATGAGTTTCGTTGCTGCTAAGCACACGTTAAATAAAAAAAGAGGTATCTTAAGACACCGGGTTAGAGCTATGCTGTTAAGTTATATAAAATAAATTTTATGAGTTAAATAAGTCCAATAAAATTATTTTCTATGATGATGTCAAATTCGCCACATATATTTCAAAACATTTCCATATAGTTCCCATTGTTTTCTTTTCCAGCTGCGTACGATTAAATAAATATTTAATTAAAATCACATGCCAGCTCCTGTGTCTGGCATAAAGAGCATAGCTCCAATAAAATATAATTATTTATTATGTTTATTTTAGTTTAAATTCATCACAACTTTTTCCTGTGAGTCCTCCTAATGATCACGATTTTGCTTTTGTTGCCATTAAACACACATCCCCAAAAGAAGCACAAAAAATTACACGTCGATTTTTTTTGTTACACTGTGTCTGTCTGCTTACAATTCTGCAACAAAATTTTAAATTGATGACAAAGAGACAGTGTATTGTGTGTGTGTGTGTGTGTGTGTGTGTGCTTTTGTAGGTGAAAAATTTTATGCACATGTGTTTGTTCGTATGCATGTATTTGATGTTAGCTGTGTGTACGGTTAACAAATTTATATTCTTTAGTGGTAAATTTGTGTTCATTTTAGTTCCCTTTTTAAATGACATCAAACGCAGTCAGTCACTCAATGTTTGGTAATGTTGTTACTTTATTTTTTTAACTTTTTTTTTATTTCCCCTGAGATGACATTAAATAGCAGCAACAATAAACTATATGCGGCGAGGTAGAACTTGAGTGGAGGAAAATAACATCTTTCGGTTGAGAAATTTATAATATGCTCCAAATAAATTACAATTATATTCAGTAATGGTTAAATACAAATTTGGTTTATCAGCACAAAAGTATTTGAACGAACAACAACTTTTTCTTCGCATTGAGCAGTAAATTGTGCAATCGTGTGATAGACAAAATGCAGGTGTTGCTTTAAGGGAATTAATAAATTGAAAGCTGTAAAACAAATAAAATTAGGGAATTGCACGATCAAGTTGATAAATATGATAAAATACGTTTTCGCTTTACTTCATTGGCATCCAGAAAGAAACTGAAATTTACCTATAAGCTGTATCTATACCAAGTTAAACAAAAACAGAAATAGTACCGAAAGAAATTTTTTTACCCATTTTACCCCATAAAAAGTGCTGGATATTTTAATCTTGAACACACCATCCGTCTATATATATATATATATATATTTTTTTTTTTTTTCAACTTCGACATTGTGTCGTTACGAAGGCTCAACGTGCTTGCTAAGTTTCGTAGCAATCGGATTAGTAAAATACCACAAAATCATATACAAAAACTAGAAAAAAAAGGAGACGAAGAAAAAGAGAAGTTTTGAAATCGTTCCAAAAGGTACTGAGTTTTTCAGGGTCATACCCTATATGATTCTAAAGCTACATTTTTTAATGATAGATATTGTTGTGAGGGCATTTCCATCGTTACAGCAGCTGAAGTTAAAGGTGCAGAGTACGATGTGAAACATGAGTTTAAGGGCCAATTTCACCAGCTCTATTTAAATATCAATTCATATTTAAATGTCGATTTTCATTAATTTTTTTAATGGAAAAATGTCATGTAAAAATGAATTGGTATTTAAATAAGTTGATGAAATTGGTTCTAACAGTTATGATAGCGTCAACGGGAGATAAACAGTTGTGAAAGTGACTGGATTATCACATACCCAACCTTACAGTGATACATTTATTATTATTTATAGTTATTAATATTGTATTTTGATATGTTTTTAATTTCTGAAGATGCCTTATGAAGAAAGAGAACATAGATTAAAAAAAAATTTTAGAAGGCTGCTCAAGTGACAGTTCCTGTGACTCGGAGATCGAAAAGGGATTGACGGCGTTACTGAAAGAAGTGAAGAGAGTTATTCGGAGCAAGACGTACTTTTGTATGATATGGAGCACCGAAAATCTCTGCAATTGGATTCTAGTCAGTTCAGTGGTCTACATTAGAATTTTTTACAACTAAAGATGGTACAAAATAGTCAATTGCATTATTTTTATGTCGGGAATTTGTGCTGTATTACGGATCTCATAATAATTTTTATTTATTTTTTAGTTTTAGTTTTTAAAACATACTATTTTTATTCTTCATTACCAAAGAAGTGGGATTATTGTTACTTTTTTGTACCCAACCAAATATTTTAAGACCATTTAAAAAAAAATCGAACTTTTTGTTATTTTAAATAAAAAAGAAGCTCTATGAATTTAATTATAGTATTTAAATTAACTAATGCTATCAAATATATGAATATATTGATATACGGCAAACAATTTGTTATTATATAATTATGAAATCTAAAATATTATACTGAACTTTGGAGTACCTCATACTGCACCTCATAGCTGGCGTAACAATTCTTCATCTCAGTCACTACGGGTTAACATTATGAAAATTACTCCAAATTAGAGCTGTGCAGCTCATGAACGTACTAGTTCAAATGAACGATTCAATTCACTGAGCGCTTTCAGCTCAGTACTCAGTGGTTGCTAGATTTGTATCGAACTCTTTCAGTAGCTCGTTTTAGACACAAAAATGTAATCAAACCCATTTAAATTACATGTAGACTTCTATAAACTTTGTCATCAGCTCGATTTAGACACAAACCTTTATTTTCCACCACCTTTTTTACCATTTTGCCATGTTGCCCAATGTGGCAGCTAATGGTAAAAAGGTGGTGGAAAATAAAATAGATGCACAAGCGAATAAAGATGCTTGTTTTGCAAAGATTTTTGGTTGAGGCTTTCAAACTTATTATATTTTTATATATTGTGATTCTCAGCATAGTTGTAAGAGTCTTACTATAAATATACAAAGTTTGTTAGCCAAATTATGATGAGTTCCTAAAAGCGGGAACGAAATGCATATAGACAATTGCTTAAGCATAAAAACAAGCCAAATCATCAAACAAAAAAGGCATCAAAAGAGAGAACTTCTTGCAATAACAACCTAATGTAAAATCATTAGAAATGATACAGCTTTGCACTACTTCCAAACACACAAGTTCGGGATTATATTTACTTTTTTGCAAGCTCTCTTTATAATGATATGGTTCCCCGATAAAGGACACAATCATTTTTAATTTCCCTACTATATAAAGGGGCCGCCATCTAACGTTTTTTTTTCAACTAGTGCTTATTTCGTGAATAGTAACACTTAGCTCATGTCTGATTTGACAGATAATTAGTTTTATCCTTCCGCTAAACGAATATGGTTGAGTATACGCTTGAACAACGCTACGCTAAGTGGGCCTGCGATCGACTTACAGAAGATGCCGATTTTGCCAAAAAAAAATTATCTTTTCAGATGAAGCTCATTTTGATCTTGGCGGGTATGTAAACAAGCAAAATTGTCGCATTTGGGGCACAGAAAACCCGCACGCATACATTGAAAAGTCGACGCACTCAAAAGGAGTCACTGTTTGGTGCGGATTTTGGTCCAGAGGCATAATTGGGCCATTTTTTTGAAAATGAGCAAGGAGTAACCGTTACAGTCAATGGCGATCGTTATCGGGCCATGTTGAACGAATGTTTGTTCACAAAAATTGAAGAGGAGGATATTGGCAACATTTGGTTTCAACAGGACTGCGCTACGTGCCACACAGCCGAAGCTACACTCGATGTTTTGCGCCCTGTTTTCAAAAAAAAAAAAAAAATTATCTGGCGGACCCTATATAAACTTACTTTTGAGAGAACATGCATGAATATTTATTATGGAATTTTTCGATATAACTTTCAGATGCAGAAAGAATACACTTAAAGCTTATTTACAATATGAATTTTTTTATGAAATTAGGTGAATGAAAAATTTGTATTTGGAGATTTAATATGAAAATCAGATCAAAAAGGTTGTCAAAAATGCTTCACAACTTCATGCCACGTCATTTTTTGTACATCCAACTTTCGTTTGTTTAACAAATATCATGAAAAAATGCATAATATAAATTAGGTATTAATAATCGTTTGAAGCGATGAAATTGTCATTTCTGGGGAACCACTTCCAATTATTTTTTTGCAAGCTTGATATCAATAATAGCACAGGGTTTATTTAATAAATTGTAATTTATTTTAAATAATATAAATGATTTTAACAGCACTAACATCAGGTCTCTTGTTGAATATGCTTAAGCATTAATCTGGACGGTAATCGAACCCGCAATATCATTATAAGAAAATTAGAAATCCTTAAATCACCATCTGTTGATTTCAGTTATTTGAAATTTGTTCTAACATTAAAAACTAATAGCCAACCCTTAACATGGGTATGTTTCCCTCATCCAGAAGTATTAAGCTGTGTTTTTTTGGTGACTACTTTAAGAGCAAACTGTACATATAAAATTCAATCAAAGAGGAAGAGCATTTAGAGAGCTTTGCAATAGCAGTAAAATTGTTAATACCTTGGGTGGCATTAACGACACTTGTCCACATACAACTTTGCTTTACAATAACACATACTTGCTAAATTTACAACAGCAAACACACTGCTGCTAAGTTGAAAGGTGTGTTGCTCAAGTAACAATATTAGTTAAATGATGTGGTGTGTTTGTCAAATCCCATGAAAATAACAAACACAAAAAAAAAAGAAAGACATTGAACTATAAAATTAACTTTATATTGACTACTTGGGGTTGCATCCTTCGTATCGAGGGAATTTTTTGTTAACAACACGCTTACAGCCAAGCAATTCTAAGCACTTGCATACACATATTCACTGATATCAGTCTAATTCACTTCCTCAAATAGGAAGTATAAATGCGTAGCTGAATATGGTTTAGCATACAAGCTCTTTCCCTTGGGATGCATTAGTGTATTTCTCCTTAATAAATTCGCCTGCACATTCCAAATAAAACGGAATAAATGAATTGCACCGTCACTATTTTATTTTCTATATAAATAAACTTAGATAACAACTTTTTCCTGTTACTGAAAATAGTTTAGAGAAAACTTTTTTTTTTTTATTATGTTTGACTTTTTGCCCCAGCTGAAGAAAGCAGTGTCAACTTTATGTGGCAAAGACGCGTGTGGCAAATAAACCTCTATTAGTTGGTGTGAGTAAAAAACTAAAAATCACCTCAATATTAAACCAAAAATGTAATTGAAAAAGTCTATAAAAACTTGGGTAAAGGCTTTTGAATAATTTATTTAATTAGTAAATAGCTGGAAAGCGATTTCATCAGTGTTTATTTTATATAAAAGTGTATTTGATGAAATTTACACTTACATGATGAGAAACTCTTATTTCGAGATCATAAAACTTTTGATTTTATGACAGACGCAAGTTGCAAAGAGATTACATTAAGTTTTAAGTTCTTTTGAATGAATAACACTCTTTTTTTAAAAAATAAAATACCACCTTTCAGAAAATTATATGTATACTCGTATGTGCATAAAACTTTACATTATTTGAATGCAAGCTCAACTTTCTATCCAACAAATTAGAAACAAACAATACAAAGAAAAAAGTATTCACCAATTAATGTTTTCAATTAATAATTTAATTGATTCAATTAAATTTTTAATTGTATTAATTAATTTGAGTGAAAAAACTTAATTGATATTATCAAATTGTTTATAGGTGAAAATTTAATTAATTTTTTAATTAATATTACAAATATTTTAATTAATATTACAAACTCATTCATATTACTTTTTTGTGTGTAAGTTTTGATGTAAGTTCCAATTTTTTTTAAACAGCTAAACAAGTTAAATATTTAAAAATAATACTTGAGCAGTTTCAAGTTGTTTTGTTAAAAGAAAAATTAATATGCTTTTGTACAATTATCCAATCCTTTTATAAAGCATCTTCCACAAGGGACTATCCAACTCTGAGGCATTAGATACAGACAAATCTAGCATGTAGGTAAATATTATCCACCACTATTTTTTGCCCCTTATCGCTATTCGATATGCTGCTGCAATTGACTGGTCAGCTTGATCGACTCCACCCATCCCTTTGTTATAGTTTTGGAAGAGTAAAGGGATGTTAACGTCCACTTTTCTTCCAGCTGTAGAGCTTTTTCTTTTTACTTTGCCCAGAGGATTAACAAAGTCGTGATTTGTTGCCATGGTACAAACGCTATTATCAAGCCATCGCACAAACAAGATTTCATTCGCTGAATCAAATTGATAGTCGAACTTTGTCCTAGCTTTCTTTTTCATATCCTTGACAGATAGTAGCGGACAGTTTTTAGTTCTATTGTCCCGCACAGTGCCAGTAGTATGATAACCGGTTTGACTCAGATCTCATAGCAGAGCATGGCTTGTAAAAAAGTTATCGAAATAAATAACATGCTCATGTGGAATAACACTAGCTTTTTTTAAAAGACTCTTCACTACTTTTGACCCCAAAGGTTCATTACTCACATCAAATGCCGATTTACCGCAATACAGTAACCATCTGCGCTTGCAATCATCCAGTTTTTGTATCCAAGTCGCACCGGCTTGCCTCTTATAAACTGTTTTGCTGGATGACATTCAGAATATTTCACCATGGATTCACCAATGGAAAGATTTTGATGAACTAAACCACATTGGAGAAATTTTTTTGATAAGTAAATCGGCAAGAGGTCGCAATTTAAACATCTTACAACTGCTTCGTTGTCACCGAAATACAAAAATTTTTTTATTTCCATAAACCTGTTTCTATATATTATTTTTGAAACAATACTGACGCTACAGTCTTCATCTAGACTCCAGTACAATCGTTCTCGAGAAAGTGAATAATAACCGCTCAAAAGTAATACTCCAAAAAATATATTTAGTTCACTCACAGTTATTTCGAATTCATGATAATTGTATATCTAGAAGCTGGTTGTTATAAAATAAAAACTAGAAAATAACAGTAGCAAATTGCCCATTGGACTTATTTGGGGACATCATAGGAATATATGCCTCCATTCGGCCAAACATTGTTATATATTTCCTATTTCATAATAATTTGATAAAGAGTATGTATTTGAATAAATCCAGACTAAAACTATATATAATTTTATTCACAAAAATATAAAAAAGTTACTGTAGTTTTGGTCAACAAAATAGTTTGCCAAACTAATAAATTTAAGGTTCAATTTTAGAGAATTTAAGCACATAATCGTAAAAGGTACTATTTTATTTTAAAGTCACATTCTTTTTCAACGCAAATTCGTTTATAAAGAGAATATAAAGTATCAGAAATAAATAATGTGGGCTTATGAAGAACCATCCTCATATGAGTATGTTTATAGTAAAACTCTTAATATGTTATTGAGAATCACAATACACAAACATAAGTTTAAAAGAATCAAACAAATATCTTAACAAAACAAGCATATTTAGTAGATGTTTGGCACAACCTTCTTGTGTTTGTGTAGTAAGGAGAGGAACATGAATGGATAAAAAAGGAGTGAGAGAGAGAGAGAGAGAGATGTATGCTATACAATGAAGAATATTACATTGTATAAATGAAATGATTTCATTGCATTTATGACGACCGTACTGCTTTGAAATTAAGAGCTTAGAAAAATAAGAAATAGAAAATATTTTTATATTTGAAATACTGAAGTATATTTATTTGACATAAAGTCTTCATTTATTTAATTTGAAAATTTGCTTGTTTTTATGGTTTAGCAATTGTCTATATGAATTTCGTTCCTGCTTTTGGAACTCGTCAGTAGACTTCAACCCAAATAATTTTTGAATTTAGTTAACAAACTTCATATGTTTATAGTAAGACTCTTAATACTATATTGAGAATCACAGTATACAAACATAATAAATTTGAAAGCTTCAAACAAAAATCTTTACAAAACAAGCATCTTTATTCGATTGTCTATCTATTTTATTTTCCACCAAAATGTCTGTTGATTTTTATATGTTTAATAAACTGTGTATAGTAACTAGACAAAATTTGTGAAACTTACTTAAATTTGCCCCCAATTGGCTAAAAAAAATCGTTTAAACAATGTAAAGATTTTCATTAATACAAAGAACTATGAAGAACACACAAAGAGCGGAGATTGAAAGATTTCATGTATACAATGTAATTGCTCATTGTATTAATGAAAAGTTTCATATAATGCAGAACATTTAATGAAACGGTTTGTCTTCTCCGAATGAATGATTTTCCTTTTAGTGTATAATCTTATATGAAATAATAACTTTATTTAGCTTATATTTTGGTATATTTATAATAAGTAAAATAATATTTTCCTAAATACAAATTTAATTGAACACCGAAGTTGCCAATTTAATTGTAAAAGATATAAATTTCTGCAAATAGAAATGAAATCTTAAAAGTGCTCTCCTACAAAACAGCAAAATTTAACTTTTCTTATTGTCACAGTTCTATTATTCTTATGATTTATTCCTGATATGCACCACTTTTCTTGCATTAAGTTATCTTACCACTTTAAACAACTTAATGAAAATAATCTGTGTTTCATTTTTCTTTCGTCAATCGATTTATTTTTTGAGTAAAATTGCCTTTCAATTGATTGCTTTGATTATGAAAAGACCCCGTGTGTATCCACAAAACTCTCGTTCGTATACAAAACAGCTTTTGCATACATAATCCTGAAAGTCCTTAAGTTCTGCAACAAATTCTATATCCGATTAAGGAATTTCATCAAGAAACAAAAAAGTAAAAAAACTAAACAAAGAAAACCTGTTAACATAAACAAATGCCAAATCTCTTTTGTCAATACGCAAAAATCTAACAACTACAACCCTTTTCTTACCCAACTCCACCAAGTTTTGTTTTCAACAGCAAACCAATACATAAGTAAAATAAAGAATAAATTTCAGTTAGAAAATTTAAAAGGTAATGTAAAAACAATTTCATGGTAAATATGTAAGAAAATTGTATACAATATTTGCCAACTCATAAAAGAAAAATAAACGGAAAATATGAAACACGAAAATCTCTCTTGTGTACGAACAGTTTGAAAAAAAAAACAGCAGCAGCAGACATTTTACTTAACGCATCATGCATGAACACACTTAACTGGCAAACACTCGAGCGCGAGTGTTTGAGTTCATGCACGGACAGACAGACATAAATGTAGTTGTCACTGTAGGAAAGTATATTTTATGGTAAACATACAAAATTGTCATTCACTTAAAAACAAATCTAAATATGAATATGTTCTCTTAAACAAACACAAAAAAAAAGGAAAAACTTTACAAACTCACAAAGACAAAACGAAACACACGCGTTCAAAAGGAAACGGAAGTCGAACATTTAACCAAAAGATGACAACATTCAGGAATATTGTTTTGCTTTCGCACCTTAACACACACACGATACAAATACACATGCATGCTTATATTCAAATCAAAATTAATACTTTTATCGCCAGCTTCGCACAGTGGTCGCATCGGAGTTTATAAAGGTCTTGGTTTTATAAAACTACATATTTTTTTCTTTGTTGATGCTTAAAAATTAATGATTAATTTTTTATTTTGTTGTTATTACAGGACGTGTTTCACCATTAAATGCATTTATACTTTATTAAGACTTTTGACTACTGAACATTTTTAAAAAGTATTTGAAACGAAATTTTAATATGTTTAATGCTCTAATTCAGTAAGAAGATTTAGGACATTTTAGTTTGAAAATACTAGAGCTGGGTCCAACTCGTTCATTCGTTCATTTTTGCCACAAACCTATGATCAAACCAATTTAAATTACATGGGTTCGATCAAAGGTTTGTGGCAAAAATGAACGAATGAACGAGTTGGACCCAGCTCTGGAAAATACTTCTGAGTTCTTGTTTTTGAATTCACTAAATTATTTTCATCAAAAATGGTTGTTGTCTTTGATAATGAAAAATAAAAATATTATTACCATGTTGTTAAAAGATAAAAATAAAATTTAAGTATTATACAATAGTTTGAAAAATATTTGAAAAAATATGTGTTGGATATAATGTTTAGAACAAAATTATAAAGCAAATACACGAACCTTCTAGCATGGACAATAAACAATAATTGTTCTAGAGAATCACAACTGCGGCTTATTTTCGTCCATAGACAAGACGATACAATCGTCGAATTAGAGAATTAGGGCATTAATTATTTTATTATTTATCATTTGCAAGTAGCTATCAAGCACTTTCATTTGAAACTATTACGAGTTGATGCACTTAAAATATACGAGGGTGGGTCAGTACGTCTGTAACTTTTTGTATGAAACACATGTTATTTGAATTACATTTTTTTTTCAACTTATGTAACCTTGAGCTCTATACACTTTGTCCAACGTTTCTCTATAATTTTTGTATCCTTCCAAATAAACAAGATTTATCTAGATCATCAAAGTATGTATTTGCTTGTGCAATAATTTCATCGTTAGAGTCTAATCTCTTCCGGGCGAGCAATTTTTCAGGTTTGCGAACAAAAACCATTTACTTAGGTCTAAGTCCGGAGAAAATGGTGATCAAGGGAACAATCCATGGCCCAATTCATGGATTCTTACCATAGAAACTGCACACCTTTGCATTGTCATTAAATCGACCCAATAATTTGGCAAAATATTTAAATGCCTGAAGGTAGTTAAAGTGGATTTTACTGGGTGCATCCCTGAAAATGGACGGCGTAGCTTTGTTGGCCGACAAACCCACCTTCGCCTTTTTTGGCGCCGATTCACCCCGATAACCCCACTGCTGTTTGATCTCTAGTGTGTTGTGGTGGTTTCAAATTTCGTTCGCTGTTACGAAGCGGAGCAAACGACATTGGCGTAGAAATTCCATTTTGGGTGCATTGCACCCCCAAGAATTGCTGTTGCCCTTCCCCTTGAATTATTAAAACTTGTATGTAAATATTTATTTTAATATTACTCATGAAAATCACCAGTCATAATGACATCCTAGAAAATATTTATAGCTACGCCAATGGCAAACGATCCTCCATATTGCAATTTAACTACTCCAAATACTCCTACGAAGTAGACACACGATGGCGTGTATGGAAACATGCGAAATCCATCATCCAAAATATCTCTCATGTTTAGTTTCCCATCAATCTTGAATTTTTTTAACTGTTTCGGGTGTAGAGACCTCAACTGGGCAAGCGGGACGTTCCTCATCTACGGTGCTTGTATGACCACAACGAAATTCAGTAAACCGACATTTTAATGGTGAAGAGTCTCCACGACGGTAATGGATAATCTTTTAAGAGCCTCCGGATTTAGTTTAAAAAAAACACATATAATTTAGAGAAATGTATGAAATCTTTATTTGAGTCGATAGAACAATCTACATAATTCAATGTCTAACGATGATTTCATATAAATGTTAACCGCGACTATGCCTCAAATGTTTCATATGCTGAGGCCAATTTCGGCATACTCTCTGCAACATATCGGCCGGTATCTCACAAGTTAATTCTTCAATATTGGCTTCCATATTGGTCAACTGTTGTGGTATTGTAACTATAGACATAAGGCTAAACATAGATTTACTAAAAGTAGTCTAAAAGCGTTTAATTGCATGTTCTAGGCGGTAAATTTACCGTCCCCAAACGTGAAATAAATAATTCAGCGGACTCGTCTCTCAATTGGGCTATTGCTTCACTTGCTAAGTGGCATGTAGCATCGTCCTGCTGAAACCACATCTCAGACAAACCCAGCACGTGGCACGTTAGTACTGAGAACGGTGCTTAATTTATATTTCACGCTCATTAACAACACTGGAGGATATAACTTCGATATTTTTCTCAGTCCGCACTCTACGTATGCGTTTTGATAGTTTTAGATTTTCTCACAAGATCCTGAACAACTGCGTAAACTGATCATAAAATGGAAGAATTATTCGATGCTTTTTCTTAACCGAGGATGAATAATGATAATAAAAAATCACTCTTTATTTATGTTTTTGCCGAAAAAAAATTATGGCTCATGAAGTTCACTTTTTTTAATTTTCTTCTCAAATCCCACTGTTGTGTTCAGTTTTTTTTTTTTTGAATTTTGACAGCACCAGTGTCGTCTTTTCAGTTGAGAGGGGCGTTATGAAATAGGGCCAAAGGGAATAATGAATTTCTAATTGGGCTTTATTTTGTTTTATTTTTTTGGGGCTTTATTTCATCTTGAGTTTGATTGGATTTTATTTAATTTTTTTGGCCGTTGTTCCATCTTGACTTTGGTTTCATTGGGCTTTTTTAATTGGTGTTTTTCTTAAATTTTCTCTTGGGTTTTATTTTATGGGGGCTTATGTCATTTCTTATTTGGGCGTTATTTCCTTGGGCCCTATTTCACACCGCCCCTTGAGAGGTGGTAAATTTAAAAATCACGGACTTATTGATCCACCCTCGTACTTGAGCTCTTCAATCGAAATTCTATGTTTTCTTTCTAAGTATAACCAAAATCTTTTACTTAAGATATAGAAGTAAAGTTATTCTATTATCAACTCTGCCCCCTCGTCTGCCACTGTTGTTTCTTTTTTTACTTTCTTTTTTAAGTTTCGCTGTTATAACGGAATTTATCATTCTGACGGTCTATAAAAATTTCATCTATTCCCTGTAACATATAAAAGCAAACGCAGTAATATGTTATTTCTTTCGCAGTTTTTCTTTTTTACAAAAAGAACATGTTTTTATTTAAGGGTTACTTAAACAGTATTATTTTTTTTTTTCTTTTTCATATTATAGTTATTAGATGTTATGGCATATACAACGTATAAGAAAGTATTGTATGATATACTTTTTGTATTATATTTATGATTAAAGGGGTAGTTGTTTTTCTATACACATATTTTTATTTCATGTGTATACGAACTTAACAAAATGTTGCTCTCTAAGTACTTTTGAGGACAATAAACACCGACATTCATGAGCATGGAGTAGAAAAAAACATGACTAGAACGTCATTCTCTAATGGGATGAAGTGTGTATTTGACGACATAATAAGCCAATAAAGGATACATATATATATATGTATTTTATTTTAAAATGAAGTTGATACTAAGTGGTTGATAATAAATTGATGCGTTGTGTCAAAAACTGTTCCATATTTTGTCATTGACTGTAAGTACCCTACAACAGCAGGATATTTATTTAATCTTGATTTGAAATCTTTATTATAATTTTATTTATTTTTTTTAACGGTTTGGCACCCTCTTTAAAAAAGTTTGATTAAAAATTTCCATTATGTCCACTAGTCAGACCTCCAAGTAAAACCTCGAAATGATCTATTTCTCATTTCAAAGTAATGATGCACCTTCTAATCAATATGTGCACATCTGTTACTCTGTTATTACACAGATCAGGCCGTAGCACATACGTTTTAAGGTCTAAAGGTAATGCTTGAAAAGAGCGAATCACCCAGGCTAGATTCCTCGGGATTGTCGCGTGTATTATCTCAAAAAGGTTTACATATTTTATTTGCTATCATTCACGATTGCGGTAAAAATTAATATAATTTTTTTTAACAACTTTAACAATTTCTTTGGAATGTCATCACCATACATCTCGTTTGTAGCACGCACCTTCAATATGGTCTTACCAAAAGATATCTTATATTTATATAGTGATCCCTAAGGTCGACTAATTTTTCCTTAATATGCAGCAAAAGCTTTCGAAAGCAAAAAGGGTTAGAGTAAACATTATTGCAATAGTCTTTACTGCCCCCATTCCATTACCAAATAGTTGCATGTTCAAATTTAATTTAATAATATCAAATAAAACTAGTAAAATTGACATTTACTATAAATTAAAAATGACAAAAGAAATATATTTACTACGCACCCTCTATGAATAAGATAAATAAATAAGGAAAATTGAAAAAATTCCCCCATTTCTCCCCAGTTTTCTGAGAGAAGAATATAAAAAAACTGATAAAACTAAAATACAATAAAAATAAAATTAATAAACTTATACACTAACGTATTCTATATACATACGCATGTAGATATGTATGTATGCATGTGTGCACATAAATACCCAGCGGGAAAAAGAAGGAGGCCTCTATACCCCTTCTATTGGATATACAAAGCCTGCTCGCTCCATATCTTGTTTGCACTCGTTGTTATTGCGGGTAGGACTTCTGTTATTGCTTCTTTCACCAGAGATTCTAGAAGGCCTTCACAATAATGGGTTTTGCTTTTTCTTTGGTAAAAAAAAAAACAAAATATGTTACTCCTTTTTTTCTCCCTTCTCATAGAAGGGAGTGTGGCCTGTATCAAGGAAACCTTCTGCGTTTTACCGCCGGGTATCGTGTATACATACATATGTTCATACGGGTATATGTGTGTTCGAAATAGAGATGGACACATGTCGACACAATTCGAGCACGAATACCAAGATGTCCAACACGTTCGAATCGCGCACGCAAAAATTTTCCCAACACGACACGACACAGCAAGCACGAAATGAAATTGAATAGTAAAAAACAATTTATTTATATCAAAATTTATAAATTTTTTGTTTAATTTCAGAACTTTAAGCTTAAGGAACTATCAACAAATTTGCTGGAGTTGCGTGTTTGACGATACAAAGTGTTAAATTTTTTATTTACTCAAATTAATGACAAAAACGTTTCGTGCTTTTTCGTATCAATTTCGCTTAACACGACACGAGCCGACGACGCACCAAATCTGATTTTCTGTCTGGAATACTTTGTGTTGAGTCGAACGTGTTCAAACACAACAAAATGCGCCAGTATCTAGCTCGAAACTTTACACCTATTGGCAAAAAGTTTCGGTTTTGTCTTAAAGCTGAAAAATATTATGAAGGCGCAACCCAAATTATTTCGATCTCTAACAAACTACAAAATTTATGCGGGAAGTTTTTTTAAGTATTTAAATTTTTGACGGTTGACATTTGAGAGGCCAACTGATGATGATCAACTGCCATAATAATAGTAAGTGGATTTGCAGGGAGCCACGTTACAGCAAATTTTAAGAATATATGTTACCAGGAATATATGTTAGTATTTTGTATGGAACTTATCTTTAGACTTCAAACCAAAAAAAAAATACTTCGCTACTTCTTATATAAAAACTGTTGTATTATTTTCGTCTTAAGTTACTTTTATTGTTAACCAATGCGGCAGCTAATTGTAAAAAAGTAATTGAAAACGAAAATTTATGCGAAATCCTTAAAAATTATTCTTAGCACAAAATGTGGCTTCATGAAAAATCGCCCAAAATTAAAAATCGCCCAATAGTTTTTCTTATAAATTTTTAAAAAATTTTGGTACATTTTTCATTTTTTTGGGTGATTTTTTATTTTGAAATTTTGGGCGATTTTTGATATGAACAATGTCTTCATGAAAAATCGCCCAAAACCACATCGCCCTAAAAATAGAAAATGAAAAATCGCACAAAAAGTTGTTCATACAAATTTTAAGTAAAAATCTAGCAATCTGAAAACTTTATTAGGCCAAAAAAAATTTATGAGGCAGAAAATCATTATTAAACTGCGCCGTGTCGGGAAACACCATGGTGGAGAAAATCTTTAAGCCCAGCCGAAGATTTTCTGCTTCGCAAAGTTTTCCTGCCTTATAACGATTTCTTGTACTGCCGGCCTTCGGCCGGGCTTTAGGATTTACTCCACCATGGCGTTGACCGGCACAGCGCAGCCTAATAAGGATTTTATAACGTTTTCTTGGACTGCTGGGCGTTTGGCCGGGCTTAAGGATTTTTTCCACCAAGGTGTTTCCCAACAGCCTTAAATTGAATTTTTAAATTTCTTATTCATGTAATGTAAAATTAATTCCTTTTATTCATACTTTTATTGCAATTCAGTAAGAAACGAGTATTATTTATGCTTTTCTACAACTTTTCTTTTTTTTAAATATAAAAATGAAATTATACTTTTAGATTTGTTTTGGTGGTTTTTAATTTTGGGCGATATTTCAGTTTTTTTTTAATTCGAAATTTTGGGCAATTTTTTTTTGGTGATTTTTCATTTTAAAATTTTGGGAGATTTTTCATTTTTATTTTTGGGTGATTTGGTTTTGGGCGATTTTTCATGGAGCCACAAAAAGTATACGAAAAATTTAGAGAATTCTTTTAGAATCGAAAAACTAGTTTTGAGGTTTTGTATATTTTTCAAATATGCTAAACAATCCAGCTCTTAGGGCCAATTTCACCAACTTATTTAAATATCAATTCAGATTTAAAAGTCACTTTTTCATACAAAAATTAATGAAAATCGACATTTAAATATGAATTGATATTTAAATAGAGTTGGTGAAATTGGCCCTTAGTATATGAAAGTATGTATGTATCCAACAGTCTAGAACATTTTCGAATTTTTTTTTTAATAAAACGATTTTATTGAAATATTTTAAATTTTTAGAGCTCCCAATCCTTTAGTTTTCAGCTGTTGCCGGAATTTTTGAACTAAGCTTAGTGACATATAAATATTTACCTACAAGAGGCCTAATGATAGCTTCACTGCCGCTTATATATAATTATGATCCCTTTAAATCTTTGCTACTCTGTGATTAAGTATAACTGAAAATATTTTAAATTTGCTTATATTTAAATTACTCATGTTACACATTAACAATCGAATGTCAACGCAGTGATTGACAGTTTTATATGTTAAATAACATCTAAAACGTCATACATTGCCGGCCGCACTAACTCGTTTTAATGGAATTCAAAAAATAATACATATTGGAATTGAATTTAAATTAAATACAATAGCAAATAAAACGTTTCAATATCAACCAACACATCAAACAATTTTGAAAAGCTCACACGCGCGCACTCATACACATGCGCACTTATATACACACACAATAGAGTTTTAGAAATGTATATGCTGCAATTTATGTACTGTGTTTTCCAACGAATGTGTCATAAATTAAATATACTGCTCTACCATTTTCGAACAATTTAGAAATTATAGATTTAGATTTTCAATCAAACTATTGGCATATAATTTTTATGGCCTCCAACATTGCGTCTCTTAAATGGAAGTATTAATGAGTCTGACAAAATGATTATTTTGTATAGACATAAAAAATGTACATATGTACAAGTACATGCTTTATTGCCACATAGATACGAGACAAAATATCTATTTTTAGACAAAATGACTTTAAAGTTTTTAATTTACACATTTAATGAATAAAAGCCCCCCACAATAAAAATGTAATATTTTGTGGGGCTTCTTTTCATTTTTCTTTTTTGGGTCTAAATATCATTGCAGAAAAAAATGAAATTTTGCCACAATTAAGAAATGCAAATAGATCCCAAAAATAACTGCAGGTAAACCCCGAAATTATCGTGTTGTTGGTTTCTATTTAAACCTTGGGGCCTCATTTCCTGGGGTCTTCTTTCCACTGCCGAACGATCTACAAAAAAATTTAACCCTGATCTGATGAATTTTTATTGTCTTTTGAGAATTTTCATAGACTACATCATTCCAGGGTTGTATTTTCTCAAAAATCACACGATTGTGTAGGATAGTGTATCACGGCCTTCAATAGCATTCACAAATCATCTTTATTTTCATCAAGTATTTTCCCGCGACTTCGTTCGCATCCGGTAAGAAACTGAGTATATTTTAAACTGTATTGCTACCAACCAATCTTTTTTTTTTATATAAAGAGAAGTAACACTCAAGCAATGAATGCCTACTACTATTACTAGGTGTTACCTTCTTTAGGAAAGGGATAGTGATAGAGAAGACAGGTGGTGAAGGAAGAGATAGAGAAAAGCTTTATTCTTTCACTGTTGCAGCGCCTCTGGCGTTGAATGAGGCGTATTAAATTTTTGAAGCTGTGATTAGTAGCCATTTTATTGGTTATTTTACTTCGCCGATGATTCTGCTACACAACTTTTCTACAACAACTGATACAAAGGGACACTAATGTACATCAGAAAAAATGCGTGGTGTTGTTATTTGATGACTGTCTGATACCGGGCTCGAACCCAGGACCTTCGTTTTCGTAGTCAACGTGCTAACTACTTCAGCCAACGCCACCCTCAAAAGCAGAACAAATACCAACAGCACAATTTTTTCCCGTTTTCCTTTGCTTTCTTAATTTTTTCTTTCATATTCTCCTTCTTCAGACAATAATAAATAAAAAAAAAAGGAATGAATGAATGAATATTCTCCTTCTTCAGACAATAATAAATAAAACAAAAAAGGAATGAAGGTTATCAGTCCAGCCATTTACGCGTGATTTTTGGGTAAAAAGTAGGGATTAATTCTTATATATGGGCATTTCCACAGAAAATTCCACCTTTGGCCCGTTATGTCACCATGCAATTTAGCTTGTATTTTAAAGCTATACTTTTTTTTCTTATTTTTACCGAATGTAGACCTTATTGCGCTCTACACCAACATGAAAAAAAGTATAAAAAACATTAGTTTTTATATGAAAAACAAGCTACGTCACAAAGTAACGTAACGTGGCAAAAGGTGGACATTTCTGTGGATAGCAAGAAAATATTTGGTCGAAATGTATTGTTCCTAATTTTAGTGTTTGCCTTTGTCGAATTTATTTTAATTATTTTTTGAAAGTTTTCCAATTAAATTTTGAAAATCTTATAAAAAGTTATGGTAAGGAAATATTTAATTTTTTATTTTCTAAAGCAAATATACAAACAATAGAATTTGTATATAACACTACTTTGTCTTTCTTCTTCAAATTATATAATTTATTACGAACCAACGCGTGAACATTTTAATATATATATTTTTTTTTTAATGAGATGAGAATAAACGCTGCTGCTCTGTATTAGATTTAAAGAAAAATCTCACAAATCTCAAAATTTATAGCGAACATTTTGAATTATTATTTGTATAATAATAGAACTTAAACAAAAGAGTTTCTTAGAATTCATTTTTAACGAATTATAAATTGTTTGGAATAGTTTATTATGTGCATATTGTTGAGTCTCTCATAAATCAAAAAGATTTAAAAGCTTAAGCGATTTCAAAAGTTAAGTGTGTATTAAAAAGCTGCACCAGACATTCGTTTGTTAAGCTGCACTCATTATTTATTACAAACGTTCACTCATATGTTAATATCCCATGAGAGTTAGATGATGTGAAGCATCTTTAACAGAACGAAAACTTTTATTTACCTATTGCAATTCGAATAAACGAAACCGAATAAAAGGAGACAAACATACAAATATGATGTTGTCAAAACCAGTGTAAGCAGATTTTAAGATAATATTAAATGAAATTGCCAAAACAAGCTAGCGTGTCGCTTCATTTTTTATACTCGTATTGAAAACAAAACTATTAAGCAACAGCATCTACATATAATGCAATTTAGATCAATGTGCTCTGGAGACGATCAAATAAAAGTGTCAATCAGTGAATGAGTATTAGTGTCTTTTTCGTTGACGTTTAAATAAAATTGTCAATCAGCATTTAAATTTTGTTTTCGTTGTGTACACTTGAAAATATGTTTTTTTTCGGATGATGATTTTTCGTTATTAGCGGCAAGTAAGCAAGTAAGATGAAAATAATTTAGATTCCGTTGAATAAAACATTTTTGAGGGTGGCGTTGCTTGAAGTAGTTAGCACGTTGACTACAAAACCGAAGGTCCTGGGTTCGAGCGCTGTTTTGACAGTCATTAAATAACAACAGCACCCCTTTTTCTGATGTGCATTAGTGTCCTTTTGTATCAGTTATTGCAGGAAAGTTCAAGTGATGAAGGCATAGACGCTGGTCACTGAACTACTCCTGTTTCAGCGGATACTAATCCTAATGTAACATCAGAGCACCCTCCTTCGTAGATATTGTGTAGCAGAAAGTAAAATAACCAATAAAATGGCTACTACAGACAGCTTTGAAAATTTAATACACCTCATTGACACCAGAGGCGCTGCAACACTGAATTATTTAGAAAAAAAACCTGCAAAAAGCAGAGTTGTAAAACAATGAAGCTATCCTCTATCTCTTTCTTCATCACCTGTCTTCTCCAGCACTGTCTCTAGTAAAAGTAGTAAGCATTCATTGCCTGAGTGTTACTTCTCTTTTTCTAAAAAAATACAAAAACTTTTGTATGTTTTACCTATAGGGTGTTTTTTATTGAGGTATAGAACTTTAAGTTGGCATCACTTTTTTAACTGGCGGCCATTTTGTCAGCTGTCAAGTGATTAATATTTAGTTTGGTTTGCCATTTCATCATGAACAGGTTGACAAAAGAACAACGCTTGCAAATCGTGCAAATTTATTTCGAAAATAATGGTTCAGTTCGCGAAGTTTACCGCAAGCTCCGTCCATTTTATGGTCGACATAATCGTCCATCAGAGCAATTAATTCGGTTAACCATGGATTGGCCACCAAGATCGTGTGATTTGACACCATTGGATTATTTTCTTTGGGGATATGTGAAGTCGCTCGTCTACGCCAACAAACCAGAAACGTTAGGGGACTTGGAAGCCAACATTCGTGGCGTTATTGCCAACATACGGCCCCATATGCTCGAAAAAGTGGTTGAAAATAGGACCTGTAGAATTGGCTTTATTCGAGCCAGCCGCGGCGGTCACATGCCCGAAATCATATTTAAACGTTAATGGCATTATCCTTCCAATAAAGCCAAATTGATGGACATTAAAACGATTTTCTTGTGTTTTATTTCAATTCGAAGTTCTATACCTCTAAAAAAACACCCTATATAATGCTTTTGAAATATAAATTTTATATTTTAAGGGGCGTATATGCCCCTTTCCAAATTGAAATCTTCACTTTCAGAGCTCACAGTATTTGCCAAGTTTTGCAAAAGTCGTTTGGATAGGAGCACGTAAAATGTAATAATAATATTTTAAGAGGCATGGCCCCGCCCACTTTTTTCAATACAGGATAAAGTATATACTTTTCACAGCTAAAGCTTTGTGCCAAGTTCTATAAAAATCTGTAAGGTACAACTTTTTTGAATATCAAGTATTAATGGGCATGACTCCGCCCATTTTTCTTACTTCGAGTTTATGTTTGTTAAGTTTTGTAGCAATCGGATAAGTAAAATATAATAAAATCAAAGGAACAAAATAAGTGGGTGTGTTTCCGCCACTTTTTTTACTTTTTACAATGGAAAATCTATACCGTCTCAGACGAAAAAAAATCGATAAAAAGGTACGAGTTATGAAGTAACAAAACCAAAAAAAAAAAATAGAGACTGATTGATAACCTCCTCCTGTTTTTGAAGTCGGTTAAAAAAAGCAACAGTTCAATAAGTAGACTGAAAAAAATATTAAACAGAAATAAATTTATATCTCTCACTCTAATTTATCTTCTTCTAAGCGATATTATTGCTATAAATCTGTGGCAAAAAGGAAAAAGTGCTTAAGTGGAGATAAGCTGTTTTTGAGTCAACGGTACCCCTGTAATTTCCACACTCGAAAGTATCCCTGCGCAAAATTGTATATATTTTGTACGCTTTTTCAGAAAGTTATAGCGCAATAACTTGCTTCTTATATTTTTTCGTTTTATAATCTCATATACAGGGTGTTTTTTTAGAGGTATAGAACTTCGAATTGAAATAAAACACAAGAAAATCGTTTTAATGTCCATCAATTTGGCTTTATTGGAAGGATAATTTTATGCCATTAACGTTTAAATATGATTTCGGGCATGTGGCCGCCGCGGCTGGCTCGAATAAAGCCAATTCTACAGGTCCAATTTTCAACCACTTTTTCGAGCATATGGGGCCGTATGTTGGCAATAACGCCACGAATGTTGGCTTTCAAGTCCCCTAACGTTTCTGGTTTGTTGGCGTAGACAAGCGACTTCACATATCCCCAAAGAAAATAATCCAATGGTGTCAAATCACACGATCTTGGTGGCCAATTGACAGGTCCATTCCGCGAAATTATGCGCTCATCGAATGTTTCCTTCAATAAATCGATTGTGACGTGCGCTGTGTGGCATGTAGCGCCGTCTTGTTGGAACCACAACTCATCCACATTCATGCCATCCAAAATCTTCCATAAAGTTGATGGACAAAGCTCCAATTGCTGTGCACGGTGGCGAATCGATTCATTCGGGTCCTCTTCAACACTTTGCTCTACAGCGGCAATTGTTTCTTCGGTGCGCGCTGTTCGACGTCTCTGCGGATGCGTATTATCACATAGAGTAAACGTAGTGCGAAAACGATCCATGGTTAACCGAATTAATTGCTCTGATGGACGATTATGTCGACCATAAAATGGACGGAGCTTTCGGTAAACTTCGCGAACTGAACCATTATTTTCGAAATAAATTTGCACGATTTGCAAGCGTTGTTCTTTTGTCAACCTGTTCATGATGAAATGGCAAACCAAACTAAATATTAATCACTTGACAGCTGACAAAATGGCCGCCAGCTAAAAAAGTGATGCCAACTTAAAGTTCTATACCTCAATAAAAACCACCCAATATTATTCCATATATAATTAAGTTAACTCATACTTTGGTATATTTCAAATCAAATGTATTATCTATAGCGTGCAGAACGAAATTTTCTAAAAGTAATTTAAGTTAGTACCGAATGTCCTAATTTAACTGTAAAAGAAATAGATTTCTAAAAACCGACTTGAAAGTTTAAAAGTGCTCTACTGCAAAACAGTAAAATATGACTTAAGCACTTGAGTAACACTTGTAACGTAATTGCTAAGATTTCTGTTCCAAAGAGAAGTTGCATACTGTACAGAACAACTATTTGTTTTATTTGCTTTTAAATTTCATTAAAAAAAAATTGTTCAATGAAATATTCGGCCTTATTACGAGTGTCGTAAAAAACAGTGCAAAATTTTTCTTTAATCTAGTACAAAATCGTTGTAGTGGTAGTGGAAATATGGCACTCGTAATTAGGCCCAATTTTTTTATTGAAAAAATCAGAGTTTTTTTTTAAATTCTTACAAAATTTTGCATTTGTATTTACAAATTTCTTTGTAGGACCTGAATTAGTGATGAGCTATTTTTCGAAACCTGTTACTAATCACAACTGTGACTGAATTTATCAAGTAACAGGTTTTGCAAATGTAGTTCTTTCATACAAACTGTGAATGCTCTTTCATGCTTATTTTACAGTAAATAAAGCTACCACATGAATTTATTTGTATACGTTCACCGTTTGTCGAGAAAAAATCGTCTAATCGTGTCAAATCGTCTTTTCTGGCAACTATGTATAGCTCTCACATTTTTGTATTTGCAATTTTACTGTCTCTCTGACTCTCATACGACAATTATCAATATTTGGTTGGGGTTAATGTTAATTGTTTGTTCTTGTCGCTCTTCTTATTAGCATTTATCAAAATACCAATACTAATACATACTTTTAAAGCAGAAGAGCTGAAATGTGTTAAACCGTGATCACAGTCACTGTTTAATTTCACAACTGCTCTTCTTAATAGATTTTGTCAAAATAACAGAACTGCTGCAAACAAAATACTGCTAAACTGTGATCACAATCACAGTTTGAAAGAACAGCGATTTAGAAATCACGTTCACAAGGAGCAACATTATTAAAAAATCACAGTTTCGCTCAACACTAAGCTGAATTGAACAAATTTATATTTGATTCAGAGAATTTTGTGTTTGAATTGGAAAATTAGTTTTATCTGTGATCAGAGCTGTAGACGATCATATAATCAGCCTGAACGTCACTTAAGACTTCATGAGGAAAAATTGTCACGTAAAGGTTTCGTGATGAAAAAGCTGTAAAACGTATTCTTAAGTAGATATGTGCAAATCTCGTGATTTTATTGTGTCACGCGTGAACACGCGTGATTCGTGATCAAATTTATTATTAATCATGCGTGAGTGCGTGAACGTAACTTAAAAAAAAATTACTCACGCACGAATTCTCACGAGATAAAATTCCTGCGTAGGTACATATGTAACTGTACCTATGTATGTATGTTTTTTGGATACTACGAGTATGTAGGAAATTAGGAAATATCAATTGAGAAACCATCTATATTTTTTCATTATGAGCGTGCAAGGTGTATTATAAGTATCGTAGTAATCCCATAAGTAAAAGAAGATAAGTGTTCCCCCTTTTTTTTTTTTTTTGTTTGCAATGGGACTAAATTGGAAGCTTCCTTCCAGACAAAAAAAAAAATGTCTCAAATCCGTCAAAAATTACTGAAATACAGGCGAATGGATCCTCCTCGTTTTTGGAAGTCGGTTAAAAAAGCAACTAATTCATTAACTTCTTCAGCGTTACCAGTAAGTAGACGCTCCGTTGACAATGTCCCCAAAAAGTGAACAAAATAGTCGACAAAAGTGGGACTTGGAGACAACTAAAACCCCAACCCTCCTACAGGGTAAAATAATTGCCAAATGTGCTGGTTATCTATTTTCTCAGTTTTTTTAATTATTGAGCAGTCGTGCAGTTTTTTGTTTCAAAAATCCGTTTCAGTTCATATAGTTTTTATAGTTAACAATAATTGTTTATTTTATTATGACCATACAAAAACCTTCGAAAGACAAAATTAATTTTTTTTAAACAAACCCTTGATGCAATGTGTGTGTAAGAACCTATTTTTCAACCCAAATAACACACAAATTGAACTATATACTTTTTAGATAGTGTGCGTGATCGTGATAAGTTGTAAACCAATCGTGCGTGATTAAGAATATTTTATTCATGAGCGTGCGTGATCGTGAAAATTTTCAAAAGCATTCGTGCGTGAAAGTGCGTGAGTAAAATATTTTTCTGCGTGAGCTTGCGTGTCGTGAGTCAAAAAAACGCTCACGTGCAGATCTCTACGCTTATGTACTTTAGTGCAATTGTGAACGTTTTTCTCTCCCTTCCTGTAAGTAAATTTGTGTAGATATGACTTAATACACAACGTTTTCTAAGAGCAGTGAAAAATTACTCACGATTGCATGTTTTTGCATAAAAGTGTATATATCAAGCCATAACCGCCAACAAAAAAAGTTTAACCGATACATATTTTATATGTCGTTTTTTTAGAAAAATCCATTATTTACTATCGCAAATTATCGATTTTGGTAAAAAGAATTAAGCTCGAAATCATGTCGCTTAAGCTTTGTTGGCGGCTATGGCACGATACCAGCGTGACTCAAACTATGTATACTGAAGGTGACATCTACAGTATTTGATTATGAAATCGAAATCAAATATTATTAAAGCAAATGTCACAAAATATTTTTAAAATTTAGAACATGTAAGAATGATAAAATCCAAACCTTTTAGAGGAGCGATTTTGTTATTTTCTTCAAATGTCGTTTAATGATTACTTTTTGAGCAAAGGCAACCTGTGCAGGAGAATTAAGTTAAAACATACTTTGGCAGCTTTAGAGATTTCGTTGGCATATGCACATAGAGAAATCTACTTGCTTTTGCCAAAAATATATAAATTTCTTTAAAGTAAAGAAAATAAATACATAACGTCTACCTTTATATTCCAAAACAAAAATTGATTTTTATACGAATCAACAACTATACTCCCCTGTGTAAAATCAGTCATGCATAAATTGCTTTTTGGAACTTTAAAGTTTACAAAACTAATTGAGTATAAATCTTTTACAAGGGTTGGTTTAGAAATAATTTTCATTGTTTAGCCACATCAAAGTGTAAGGAGAGTAATTGTTAGAAATTTTGTTTTACATATTTATATTATTTTTCATATTTCTTACTTAAAAAATATAAATTGCCTCAAGTATCAAATGTTAAAATTATACCTTGAAGAAGCAAGTGACATGGAAATATTTATGTATATGAAAATTGTTGGTTGGAAAAATTGACACATCTGTTAGAATTTTGCTAGTGCTCTCAACTCAAGAAAATATCAATCCCTTAAGCTAATTTTTTGAAAAATATACAAAGAAAAATTCTCTTGACGATTGATACTCATCAGTTTCGAACTCCACAGGATGTCTTTAATTTAAATTTGTTTTTTAATATTCACTGAAAAAAAAATTTGAAACAATGGAATAGTATGTTTTGTAAATTAATGCCACAACTGGAAAAGGTTCATTAAATTGTTTTTTTAAGTGTGAGGAGGGGAAGCAAAGTGAAAATCAAATATTTTTGTCATTTATAGACCAATTTTCCAATTTTTTTTTTTGCTGATGGGGCGTAGCAAAGCACACCGGGGTAAGCTAGTCAATTTATAAAATTAATTGTTTTTTAATTTAAATAAAACTATCTTTTTTTTAGTTATTTTTTTTTTAATTCTATATTCGTTAAAGCTTAACTGTCCTGTAAACCATAAGCTTTCTGTCATTAAGACAACAATGAAAAGTCAAAAATTAAATCGAAAACAAAAATTTTAAATTTAAAAATGAATTTAAAAAAAAATTATTTCGAACTTCACTGTTTCTTAAATGATATAGAAATTTTTAGATAATTTTTCTAGTTAAAAACTTACCAAAATATTAAAAGCTTATGATAATTCGTTAAAATTAAATTAAAAATTAATACTACCGAAGTTAGCAATAGCGAAACTCTATTATATTTCCTAAAAAAAAATTAGCTAGAATTTTTTAACTATTTTTTCGAAGTCAGTAGCTCTAAAGCCAAACCAAAGCAAAAAAAACCATGAAATAATTTTGTTCAGTTAGATTCGAGATGCGTCCCACTGTGCGTAGACGGTGATGTGCTGGCCAACATTGTGCTCAACGAAATATGGGCTAATGACGCCGTTAGTCCAAAACTCTCACCAAACAGTGACTATTTGCATTTAAATTGCACGCTGTGGATTCTCGTCGTACGAAATTAGAAAATTTCGATTTGTCAACTGTGCCTGGTTGCCGAACACAGAACTCGCATTTTTAAAAAACAATTGTATCATTTGCATTTGCTGTTGATTTGTGAAGATAGAGTTGAAAAATTACAACCAATTTGACAGAAGTAGTTGCTACAAAATGGCCGTTATCAGCTGCCAAAGCTTGAAAGTCTCTATTGAAAGATTTTTTATAACTATCCTAATAATGAAGTAAACATCAACACTTATTTTTTAAATTAAAATTTCGCATAAATAAAAACTTATCTAGCTGTTTCTTACATCTCATGAGTTCATAATGAGTTGCTATGCAATCAGCAAGAGTTTGTAAATTTTATTAAATAATTTTTTTTAACTTTATATATAAACAAAAACACCTACTCTATTCTTATAACAAATTCATATAATTTTATTAAACTTCTTTTGTAATTTTTTTGCACTCACATAAAATACACTTACTTTATTATTAATATCACATGAAACAACATTCATACTTGTTAAAAGTGGACAAATTGTATTTTATTACTTTCTCGTTTTATGCTTCCACAATCAACTGAAGCAGGCAGCTTCACCGCCACTTTCATACAGAGCAAATTCAGTTGTCATAAGTAGTTTGCCATTTAAATTAAAATGTCTTCATATTTGACTATGTTAAAAAGGAAGAGAAGTAGTTGAAAAGAACATGGATATAAAATATTTATTTTAAAGCAAAAAAAAAAAAAATAAATAAAAATAAAAAAGAATGCAGTGTACAATAATATGTTAAGCGAAAGAAGTATAATTTTCATTTGTGTATTCTGAAAAGTAATTTTAAGTCAAAGTAAACTGGCAAAAGGAGTCAATTCATTTATAAAATAATTGTCTCCTTTGCCGATTGGAAACTTCATTCCAAGAAATGGTTATGATTGTAATCATTTATATTTTTTAATATAGGCTAAAAATTATTAAGCCTAAACTTGCAATGCAAAGCGAAGGACGGGAAATCTCTAACACTTGCATATATGTGATTAGATAAGGAACTAAAGTTTCAACCGTGATCATTATAACTTCGGTCATTTGTAGCTTTAGTAATTTAAGATAATTGTGTCATAGTTTCTAAACAATGTTGAGGGAATGGAGGAGGGAAGTGTACAAACTAAAGCTTGCGAATATTATCCCATTGTGAATTTCATCAGAATAGTGAAAATGTTGCTTTTTAAACCATCAGAAATGTAAAAATAAAATACTAAATAAACAAGAATTTATTTTAATACTAGAAAATAGTGAGTGAACTAAATAAACAATTCATTAAAAGAACCAACAAAATTCAAATTTCAAACTGTACTACATATATAGGGTCCGTCATCTAACGTTTTTTTTCAACTAGTGCTTATTTCGCGAATGGTAACACTTAGCTCATGTCTGATTTGACAGATAATTAGTTTTATCCTTCCGCTGAACGAATATGAAATAATATTGCCTGCGATCGACTTACAGAAGATGCCGATTTTGTTTAAAAAAATCGTGTTTTCAGATGAAGCTCATTTTGATCTTGGCGGGTATGTAAACAAGCAAAATTGTCTCATTTGGGGCACAGAAAACCCGCACGCATACATTGAAAAGCCGACGCACCCAAAACGAGGCACTGCTTGGTGCGGATTTTAATCCAGAGGCATAATTGGGCCATTTTTTTCGAAAATGAGCAAGGAGTGGCCGTTACAGTCAATGGCGATCGTTATCGGGCCATGTTGAACGAATGTTTGTTCACAAAAATTGAAGAGGAGGATATTGGCAAGATTTGGCTTCAACAGGACGGCGCTACGTGCCACACAGCCGATGCTACACTCGATGTTTTGCGCCCTATTTTCAACAAAAAAAAAAAAGTTATCTGGCGGACCCTATATTTGAAAATTTGAATTAATATATTATATTTTAGGTCCAGTCGTTAAGCAGCTCTAGGCTGAAGAACGGCTCTCGTACAATTGATTGATAATTTATAGAAAATATGGAATATTGGAATACATAATTCAATATTCTCTCTGTGTAGGCATTGTCATTCTCTGTTACCAGACATTTTTGTGTCCTAAAATGGGATTTTTGTTGTTTGTGTTTCGGAAGCTGTCAAATTAACACTTAGTTTCACTTTTTTGCCTTGTATTCCCCCAGTTTAATCGTTATGTATAATTTTTTTCTATAAACCTCATTTAGGATTTTACAATTACAATAAATATGGATTGTAAAATTTGAGGATATGAAGTTATCCATGAGGAGGTATCATTACTAAGTATTGTTATTGGGACAGACTTAAAGATCACTTATCATAATAAAACGCTTAATAAACATTTTGTGTTAATTTTAAGTTGAAGTCATTTATAATAAAAAAATTTATATCAACGCTAGATATAAATCATGCAATTTACAAAAGCAATGATTTAGCTTTTATTAATTTTTGGAAATCACCATGATTTTAAAAAAGTTTATATATGATTAGCATGAATGCATGAATGAAAGAAACGCGTCTGAGAGGAGTGCAGCATATTCAAACAGGTAGTGTAGCTTGTAGAAATTATGCCCCTGTACAAAATTCAAGACTAAATGTAAAAAAAAAAAAATTATAAGCAATATGTTGTGAAAGGCAGAAAGTCTTATTTTAAAAATGGTTTTTAGTATCTTGTAAAATGTATTTTTCTGCTAAATAAATCATTCTTTTAAGCTCCTGTTCCTTCATCTTCAGTTGCCAAGCAGTTTGTCATATTGATATTAAAAATTACTCACAATTCACACAGAAATTTTACATAAATAAATATTCAGTTACACGACAAGACTACTTCTTCAAATGAATGAAAATGATGTGCAATGGAAGAATCATTTTAGCTTATAAATGATTCATAATAAATGTTGGCAAGAAGACAGTTTATTGCAGAAGAACTTATTAAAAATGTGCGGTTTTAGCACGTTAAAATAAAAATGTTAAACAACGATTTTGCACTGCGAAATTATTTAAATAAGGACAGGTGTCATCGTTGCACGTAATCGTATTTTAACTAATTTAATTTACCTTTTGAGAACTAAGTAGATTTTTTTTATTTAAAGTTGAGTTTTGTCTATCAAAAAGATTGAACGTTTGTCTGGACTTAACTGTCTATCAATCACTTGTGTCAATCTCTTCTGGTTTTTCTTTTTTTTTTCATAAATATTTAATGCGCTTTTTTATAATAAACCAGTTGTTTGTTTGCCCTGCCTCTGTTTTTGGGTTGGTGTTCTGTTTTTTTTTTTGTGCCACTTGATTGTAATTCACCCCAAGACATGAAAATAGTATAAGTGACAACTAAATTATGGTTTCTTTAAGAAAAAGAACACGTGCCAGTTGCTTGGTATATCAGTGAGTGCGTGATTTTGTGCACAATCCTGAGTAACAATCTGAATCCTGTGCATAATAAAATTACCCAATGTGGTAAGCCCTGCAATTTAATGTGCGAAACATTTTAACAAAATTCACAATTCTGGTGTGCTTGCAAGCAAAAGGTAACGACGAAAAATTGCAACGCTTGCCTGCACAACATTTCGTCTACTTTGTTTATTCATTCAGACATTTATGGTCTGCTCCTTTTTGCTTTGTTTAATTTTTCGTATATTGCTTTACATTTCTTCGACTGACTCAGTCATCTCCCGAGATTTCTTATACTTATGCTTCTTATGCAACCTTGAGAAGCAAAAGAAAAAAATTTAAAACCAACAAAAATTACATGAAATGATTTTTTTTTTACTTCCTGAACTTTAATTTTATCAGTGAAATCCTCATGGCAAAGAGTTTTACAAACAAGGATGAGTCTGTGTTTCAATGGGAAAATTTTAAAACATTTGTTACTGTTTAGTTGTTACTGTTTTGAAAGGATTCTAAGATCTGCAGCCCTTGCTATTACGGGTGCACCACGGACCACTCCCTCCAAGGCGCTCTTCGTGATGATGCACTGGCTGCCAGGGGATCTCATGGTAAAGCAAATTGCTATGAACTCTGTAACTAGATTACAGTCGGCAAATGCGTGGAAAAAGCTGACTTGCGGTCATTCTATAATAGGAGATCAGTTGAATGATCTACCGGCCAATATAGATTACCGATCACCCATACCTCTGCCTGACAATAGATTCAAATCTAACACATCGGGCGCATCCAACTCGTCTATAGGGGCAGAGGGGGATGTGCTCGAGGTGTATACGGACGGATCGAAGTCACACAGGGGCGTGGGTGGGGGAATCTTTATTCCTCGCTTTCAAAAGAGGATAAGCTTCAAGCTGGACAGTAGGTGTAGTATACTACAGGCTGAAATCTCAGCGATAAGTAGAGCGGCTAAATGGTTGAGGTATTATAGGATATACAACTGGGATATCCGTATATTCACGGACAGCAAAGCTGCCATTAAAAACATTGCGGGCGTCTTTACGACATCGAATCTGGTATATGACTGCCGAATCTCTCTTAACAAACTGGGAATGTATGCTGACCTGGAACTACAATGGATTCCAGGACATGCGAATAGTGTTGGTAACAATATTGCGGATGAGCTGGCTAAGGCTGGAGCTCAAATGCAGGATGAGGACATTGATAGGTTGGTAGGTGTTCCGATGAATTGCTGTAAAATGCAAATACAGCAGAACCTTTTCAGGGTTGCACAGGCTAGATGGTTACATGAGGTCACATGCTCAACCTCTAGAATGACATGGCCCTGTTATGATATGAGGAGGTCCGCAATATTGGTGAGGATTCCAAGAGGACAACTCCGTAATTTGGTCGCAGTCCTAACAGGACATTGCTACATAGGCATACATGCTGGTAGATTAAATCTACCTTATAATGATTTCTGCAGAAGCTGTCAGGACGAGGAAGAGGAGGAAACTGTTGAGCATTTTCTCTGTCATTGCCCAGCACTTGCGGAGGTGCGTTCACTCCACATGGGGGCTCCGATACTGCAAGGTTTGGAGAGTTTGTCGGAATGTGAAATCGGTAGTGTGAATTCATTCATACGCCTTTCGGGTTGGTTTCAGCTGAATACGGATAGTGTATAGGATAAATGAGGATGGGCAGCCCACCTCAATCCGCCCAGGCAGCACAACGGGACCTCTAAGGACCCAAGTGGGCTGGTTTACTATAAATCGGCAGCCTGTTATAACCTAACCTAACCTAACCTACTGTTTAGTTTAAGGTAAACAGCTTTGAAAGCTCTTAAACTTTTTCTTGTTTCTTTGCAGAGATCTTATTGGCTGTTGTGCTTTCGTCGGTGTGAAAAAACAAAAGCTCTTTTGGCTTCAATGTTTTGCAGGTTTCTATCTAAACACATAAATAAATAAATTTTTCAGGAAAAAACTTTGAATAACTGAAATTTCATAATATCTGCAAATAATAATAATGCTTTGAAATAACTCACACATTTTAGGCATAGGCTGCATGGTATTTAGTGTAATACGGCAAAAACTGCACATCATGCAAAGCCATATATTCGTTACACTCAACTTTAATAATTAATAACACAGCCACCCCCAAGTTTAGGCATTCACCCACTCTTATTGGAAACCTCTTTGGATTTCTTTAATGAATAAATGTATGCGTTTGCATGTGAAGTGCGTAGTACTTAAATTAACTCGTGCAGAAAGCATCGTTTGCAGGGGTGTAGTTATTTATTTCCGCAGTTGCCTGTTTTTTTTTCAATATTTGTTGCTTTTAAAAAAGCTCTTGATAAGAATAAGATTTAATTGCCAGGGAAAAAATTTAAAAACTGTAAATAGTAGAATATGGCAGCATAAAGTTTTAATATTTTTCCAGCACTTTCGCCCCTGATTAATATTTATCTTGTCCAGCAAAATGTTTCTTAAAAATACATTTAAATTGATTATTGAGGTATTAGGTAGATTTTACGCGCATTTAACTGCTGCTAATGCAGATCATCAGAGAACCTTTAGCCTAGAAATTAAATGGCACCCTAATGATGGGAAAATGATGCGCCTCGACAGCCTCAAATGCACAACTTTCAACCTCTTCTACCCTGTTGTTAGCTGACGGGGCTCTGACTACCGGCTGATAAATCTCCACTGTCAACATGAGGTTGTGTGCAGCTAAATCCCTCAGTAATCAATTTCAATGTATTTTTAATAAAAAGTATTTTACTGAATAAATAAAATAATAATTTGGGACTATTTGTGCGTTAACAAATGTTAAACTTAAATTTTTTTTTAAAGAGAAGTAACACTTATCAGGCAATGAATGCCTACTACTATTACCAGGTGTTACCTTCTTAGGAAAGGGATAGTGATAGAAAGACAGGTGGTGAAGGAAGAGGTAGAGGAAAGCTTCATTCTTTTACAACTCTGCTTTTTTGCACATTTTTATTAATGCAGTGTTGCAGCTCCTCTGGTGTTAAATGAGGCGTATTAAATTTTTTTGAAGCAATTAGTAGCAATTTTTTATTGGTTATTCGCCGATGATTCCGCTACATAGCGAAGGAGGGCGCTCTGATGTTACATTAGGATTAGTATCTGCTGAAGCCGGTATAGTTCAGTGACCAGTGACTATGCCTTCATCACTTCAGAAAAATGCTTGGTGTTGTTATTTAATGACTGTTGTATAGCAGGCTCGAACCCAGGACCTTCGGTTTTGTAGTCAACGTGCTAACTACTTCAGCCAACGCCACCCATAAAAAAACACTAATTATTGACTTGATAAAAAATACTTGTGTGGCATTACTCTATTCTCGAAAAGCTGTTGTTGTTATTTACATTTATTTTCTTTACATACTTTTTACAACTACAATTCGAGCTGAAAAAAGTCAGCCAATGTAGTAAAGTAAGAAAGTAAAAACATGTTGATTATTGAGTTCTTGTTTTAACTTTGTTATTTGTTAAGCTTGTCATTTGCTCAAATGAAAGTTTAACATAATAACTCTAGTTGTTCTAAGAAATTTTTGGGTAAGGGTTCCCCTGATGATCTGCATTAGCAGCAGTGCAATGCGCATAGGATCCAGCTAAACCCCTCAATAATAAATTAAAATAAATTAAATTCATTTACACAAACAAAAAACAAAATTTAATGCCACGGTGGCTGTCAAGCAACCAAAACCAATGATAAGCCAAGTGTTGCATTTTCTAGCAGTGGAATTTGAACATAAAAGGAAGGAAATACACAATACACAGCTCTTGGAATTAATTTTCTAAAGCTCATAATATTGTGCAAATTTAACATCAGCTAGCAAAGACTCTCACAATGCAGACAATTGCATTAAAATGTGGTGTCACATACCCCACACTTAATAACATTTAGCAAAGACACACTCCCTAAAGATAATTGCACAAAGACGTAATGTCACAACTCCGTAGTGTCACAAATCTTTATTTTTAATATCCGTTAGCAAAGACTCACACCCTTAAGACCATAGATTTGAGACGTAATATCACAATTCATCAGTGTCCCAATTCGTTAAGGGAAGGCATTTTGCGTGATTGTACATATCTTGAAACGGAATATGTATATATTGGTACAAATATCGAATACAATACATTTTAAACGATTTCAAAAAGCATTATTCTGTCCATTTAAAAACTTTTTGCTTGTTTTGTTCTAATGAAAATTATATGGAATTAGATTGACTGCACTAGAATAAAGTTCGGATTTTTCCACAAAGAAAAGCTTTCCTTGCGGATTATTGGTACTTGGATGACTTGGCATACACAATATAATATATATGTATATATATACATATATATATATATATCTGTATGTGGATGTATGATGAGATAAAACTACACAAATAAATTAATTAAATTGGACTCGTAACACGGAAGGAAATATACAATTCTTGGAACACATTTTATATGCTAACACGCAAATTTAATTAGTTCTAGCAAAGACTCACATCCTAACGCCAGTTGCATTTAGTACGTGGCACCAATTCCTTAAGTGAAGTCATTTTGTTGTGACGTATAACGCAGACTTTTATAAAAGATGGCACCAATTTCAAATACAATTTATTTAAGGTGTCTTTACATGGTAATACAATGTACATATTACGACATGCCAAAAAATCTTATCATGTACACGCATAATGTATCGAGTAGGAAAGAATACGGATAGAAAATTTGACAAGCGGTCGGTAAATGTTTATTTTCTAAACCATTTTAGAAACTTAAGTATTCTAATCACACCAGAGGTGTATTTTAAAGTAAACATTGGCAGCATTAATGGTATTTATTATTTTACAAAAACCACCAATATCAACTCAGGATATTTTAATGTTGTTTTTGTAAATATTGTACAACTGCAACAACTCTTTAAAAGATTACAAATGCATTTAAATAATTTGAATTATATTGAAATACAATTTCTTAACACGAAGAAGAATATTCACGAAGCGTACGAACTTAATTCCACGGCGGCTGTCAAGTAAGAAAAATCTAAGCAGGAACAAGGTTGTATTACCTGGCAGTGTTTAATGAACAAAAAAGGAAAGAAATTTGCAACTCTAAGAAACCACTTCTAAAGCTCCTACGCAAGTTTAATACCATCTAGCAAGGACTCAAACCATAAAGGCAATTGCATTAATACGAGTCACTAATTTTTTAGGTGAAAACTTTTTTTTTTTTAACTAACGCAGGTAATTAAAACAAGATGGTATCAGTGTCGGATACAATATGTTTTATACGATTTTAAATAGCATGAATCTGTCACATATCAAACTTCTTTTGTATTTCTTCTGTCTAATAATTTATATGAAATTTGACAACTGTCATCGTTGCCAATAGAATGTAGTTCGAATTTTTTTCACATAGAAAAGCTTCTTTTCCAAAAAATTTAAAACCCAGTCGGAAGTAACATAGATCAATCATATCTATATTTCATGGAATTACTGAACGACATTAATGTAATCATATCAAATTAAAGAAATAATTCATTAAATTATCTATTAATATGTACATAATTGAGTTACTTATATCTTCATAGTAAAGATTAATAGTTATCATAAAAAAATTTTTAAAACATGAGAAAACCATCTATAATAATTTTAACACAATTTTCTTCTCTGACATAACAAAACAACAACTTGTTGGGCAACACTAAAATCACACCATATAAAAACAGCATTAATACATGCACACACACATACCTGTTCTAATGCACTTTGGCTACAAAATGATTTGCAGCTTGCAGATTTTTCTACAGTTGCCGGAATTTGAACCCGAAAAATTTAATTTATACACATTAAATACACTTCATTAACACTTTAAAATATCACATATGCATTTATTTAATTTGGATTATATTAAAATAAAATTTATTAACACGAAGAAGAATATTCACGAAGAGCACGAAGTTAATTCCACGGCGTCTGTCAGATAACTAAAACCAGGAACATGGTTGCATTTTATAGCAGTGGTTAATGAGCAAAAAAGGAAGAAAATATACAACTCTAAGAAACTTTTTTTAAAGCTCCTACGCAAGTTTAATACGAACAAGCAAAGAGCTTTCTAAGCAATAAATTTGAAGGCATGATTTTTTTTTGTAGTATAAAGTAAATGAGAATGAACATACATACATACATACAAACATACATACATACATAAATAGGCATTTACGTTTATGGAAAAAGTACACAAAGAAAATCCTTTTATTTATACAATCTGTTCAGTTATAATTCTTGTATGTAAAAAATAAATATGCATGTACATATGTATATACTTGTAAATATGTACAATGTAAATATGTATGTGTATATAACTTTTGAATTGATAAAATATATTGATGTACTTAATGTACATATATTACTTTTGAAGTACATAGTATATTAAATTAATGGAATGAACTTTAAATTATAAAGTAATTATTAATGAATAGGTGCATACACATCCATACATATACATACATACATATATTCTTCAATTATTTGTATCTGTATATTCTTACTAACTCTCTTATCAAAAAATCTTTAAAATTAAATAAATGTACAATGATTATGTTAAACATAATCTAACACAGCAAATGGAAGTGCCGATTAAATTACACGAATCACATTATTTTTTCGCGAACACACACACATACCTGTTCTGATGCATTTTGGCCAGAAGATGACTTGCGAGTTGACAATCCTTCAACAATTACCAGGAGCTGAACCCGATAAAATCTATATATCTGTACACTACATTAACACTTTAAATGATTATTTATTTATTTTCTATTATATTGAAATTAGATTTCTTAGCACGAAGAAAAACTTTCGCAAACGCTTCGAACTTAATTCCACGGCGGCTGTCAAATAACTAAAACCGCAGCAGGAACAAAGTTGCATTTTCTAGCAGTGGAATGTGAACAGAAAAGGAAGGAAATTGCAACTCTAGCAATTTCCAAATGCTCGTGTCCCAACTTACGCTGCAGCCATACGTTCAATAAACCGCTTTCAATTTCATCACACATACTGTGTGTCAAAATTACTTAAAATTGAAAGCTGTGACACAAAAGGCCATGTCAGATACTACTTTTTCTTCGCGTTGCGTTGAAGATTCGCTTTGACATCTAAGCCACATGTAGTACTTTTAACGCAAAGCGAAGCGAAAAATTAAACAACTCTCAACTTTTGCGTGCTTTGACAATCAGTTAATATAATTATCTTAATTTGTTTGGCTCAATTCGCATGTAAATATGAGATTTTATGAAATTTACATAAAAAACGAGTTAGTGGCATCAAAGTAATCGAATTGTGCTGTATTTTATGCATTTAGCAAAGCAGTAAAACAAAAAGTGAGTGTTGCCAAAGTTTATATTGTGTCATACACATTTTGCTTCACTCTTTTCTGCCAATACTAGAAACGTCACGCAAAATGTTGACACCGGCTAAATTGATAATCAATTTTATTTTTTTAATGCCCCCGACCAAGAAACAACTCAAATTTGTAGCTTCAATCATTGTGTGCTGTGACCAGCTATTCAAATTGAAAGTTAAATTTCCATATTAATGGATAGGGGAATTTGAAAGCAATCTTGCTTTCAATTAAAAAAGTTTGATTATGTTAGTAAGAAAAGTGTGAGTGTATTGCAAATTGAATGGAATTGAAAGGCAAAAATTGAACGTGTGGCTCCCAAATTAGTACTAGCTTCCAAGCGCTGGCATGCATGCATTAGATGCAACTCTGCGATTTTCACAAAGTAATTTTCAATAAGTTCTTCGTTATAAACGTATAAACTTTAATCAACTGATGAGCACTCTCGCTTATAGGATTACCAGTTTGATACGGTTTGACACTGACAGAATAATATTATATCATACATTCATATATGTATCAGAGACCTGTATGATTACGAATTAAACGCATTAGGCCGTTTGATTTTCGAAAAATTAATTTTGAGCTTACACTTAAAATTAAAAGAAATTAAAGATACAAAAGGCCGTGATACACTATCATACAAAGTCGTGCGATCTACGAAAAAATACAACCCTGGTATGATGGAGTTTATGAAAATTTTCAAAAGACAATAACAATTCATCACACCAGGGTTGCACTTTTTCGTAGATCGCACGACTTTGTATGATAGTGTATCACGGCCTTAATGCATGATTCATATTCACGAGCCTGTTATTAATAAATGCATGTCACTACTTGTATGCTTGTTTATTTATATGATTAATAAAATCATAACGTTTTGAAAACTTCTTAAGAACACTTATTCTTACTAAGTCGTCTTAACTCATTATGTAAAATTTTCTTAAAACACTTTCATTAACTTTAGATTTCATCTGTGAGCAATTTAATTAGTATACAAAACAATCAACTATAATTTTTGCAAATGGTACTTAAAAAACCAAAGTTAGTTAATGACAGTCAGCTGGTAGAAAGTTAACACTGCAAGCAATATCATTAGCTTAACTCGTAAAATACAATGTGCCAAAGACAAGACAAAGTGTACTCGCAGAATACTTAGGCCGCATGGATCCATCCCATTAAAAGTGTGAGGCTTTAATAGGGGTCTCCATTAGCCATTAATATGGTATCAGCATCATGTCGGACACCGCATGTGGGTAATGCAGACCACTCATGTCCATGTTTTGCCCATGCTCTGACATCGATGCCCTAACATATGGCTCAGCATAAATTGTCGCCATGATGTTGGCCATCATATGAACTATCCTCACAAAAAAAAAACGTAGCGTCTATACCTGATATAATATCAAATACATATATTTCTATCAGCAAACGTCAAACTTCATAGCAGAGAGAATTGCATTACGAGTGGCCTGCAATATTAGTATTATAGCAATATTATATCAGATATTATAGTATTGTTTTCATAATATATATTTAGAAAACGATATTATGATAAGAACTGTCAAAGAACGTACACATACAATACGAGAAGAGAATTTTTTGTATTAAAATGAAAATGAATATTGTTTGCTAAAAAAATGCGAAAATGATTTAGTTATACACGATATATTATAAAACACACAGTACTATTAAAATAAACGAAGATGTGCACTGCACGACTGCCTGATAATTGTAAAATAATATGATATTTACAAGAGTACGCCTTGATTCACGTTCTACTGCTAAAAAATACAACCTTGTTTGCACTAAACTTTCTATTGTTTAATAGCCGCCGTGGAATTAAGTTCGTGCATTTCGCGTATGTTCCTCTTCGTGTTAATAAATTTTTATGAAGTATAGTACAATTTAAATAAGTAATACTTTAAAGTGTTAAAAGAGTGTATTTAATGTGCGTTAATTAAATTTATTGGGTTCAGCTGCCGGTAACTCTAGAAAGATCTGCAGTTTGCAAATAATTTTGTAGCCAAAATGCATTAGAACAGGTATGTGTGTGTATGTAAGTATATAATAATATTGTAGTTTGTGTGGTGTGATTTTAGCGGGGCCCAACAAGTTGCTGTTTTATTATGTTAAAGAGAAGTGTTGAAATTGTTTTAGTTTTTTTCTATTTTGAAGTTTTTCTTATCATATTTAGCAAAATTATGCAGATATTAGTAACTAATTAAAATAATAATTTTACTATCATATAAAAATTCGAATGAAATCTAAATGTATACACAAGAACTCTAAAGGTTCAGTTAGCCTACTGTAATGGAATATAACCGCAACGGTAGGAAACAGCTGATCGGTATTGTTACGTGAAAAGTAATGGAAATATTTATAGAGATGTAACCAGAATGCAAGAATCTGTACATTATTTTTCACACAACAATAACGATCAATTGTTTCCTACCGTTGCAGTTACATTCCATAACAGTCCGCTAACTCAGCTTTAACTCATCAATTTGAATATCTAAATATAAATTTATATGTCTACATATGTACATACATGCATACACATTTAATTTGTATTCCCAGAGATCTAAGTTTGAATGTTTTGCAAAGAAAGCTTTTCTTCGTGCAAAAATCCGAACTACATTCCATTTCAGTCAATCGATTGGCAATGATATCATATTGTCAAATTCCATATAAAATATTAAACAGAACTTGCCAATCAATAGTTTGGAATTTGACATAGTGAAGATTTTTCAAATCAGCATTTGTACAGCATTTTATATGCGACACTGATACCATCTTCTTAAGCGCCAACGTTATTTGTCTACAGGGTGTTTTTTTAGAGGTATAGAACTTCGAATTGAAATAAAACACAAGAAAATCGTTTTAATGTCCATCAATTTGGCTTTATTGGAAGGATAATTTTATGCCATTAACGTTTAAATATGATTTCGGGCATGTGGCCGCCGCGGCTGGCTCGAATAAAGCCAATTCTACAGGTCCAATTTTCAACCACTTTTTCGAGCATATGGGGCCGTATGTTGGCAATAACGCCACGAATGTTGGCTTCCAAGTCCCCTAACGTTTCTGGTTTGTTGGCGTAGACGAGCGACTTCACATATCCCCAAAGAAAATAATCCAATGGTGTCAAATCACACGATCTTGGTGGCCAATTGACAGGTCCATTCCGCGAAATTATGCGCTCATCGAATGTTTCCTTCAATAAATCGATTGTTACGTGCGCTGTGTGGCATGTAGCGCCGTCTTGTTGGAACCACAACTCATCCACATTCATGCCATCCAATTCGGGAACAAAATAGTCGGTTATCATGGCTCTATACCGGTCTCCATTAACGGTAACTGACTCTCCAGCATTATTTCGGAAGAAGTATGGCCCAATGACTCCACCAGCCCATAGAGCACACCAAACAGTCAGTTTTTGTGGATGTAATGGCGTCTCAAGGGTCTCATGTGGATTCTCTTCACTCCAAATGCGGCAATTTTGCTTGTTGACGTAGCCATTCAACCAAAAATGAGCCTCATCACTGAACAAAATTTTGCGATGAAAATCAGCATCGAGATCAATCTCATTTTCGACCCATACACCAAAATCACGACGCATTGTATGGTCTCGCGGCTTTAATTCTTGCACAAGCTAGATCTTGTAAGGTCGCAAGCCAAGATCTTTGCGCAAAATCTTCCATAAAGTTGATGGACAAAGCTCCAATTGCTATGCACTGTGGCGAATCGATTCATTCGGTTCCTCTTCAACACTTTGCTCTACAGCGGCAATTGTTTCTTCGGTGCGCACTGTTCGACGTCTCTGCGGATGCGTATTATCACATAGAGTAAACGTAGTGCGAAAACGATCCATGGTTAACCGAATTAATTGCTCTGATGGACGATTATGTCGGCCATAAAATGGACGGAGCTTGCGGTAAACTTCGCGAACTGAACCATTATTTTCGAAATAAATTTGCACGATTTGCAAGCGTTGTTCTTTTGTCAACCTGTTCATGATATAATGGCAAACCAAACTAAATATTAATCACTTGACAGCTGACAAAATGGCCGCCAGTTAAAAAAGTGATGCCAACTTAAAGTTCTATACCTCAATAAAAAACAACCAATATTTGTCAAAGTTTAATCCACAAACAAAAAAATGCTGTGATTAACCCTTAGAGGCTCAGGGATTTTTTGGAGCTAACTGGTACAACTAGGTCTACACATACCTGTATAGGGTTTGTATGATAATACATAGGAAGGTGTCCTTAAAGTGTATGTAAATGTATTTATTGATAGGAAACGGGCAATCTGAACAAAAAAACATATTTGGGGTATTCAAACGGTAGTGTTTAAGTTTAAATGTCACAATATCCTAAGATTTTAAACAAGTTTAAAATATTACTGCTGTGTGAAACTCCTTATATTTTACCCCCATATTCATAAAATTTAAAATGAATTTGAAATGTATTTTATTTCAAATTTTTCATTCAAAATTTTCTTATATCTATAGGTATTTGTAAGTAATTTTAGGGCTTTTTGCAATTTATCGCGAATTTTTGCAATGAAAGTGATTGTTCCCAATTCTTTGTTTTTTTGGCAGTTTTAAAAATTGTTTAATCAGTATCAGACTTTGATATCTTTTTATGTTACCAAGTTTTTGCGAATTTTTTAAAATTTTTGCTAATTTTTCCAAATTTTTTGCATTCCTTACAATTTTTGCGTTTTTTTAATTTAGTTTTAAGGTTTTTTTAATTAAACAATTTTTCGCGAATTTTTGCAATTTTTTGCACATGAGGTTATTTTTGATTCTTAAAATACACTGAGCTTGCTCTTTAAGGCCGTGATACACTATCATACAAAGTCGTGCGAAATACGAAAAAGTACAACCCTGGTGGGATGAATTGTTATTGTCTTTTGAAAATTTTCATAAAATCCATCATACCAGGGTTGTATTTTTTCGTAGATCGCACGATCGTGCGATTTTTGAGAAAATACAGCCCTGGTATGATGGAGTCTATGAACATTTGCAAAAGACAAAAACAATTCATCAGATCAGGGTTGTATTTTTTCGTAGATCGCGCGATTGTGTAGGATAGTGAATCATGGCCTTTAACAGTATTTGCAGTTTTAGAAATTTTTTGAAAATATTCGCAATACATTTTTTAAAGTTTTCGCGATTCATGTATATGCTGTAAGCCTATTCTCGAGTTATTGCTTTTTTTTAGAAGCCATGGGTGGACACGTTTCTAATATGTCAAACAAGAAAGTTATGCACATGTTAATACGCAAAAGATCTGTACAGAGAGATCTGGCTAAACCTCCTAGGGTTAAGGAATAAATGTCACGTTTCAATGCAACTGCTTTCTGGTTTGAGTATTTGCTAGATTTTATTAAATTTGCATATGAGCTTTATAAAATGTTTTTCTAGAGTTGCATATTTCCTTCCTTTTTTGTACATTGACCATTGCTATAAAATGCAACCTTGTTCCTGCTGCGGTTTTAGTTGTTTGACAGCCGCCGTGGAATTAAGTTCGTACCTTTCGCGAAAGTTCTTCTTCGTGTTAATAAATTTTATTTCTATATAATCGGAATTAAATAAATAATCCTTTAAAGTGTTAATGTAGTGCATTTAGTGTACAGATATTTAAAATTTATGGGGTTCAGCTGCTGGTGATTGAAGAAAGATTATCAACTCGCAAGTCATCTTGCCAAACTGCATTAGAACAGGTACATACATATATATGTGTGTGGGTTCGTATAAAAATAATGTGATTTGTGTAATTTAATCGGGGTTCAACAAGTTGCAATTTCATTTACTATGTTCGATTATGTTTAATAAGATCATTGTAAATTTTTTTTTTAATTTTAAAGATTTTTTGTTAGGAGATTTAGTAAAAATATACAGACACAAATAATGAAAGAAAACATGTATGTACATAGTATATGTATTTATATGTATACACATATTCATAAATAATTGAAAAGTTCATTAATTAAAATTAAAAATTAAATTAAATTAATTAATTATAAAATTAAATTAAATTAAAAGTCCATTAATTTCATATACTATGTATTTCAAAAGTAATATACATACATATGTACATTAAATACATCAATATGTTTTACCAATTCAAAAGTTATAGACACATACATATTTACATTGTACATATCTATTTATGAGTGCAAAAAGTACATATGTAAGTACAAACATATGTACATGCATATGTAGGTTTTACATACAAAAATTATAACTGATCAGATTGTATACATAAAAGGATTTTGTTTGTGTACTTTTTCCATAAACATACATGCCTATTTATGTATATATGTATGTATGTATGTTCATTCCTATTTACTTTTTAATACAAAAAAACATGCCTGCCAAATTTATTGCTAGGAAAGCTATTCTTTGCTTGTTCGTATTAAACTTGCGTAGGAGCTTTAACAAAAAGTTTCTTAGAGTTGTATATTTTCCTCCTTTTTTGCTCATTAACCACTGCTATAATATGCAACCATGTTTCTTGTTTTAGTTATCTGACAGACGCCGTGGAATTAAGTTCGTACTCTTCGTGAATATTCTTCTTCGTGTTAATAAATTTTATTTTAATAAAATCCAAATTAAATAAATGCATATGTGATATTTTAAAGTGATAATGAAGTGCATTTAATGTGTGTAAATTAAATTTTTCGGGTTCAGATTCCGGCAAGCGTAGAAAAATCTGCAACTTGCAAATCATTTTGTGGCCAAGTGCATTGGAACAGGTATGTGTGTGTATGCATGTAATACGATTGTATTTGGGTGGTGTGATTTTAGCGTTGCCCAACAAGTTGTTGTTTTGTTGTTTTAGAGAAGAAAATTAGGTTTATGATATGTTTCCACTGCGAGTTTAATCCCATGCTTCGCTTTCTGAATCATATTTATTAATCATGCTGTTTACACTGCGCATCGTACTTCGTTTTAGCATTTTTTACATATACAGAAGTGCTTTTAGTTTATTTTTATTTGTTTACAAATACAGACATATACCTATTTTGTTTTAATAGATAGTTTAGATAACCTGGCAATAATCTGCGATAAAAGTTAGAGAAGATACCAATTTTACGTGCTTCGCAATTGGTTTCATGTTGAAATAACGTCATTCGCTGTCATAATTTTGTATGGCGAAGCAAGTTGCTTCACTCATGATTGGGGTGTGAAGCATGAATAGAGAGCGAAGCACGTATAGTGGAAACATACTATAAAATTGTTATAGTTTTCTCATATTTTGAAGTTTTTTTATATGATATTCAGCTTGTGTAATTATGTACATTCATTTAGCAATTATAATGATTTATAAATGTGAGTGACGTACTTTTTTCCGACGGAAATTGAAATAATTTGCAAAGATCGCTTTCTCTCTAGAATAGTGCGAACTTCATTCTATTCGGAACGATGGCATTTGTCAAATTCCATATAAAATTTGAAAAGGAAAAAAATACAAAAGAAGGTTGGATTGTGACATATTGATGCTATTGCATATCGTATAAAACTTATTGTATGCGACATAACTGCCATCTTGTTTTAATTTCCTGCCTTATTTATCAAAAAATGTCTTTACTTAATGAATTGTTGATACGTATTTAGGCAACCGCCTTCATGGTTTGAGTCTTTGTTAGATCTTATTAAAGTTGTGTATGAGCTTTTTATAATGGTTTCGTAGAGTTGCATATTTCCTTCCATTTTTGTTCATTAACCACTGCTATAAAATACAACCTTGTTCCTGCTCTGGTTTTTGTTAATTGACAGCCGCCGTGGAATTAAGTATGTAACCTTCGTGAATATTCCTCTTCGTGTTAAGAATTTTAATTTTGTATAATCCAAATTAAATAACTGGTGATTTAAAGTATTAGTAGAGTGTATTTAATGTGTATAAATTAAACTTATCGAGTTCAGCTTCCGGTAACTGAGAAAGATTTTAAACTGGCAAATCACTTTATAGCCAAAGTGCTTTAGAACAGGTATGCATGTAATAAAATTGTATATTTTGTGGTGTGCTGATAGCCGGGCACAACAAGTTGCTGTTTTGTTATGCTAGTGAAAAAAATTGTGTTGTGTTATAAACACAACTGGGACGATCGACTAGTGTTTCGTTACGTATGTTCGTCTTAGGGAAATAGACTCAATTAGTACGTTGGACGAAAGTTGACGTGTGAGCAACACACTTGCAATAGGCTTATTTCTATTTCTTACGTTGTCGAACGAAGACAACATGTTTCCGGATGTAGAAGACACATTTAACAATAACAAAGTTAATGATATTCAAGGATTTTAAAATTATTATAATATAAGTCTTAATAGGGAAATGAAATGAAAATTAACACAATAATTCGCACAACAATTTTAATTAAACTTTTAAAATTATATTGCATATTTTGCCAGAATTTAATGGCAAACAATAAAGAAGTTTTCAAATTGTGAATTGACACTAAATAATACGCCTCCCTTTTCGGTTTTTGAATTGAAAAAGTTTATGAAGTAAGTTAATTACTTCGAAAAGTTTTATAGTTAAGGACTTTAAAGACCATTACGTGGTAACATGTTAATTATTTTAGACATGTAATGACTGAAAAACTATTTAATTTTTTTTGGAGTGTTAGTTAATAAGGGCGAGATTAAACAGAACCTGTTAATATAATTTCAATTCTATTGCCTTGTTTAAATTACAAATTGAAATAAAAGAAACTTAAATTAAAACTATTTCTCAACTTTGCAGACATCAAAATAAATCATAAGTTCTTCAATATTATTTTGTTGAACAAAAACTGAAAATAAACCCCTGTACCCTTGCTTACAGGTTATTTTTTTTTTGGCTGCAATAAAACTATCAGAAATTTTATTCTATATAAAATTTCAACAAACAATAAAAACTTATGGAAAATGTAATAAATTTCCTTCTTCTAGTTATTCATTTGTGAATACACCAAAAAAACGACGCAGACCAGTTTTAGGAATTGAAGTTGTTTAATTTTATGCTTTGAAGATGTCCTCACTAGGAGTGAATTGAAAATTTAATTCAGTTAAAAAAAATTTTTGATAATAAAATTTATTGCAGATATATTTTTCTATTTTTATTTTAATTTTTGTTTTGTGCTTATTGCTTTAAAAGTTATGTTTGAGAAAAATTTTTTTTTCGTCTGAGAGAAATTTTTTAAAGACAAATAGAAAAACTATAATACTGATTAATGGCTTGGAAAAATGTGCATTACTACTGAACGAACACAAATGTCGTGAGTTAAAAGACCCCAAATGTTAAAAGTTAAGCAGCTTTATTAGTGCTATATAATAAATTGTTGTTGAAAATTGCAAACAAAATTAACTGATTGTAATCAGTTCATTAAAAAAAATCAGCTTTTTGTGCCCTTAAAATTAAAAGTAAATTTAGGGAAAGCTCTTAGTGTAATTTCCAGAAATTTGTTTAAAAGTGTTACCACGCTGTCGAATGTGACCACCCTACACACTGAAAAAGAAAAAAGTCAAAATAAAATGGACTTTCATTTAGTCAATTAGTGTTACTTATCGCACCAAATTGGCCCTATAATTTGTTTTAAGCCATTTGCTCATTATCAAGTTTTTTTTTGCCGCAAACGATTAAAACACTGAAGCAATATTTTAATATGACTAATTTTAGAATGTTGTGCGGTGATGTCTCTTTAAAATGGTTGTGATTTCATCCAAAAATTATTTATATTTACTTTAAAGTAAATTTTAATCCCAATTGCACATGAGATGTTGCACGTGACATTTTTAATCATTATAATTATGTGGTTTCTGTTGGTCTTATTACGAAACAATAAATAAACAAGACTGGTAAAGATGTTTTCATGTTAACAAAAGTATTCAACGTAATTATTTTAACATAATAAGCACAATTTTAAAAAAATATTTATTTTAATTTCTGGTTTTGTAATAATATTTCATCCTCATTAAAATTTGCCATTTTTACTCATCTAAATTGAAATAATTTAAAGGTATGTAGATTTTCTTCTTTAATTTTTTTTAGATTTAACACTTACGACGTCGCACGTGACCAAATTTTTGTATGTTCTACGATGACAAATCTTTTTTAATTTAGTTGTATTTAATATCTCAAAATGTCCGAATAAAAAAAATGGGTTTTTGTGACCTCGCATTCGAATATTTTGAAATGGGTTATATATAAATGATATAATCTATAAAGTTAGCGCCAAAAAATTCCTGCACCTCTAAGGGTTAAACATATTTTATATATTAGAAAGAAAAATATTGGTATAAGAAATCAGTAAAATCTAACAGGATGATTTCAGGGTTAGAAAATTTAAACTTCGTTTGGTATAGAAATTCAACTAAATAAAATTAATTTTTGTTTTCTTCGTCAATTATATAAATGTCACATTTTGGCAAGAAATAAACTAGTATTAAAAATCAGAAAAAATAAAAATATATTTCAAAGCTTGGAAAATTTATTATATTTTTAATTAAACATATTTTACATTTTAGGCAAATCTTTACTCAATATTTTTTTTAGTTGTATTCAATTTTGATATAAAAATCTAATTTAACCATGAACATGGGCACTCATTAGTCTAATGTATGTAAAAACTAATTTTGTGTGAAATTTTTTTTTTTAATTTTTTAATGATAAATCGTATATCTAAAATATATTGTTACTTTAATAGTGCAAAATATTTTATATTCTTTCATATTTTATTTTGTAAAAGACAAAAGAATAGATACTTACTTTCTTTCAAGACTATTTGATAGACATCACGCTAACTAAGCTATCGAATATCAATTGAAACAATAGAACATAAAATAACAAACAATGAGCTCTTGTCAATAATGTCATACCAATAAAGCCACAAAATGACTAAGAATAAAACAGTTGTGTGCTTATGTGTCGTGCCCATGTCTGCCCCATTTGGCCAGAATGAAACAAAAGCAGCCATTAGCTCATGGTCAATTTCAACTTTATTGATATAAAATGCCCAACAGCCAAAGTGTTGAATTGAACATTTAGTTAAGCAACAAAAATAAATATAAAAGCAAAACTAAGGCATCGAAATGTCTCAGCAATTACCGCAATAGTGTTAGCACTCTTTGAGTCACGCTTAGATGGAGAGAAAATATGTAGAAACAAATAAAATGTTGTTTCTTTGTAAAAAAGCTTTTTTTTTTGTTGGATACACTACGAGTATTTTAATTTAATTAATTTATTGCATGACTTAATCATTTTCTTATATTGGAAAAAAAATTCTTAGTTTATTTTTCAATAAATTTTTGCTTAATTTTTAAATAATATTTAATGCAAATATTAATTTCTTCAATTATTAAATTAAAACGAATAAAACGAAAACGATTTCGACTTATTCTGCTTAGACATTAAGAAATTCTCAATTATTTTATCGTTACTTTTGTATAAAAGCACTAGCTAGCATCTTTCTCCGACTTCGTTCGCACTCAAAACGAAACTCAAAATTGTGTAAATAATAAAAATAAGAAATTAATATCAAACTAACTTGACAGACCAACTTAAATTACGACGCAAAGAGCAACGTAATTTAGCGCTTAGCTCTTGAGCTGAAATGAGCAATTTAAATTAGAGCGTTAACGTTGCGCCTGAAACAGTAATGTTCACTCACTTTGATTAACAAAAAACTCTAAATAGAAATAAGATATAAAAATGAAAATGCTTAATTGACCTGAAAGTAGCTAAAGTTACATTACTTAACACAATTAACAGTACTTTTGCAGCCAACTTCACTTCTTTACGCACTGTCAAAACTGGATTTTCCAATTGCAAAGTCCCAATTTACATTTGAGACATTTCTTGGCGGTCATTTTTTCAATTCTCTTTTGTTCTTGCCCGAAGCTTTTACAAATTGATATTTTTACAGACAGAAATTTTGTAGTTTGTTTACTTCTTTTTCGCGTTTGCTACTAATACACATACACATACATAACATATGCCTTGAAAATACACATACATACAGCCGCTGAAATGAGAAAAACCATATGAAGCCACAAGAATGAAAAAAATGTCCAGAGGGTCGTGTACTACAAACTCTGCATCTTCGCCCCTTTTTCTACAGACTTCGTCTGTCTGTCTTTCAATTGCTCAAATGTAAAAGGGCACAAAAGGTTAACGCCTCGTTGTTTCGGTTGGCCTCATACATTTTGTATGGGCATGAGACATTTAATTTAGGTTGGCCTGTGACAGTTCTTCAGTATTGTATTATTAGCCAGTAAAAAGTAATTTATATCAAAAATCTTGAATTTGTTTCAAGTATCTTTTTCGTTCCATTACCAACAATACTTGATATTATAAAATTATTTTGTTTTATCTTATCATTATTAAACCATTACTGGGTTAATCATTTGAAAAATCTGAAAACTTTGTTCTCAATAATATTTTTCATTCTGTTACCAAAAACGTGCCTCTGATTGGAATTATAAAGAACTTTGCAGAACAATGCAGGTCCATAATAAGTTAAACCATGCATGTCTCAATACAGCATAAGTATACAAAAATCCAAACACTAAAATCATCACATTTTAAAGTATCCATACAACAAATACTCACTTTAACGAATTAGCGATATAACGAATAGGAAATTTTTAATATCCACTACTTTATATAAGGAATTATTTACTTTTTAGGGCCCACTGTAAAGAATAGTTGAACATAAAAAGAAATTTTGTGTATATTCAAAATAATTAAAAAAATAGTCAATTAAAAATTTAATTGAGGCAATATTGTTTCAAAATATAATTGTTTAAGAATTCAATTTAAATTGTAATTGAGTCAATTAAGGTTTCGCATAAAAATTGAATATCGAAATCTTTCACTTGTATGTGTATAAAAGAAAGTGGAAAGAAAAATAGTTTCAAATGGTTCGGAAGACTGACGATCTCTTCGAAAATTGAAATATCCCGAAAATAAAGAAGCATATTGAATTCAGTAAATGGAGGAGGATCAAAAGCAGAAAAAGTTCTGAAAGTACGCGGAAACTCACTGTATGCTGGCAGATTTAATGGAATTTAATGGAATGAATTCTAAAAGAGTCCCGTGAAAACTGATATTAAGAGATTAATAAGTGGAGACATTTTACATAAAGCTGTAGTAAATTAAACTAGAAGAGGACGCAAACCAAATGGGTTTGTGTTGGAAGATGCTTCCAAAGGGAAAAAATAAGCATCATTGCAGCGCCTCTGGTGTTAAGTAGGCGCATGTCTCTAACATCAGAGCACACTCCTTCGTCTTTATTGTGTAGCAGAATCATCGGCGAAGTAAAATAACCAATGAAATTACTACTAAAAGGAGCTTTGAAAATTTAATGTGCCTCATTGACACGCGAGGCGCTGCAACTCTGCATTATTAAAAACGTGCAAGAAGCAGAGCTATAAAAGAATGCTGCCTCTCTCTACCTCTTCCTTCGCCATCTGTCTTCTCTTTCACTATCCTTTTTCCCAAGGTAATACCTAGTAATAGTAGTAGGCATTCATTGCCTGAGTGTTACTTAAAAAAAAAAAAAGATATTTATTTATCCATTTTATTAGTTGTTTTATTTTGCCGATGATTAATTGCTAGTAATGTCGACGGAGGAGGCTGCTACGATATACATATATACATGCATAGACATAGATGTTGTAATGACTAGGGTCCGGCCAGGGTTTCAACTCGGGCTCTCTAACATCGTCTTTTGCCTTGTAGTTGATGCACTAACTACTGCAGCCCTTTAAGTTGTTATAAACTTCTCTTAATACTAACTGATGGCCTACTAAAAAAATTTAAATAGTTAAATTCAAATATAAAGCCGCAACTTGCAAAATATCTTATAAACACAAATATTTGCCTCATCTGACCAAACCCTTAGATTTATGAAAGAATTTCCTGGTATGAGTACAAGCAACCCATAAAAGCTGTTCAACAAAAGTTAATAATTTATGAACAATAGAATGTTTAAGTCACTACTTTATAGACAATAAAAAAAGCACAAAACTATCAGCAAATATTTTCAAATATTATTTACACACTTTAGCTTTAGGCACTAGACAGAGGACGGCAGTTAGCAAGGAAAGGGTAAAGGATTGTTTTCCATTGAACACTACAAATAGCAAAAAGGGAGAATAACTGAATTTATGGTAAAAAATACCTTGGCAAAGTAGACAAGACACAAACTAAGAATTATAGTAAAGAAAATAAAATAAAACCAAACCATATCTAATGAAATATGAATGATTGTCACTTGAATAATAGACTTCAGCTAAAATGATTGTAATGAATATTAGTAAATTTTTAGCAAATATGTATAAGAATGCTATGAATTGCTTTTTTATTGAATCAAGTAATTTCAGGTGTAATTTGAAAAGGAATGATATTCTTCAATACGACAAGTCCAATATGCGGTGCAAGTGGAAATGAATTTGTGTTAATATAGAAATTTTTGTTTAAAATGTTGCTCCTCTGAAAAGTCAAGCCTTTGTCATGTAACGTCACCAATCTCATTATCACCAGCTCATTACGCTCTACAACAATATGCTTAAAAGTATATAAAATATAAGTTGTTCTTTGAAAAACAGGCTACGTCACCAAGAAACGCAACGTGACAAACGGCGAACTTTTCAATGGAAATGCCCATATATGTATATAAATATTCAAGATTCCTTTTTTATACCCTTCACCGAAAATAGGTTTGTCATTCCGTGTGTAATTTCCACAATATTAATATGTGACCCATAAAGTATATATTCTGGGTCTTTGTAAATAGGGAAGGACGAATAAGCGAAGTCCGTCTGTCTGTAGGTGAAATCGGTTTTCCGAAGCTCCCAGAAAAGCTAACGGTTTCGGTCTTCGACCGATGTGTCAGAAATGGTCAGACAAAAGTAACTAACCAAAACTAATTTTAGTTTTTTTTTTGTTAAATAAACCTATTTTACATGTTAGTAAGAGTAAAATTAGTATTAAAAATCAAAGAGATGATTCCAGGGTTGGAACATTTGAATTTTTTTTTTGGTATATAAAAGTAACCAACAAACAATAAACAATAATTTGTTTTCTTTTTCTATATAAATTATACATATTTTAAGTTTTTAAAAGAAATATTTTTTTTATAAAAAAAATCAGAAAAATCTGAAAGAACGATTCCAGGGTTGGCAAATTTGCACTTTTTGCGGTATTTGTTTTATTTTTCTTTAGAAAATACATTTATGTTTTAGAGAGAAATAGTTAGGTATAAAAAATTAGAAAAATTAAAAACACAGCTCTAGAGCTGGAAAATTAAATTTTTTGGTAACTTATTAAAACAATTTTTTTTATTATTTCTTATTATAATTTTTTGTTTAATTAAACATATTTTATATTTTAGAAAGAAATAATTGTGTATTAAAAATTAGAGTAATGAAACATATGATTCCAGGGCTGGAAACTTGATTTTTTTTTGGTAAAAAAGTAACTATGTAAAGCTATTTTAGGAAGAAATTTACTCAAGAGTTTTTGTTATATTTATTAAACTTTAATATGAAAATCTTATTTACTAATGGGTGGGGGCTCATTAGTATTAAGAAGCTTATAATGCTCTGAGCATAAATATGTTTCGATTCGATGGTCATGCGTTGACAGCTTGCAAAAAGTTCTTATTAATTTTTGTTTATGAAGATAACATAAAATTTATCGCTAAAGAACACTCATTTCAGACAGTTCCTTTCCCAAAGTATGTTTCTTTCTATTGAACAAAAAGGAAAAAATTCTTTAGTTATAAATAGTTTGCACAATATTGCGATATGAGTAAACGTGCGACATTGGCAATTTTTCATATTAATATTTTCATATTAAATACCAGCAAAAATGAAAAAGTTAGCTTAGTTGGTATGGAATTGTTTTAGCATTATTAGCATTATTTTAGCATTAAATAATTAATTTTTTGGTGTTGGTATCTATATGGTAAAGGCTGGCAAAATCTCTTTAACTAATGTTTATATACAAATGGTAATTTCCATGAGAAAGTTCAGTTTTTTGTCGCGTGCGACAGCAAGCTTATATTTCGGAACAATGTTACTCGGTTTTGCTTAAAATTTAACCTAATGTACAAATATAAAGAAGCAACAAAAAAACTTTCGTTTTCTTTGAAAAACAAACATATTTGTTTGGTGTCGCACGCTACAAAATGTTGACATTCCTGTGGAAATGCCAATATGCAGAAAATTGTTTTGTCGAAAAATGCCCATATAATACTCATTATAAATTTCGCTAGAAAATACATGATAAATTTTTTCACCAAACAAATTGAGCCTTATTTTCGATTTTATCGTAAGCAACTAAAATTAAATTTTTCAGGAGAAGGTTTTGTTTTAATATTCAAACTTGTTTTACATACGTAAATGGTCGCTTACGATGAAATTTTACAGCCCGTATCTTAAAAGTTATCAACAATTTTTGGGATTTTGATAATTATAAACTATGGGAAGGCCCATAAAATTTTAATTTCAATTGAAAAGTATATTTTCGATAACATGTCGCTTACGCTAAATTCAAAAATAAGGTTCGATATGTACATATGTATGTATTCCATATACGTATAAATTTACATAATCAAGTGTTGCATGAATTTACCAGTTTGTTTTCCTTTTTGCCAACAGGAGCCGCATGAAAACTAACCAGCTCGAAAATGTTTTAGAGATTCATCCACCGTCATCTCTTCAATGCCACTTTTTTTTTCTAATTTTATGGAATTTTATAACAAACCTCTTGAGGTAAGTCGAATATTATTTAAATTCTAACAATTTTATACTAAATAACTTAAGGAATATAAGAAATATCAAAGTATAGTTATTTGACATTCAGTCTAGTTATATGAATTTCGTTCCTGCTTATGGAAGCCAAAGTTTTCGTTTCCTTATACTAAGACGCTTAGTACATTATTGAGAAGCACAACATACAAACATAATAAGTTTAAAAGAAGCAAACAAAAATCTTTACAAAACACGCATCTTCAATTTTGCAATTTGTTATTTTTCACAACCTTTTTACAAATAATTGCCGACTTTTATTGCTTAAAATATTTTATTTTGCCTCTGAGTACCTATTTCGCGACATTAAGACCTCATTGAAAACTCGAATTTTTTAAAGCAAATTTGTCCGAAACCTTCAAACCTCCAGTATGCCAAAGTTTATATTTGTTCAGCTCTGCTTTGACAAAGAATTATTTCTTTAACTAAACTGCTAACAAAACGGTCAACTACAAAAAACAAAATTACTCAGTTAACTTTTATATACTTTACAATATTAATGCTGGAAGAAATGTCTGTTTAATGATGACTTTGATGGTTTTTAACATTTTATGCCACCTATTAAATGAACATTACAAGTGCAATTTATATGGAGACAGGATATTGATATTCTTTGTTTAACTTGTCATCAAAAAGTCCGGCTGTTTGTTAACGATAGGGAAGGGAACTCCCTTCAACAACAAAGGAAAGCATATAAACTCTTTCTCACACATGTTCAATTGCAGGCAGTCATTTTCATTCGATATTAAATGAAATTTCTTGTTTGTATGTTTGTAGATATGTAATTGTATATGTAGTATTTTTCTCGGTATTTTTGTTCGAGTCAATAATGACATAAAAATGTAAAAGGCATAAATATAAAAAAAAAATTAACTAAAGTAAATAACATATGAAATGTGCATTTATTGTTTGTCAATATATATTTTACCAATTATGGTCACGACATAAAATGTAATAAAATAATTTAAAAGAGAAAAAAAAAGAAAAAACAATCAATGGTTAGAAGTGTCTACAACTATGTACGTCATGATATGAAAAAATTGGCTGACAATAAAAATGACGATTGCAGGAAAAAATTAAAAGTTAATTTTATAATAAACTAGAATTTTCCGGCGACTTCGTTCGCGTTCACAAATAAATTGAATATACCCAAAATGGCGGTTGTTTTGTGACTTTTTAGACACAGATTGATTGTTTAGGAGAGGCAAAAATTTACCCCCTGTCGGTCTCCTGGTCATACTTTTGAAAATAAATAAAGCCTATGCGCATTTTTAGACGCAGATCTATCTATGTTCTAAATTGCATTAAAATCTGTTCTAACGTTTCGGAGGGGCAGACATTTCCCCCTATCGCCCTACTGGTCCTAGTTCAAAAAATCTCATAGCCTTTGTGATTTGTTAGATGCAGATTAAATCGTCAGTAGACTTCAACCACACATTTTGAACAGTCACAAACCTCTTATCTTATGCACAGACTTTCATAAACTATTTGGGAATTCACAAATATTAATATTTTTGAAAATCGCAAAAGAAAAATAAGCATAGTAGGCTTAGTAACTTATAAATAATTTTTATTCGATATGAATCTATTTTATTTTTCTACACCTTTATACAATTAGAAATCCAAAAATAAAATAGATTCATATCGAATAAAAATTATTTGCTGGGTCTTGTATAAGTTACTAAGCCTACTATGCTTATTTTTCTTTTGCGATTTTCAAAAATATTAATATTTGTGAATTCTCAAATAGTTTATGAAAGTCTGTGCATAATATTAGAGGTTTGTGACTGTTCAAAATGTGTGGTTGAAGTCTACTAACGATTTGTTAAAGCAACAATGAAATGCATATAGACATCGCTTAACCACCAGCAAATAAATTTCACTTATAATATAATTATGACAATATGTCGAATAATAAATCTCTTGAATGTTAGATGCAGATCTATCCATAATCTAAGTTTCATTAAAATCGGTATGATTGTTTCGGAGGGCAAGAAATTTCCATTGTATCGCCCTCCTGGTCCTAGTTTTGTGAATCTAAGCCATACAGGGCACCATCCAAACGCATACAAAAAAATTCATTCAAATCGATCCAGCCGCTTAAGGCCGTGATACACTAGCCTACACGATCGTGCGATTTTTGAGAAAATACAGCCCTGGTATGATGGAGTCTATGAACATTTTCAAAAGACAAAAACAATTCATCAGATCAGGGTTGTATTTTTTCGTAGATCGCGCGATTGTGTAGGATAGTGAATCATGGCCTTTAGAAGGAGTTGAGTGATATACACACGTACAGCAGAATTATTTATATAAAGATATTTTTCAAGCTTTTGGTCTTCTCTTTTATATATTTAAAAACATTTATTTTGAACAGTATTAATTTTATAATCGAGGCCCTATGTTCCTTATAGGAACGACGGGAACATTTCTATATGCATATATAATTTTATAATAGGCCTTATAGAGCATTTACACCTGCTTCAAATGTAGCACATTTTAAAAGGAGATGCATTTTGGGTTTGAGGTAGCAATATAATAAAATTGTGATATTCTGTCAGACATTTTTCCGATATTTTTCCCAGGCAAAAAGGTTAGATTTATTGTCCACAATCTCAGATCATTTTTAAGTACGTTTGCTGACCGACTTTGGCTACGAACTCGGTATCATATGTAGAAATGTTCGCTGGGTAGACTTATTTCTAATGTTATTTGGAATAAAGTGTATACGTCGCCACTTTATTATTATTATTGGCCAAAAACTTACGTTTCCTTAATTTTAGCTGAATTATAGAGCAGAATTATGCTTCGCCAGATCTATAATTGAGTTACAAATAAACAGGCAGCGTGATGCAATTATATATGTATTTCCATTGTGATTTTCCTTTTCTACTCTCTTTTCATTTGTACCACCAAACACGAGTAATTTTTTAATACCCCTCATTTACTTTTATTACTTATTTACAAATCCAATAAATTTTTCCAAGAATTATTCTTAGTAAAAACATTGCAGTCGTACTGTCAATTATAATTTTAATGCTTTTAATGTTTTCAAATTAAATTAAGTCATGTTAAATTCTTAAATATAGTTTAGCATTTCTATTGTACATATGTATACATACATATGCATGTATATATGTACTTGCTGCCAATTCATATTCTGCGACAGTTGCAGAACAGTAATATTTTTCTAGCATGTCTAGCAGCAAATAGATAAAAGTGTTTCAACACGCACTAGTTATTTTAATTTTTCAATACACAGTGAATTATGAATGGTAAATAGTGTTGCTCCACAGTTGTGGTAGGATAAAGAGCAACATATTTTGGATGGCTTTCAAACAAAGAAAACTGTGAGTGGTAAACTGTAGTAAGTACATATATATACATACATATATATATCCTGACGTAATAAGGACTTCATTCAAATATTTGCTACAGTTTTATTCTTAATTTTAAATCTTTATCTATATTTTGACCCAGATTCGCTTAGAATAGAGGAAGAGTTTCCTTTTACATACATTAATACTGAAAGGACATTAGAGGTTTTAGACAAAAGGATACTACGTATAAAAATGTTATTTAAGAATATTTTCGTTTAAAAATTCTAATTACGTGGAAGTTGATATAATTGTATACACTTAAAGAAAACCCATCATTCAGAGAGTGAAATTCTTCATTAAATCAATGAAATTTGTCATCGAAAGTCAGCTTATAAGGCCCTTCATTGGATCAATGGAGAATGCTTAATTGTATTAATGAAATTGATTTTGTCAGCCATGTCATTAAAATAGATAAGAAAAGTAAGACATACAAGATATATTTGAACTAAGTACTCGTAACTGTTGATTTTATTTACAGGCAGATTTTGTCAAAAATTTCGTTTCTTAAAGTATAAAATTTTTATGAAAAAATAACCAAAAATTCAATTAAAAAAAGATATTTTCAATACAAATTTCAAATCGAAAAAAAAATATATAATGACTTACTTTTCTGATTGCCAAAGTTCATCACTTGCTTACAAATCACATAACATAAAATTAAAAAAAAATAAATTATGTACAAGTTGATAAATGAGGAGAATGATTCTTTTGGATTTAATAAATTACGTCGTGAACATGTTGCCAAATAAAAAAAAGCAAGTACTTCTCAATAATCGAATATTTTAGTCTCATGCCGTAATAAAATCCTTAAGTTGCTAATCCAGTAAAGAAAAGCTTCCACCAAAAATGCTTAACTCCAAACAGGATTAACTTTTTTGAAATTTTTTGCTGCGTGTATACAGGAAGTATACAAAAATTATGCAATTTACTTATATTTTCCCCTAATTGTGGAAAAGAAGAAGAAGAAAAACAGAGATTGAAATATTTCATGTATACAATGTAATTGATCATTGTATTAATAAAAAGTTTCATTATTATAATGCGGAACATTTAATGAAACCGTTTCATTCGCTGAATGCATGATTTTCCTTTCAGTGTATATTTAATCCTTTAATTCCTAGGTGGAATATATGGCCGAAAAAAAATTATATAATTAACTTAACTTAAACTGAAATAGAAAAAAATCATACATCTTTCCGAGTTCCCAGCAATTCCCAAAGAAATTTTGAAAAATACCAAAATTGGGATTTTTCAGTACATTTGTTGTGTTTGTCTTATTTTTCGCTGATAGTTTTAATATTTAAGAATATATCACTTCTTATAATGGCATGGTAAACTTTTTGTTTATCCGCTACTCCGTAATTCGAAACGAAAGAACAGTTTTTCGAATTAACATTTTATCCATTTACAAATTGTCACCTAAAATCCAAAATTCTGTGACTACACTTTTTACTTTTTACAGGAGAAGTAAAAAACCTTATAAATTTAACACTATTTATTTATTAGTTGCCAAATTGAATCATGTATAAAATCGGTATTTTTGAACACATGGTGACGATATATAAAACGGAACATGCATTTGTATACAAAGCAAGGTGCCTGCCTTTAAGAAGTGATCATCAAATAACTTTGTCATATGTTGACCATTTTCCAAAAATTTAGGAGGGTGTTGCAAATTGCCCGACCCAATAATTCATTATCACATTACTTTGTCGTTTGTAAACCAAATTTGTAGATTGTTTTTGTATATGGAATAGGTCCACTAATGAAAATTGCGGCGGGGGAAGCAAAGTACCCGCCCAAAAATTTATTATCAAAGAAATTTTTCATTTGTGGGCCAATTAGCAAAATTTTAATTGCTTATGGAAAAGTTTTACTACAATTGTTTTTTTTTTTTTTAATTTTGGAAGCGAAAAGCTCGCCCCAAAAATTTTTTGCCAAATTTTTTTTTTGGTAATTTGGGTACCAATTCTCAAAATTCATTTTGCATAGGGAAAAAGTGCATGAAATTTTTTTAACACTTACTTAAGAACCTCCAAGCCCAGGTACCAGTTGTAAAAGCCCATTGATGATATACCAGCTCATTTCCTTATAATCAATTTAAAACTCCTTCGCACAAGACACAAGAAATCAATAAAAATCTCTTAAACTCTTTAACAATCTTCAAAGTGCTGTCAGTAAAGTCAAACAATTTTACAATATACAAATTTTGCATTTTAAAAAGATAATTTATCATTCCAGTAATTTGCATGTTGGTGTATTTTTCATACACAACTACGATTTGCTGCACTTAAAATGCATTCGAAAAACAGTTCTGTGACATAAATTGATGTTTGAATAAACGATACAATTGAAATGTTCATAGAAATATTATGAGCAATAAATTCAACCAAATGTAGTTGCAAGTACTAAGTTTATAAAAAAGTAGAAGGAAATAAAATACAATTTTAGTACACATGTTTTATTTAATACAAATGCAGGCATGTACATGTTTATGCTACAAACTACAGTGAAGATGATTTTGGGCAGAACATTTCTAAACTTCTAATATAAATTTACTTTTCTTAGTGCAAAACATACTCAGCCATATGACAGAATAAATCTTTCGTAATAGCGAATTGAATTCTTGTGTTATCACTATTACGTTATATTGTTATATTTATCACATACTTATGGAGTAAATATTATTTCGCGGGTAAAATAAATAACATAGAAAAAATAGGTTAAATTATTTTGCTTGTTTTCCTTTTGAAATAACTAATTTCATGTTGATTTAACATTCCAGTACTGTTTAATCAAACTGAAGGATCATGTTGAATCAAAGTCATTTCAAGTTAAAATAAAGTGAATTTGATACTGAAATAGCACTAAAAACCATGTTGAATCAAAGTTATTTCAAGTTGAGACAACTTTTTTTTACTTAATTAATTATTTAACTTTACGCGATTGTGTGTATTGGCGCAGAAATCAGAAAAATTTTGCGTTATATGCATTTTTAGTTTCCCGCCGGCAGGCAAGATATGAACTCGAACTCATCGCGTGGCAGTCAATGTGCTCAACGCTGCAGCCACAATAACCCTAAATATTCTTTAGATAATTATTAAATAAATACCATTATAAATTAAATTTTGATTTAACATGCTATATTTGATTATTTAGCATAAAATTTATTTGGAACTAAAGAACAGATTTCATAGCAACCTTGATTTGTCTGCAGGATTTGAATCTGCTACACTCCGACTAAGAGACTAGTATACTGCCTACAAGCCAGCAGCGGCAAGTTCTTATTGGTAATGCGGGGTATGTCGGCTATTAGACTTGAGTCGAACTTTAATCGGTAGATTTTTTACATAAACAAATGATCAAACCCATTAATATTACATGGGTTGGTATTCAAAACGACCGACTGAATGAGTCCGACCCAAGTCTATCGGCTATTTACGAATATCAAAATAAACAACAACAAAACAAGTACAAGTTAAACAACTGAGAAAAATAGCAACTATGGACAAATAAACACGAACATACTAGTACTTATACAACATATTGTAACTAATAAATTTAAATTGATGCCAAATTAAAATGTTTTCATCTTGATTTTACATTGGTGTGTTTCTCTGCTTGCATGAATCTTTGAAGAGTTTTTAGTATTGCCAAACAAAAACTTAATTTCAGTCTGACTCACCCAAAAAAGTATTGAAGGCACATCAAAGGCTTTGCCAAGAATCGTATGCGCACTCTCCTCTACTAAAGAAAAAATGCTCTTTTAATTGCTCTATCCGATACAAACTTTTGCATTTTAATAATAACCACAACAACGGGCATTAAAGTACCATTTAATATTATAGCAGTTTTGCTCCCTACAGTATGCAACACTTTGTTATTATTTTACTCCAATTGTTTTTAATTTTACCGCATTGCATGCAAAAATGGGGCGCAAATATTTTCTGGGATGTAGACATCAAATAGGCGCCTTAAAATACAAGCAATGAATAAAAAAAAAAAAAAAAACAAATACATCAACACAAGTTACAACTTAAAATGAAATAAACATGAATAAAAACACTTGTTAGAGTTGTGATGTATGTTGTATTATTAAACAATGATTTACACACACACACACACACACCCACACTTTAAAATACGAACGAATAATATTTTTGAAATAATGAATTAAAGTATAGAGTAAAAGGGCTGTAATCATATTTTAACAATTTCTGCGAAAAAGGAGAACTCTTCATGTTGATTTACTGTGATTATGGCAGTGATATTAATATGAAATTTTATTTAAAAATTATTAAGAAACTAGTTGCCGAAAAATGAAGCAAGAAATTCGTGGCTACAATTTTTTTTTTTTTTACAGATACAGAATATGATAAATGCAATAAAATGGAGTAACTGAACCAAATGCAAAAATTAAGAGTGAATGTGTGCTTAATTTTAAATTTACATATATACAAATTACATAAAAGGTAATTTTTAGGGTAAAAATGCAAATACCGCAACAATAGCCTACATGAGGCAATTAAAAGTCTTCGCTTTAATACCTTTTCCGGTTAATTAACCCAAAAATCATGAAATTTTTGGTGAGGTAAGTAAACGGGGTTTACTGTAGCTGCAATGTTTTTCCAATACTTAGCAAAGCGGTTGAAGAGAAGAACTTCTGATCCGGATGTTTTTCCAAAATTCAGTTCAAACACTGAGCTTACTAATAATTCGCTAATATGGCGGCGACATGGAAGAAAAACTAGTTTTCGTCCCAACTTTTTTTTCGAGTAAATATATAGCGCCGTTGTTAATGCCAGGTTTAGTGGGTGTGGTGTCAAAAGATACAATTTCTACCAATCCATCAATTTCCCAGTGTCGCAAAAAATTTAAGGCGGCGTCAGCTTTATTTTCCCCGGAAGAATTTTTTATTTTTGGTATACCCAGCAATTTTTCCATGTTTTCACAAGTAGCTCGTTTTAGACTCAAAATGTTACTCAATTCCTTGTAATTTAAAAGGGTTTAATTATAGGTTTGTGTCTAAAAGGAGCTACTCCAAGAGTTCGATACCAGTCTATTACATGGGCTTGCTTATGTGTCTAAAATGACCGAGTGAACGAGTTCGACCCAAAACTACTATATGTTAGAGCTTGGACCCAGCTCGTTCATTCCTTCATTTTAAAAACAATTAATCAGAATGAATGAATGAATAAATGAAGAAGAATGCACTTATGGAATTTATTACGCCGCACAGTGACACATTTTGGCGAGAAGGAGGTCTAAAATCTATTACTTTTCATATAAATAGAATAGAATTAGAATGTGAAACAATAATTTTAGTTCTATCATTTGTTTTTTTCTTAGCTGCATGAGAACCTTATATGATAATCTAATAGATCATTTTATGACACGCTGTATGAGAAATTGCGCCGTGTCGTTGGAACTAAACTTGGGTCGAACACGTTCACTAGTTAATTTTTGCCACAAACCGATCATCAAACCCATTTATATTACAGGGGTTTGATCATAGGTTCGTGTCAAAAATGTACTAGTGAACCAATTTGATCTCAGGCGAGTTGGTGCCAAGTGGTATTGATGTTTAACTGATTAATTTTTGGAAGCAAAAATTAAGTCAACATAGATCGATAGTACTCACCATTCACCGGAATGGCAGCAAGGATTATTTATAAAAAAAAGCAGCAATATTTGAATTGGGAGCAGTAAAATTAGTGCAAAAATGGTTGTATTAACCGTAAAATAAACGAAGTGATCTATGAACTTCGTGAACAGATTTATTTTTTCAGAGTAAATTTCAACAATTTGAAAGCATTGTTCTTTTGTTAAATGATTTATGAGGACTTGCCACACCTGGACTCAACTGTCAAACCATAGTTACCGATATCGATAGTTGTCATACAGCTAAAAAAAAAAAATACCCGATAGCTGCAAAATCTAACCAAAGTAATAATTAAACAAGACTTGTTTAAATATTTTGTTAATTTAAAATAATTAAAAGTAAACTTTTTTTGTATCATTATAATATTCTACTTGGCAGCCACTGCAAACTTATGAGTTTTGCATTTAGTTTTCCTTGTAGAATTACATTTAATGACCTGCTTTCAGATTTTGATTGTCTCCACCATGTATTTTTTTTTTCTTTGCGTTTAGCTATTTCATATGCATACATACGAGTACATATTTCGTTGGGAATTAAATCATCACCTACACAAATTATACAATTTAATGTCATTCCATTTACTAGTTAGTGTACCCAAAGTAAATATTTCATCACATACAATGACTAAATTTAAGTCGTGTCCTACATCAATTATACAGACATCGTCGCCGCATATCATGCCACGAGATTTTGTACATTTCCCTCAAATTTCATTTGGCTCGCTTACATTTTAGCATTTCGAATGCCAGCCTAAAAGAAAATATCCAATCATAAAAATGAAAAGAAACATCAAACTGGGTGTTGCTTAAAGATAACCTACGGCTTGGCGCAGTGATTATCACGGGATTTTATTGCACAAGATTGCACGTTTACAAAACGTGTGTGTGTGTGTGTGTCTGTTTACGAGTGTGGAAATATAAATGACACACAAAAATTCTAGGAATTTATTTTCTCATTTCTGTTATTAAAATGAAATGTTCTCTTCATTTTGTAAAATATCTTGTGCTGCTTTTGTGGACTTTATTTTTCTTTTTCCAGTAAAATGTGCATATTTATTGCATGCAACACATTTGCGTTTCACTTGGTTGTTTTGCCTCGTGTACTGAATGTTTGCAGTCTATATTTATTTACTTGTTTTTTTTTTGTTGGTTTTTCCTACTTTTTCGTGGCATTAAATTGTTACTGTAGTTGCAGAGCAATTTTTATTTTCTTGGATTTCAGATGCAATTTACTGTTAATGCCATTTTGTTGTATGATGAAATATGCACATGCACCACTCATGCCACGTACTTATTTTTTATTTATTTTTTGTTTGTTTAACAATTAGCTGACTAATTAGCGAGTTATGCAACCATTTCGCGTATCGTTTTTTCTTTCAGAATTAATTAAAATTTTATAAATTTATTTTTGTCGCTTATCAATTAAAAATAAAAAGGAAAAATATGTGGTTTTAAAACCACATAAAATTTTCTATTAATACACAGCTATTGGATTGCTGATTGACTATGTAAAAGTGATGGGGATTTAAAAAAAGTATTAAGAAATTGTATACAACATCGGAGATTTTATTTCAATAAAATAATTTATATCTAGAAAACATATGTGAGCTGTTGTTAAACCCTACCCTGTGTTTCCACAATATATATGGTCGACTTGAGTAGAAATTTTTTATAAAAAGCATCCATTATTTTAGTGATTTTTATATATATTTATTTTTCTTTTAACCAGCAGCATTAAGGACATTCGTAAGTGTTTGCTGCCTTCTTTTTTAAAATAATCAAAAATTTTTTGTCAGGTTATTTATGTATATTAAAAATGGAGACATCTTAAATTTGTTCATACGGTTTTTACATTTATCAAAGTATCGTATCCAAACCAAAAACCATAGTTGCATCATTAAGTTCTACTAGATTTGAAAAACATTTTCATAAAATCTAGTGACGAAATATATTTTGTTTTGTATGGTAAATCTACTAGATTTTGCATAAATTTCGTAAGTTCTAGTTTTTTCTCAAGTGTAAACGCACTAACACACTACTCTTGAAAATTGTTTTGATTATCTTTAATAGATAGGCACTTAAAATTATTTAATTAATGAATAAATAATCGTCACATCGTTCCTCATATTGCGTAAGATTTTCATACAAACATCTTATTTACTCAACTCGTGAGAGAAAAGTAAAATTTTCTTTTTTCCATTAAGTTGTGTGTAAATTAAAAGCTTCAAATTCGTTTTCTGGTAAACTATTTATTTTTGAGTTATGACTTTGTTTGAGTAAAAAAGTGATATGTTTTCATTAGAATTGGGTCAAACTCATTCGGTATTTTGAGTATTCAAGAACTTAAAATATAACCCTATGATACATGTATTTGTCGAGAATTTCTACTCACTTCATTACAATTTGAACTTAAATCGCGTATCCTTTTTGCAAACGACATGAAAATCCCATAAATTTTTCCCAAAATTAAAATATTCAAAGGGGTAAAATGGTGTTCTATGTTGATTCATTATGAGGAGGGGTCGGCGAAGAGGTCTTCAATCCATATTTTATAAATTCTAGCACGTATTTTGGAAATACTGAGAAATGGTTTTTTTTTTTTTGGAAAAAGATGGATCCTGTTGAAAGTTACTTTTTTACCCGACTGCGCTACGCAAAGAAGGGTATTGTGCTTATCAGCCTATGTTTGTATGTATGTATGTATTAATGTATTTATGAATTAATGTTTGTATGTACGTGTATTCCTTTGCGGCACTATATAAACCGAACGCGTGGACCAATTTTTTATAATTCTAACATGAATCGGTTTGTCTTAATCCTGGGAGTATTACTAAAGATATGACAGTAGTACGAGTATAAATTCAATATGGCGGTCCAGCGACGCCATTTTGTAAATACGAAAAAATAAAAAGTCGGTGAACTATATCAAAATGGGTATCATTCGACAGCTGTTCTAAAATCATATTTAGGTTTCTCTTGTTATTTTTCATTTCGAATGATCATTTAGTATATTTAACGGCTCAAAGTTGGTCGCAGTCGGGTTTTTTTGTTTTTTTTCAAATTAATTTAATATAATTTATTGACCCGCTCTTTATTAACAAGCATAACGAGCGGGTCAATAAATTTTTAACTTTAACTGAAAGTAGTGCAACACTGCTGCTGTCAACACGCAACTGTCACTTAACTCCTGCCATAACTTAAAACAGCTGCGCTAAATTTTTTGTGTCCCAGCCATTAGTAGTAGAAGCCCGGGGTTGCCAGACTTGCTGGCATGTGATATGGGATTTGTGGAGCGGTTTTTGGTTTATATGGAATTTTGCGCTATGGTAGTGTGATGCACTGTAGAGGTTAAGAACGGCCTAGGGTTGCTTGTCTTGCTGAAATAAGAGTTTATCTGCAAAATTATTTACAATACAAAAATGTGCGTGATTTGAAGAGAAAATGGAAAAAAGTGCATGCATGTCGTGTGCTCATCAAACATTATTTTTTGCATTAAGAAAATCATCACTCAAATTAAGGATAAGCTTGGTAAATACAACGTGTATTATTTACCATAAACTTCATTGGTAAAAAAGTGGTTTACTTAATTTTGTTGTGGTCGCATAAACACAGACAATGCCGAACGTTCTCAAAGTCCAGCTAATTTCTCTGCACTCAAAAGAACTGAAAAAAATTACGATAATAATTTTAGTGGATCGTTGATTAAGAATGAGAAAAATTGTGTAGGCCATTAGCCCTTCACATGGCTCAGTAATCTCGGCTGGGGTCTGCGTAAGCTTTTCGTTTCACAATCATCCACAAACGCAACCATCTGACAACTTTGCAGAAGTGTTTGCAGTTTATCAAATGCAATATGGACGAGTTTTTAAACCATTTCATAGAGTAGATAAAATGTGTATCCACCCCAACACACTAAATAGCAAACAGTAATCAAAACAGTGGAATTTTTAGGGTGAATCAGCGGCAAAGAAGGCTAAAGTGGGAGTTTCAGCCAATAAAGGCTGTTTTGTGGGATTTATGCGATATAATCTACATTGTTAGTTCCCTTTAAAAGGGTAAATCAATTAATGGAGCATAATATGCCATCTTATAAAATCGATTCAATGACGACTTGAAAAAAAAAATCAACGATAGTTGAACAAGAAAAAAATTATTTTCCAGCAAGTCCATGCGACCACAGTTAAACAATAAAAAAATTATTTTCCACCAAGTCAATCAGATTATGTGCAATTTCCGTGGCAACAATCCTTGAGTTGGGCTACAAATTTCTCCCTTATTTGCCCTGTTCTCGGGATTTAGTCCCGAGTGACTATTTCTTGCTCTCAAACCTGAAGAAATGGCTCGGGGAAAGAGATTTGAATCCAACATTAATATCAGCTCACAAACACATTTCTATTTTGATGATTTCGTCAAATCTTATTTGTTGGAAAACATAAAAATAAACTTAGAAAAACGTTGAAAAAATAATTAATAAACAGATTATTCAAAAAGAAACGTTTATGCCCTCTCTTTTTAATAAAATATAGTAGAAAGTTCTTATGCATTGCAAATGCAGATTCTAATGTTGGTGGGAAACCATCTCACATTCTATATAACAAAAAACTTATACACCTTGGCTGCTACTTAAAAATTGTTTTCATTTCTTCTATATATTTGTCATAAGCCATCAACTTCAGTAGCAAGGGATTTGCATTCCTACATTAGATATGACCGACCAGCAGCCAGACATGCTGCGTAAATGTGTAATGACAATTAATGTCTGCAGGAGTTGTATAGTTGTTTATCGAAACGAAACTTAAAAATACAATTTTTTTTTCTAAGAATGTACAACCTCGTTTATGTGGCTTTCATAAATTTTTTGAACTTTTTTAATTTTCACTGAAATGTAGCGCACACAATGTTCTATCAACCGACTTGTTTTTCGTTCTTAATGTATTTTGTAAGATCTGCTAAGTAGTTGTAGTCATATTGTTGCATCATTACACATTTCATCTAGTAAATTCTTTATGCCACAAATGTCTCATTCAGGATATAACACATTTCTGGCTTCTCATATTCTCTCAACTTGTTGTCCTCTTCATTTTCAGTATGCTGTCGCTTTGTGTGTTATTCCCACTTTTTATTATTTTTTTTTTGGGCTGACATTATGGCAGCCAAAAAGTGCTAATTGCTTTGCCAACACAAACAAACAAACAAACGTACAAACGTAAGTACACAAACATTTAAGAATACACATGCACACGTAGATAAATTCATATCAAGAGAGTTTTGCAAGCAGGAATAACAACTCAGCTTTCAGAACGATATTATATGAACACACACATCCTTATAAGTGTGTGTGTTAACAGAAAACTATTTACGTTTTATTTGAAAGTGTTGGTAGGAAAACGGACATTTTATTTTTCACCACTCAGTGTCAGTTGTTGACATTGTGAATGAGTGTTTGTATGTATGTGCAAATGCCGGATATATACATACATATATCTGTGTGAATATTTATTTGTATCTCTGTGTATACGAACAATTCGTGAAACTGTGGCTCTTACTCTTATGACAGCACATTTCACACAGCATTGCAAAACCGCCATCAGTTAAGGTAGACGTTTTTTGTTCAATTTTGCGGTCCTTTCCACTGGCAGGCAGCCATTTCAGTATTTTGTGGATTTCTTCTTTTTTTTTGTTTGGCTTTCCTTTCCTTTTTGGCTCTTGTATCTCTTTCATATATTATGTAAAATTGGTATTTTGTCACTGTGCGAATTGCAGTTGCAGAAATGTAAGATTGTATTATATGAGTGATGACAGAGTATGTAAAGATTTTACTGCTTTTTACATCGGACATTAAATCAAATGCTCTTATAGTATTAATGCATTTAATGAAAAATTCATAAGTATTTAAATATTGGTATACAAGGCCAAAAACAATAAAGTTAAATAAAACAAAGCCTTCAAGACAAAGAATATTGTAAGGTTTTCAATTAAAGTGGCATGAAATGTTCAAAAGATATTGATGAAGTACAAACTTAAGTAGTTAAAAATTATATATTTTTTAAAAATTTTTTTATATTTTTTTTTTAATTTTTATATTTTTTTTTTAATTTTCCATCCTATGCTATTTGTTGCATTTATGCTTTGACTCATACATGAACTAGAGAAAACATATAAAGTGTTTAAAGGATAATACCGCTTATTGTGAATGGCGCATCAAGACGACAGTAAATATTTTCACTTGTCTACTCTTTATCGGCAACAATTGGAGCATGTTAATAGAAGTCAATAATGTTGTCGACAAAGAGTAGACAAACGACAATTTTTACTGTCGCCTTAATGTGACGTCGACGACGCCATTCACAACAAGGGGGAATAATTGATGTATATTTAATGTTATTGAATGTTCAGATTCATAATACTAATAAATTTCTGAGATGTACAATCCAATACTAGATGATTACTTTACTTTCATAATTTCATTGGACTACAAAAATATCGCTGAAACAAATTTTTTAGTAGCTATTGGATGTTTCTCTAACGAATTTGGCAGCATTCTACTCGGGTATAATTTTAGTATGTTGTTACTTTTAAAGTTTTAAATGAGTTATTTCCTTTGAATTACTCAAATATAAAAATAATCAATACACATCTATTTCTGTATTTATTTATCAAGCCTAGTTTTATGATGGCATAGGAAATTCCCTTTTTTCCATTTTCTTCTCGAATCAGACGGTTGGCTGTCAGACACAAACTAATTGACGGAATTCATTAAAATTTTGATTGAAATTAGCTGACACTTGCTTGTTGACAGGAGCAATGTTGCCTTTTTCAGTCAAGAAGCCAGGAATTTCAACAATCTTGGGCTTGTTATTATTGACTGAAAAACAAGAGTTATACTTCTGTCTGAGTAATACATTCAATGTTTCAGTATGCAAATTAAATAGTAAATGTTTGCAAAGTGTTTTCTATTTAATCTTACTCTCATTATTTTTTTTTCTAGCTGCTTAATTTTAGATTAAATTGCTCATGGGCAAAAATAATATAAAACTAAATGGCGCAATCGGTCACATTGGGTTTATTTGTTTTCAACTTTTTGCAAAAAGGAAAATGAAACTCAAACAAACACTGCTTTTTGTTGTTATTTTAATACTTGATTTTTAAACTTAATTTATTATAAAAATATTTAATGGAAACATATTTATGGTTTTATTTTAGTGTAGCATAATGTCTTGAAACATCTTTAATTGTATCAACCTTTTATTCAAACATAAATAATCTAGTTTTATTTGGTATTATAAATATATAATGTTATACCATAAAACTGCATACATTTTTGAAAAATAAAGTTAAAAAAAACCATTTAAATCTTCAACTATTAAACTAATTAATCAATCAACAATTTATCTATAAGATTCTCGAAAACTTTTACTTTTTCCTCAAGGTTTATTTTTTTAGTTGCTCTTTCTGGCCACATATAAACCACTTAAAAAGAACCACAAACAAATCAATTATTAATAATAAAAACAAGTTGAAAGTAGAAATAAAAAAAAAGCTTTAAAAGTACTTTAAGTAAAAGTAAAAATAGAAGAAGTTTACATACAACTAAACCGATTTAAGACATGACCCAGCGAACAAAACCAAAATTTATCCGATGTTGATAATCTTTTACAGCCAAATGAAGTTGATAAAAATGAAAAAGAGTAACTATATCAACCAAGTGCTAGGCAAGCCACCGCACGACATTACCAGAAATGCCATAGACTGGAACCTACAGTTCAAGGCCTTATGTTCCGGGAACATAGATTTGGAAATTTCTTTCTTTTGAGTCCCCAATTTTTTAATGTTTTTTAGAGCCATTTCACTCATTTTAGCCTTCCTTGTTTTGACAATTTTCTTTTAAACCCCCTACGAAAAGTCACGCATATTTACATTAAGCCTTTTTCCTTCATGCCCTTTTGGCATTTATATACACGCTTAATGCTGAGAGTACGAAAAAGGTAAAGAGAAATGTCATAAATCACCTCGAATTTTCATTTTCTGCCTTTCTCACCCCCTCTCACTCACAAACAAAACAAGCCTGCCTGAACAGGCAAGCAGAAAAGACACAGTGTAAATGGCGTCTTAGTGACCCTCAAAAGAGCCTCCTTGATAAGTTTGGGATTTTTTTTTATTACTTCTTCAAAACATATTAACTTTTTAAAAAATCCATAACTTTTGGAGTAATGGTCCAAGTTAAATCTTTTTTTTTAATTTTGGTGTTTAGATTTCTTTTACGGAAGAAATATAACAAAAAACTATTCGAAATATTTTTGATTGAAAATTGTCGATTATAAATTTTGTATCGTAATTTTCAAAAAGAGTGCAAACTTGGATTTTTGTGAAATTTTTTAATTTTAAACTTTTCTCCACCCAATAACATTTGAGGCTGGTCCCCGAGTGGGCATTGCAAAGCCACTATTTAGTTTTAGATTTTTTTAAATTTTATTGCTCGGACATAATAAATTTACGCATGATACTCAGAGTATTCATTCAACATACGCCTCTGTATGCATTTGTGTCTATGAAATGGAATATAACATGTGCTTCGGTGGTTTGAGAGCATCATGCAGATATATAGCTGGTAAAATTTAGAATAAATTTAACCTCTCAAGCACTGATATTATTCCTTAATTTTCTTTTTCATAAATTTACCAACAAAAATCGTTAATAAATTGATATTTTAAAATTTCTAAAGTCATAAATGTATTCCTAGTAAATGTTCATTTAAAAATGTTTTGAGCAAATTCGCGAATTATTTAAGCACACTTTTCACTACTGTCATAAGAATCTGTTGAACACTGGTGCTATTTTAGCGTTTTACCAGTTAAATTTTCTGACAGAATATAAAATACTCCTGTATATACTCATGTGTAGGTGAATAAATACTCTGAGTATTATCATACTTATGTATATGAGTTTAGCTGGCATCTTGAATTAATTTTACTTGCAGTCGCTGAGTAATTTGAGGATTATGTATGAACAATTTCGTTGGTTGCTTATACCCAGCAAAAAAAACGGAACTAGTGCCAAAGGTTTATCAATCACTACAGGTACTGAATTTAATATTCATTTAAAGCTGTTGTGTATATTAAAAATTTGTTCTAGATAACCTTTTAAATGCATACGATTCAGTTATTTGTATTATTTCCGTCGTATGACAACCATGTGTTAAATTCGTTGATGTTTTATTAGAAAGAGAACTACTTGGAGCTGAGTTCATCAATGCTGTAACTAATGATTTGTGTGGTAATTTTTTGCTGGGTAGTTGTGCATATTTCTGTAATCTGTTAAAACTTGATGAGTGCATGCTTATGAGTACATATTTATAATTGTTTGACAGCCAGTACTCAAAGAGTACATAAAGCGATAATTTCATGATTCTAAAGGTCTTTCAAAAAAATAAAAATATTCGATGAAATATCACACAACCTTTGTTTTGTTTAAATTAAGGAATAGGAAGCGTTTGAAAAAAACATCAATTTGAAAATCCCACAGGAATGTGAACTCCTTAACGCATGCCACACCAAAGTTTGTTTTATACTTATTTGTATATTTGTGTACGCCTTTAGCAGCTCAACATAAGGTAAAATTATAAGAAAAATCAAGTCACTTTGTTCTGAAATACAAGCTCAATTGCTTGCTGTCGCACGTGACAAAGAAGTGCACTCTCCAGGTTATTTAATGTAAAATTTCTTCATTTTTTGTATTTGCTGGGTGTTAGTACATCTGTTTGTGTGTTTATACATGTGTATGAGCAAAACTTTAAGAAAAAAGAAAAAAAATTGTGCAATAAAAAAATTTTAAGAAAAAAAATTGACTATCTTTTAAATAATACTTTAAATTGAGAAAAATGTTTTGTGCACAAAATGAATAAAATGTCAATTTCATCTTATTGCACAAAACATTTGCTAACAAATGTTTTTGTTAAATTATCTCCCAAGGCACTATATGTACAATACTGGGCACAACTTTAAATTCTTAGGCTTAGTTTTTTCTCTATTATAAAATATTTTTCAAGTAAAATAATAAAAATAGCTTTTGTAAAAAAATCATGCAAATAAATTAAAATCTTCAACCATTATTTTCTGCAACACACATTTTTTTAAATATCATCTCTAAAATCGACTCTTTTAAGTTATAACGTTATTGGAGTAAGCGAGCAATACATTTGCGAACTACAAACATTTTTATCATCACTGTGATAGCCTTGAGTTTTCTTTTCGTTACATGTTTGTTGCCAAAACATATTTACGAGAAGTTTTAGGGCATATAAATCTCTAAAGGCAGACCATAAATCTTTAAATCCATATGAACATAAACGACGAGTAGGTGATTTTTTTTTTGCTTTTTCTTTTCCCAAAGACTTTTTGCTTTATTTTGCAGTTAAGGTTTCAAATAAATAGACAAATATTTTGCAAATACGCTTGCAGTTTAGGAAGTAAAATTCTTTTTAAAAAAAATGTTTTAAAAACTTGTTTCGAGTCTATAAAGAAAAACTAGTGCAAAATGTTACATTGGCAATATGCTCAATTGAATGCGGGTTGCCAAAACTTGCTAATGTCTTTTTTTTAATTTTTTTATATGTTAGATAAATTGAAAAATAGTTTTTTATTACACTTTTAAAAGGAAATTTATTTCAAATAAAAAAACAAAAATACATTGAAATTATAAAATATTTCGGTTTAATGCAATGAAGTGAAGTGAACGGTGATACAAAAGACATCACCAGATTTATAGCGGACTTTAGAAGTAATTTTTTTTTTGTAATTTCTTGAACTATTTTAGAATTAAATAAAAGCTGGCGATACTATAACAAAAAATAATATTAGTACATAGACCATAAACAGTCATTCATAGATATTTAGGATACGAAATCGAGTTCCTGTCTTTTTTTTTTAGATAAAAACATCGGAATCAAGAATGATAATAAGTACTCAAAAAATATAGTTAAGTACTTACTCTTAATTTTAGTAACTGTGTATACTCATAATTGTAGCACAAACATTGCTCACATAATTGCTTTCGACCCAAAAAAAAAAAACATAAATATTCTGCAACTATAAATAAAATGGCAAATGTTTATTGTGCGTATTTAATGTCTGTCATAATTATACTCGGGGTTAGCTTATACTCAGAGCATGAATATTTATTCGGACATAATGAAAATACGCATGACTACTATTTTAAATTTTAGAAAATAGGTCAGTAAAGCCAATGTAAACGTAGACTCTTCAATACAAATTGCGTACCACTATTATCGATTGGGCGAAGACAAATGTCAAAAGCGGTCACGTACCTTTTGATTATCGAATGAATGACTACTTTGTAATCGTTAAATATTTTTATACAGGTTCACTGCGAATCACTTTCATAAGGGCCTGTTCATCTAAGTGTGAAGGATAGATTCGATCGAATATTTATAGTGGAAACAAAAACAAAAAACTGAAATCTATTCTTCGCACTTAGATGAACAGGTCCTTAGAAAATTAATTTTTTGAATTTTGAACGATTACTTTTATGACAAAAAAATAAGTTTATTTCTTAAAATAAAAACAAATAAATAAAAACATCATGGTTCAACCGTATTACAGTTAGTTAAATTTTGTTATTCAATAACTGTTTAGGGTTAATAAACAAATTTATATGCATCTCGTTAAATATAACTTGAAGTCCTTATAGCATATTTAAATAGAAATACTCGTATGTACATAGATAAAAATAAATATTAAATTGCCATTATTCCTAAATCACTAATTTAATCAAATCCCTATTTCTTTAAAATTTTATATAAATTTTAAACTTAAAAAAACAGCACAAATTTGTGTAAAAAAATGCACGCTTTATGAAGCGCTTGGTGGAGCATATTATTTTTGTTGCACATATTTTGTTTTCTCTCTTTACTTGTAGGTGCCGTCATCCTCTTTTTATTTCTGTTGCAAATTGTTGCTACATTGTAATATGAACACTAAGTACAAGTATTATTTTCATTCATAGCAACTTGTCAACACCAAAACTACAACGAATATGCTTAAACTTAAAAAAAGTAAATTTTTTTGGCATTTTGCCTTAGGAAAGAAAAAGAAACATTTCATGAATGTAAAAATAAAACAAAGTATTACAACGAATTAAAAAACAGCTACACTGTAAAATTTTGAAATAAGAACAGGAAAATCTGGAATATAAGTACATAAAAAGATTAAAAGCTGCTTAAATTAAAAAAAAAAATTTTGTCAACTTAAAAAAAAAATATATATTGTTTGCTTCTTGTTTTGTTTAAGCATTGTCTATATGCATTTCGTTCCCGCTTATAGAATTCATCAGTAGACTTCAACCCTACAGATTTTGAATTTAACTAACAAACTTCGTATCACCATCTTTGGTGCATTCAGAGATCTATGGCATGATGGAAAATGCTATTGATATTTTTGTCTAAGTTATTTTATGCTCGTTTTTTTATAACAAGACAAAAAAAGGCTTATACAAAAAAGAATTAGAGGTTCAAGTAGTCTTCGTAGAATGTAGTTTTTACAAAAAGGCCAAAAGTTGCGGGCTTTTTAACATTTTTAAGCAGGAATAAGACTAAATTTGCAAAAAGCCGATATATGTGTATTGCCGTCTACTTTAAAACGGAGGGAGGTTATCAATTCGTCTGAATTTTTTTAATGCATGTTACTTCATAACTCCGTAATTTTTAAAAATTACGGAGCGGGAGCACTCCCATTTAATTTTTCGTTTTGTTTATATGTATTTCTATCTATTGAGTAACTAAAAAACTAAGCACTGTCACCATTTTGATTTAAAAAACTGGGCGGAGCCACGCCCATTACAATTTATTATTATTAGTTACGTGCTTTTACATGACCGATTTTTAAGACACTTAGCACACACCCTAGCTCTAAAAACTACATGATCTTGCATTTAAAAATGTGGGCGGGGCAATGCCCATTAAAGTCCAGTGTCAAATAATATGTTCTTCTACTTATCCGACCTAAACGTAACCTGGCAGACAGTTTTGGGATATTGGAATTATACGATCTTGTGCTTAAAAGAGGGGGCGGAGGCATGCCCATTAAAAATCAGCATTAAATTTCATGTGCTTGTACTTGACCTTTTCCTACGAAACTTGACACATACGCTCTCAAAGTGGGATTTTCTTGTTTCTAGAAATGAAGAAGCTGGGATCACTAATACTTACAGAAGTGGGCGTGGCCTCTGAAAATTTATTATTGGCACTCAAAAGTTAAAAAAAAAGCTTTAAAAAAAATTAAACGGCTTCAAAAGTAAGCACCAAGAAGTTAAAAACAATTTTGATGCAGTGCCGAAGGACCATCGGATATGTTCTGTATTACACGTGAAATTAAATTGTTTGGAATTGCCATAGCATTGTTTTTATAAATACATATTTCGAACAACAATTATATGGCAATTCCGCACGTTTTAATGCCACATGGAATACAGAACATACGCGCATGAGTAGGAATGATTAGGAACTCCGGAGTTTATTTATGGGTTAGATTTACCTGTTTGTTGTATATGAACTAGTGGTCCTTAAATAGTTAGCGCAAAGATGAAATTTGCTTTTGGATAAGAAACCAAGATATGCTTTTCCTAATTAAAATGACTCTCAAAACATGGATATGTTATAAGAGAATTCGAAATAAAAATTGACTATAATCACTGAAATTCATAGTTTTATTTCAAGGGAGATGTTCACCGTTTGCCAGTATATTTATATGCCTTTTCTTCGCCTTGATTTTACAACTAGAGGTTTAATTACATTTACAAGCTTCGATCATTAGGCATTAAAGAAAAATTCAATAATTCGCAATATTTTAAATATTAATCGTTGTATTTCATGTTTTAACATAATTTCTGTGGCAATAAGGAAAAAGTCATTAAGTCATATCTTTCAGAAATTTATTTCTTTTGAAGTTGAATTGGGAAATTTTCTGTTAACCTTGATTTTTTTAAGCAAACATAGTTCTACACACTACAAGTAATAAATTTAAGTTGAAATTTACCAAAGTATAGCCTGAGTTAAGCTATTATTCCAAATGAGATTAGAAGACTAAAAAAGATAAGTCGCAATTCATAGTGCTATAATTTCCTGAAAAAGCACATAAATTAATTGAGATTTTTACCAAAAGTACTGTCAAATATGCAGATTACAATTAACTCAAAATCTGCTTATCTCGACTTAAGCACTTTTTCCTTTTTGCCGCAGATTTATTGATGTATTTGGGCGATCTTAAGCATTTTGCATTAATAGTGGTGACTTAATTCATCCAAAAATTTCGGTTAAGTTAAGATGATGGAGGGTGGCGTTGGCTGAAGTAGTTAGCACGTTGACTACAAAACCGCAGGTGCTGGGTTCGAGCGCGGTTCTGACAGGCATTCAAAATAAGAATAGTACGCAATTATCTGATGTGCATTAGTGTCCCTTTGTATCAGTTATTTGTAGGAAAGTTCAAGTGATGAAGGCATAGACACTGCTCACTGAACTACTCCTGCATCAGAGCATACTAATCCTTATGTAACTACGGATTGTGTAACAAAATCATCGGCAAAATAAAATAACTACTAACTACTAAGCACATCTTTGAAAATTTAATACGCCTCATTGACACCAGAGGCGCTGCAACACTGCATTACTAGAAACATTCAAAAAAGCAGAGTCGTAACAGAATGAAGCTTTCCTCTATCTCTTCCTTCAACACCTGTCTTCTCTATCACTATCCCTTTCTTAAAAGAAGGTAACACCTACACGGAAAAATTATTATTGAATTTATTTCAATTAAGTGATTGCTTAGAAAATATAATATTTTTGATTAATATTTTAATTGGATATATGTTTATATTAATTGAGTTTACTGCTTTATCGAAAAAGTGTTATCAACAGAGCTTAACTCAGAATGCTATGAAATGGTTAACAATTATTACATAATAAATAATTGTATGTAAATAATGTAACTTTTGTGTGTGAAAATCGAACTGTTTTTTATAGTATGCCACATTGTTTTGAAAAAATATTTTCAATTAAAATACCAATTAATCTTTTAATTGGTTTTAATATTTTGTATGGAAGAAAAAAAACTACTCAGCTTAATTTTTTTTCGATTCGTTTTTGACATGCGTTGACTAAAAATAAAATATTAAAATAAAAAAAACAGAAATTAATTTTGTTCCTTTTTGTTGAGAAATAACAAGCAAACAACAATAAGAAACACAAGCTTATAGACCAAATGTGGATGGTAAAGTTTAGTACATTGGCGGTATTTGGGGTTCGATGCAAATGGCCTTGCGTAAGTACATATGGAAAATATCGTGCCTTTTCTTTTGAGCATCCAATCACAAAATAAATACACAATTCAACGAAAAGCTACGATATTCGGCAAGAATATCAAACAACGAATGCGGCCATTGTACTTTCTGCACCATTGGAACTTCAAAAGCCATACGATGCATCAGTTAGGCTTTTGGCACAAAAGAAAAATGTTTCCATTTATCGAAATTTTTTATATGTATTTACATAACATCATTTTTTATAGTTTTTACACTATTACATTTTTTCTATGTTTCATTTACCATTTGAATTGAATCTTTAAAAAATTTTAATGAGTTTTTTAATTCAATCTTAAAAAATATTTCAATTAATTTTTTAATTGAATCTTTAAAAATATTTCAATTAAATTTTAATTGAATCTTTTAAAAATCATCAATTAAATTTTTAGTTAATGTAATATTTTTTTAACAGAAAAAAATTAAAAAATTTTTAATTAAAATGGATGAGTTAATACTACAATTTCCGTGATTGGTTGAAAACTAATTAATTTTTTAACTCAATCTTTGTTTTTTTTTCAATTGAATCTTGTTTTTACTTTTTTCTGTGTAGTACTAAGAGTAGGCATTCATTGCCTGAGTGTTACTTCTCTTAAAACAAAAACAAAAATGGCTGTCAAAGATCTGTATCAAATTATAATTTTTAATAGGCAAAATTTCCTTGAGTAGAAAATAGTAACTGTTTAATTTTTGTAAATAGCTAAATTATGTAAATTGTGTGTAAATATTAGATACGAAGTATTAAATTTTAAAGTGGATTTTGCAAATAGCATCGGAAAACTTCGGATTTCCAGACACAAGATATTTTATATGAAAATGGAAGTTGTTGGAAGTCGTAAATTTTTAATAAAAATTTTTTTTAAATATTCTTGGTTGCAATTTATTATATTATATTTATGCATAAAATGTATATAATATGTGCGTATTAATACTAAAGCTTTCGCAAATCCAAAGAACTTTTTCCTAAATTAAAAACTCTCGCCATAGAAAAAATAAAGAAATTCAAATACAAAAAAAATCATTATAGCTTCTATACTAAAACAAACCAGGAAACATTTTGAAAGTGATAATTTTACCTCCATCCTAAGGAGTTAATTTAAAACATGTACCACTCAGTTTTCATTTAACGTACTGCTAGATAAACTACCAGCCGTGAAACTATATCTTCTTGCCAACCAGCCAACTAAACTATTCATTGTAGGTTTCTTTTCTCTTTCTTTATTTTATTATTTTTTTTTTTTTTTTGCAAAATTACTTGCTGCTGTTTGATATTTGTGTTTCTTGTGTTAAACAGACATCATGTGGAGCTGTTTTAATACAACTGTGTTTTTATTGTTAACAGCAAACAAACACAACAAATGCAAAAAAAAAGGAAAAAAGAAAATATTGTATACAAGTTATGAAGCCAATTGTTGCCACCATTAAGTACAACTTTTTACCTCCAACAAAGACAACTGTACGTTGAGGCAACAAAATAGAAAGTTTGAATCTTTGGTGTGCAATAATAATGGAAATAATAGAAATATTATGTTTGCTTTAAAAACTTACTATTGTTGCTTAGACATGTTTTCTTAATTTTGTGCTTATTTTGCTTTGTATTTGGTACTCCTCCCCATAACCTGAGACAGAATATAAAATGCTGTCGTCTGTCGCCTGTAACTTAAACAATTTACTATGTAACATGTAAAACCAAACAATGGAGTTTTCTGGTAATGCTGCTGCTGATCATCAGTTCGACAATGATGGTGACATTGACATAAATTGTTCATGTCCCTGCTGAATCAACTTTGCAGACATTTTTTAGAGCATCTCTTGTAAAGATTGAGATAGATGTTTTGTTTGGAGACTGTAAAACCAACATGTTCTTGTTGTTGTGTTAATGTTAATGATAATTTTACTGGTGACAGTTAAAATTATATTGTTATTTCGATGCTTAAGTTCGTTTCAGCTTAGTTTAAGTAAAAACAAAATAATTTAAATATCTGTAGCTCTAGTTACAAAAAAGTATTGCTTCAAGTGAAATAAACAAATCAACATTTAAGCTATCTCAAGTTCCATTTTGCCACATGAGATATAATTGAAGCCGGAATATTTGCAAAAACTATACAAAAGTAATTTCAAATATTCTTAATTTATTGCATAATCTGAAGGAAAGCTTTCGCTAGAAAAACTGCAGGATTCTGAAATACGAGGGCGGATCATTAACTCAATGACTTTTTGAAGAAACAAAAATTTATTTTTCAACATAATCTTCTTTTAAGTAAATACACTGAAGTCTACTGACGAGTTCCAAATGCAGGAACGAAATGCATATAGACAATTGCTAAACAATAAAAACAACCAAATTTTCAAATTAAATAAATAAAGACTTTATGTCAAATAAATATACTTCGGTAATCAAACTCAAGATTTTGCGAAGTAAACTTTGCGTGTGAAAAAGCCGTGTACGTGTATTGCTCTTTGTTAATGAGTACAATATAATGTTGAAGTCTTGTTGCTGTTTGTTTTGATTGACCAGCAGCCCTTTGTGGCCGTTGCCTGTTTCCTTTTCACTTTTACTGCATGGGGCCCTAAAAATTAAACCAGAGCTCGCGTTCCCCTTCAGTGGAGATCATTACATCATGAAAATATGGATTACATTGATCCGAATACGATTTGGTTTTAAAAGGATGGCGCTACGTGCCATACGGCGACCATAGACAACGACTTATTGAAATCAAAATTTTGTTATAAATTTATTTTGAGAAATCATAAGCATTTTTTTCAGTTATTTAAAAAAGAAAAGATAAGAGAATTAATATGTAGAAGGAGCCACTCTAATTTGTACGCTAATACCGTAAATGGATTGAAGACTACTCACAGTGTTTGTGGCATTGCAATTGTGTAATATAAAATTGTATAGTTGTTGTCTAACATTTACTTCCTAACCTAAAATTTGGCCATCCTTTATATGCAACCTTAAGATGAGAAGAACCAGCATGTGTGTACTTATATCTGTAAAAAATCGTCTGCAACATTGTTAATTTTGCTTCATGAATAAGTGTTTTGGTAGTGTGAGTTTGTGCTCTTGATATTTTTAAAAATAAGGAACTTTCAATTGTTTTTGATGAGGCTCCTTAATATGAATAATTTTGTAATATCAATTAAAATATTTGTAATATCAATTAAAAAATTAATTAAATTTTCACCTATAAACAATTTTTTTTTTTTCAAAGAGAAATAACACTTAGGCAATGAATGCCTACTACTATTACTAGGTGTTACCCTCTTTAGGAAAGGGATAGTGATAGAGAAGACAGGTGGTGAAGGAAGAGATAGAGGAAAGCTTTATTCTTTTACAACTCTGCTTTTTTGCACGTTTTTAATAATGCACTGTTGCAGCGCCTCTTGTGTCAGTGAGGCGTATTAAATTTTCTAAGCTGCACTTAGTAGCCATTTTATTGGTTATTTTACTTCGCCGATGGTTCTGCTACACAACACCGACTAAGGAGGGCGCTCTGATGTTACATTAGGATTAGTATCTGCTGAAGTCGTTATAATTCAGTGACCAGTGACTATGCCTTCATTACATGAACTTTCCTACAACAACTGATACAAAGGGACACTAATATACATCAGAAAAATAGGTGGTGTTGTTATTTGATGACTGTCTGATACCGGGCTCGAACCCATGGCCTTCGTTTTCGTAGTCAACGTGCTAACTACTTCAGCCAACGCTACCCTCAAATAATATAATAATATCAATTAAGTTTTTCTACTCAAATTAAATTTAATTAAACAAATTAAATTCTTAATTGGAAACATTAATTGGTGAATACTTTTTTCTGTGTAATATAAATAAATATTTTTTGATGTTTTGTAAAAATAAATTAAAAATTTTTTTATTGTAATTTCTTATTTTTGATTTAATGCGTAACAAAATGATAACCAATCGAAAAAGTTAGTTTCTTATTAACTGAGCTCATCAAGATGAATTGCGTTGATATTGTGTTGTAGATTTCAACCACAATTAAAAAAAAAACTTCCGAAACCTTAATGTTTATAAAAAAAAACTCCCATTAAATTAATGAGAATTACAAAACTAAGAACACAGTAGGCAACACATGCTGAACTACATAGTTTTTTGCTTTTTGAAGAAAAAAATCAGCCACTGTGCTTATAGTTTTGCAATTCTCAATAATTTATTAGGAATTTGTCTATAAGCACTGGCGTTTTGTACGATTTTTGATTTATGGTCACAGTATGCTGATGGGTGGCCTAAAAAGCAACGAAGTCTATGTGAACGTGCTTAACCAACTGCAAATGAAAATGTTTAAAGTCTTCCTTTATTAAACACAATGAATCAATTAATAATTTAACTAAAAAAAAGATACAATATCAAACAACAGTAGTGTTCTTAATGCTTTAATGTGTTTCACAAATATGATTTAAAAAATTAAGTGCTAAAAGCAAGAAAACAAAAAAAAAACATATGACCAACTCATTTAACAGCTTAAAATAAACTATTTTATGAGAATTTCGTCTACGACAACAGCATCATTTCAGTAAGTTACTTAAAAACTTCATAAAAATATCGTAAAAGCAACAAAGTTTTTGTTTTCGTCTTGAGATAAACATCGCCAAATCATGATAATGAAAGGGAGAATAGAGTAAAAGTGGCATAAGGATGTCAATAGTCAGAAAGTGTGTGCACTACGTCATCTCATAAAATACACATAATACACATAATAATATACGTCTATATATTTGTAAGTGTGAGGAATGGCCACTCAGTCCTTCAAGTTTGTGTAAAACAACTACTTGTGTATACATTTCCTGAAATAAATTGCGGCTCCCCATTATATTCGGACATTGTTAGCACAAGGCATTTGTACCCATAAAGGTTTGACAACTTAAATTGCTACTTTATATATTATTCTTTACTTTGATAAGAAAATAAAAAATTTTTTTTTAAGAGCAAAGAAAAGCAAAAAAAATGGTGAGAGAAAATGAAGGTCTTTGAATTCACCAGCATTTATATTTTTTTTAAGTAGTTATAACTTATAAGTTTCGCATTTTTGAAGTCGTATATAAGAAACAGGGATGTATTCCTAGAAATAAAAAAAAAACATTTTAGGAAAAGAATTTAATTTATTAAGAATAATCTCAAGATAGACTGAACGCCTGTTTACACAACGTAAATAAATGACTTGATCAGAAAATTAATTTGGATTAATTTTTTAGACGAGTAAGTTGCCTGGGTCATGCAGACAGTCACTACCCTCTATACTACAGGTTCTATAGGTACCTGAATAAATTATAAAGAAAGTATGAAAGAATAAATGAAGCAGTGCCGCGAATATCGTTGTAAAAGGCAAATTTTACAAAAGCTGCTATTTCACAGATTATCGTTAATATTTATTGATCTGTTGCATTGTTCAAACACTAAACCATTCGAAATTATTATTACTATTAGCTTATCACCGTCACAATATAGTTAAAAAAATTCAGTCAAAGAAAGAAGAAAAAGAAGTAAGAGACAGCAAAAGTACCAATGTAAAACCACCATGCAAAAATTTTGATTTAAAATGATATTAAATTTAATATAAATAATCGGGTATGTTCTGTATTCCACGTGAAATTAAAACGTGCGGAATTGCCATAGAATTGGTGTTGGAAATATGTATTTATAACAACAATGCTAAGGCAATTCCAAACGATTTAATTTCAAGTGGAATACAGAACATATCCGAATATGTTGTTTAATTGTTTTGATGTGTCAGTTGTGTGACTTGTTTTGTTTGGTTTGATGTTCGTAATGTTTAAATAGCCGACAAGCTTCGTATTACCAGCAAAAACTTCCTGCTGCTGGCTAATAAACAGTGTACTAGTCTTGCAGTCGGAGGGTTGCTGGTTCTTATCCTGCTGGAGACTCTAGATGTTTCTGCAAACAAGCCGCATTCGCTCAGAAATTTGTCTTTTTTTACACTATAACTTTAGTATAAAAAAAAAAATTTTTGGTAAATCATCAATGGAATCATCTTGAACTTAAGTTTAATTCTCTAAGTTACTTACTTAGTGTATATCTTAATAACATTCAAGGTTCTTAACTACCATGCGATGAGTTGAAGTTCAAAGCCTTTCTGAGTAACTCAAGCATTAGTGACACACACACATTTCCATGATCACGTAAATTAAGTAATTCCCAGCAAAAACTCACATTAAGAACTACTTACTTTTCACTAAAAGTTCAAAAAACTAAATTTGAATACATAAGGGACCATTCACCTATTAGATAACGCTAATTTCGGAGTTTTTATACCCCCTACCCCTTAGTAACGCTTAAAATTTTCAGTATACATTTTCTAAACCGTAGTAGTGGTGTGAAGTAAGTTATTTATATGTGTATTAACAATTTAACTCATTACTTTATAAACAAAATTTTTTCTGGGTTAATAAAATTCAAGGACTACATTAAACTAAATTTATGTTGCTTTAACTGGAAATAACCTTGATACAATATGATTCTTCGTGTCATTTCAATATAAAACTCATGTTGTTTCAACGCGACATAATTTTGATTCAACATGATTTTTCGCTATGATTTACCAATACTGGAGTATGAAATCTACAAGAAATAAAGTTGTTTAAAAAGGAAACATTTTCTTCCAAGGTTACTGTAAATTACTGTGAATTTAAATATACGAAATGCATGAAAGACATCGTTAAATTTTTATAAGCTTGCAATAGCATTGCATTATTACCAAAGGTGTGCCAAATTTCAATTAAATCATTTGAATTAAACGCTTTAAATTGGTTCTTTAATTCTGGTATTTATGGGTGTTTCCCCGTCCACTGGATTTCAGATTGTTTTATGTGTTTGTCTACTTACGAGTATGTACCAAATTTCAGCTCTCTAGCTTTATTGGAAATACTTCATCAATTTTATGAGTGTATCAGTGTTCAGCGAGTCAGTGAGTCAATGAGCCAGTGGGTCAATGAGTCAGTGAGTGTGTCTTAAAATATGTACAGAGGCCGGAACTGGCCCTGGCGCATAACCGCTAGAAATATAAATTGTAGTTTAAAAGAAACTAATCAACAAAATCGTATCTAAATCCTTAAATCACTCCTCTGAGATATACTTCCTTCCTTCTTATCTTATTTTTTTTTAATTTTCGCTCCCCTCGAAAACTATCACCGCCATAAGAACTTTTTTGTTAAATAAGTAAATTTATATGCAGTTAAAAGAAAGTGAAAGGCCAAACAAACATATTTTTTTTTATCATCTGAGTCTCTTTGTTCTATTATTTGTCTATTTTTTCTTACCACATAAACTATTAAAAAACTTTTAGCATTTTACCAACCACCGTGGAAGAGCACCCAGTTACGACTACATACACAACAACAACAACACCGTATGTACGTACTCGTATGTGTGTTTGCATGTGTGTTTGTGTTGACATAAGGTCACTCGAGCGTATGTTTAACAAGTCTATTAAAGTTTATATCTTATCTTATGATGACAGCTACTTTCATTGCCTTGCTCTATTAGCTTTTAATGCGTACGAGTATGTGAAAGCCAAGAAACAGCAACTGCACAAATAACACCATCATAAGGAATTTTTTTACTTTCGTTTCCAGTAGGCGTTCCTGGCTCATAATTTTTATTTTTACTTTTTTGCAAAATTTCTTTTCTTCTTCCTGAAACGGCGTCCAAATGACGCATTTTATGCCACCATCAGTTTAAGCATCAGCCGGGAGTTTTCTCTACGGGTAGAAGAAAAACTCAAGTTGGAAGTTTGTTCATTTTATCATGATAATGTTTTTTTGTTATCTGTTTGCAACAATTTCATTTGTTATTTTTTTCACAACTTATTTTATTTCCTCATGACTCATTCATTTAAAAGTTTCTGTGTGCTCCCACTCCATAGTGATGGCAAACAACACATGTCAATCATTTGTTTTGTTTGTTGCATACAACTTTTGCCTGATGTTTTTTTAAGCGCTTTCTATTGATTTTGTTTACGATATGAATCTACACATGCTTAAGTTTCTTGTTTTATAGACAAGAAGTGCTCTACTATATACTCGTACATATGTGTGGTACTTGTCTGAGCGGTAGGAACAACTTCAAATTCATTTCCGTTTCCTTTTGTATTAAACGAAATTGATTTTAGTGTCGTGTCTTAATGTCAGTGTTATTGGCTTTATAGTTGTTTGATTTAAGAGCAGCCAATTGGAGGGTTATACATACATTTATACATAGATTGAAACATAAGACACTGTTAATCAATATGATATATGTTTGGCGTCTAAATACATTTATAAATGTCAAACATAATACTCAGCATTCAATTGTTTATATATCACTATAAATATATGTAAGTTGCTGGCTGTTTAAGTTTTTTTCTATCCGCAGGCTCTATAGTTGATAATATAGCATAGACAAATTCGCTGTGTTAAATTTGCACAGAAATCAGGAATTATATTTATTAATATGGCGTTAATGTTTAAGCGCTAAACACAGAATGTTGTCTATCAAAAGGTTGATACCACTCCAAATGCATTGAATATCTCACAAAGTGTAATAATAATATCAGGCACTAATCAGACCGGTGTTTAAAAAACTGTAATGATTTTCATTTCATTTGATTTTGTTTCTGCTTTCGCTTTTGGAAAATACAACAGTTACAGTTAAAGCAAAATCACAAAACGATCTACGACCAATTGCGCAGTACTTGCAGCAGTCGACGATTTGAAAAGTTTGAATTTGATTTGTTTTTGCTTTTGGTTGTCTTTGGGTGCCACACGTGGGCATCTGTGCATTATCTTGATGAAAAATAACTTTTTTCTTGGCCATATAGGATCGTTTTCGGTCTAACAAGTTGGTATAATATTCGCCGTTTATTTTGTTTCCCCTTTGAAGGTAATCGATATGGATTATCCTGCGTGCATCACCTTATTGGCCGACAAACTTACGTTGGCCTTCTTTGGAGCTGGTTAACCCGGAGAAACTCATTGTTTAGACTGCTGCTTGGTCTCCACGTTTCATCCACAGCTTCAAAACGCCTCAAAACTTCATTTGGATTGCGGTTAAACAACTCCAAACAATCCTTTGAAGTTGTCACACGTTTACGTTTATGGTATGGTCAATTGAGAGCAAACGCGGCACCCATATTTCAAAAAACTTTCTTAAACCCAGCTGATCACTTAAAAATCGAAACCACACTGCCATATGAAATGCTTATGGCATCAACAATCTCACTCACTTTTACTCTTCGATCGGCCAACATTATATTGTGAATTGTTTTGACATTTTCGGCTGTACTGATCTCAATTGGTCGTACAGAACGTTCAGCGTCATTTGAACTTGTGCGACCACAACGAAAGTCAGTCGACAACTTTTTTACCATTAAAATCGATGGTGCAGAGTCCCCATAGTATTTATCGAGCTTTTTCTTGGTTTGATTGACGTCTTCTTTTCGGAAACAATAATTTTTTTTTAATTTTTAGAAAAATGCACGGGGTTGTTTGTTTTGAACAACTGTTAAACGCAAAGTAAACGACGACACTGGCTCAAAATTTGACATTAGTCTATTAATAGGTGGTGCTTCATGGGAACAGTGTTACATTGATCCGCCCTCGTACTTTGTGGATCCAAATCGTCTTCCAAATCGTCCGAATCAGACTCTAATTCAGAACTTACCAATTATATATGTTTGCTTCCCCGGCTAAAATTTAAACTCGAACACATTTGAAGCTTTATTTTTTTTTTATCTTATTGTTGTTTTCTACAAAAATGTAGTTTCCCTGCTCTTGAAATACAGTGCATGCTAACAATTTATACAACCTTTTGAAATTTTATTTTAAATTCTATTTAATTAAGATTCTACGGGCGTAAAAATCTCACAGTTTTCTTTACCTTATCAGCTTTCCAAAAATTTAATTAATGTAGACCAGTTTTTGACACTTAAATGGCAAATTAAATGAAATAAGAGTCCACATTCGAGACGTTGATTTATTAAGCAACACTTACATACGAGTACCCGTTGATATCAGCATACCAACATACCAACACCATTTTTAACTCATTATAAACACATAACTGCATCCGGAAAATTTCAAAAAGTGTCAGAAGTTATTTGCATGTGTGTGAATAATTTCTCTTTGCTTCTTGCAAGTGGCAAGAACTAAACGCCGTTATATAAACGACTGTGTTGCAGGAATATAAAGTTTATAAACTGCATATCATTTATGTCACATTCAACTACTTAAAACAATACTTCATAATATTCCACAGGCACGTTTTATTTCATGGCAACACTTTAACATGCCAGCAACCAAACGCCGGCTGGACGGTTAAAATACTCGTACACTTACTTGTTCCTTCTATTGGGGAAAGAAAATAAGTGAAACTATATTCCAGCCTTTTTATTCTTTATTTTTTTTTTTTGCTTGTTTTGTTTTCTTTGCATATACTCTTATGAATTGAAAATATTATTGTTTTGCTTGTTCGCATTTTGTGCCTTTAGCTGTTGGTCATTGGTATTTTTATTGGTCGTTCATGTTGGCTTTTTGGCTTGCTTTGCTTTCTGTTTAGTTGTGAAGTAATAACTTTTGTTGCCAGTTTCTTTTCTTTAAAAATAAATGTGTGTAAGGGTAAGTGTAAATCTGTAAGTTTGTGTGTGTGTATGTGTGTGTGTGTGTGTGTGTGTGCGTGTGTGCTTATATCTGAATCTGTGTCCTTTGTGCTACAAGTATTACTGCTGTTGTCATTAAGTGTTGGCATATTTTTATTACATTTTTAAGTTTCTGTTATTGCTGTTACTTGCATTGTGTTGACAGCAAGTGAAATTTTGTTGATGTTTTTTATTAATTTGTAACTTGTTTTTTGTGGCTAGTTTGTTTTTCAAATAAATAAACATTTTACTTGAGATTTGCCAATCAATTAGCAGAGCTTTCTTTTAAAAGGAAAGTATATAATTGTATAAAATTTAGGTTTATTTATTAGGCATATACATTTACAGTGAACTCTCTCCCTTAACGGTTACTTCCTATAAGCGGACACTGTCGCCAGGTCCCGCCAGCGCTCCGTAAGAAAAGCACTGCAATCGCTCCCCCTTGAACGGACTCTCTTCTGAATGGACGCGGACACCCGCTTGACAAAAAAAAAATTTCTTGACCAGGCAATAATTAAATACACCGAACTAGAATGTAAGAATATCTAATGAAATAAAATAGTAAGAGCTTGCGATTTTGACGCCTTCTTAATCATTACATGAAGTGAATGCAGCTAAAAGTACATGAAGGTGAAAGTTAAGATCCAAAAAGCTTTAAAATCAGGAAACATGCGCTGGTTAATCAACGACTGATAAAAATATTTATTTTTTAACCTGAGCAAAAACGCCTTTGAATTTAAGAATATGTATTAGTTAGATACATTCATTTTAATGAAGATCAAGTGGGTATAGTTGGTATATTTGGTCAAGTGGATATATTTGGCTGTGGTTTTAAAATAAATTACCAAGCGAAAAATTGTGTAGTTAGTGGGCAAAATTTGCTTACAAAAATCTTAAAAACACGTGCAGCACAAGTAACTTCTTAAAGTAACTTTAATTTTAATGAGCTTGGATGAAGTATTTTTCTGGCAGCTTCATTTAAAGATCTATTTTACTTATTTGCTGCAAGATGAAATTTTCTATTTTAACAAAAAAAATTTTAATATATGAATGTAGTAATAATACCATAAGTACGAATATGTATGTATGTAGTTTGCATTTAGAGAATAAAAAGCTGCAATAAGTACACTTTAAACACGAAAAAGCAACGACTACACGCTCCATGCAAAAGACCATGATAGATTATTATAGATGATGTCATGTTGTCTGACATTTGTCTGCAGTGATTTAAAAACTACTTAAAATGTTAATAATATTATAAATACTGTGTGTACTTGTGTATGGGTATGAAAAGCAAAATAAAATAAATAAATAAATGAATGAGTTTGTGCATGAGTGTATTTAAAGGATACACAAGCATGAACATTTTACATTGACATTGAAAAAAAAATATTATGCAAAAGAGCGGCAGCATAAAACAACAAAGAATTTTCAAAAAACTACAAAATCACACACACACATTCAGTAAAACACAATGAACTTACTCTACACATTATTTACACTCATTTATTTACACAGACAACAGTTACAAAAGCAACAACAACAACAACAACAACAACACTTAAGCAGTTACATTACGAATAACAAAAATAACAAATGTGACTGATGACATGTCATCAACTTTTCTACAACAAACAATCACTTGTAAACTAGAGTTATACGGAGCAGAGATAGAGAACAGCACAGGAAACCGTACAAACAACTACAACAGCAAAATCATCATCAGTTAATAGTAAAAAAAAATAGAAAAACTCAATTTAACATACCATTAACAAGAGTATTTATCAAGTGTACGATAAGAGAAGTTTTGTAGGAGGGTAAGCCGAAACAGTGTTTTAAATATGAAATATTAAGGAAACGGAAGTTGGTTTTGCTGCATGAGCTTAGCAAGATTGAAGGAGATAAATTGATTATACAAGAACACATACTTATATATATAACTGCTGCATACACACACATCTTAGTTTTCATATAAACTTCTCTAAGAAATTTGCATTATGAGGCATTTGCGATTTTTTCCATGTATCTTAGTTTTCATAAAATTTCATAAAAGCTTTTGCCACAACATGTCATATCTAAATTTGTCGCTTTCATGTGTTTTATTTCATGAAAGGTACATTTAGATTACGTCTACCTCTTTATATTTAAAAATTAAATTGCAAAAGGAAACTGTTATTTTATATTTTTTTAACTTTCTTAAACACTTCAATAGCATTTCATCATCTGTGTTCTTTTTTTTAGACATTGCAGCTTTTTCTTAGACAATTGAATAGATGTCTTGGATCATACTTTCATTTTTGAGCCCTAATTCTCTAATAGTACGTTTCCACTATGAGCAAAACAAGTTGTTTTTCTCAAAACACTTTGAAGTGTCTCCATTATGCCCTTTTGTGTTTTGTTTATATGAATTTTCGAAATCAATTTGATTTTATTTTCAAGGCCGCAAACCTTATTATTTGTATTAGTAAATTTTTCACTCAATTACATATAAAAAAATTATAAATACAACTGTTGTGGTTTGTGTAATTGCTTAAAAAATTAATATTATATATTAGCGCCATCTTTTATCAGCATATTTCGGCTTTTTTTTCGAAGTATCAGTTTCAGCAACGCAGTGTTGTATTGACGAATTTTGTCATGTTTTGGAGGAAAACAACTTATTTGAGGTGTTTTCTTGATGTGAAAAATGTATGGGAAAACATGCAGCAAAACATTGGTTTTGTCCAAAACAAGTTTTCTGCTCCAAAACACGTTGTATATGGAAACGTACTATAAGTCAAATCATCAAAGTCATATTTCTTTATATTAAAACAAAAAAAAAATTTAAAAAATTTTAAAAATTATGCCGATGGCTTTGCTTGTTTGTTCATAAATTTTAGAATTTATGCCCTAGTTCAGTAAGAAGATTTAGTACGGTTTTGTTTGAAAATAGTTTTGAGTTCTTGTTTTCGAATTTCCTAAATTATTTTCTTCAAAAATGGTTGTTGTCTTTGGTAATGAAAAATTAAAATATTATTACCATGCTTTTAAAACACAAAAATAAAATTAAGCTTTTTTCGCGGTTATGACTCGATATAAACTAAATACCATTGAAAAAAAAAATTATCTCTTCAAACGAAATTTTCAGACCATCCTGTTGTAAATGTATGAATGTTAAATTGTTCTAAGAAGTGCAAATTTGTGTTAGACACTGTCTTCATATAATCACATTCAGACTCAGAACTGTTTATACAAATACTTAATCACAAGTAAAAGTGTTTAACACATATTTCAATCACGGCTAAAAGGAACAAAAGCAGTGATAACAGAATTGAAAACATTAAGGGTTTTCATGAGAACTCTTAAAATTGCCATTTGTGTAATGTAAGTTTACCACTTGCGAGACTTGTTTCATGAAGCCCCTTTTGAAATTTTGCGCAAACAGTTTATGTAAATTTGAAACAAACGTCAAAAAGTTTATTTAATAAAAAATAAAATAAGAAAATTTGAAGCAATTTTTTGGGTGCCCCTGTGGCTGAGTGGTAGCAATACCAGCCTCACAGTGCGGAGGTCGTGAGTTCGATTCTCGCCACAGACCCTGGGTGTTTTCCGCAGACAACCTAATCGCTTCGCGGGTTGTTTTCGTAAAAAAAAATTCAAAACTTATTTATATATTTATATAAAAATAAAATATTATAAAATTTTTGACATTTTATTTTGCGAGAGTGTAAAAAATGCACAATTGCACAACTTGCGCGACTTTTGAACATTCTCCTGAAACCCCTTATTATTTCAAATAAACATTTTAAGCATTAAACACACTTTTTATTCAGTTACAATTTCAATACTAACGCTGGTACTCATATTCGGTTTTTAGGTTATGTTAGGTTACGTTGAAAGAGGGCAAGCAATAATTGACCCAATCCGCTTCGGACTACGCCTATGCTATTATAACATATTGTGCGCTTTTAATAAGAAATATTGGGAAGATACCTAATAAAATACACGAAAACCTATTAGGCCTAATCAGATTCATTTTTATTTAATATTCATAAAAATTTATTTATATTTTATTATTATTTATAAAACAAAATAAATTCGTCGCAAATAATTGCATGTGTTGACATTTCGCATATTTTCAATGGTTTTTTAAAAGTTCTTATTAGTAAGTCATCGGACATCACCTTCTTTACGAACAGAGGAAAATAAGAAAACAAAAATGAAATAAAAATGTTAACAAATAAATTAAAACAAAAATAAATTTAAAACTGTAATAGTGTCGATTATTCCTTTTACGAAAATCACGTCCTAGCTCATGTGTCTGGCATAAATAGCATAGCTCTAAAAGTGTTGTATACATACATATTTAGGGTGACAAACGCGTGCAAGTGACTGAACCTTAAGTTCGTTAGTCAAAGACACAAAAATAACTCTACCAAAAAAAATTAATTCTGCGTAACCAAAATAAAAGCAACGAAAATACTTACATTATTATTTAGTTAATTTGCATAACGGACGCTTGCATGTGTGTACGTAAGCGTAAGTGTGTACCAAACAAACAAATAAATTGGTGGTTGGAAGGAAAACCCAGCATAATAATAAACGTAAATTGCTCCAGGCAAATGCTGTCACCAGAGTTATTGGTGCTGGTGGTATGGCTAAACACATTCAATTACACTTGCATTCATGCCACTCGTACAGCCAAACATGTGTGTGTTTAAACGTGTAAAAACTACTAGCAAAAGTAATATTAATAATTTTTTCCATTAAACAGCAATAATAAAGTTGCGGTGGCGTAAAGCATAATGAGTTGTGTTTACGAGTTTATATTTTCTCGCCTTGCCTCTCTTTCGCTTCATCTGTTGGTAACTTTAGCACTCTTGACAGTTTTCCCTCATTACTATTATTATTTTTTTGTGCGGTTTAAAGCCAAAACTAATCATTTGGAATTTTAATTTTTTTTTTTAATTTGCTCTTTAGTTTCTTTCTATTATTTTCAATACAGCAACAATGCGTGTGTTACTAAACGAAACTGCTTTTATTGCACACAAATATGCTGGCAGTTGCAGCTAAAAAGTCATTTAGTGGAAAACAATGTTATGATTTAAGTTCATTATAAGCTCCATTTTACTTAATTGTTCGGGTCAAGTTTGTAAGCTTACCAACATCGTAGCAATGTACGTATATAAAGGGTGCGTCAGATACTAGTAAATTTAATATAAAATAAAATAAAATAAAATACTGTTGAAGAATTCTTTTTAGTTATTATTATGTTAACATTATTAATTTCCCTGTTAAGGGTTCGATTAGGCTAAAGTTCACCCTCTGTTCGTTTGCGGTAACGATAATATGATTCTGAAATTTCATTTTTACGATAGTGCACATCTGTACAAAATATCAAAATAAGTGAAAAGCACAAGAAAGAATTAAAGAAAAACTAAATGAATTTGAGTTTCTTATTTTGCTGTTTTTACTTCAACCGCCAGGGAATATTGTTAAAATATGTTACTGAATAGCAAATTTGATACATTTTCGTTATGTTTATTATAGCAGTAAAAGCTATTGAATCCAGGTATTGGTCTTTGTTCAAAATTTTTAAAAATCAAATTGCACTTAAGCCAAGTTGTAAATTATTTTATCATACACTAGCAGAACGGAGCAACATGGTATTTTCGAAGGCAGCCACAGCTTCACCACCAGTGTTCTTGTGAAGTCCACGATGTGTGATATCAATTGGTGTAAATTTCATTTCTATTACATGTTTTTCAATGCAAATAGAATATGTGAATTGTTTGATTCATCGTACTTTTTTTTTGTAATGAAAGCTCAAATTTATCATCATTAGTTTACAAAAATCTTGCCGTTGTGTTATTAGTTTTTTACTAATCATACATACACACAAAAAAGTAATATGAATGAGTTTGTAATATTAATTAAAATATTTGTAATATTAATTAAAAAATTAATTAAATTTTCACCTATAAGCAATTTGATAATATCAATTAAGTTTTTCCACTCAAATTAATTAATACAATTAAAAATTTAATTGAATCAATTAAATTATTAATTGAAAACATTAATTGGTGAATACTTTTTTCTGTGTATGTCTCTTCATTTGTTTAGTTTTTGTTCTAATTATTTAGTTTATTTAACGCCCTATTTCCACAATAAAAACAGTAGCTTTAAGTAGATAAAACATGAGTGATTTTCATTAAAAAATTTATAGACGAGTCGAGTTATCAGCCTATCTTGTGGCAACTAAGGTGACCAGGTCTAAATACATTTTCATTGAAACAATTTTTTTTTATAATTTTCCAATGATCCCGTTTAAGGTAAACAACTGGCAGTATATCCTAGGAAAATTTTTGAGTTGTTATGCTTATAATGCATTTTCTATCGTGTCTATTTGCAGAGTAAACCATACAGCTGTTGCGCACAATATGAGCACAAGGCCAATTTTTTTGACAACTATTTTTTTTTATAGAAAAACAATTGCTTCAGTTTCTCAATGTTTGAGTTTCAATACCAGAGGTTTGTTAGACTTAAAACCGTATATGAAGCGAAATTGTACGAAGTTCAAGTGTATTGCCCAGAAAAGAATTCATGCTTCCAAAAGAATTATTTCTCAAAAACCAACTGGAGAATCAATCGAGTATATATACATACTAGCTCAACCTGGTGTACTTTGTTACCCCTCTCCCAATTTTCAAAAAAAAGAAAAAGCTATTATAGTGAACCTCTTCCATATGCAAAAAGCATTTTGAAAATTGGTCGGCAAATGACGAAGTTATTTGATTATCAATTATTGGGGCGGGTAATTTGCGACACCAACAAATGGCGAAGTTATGCTCATTTATATTATAAAATCTGTTAATCTGTGGAAGGAGTAACATAATTTTAAGAAGTGGGCATAAAATTGTGTTTGATTGAAAAAATTAGCCTGTAATTCATTCCAGGGAAGATCGGTCGAGAGGTCTGGTCCCCCATAACGTACAAACAAACAAACAAATAAATAAACAAACATATATTCCGTTTTATATATACAGATAAACAATCCTTAGAGAGCCATGCCCGAGGTTCTTTGAGTCTTCAGCTTTGTGACAAAAATTTTTGTCTGTGCCTGAAAAAGGTATTCATGGTTTTTTTGTTTTAATTTCCTAGTAAAGTCTCCAACTTGTTTCGATTTTTTTTTATCTGAGCATTGTAAAATTTTATAACGAAGTGGAGGAACAAAACCTTATGTTTATAATATTTTTGCAAATTGTTTACTGCTGCATTGAATTATTGCTTTAATACTTGTATTCTGCTCACCCTGCACTTCCTCATACTTTTAAAATGGAGTAAATACAAAGCAAAAAAAAAAAATATGTTACTAAATGCAGTCACTATCAGTGTTGCGAGTAACTGAATTAAAAGTCATAACCTAAACTTTTTTTTTAAACTGGACAACATAAAATTTACTATAATGAGCAGGTGCACTAAAAAAATTCAAAATTAAAGACTTGAGATTGATTTTTATATGATAATTCGTTATGGTTGATCCAAATGATTTTTTAAGAGTGTCAAATAGTAACACTTTTTATGAACATCATATGTTATAAAAAAGAAAATTACTGCAATATCAAATATCAAGTTTTTCATCCCTGCCTTAGTTTGTGTTTTTTTTTTATAAAAACCATAATTAAATCTAGTCAGAGTTTATATGGATTAGTTTTTGTTATTCAAATTTAAATTTCACATATGCAAAAGATAAATATTACTCTCTCTTTCTCTCACAAAAAAATAATATTTGAGCATCAAAAAGACGGCGCACTATGACCCGTTTTCGTGCATTGAATGGGTATACTAAATATTTTTTTTATGTATATAACTCCGATGCTGTTTCTAACAACGGATAACAGCAGAAGCCACTATATGTGAGAAGCCCTGTGGGTGTCGTTTGGGTCTCAATCTAAATCTTAATCTGTCATTACAAGAGCCCAGCATGTGTATCAAATAAGAGTTGCGTTGTCTTATTGCTGGAAAGTATGCAACTAGTGACACTTTGAATGCAATTGTATTCCTAAACAATGACTTTTTATATTCACTTTTATTTTCTGGCCTACTTTTGAAAAACCTTATCGTGCTGACCTTTTAAAAAAATTCAGCCCAAACTATTACTTTTTAACCTACTTTCATATCTATATATTCAAAAACTTCTGCTCAAAAAAAGTAGCAAATAAACTAACTGCAATGCCACTAAACAAAATACGAGTAAAATAGCGAAAAATGTATTTAAGTTAAGCCTGTGTTTAACACAAGTAACCGCACACTGTGACTTACTTTCATTTTAGCACATGCACAATGTGCTCTGGTATACTTTCCATATTTTTGCCAGCAAATCCTATTACAATGTCAGTCAGCCCATTACAGCTTAGCAAGGACTTTTTATTATTTAACTAGCGAATGGGCGTTTGTGTATCTATTCGCTTGTTGGTTTGTGTATTTTTTTCTTTTTTCTTTTTTCTTTTTTTTTTTGGTGTGCTGATAATTGAGTTGTAATTGTGGTCATTTGAGCGTTTAAAAAACAAACCACTACCATCAGTATTTGGGAAAAACAATATACTGCGAGCTGCCGTAATTAGGTTAACGCCTTTTCACTACCTATTATACTCCTAGATAAGCATATCGATACAGATAAATTGTTTTTATGTAACACAAATGCTGGCATGTAACGTATGCATACATACGAGTTTGTAATGTACACACCTACATACACATGTGGTGGTTACACTTTGCATCTCTGATCGATTCAATTAAAATTTAATTATTTACAAAAAATGTTTTCAATGTGCATACAAAAATACTTAAGCAAGGGATGTACACACACTAGAAGTATTAACATCAGTATTTCTGATATAAAACTTGAACTTGCAGGGCTATTAATTGTTTTTGCTTTTGAAAAACTGCAGTCCACAAGTAAATTATGTTATTTTAAAAATCCTAAAAATTGTTGCAGGCTTTTCAAATTTCAAGACTTTCGGCACAGTCTTTCTTCGAAAGAGTCACAGACTCTCCTGCAATACTGATTTAATATATTAATAAATTCAGTTCGTTTAAAATTTAAGTTTTAAAAAGCCGTGGAAGGCTAATCTTAGCTTAAAGTCTAAATTAAATTAAATAAATAGCCATGGGTAGGCCTGTGGCAAAAAAAAGTAAATTAAAATATACTTATAGCTAGTATCAAAGCAAAAAAGTTTGTATTAAGTAAAACAAAAATTAGCAAATTAACTAACATGTGCATCATTAGTAAAGAACAAACGACAATGGCAAGACTGTTGTAAATTTAGAGATGGTAAAAATGAGCTTTCATAACAAAAAAGCTTTCAGCAAATTGTACTACGATGAATCAAAACAATTCACATATTCCATTTGCAATAAAAGTTGCGTAGCTATATAAAGCAGCAATCTACATCAACTGACACCACACACAGTGGACCAAACACAAAGAACGCTGATGATGAAGGTGTAGTGACCTTCGAAAACAGCCGGTTGTTCCGTTCTACTACTAAGTGTTTGTCAGAATATTTACAACTAACTTTGGTGTTATTTCTTCATTAATAATTATCACATGCAATTTGGCTTACAAAGCGATACGAACTTTAGCCTGATCAATTCATAAATATAGAAACAAATGAAGTTCGAACAATAATGATTAAAAAATTAACAGAAATTTTTTTTAGTTTGTATAATTTTTATACATAATGTCCATCGAAAATTATTTGTAGCTCGCAGTCGCACATAGGGGCCAAAGGCGGCTATTTGACGGATTAATTGAAGAATAAGTTCAAGTATCGCAAATCCTGAAAGTACATGCTTACAGTTAAAAAATCTATTTGTCAATTCAAAAGCAAGCAATTCATCAAGAGCTTGCGTGAATAAAATAATCATTCAGTTTTGCTTCTTTCATTAGTTGAGCACTGTTTATATACACTTTGTCCCTGCATCAGTATTACTTATATAAAAAAAATCATGTTTATTAATTTAGCTTTAATTATTTTGTATGGAGGTACCTGTCTACTCCCTTCTATAGTGCAAACATTTTATTGGAACTTGCAGTTTATTCTAACGGCTACTCGAATAAAATTTAGTGACTCTTTCTATTGTAGTTGTGGAGATATGCATTGATTCGCGAAAAAAGAGCCTTTGGCCCCACTGTGCATCTCAACAAATGAAAGTAACGCAAGTAAGTTGTTATTTCCTTTTTTTTTTAATGGAAATGTTACTGCAAACACCTTACGTCACTCTAGTATATCTTTTACCTTTTATTATCTTTTTAAGTCTTATCAAGACCCAAAAGGTTGATGACCAATACTTCTTTCCACATTTCTTCTCTTAACTTGGCACGCACTATCTGCAGACACTTATCTTATTTAATTTTTTAATATTAATTAAATTTTTGACTTACAGTTCGCAATTTGGACATTCAACTCTGAATAATTTAGGGACCTGTTTGTCGCTGTCGACAACGTTTCACTTTTTACACACTTACATTCAAAACAAAAAGAAATCTCAAAATTATATTTTTCTTTCAGCTGTAATTGTGCAACAAGTCAAACTTTTTTGACACCAACAAACTGACAGTTAGAAAGTACTATTTTTGATTAATTAAAGTTCCAAATTGTAGCTTACAATTTCGACATCTTCTAAATAATTTACAAACGAAAAGAATTTGATTTTCGCTGGTACACTTTGTTTTTGTTACGAGCAGCATTTCCAATGTTTTTCACCGAAATAAATTTTCTGGTGAAACGACAGCGTTATTTGAATGTAGAAAAGTTTTGTTCTGTCATACTTTTTTCATATGAAAAAATAGTTTTAAATTCTTTCAAGAACACTCTGAACCTTAAGACTAAAATATTTTTTTTTAAGAGAAGTAACACTCAGGCAATGAGTGTTTATTAGATTTTACCTTCTTTAGGCAAGGGATAGTGATAGAGAAAACAGGTGGAGAAGGGAAGAGGTACAGGAAAGCTTCATTTTTTGACAACACTGCTTTTTTGAAAATTATAATAATGTAGTGTTGCAGCGCCTCTGGTGTCAATGAGGCGCATTTAACTTTGAAGCTGTTATTGAAGCCATTTTATTAGTTATTTTACTTCGCCGTTGATTCTGCTAAACAATACCGACGAAGGAGTTCAGTGACCAGTATATATACCTTCATCACTTGAACTTTCTTACAACAATTGGGCTCGAACCCAAGACCTTCGGTTTTGTAGTCAACGTGCTAAATACTTCAGCCAACGCTGCCCAACAAAATTTATTTTTTAAGATATTGTCATACATACATATATATATATATAGGGTCCGCCAGATAACTTTTTTTTTAAGGCGCAAAACATCGAGTGTAGCTTCGGCTGTGTGGTACGTAGCGCCGTGCTGTTGAAACCAAATGTTGCCAACATCCTCCTCTTCAATTTTTGTGAACAAAAATTCGTTCAACATGGCCCGATAAAGATCGCCATTGACTGTAACGGCCACTCCTTGCTCATTGGCCCAATTATGCCTCTGGACCAAAATCCGCACCAAACAGTGACTCGTTTTGGGTGCGTCGGCTTTTCAATGTATGCGTGCGGGTTTTCTGTGCCCCAAATGCGACGATTTTCTTAAGAAAATATTTTTTTAAATACAAAAATGATACAAATTGTCATTTACTTCACCGTTGTTATAATTTCATTCATTGTCACAAAAGTTTTGAATACGGATATTGAAATTACTTTTGCATTTTTAAGTAAAAGGCAGAAAAAATTGTTTATGAATACTAAGAATGAATTAAAAATATGTACAGAAATACATACATACATGTATGTATGTATGTAAGTCAGAGCTGGCCACCGAGAGAAACACGAGAGAAATGTATTCGCGTATGTGTATTCATTTGTATAAGAAGCCGATGATGTTCGGCACTCTGTTGCTACTTTGGGCAGCTCAGATGTAAGTACATTTTATATACATTTATAAATACTTGTCAAAATTTTCATTTATATATCTTAAAATCCATAAAGAAATATTTATATATGTACTCGTACATATTCATATAATAACATTAGAAAATCTTTGTTGCCAACAAAACACAACCAACAAGTCACTAATACAAACACCAGATAAATTTATACTCACAATTACACAAACACACTCACACTTCCACACGAAGGAGCTGTTTTTGTGCAAACATTAACATTTTATATTATCTAGAATTCAAGTTCTCTGCAGTTCTTGAGAAATGTCAGTCATTGCCATTATCAAATGTTGACATAAGAATTTAAGCTTGTACGCAGAGCTTTATGACACGTGTAATACGATACAAAGTATGCAATTAAACAAAAACAAAACAAGCACTGAAATGCTCGTAGTACAAATAAGTACTCGTATAAAATATGTATAAACACAAATGACGTAAAAATAAACTCTTCAAGAAATGAAAACTTTTCTCTGTTTGATTTTCTAGTTAATGAAATTTTCGTAAGATACATCTGCGGCCCCCTCTCTCTCTCTTACTGTATTACAAACTTTTGCAGTCTAACCCATAGTACAACACACACACACACACCCCTACACCACTTCAATTCAATTCACTTTCAAGTTCATGTGTCTACTTCAAGACGCTAAGATTTTTATACCAGCGCTTCCGAGAAAGACAAAAGGAAGCAAGTGCTTAAAAACTCAAAAAAAAAAACAAAAATATTACAATAGAATAAATTGCAGAATTATTCAAATTAATTTTTTTGTTTCAAATTATGCATAAAACCGCTTCACAGTGATGGTTAAAATACTTGCAACAAAAAGGCTTGTAGCTCGATTGTAGATGCGAAACGAACTTCATTCGCGTTGTCAATTGGCAACACAACTTAAATTAAAATTAGTATTATGTATGGCAACTTTCTTCAGTTGCCCAGTGGCGTGAAATTTACAAATGTGGTCAAAAGTCCGCAACTTTTAAAACAATTAACCGATTTCGATGAAACCCACTGTTTTGAATAGAAGAAAATTTATATTTTTGCATTGTATTGTTGCAGGGCAAGGTAGCTCCCAAAAGCCTCAAAGTTAGAAACGGCGCATGTCAAAATTCTTTCGGAGCCTGTAACTTTTGCAAATTTCAAACGATCTTAATATAAATATACAACTAAAAAGCATTAGTATTTTATCTCACATAAATTTGAAGTTAATTGAATTTTTATGCCAAAACTTTATTTGCTTCTCACCAAGATCGGTTTATAAATTGTTTATGCTTCTTCGGTTTATTTCATAGTTTTTGAAAGTAGACTTTGTACGAATTTCTTCAAGTGCCCTCTACTTTTAAATAACATAAGTGCGATCATATGGTTTTTACTAAAACGACCATGAGTTCGACCCAAACAAATCTGCATAATTTCTTTTGACCTCTTGAAGCTGTTGTTGAAATTTTTTTTTTTTTAATATTCGGCTACAACATATAAATGCTTTTATGCAGTTCTAACATATAAAAATGCACATACATATGTGTATACAAACATGTATGATCTAGACTCGTCTTAAACTCGTTCAATAGCTCGTTTTTGACTCAAACCAATGATCAAACTCATGAAATTTAAATGGGTTTGACACAAACCCATGATCAAACTTATTTATACTACAAGAGCTTAATATTTTTTTTTAGTCAAACACGAGCTACTGAATGAGTTCGATCCAAGTCTATAATGAGTTCTAACGAAGTCTAGTATGATCATAGGTGTTCGATTAACGTAACGTAACGTTCACGTAGTCCGTCAAACCTTTCCAGTCAATACATCTAAGATGGGTAGTATTATGTAAGGTGTCATACCAAAAATAACTGGATCTTGGCTGGGCAAAAACTGAACAATGGAGTGCCCCGTTAAGATGGCGGTCAACTTTCCTAGCTCGGGCTTGTTTAGTTTCAACAGTGCCCTTGTTTTGTCTTCATCCCAGTCGCCCCATAGAACCTTGGTTAGATTACCCACATTTTCACCCAATGTCATAACTCAATCTTCGCTACCTTGAAAGGCTTTGCATTAGTTAAAGTTACCGTCCGTAACGTTCTGTCCTTTTTCGCCAGTTCATTTGCACGTTTATTTCCGGTTATCCATACAAGATGGATTTTACCATGTACTGCGCAAACTTTTAACATATTTTTGCAATCTTAAACGGTCCTATAGTTTACTCGTTAGGTTGTCATTGCGCTAATTGCCGACTTGCTGTTGGTAAATATATTGACCTCTGCGGGTCCAATATTCACACTGATCCATTCCAAAGCCTCCGTGATCGCACGAACCTTTGCCTGAAAGACTGAAAGCAAAAGTAAATCTCGGTCTCCGGTTCTTTTATAAAGAAACCTAGGCCAGTTCTTTCCCCTAGCTTCGAGCCATGCGTGTAGTAGCAAACTCCCACGGATGTTTGTTCTGGGGTTCGATTTACCCAAAAGTGTCTTTTTGGTATCAATGTCTCGCATGATGTTATAAAACTAGTCTCACTTACGCGGTCCGACATTTCCAAAGTCTGGTCGCATGCATTCAGTGAAGTCCATATGTTCTGATGGTGTGGTATGTTGTCTTGTGCGACCCATTCCCCCATCTTTTGTGGACGTTTTGTAGCAGGAAGAAAATAATTACCAATTGGTCTTTACGGAGTTCGGTACCGATCGAAACTTTAAAATATTTCCTTACAAACACTTTTGAAATATTTTATAATACTGTTCAATATCGAGTGCCATAATTTGCCTCCTGTTATTTTATTTAATATCTAAATCCAATTAAGTTATTACTCAATATTAATAACCTTTTGTGATAAATTTCACACCAGTGAATAATGTTAGCAGAACTTCGCCGATGTGCTGGCGGCGTTAACACGCCATCGGCGCTGTTCTGGCGTTGTTAACAGGTCACATTCACAGTGCTGGCGGCGCCAACTAGACGACATGGCAGAGCAATAACGGCGTTAGCACAGCGTTGGTGGCTCACTAACGGTACCAATACAACTACGGCGACCCCTAATGGTGCCTACAGTGGTGGTGGCCAACTGACGGAGTCAGCAGCAATGTGTGTTAAATTAATTAAAAAAGCTTATTAATCATTCTGTTCAATTAAAACAAATAATAAAATCAACGTTAATAGCTAGCCTTAGATATTAAATGAAACAAGGAGGGAAAATTAAGGCACTCGATATAAAATATTTCCATAGAGTTTGTAAGGAAAAATAAAAAGATTTTAATGGAACGCCATAATTTGCTTTCAGCTATGATTGTAAAATTTAATTCAAATTTTATCTGTGCTCATGTAATATCTGAAATTATTTGATGGAAATTCCATACAAAAAAATTTTAATTTTAGTTACATATTTTTTGAACAACACTGTATTGTAAATATTTAAGCGAAAGTTGATGATTGTGACAGCTCTAGAGTATTCTTACAAAATTAAATCAAAACGAGGACTAAAAAGACAATTGAAACTTTGTTATTATTTTACTTTTGTTTTATTTTATATCACCACATACGCGAAAATATTTGACGGCATAAATGTCATTTGCACTTCTTAATAGATAATAAAAACATGTCATAATATGAAATCAAAAATTTATAAAAAGCAAACAAAAATTTATAATTAATGAATTATAACAAGAAATGTAAAATATAATTTCAAAACTTTGTTAAAAAATACAGTAAAAGCTGACTATCATTTTCATTTGAAGGAGAAAATTTTACTGGTATAGTCAAAGACTTACAAACGTACAAACAGCAACACTTACAACGTCATTAACGTGAGAAATATTTAGGAAACAGTTCCTCCCCCTTACACTCGAATTGAATAGTAGGTACGAGGGGAATTAAAGAAAATGAAAACAGTTTTAATTTCCATTATTATATCAGCAATAAAGTCTTTAGAGTGAAGGAACTCAAAACTATTGCTTTGCGAATTTAGGGAACTGAACTCAAACATAATTAAATTTAAACACTTTTCCTCACAACTATAAGTGTTTCCTATACTTGGTAACGAACCTCGTAGTTTTCAATAGATGCTGCCATTGTTTACTATGATTTTGTTGCTTAAACGATTTTAAGTATTTAGCAAAACGAGGCATTAACGCAAATCCCTGCTGATGTGATAACGCTTGTTGCTGCTCCCACATGCTATACACACATCCTTATATACTACATACATACATACATACATATCTATTAATATATTTAGAACAGCAACAAGCATTCGTTTGGCTTACATCCATCTATCCAACCTTTAGAAGTCCTTTTAGTTGTGGGTAGTGTGGTGCGTTTTGGGATTATTATAGTGGTGGTTGCTATTGTATTTTCATTTATAGCAAAAAGAAAACAATACAACATATTCATCAACATTATTACCCAGAGCAAGTGTTGCTGCATCAACATTGTGCTTATTTGTCACTGGTAAGTTTTTCTGTTGCCCTCTACCGCTCTCACTCAGTCAAGCTTATTTGAACTTTCCCACCCCTGAAACATTATCATCTTGTACGTCATTGTCATCATTATGAAGTAAATGTAAAAACAAATTATGAAAATCTTCTTTGTCCTTAAACTAGTTAGAAAATCTTTTGTATTTTGTATAAAAGCAGACATCCATTCATTTATTCTATCATTTTTAATTCATTTAGTTCATTTAAATGTATTTTTTGGTTCTACTTATTTCGCTTTTGTTGTTGTTGTTGCTGTTGTCATGTATTTTTGATTATTTCCTGTTGTTATGTGGCACAAGGTTTGTTTTCTTCTTTTTTTTGTTGTCTTTCTTTACTTACGCTACACTTTGCATTTAAATCCTAAAAAGTTCATGTGACAAGGATATAGCAAACGTTTTAGAATTTTCTCAACTCGTTCTAGAGCATCAAAAATATAATCAATAAATTATTTTTTATACCCGCTAATCAAAACATTCAATATTTATGATTTGATAAGGCTTTGTAAGCCAAATTTTATGTGATAATTATTAATGAATAAATAACAGCAAAGTTAGTTGTAAATATTCTGACAAACACTTAGTAGTAGAACGGAACAACCGGCTGTTTTCGAAGGCCACTACACCTTCATCATCAGCGTTCTTTGTGTTTAATGCACTGTTTGTGGTGTCAGTGGATGTAGATTTCTGCAATTTTTTTATTGCAAATGGAATATGTGAATTGGTATGATTCATCGTATTACAATTTTCTGAAAGCTTTTTTTGTAATGAAAGCTCATTTTTACCATCTCTAAACTTACAACAGTCTTGCCATTGTCGTTTGTTCTTTGCTAATTATGCACATGTTAGTTAATTTGCTTATTTTTGTTCTACTTAAAACAAACTATTTTGGTTTGATACTATAAGTATATTTTTATTTTAGTTTTTTTGCCACAGGCCCATTGCTATTAATTTTAAATTTTATATTCAATATTTAACAAAAAAAAAAAACTCTGCTCCATCTAATGCTGAATATAAGTCTGGCATTTCTTTCGCTGGCATTTTGTGGCGACATTTTCAAAATGTATGCAACACCGTTCACATTATGTTTTTTATATTGCCAAATATCGGAAATGAGAAACGTTGCCACCAGAACACACTGTTGCGATGTCACAAAATGCCATAATGTGTACTCGGCATTAGTCTCAGACAAATTGCAGCAGCTAAGAGCTTTTTTATAATTCTGCTTTGAAATTGCATTAGTGTGCACATTAAGAAATTCTGGTTTAGCAATTCTGTTTTAAAAAATTCTATTGTTCCACAAACTTTCGTGAAAAATAAATCAACACTAAGACATCGCAGATGTAAAACAACTAATAACGAAATGCTCATATTTAACACCAGAGGCGCTGCAAAAATGCTACAAAAACAGCAGAGCTGTGAAAGTGAGTTAATTTTAATGATATAGTGTTTCAGCTTGTCTTCTATCTTTTCTATCCCTTTCATAAAAGTAATTAAAACACTTACATGTTGGTATTACTTTTCTTTAAAAAAAATCTTGTCTATATAAAAATAAAAAAAAAAAATTTTTTTTCAAGTGATTATTTTCTCATTTTGGCCTCCAGCAGACATTCTCAATGTCTCTACTGGAATCACAAACAACACTAGCAGTGAGAAACAAAATATTTTCCATGTTTATATTAAAATGATGTATCGGTTCGTCGACATGTTACTTTCTGTGCTCGTATCCTTGTACAGTGAGTCACAGTCAAAGTCACCACATAGGTCTATTCTGTATTTCGAAACGAACAAAAATACTTTCGAACTTGAATGCTATTAACATTACAATTCAAAAGAATTTCCTTTCATTTCGAATCACAGAGTAGACCCCTTGGTGTTATATGAAATGTTTTCTCAGATTATCATTTTAAAGTAAACTTAATTAGTTTGGAATTTAAATTTAATAATAAATTTCAATGTCTTTTTCAAGAATATTTAATATTTCAGTAAATAAATAAAATATTATTTTAAGAAAAAAGGGCAGTACAAAAATCAGTGTGACAACACTTCATTCTTGCAAAAGCAATGAACAGTTTTTGTTGTTGTTTTTACATTTATTTTCATTACATTTTACAACTGCAACTCGAGCGGAAAAAATCAGCCAATATAGCAATGGTAAAGCAAGAAAATAAAAAACATGTTGATTATTGGGATGTTGTTTTAACTGTGATATTTGTTGAACTTCTCATTTGTTTAAATGAAAGTTTAACATAATAACTCTAGTTGTTCTAAGCAATTTTTGGTTAAAGGTTCCCTGATGATCTGCATTAGCAACAATGAATTGCGCATAGGATCCAACCTAACCCCTTTAAGGTATTTTTAATAAGAAAAAAATATTTTACTGAATAAGTAAACTAATAATTTGGCATTATAATTCCATTTGGAATTTAGTACTAACTTAAATAATAAAAAATAAAACCACAAACAAATAATTTTAAAAAAATGTCGATTTTTGGTTAGAATATCGGCAAACCAAGTAATAAAAAAAAAATATTTTTTTTAATTCACTTTAAAGAAATAAAGCTTCATTACTCATTGAAGATTATGAAAGCGACTGAACCTATCAAAAATATTTTGATACGACTTTTATGGTAAAACCTTTTGTTCAAACTTTGATACTCTTTCACTGTGCAGCACTGTACATGAAATTTTATATCTCTCTTTTTACAATTATTATTTTTTTCATATACTAAAAATTACTTCATCCTTTTTTTCTTACCATCAGTCTTAAAGCATTCATCAATTAGTTGTCTATGTATTTCATTTTACATTTTACATTTTTCATTTCAATCTATAATCATATTTTCCATAATAATATTTTAGTAAAGGAAATAGATACAATTAGAATTACGTTTACTTTGGCTTTTTTAGAGTATTTGGTGAATAAACAAATTTTTGGAAACATCTAAAAACTTTTAAGCAATGAATTAAAAATATTATTTAATATTCTAAAACGAAATATAACCATGTATGCTGCAGGTAAAACATATTTCAAAAATAATATTCAAAAAGAAAAAAAAAACATATAAATTTATAAAATTTGTGGAAATTTTCTTTAAAAATGAGTCAAACATTTGGCAGGAAGGTGGTGAATAATAATCCCCAAAATAACTAAATAAAAGTTATTACTACAAAAACAAATTTAACATACAAAAAAGTAATATGAATGAGTTTATAATATTAATTAAAATATTTGTAATAATAATTAAAAAATTTATTAAATTTTCACCTATAAACAATTTGATAATATCAATTAAGTTTTTCCACTCAAATTAATTAATGCAATTAAAAATTTAATTGCATCAATTAAATAATTAATTGAAAACATTAATTGGTGAATACTTTTTTCTGTGAATTCACTCAAAATTTGGACACTAAAAACTGGAAAACCACTAATTACTATTTCAGAAAGGATTATAGATTTTCCTGAGAGAAATCTTTGCAGATTAATCGGAAAGTAGGACGAGGGCATTTCAGTAACTTTTCTACAGGTTTAAGGTCACCAACCTTCGAAATTTTATTTTATTTTTTATTGTAAGTGTTTTTGCTTTGAATGTAAGTGTGTGCAACGAGTCGAACGTTGGTGACATCGTGGAACAGGCCCTAAATTTTTATATACTCTCGGAAATTGGGTATCCTATTGTTAATGGGCTTGCTTATCCACACTCTCTTGTATACAAACTTCAAAATCCAATTCAAAAATGTTCAACTTTTACTGAACAGCCTTATTTATAAAAATTACGATGGGCTTTATAAAGGGTTTTTAAAACAAATTCTCATAAAAAATTTTTCTTATTAGGCCTTTATAATTGCCTTTATAAATTTCTATAAATAAGGCTGTAAATATATGAAGTGATTTTATTATAATTTAGTAAAATTGTTTACCTTCATCAAAGTGTGTACAAGGATTTAAATTATATGGCCTCCTTGCGTAAATTAAATCCACAAATTTCAATATAATTCAAGCGGTGTATGTCTATAATAGTCTTGTATTCAAGCATCTTGGTGTTTGTAATACTACTGGCCGCAGCTTACCGTCCAAAGTTATTCAACATGCCAGGTGTGTGTCTTTGCTAAAAGTGTTGATGAAGCAAGTGGGTGGCTTTACTTTAACAGCAAGTTTAACCCTTGGCAGCATATAATCAACTGAAATATATTTTGTTATACTCCCAAGTATAAAAAAAAAGTAAATAATATATAAATTTTTTATTGCAACATTCCTATTTGGAAATAAGCTGTGAAATAATGCCAATTAGTTTTTTTTTTGGTAAATACGTTGTTTTTGCTTCATGTCAAAATGTGTGATTGTTGAAAAATAATGAAAAGTCATAAAAGCTAATTTTTTTTAGTCAAATAATATATTATTCGTCATAACAAAATTTGATATGTATAAACAATTTATTCAAACTCAAATTTTATATTAAAGGCTGCGTAAGACTTTGGTTCTACTTATCGTAAAGCAAACCATATCTCTTTTGGCAGGATTTGTTTACAATAACGGAGCAATATACACACACATTTTGAAATTCGGATTCAGCGGTGTTATTTAAGAGCCCATAATAACTTATTGGATTTTTCTGGAACTTCCCAGCAAAAAAATTGCTTCAAATAAAGCAAGTTTTTACTATGAGAGAGCAAAAGTAGAGCTGACAAACCTGCTGAAATCGCTGCTGATTTTTGTATGGCGAGTTCCCGCTTTGGAGTACTACATATTTTGCCCACAAAAGCGCTTTTTTTGGAATATAATAAAACATGCAAATATAGCAGTTATCTCAAGCGCTCTTTAAAGGATTAATAATATATACGTATTTAATTATGTAAAAAGAGCTTTTCAAGATTACATTATCAAAATTTCTGGCTTTAAAGACTGCATTATTGAGGCGCTGTTAAATCACCTTTTTTTCTATAGTTTGCTTCATATATGTTCACTGCTTCTAAACAGCTTATATTTTAAAGCGAGTTGTGATGCGCTTTACTGCCTTATTGCTTCAAAAAACATGAACATTTTTTACTGGGTTACAGCCTGTTTGTAGTAGATGACAAAATTTAAACTCGACGAGCCAATACATGGACGACTACATAAGAAATAGTGTTCATAGAACCCGCCATGTGGCAAAACTTTATGTTGCCAACATGTCCAAAATTAGTTTTTGTTTATGTTTTTTCGTAGAAAGTTATATATTCATATATAGAAATAAACTGACTAGCTTTTATATATTTGATTAAGCTGTTTTATTTTTATAAATGTGAAATATTTCAAAGCACCACCACTGACATATGTAAATATTTATACTTCAATATCAGGTTCTTATGCTGCTGCTGCTGTTTTCAAAATAATTAAGTAGCTGGCTACTAGGCAATATTTTTTTCCTGTGGCACTTGTAGTCATGTAGCCATGTAGCCTGCAGTGGTCTATGTGTTTAGAGCATAAATATTTATGTCAGTGGTGCCGCTTTCTAATATTTCGGATTTATATAAAAATAAAACAGCTTAATCAAATATATAAAAACCAGTCAGTTTATTTCAATATATTTATTTTTTTTTTTTTGCAAGTTTTACTTCTTACAGGTTTAGTAATTTCTTCAATTCCTTCAGCAATTGTTCGCTAACTTGCGATTTTTTCGCGTTTTTTTCCAAACTTGTTATATTTTTAATGGCTTTTGCGATTCCTATCAATTTTAGGGATTGCTTCCGATTTTGCAACTTCTCGCGAATTTTTGCTAACTTCGCGATAAAAGTGCCTTTTACATTTTTATCAGCTTACTGCAAGTTTCGCCGATTTTTTTTTAATATTAGACTGGTATTATCTCGCTGTTAGTAAATTTTTGCGAATTTTTTTCCCTTTTCGCGATTTATGCCGAATTTTATGGCTTGCCTAAAATTTTGCAACTCTGCGAATTATTATTTTTTCGCTTTGTAAAAATATAATTACTTATGTAATTATTTAACATTAAAATTTTGTAACTTTCGTTTTTATTTTGCTATAAAAAATATTTCTTGGCAGTAACTTGATTTATATATTTTGCTATATTGTCAACACTGGTTTTATTTTGTAGTTATCAAAAATAGAAATTAGTTTCATTTGACTATAACGAAAAATGCACCAATGACAACAACCTGCAGGGTGTTGCCTTGCTGCCATTGAAATAATCATTCCCATGTCATACCCTTGATATTTTGCAGCCGGTAGATGCTGTGGTGAATGTGCTTTATGCATCATATTACTACTTGCCACGAAGTGGCTGTACTGTCCTGTAACTAAGTTGAGAGTTGTCTTAAATAAAAACAGTATAGGTTGATGGCTTTGCTGTAATGACACATTTGCCCATAGAGACAGCCTAAGCGAAAATTAATAGTTTCCAAAATATGCCTGTAGAGGCTCTTTATTAAATTAAACCTAGCGCTCCTTTACTTCTTTTTCTACTTAAATGAAGCAATTTTTGAGTTAACATTGTCTCATACTTAGACTTGTGTCTAACAGCTCTTTTAGAACTGTTTTCTGTTGGACACAAGTCCGGTCAAAAACTTCAATGTAAATTAAATGGGTTTGAAACAACTTTTGATTCAAAAACTAATTCAAAAAGAGCTGTTGGATACAAGTCTACCAGACTTGTACCGAACTCTTTCACTAGCTAAACCTAATTAAATAACATGGGTTTGATTATTGATTTATGTCAAAAACGAGGTACTGAAAGAGTGCGATACAAGTCTAAAATCTACTCATACTAGACTTTGGTCGAACTAATTCAGTCGGTCGTTACTGACTAGACTTGGGTTGAGCCCCTTCACTAGTAGAGCTGGATCCAACTCGTTCATTCGTTCGTTGGACTCAGCTCTATTCAGTAGTTAATTTTTGCCACAAACCAATCATCAAACACATGTAATTTAAATGTCTATTATTGACACAAACCAATGATCAAACCCATATAATTTAAATGGGTTTGATCATTGGTTTGTAACAAAAACGGCTATCTGAATGAGTTCGATCCAAGTCTACCTCACAAAAATTTCCTAAAAATTTCTTATATGCTAAACAGTTGGAAGAAAAATAAAATTTTCTTTTCCCCTTTATTAAATTAACTTTAAACTCTGTTAAATTTGTTGTTGTAGGAAATGAGCGATATGTATGTATGCTCACTATTAATTTCTTAAAAATATCTTAATAAATTATTGAAAATTCGCCTCGTGCTACTCATTCGCTTCCAAGAATTTTTCCTCTTTCAAAACAATAATTCCCAATTCTTTGGTATTAATTTCATCATCATCAAACACTTTCAGATCCTTGACATGATACCAAACTCCAACATTACAAAATGTACCAAGAACGACAAAAGAAGCGGCCACCGTGTTAAGGGTAAGTCTGTAATTTTAGGCGAAAGTATAAGTTTTTCTATTAGCTGTTACCAAATGTGAGCATACCTTAAATTCATTGAATCATATGACCAACAATTGCCCTTATTTGTACAAGTTTTGCCCCATACCAAACAGTTTTTATCAAATATCCATCCATAGAATATGGGAGCGGGAACAAAACATACCAAAGATATTAACATCATGCCAAAGCCCATTATAGCCGATTTGTCCTCCGGGGCTACCGAACGCATTGTTATCAGCAAATTTGCGGCTCTGCCCGTGGCAGCAAATAGTTTAATGACACACATGACTGCCAGGAAGGTGTAAAATTGTTTTGTGCAATTAACGGAGCAGGCACCATCAACTGCTTGGCCACCGGTACCCAGGGACTGCTAAATTTTAATGTTATGATTTTTCAAAACTTGTTGCCATATCTCAATACCGACCGACTCACGTTGTGTGGAGGTGAAAACCGCAACTTTGTTAACCCTCTCAGATCAAAGATTGGTCTTTTTAATGGTGAGTCCCAAAAAATTTGAGGGGTTTAGCGATGTCCGTCCGTGAGCTGGACCGTGTCTAAAAAAGTTATAATTCTGAAGTTTTTTTTTTGCATATTTTCGTATTTTATTCCAAGACAAAAAAAAACTTCAAAAATAGACCTTCTTTAGACACGGCCCAGCTCACGAATGGTCATCGCTGGAACCCTCAAATGTTTTGGGAGTTTCCATTAAAAAAGCCCAATCTTTGATTTGAGAGGGGTAACCAAAACTTTTTTTTCATTGAGTCGGTCTATAAAAAAGAAGTAGAAAGCTTTATAATTAACAATAAAATGAATTGAATGAAATGAATTCTCTGTTCAAACTTCGCTTGAGTTTAAAATTGTGCCATTACGGGAGCCCAAAATGTGTGCAAAGTCTTGTAGCAATCTTATAAGTAAAAGCATATGAAATCAAAGGAAAACAATTTGATGGTCATGTTCCTGCTTTCTTTGGCAATGAGACCAAATGCAAGCTATACTTTTTAATACAAACAAGTAGTTTTTAAAATCGCTCCAAAAATGAGGGTATTATGAGTAGCGCACATAAGAAGAGACTTACGAATTGACGATTTAACAACCTCTTAATTTTGTGAGAAGTCGTTTAGAAAAGTAAAGAAAAAATAATTCTAGGAATAGATGATGTCTGGAAAAATTATGTTTTTTTAAATACTTACCATGTTTGCATAACTCGATGTGGAGGAGTTAATAATATCATGTACTGTCAAATAATTAAAAAGCGGTTCGCCATTTAAAGTAAAATTTTTGTTGGCTATACAAGAACAATCGTAGTAAGACTGAAATGAATGCAAAGAACATAATTTTAAATAAAACAATGAATTGTATTTATTTATTTGATCTTAAGTGTGTAATGTATTAACATGAATAATTTTTGTTTCTTGTGTTGCTTATATTCCTCACTTTTTTTCCTAAGGCTCATAAGTAGACTTCAACTAGAAAATTCTTGAGACAAGTTGAAAAAAAAATTGGTATGTTTCTATAAAAGCTCTAAAAATGTTACTGAGAATTACGTACACACATATAATAATTGAAGAGGCTCAAACAAAAGTTTCTAAACAAACCTTTCTATCGAATTCTCAATCCGTTTTTATTTTCTCACAAATGACTTGGGTCTAGACTAGACGAGAAAAACATGTGACAGGAACACGCACGACTCAACACGAAGAGTTCGTGGCAGAAAATCTGATTTTGTGCGTGTTCGGGTCGGTCGTATTGTGTTGAGCAAAACTGACACGATAAACACGAAACGATTTTTGGTGTTAAAATATGTATGAATGAATTTTCAGTAAAGAAAAAATTTAATATTTTGTATCGTCAAACACGTAAAACCATCAAATTTGTTGATAGTGTAAGGGTCTCTTAAGCTTTAAGTTCTGAAATTAAACAGAAATATGTATCTATTTGAATATACATATAAAAATGCATTTTTTGATATTCAATTTGATATCGTGCGTGTTGGACATCTTGACATTCGTGTTCGTGTCGTCTCGTGTTGGAAAAATTCAACACGCGCCCATCTCTAGTCTAGACTTGAATCGAACTCTTTCAGTAACTCGTTTTAGACACAATCCTTTGATCAAACCCATTGAAATTAAATGAGTTTTATTATTGGTTTGTGTCTAAAACGAGCTATTGAAAGAGTTTGATACAAGTCTACTTCATTCAGTAGTTGCTTTTGGACACAAACATATGATCAAACCAATTTAAATTACACTGGTTTGATCAAAGGTTTGTGTAAAAAATGAAATAGTGAACGAGTTTGACCAAAGTCTATCCCACAACCTTTTTACAATTAGTTGCCACATTGAGAGCCTATTTCACCAACTTATTTAAATGTCAATTCATATTTAAATGTCCTTCTTCCATGCAAAAATTAATGAAAATCGACATTTAAATTTAAAATTGATATTTAAATAGAGTTGGTGAAATTGGTTCTGAATGTTTTGCTTCCATTTTGTTTGCTATTAATTTGGCAACTTGTTGAAAAAAAGTTTTTCAGATGTTTGTTGAGAAGTTTATCTTTGAGGTTTTTTAATTAATTATATGTGTGAGTAATTCTCAATAATACTTTGAAAGTTTTTCTATGAGCATTTGAGGTATTTTAGGTTTTCTCAATAATTTTTAGCACGAAGTCCACTAATGTGCTTATTAATCAGCAACGATTTGCATATAAAAAAATACCAAAAATTTTTCATGTAAACATAATTTTTGCTATTTTCTTGATAACCTAGTAATACCTTATGTCCATCGGCATCCACATGTTCTCTTTTACAACCGGCATGGCACGGTGATATATAAGTCATTTGATCTTCTCCACACACTGGCATATAGCGCACATAATCACAGTGACAAATACTATTGCAGCTTAAGGATGAACTCAGACCACTTGAAATAAATAAAAAAAAAATCATTAATTTTTAAAGTTTTTCAAAAATAATTGTAAAAATTGCAACCCGTACCTATCGTAAGAATTATTTATCAGTGAATTATCATTGGCTGGGCAGCCAATAAAAGCATAAGCAAACACGCCACATACAGTCACTATATCAACTAAAATATTCCAGCCGGCCAAATATCGAGCACGTGGCTTAAATTTTGATATGATAACGCCCGATAACAAAACGCCAATGGCTGAAAATACCAAAGCCACAGTACCCGTCACCATACTACAAGAAAATTTAAATAAAATTTGTAAACAAATGTCAAGTCATTATTTAACCATATAAATAAATCCACTATCAAAAAACATTTTATTGATATTACCTTGAAGTGGCCGCTGACTGGCGATATTGTATTTCAATATATTTGGCTGTAAAAATCCAATAGGGCACATAGCCAAGAAAGAAAAAAATGTTGGCAGAGAGATTACATGCAATTATTTTATTTTTGATAAAGCCTTTAAAGGTCTTCAGCATATGCTTAAAAGAAGTTTTTGTATCCAAACGTTCCACTGATTTGCCATTATTTTCTTCCTTAGCACGTATATCCTGAAGCCTACGGCGAGCTGCTGCCAAAGGCAATTCTTTGGGGAACATAAATAAGATTATGGCAGTGAGAAATATAAGGCCAGCCATTATCAACCAGCCCAACCACCAAGCACCCAACCATCTGGAGTCCGATTGGTTTATAATCGGTGTTAGATAAGGTGCAATGTACAAGCGCAAGCAAATCGAGGCCAAAGTGTAGCCCAAAGATGGGCCCAACAGGCCGAAGAAATAAGATAAACCTATTTTACACCAGAAACAATTTCTTTATTTTTCAACTTAAACTGTTGGCATGACTTACTGAGCATGGCAGGTGCTTTAGACTTTTCCGTATTATCGTCCATATAAGATATACCCAATGTGTGATACAGTGAACCTCCAATGCCCCCTACAAACTGGGCCAAAAATAATAAAATTTGTGGCAGTAAAACACCTTCATGTACTTCACACTCTACACCAGTGCCATCATTTCTACACAATCTCTTCTGCTGCTGCTGCTGTAAGTCTTGCAGGGATATATTTGCATCAGACATGGCTCCATATTCTTTGGTTAAACTTAAGGCATCTTCGCCGGCACCATAAATGAAATGCGGAGTAACGGTGAGTAAGCAAAAAACGATTAATGTCAATAAACCTAAAATAAAATTAGTTAAAATTAATAGTTTAACAAATATACGGTGTGTGAAAAGAAATTTATATATTGTGGATCGGCTTAGAAAGACGACAAAGAACAATCACACAAGTGATTATGATTTCTGTTTTACTACACAAAAATCTAAAAATAATTTTTAAATGTGTTCAGATAAAACGACGTAAGTGGCGCTGTGTTTCTTTGTAAGAAAATTATTATTTTGCAAGTCAATATTTGTCAAAATACTACGTTAATGATCAAACAGGATGAGTACGCAACTGCAGGGAAAATCGTTGTCAAACTAACAAAGCCCATAATAAGATCTACGGCAGTAACCAGTGTTGTCAGATTAGGGTGTTTATCCCCAAATCGGGGATGTTTTTCTTCGAAATGGGGATAAGAATTTTGGTTTGGGGATTGAGGAATTAATTGGGGATAACTTTTATGTTGTGGGGATTTTATGAGATTTTGTGGGGATTTGTATTTTACTTCATATTTTTTTATTTAGCTCAATCATAAAAATACTACAACCAGAGGCAAATAAGGTGGAAAGATTTATTTGATATTGAAATATCAAACAACTTAAACATATTTTGGGCAGAATTTTATTCATATCAAGATGCCGCCGGATCACGGCCGTTTAAAGAACTTGGCAGCATTGTACATATTAAATTTACTTTGTGTATCAACGAGCACCGCTTGCATTGAACGAGTTTTTTTTTTTTTTGCAATGAAGTCAATAAAAACTGAAATTAGAAACAAAATTCAGTACGATTGCTAAAATCTATGTTACGAATTAATATACATTTTAAAAATAATGGAATAATAATAGAATTTGTTGTGTCACCTTTGAACCCTCTCCAGAAATGATAAAATTAGTACAAATAACCTTTTGGGGAATTTTGGGGATACAAATTTTACAATTGGGGATGTCAGTCGAAAGAAATCTGCGAACCCTGGCAGTAACTGCAAATGCTCTCTAATTTTTGTTTTATTTTCTTTTTTGCTTATTTTTCTTTGTAGTTTCTTTGTACAAAATGTACGAAATTTATTGAAAGTATGGTAACATTTTTGAGAGAATGAATACTTATAAGAAAAAAACGCTATCAAAATAAAATAGATTCTTTCTCACGACTGCTTTCTGCGGCTGCTGAAAATGTTTTTATGCCGGTATTCTGTTTAATCATTAAAATAGATTTTATCCTTCGACTGCATTCTGGGGCAGGTTTTTTGTGCCAATTTGTATGGAAAATGTATTTATGCCGCAATTCGGTTTGATCATTTAGTGTTGAAAGTTATTTAAAAAAAAAACCTAGAAGTTGTGTTGTTGTGTTAGAAAAAATATGATATAGGTCCATATTTATAAAAAAAAAAATTAGACCTTTGTAAAAAGCATTTAAAATATAGGGTCCGCCAGATAACTTTTTTTTTTTTGAAAACAGGGCGCAAAACATCGAGTGTAGCTTCGGCTGTGTGGCACGTAGCGCCGTCCTGTTGAAACCAAATGTTGCCAATATCCTCCTCTTCAATTTTTGTGAACAAAGATTCGTTCAACCTGGCCCGATAACGATCGCCATTGACGGTAACGGCCACTCCTTCATTTTCGAAAAAAATGGCTTAATTATGCCTCTGGACCAAAATAAGCACCAAAAAGTGACTCGTTTTGGGTGCATCGGCTTTTCAATGTATGCGTGCGTTTGCATACCCGCCAAGATCAAAATTAGCTTCATCTGAAAAGATGATTTTTTTTTGGCAAAATCGGCATCTTCTGTAAGTCGATCGCAGGCAATATTTCCCAGAGTTGTTCAAGCGTATACACAACCATATTCGTTCAGCAGAAGGATAAAACTAATTATCTGTCAAATCAGACATGAGCTAAGTGTTTCCATTCACGAAATAAGCACTAGTTGAAAAAAAACGTTAGATGGCGGACCCTATATAAGAATTTGACATCATAAACTCGAAATGAGCGAAATTGAACACACACAGAGTTATTTCATTCTTTCTGCTTTCGACTTATTTAATTTTGGTTGGTAGTGTTTTCATTGGGAGTGATTTCATTTGGGACTTATTTCATGGTACCATAAAATATTTGCTACAAAAAATAATAATCACACTTTGCAAACATACAACTTAATTTTCCAACTCACCAAAGGTCATCCATCGCGGCCTGTGCTTTTTACCAGCATAATAGCCCAAAAATGCTGAACACAACACCTGGCTAATATCATTTCCTATCATTATTATGCCAGTATTACGTGTAGGGATTTTATAGCGCTTTTCCAGCGTTGAAATTGTGCCATTAAAATACGAATTGGTTGCGGCAAAGACACAACCTGACAAACCGTAAACCACAACATAAGCCGTCTGATTAGCAAATCTATTGCAATAGTAAGACAATAATAACACATTATGATTTTATTTTTTGCACTTTTAATTATCATTTAAAACATTTCAATTACTTTTGCAAAAATGAGCCTTTAAGAAAACCAAAACCACATGTTGTATCTTTGGTCAAAGGCATGACATTGAAAACTCTTCTCAATTCCTCTTTGTCATTTGATTTTTGTGTTGCCAGCAATTTTTTTCTTGTTTCCGCATCATTTTGCGAATCCGTTGCATTTTTCGACATTTTTTATTAAAAATTTTTTTTTTTTATTTATATAACTTTTCGTTTTGGCACTGCGAGGAAAGTGCGAATTACAATTAAAAAATAAATATTTGCCCGAGGTGTAAGTGTTGCTTTAATCTTAACGTTCTACAGTACAATGATATGTAAGCCTTTTTCAGAAATGCTACAAACAATATGTATTTATTTAGACCTGGCTAATAATTTATTACTTTTCTACTTGTTGTTATCAGTCGATTATTTATTGTATTTTCTTTTCTTATTTGTTTGCATACATGTTCACATGTATGTACCCTACTTGTAGACAGACGGTCATACAAGTGTAGCATTATCAAGCGATTGTTGACATCTATCAATTACATTAATTTATTAATATTCCTTTTATGAAAATATTTGCATAATGAGTACATGTTTTGTAAAGTTTATAAAAATAACTTTTTAACAACATAAATAACTGAAGAAAGTACGATCAAGTGCTCATTATCACAATAGTCTGCTGGGGTTGTCAATCAAAGTGAAGGGAAATTAAGCTTCTTAAAAAAATGTGAAGAGAAAGAATTATTTATTACTGTACTGAAATGCTCGGATGATAATTGAATTTTTGAAATATGTTGTTGTAAAACTTTATAAGTCTCTATATAAAATACAGGATTATTTGTTTATCTAGTGCTAACTTGTTTTTATACTCTTGACCAAAAATGGTATGAAGGTTTTTAAGTCCTTCTGTAATATCCAAATTATTCATAAGCGAACCCATAAAGTATTTACGTTCTGGGTCCTTGTGAATAGGGTACTCAAATAAGCAATGTCTGCCTATCCTTCTCTCCATTTGTCCGTCCGCGAAATCGATTTTCAAAAGCCTCTAGTAAAGCTAAGGACTTCGCTCTCAGGCGGTTGTGCAAGAATTTTTGGTAAATAGAAAAAAAAATCATCAAAATCAAAAAGAAGGTTTCAGGACTGGAAAATTTGAATTGTATAAATACAGTTAATGGGAATTTGCGAACAAGGTCATGGGAACATGCTAGTAATACATTATTTCTTAAAAACAGTCTTTCAAAATTTACTAATTTGGTGACAGTATATAGGAATCAATGAATTCTACTCTGTCTGACCCTCTTACCTGTGCGAAATAAAAATCTTTATCAAATTTTATTATTTTTTATCTACTTTTTGATTATCTTAACCTTTACTACTACTTGTATACTCGTACATTTGTTATATGATATTTAAGTAGTTAATATGTTTGTTTTCGTTATCAATACTAAGCTTTCACTATTGATTCTTAGCAAAAAATATATTGAATTAAATGTTTAATTCTTTACTCTTTCTTTCTCCACAATTTATTTGTTATTAAATAGTTTCCTAAATCTGAGTTGTGAGATATTTGAGTATTTTAGTTGTTTGCAGAAAATTTTAATGAATGAAGAATCTAATGATTAGATTCTAATCACACAAAATATGTATAAATGTATGTATGTGTAATAAAAATAATATAATTTATTGCACTAGCTACAATCGGCTAGTAAAAAAGAAACCAATAATACAATAAACCCAAGACAAGGTCATCGTATGGTTTAACAAATAAAAAAACAGGATACATTAAGAAATAATTTTGATATGACCACATTTGGTATCATTTGCTTTATAGCGTGATATTTGTTTCATATTGTTTGTAAATATTCATACTAGTGTTGAGCGATACTGTGATTTTTTTAATAATGTTGCTGCTAGTGAACGTGATTTTTAAATCGCTGTTCTTTTAAACTGTGACTGTGATCACAGTTTAGCAGTATTTTTTTTTTGTAGCAGTTCTGTTATTTTGGCAAAATCTAATAAGAAGAGCAGCAGTGAAGTTAAACAGTGAGTGTGATCACGGGTTAACACATTTCAGTTCTTCTGCTTTAAAAGTATTTATTAGTATTGGTATTTTGATAAATACTCGTACTAATAAGAAGAGCGACAAGAACAAACAATTAACAATCAACCCCATCCAAATATTGAGAATTGTCGTATTGCAAATACAAAAATGTGAGAGCTATACATAGTTACCAGAAAAGACGATTTGACACAATTTGACAATTTTTTTTCTCCACAAACGGTGAAGGTATCAAATAAACTCATGTGGTAGCTTTATTTACTGCAAAGTAAGTATATAAGAACGTTCACAGTGTGAAAGAACTATATTTCTAAAAAGTATTATTTGATAAATTCAGCCACAGTTGTGATTAGTGCTGTTTCAATCACTTTGAAAAAGTAACAGGTTTCAAAAAATCGCTCATCTCTAATTCATACAACTGGATAATCGCAAAAGTATTCAGTTGGTTAGTGCCACTGTATTCTTGGGAATAATAAGAAATAAATTAAGGCAATCTAAAAAACTATAACAAATGTGGTGTGAAGACCAAGGCTGAACATGTCCGCCCTATTGTACTCTACATTCCAGATTACGGAAGCAGGATTCAAGTTGGTTTACAAATTTCGTACGCATTAAAGAAGACCATTTTTACTTTATTGTTGACAGTTTAACACTATACTTTCAAACGCAAGACAAAAAATTGACGCTGCAGCTTTCCTGGCATGATTCGACGCTGGGCCACTTCCTTTTCAGTTTTCCTTATTTCAAATCCTTTATGCACGCGTAAATACACACACTAGACCACCCAAATTTTCCAAAGTATTTATTTTGTTCGCTCCACTTGCAGTTTCGGATAGAATGACCATAAAAAACGTGCAAACCAAACTTGCGCATTGCACTTTTCACCAAGAAAAAAACCTATCTTCACTACAAACACTTTTGGCACTATAAATTTTAAATGCCGCGTTTTTCGAAAAAAAAATTTATATAACCATTTTTGATTAGAATAAATAGCAAAAAATTTTTCTGTACATAATTTTGCCCTAACTATGGCCTATCATGGTCCTTTAATGAGATGAAACTAAGTTTTTTAGAAAGTCTTGTTCCACTCTCAGGGTCCGATGGGAAAATGCCATATCGTCAACTGGGTAACCAGAAAGTTTTGCATCTTCCCTGCTTGTAGGGAATTCAATAAACCACTTCCTATTAGTATTTATTAACAGTATTTATCCACGACTACTCTACTATCAAGGGCTGTGAAACACAATCCAAACGATGGATCGTGTTCCCATTTTGACGGGATACAGCTGACAGTTTCCTAATGATAGGAGCCATGCTTACGTTTAAGTTAAGAGGTGGTAAATTAAATAATTTATTCATTCACTTGCCCTTAATTCTATTTGGTTGTTTTTACCAAAAAAAAAAATTTTTAGTTTTTCACAATATTTTAACTCAATAACTATTTGAAATTAACATTAACAGCCAGAAAAAAAATTTTGTTCATAGAAATTACAACAACCAGATTACCCAGACAAAAGTATGTTAACTTAAATTCCATCCAAAAAATGTACACTAACTATGGACTCGCTGCTTTGGCTCCTTGCAACTGTTTAAAATAAACCAGTGCTTTTGCTTGTGCTTGTGAAAATCAACAGCAGTCGCAGTCAAAGCAGAAGTAGCAAACGAATTATGAACAATTGCGCAGTACTTTCAACAGTCGACGATTTAAAGTTTGAATTTGTTTTGCTGTTGCTTTTCGAAAAAGCAAGACATTTTGCTTGTTCGACTGTGACTGTTTGAGACTTGCAAAAGCATATAGAGTGCTTCTGCTTTTACTTGCGATACTAAACAAAAGCAAAAGCAAATCAAATTCAAACTTTTCAAATCGTCGACTGCTGAAAGTACTGCGCAATTGGTCATAGATCGTTTTGTTATTTTGCTTTGACTGAAACTGTTGAGTTTTTCAAAAGCGAAAGCAGAAGCAAAATCAAATGAAATGAAAATCATTACAGTTTTTTAAATACTGGTTAAAACTGTTCAGACTATCCTGCGGTATATTATTTTTGTATTAAAATAAGCAACGATAAATTTTCGTTTTCTATTCCGCGACACTCTTGATAATTAAAAGTGTTATTTCTGTGGCAATAAGGAAAAAGTGCTTAAGTCATATTTGACTCTTTTGCAGGAGAGCACTTTTAAGTGTTCAAGTCGATTTTCAGAAATTTATTTCTTTTACAGTTAAATTGGAAAATTCTCTTAAAACCTTTATTTTTTTAAACAAACATCGTTCTACATTCTATAAGTAATAAATTAAAGTTGAAATATACGAAGGTATAACCTTAATTAAGTTATTACTCCAAATGAGATTAGAAGTCTAAAAAAGATAAGTCGCAAGTCACAGTGCTATAACTTCTTGAAAACTCACACAAATTAATTGAGATTTTGCCCAGGGGTACTTTCAAATATGCAGATTAAGGAGATACCATTAACTCAAAATCAGCTTATCTCGGCTTAAGCACTTTTTCCTTTTTGCCACATATATCATTCATACAATTTTTACATGCAATAAAAAAATTGCTAGAACCGCTTATATAAATTTGCTGAAAGTCTAGAGCCAGTTTAAAAATGTTTGTTTTTCAAATTTTACAAAACCAACAATTTTCTAATCAAGTGAACTAGTTAATTTATTTTGCGCATTTTAAGAATTTAATAGGTAATAAAACAATAAATTTTTCATGTAATAACAAAACAATAAACTTAAAAGTTATTACGATTTTTAACATTTATTTCTTGTATTAAATCAAGGCCACTTTACAAATGCTAATTTGTTTTTTAATAATTAAAAATACACATACAAAATATTTAATAAACAACAGCACTTGTATTAAATGATTTTCCAACGGATCGCTTATTAAACAAGATTATTAGGAAATAAGTTTTAAAATAAAAAGTACACATACGTTCTCACACAGGCACAACTCTCTCTGTCTCTCTCGCCTTCTGCATATCGCAAAACAAAACTGACACACACACACACACACATACACACATAAAAATATAGAATGATCGAAAGAGCAAGAATTTAAATTCAACTAGAAAATATCAAAAAGCAATTAGTTATACATAAAATTAAATTTCAGCTTTCATTTCTTCCTCCTCACGCTGAACAATTTCCAGTTCCACATCTTTGGTTTCCTCATCAAAGATTTTCAAATCCTTAACGTAATACCAAACGCCGCAGTCGAAAAGTGCACCAATGGTGACAAAAACAGCAGCAGTCATATTTAAGGTGTATCTAGAAGACAATTTGTATACTATTTTCACTCTGCAAGAAAAATTTTCCCCAAAATATATTTTCCAATACCTTAAAGATTCCGGATCGTAGAGCCAACAATTGCCTTTGTTTGAACAGGTCTTACCCCACACCAAGCAGAGTCTATCCAAAACCCAGCCAAAAAATATTGGACTGGGTATAAAGGCTAGCATAGACATCATCATCATACCATAACCCATAGCAGCCGTTTTGTCTTTTTCCGGCACAGAACGTACTGATACTAGAAAATTTGAAGCTCTTCCTGTGGCACCAACAAACTTTAAGCAACACATTACGCCCAGAAATGTAACGAATTGTGTGAAGCAGTTGACAGGGCAGGCACCGTACAAGGCTTGTCCACCGGTACCAAAAAGTAACTGAAAATTAGAGATATCCTTAAGTTTTTTTACATAAAATATGGCAACGAAGTATATATAAGAAACCAGGAACAACAAAAGTTGTGTAGTTAATGGAGTCTTGCTTGTTTGGAAAATGTTTTAATCGAAACATATTGCAACTGGACTAGATTTTGTTTGACTTACATCTGGCTGTTTGCCTAAGGAAGCGATTTTAGTTGATGTAATCGGCTCAGTAAAGTTAAAATCATCTTCAGTCAGGTCCATGGATGTCAAACGCTCAAAGGCAGGACTGCCACCACTTGAGCTGGCATTAACTCTGGGTATACAGGAACAATCATAGAAATACTGAAAGTAAAAAAACAAAGTATGCAAGAAATACTTCAATGAATTGCTTTAAACAAACAAATATTAAAAATAAAAAAAATAAATAAAAATTAAATGTACATAAAAAGGAATATGACCTTTCCAGTCGAGTAAATTAATAATATTTTGGGCTTTTTCGAGTTTTCTTTTTCATGTGAACTGCTCTGCGGAATATGGCAGAATATGAAAACCCTCCTCACAATTTTCTGAAATGCAGCACAATTCCTCAATTATTTTCTACTCAGTTGCAATTTATATGGGTACATATAAGTATTTTTTGTTTAAAGAATTTGATTACAAGATTTTATTTTCGATATTGGAACTAGTTGAATATTTTATTCTGCACTCTGAATTTAAGAAATTTCTTACATTATTCGTATTTTTTATTTAAAAATAAATGAAGAAAAAAAATCATTAAAGAGGACTTTAGCAGCGATCAGCCCTTTCCGATGGTAAATTATTCCTTCTGATATAAAGAAACGTGAATGAATAAAATATTTATCTAGGCCGATAAATGAATGTCTGTTATTTACTTTTTAAAGATTATTTCATGCAAATGCTGTCCACGGCTGCGCCATAACTGGTCCATCCATGAGCTTCAATTTTATCACACTTTTTCTAGCACTTTGGCTCCTATCTCACCAATGGAAGCTGTAATGATGTTTTTTACTGCTGGAATTTTGACGTACTTGTATTTGTGCAAGAGAGACTTCACATATCGTCGCTGTTTTAGCTAACCGACCTAACTGACATTTTTTTTTTTTGAAAAATTAGTTAAGTCCTTTACTAGACTTTATAAGTCATAATACACCTTTTCTAAAATGTTCATGATTTCAGACGCAACCATAAGAATGAGTGTATAAAACGCCATAAAAGCTGCTCCCTTGTTAAATTTTTAAAATGTTAGTTAGGTCAGTTAGTTAAAACAGCGACGATATTTGCACACAAAATAGTCTATTGGGCGATACAGCAGTTACAGTTATAAATTTATTTTTGTTTTAATTTCTTTGTACTAAAAAGAAGAGTACGAAAACAAACGAAGCAAAAAAATAAAAAAAATTAGCGAAATTTGTTTCTGTTTTGCTTTTGCACATGAGCACAAGCCAGAGACCACATCCGATCGGCTGTACACCGATAGAAAAGAAAATAATGGGAAATAAATGGAAACTTTTTGAAAATATCAGATAAATTGATCATGATGTATTAAACAAAATTGAACAAAAAAAGTAGACCTTGGACTTCATGGTAAGAAAATCAAGCGAATCACTTGCACCAACCACACCAGGCTCTATGAGTGACTCAGTCTTTTTTCGAACTAAAAACAATCTATTCTGAAAAGTTTTACTCAAAAGGTTTCAAATTTTTTAACACCAAAATATCAACCTTGTTATTTCACAATACATTCTGCCTTTTTTAGTACATATTTCTTTTTAAACAAACACAACCTTCGAAGCGAATAGCTTGTCTGCGGAAAACACCCGGGATCTGGAGTGAGAGGCCAGCAGCACTACCACCCAGCCAGAGGGGCATACCTTAATGAGCCGCCTATATCGAGTTAGTTTATTTTGTTGTTACACCCCTCAACGATTTTTAATAAACCTATTGGCTTAGTAGGATGTTCTTGTGAGATTTCTTTGCAATTATTCACATGGTCCTTAGCAAAATTTTAAAGTATTGATATATAGATTTAATGAAATTGATGTACGCTATCTACGAAAACATTAGATGTATGATGTATTTTATTAAATCATGGTTGTACTCTACTCACCTTTGTCCCCGTACCAGTGATATGTTGTTTTTTACATCCTGCATGACACGGGGATATATAAGTCATATTATTTTCACCACACACGGGCGAATAACGTACGTAATCACAACCACAGTTAGAATTGCAAGTAGGAGAACTATTTGCAGTTCTAGAAAAGACATATTAAATAAAATTACTTCAGACTTCAGAAAAACAGAAAAATAAGCTATAACGCACTTGTCATGAATATTGACCACCACGGACTGTTCGTTGCCAGGACAGCCGATAAAAGCATAAGTCATAATACCCACTACAGTTAAGAGGCCCACTACAACATTCCAAGCGGCCATATAACGGGCTCGTGGCTTATATCGCGAAATAACAAAGCCCGACGACAACACACCAACGGCTGAGAAGGCTAAGGCCACAGTGCCAGTGACCATGCTGCAAAAATTTTACAAGCGAAAGCATTAAAACATAAAAAATATTCAAAATAAAAAGAAGAGATTTATTTTACCTCGATGTAGAGGCCGACTGACGATACTGAATCTCTATGTATTTGGGTGTAAATATCCAATAGGGAGTGTAACCAAACAAATAAAATACTGAAGAAAAATTGTTATACATGTAAATTTTATTTGTACTCAGACGTTTAAAGGTGATAATCATATCACTGAATGAGGCCTTGTGTTCTGCTGCAGGTTTCTCCTCTAGCTGTTCATTAAGTATTTCCTTTTCTGACTTCTCTTTAACCTTGAGCGACAAACGTTCCTTTCTGCGCTGCTCTTCCACCATACGGCGAGCGGCAGCCCTGGGCAATTCTCGCGGAAACATGGTTAGACAAGAGCCTGTAATTAAAATCATGCTGCCAATAATTAGCCAACCCATCCACCAGGCACCCAACCAACGTGGATCTTGCAATTTAATCACAGGATGTAGCTGAGGTGCTATGTAAACCCTTAAGCAAAGCGAAGCCAAGGCATAGCCAATCGCTGGTCCCAGCATACGCAAAAAGTATGACAAACCTGGAAGTGCATTAGTTATTTAAAAATATTTAACCTTCAAATACACATTTGCATAATAATAATTAATTTAATGGAATAATTTTATCTGTTTGCAATCTGTCTTAATTGCCCTCAATAAAGTTAAAACTGTATAAAATGTTTATCAGTGTGAACGACGACTACCTGCTGATGCTTGCGAAAGGCAATAAAATTAGATAAAGCGAAATAAATGTAACTCACTGAGTAAAACGGGTGTCTTGGATTTTTTTATATTATCATCCATATACGCAACACCCAGAGTGTAGTATAGGGAACCACCAATGCCTGAGATGAATTGTGCTAAGAAAAGTACCACCTGAGGAGCAAAGTTCCCCTCACCCTCTTCGCATGCTATATTATCGCCGTTAAGGCGACACAGTGTCTTCGAACGTTGCTTTTCTAAGACCTCCATGGTGGCATTTTCATCGGGCAAGGCACCGAATTCGGCAGTCAATGCTAAAGCATCTTCGCCTGGGCCATACAGGAAATGAGGAGCTGCTGTTAACATACAAAAGGCCACTATGGTTAAGAGGCCTTTAGAATAATTAAAAAAATCAAGAACTAGTTAGAAAACAGTTTTGTATAAACTTTAGACAAAAGCTTACCAAATCCTATCCATCTTGGTCGATGACCTCGTCCCGCATAATAACTTAATACCGCCGAGACCATCATTTGGCTGATGTCATTGCCCACCGATATTATACCCGTATTCTTTGAGGGTATTTTAAAACGCTTCTCAATGGTTGTTATCGTGCCATTAAAGTAGGCATATGTCATTGAGAATATACAGCCCACCAGGCCGTAAAGCACAACGTAGGATGTTTGATTTGCAAATCTAAAAATAAAAGCAATAAGATAAGTCATTATTTTACAGCTAAATATAGAAATTTTTTAAACAACATAAGTATCATAAATAATTGTGATAAGCTTTAAAGGCAAAACGATTAACACGCAGTGCTTTTAATCGTTCTTAACTTCAAAAACAAGTTGTAATCAGTTATTGCTCTTGAGGTCTATGGTCTAGGCTTTTGATGATCGAACTGTTAATAATAATTTATAATAATTTATTGGTTTTTACGCCACATCGTGGGAGCATAGTGTCAATGCGAAAGTTTTTTAATCATTTCTATTTGAACTTAACAAGTTTTTTCTATTCCATGATACATTTTCTGGATAAGAGTTTATCTCTCTCAATCTTGCAGTTTGAATCACCTTCACGTTCCTGAAAGGATTATCTTCTTCGCCACTGGTTTCATATTGTATCCTAGTATAATTCCAACTAGTTGTCTGCTCAAGATATGTGCAGAATATAACGCAGTGATCTATGGACACGCATTCTCATAACAAGAAACGTATTTTTGCCTTGGCGCCGCACTATGGGAATTTTACCCATTTTTTTGGTCAAAACCAAAATGCTTAATAAGGAAAATTCGACACTATTTTTGCTCTAATATATCTGAAACATAAAAAACTATACCTTTTTTTAATTTTTTCGCTACGTTTTTCTTTGCGGTTTCTAAATGAGTTCACAAGTAGGGGCTGAATATAGTGCAAATTTTAGACGAAGGTTTCAATAATAAGAATGTATAAAATTTAAAATTTAATAAATGTATAACGGAATTTTGCTGAATTCGTGTACTAGGTCGATTAAATCGAACTTACTAAAGTAACCTTAATGTATACTTATAAAGCTATAAAGCATTTTTTAACAGGACAATCAATTATCTTTGCAAATATGTGAAAAAAATTTAAAAGAAAAATTTTGCATTGTTTTTGTGTTAGCATAGTATTTTCTAATTTTGTTCGCGATTTTTTGTTCATGGGAAATATTTCACGTGAGCAAACTCTTCGCCCCTTATTGGGTGTATATTTACTGTGTGGCAAGAAATTGAAAATCAATTATTAAACACACTTTCTTTTAAAATGTTTAAAAAATATGTGTTTAAAGACTGTCACGCGTGACAATGCGTTAGCGTGAAAAGTGAAAAAAATATTTTTTTTGCTTTAATATAAAAATTAGAACAAAGAAAACAACTCTTTTTAAAATTGTTCGACAATTTTGATTTATTTAAAACTACCACGAGTGACAATGCGTAAGCGTTAGTGAAAAAAATATTTATTTTGCTTTAATATAAAAACAAAAGCAAAGAAAACAACCCCCTTTTAAAGTTTTTTTTGGACAATTTTGATTGATTTAAAATTGTCACGCGGGACAATTCGTGAGCGTGAGTGAAAAAAAAATATTTTTTTTGTTTCAATATAAAAACAAAAAACAAAGAAAACAACACTTTTTAAAATTTTTTTTAGACAAATTTGATTTATTTAAAATTATCACGCGTGAGATTATCTGAGTGTGAGTGAAAAGAAATATTTTTTTTTTAATATAAAAACAAAAAACAAAGAAAACAACATTTTTTAAAATTTTTTAGACCATTTTGATTTATTTAAAATTGTCACGCGTGAGATTGAGTGAGCGTGAGTGAAAAGAATGTTATTTTTTTAATTTAATTTAAAAAAAACAAAAAAATAACTCTTTTTAATATTTTTCGAAAATTTTTATTTACTGTCACGTTATCAAGTGTTTGATTATAAAGAAGGACTCAGTGTGGTAAATGTTTTCATAATAAAAATTTATAATATTTGAAAATTAAAAAAAAAGGAATATAATGTTATAATTCAAAAGTTGTCGTCAACGCTTGAGAAGACGAGAGTGTTAGTGTTAAAAAATATTTTCCTTGTGAGCTTAAGTGTTAAAAGTTTTATGGACATTAAGAGGGGGCTTACGAAGTTTAAATCGGTCTGTCGTAAGCACAAAATGGGCAAAATTTCCTATAGTGCACTGATTTGATGACATCGCCAAATTTTAATGGGGGATCCATTTGTAGGATCCAAAAGTAAAGTTAAATAAAAATACACATAAAGCTATAATTTCAATGAACATTTTATTTTATTATGATGCTGGGACCGAAATAGAATGACATTTAAATGACTGCCTCTAAAGCCATATCCATCTGAACTGACAGTAAGGTTTCTTCCTGCATCATTTTCGAAGATATATGGCCCAATGACACCTCCAGTTCATAATGAGCACCAAATGTCACTTTTGATGCTCAATTGATTTTCCACAAACTCTTCTGGGGTTTCCGAGCTTTATAAGCAATAATTTGGCTATTGACGTAAACACTGAGTGTAAAAGAGCTTTATCGCTGAAAAATATTTTTTTCTAAAAATCGCCATTGCAAGTCTGTGACTACAGCACCAAATCAGCATAATTACTGCATTAATTATGGCATGACTTGGACATTATATGGCTGGAGGTGTACATTAAAATGCAAAATACGCCATAATGAGCCGTGAGATACACCCAATCGCTGAGAGCGGCGTGGATTCGACATATTCGGATTAACTGCCAAACTTTCACCAACATATGCGATATTTACGGCAGTGCGGACATTATGCAATGATCCACAGACTTGACCACACATAAAACGCTGCCAGTGTCTTAAAATTTCTATATAATCTTGCTAATTCCTTGCACATTAGGTCGATTATGATGACAATAATCAATCACTATTTTCGTGGTAAGTTTTAAATAGTTTTGCGCGTTCTTCGGTTGTTAAACGATCGATATTCGTAAATGACAACTTCTTCTCTAAAGCGGCCCATCCATTATACAATATTATTGCATATATGTGTTGTACATGTTATTGTCATTTTAACCTATACTATGCAATAAATGGCACAATATTTTTAAAGAAAATATTGCCCAATTTTCCTGGTAGTGAAAGAGTAAACAAAATTGAACATTGTTGCCACCACATTACACAATTGTCTTGATTGTACAATAAAAATCGAAAATCTTTTGATATTTGCCAGTATATTGTGCCACCTTCGAATAAGACATAAACATCGGCGATATTATTGTACAATACGAAAAATTGTGCAATGGGTGGGCCGCTTAAATAAATGACACTTCAGATGACAGATATTAAACAGCTGACAGCCTTGACAGACCGGCCATAAGTACTATAGTGTAAACAAACAAACTAAAAGAAACTGCATATTCCAACAAAATCTTGGTGGTATAGGAGAACTACCCCCTTAAAATAATTATTATTTTCCTCATGTCTTCAGAACTACAATAGTGAGGTACGTAAACTCAAAGCTGCATGTTGTACAAAAATCTAGGAAGTAAGACATGATTTTTGTTTAAGAAATACCAAAGCGGGAACAAAATTCATATAAAAAGTGCTTAACCAACAAAACAAGCAAAAAGTCATGATTTTTTATTCACGCACGCTCCTGATGAATTGCATTCCATTGAATGAATTCGCATACGAATTATCCAAGATTATCCAAGATAATTTGTTTAACAAGCCTAAGAAATTTAGCTAAAGTCACACACGTTATATTTTAAATCATTATAATAGACAAATCCAATCACAATCACACGTGACTAATGCGTGACTCACGCGTTGCTAATCATGAAATCTTCACATATCTAATAAAAGCACATACAAAAATAATAGCAAGAAAATTTTTAGCAGGGCGCTTTTCTTAACAAACGCAACGCGTGAGGCTATCACTAACTCTGAGGCACACCGATAAACAGTTTATTTGTTCAACCTTAAAGGAAAAGTAAAATCCCTGTTTAGTTGAGCTTAAGCAATAACTTTATGTCCACTTAAACTGAGAAAATCCATATTATTTTGCACTTCCAATATAAACATTAAAAACAAAAGCTTTTCCACAAATAATTTTGGTAACAAATTTGAGCCAAATATTTTAATAAGTACCTGAACTTGATGGTTTAATGGTTAAATTTATTAGTTTTTCAAAATTACTTGAGATAAGTAGGATTTAAATAGGCGGGAAAAAGCTAAAAATTTCCCGCTTATTTTTTAAGTTTTCTCTCAAAATGTTTAATTTTAATGCGTGATTACAAAAGCACCATTACCCTTTTGAAATTTATTTTTTGCTTAGTGATGTAGTATTTTGTGCACTTTAAGCGAGTATTTTCAGTTTTCACGGTTGTTGAACTTTTTTTTTTTAATTAATCTGTGAAATGACCGCCTTTGGCCCCAATGTGCAGGGGTTTGAAACTAATAAAGGGATAACCCTTTATATAGGAAATCTGTGACTGAGTCGATGTTTTTGGCCACACAGAGTATGTGGTTCTGTGTATAATTCATTTCTATGTGGCAATTTGGTTTTATCGGGCCATATTTACTTTGACGTTATTTAGTTTGTTTAAATGGTTAAATTTTTTATAATAATTAAATGTTTTTAAAGCCCCGTTCAGACTATTATACAAGTATTAATACTTTCATCACATTTTACGATACAGAAATCTAAATACATTCGTTGCGACTGTCAAAAAATCTAACGTAAAATCACATATTGTGTTCAGACCATCACTCTTCAAATCAAATGTGTAATACAAGTAGAAAACAAAACAGCTGTTCAATGAAAATGTCTGTGCTATTCATTAACTAGCGGCGGCAAAGCGGTTTCATGTAGGCGGGGACTTGCCGTTACTTGAAAAAATTCAGCAGTTAAAAATATTCTATGTAAATAACAGAAAAAATTTAAGGAAAGATATTACAAAAACGTTAAAAAATTACGTCAACGAACTATACTTCGATACGATTCACTTATTCAAAATTTTGAGTCGATATACATATGACAAAACATTAAATATATGACGACACGCTATCGGCGGCGAAACAGCCGACTTTGAAATTTGGTTTGTGTGAAAATGCAACCCTGATCTAATGAAAAGTATTATCGTTTAGAAAATTTTCTAAAAACGGAAAAGTCTTATGGGATGTCAAAATTTTTATCGTATTATTTGCCACTTTGATGACATTTTGCGTTCAGACTATCACACTTGCACGTATTATTTGAATTTTTGACAAGTATAAATACAAAGTATAATAGTCTGAACGCGGCTTAAATGATTATCTTTATATGTTAGATGCAACTTACACTGTGCCTTTTCTGCTTGCCTGTGTAGGCAGGCTGTTTTAGTTTGTTTGTGAGAGGGGGGTTGAGAGGCTTGCGGTGGAAAACAAAAGTCACGTAATGAAAATTCAAGCTGATTTTTGACTTTTTCTTTGCCCTTTTTGTACTCTCAGCATTAAGCATGTATAAAATTGTCAAAAAGACATGAAGAAATAAATCTTAATGTAAATAAGGGTGAATTTTCGTAGAGCGCTTAAAAGAAAATTGTCAAAACAAGGCAGGCTAAAAAGGCATAGTTTGAAATGGCGCTCAGGGATTTTGCCTTTTCCCCGTAACGTTTTCAAATCCCTGGTATTCAATTTCACTTACCTTTGAAAAAATTTACCCTTAAATTTCCAAAATCCACAAGTCATATCATCCGACAGAGGCATATCACGCAACAATTTATTGATGTCTTCAGTCATCTTACGATCTTGTTCTGATTTAACACTTTTCTGTTGTTTCAAACCATTTCTGGTAGCACTGCCATTACACTTGTTATTCAATAATTTCGACTCTGCATTTGTATTCTCTAAATTGTCACTTGTGGCAGCCTGGGCTGGGCTTTTGTCTCTTTTCCCATCCATTGTATTGGATGTTTGTTCTTCAATTTCAACCATTGCCGACTTTTGTTTAGGCACATTAATTTTTATTTATTTTGTTTTTTATTAATTTATTTTTGCAAGGATATTTTCTTGGCACGAAATTTATTACAAAAAACATTTAACACACATTTATTTCCTTTTGCATATTATTATTATTATTATTTTGTTTTATATTTAACTTGATTTCATTCACGAACTGCTCACTAGCACTGCCACTGGAAAAGTGTTAATTTTTACCATATATTAACTTAGTTAATAATAAAACTTGGTAAGCGATTAAAATTTAATTATTGTTTTATTATTTTACAGCGTCTGTGCTAATACGCCAGCATTCTTATTTAAAACAGTTTGCTGCTGTTCTACTCCTTGGGCAAACTTGTCATTCTAGCTCTTGAAATAATCTTTTTTGCCCTCAGTTACATATAATACATATTTTGATCATTATTATCAGCGTTTTTGGTTGTCAGACTTGTTGTTGCCTTAAAACTTAATTAAAAAAAAAAAAAATGCAAAGAAGAGCAATTTATCAGCACAAGTGTAAACAAAATTTTTATTCACATTTTTCTTGTATTTATCTTTTTTATTTAATAATAAATACAATCGGTTTCAATTTAAAATTGTCATCTTCCACAAAAAAAAACACATGCAATTGCATATATCCAAACACATACACATGCATACACAAACACATGTACATACGTATACCTACAAATATAAACAAATTCTGTTTGCAGCATGAGTAAGAGAGAGCGAGTCAAAAGGCCGCACGATACCAACACCCACTTGATGAAATGGGAATTTCATTTTTATTCTTATTTGATTTAAGAAGAATCTTGGCAACTTTAAAAATGAATAAATAATAAAGATGTCATGTTCTTCATCAAATATTGTAAATAATTAGTTTATTTGTCTATTTACTTTTTATGTGCGAGCTACATACTCGTACGCTTATCTATGGATTGCTGTTAATTTTGCTATCAAGTGGAAATGTTTACAGATTTCACTGTTTAAGGGAAACTTTTAAACGTGATTGTTATTAAACAATAAAAACTCAAAGTTAACATTTTTCCTATCGGATTTTGCGTACTGTTGCTCCATATAAGAAAAGATAATTGGAGTAGTACAAAACCTTGAACCAGTTGCAGCTCAATTGAGGAAAACTTGCTTTCTATATTGACTCTAAAGAAAAAACGCTATTTGAAATGATTTTGCAAAAGTTAAATAACACAATGGGATTTGAAGATAATTCAAACATGTATTACTTTGTGTTCACTTGAAACTTACAGCAGAAATTAGAATTGTATCGAATTGAATTATATCGAATAGAGTTGTATCGAACTCTTTCACAAACCAGTTATCAAATTACATGGGTAGTAATCATCATGAGCATTAATTTGTACCAAAAATAAGCTACTGATTGAATTCGATACAAGTCTAGTATCGAGCACATCAAGTAGCTCATATTAGACACAAACCGATGATCAAACCCATTTAAATAACATGGGTTTTACAACTGTATAGATTTGGGTCGAACTCGTTCACTAGTTCATTTTTGCCACAAACCTATGATCAAACCCATGTAATTTAAATGGGTTTGATTATAAGTTTGTGGCAAAAATGAACGAATGAACGAACGAGTTGGAGCCAGCTCTAAAAGGGTTTCATTATCGCTTTGTATCTCAAACGAGCTAATGAACGTGTTCAATGCAAATCTAGCAGAAATTAAAAAAAAAACTTGGTACACAGGGGTAGATTTTATATCATGATGAATCAAACAAATATTTGCAAACTACTTGCCAAAAATATCTAATTTGCGTGTTGTTTGATTTTCTGGTCACAAATAATTGTTGTGTCTCCTTTTTTTAAACGAAAATTGTTTAATAAATAAACGTTAAATGCACAGAGACACATAAAATGACATTTGATTATGAGGCAGTGAGCTCTGATGATTATGTCATAACTCTGCCAAAATATTAATAAATGGAGTCTATACGTGATGAATACGTGATGAATATATAGGGTGTTTTTTATTGAGGTATAGAACTTTAAGTTGGCATCACTTTTTAACTGGCGGCCATTTTGTCAGCTGTCAAGTGATTAATATTTAGTTTGGTTTGCCATTTCATCATGAACAGGTTGACAAAAGAACAACGCTTGCAAATCGTGCAAATTTATTTCGAAAATAATGGTTCAGTTCGCGAAGTTTACCGCAAGCTCCGTCCATTTTATGGTCGACATAATCGTCCATCAGAGCAATTAATTCGGTTAACCGGTCAATTGGCCACCAAGATCGTGTGATTTGACACCATTGGATTATTTTCTTTGGGGATATGTGAAGTCGCTCGTCTACGCCAACAAACCAGAAACGTTAGGGGACTTGGAAGCCAACATTCGTGGCGTTATTGCCAACATACGGCCCCATATGCTCGAAAAAGTGGTTGAAAATTGGACCTGTGGAATTGGCTTTATTCGAGCCAGCCGCGGCGGCCACATGCCCGAAATCATATTTAAACGTTAATGGCATAAAATTATCCTTCCAATAAAGCCAAATTGATGGACATTAAAACGATTTTCTTGTGTTTTATTTCAATTCGAAGTTCTATACCTCTAAAAAAACACCCTATATCATCATGATATCAATTTGACTTTTATCATGATATAAATTCATCAGCACCTGGATTCAGTAACTTTTATTACGATAATCATATCGCTATAATAAATATTGGGAAAATTTATCGACTTTGCTATTCAGTAACATATTTTTAACGATATTCGCTGTTGGTTGAAGTAAAAAAGTAATATAGCAAGCTCGAATTCGTTTAATTTTTCTTTTTTAAATCTTCTTTGTGCTTTTTGCTTGTTTTGCCATTTTGTGTGCAGAGATGCCACATGAAATACAATTAAATGGCGATTGGAACACAGATGTACACTACCATAAAAAAGAAATTACAGAATAACATTATCGTTGTATCAAAGGAATAAACATATCGATAAATATTACGATATTCGGTTCGCAAAAAGTTACTGAATCCAGGTACAGGTGTGGACACTATGTAACGATACAATATCGAAGTTGAAAAAATAGGCGGAGCCACATCCATTAAAAGTTAAGATTACATTTCACGTAATTCTAGTTTATCAAGTTTTGCGAACATACACAATCTTGTATTCCAAAAAAGTGGGCGCAGCCACGCCTACCTATTAAAATTTAATTTAATATATCAGGTACTTCTGCTTTACCGATTTCATACGAAACTGGGCACACACTTTGAGCTCTGAAAAATATTTGCATTTAAAAAAGTGTGAGAGGATCTTGTACTTAAAAAAATGGGCGGGGCTGCACCCATGCAAGATTAGTATGAAATTATACATACTCCTACTAAACCGATTTCCATGAAACTTGGCAAAATGTTTCGGCTTTTAGAATGATATAATTTTGTGCTTACAGAAGTGGGTGGGGCCTTGCCTATTAAAGATTAATATTATATTTCCCATGCTACTACCAGATCGATTTTTACGAAACATGGTAAAGAATTAAGATCTGAAAGTGACGCAATGTTGAAATTAGAAAAGTAAGAGGACGCTAATACTAAGCAAATTGAGCGTAAGCACTCCTCTACAAATATGAAATCGGCACTAAAAACCAAAAACTAAAAAACTATAAGTGCTACCTATGACTTCTGTGGATGTTTTCTTTTTCTGGGAAGCAAAAACCCCCAAAAAATCTCATGAAAATAAGAGATGCGATACTAAAGAAGTGCAAATTTAGATCATCCCTAAAATCGTAATACATTTAGAATATATTTTCTATGTAAAAAAAGTTAATTTATTGTTGGCTAAAAACATTGAGATGCATTTCGGTGATGCTCAACCATCTCCCCAGTAGGCTTCAATCACAATTCAAAAATTCAAAAAAAGCTTAAAAATATCGCATTTAATATTTTTATTATATCTAAAAATAAAACAAAAAACTAAAACAGAGTGACTTATTTTTATTAAACCTTTTTTATACAGATAATAGACACACTCTGCACTTCTGTTAATTATAGTTATCAAATCTTTTTGAATTTATTTGCATTTGTTTTGCTGTTGGCTTGTCTAATAGTTTAATTGAGAGTAGTAGATTTTAACACAACACAGAACATTAGATAAGATAAAAGTCATTAATGTCAAACAAAAGGATTATTTAAAGTTTCCACACAAAATTTAAAAAAAAAAAATAAGATCACCAATACAACTATAAGGTTTGTTTTCTATTAACTATAAGAATTTACTGGTTTTCTTCAGAACTTTCCAGCTTTTTCTAAGAATTTTATTTTATATACAAGTGTTTCCTTATTTCATTGAAAACTTTTCGCATCAATCTGGTAGTCAATATTTCAGGTAAAATAGTTAAACAGTTCATTAGCATTTAAATTAAATGAAATTAAATTAAATTAATATTTTGTTCATCAAAAAGATGAAAAACCACTAGACTAATAAATAGTTTAAAGCTTCAGTTAGTGCCTTCAAAGGTTGTTTCACTGTATGGAGTCTCATATACAAAATTTTGAAATTGAAATAGCATATGAGAATTGCTAATATAAAAGCAAGCATGTGCTAATCAGTATGAAATTCCTGTAGACAGAAATTACCTTCTCCATTTCAAAGTAAAATAATATGCTAAAGGCTCTACTCATAAAAAATATTTTGGTTTTATAAAAGTTTTATTGATCAAATTTTCATAGAAAACTTATTTTATAAAGATTTTATAAATAAAAAAATATTTTTCGTTACTTATATAGGTTGGTATTATTTAGGTTAAAGTTCATATTTAGTGGAAGTCTAAATGTATGCATGCGATAATTTTTAAGGATACTTTGACAAACATTAACAGAATGGAAGAACATGATATTTTAGAAGCACCTTCCTTACATCTTCATCACTAGCGTTCTATATATACCAGGTGACCGAAAATAATTGTAATATTTTCTTTCTGCAGCAAAGGTTACGAAAAAGTAACCTTTAGCTATTTTAGGTTATTTTTAATATGATATCATTATTTGAATTCATCAATGTTTAATGGTTAAAAAAGAACTTTTTGTCAATTCTCTTATAGCTGTTATGTCCTTGATCTATACACATTTCTTAGTGAAAATAGAATACGTGAATTGTTTTGTTTACTCACATCCCAATTAATTGAACAGTTAATTGTAATGAAAGCTCTAACATACCATTCTGAATTTTACAGTATTGCCATTGTGTTTTGTTCGTTATATATTTTGCATATTATAGTTTATTTATTAATTTTTGTTTTGTTTAAGATGCAATTATTTAGTTTGAAGCTTTGAGTATGTACATTTGTTTATTGCCATATATGTATACCAATAGTTAATTATTTATTTATTTGTGGAATAGTTTGTCGTTTTGTTGTTGAAATTTCCTTCCTAATGGCCTACAATCAAGAACTTTTTGATATACCTTAAGGTATAGCAAAAGCAGGAGGCTGCTAACTGCAGAAAAATATTATCAACAAAGAGTAGATAAGTGCCAATTGTTGCTATTGTACGGTGGTTAATTAATCGAGTAGTTAAATATATTAGCGAACTAAGCACTCTTTCATGTACCGCGCTTTTTGATGGCATAGAAGCCAATATCGAAAAAAAACATATAATTTGCAAATACTTAAATAATTGTGTATTAATTTTTATTAATTTACATTTTTTTTAAATCACCTAAAATTATTCCAATATTTTGTACAACTCCAAGCAGCGTCATATCAATCTTAATTTCATTAATTGAAGAGAAATGTCTCACTAGTTTAAGGTAAGCCTCAGCCAAATCACTTATCGAATTTCAATTAAAATTAAATTTTTCGCTTTTAAATTTTAGCGCCACTTAAACTATGTCGCCCTAAGCCCGGGCCTAACGGGCATTTGTCTCAAAAGTTTTGCAAATTTCTTGATATAAGGAATTCCTCTTTCTTTTCAAACACTAATACAATAAACGGCACGATTTCTCACCGATTTTCAAATTAATGCAGAGATTCTGATATAATTGGCCAAAATATATTCCCTAGGGACATACAAACATTCAAATACTAACTTTTTATAACAGCCGTCGTATCGGTATGGATTCTGTGGCAATAAGGAAAAAGTGCTTAAGTCATATTTGACTGTTTTTCAGAATATCAATTTTAAGCGTTCAAGTCGATTTTTAGAAATTTATTTCTTTTACAGTTAAATTGGGAAATTCTCTGTTAACCTTTATATTTTTAAGCGAATATTCCATTAAGCTGATATTCCAAATGAGATTAGAAGTCTAAAAAAGAAAAGCTTACGGCGGTACCCTTAACTCAAAATCAGCTTATCTCGACTTAAGCACTTTTTCGTTTTTGCCACAGAATTATTTGACAGAATTTGTTAAAACTTTCATATAAGATAACAATGAAATAAGTTTTCAAACAAAGCTTTATTATAGCTTGAACTTCACTTTAAATTACTTTCATGGCTTGAGATCAGTCTTTTGTTTGTGTGTATGTAAGTCCAATGAATGTATTCAACAGGTTTTTTTTAATATTACAAATCAACGTAACGATCCCTGGATGCCAAATTATCATAAGTGATTTTTTCTTGTGCAATATACTTAAAAAAATATTACTAAGTTTATAAACTAAAAATCGTATAAATTGTAAATTTATTAGGGGCTGACCCACGATGTCACCAACGTTCGACTCGTCGCACACTTACATTCAAAACAAAAACAAATTTAAAATTTTTGTTGTTGTTTGCAATGTAACTATGCGACGAGTCGAACGTTGGTGACATCGTGGAGCTGGCAAGCAACGACACTAACATAAAACCGGGCGTTACAGTAATTTTTCGGCTAAGGAAACAAAATAGATTTTGCGGTCAGTACAGATTTTTTTCCTGCGAAGTGATTCATGAAACAGAAAATGATTTTAATACATTTCAAAATGTAATTATGTTTGTTTCAGAGTGCAATACATCCTGCTGGAAATTAAAAAAACAAAACAAATATTTGCTGCCGTATTTATAAAAAATATTTTTGGTTTAGTACAGCCTTATTTGACAATTTTTCCATTGAAATATTTTAAATAAACCCTTTTATGAATACGGCGGTTAAATTTTAAATGAAAATTTATAGCATAACTTATGTTATGCTATGTAATATATCATGCCATAACCGCTAGAAAAGCTTAAGCGACATAATTTTTGAACTTTGTTTATTTTTTACGAAAATCGATTATTTACGATGGCAAACAATTGATTTTCGTCAAAAATCCAATTTCAAATATTATGTCGCTTAAGCTTTCTTCGCTGTTATGGCATGATATACAACATTTTTTAAATATACTGAATTATGGAATTTGTTTTAAGATTGTATAAAAAATTTTAAAATTTGTGTTTAAGCACTTGTTCTGAATTGTAGCTAAGGGGTCGTTATTTAAAAAAAACACACTTTATTATCTCATTTATCTTTACGCTTGCACACGCTGATGAAGATTGTCGTTATTCTATCAGATTATGGCAGATACACACCCATTATTTAGTTATGGAATTTTTTTTTAGGTTTTTGCGTAAATTCTTTGGCTTGTAATTGAAATTTTTAGTTGTTTTTCTTAAGTAATTTTTTTAAACGAGTTAATTATTTTTTCTGTCAAGTGCATAAAAAACAAATAAACGAACAAACTCAATGAATGTAATGATCAAAGTTTTCCAAATTGATAATTAAATACTTCCGCTGTATTTCCTAACGGCTAAATACAAAGAAGATATATTATTTTTTGTTTTTTTTTTGTTTAAGATCAAATGCAAAATAATTGCTTTTTTTTTGTCATTAACACTTAATTTGATAGTTTATTATGTAATATTAAAAAAAAACAATTTATTAATTTATGAGGAGAATTTAAGATCATGTGTACTTTCAGCGCTCTTTTTAAATCTTCAAACGATTTTCACTCATAATTGATAAATCTTTTTATAATATCATTTTATTTTTTTGTATTAAATAAGCACTTTATTAATTTTAATTGCATTTTTGTATTTTCAAATATTTTTTTCGTGCTTTCTCCAAATTATTACTGATTTAAAACGCGCTCGCCGCTTGACTAAGTTAAACTAAATCCACATTCTAGGTTTGTATTATTTCACCTACAAATCAAGCAGCAAACAAAAGTGGAAGAGATGAAAAAAGTATAATAGTAAATAAAATGCCAAGTGAAATGTGATATTTTCTTCGAAAAAGTAGAATATTGTTGTTGCAAATTTGTTTAAATTGTTTGTCATTCGTACTTTATACACTCTCTCTGTCTTTATTTCTCTATATTGTGATCATGATGATTATGCTAATAATAATGTTGATGATATGATAGACAATGATCGTATTAAAAGTAACTTTTTCCGTTGTTATTTACCCAACAATCAAATTTTTCAAACTCTTTGAAACGTAAATATCACAGGAAAGAACGAATAAATTATTTCAAACATCAAATTGTTTGAATCAATTAAAAATTGTTTCAATTCAAAATCTTTTACCAAAATGCTTATATATTTATTAGAATTGTTACACTTACTAAAAATTTAAACTAAAATAAAATAAAAAAAATAAAATAACAAAAACAAAAAAAAATACAATAAAATAAAATAAAATAAAATAAAATAAAATAAAATAAAATAAAATAAAATAAAATAAAATAAAATAAAATAAAATAAAATAAAATATAATAAAATAAAATAAAATAAAATAAAATAAAATAAAATAAAATAATATAAAGTAATATAAAGAAAAATAAAATAAAGCAAAATAAAATAAAATAAAATAAAATAAAATGAAATGAAATGAAATAAAATAAAATAAAATAAAATAAAATAAAAAAAAAAATAAAATAAAATCAAATCAAATAAAATAAAATAAAATAAAATAAAATAAAATAAAATAAAATATAATAAAATAAAATAAAATAAAATAAAATAAAATAAAATAAAATAAAATAACATAAAATAAAATATAATAAAATAAAATATAATAAAATAAAATAAAATAAAATAAAATAAAATAAAATAAAATAAAATAAAATAAAATAATATAAAGTAATATAAAGAAAAATAAAATAAAATAAAGCAAAATAAAATAAAATAAAATAAAATAAAATAAAATAAAAAAAATAAAATAAAATAAAATAAAAAAAATAAAATAAAATCAAATCAAATAAAATAAAATAAAATAAAATACAATAAAATAAAATACAATAAATTAAAATAAAATAAAATAAGTTGAAATAAAATGAAATAAATTAAAATAAAATAAAATAAAATAAAATAAAATAAAATAAATTAAAATAAAATAAAAAAAAAATTAAATAATATATATTAAAATCAAATAAAATAAAATAAACTAAAATAAAATGAAAAAAACGCCTTTATGTAGGATTTTTTGCATTCTATAATTTGATCTTATAATGTATTGATGTGAATTAAGCAACCATAAAATCAACGGTCTGTACCACAAAGTGACCAGAAATCGTTCGATCGACAACTTGTATTGCAAACAACAATAACATTAGAAGATTTGTTGTTGTTTTCAAAATAAGTATTCGATCGAACGATTTCTGGAGACATCGTGGGACAGGCCGTAAGTAGTTTGCTTTAGTTTCCATGCAATGCCAATGGCCTTCAAAATGAACACAAGTGATGATTTTCTATCAGTTTTCATTACAATATGAGGTTCATTGAACAAAAGCCGGTCACTCCAAAAATATTACGGCCTTTTTTTCTATTATAACTATTTATGTACATGTGTATTTGGAAGCCTTATATCTTTACATAAAACCTTTAAAAATACTATTGAAAATTAGTTAACATCCAAGCATAACAAAAAAAAATGTAAAAAGATAAAAGTTGCAAAATATTTCGTTAACAAATGATTGAACTATTTAAAAATCAATTAGAAAGCTACTAATTTTTTAAATTAATTTTTTAACAATTATAATGTGTGTATTTAGCTGTAGCTGACTCAAATTTGAGAGAGATGATTTGAGAAAATCATCTACTGAGCTAATAGCTGATGTTTTTTACTAAATATTTTTACACACAATCCCACTCCCTCCCTGTCACCAACGGTGCAATTGTCTTTTCAGCCCATTCAATATTGGCCTGACTATCCTACTTGACACACAGAAATTCAATATTAAATTTCTTTGATATTTAGATAAAACCTTACTCATCTAGTTTTCTTATAATTTGCATTTATTTCAAACATAATCATCAGCATAATATTAAATGCAGACAAATACGCTCTTATTATTATTATAAAACATAATATTTTTTTACAACGTCTCTGTCAATTTTGTGTGATGCCTTTCTGATCTCTATGACTTAATACCCCCAAATTAGCTTGAATCCGCGTACAGCTACAGCACAAAAATTCGCTGCCTTCACAACTTACATATATAATAATAAAAAACAAAAATCCCTTACATGCACAAAAAACTAAAATCTTCCATCAATTTATAGACGTTTGATTCATTTAATTTAATCAACCCTCCACAGTGGTTTTTGCTTTCGCATTATCTTTTATAGCGTATTAAGTTTCATTTTATTTCCTACATTTTAAGTCGATATTTTTTTTATCTTTGCTATTAAAAATTATTAAACAAAGCAACTTTTGAAAAAGCTGAAAAAAATGTTTTTAATGATTTAAATAAATAGCTTTTGTAGTAAAAGCTACAAATTATAAATAAAAACAGTAGACTTTTTTTCTAAGCCCTAAAATATACTTTAAATTTAAAAAATTTCTGACAGCAATGCCAGACTTTTAGCTAAAACTGGGTCACACTTAAGATTCTGCGGCAATAAGGAAAAGGTGTTTAACGGCCTGTCCCGGGATGTCACTAGAAATCGTTTAATCGAATACTTATATTGAAAACAATAAAAAATTTTCTAATATTATTGTTGTTTACGATATAAGTTGTCGATCGAACGATTTTGAGTGACATCGTGGGACAGGCCGTAAGTCTAATTTAGCAGTTTTTCAGGAGAGCGCTTTTAAGCTTTAAGTGATTTTTTTTAAACTATTCCTCTTTCTGTGTAATTGATGCTTGCTTGCGGGGCCGTATTATGCTAGAAACACAACTGGGACGAACGACGAATTTCGTCCACATCAACGAATTCGTCGATAAGAATTCGCTGCGTAAATTCGTCGTGAGAAGCACAATAACGACGAATTTACTCAGCGAATTGAGCACTTATTATTGATAAAGTTGGTTATTGTGTGTGCAAATAGAGAGAGCAAATTGTTTGTTCGTCGTTCGTCGGCGTGCAAAATAGAAATAAATCTATCTCAGTGTTCGTCAAGCACGACGAATTTCGTTCGAGGGCGGTGTTGTGTTCATTTTCATATGCATAAATGTGTTTTATTTCTTAATTGAGGGATGTTATTTATAAATTTGGAATATATTATATATATATATATATATATATTATAATTTTGCTGTAACTTTCTTAAGATTCACATAAATTTTGTGCAAGGTTAATTTTAAATTGGATTTTATGCCATCATTATTTGAATTTAAGCTTAACTCGACTTAAACATTTTTCCGATTTTACGCAAAATTTATGCTGAGTAAAATATAAAAATGTAACATTTCCCTCTCCTCGTAATTATCTTCTGATCTTTTATTCTTCCTTCTTATTCAAGAAATTATCAACAAAAAGTGCTGAGTGAAACCTGTCTGAAATTGCAATATAATCAAGTTTTATTATATGGACATTTTGTGCAACATTTAGTGGATGGTTTTGTTTCTTTATTTTAATTCTGCTATTTATTTTTGTTCATTCAATGCATTTTTCTGCAAACAAATACATTATGTTCGGATAGGGCATTTTCTTGTCATGACTCAAACTGTTGCAACTAAACAGATGACAAGCAAAAACTACGCAATTAATCAAAATGGAACAAACGACTCTTCAACAACGCATTGAAATTATTGAAATTCACAACAAAAAATTTTAAAACTTTGCATACAAAGTTCGGAAAACTAAAGCATTTTTGGACCGTCGTGAAGCACCTTCTCGTCGAGCAATTTGTTTAACAGATGAACAAATTTAAGCTGTTGGAAAAAAGTATGGTTCGGAAGGGCAATTTTGTAGCACACATCCATTGAGAGGCCCAATTAGATTCATTGCGATTTGGGACATATTGATATAAAGAATCGAGTACTTAGTTCTTAAGATTTCTTTAAATTAATTTTGGCCTTTTTGGGCAGCTTTTTGGCTCAAATACTCCTCTGTGCGGCGCTTGTTTCTTCTTGGCGAGTTGTTTTCGGTATTTGGCAATTTTTAAATATTGACGCTTTTTTGTACTTATTGGATTTTTTTCGGTTTTCGGCGTTTTTTTTCGGTTTTTGACGATTTTTTTTGGTTTTTGGCGACGTTTTTACCTATGGTGATTTGTTTGCATTCTTGTGATTTATTTTATTTCTAGTTTCGACTACAGATACAGCAAGTTATAAAAACTACATTAACTGATAGAATATCCTTTAAATTTAATTTTTTAAATTTTAGTTTATTTGCTGTAGTCTGCATAAAAATATGTTAACTTTGATCATTTCGAGGGTCTAATTATAATTGTTTGTGTATTGCATTAGGATTTCAACATTTTTAGTTGCTGGCTTTAGAACACCCTTTAATTTTTAACTGTCATATATTTGTTATTGCAGCGGCCAACGTTTTACATATTTTGTGAAAATTTCTTGTGCGTAGCTCTCCCCCAGGGGGATCTATTCGTAGATTACGGATGTGGCACGCCCGGGGCCCCAGCTGGGGTAATTAAGCTTTTTTCCGTTGAGGGACCTTTGGCTTTTTTAACCATAAAACTTATGCGTTATTACCCAATCTCTGAAAGAACAGAGCAACGGATGTGTACATGTTTATAAAAGGAAACAGGTCTGTGTTGTCAGTCAGGTACAGCGTCACCTGGAACTGCCTTGAGTGTGGTGAGGCCTTTCGGGGTAGAACTTCGAGGTCTAACAAGAGGCTTATTTCTGGTGCCACGGGTGCCGGTGGCCCGACAGCCGAGCTGCTCTAGAAGTTGGATGTGTGTAGCGGTTGTTCTGATCCTTTACCGAAAGGTAGATTTCTTCCTAACCCACATGGTTAAAGCGATGATGTTGAGCTGATTGGATTGGGTACTGGATGGTGCCTTCCCAGACATACATCTGGCTCTGACCTGAGCCGGCAATTATTAAGGAATTCTTTTGGAGACCTCGCTGTGAATGTAAGCACGTGGTAGAAGTGGTTGCAACCAAAAACGTTGGCAGAATAGTCTGGCTTCCCAGTGTTACATCAATGCTAGTGATTGCTCTGACGCGGTCAGCCAGACACTATTCTATGTGCTATGGGCACGGCCATAGCAGCAAGAGTTAAGATAGCTCTAAGTACCTCAGCAAGGCAGTTGAACCTAGTAAATAACTATGATCAAAGATTACAACCTACGTGTTCGTGGAGTGTCACATGGTGCATTTTAAGGATGCATAGGGCTATGGTAAGCGTCTAATCTTCACCCGGTGTTTAGACCATCGTGAGGTTAGGCCGTAAAGGCAGTTGCTCAGGTTAATCAAAAACACATCTATCCTTAGCTCTTACGGTTCCCGACAAAACAGCGTGTTGTTTTCGCTACGAAGTGCGTTCTCACTTTTGGCATACGCAACCCTAAAACTGATCTCTTTCATTCCAAAACGTTCAATGAGAATATACATATACCTTACACTAATTTTTTTCGGAAAGGACACTAACGGTGTACACCTTTCTCGAATATTTTTATTTTCGCTTGTAAAGAGAAAGTAATAAATTTTTAAATAATTTATTAATAGTTTTTACATTTCTTTTTTTAACAAAAATACATATGGTTCTTTATAGTCGAATAAGCCGCCTGTACTTTTACTTAAGTCTTGCAACATTTGTTAATCACCTGTGGGTCTTCGCTTACTTTATTTTATATAAATCTTAAGTACATTTTGTGTCTAATACCACAAAGAGCTTATTGACACCATATTCACACTTCACGTTTCCGCCTTTAAGATATGTAAAAGAAAAACTCATGCACACATGAGCACTTAATTATATTGACATCATCCTCATCATCATCATCATTGTCATCATCCTCGTCAACATGCTCATGTATTATGGTTCTTAGAGTTAAACACACATCAAACGGATGTAACCCTTTTTGATAATATAATATATCCTGCCATTATATTTACACGACGCTGGCATCCCTTGCCACAATTATTTCCTTATAGCATTTACACACGTGGGTGAATATTTCTACGAACATGGGTGGGAATTTTAAGCTACATATGAAAATCATGGGCACATTTTTTTTAGCTTGTTGCACATCTATTCATTTTGCTTATTGCTGGATAAAGAAGTTTAGCAAACAAAACAACGAGGAATGTACTCGTATGTCGGTTGGTTTTACATTAGCCACAAATTTTTAAATTCCTTTCAAAGCGGTTGCTTAAAATTCTGTAAAAGAATGAACGTATCGCACATTCAGTACAAAAGTGTCGTAACTCAAAAAAACTAGTTTTGCAGAAAACACGTTTAAAGTTTTCCATTTATATGCAAGTCAATGCAGGCATGAAAAACTATTCTTCTCTCAGGAGGTGATAGTACAAGCTATTTATATGAAATTTTTACGCAAGATAAAATACGAAATGATATATTATTCTGCATTATTAAGTCAAAAAAATATGTTTTTGAGTTATGACACTATTGAACTGAATATGCGTTATGTAAGAGTATCAAATAAGAAATAATTTAAATCAAATTTAGGCTTGATTTTGGAAAATTTTATTACTTTGCATTCTGATATGTTTAAAAATATATTTAATAATCAACTCGATTTGATGAAATTTGTATTCGTTTGTAGGGCTTATGGCAATTTAATTGACAGCAATGTATTCAACTTTAAAGAATTCTTACAATATTTTTGCTCTATCATTCTCTAAGAGGGTTTAATGTTAAAATGAAGCGCAAGCAAGTTTTTAAATTTGTCAACATAGCCACTCTTTTCTAAATGTCAACCTCAGCCATTCTATAAAAGACTTGCTTTCCCCAGTCGTGCTAACGAGGCTCTAATGACCGACCTTGAGCGGGATACCCCTAATATTTTGTAAGGCTAAGTACCTGCATACTTCTGCGTGTCTGGTGGCGATGTTGGCAGCCCCAACAGCAGGATACGTACGTCTTAAATATAAAGATCATTAATGAAACCAGACCTTGAATCGTCTGGTCTGCTCTCTCGAGGAGTGAAAGGAACATATATGTGGCAATAAATAATAATGGCTTAAGTTGACATAAGTGCTTTTTCATTTTATTACATATTCTTATTCTCTTCTTCAAGATCTACTACTCAGCTAAATTTCAGTTATGAAATGTTATTATTAATAACATAAATTAAAATCTTAAAAACCAAAGATATATCTAGAAAAGATGTGATATCTTCTAAACGGTTGAACTGATTTTCTTAAAACATACCTAAGAACCCTCTCGATCAAGTCACCTTTCAAACACAAAAAAACTAAATCAAAATCCGGCCAGACGTTTGGTCTGTACATGGAAACAATTTATGTAAAAACTAAACACAAAAAAGACAAAACCCTTAATTATTATTATTTATTGCCACAGATATATACACCGTGTATCGTCAGCTGAGATTTTAGGTCATCTTAAATAATATTTTAATACAACTCTGAAATAAATTATTTAATTGACACATTTTTATTATTTTAATTGAACTAAAATGAACTTTTACTTTTATTTTATTCATATACTTATTATCTTTAAATTCATTTTTTTAACTATTAGAGAATGAAATATTTAATCAATTATTTAACTTGTAATACAGGGTGTCTGGTAGCAGATTTATATTTTTAAACTTAAATAAAAAACGTAATAATTGACACAAAGTTTTATTAAGAGCATTGAAGGATAGAATGGAAATGCGGATTTTATTTTTTTAAAGAGTATGTCATCCAGATGTCTTCCGTCGAGTTGAACACAATGTTCCAAAGCTTGTTTCAATTAAGCTGATTTCTTGATGAATATTTTCCACAAGCCCCAAGAGATTGGGTATGGTCATTATAAACACTCTCTTTGAGGTAGCCCTATAAAAAAAAATCCATGGGAGTTAGATCGGGTGACCTCGGTGGCCATGGGATGTCACCAAAGCGACTGATCAGTTTTTGGCGGAAATTTTCCCAAAGCAAATTCATGGAAGGTCTGGCTGTGTGTGCAGTCAGTCGCCCCATCCTGTTGAAACCATGTGTGTGAAGAGTACAATCGATGAGCTCGCAGGTTTGGCAAAAATAATTCCGTAACCATACGTCAATAATTTTCACCGTTGACATTCGCCGCCTGGCCTCGAGAATTTTCGAAAAAAAATGGTCCAATTATCTCATGCGTGGATTAGGCACACAAAACAGTTATCCTGAGGCAATGCAATGGTTTTTGATGTTTCAATCGAGGGTTGCGGGTTCTTAGAGACCATTAACGACAGTTTTGCTTATTGACGTGGCCGTTTAAGTGAAAATGAGCCTCCTCGCTCCAAAAAATAGGATTTCACAAAATTTTTTGCGTAAATCAAAGTCACTGCCTTTCAGTTCTTAAACAATTTGAATTTTAAAAGGATGGAACTTCATATCTATTTTTAAAATTTCATGAATAATCGCTCTTGGAAGTCCCAGTGAGACTGCTCTTTGCTGTATTGAAAGTCGCGGATTTTGCACACAAAAAAGTAATATGAATGAGTTTGCAATATTAATTAAAATATTTGTAATATTAATTAAAATATTAATTAAATTTTCAGCTATAAACAATTTGATAATATCAATTAAGTTTTTCGACTCAAATTAATTAATACAATTAAAAATTTAATTGAATCAATTAAATTATTAATTGAAAACATTAATTGGTGAATAATTTTTTCTGTATGAAGATCGACTAAGCCCTGGCCGTGGGACATTCATAGTCGCAGCAGTTGCGCGGAATAAGCTGTATAACCTTCCTGCACCGGCCCTCGTATATGAATTTCCCATACAATTTAGCACCAACATCACTGCGGTATTTTCGTTATTGATAAATAAGTTACTGATAACTCTTCCTTGTGGCACACTTCAAATATAAACTCTAATACTCTCATACACGCTCACATTGCATTGTAATTGCGTATGGAAATGTTTTGTGGAGCCGTACGCAAACATGTCAACACTTTGTATGTGATATCCGTTTCCGTTACACTTGGTTTTAGTTTATTTCCCAAAAAACATACCATACACACATGCAAAGACACATGCTACAACGCAAGTTCATAAATGTTTGCTGATGACTGTGTGTGCCACCGCTAAATCAGCGTTACAAATTTTATGTTGATGGTTTTTCAAAACAGATTTTGCCTTACAAATTTTTTGGGGCAAATAACTGCATTTTATAAGTCAGAGAAAATCTTCTATCTTTCAATTTAGATTTGTAAAGACATTTAACATACATATGTTTGCTGATTGTAAAATTCTTAAGGAAATACTTTCGATTGTTGTTACAAAGCAAGAGTTTTCGATGTTTGTGCTCATATTTGATTGTGTGGAAAAATTATATGTTTATTTTATTACCCGTTGTGATTTTCTATTGAATACTTTCAACCCTTAAAAATGAATGCGTTTGTTTGCTTTTGAAATGGTTTATTGAAACCAAGAAACATTATTATGGGAATTTGTTTATACAATCGTATTAGAGCTAATAGTGTTTATACATACATATGAATATTTATTTATTGTTTGTTATTAAATCGAAGCTAAACCGATTAAATTGAGAATGAGGAGATCTTTTGAGGTCACAAGAGACTTTAGAAAATATAATGAGTAATTTTTTTTACTTAGTTATGTATATAATTCATATATTTATTAAATTAAAATGATTTTTATTCTTATAATATTCCCGAATTATATTGAGTTTGACACTGTTTTTGTGTAACCATATCTAGGGGCAAATTTGATATCGGTTGAAATTTCCATATAAACACAATTAAAGTTTTAAAAATATGGCTTAAAAACTTTTAAAAATAATAATAATTGATGTATTTGAACAAAAAAAAAATATATTTTAAAGCCAACACTTTAATAACATTTGCATATAAAATAAGACAAAAAAGAAATAAATAAAAAACAATACAAAATTTAATAAAGAAATACAATTTAACTTCTACTTCAAAATTACATCTTTACATAAGTATTAAAACATTCAAGAGATTTATTATTCGACATATTGTCATAATTATATTATAAGTGAAATTTATTTGCTGGTGGTTAAGCGATGTCTATATGCATTTCATTGTTGCTTTAACAAATAGTCAGTAGACTTCAACCACACATTTTCAACAGCCACAAACCTCTTATCTTATGCACAGACTAAGCCTACTATGCTTATTTTTCTTTTGTGATTTTCAAAAAAATTAATATTTGTGAATTCTCAAATAGTTTATGAAAGTCTGTGCATAAGATAAGAGGTTTGTGACTGTTCAAAATGTGTGGTTGAAGTCTACTGACGATTTGTTAAAGCAACAATGAAATGCATATAGACATCGCTTAACCACCAGCAAATAAATTTCACTTATCAGTATTAAAACTTTGGAAACTGTATTTTGAATCAAACAAAAAATGTTTTCGAGTCTACTTATAAATAATGGTTGGATGAATTTTTTCCCTTTCCCAGTAAAACTTTTTGGATATTTTTTGGCAGTAGATTCCTCAAACGGACCCTCAACATCGAAACATGTTGGAACTGGTAAGCCGCTTTTAGCAGGGTGGGGAGGAGGGCAAGCATCGAAATAATAGAAAATGAAGTCTCTGGTGTATATCATTTTATTCTTAAGCCGATGTTATTGGAACCATAAATGTGAAATGTCACGTGTTAATTATTGAAAAAAAAAAAAAGAAGAGAGTTGTCTTAGGACACCGGGTAGTAGCTATGCTGCCTAGCTTTGTAAAACAAACTCAATATGTAAAATAACAATGCAATAAAATAATAATAATATGATGATGTGCAATTCGCCGCAAATATTTCAAAACGTTTCCATTTATTTCCCATTATTTTCTTTGCTAGCGGCGTACGATTAAATTAATGGATTGTATGTGGCTGCTGTTGGCTGGCTTACAGCCGATCGAGCCGATCGAGTGTGTTCTCTGGTTTGTGCTTATGTACAAAAGCAAACTGAGCTATCCTTCCTATTGTTTTTGTTTTTGTTTCACTCTCTTCAAAGAATGAAACAAAACAAAATCAAACAATTTGTTTCTTTTATATAAAGGGTGTTTTTTTAGAGGTATAGAACTTCAAATTGAAATAAAACACAAGAAAATCGTTTTAATGTCCATCAATTTGGCTTTATTGGAAGGATAATTTTATGCCATTAACGTTTAAATATGATTTCGGGCATGTGGCCGCCGCGGCTGGCTCGAATAAAGCCAATTCTACAGGTCCAATTTTCAACCACTTTTTCGAGCATATGGGGCCGTATGTTGGCAATAACGCCACGAATGTTGGCTTCCAAGTCCCCTAACGTTTCTGGTTTGTTGGCGTAGACGAGCGACTTCACATATCCCCAAAGAAAATAATCCAATGGTGTCAAATCACACGATCTTGGTGGCCAATTGACAGGTTATCCATGGTTAACCGAATTAATTGCTCTGATGGACGATTATGTCGACCATAAAATGGACGGAGCTTGCGGTAAACTTCGCGAACTGAACCATTATTTTCGAAATAAATTTGCACGATTTGCAAGCGTTGTTCTTTTGTCAACCTGTTCATGATGAAATGGCAAACCAAACTAAATATTAATCACTTGACAGCTGACAAAATGGCCGCCAGTTAAAAAAGTGATGCCAACTTAAAGTTCTATACCTCAATAAAAAACACCCATTACATACTCTGGTTTTAATTACAAAGAAATCAAAACAAAAATAAATGTATAACTGTAATAGTGTGAATTATTTACGTTACGAAAATCACGTCCTAGCACTAGTGTCACGACATAAATAGCATAGCTATAGAAATACGAAACCTCTGAAAACACAATAAACTTACGATATCTTGTTGTGTGTTTTTTATTTATTTCTTATCTTTTTTTTATTGGCAGTGAAAATTTGTATATTTTTACTATACTAAGCACAGAAATTTACATACACAGAAAAAAGTATTCACCAATTAATATTTTCAATTAATAATTTATTTGATTCAATTAAATTTTTAATTGTATTAATTAATTTGAGTGGAAAAACTTAATTGATATTATCAAATTATAGTTTATAGGTGAAAATTTAATTAATTTTTTAATTAATATTACAAATATTTTAATTAATATTATAAACTCATTCATATTACTTTTTTGTGTGATATAATAATGTCGGTGATTATGAAATGATTTTGCAGGTTTTATGTCAGTTAATTTTTATATGCAAAGTGCCACACCCACTCAATAGAATCTGCACATTTTCGGCGTGAGATCATGCCATGCCAAGTCGTTGGTCTCTCCGAAAAGAGAGTTATGACTTTCTTTGCGCTAAATTTATCATTGGGACCACAGTGCTGCAGATACATCGTAGATGGTACAAATGTGAGCTCCATCCTGTCATACGGTGTCTCACCAATGGCAGCCGTAGTGTTGTCTTCCACTCTTTGCATTTGATTTGCTGGATTAATATTCAATTCATTACTTTACTTTTCTTTATTTCTATCAAAAAGGGTGTTTTGATTATACAGTAATGCTGGTCAGACAAATCGTTAAATTGGATATGATGAGTTTGTCCAGAGATTGAGCCCGGGCTCTCGAAGACCGTTCTTTGCCTTGTAAATAGTTTATGCACTTACTACTTCAGCCAGCAAAACTAAATTCTATACACATAAACTTACTTCCTTGTCATAAGAAACTTTTACATTTGATGGTTTATTACATTAATGTGCAGTTTCTAGTTCAAGTCAGGCAGACAGCCGACTGACTCGTGTAGAAAATTTGTATGAAAATCACTCAAAAAATTTAGTGCTTTCCATATAAATTTTATACTCAAGTCGACCGTCTGGGTTGTAGAAACAGAGGGTAAGACAATATAATTTTAAGGAATTAAATTTTTTAATTGTTTATTTGAAAAGGGTTTACTTGTTTTTAAATTGGTTCACCAAACTTTCTTTAGAGCGCCCGCGGTTTCCAATTTAACGTATTTTGACGCACTCTGTTGTTCAGAATTTGGTTGCAGAATAAGGGTTCTTGATTGAAAGATCTATTGATGAGTAAGCACTACTACTTTCCCTGGAGTTCTTGAATTAATTAATTTGACTTGCAGATTGAAGATATTACTTTCTTCTAACCATTTGTAATTGAAGTTTAATTTTTTCCTCTTATGAAAGCAATATTTTTTCATTTATTTAATGCCAAATTAGTAAAGTTACAATTATAATTTATTATAAAAATAATATGCACAAATTTAGATTTTATTAAGAACATGTTTGAAAAAGAACCACTAAATGACAGAATTAAAAAGTATTTGAAAATCATTTTCATATGAGCATCATATGTTTTGAAGCAATAATAAATAATAATAATATTAATAGAAAGAAAGAGAAAAATCAAAACGACTAATTTTAAAATCTGCTTCAAGGACTCAACTTGAACAACAACAAAAACAAAACTTTGCAGAAACACATATAACCAAATGAACAAATGAAAAATTCAAAAATAAATTTACTAAAACACAAACAAGAAATATAATAAACCCCCAAGCCAAGTATATTGAATTCAATAGAAAACCAATAGATTTTTAAGTGTGCATGTAATTTTTATATATAATTTATTTATATGTTTAAGCGTTTGCAAACCAAGAGCTTAAAAAACCATACAAATAAGAGACTCATACGTATTACAAACAATAAAAAACAATAATAATGTTTTTTAAAAAAGACATGAACATATACGAGTACATACATACATACATACATAAACGTGAAATGGTAAAATTGTAAAGGAGGGGGGTTGTAATTGTAACATACACAGGAAACAAAAAACGAAACGTTACTTATCGCAAATAAATGTTTGCTTATTTTCTTTTTTCAAACAACAGTATTGTGAACACATACACGCAGGCACATTGGGGAGAGCTTAGCATAAATAACCACAAATACCAGTTAAAATGAAATTACATTAGAAAAAAATATATAAGAATTTCATGCAGGGCTGTGCTTAGAGGGTTCCCAGTGGGCCTTAATTGAAGACAGTTTTAGAGAAATTATTTCAGATGGATTCTGGGGTCGATTTCTGTTTTTCTTTTGGAGGATTTTTGATAATTTATTTCATTGCACAGGAAAAAAATTATCTCTTGTTAAAACGTTTAATTGAAAATGCCAACAGTTAAGAAAAAATATTATTAAGTCAAGTGCAGTTTTGTTTAAAAATTTAATTAAAAATTCAATTGAGTTAACGCAACTTTACTAATCCTAATGTAACATCAGAGCGCCCCCTTTCGTTGTGTAGCAAAATCATCGGCGAAGTAAAATAACCAATAAAATTGCTACTAAGCACAGCTTTGAAAAATGTGATACGCCTCATTGACACCAGAGACGCTGCAACACTGCATTTTAAAAACGTGATAAAAGCAGAGTTATAAAAAATGAATCTCTTCCTTTATCTCTTCCTTCAACTTTTTAAAAAAGTTTAATTCGTACAATTAAATTTTTAATTGGTTTCTTTTTCATAATTTTGTTAAATCGATTAATGCTTATTTCCTGGAGAAATGAAATTGGTTTTATTTAATAATTAATTTGAGTTTCTTCAAAAAGAGATAAAAGGTTAATATAGAATGTTGGGGAAAATCCTGAAAATTTTTTGGTATCAACTCGCCTTTCATAAGCACCCATGTTTTTTATACTTGGCCACACATCAGCTGATCACAGCAAACATAAATTTGATGCTTTTATTGCACACAAAATTAGTAAATTACTGCCGCTAAATAAATTTTGAAGTGTTCTTATTAATTTTTGCTTGCATCTTTATTTAATGTTCAGCTTAGCTCAAGGTTATATCACTTTAGTACACTAAATCCCGCTTTAAGTAAATTCTATTGCTGTAGTCTTTTAAGATTAAGTTTTGTTTGATTTGTTTTTTCGATTTTTTGACTGCAGTCATAATTTGAAACGTGAAGAATTTTTGAATTCTCATGCAACAATTTTTTATGCAAATTTTTCGATAGTTCTATATTAGGGTGTGAGAGTTATGTTCTCAATTCGAAAATTCTGTGTAGTTTAATCAATAAAATAACTAAGGAAATTATATTGATATTATTAATATAAATTAGTTGGCTTATATTGAAAAAAAGAGAATTCGATTTGCATCGCTTCATTTTCACAATCAATATTAACGACATGAATTGGGGTGCCCCTGTGGCTGAGTGGTAGCAATGCTAGCCTCTCAGTCTAGTGGTCGTGGACTCGATTCCCGCCAGAGAGACGGGGTGTTTTTTGCAGACAAGCTAATCGCTGGAAAAAGAAAAGATTCACTTGTTCTTGTTTTTCATTTTGACCATCGCACAGAGAAGTATTTGAGCCAAAAATCAATTTAAAGAAATCTTATTAAAGAAATCAATACACAACTTTACATCATCTTGTAAATTTTGAAGACTTTAGGTTGTGATTTGTAGCTCTGACATACTGCTAAAGTCAGTCAAGTGAAGAAAATTACGTGACTTTATAATGATTTTTTCGGTTTGAACATGTTTATATGATATTTTACTACGCTGTTTTTTTATTTTTTTTTTCGTTGAAAGATTTTATCACTAGCTATATTTAGTTAAAAAAAAAAATTATCCTGAATAATAATGTTGAAACAATTCGTTTACACTGTTTTTGCAAACAAAAATAAAAAGAAGAAGGTTCTTAGAAGTGAAGGTAGCTACATTTAGAATTATGTTTTATACCACAATAAAATTTAGAATCTGTTATTGTAGACGCAAGAAAAACAGTTTGCGCCTTTTTTTTGGCGATTTTGTTTAATTTAATTTTTTTTCTTATTTTGCTCATCCTGCTTAGTTAAATGTGAGTAAGAAACAATTTATTGAGTCATCAAATGTTTTGTTTTGAGGAGAAGAAAACCCTGTCGTGCTTTTAATGCTCAAAAGTATAATTTCTATGATATTAAGGCATAAGTAGTAAAATTTTTTATTATTTACATTATTTTTGCAATAATAAATAATATTTTTATCACCGCTTACAAAAGGAAGCGGAAAGGTAAATAAAATCTTACGGTCTCATGGGTTCAAGTTAAGGGTTTTGAACTTTCGCCGATCGTTGATCTAGGGGCACTCAAAATAACTTTTCACAAGCAATATAAACTAAGAAAGGAATGTCCAGGTTTTTGGCTCAAATACTCCTCTGTGCATCGGATGCATTTTTATACTAATTCTCCATGCGAAGTTCCATGTATCGAGCTTTCACTGCAAGAGCGTTATCATTGAAAAATTAATTCATCTTAGTTAATATTATATGACTAAACATAATTTCGTTCGTGCCATGTAAACACGATGGCTCACTTTAGTCACAACGGGACCATTAGCCAAGAGACCCACCCTTCCGTAGAAAAAGACAGAGTTTCGAGTTAAAACACCTAAAAATCCAAAGTCATCAAGTTCTGCCCATATCTTGCAAAAAAAAAAAAAAAATTATAATAATAATTGGCAGACTTCAGTAAAACATAAAAGGCCCTCGAATCACATTTTCAAGGCAAACAGAAAAAAAAACAAAAGATTTGGTATATCACACGTAATGCAAAAATATTTGGCGTAAAAGCCACAAAGAAAATGCCACCAAGACGACTTCTTATCGCAAAGCAATAATGCTGAACGAGTAAAAGTTTAAGGGTGTTATATGCAAACATACAAGCGCACATACACACACACACACACACTCTTACTTACTTGATAAACACAAGCACAGCTGGAATTATAATATAATAAAAAGGCAGATCGTGGCATGGTAAAGGAAGTCTTAGTACTTTGGCACGCTCTTCCCACTCATTGAAATTGATACGCACTCATATGCAAATCATGTTTTCTGAAATAAAAATGTAAAAATCTTAAGAAAACAATACAAATTTGTTTTGAAGAACAAACCAAACAGTGGGAAATAAATAATAATAACCACCATTTAGCAAATGTTGTAATAATATTTTTTCTTTTAATATAAATTTTGTTTTATCACTTTTCTGCTTTGGCGCAAAACAACAAATGCATGACAGAATGGTGGGGTGGAGAGAAGTTATATATTTGCTTGTGCTACGGTTGCTACTGCTGCTGGCGTTATATTTTGTTATATGTTTTTTACATATGCCTAAAAGTAGGCCATAAATAATATTTTTGCAAATCTCTGTAAATGAAAAAGTATGAATGAATAATAATCGTAAATTAGTGAACATTTGTGCAGACAGTGATTTGTTTTCTTGCGCTGTAAATGTGTTTGTATATTTCTGTACTTCTTTATTTTCATTTAGTTGCTTTTTTTATTTCGTTCGTTTTCCTGTTTTTTATTTGTTAGCTTATCATTAGAGGACTTTTGAAGCTTATCTAAATTGTTATGAAAGAAAATTTACATATATAAAAATTTTTTTTTTATTTATTTTTTTTTTTTGGGATACTAATAAGCAATGTATCTATTTTTTGTTGATGTCTTCATTATTTATAATTTAAAGGCATATAATTTTTATTAAATTTATTTATTTCTTTTGCCTTAAAGTGTCTTATTTTGGGAATGTGAATTGGTTTTTTCTTTGCACTGAAAGAATTTTTTTTTGTATTTTGGTTTAATCATATTTTAATTAAACCGCAAAGAAAATAAATATTTGTTCTACCAGGTATTCAGGTAATTAGTTTTAAATGATGTATTGTATCCTAGACATTCCTAATAAAAGCCAATAGGTACAGAGACTGAAGCAAAACGGCATATAGCAATAGTTCCCCTAAAGATCGTCAACTCAAAAATTTAAAAACTTTCGTTAGAGGCTAATAATTGTTTTTAATTTCATATCGAGCTATAACCTCAACAAAAAACTTAAGTGGCATATTTTTTGAACTTCATTCTTGACGAATATCGATAATTTACCACCGCAAATAAGCAATTTTCGAGAAAATATTAAGTTCAAAACTTATGTCGCTTAAGCTTTTTGGCGGTTATGGACGGACGATATACTCTCATATTAAAAAGAGCATACGTTTCTATAATTTTTTGGCATAAGAGTAGAGAGACTGATAAAAGATTTTTTTTACTAGACATCGTTTTCTTAAAAAAAGTAAAAATTGCAACCTTTTTAGAAAATAGTACAAAAGTTCAGAGGCAGAGACCCGCCTTTAACTATTTCTTGAAAGTACGCGTCATTTCTCCAAACAACATTTTTAAATGAAATACAAAAACCAAAAATCAATTAACAGTCTTACTGCGCCAATTAAATTTTTTAATTAAAAACAATTATTAATCAAAAGTTTAATTGACTGAATAAAATGTTTAATGAAAACTTTAATCAATTAAATTTTTAATAAAAAAAAAACCATTTTTTCAATTTTAAAATTGTTTAATTACAAGAACTAAAGGTGTGTGCTAGATTTTGCAGCAATCAAATAAAAAGAATATCATAAAATCAAATTAAAAAATTTTTGTACGTGTCCACGCCCATTTTTTTTTCAATGGACCTTCTCAGACAATAAAAGAAATTTTACAATCGGTCTAATATGAACTGAGTTATGAAGTAACACCGCAAAAATAAAATAGAGACGAATTGATAACCTCCACTTTTTTTAAATTGATTAAAATAACCTCCTCTTTTTTTTTGTAGTCGGTTTAAAAAAGGGGTCAGCTGATTCGTTACAGAACAGAAAGTAAAAACTAATACCGCCTTGAAGCAAAAGTTTCCATAATAAAAGTTTAAATTTTTTTTATTAGACTAACTGAGGAAAATTTAAAAGACGTTAAGGGAGTGACTTCCGAAGTTTGGTTCCAAAAATTTTAATCGGTCTGCCGATGGGCTGTATTTGCTTAAGGCCACAAAAACTGGTAAAACTTCCTGTAGTGTAGTGAGAAAAAAGTGTAGACATGAAGCCAGATTTAACAATAATTTCAGGCCGATAAAAATATTCCTTTTAGTTAACTCTTCCTCTAGAATCCTTCGTTTGCAACTTGTTTTCTTCTGCTCAGTGCAGTAACTTAAAACAGTAACTTAATTTTATCTGCTATCAGAAATTATCATTCCTTTTTTAATTATTTCTTAATATTGTTTCATTATTAAATTGAGCTTAATAATAAAGCTATTTTCCAAATGTAGATATAAACTCGCCATTTCTGGTCAACATCTAATGCCAACACTAAAAGTCACTCGTAAATAACAATTCTTTGCCCAAAATGATATAAAATACGTAAGGCAAATAATATCTATATAAAAAGTAATAAAGTTTATCATACAATTAAGAACGTATTACGCTGCTAATAGAATAATTAATGCAATTTCCCACAACATTAGACACATGAGGACTTCCAAACACTCACACACACACACACACACACACAAGCATACAGCCAAGTATTTAACAACTAGCCAAGGGGTAAAACAAACAATAACAGCAGCAAGGACATAATACCCAAATATCAAATCAAGTTTGCCAATTTAAACCCCCTTAACAGCAAACGAGCACACACTCTTACGGGCAATGATTTTCAGAATTGGGAAAGAAAACTTAACTACTGAAAGAGGACTTAAATACAATTGTATTCTAGGATTTTATTATACAACATAAAGAAATTAGGAAGCCAAGGGCGGGTTTTCGCACAATCTACTCGTACATTTAGTCCTTTATACATTTATACAAACATATTCGGCAAATTCACATTCAAAGTTTATGTTTTTTTTTATTTCATATACATATATTTTTTTATTTTATAACCATTACCACCCCTTTTAAGAAAAGAAAAAAAAACAGTAGATACGAGTATAAGACCAACATCCTGTAATGGGACATTACAACATTTACACAAACGTCTGTGTGCTTGAGGCTTTCAAGCTCAAAAGTTGCTTATTTGCTTTGGTATCTACAAACATAAGTACTCGTACATAAATTTTTTCTAGTTTGTGGCTGGTATTTGAAATGAAAATGTAGTTGATTGTTTTGGTTTTGATGACGAGGACGATGACGTTGGCGATGGCAGTGGTGATGGTGATGGTGATGATGTCCTTTTTATGATACTTAATGAAAATGTCAAGGAAATTCCTGCTTTTTGGACGGAAACTGCATTTCTAGATATCGTCTTAACTATTTTACACCATAATGTGGTTTTCTCTAACATTCAATTGCTGCTGATAGCTGTAGTTTTTTTTTTTGTTTGGTTTGCATGAAAGCAGCGAGCGCCTTTGGTTGACAAACAAAAATCATCAGCAACAATTTGTGTTGTTTGATGGCCGAGCTGGGCTGCTGCTGCATAAATGGATGAGTGAGCAAATTAATGAAGGAAAAAGAAGATTTGCCTTGTACTATTTGAGTTTATTTAAATTGATTTTGTTTAATTTGTGTATTTTTTTAAGATTGCAAAGGTAAATAAATTACATTAGGATTGCTTGAAAAGTTCTCTGTCTCTTTTTAACTGATAATTTTCTTTATAGCTTTTAATATGAAGCAAATGTTAAGGAGTTTGACTAAAATAAAAGAACTTTAAAAATGTTGTAGTTCTTATTAATTGGTTCTAAGGTAAAAAGTTGTATATATTTCTCTATTTATTTGACAATTTTAAAACTACAAGTAGCATTAATGTGATAACGAAAGTCATCACACTATTTTATCGTGGCTTGCTTTCATTTTGTGATGACAATGAAGTCAATGCAGATCCTTTACAAAAACAATGTGGTGTGAACAATTTCAGTAGCTCGTTTTAGACACAAACCTTTGATCAAACACATTTTAATTACCTGGGTTTGATGATTGGTTTGTATCTAAAGTAGACTTGTGTCGAACTCATACAATAGCTCGTTTTTGACACAAACCAATTATCAAACACATGTAATTTAAAATGGGTTTGATAATACAAACTAATCATCAAACCCATGTAATTTAAATGGGTTTGATAATAGGTTTGTGTCAAAAACGAGCTACTGAATGAGTTTGATACAAGTCTAACCTAAAGCGAGCTACTGAAAGAGTTCGATAACAGCCGGCACTAGAGTTGTTTCTAACAGCGGTTTTTTTTAACAAGTTTGTTCGCGTTCGAGCCAAAAGTTGTTTCAAGCCCATTTAATTTACATTAACGTTTTTGACCAGACTTGTGTCCAACAGCTTCTTTTAGTTCAAAAGAGCCATTGGACACAACTCTATTGGACACAATGTCTACTTAAGCCTTGGAGCGAACTCTTACAGCTCATATTTGACTTTTTCAGTAGCTCGTTTTTGATCAAACCCGTTTAAATTATATGGGTTTGATTATTGGTTTATGTCAAAAACAAGCTGCTGAAAGAGTTAGAGCCAAGTCTAGTCTAGTTATAATTTATTATAGACTTATATCGAACTTTTTCAGTAGGATTGTAGCTATAATGAAATACTCAAAAAGTTCGATACAAATCCAATGCACTTAGACTTGGTTCGAACTTGTTCACTAGTTCAGTTTTGACACGAACAGCTGATCAAACCTATGCAATAGACTTGTATCGAACTCATTCAATAGCTCGTTTTTGACACAAACCAATCATCAAACCCATGTAATTTAAATAAATAATAATAGATAAATACAAATATTGTGTAATGAAAGGGATAATTTACCTTTCTTTAACTATACAAAATTAGTTAAGTAAATATTTTTCAAATAGTTTTATTTTTATTTTAACTTCATTATAATGTAGCATATACTCGTATATTTTTCCAATCCAACTCACAAGATTTCCCTACTTATATTTATTTCTTTAAACAAATACATAGACAATATTTATCGTCATGTGAAAATTGCATGTCAACCGGAAAATAGTTGTCAAGACTGCTAGTCCTTATTTTTTGGGGTTTCTACTCAGTCGCTGTCTACATCTTACTTATCTCTAACAATTGTTAGAAATAACTATTCAAAAATATACTCTAAGGGAAGTGAAGATGTTTTTGGTATGTGTGTTTTTGGTAGTGCTAAATAAAGAACAATACCAAGAAAAGAAAATCAAATGCATGAAAGGAAACATTTTAATATAAGTAAATACGTAGAAGATTTTGATTTTGGAAATTTCCCACTAGTTCATTATAAAACCACCATGAGCACTTACAGAACACAAAATTGAGTTTGTAGTAATTTTTTTTTCTCAACTTATTTATGCTGCATATTAAAGTTGTGCAAGAGTAGAGAATAAAACATGGTTAAAACAATTATTACAGGGAAATAACTAGTATTTTTTTTTTTTAACAAACACCAACTTTAAAGCTTCAGTGGCTTGTCTGCAGAAACACCCAGAGTCGCTGGTAAGAATCCAACCTGCGACCTTACGGCTACTAGAATAGTATAGTGCCTATTAGCCAAGTGTAACAGATGCTGCAAACGCTTTTTTCTATACATTGCGTCCATAACAAAGGCTAGGTTAGGTTAGGTAAGGGTGGCAGTTAGAATCTAGGACTCACTTAGACCGTTTTGGTCCATTGTGATACCACGGAGACTGTAATTATGCGGACTGCCCACCATCGAACCAACCAAAACTCAACATTGGCAACCAGAGAAACAAGCCGAACTAAGAAGTCGGCAGCGGCGGCTTAGGAAAAATAGTCGGCGGCGGCTCATACACCGTCTTAAGCCGGCTGACATTGACAGCCGCTTTTCATAAGCTTTTTAAACACATTTCTATAAAAAAAATTCAAACACCTGATGTCTTCCATATAATTTTTAAGATGTAGTACAAATTTGCAACTACAAAAAACAATTAGGCGGCTGCAATTATCCGCCGGGGCTAGCAGCATGCATTGGCGGCTGGAAGCCTTCATTCGATACGAGTGCGAGAATCTGTCGCCCGAAGTTCTCGCCCAAGAGATGAAAGCATAGCAATCAATTGTGATGGCGTCCATTTGGCCGATATCATCTTCTCGACTTGACCAATAAAATTCTAAAGGTTCAAATAAACGTAATCAAAAAACAGAATAAAAATTTTTCATTTAGAAAAAAAAAATGAGAGCCAAACAACAAACAACGGATGACTTCTTTTGACCCGTATTAGGAGAATATCAAAATTTGTGCCATCAAGTGGAACTGTGCACGACTTTGCTGCATACACTGCTTATTTGCGGTTGTCTTCGTATTTACTTAAGAAAACGTTTCAGTTAAGCTTTTTTTTGTTCACTGAACTTATTTTTTAGTCATCTCCTTTTCTTACAACTGACATAAAGGTAAAAAGGGAATCTTAGAATTTCAAAATGTAGTTTTCATGTCATATGAAACCATGCACACAAGTAAGGAAATCAATGGAAACTTTAAAGCAAAATGTTTATTGCGTTCTTCGAAATTTTGCAACTTATATCTGTATAGTAGAGAACACACACGGACACACACACACACGCACACACGCGCGCACACACACACACACACACCTGCACAGCTGCAACTACCAACTATTTACTCGTTTTAAATAAAATATTAGCAAAGGATTTGTTTCTTTTTTTTTTTTTTGTGTAAAATTGTGGTTCCTTTTTAAAAGAAAATTTTCTCAGAATTTTAAAATGAATAATTCTTGTATTCCATGCTCTTCTTCTTATTATTGTGGTTGTGTAAAACTAATGTGCATCTTAAGAGACATTTGAAATTAAAAGGAAGTGTGTGGAATAAAAATTCTATGCAAAAAGAAAATACTTTGAGAAACTAATTTTATATGAAGTCTTATAAAGGATTTACATATGAAAAAGGATTGTCGCAAGAACTGCAGAAACTAATTAAAGGCTAAACATAAGGGTATTAGTGGTGAACGGGTAGGGAAACCTATAATTTCTTTTAAGTCTTGTAAGAAAACAAATTTATAAAGAATAAATTAACTTAAACTTTTATACAATAAGTTAATATATTTGCTTTAAAATTTATTATATTTTAAGTTAAATTATAAATATAAGGGAAATAAAAGATATAATAATTCTAAAGAAAAATGAGAAACATGCGAAAATTGATAATTATGCTAAAAAAAAATACAGAAACTTGATTTAAAATAAAACATCAGCCATACACATACTTGTATTCTAATATAACCCTTAAATAACTTCCGTCACCCACAATCACTGCTCGCAATCTTCAGCCACTTAAGCAAATATTAACAATAAATAGATGACAACGAAAAGGAAGAACAGATTGCATGTATGTATATGTATTTATTAAATAAAGTTTCCTTTAAAACGCCTTTTAACCATTAACTCAATTATAACAACCTACTTACACAATGTCGTTTATGAAAAAAAAAATCACTAGCAAGAAAGCAACTCAACTCAAGTTTAACATAACACGACGCACTCTATGGCACAACAATCTCAAGGAGCAATAATAATAAACCAAACTCCCCATTATATGCGTTCATACTTAAAAAAAAAAAAATATGTCTACATAAAAATATGACACAAGATGTCAGGCACGTTGACAGCTGTTAACTGATGCTAAATACCAACCCAGCAACCCTTTTCTATTGCCCCTCTCTTTCGCTCTCACATACGAGGACATCAATTCAGTCTCGCATTGAAAAATAATGACGGGATGATGATGTGTCTTGGATATAAAAGAAACAAAAAAAAAAAAACAATAAGTACAGGATTCAAACAAAAACTTTGTAAAGGAAGTTACTTTAAGTGCAAGAGGTGTAGAAAGGATTGTTACTTTTACATATTTTGCTTTTATACGCTCTCATTGACTCGTATCTTGATAAGATTAATCAAATTTTCATAACATTAAAGCTGAAGATGACGAAAAAGTAAAAAGGGCACAGTAATGAATAAAACAAAAGAAACTGTAAAGTAGCTAGAAAATATGCAGCGCCACACACACACACACACACACAGTCTTATTAAGGACATTCACACTTCATAACTCTACAGCATTGGAAGCATTTAACAACATTTGTCTATGTGTTCTTTAACTTGCGAGTGGAACTTCCTTTTTCATTTTGAAATTTTTTACTTAAAGACTGAATTATTTCTTTTCATTTGTGAAGTAAACGTTATAAAATGTTTTACGTTTAATTGTATTAGAAAAGCGTAAAAGAATTAATATGTTAAATAATTTGCTGAGAGTGTCACAATTTTTACGTGGCAAAGATCGACGAGAAATAGACAAGCCTGTGTTTTTCTTAACACTATTGGCTACAACAGAAATATTCTCAGTTGATCTTGAGCGAAATGATCGAGTTCGATTCTTCACATTACAAGAGCTAAAATTATTCAACCAGTTTCATTTCATAAGGTACTTCATGACCATCCAAAAATGCTTTAGTTTTGCGAAATTTTCAACATCATTTCGTACACAATTTTAAAAATTTTTATACATTGTTCAACCTTATATCTTTCGATTTTTTGAATGACATACATACATAGTTTTACTAGTCATCCGCCAATTAGTTACCGGTTGCATCATGCTATTGAAAATTAAATGTCTCATTGAAACACTCTGTATCTTCTTTAATATTACCTAAAATGCACTTGCTTTTCTTAGATATTTATGATGTCATTTACAATTTTCCCCTTCATACACTCTCGATAACAAAAAAAAAAATAACTTAAGCCGCTGACCACTTTGTACAATTGACTGGCTTTCGATTTATGTAAAAATCAAACAGCTACAAAAAAATGGTAGAAAAAAAAGCAAAACTCTAAGACTTGAATAAATAACAAGTTCTATTTAGCTACTCTCAGCATAAGACACAAAATAAAATGTATTATTATCCTGTTTGAAAACAAACTCTTCACATACGATATGATGATAACCTGCTTACAAGTCAGCGATAAATCATATTCTTTCAGTTGAAAACTTTAAGCGTGTGTGTGTGTGTGCGTGTGTGTGTATAGACAAATAATTTACAAAGGAAAACTGAATAGAGAAAATCGTATTTATATGAATATAATCGAATTTTTATTGATACAAGCAGCTTATAAAAAAAACATAAAACACACTCTCACTCCCTTGTATTTATCTTTCCTTTTTTTCTTTTTGCCTTTACAGCTAAATACTACTGCGAAATAAAAGTAGAAAAAATCAACCACTTAACAAAAAGTCCTTTTTTCCGGCTGTAAGCATTAGAAAGCAGTTGCACTATTACGTTTGACTTTTGATATGAACTGCACTTTGGTTCAGGCATTTAAGTTCTACATACGTTTTGTTGGATTGAAGAAAATTTCTGAAATGCAGTTGGAAAGTAAGAGAGCTGCGCTCAAGGCTGAAGGGGGTAAGTGCATTAATTTTACTTAACTTTATTGTAGTTTAAATGCCATTTAATTTTCCGTGCCATGATTTTCTCGATTTGAATCGATAATTTTCGTAAGAAATTCAAACAATTTGCAAGCATTGTTAAGGTTCCTGTCTATTCACTATGAAATGTCAAACCATAAAATAGCTGACAATTTGCTGCCCATACAGGAACGTGTCAATAAGTCCTTGACAATTTAATAAGGATTACAAAAAATTTACCTCATATGGCCAAGAAAAAGTTTTCTTGCATCAGTTTCCATTAGATCCCTGCAAAAGACCACTTACAAGAACTTTTAAGACATGAGGGATTTTTCAAATGCTTTACTGCAGCGTGACTTTTCGAACTTCCCTCGTAGTTATATAAAATGCAACACTGTTCTTATCAAGTATCACCTGTTAACAGACAACTTGCAAGTTTTAAGCAAGTGTCGTCATTAACTTTTCGTTTAACAGCAGTATTTTTCTAAAAATGGAAAAAAGTGAATTTCGAGACTGATTAAAAATTATTTATTGCGAAAAAAAACCGTCAATCAAACCAAGGAAAAGCTAGATAAATCGATTTCAATGGTAAAAAAGTGGTTTACTGACTTTCGTTGTGGTCGCACAAGTACAAATGGCGCTGAACGTTCTGGACGGCCAATTGAGGTTAGTACACCCGAAAATTTCGAAAAATCCACGATTTAATATTGGCCGATAGATTGTTGATGCCATAGGCATTTCATATGGCAGTGTGGTTTCGATTTTAAGTGATCAGCTGGGTTTAAGAAAGTTGTCTGCAAGATGGGTGCCGCATTGGCTCTCAATTTACCATAAACGTAAACGTGTGACAACTTCAAAGGATTGTTTGGAGTTGTTTAACCGCAAGCCGAATGAGTTTTTGCGGTGTTTTGTAACTGTGGATGGAACATGGATCCATTACTGTACTCCGGAGAAGCCCAAGGTAAGTTTGTCGGCCAATAAGGTGATGGAAACAGTTTTTAGGGATGCAGTGGGATAATCAACATTGATTACCTTCAAAAGGGAAAACCAATAAACGGCGAATATTATAGTAACTTATTAGACCGTTTTAATGAGGATTTCAAAAGAAAACGACCCCATATGGCCAAGAAAAAGTTGTTTTTCATCAAGATAATGCACGGGTGCACATGTGTGCAGTCTCAATGGCAAAACTCTACGAATTGACTACTTCCTATTTCCAAACCTAAAGAAATATTTCAGTGGAAAGAGATTTAGTTCCAACGATGAAATTATTGACCAAAAAAAAAAACATATTTTAAGGACTTCGAAAAATCCGATTTCTTGGAAGGGATACAAAAACTGGAGAAACGTTGTCCTAAGAGCCAATTTACCAACTTATTTAAATATCAATTCATATTTAAATAGAGTTGGTGAAATTGGACCTAAGTGTATTGAGTTAAAAAGAGATTATGTTGAAAAATAAATTTTTGTTTTGCAAAAAAAAAACTGTGTTTCATTCCAAAAGTCACGGACTTACTGATCCGCCCTCGTATATTAAAACAACAACACATATTTACATTTCAAGACTGCTTAAGCAGGCCTCTAACTTCCAAGGCAGAAATCCATGAACTTGGCAACGATATTTTTTCTCCGTCATCCACCCTGTTTACCGATTTTATCACCGAGTGACTGTTTGTTGTTGCTAAATGTCTCGGTGGAAAGAGATTTGATCTTAAGGATGAAATCATCGATCAAACTTATATCTTGTTTGGGAATACTGTTTAGGAAAAAATAAGATACAAGAGAGAGAGAGAGAGAGAGAGAGAAACAACTGGAGAATATGGATCTCTCATACATTAGAAAATATAACTTAGTGTATTAGTGGTAAAAAAATCGAATTAATAGCTCATTCATTAATCGTATTAGTATGCTTTGGCATTCACAAACACATACTGATTGATCAAGGTTTTTTGTTTTCTCAATATTAGGGTGTATTTTAAAGTCGTTCATAGTCGCATTCTCTTAATATCTTTTTGCACAAACTCACACATATAAAATACTCGTATGATGCTGCTGGTGGATATTGCAAGAAAATATTTTATCCCCCCCCCCCCCATCCTTTAGAGAAAAAATTATATCAGAAAAATATCATATCAATTGATACGGAGTACAAGGCACTGGTCTGCCTTATGCGACAGCATCTTTTTGGCTTGACTTTTCTATGATTGTCTTGGCCATGCAGGATTTAAGTAGCATATAAAAATATATAAATATTGTTATCAGATTTCATTTTTATATTCATTTGTATATTTTTTGTTTGGCAAGTGGTCAGCGTTTAGCTTTTTTGCTATTTTATACTTTTCAATACTATGAGTAGCCACATGGAATAATAAAATTGATATTATGTTAAAGTTGCTTGGCCATAAATATGTTAAGCCTTTTATTTATCTTTATATTTTTTATACAAATAATATTCTGTTGTTTTTTTCTTAAATAGAAATAAATAAATATAAATTGGTCATTTAAGTGGGCTATTTCATATTAAATAATCATTTAGGAAAATAGTTTTATTTTAAATCGGCTTAGAAGTAATAAATCATGATATTGCAACTTAAAAATAGATGTCACATGTGTATTGGTTGCCAGTTTTAAATTTTTGCGAGTATATACTCTTGGCAGCAAATAGGGATATATTCCGGACATGGTAGGCACCGATTACTTAGAGCCTTCATTTCTGTTTTATCTTACAAGATAATAATTGTTAATGGTACTCGTATTTACATTAGGTTGTCACACAGACTCTAAGATGAGGAAAGAAGGGGAGAAATGTTGTCACGCAACGAAAACTTGCAAAACTTCTAAACTCATGTGGAGCTCCTATGCTCCCAAATTGACTAAATTGCTTTTATCATTAACTGGAAGCAATTGTAAACTTCTAGTCGGGGTATTAACTGGACACTGGTACCTGCAGGAAATGTAATGAAACCTGAGGTGATTGAAACAATAGAACATCTAATATGCCACTGGCCGGCTCTAAGCCGCACTACATAGATATAACTGTCTTGGTGCTCACACTTTTCGTAGACTTAAACTTGTATCGAGAGTGGAAATGTGTAGATTGCTAAAGTTTGTTAAATCTGTGTGGGTGTCATTTCATAGAGGCACCACTTTGACCAACCAGTTTAACCTGACCTAACCTAACTAACCTTCTGATATGTTGATGGAGCTGTAACGTAATTCAGACGTGCTTAACCAATAACAAATAAATTTTTTAAATTCGTAATAAACTATAAAATAATATATAATTTTTTTATAAATAAAAATATTTCAATCGGGCTCGGGAAACCAAGCGCTAAGCTATAGATTTTAGTAAAATTTTCAGCATCCGATACCCTTTTCAAGTTTCTAAAAATCACTCAATATCAATGACAATATATAAAACAAAGACTTTTGAAGTGATTAGAAAAAAATTTTTTTTTAATTTTTTATCATTGATGATAACTCTCTTAGGAATTACCCGATTTTAGTCCAACTGGTAGAACTCGACGATTAGAATTTGAGCTTGGTTGTTCCGAGGAGTTTAAAATTTTTTTTTAAAATGAATCGATTGACTATCGTATGACATCTAAGTGAGCTCAAACATCTCTCTGTTGACGTCAGGTTTGACTCATCAAGTCTTGAGTTTTTAGGAGGGAGCGGAAAGGAGAATGGAAGGGAGTATAGACTTGGCCGTACCAGTCAACTTTGTTTTTTCGTTTTATTTTGTTTTGTAGTAATACTCTACGAGAACGCAAATTGATGAAGCAAACTTGACGGTGTGTATGAACACAAATGCAGGTTCAAAAGAAAATTGATCAAAAACAGATCAGGTAAACCTGACGTGTGTGAAAGATGACATAGATAGATACCCCCATAGACACGTCATCTCAAAAATAATCAGAATCGATTTCTAGATCCCGCAAAACGTCGATATATGATGATAACTCGATTTTCAAAAATTGGTTTAAAATCAATAACTTTATATAGCGGAAAGTAAATTAAAGATATTTAGTTATACTTCATAACATCGATTTCATCAGCCTAAAACCTCAAGAAATAACTTCTTAATTAAATGTGTGGATGTTGTTAATAATCACTTGGCTAGAGAACAAAAATACACACTTATTGATACTTTGGAAGTTGAGAAAAAATATATAGTTCTTCAGTTTGTTCTTCCTATTCGTTTTCACTGATGATGGGGTTTTTTAAACAAAAAAGTAAAAATTTTAGTTTTTTTTTTAAATTTAAATTTTTTTCAGAAACGAAATTACTAATTTCCAACAAGAAGAACTGCAAACTTTAAAATCTTTGTTTGCTAAACATTAATAAATTAATGAGAACTCAATTTATCCAGAAAATCCCAGTAATTTCCAATCTAAAATATGAATGCTAATAGAAATTTTCCAAAACATTGAGCTCAAAAATGAGAATCTAATTACAATTAAAAGCTTACAATGCAAAAATACAGAATAAATAAATACAAATTAATCCTCTAATACCAACAGCCATCCAAAGATATTTTCCAAAGAAAGAAAAACAAAACAATAGAAATCGTAATAACCCATTCACTTCGCTGAATAACTTATGCCTCCTTTTAATACCAAATTGAAGATGGAACAAAGAAACGAAACCAGCAAAATACAAGTAATAACGTTTAAATACTAAAAACCGAGTCAGCGAAGCTACCAAACATTATTTGCGTCTTAAGACTGTAAATGAAATGACCGTCACGAAAGACATTTAATTGTAGCACGAGTGCAAAGAGCATTTGCTATGAGTATTAAAATGTGAAATGAAGATGATAATGAGAAGAGGAGTAGGAGGCAAAATAAAGCTACAAACGTATGCCAAAACTGTTAATAAAACTGCGCTGAACAAAATACGCTCGATGGATGGTGAAGCATTAAAATTCAGAAAACAATACAAGCAAGACATATAAATTTGAATGTCTTTCTGGAAATAAAAAAATGTGGTAAAAATTTTAAAGATTTTTTTTTACAAAAAGAAAAAAAGAATTCTATCAAAAAGATTTTGTATTTCAAATAGTGAAGATTTTGTAATTAAATTTTGCTGCCTGGTTGTTGGTATTGGTGTGTGTTTATGATATCCTTGCCCTTGCAAAGCTTTTCTTTTCCTTTTTTCTTGCCGGCTATAGCCAAATGTATCGGGTGTTTTTTATTGAGGTATAGAACTTTAAGTTGGCATCACTTTTTTAACTGGCGGCCATTTTGTCAGCTGTCAAGTGATTAATATTTAGTTTGGTTTGCCATTTCATCATGAACAGGTTGACAAAAGAACAACGCTTGCAAATCGTGCAAATTTATTTCGAAAATAATGGTTCAGTTCGCGAAGTTTACCGCAAGCTCCGTCCATTTTCTGGTCGACATAATCGTCCATCAGAGCAATTAATTCGGTTAGCCATGGATTGGCCACCAAGATCGTGTGATTTGACATCATTGGATTATTTTCTTTGGGGATATGTGAAGTCGCTCGTCTACGCCAACAAACCAGAAACGTTAGGGGACTTGGAAGCCAACATTCGTGGCGTTATTGCCAACATACGGCCCCATATGCTCGAAAAAGTGGTTGAAAATTGGACCTGTAGAATTGGCTTTATTCGAGCCAGCCGCGGCGGCCACATGCCCGAAATCATATTTAAACGTTAATGGCATAAAATTATCCTTCCAATAAAGCCAAATTGATGGACATTAAAACGATTTTCTTGTGTTTTATTTCAATTCGAAGTTCTATACCTCTAAAAAAACACCCGATATAAGTGATATTTCATAAATCATTTCCTTAAAAATTACTTCAGTGTTTTTACTTAAACAAACCTGTACTATAACATCAGCTAACATATTATGAATTCTTATGTTACAAAGCTCAATATCTATCTCAAATGTTACTGACATGCAACACTATGTCTAAACTAATTGTTTAAGTCATATGATAAACGAAGTAAGCCAAAGAAAGGTCAGAAGGTGAATCAGGTATAAATATAATTGTTTCACTGATTGTATAGCATGTTACTTTGCTCATAGTAGTAATCTGCTCTCATACAGCAGGAAAAAGTGTGCTATGCAAGTTAAGAGAAATTAGAGGTAAATGATGGCAATTAATGTCGAAAAATCTTTCAACATAGTTCAACAAGGTTTCGAAATTTCACTAGGTATCGAGGGTTATGATTTGCCTGATAACATTTAAAGAAAATCGCATTATTTTATTTAAAATCTTTGCCCAGGTTTATGATGAAGTTGGTAAATTAAATCAGTTTTGACGAATTTCATTTCATCAGTGAAATTGGTTAAGCCAAGCAATGTGAAACAGTTAAATAAAATTTTTATCTAAAACTTTCCTATTGTATAAGTTCGAAGTTCAATTACATGTAAAGCCTGGTAAGAAGTTCTTATGAAAATTTAGGTTCCCCTATGAACTGTATGTAGGTTGCTAAATTTTATGAGTCCCGCTAAGGACTTTCAAAAGAAAAGTACACATAATTTTTGAAATTTATTGCCTATCGAAGGAATGTTATAAGTATAAGTGGAGACTTTTTTCAGTCAACTGAAACAAAAATTAATGTTCATACAATTGTTTGGTCATGGAATTTTTGAGAATAAGTTTGTTCTAGGCACATATTGAGGATACAAAAATAATGATCTTACCTCCGTAGGGGGTGGCTTCTGAGTCACAAAGTATACCAGAGTTGTAGCAAGTGACTTATGAAAAAAGCTAAAATCATTTGTGGCGCAGGTTCTGCGAGAAAGGGACAGCTGTAGTATATTTGTTATTAAGATAATCAAAACAAACAAGAGAAAATGTGCATTTTGTGAAATGTACACACACATACAGATTTACAAAATTAAATGAAAGAATTTGTGGCATTGAATTAAAGAAACAGAATTTGAAAAAGATTATTGGTATTAAAAAGTGATTAAAATTTTGTTTGCAAATGATTCCTGATTTAAGTTTAAGCATTTTCATTGAAAAATTTTAATTTTTATCTCTTGCTTACAAAAATCACACAGCGAAAGAGAAAAATCACACAGCGAAAGAGATCATAACGAATAAATTTAAAATACATTTGAAGAAGTAAACAATTTTACAAAATTAAATGAAAGAATTTATTGTGTTGAATTAAAAAGAAAAAGCGAAAGAGAAAAATCACACAGCGAAAGAGATCATAAAGAATAAATTTAAAATACATTTGAAGAAGTAAACAATTTTACAAAATTAAATGAAAGAATTTATTGTGTTGAATTAAAAACCATAATGGGAATAAGTTTATTACCATTAAGAAGGTGATTAAAAATTGTTTTCAAATGATAACAGAAGTCATTTGATTTCATTTCATTTAAAAATATTAATTTTCACCGGTTACAAAGTATAAAACGAAAATGCCCTCAAAAATAACACGACGAAAGAAATTTTAAAGAAGACGCAGTGACACAGTGAGCGAGACCTCCGAAAACACCAATTATCTTCCGTCTCGTGACATCGCTGTAAGTACTTTGTATTCTAAGTAGCTACGGGAGTTTTTATTTTCCATTTTCCCCCAATTTAATGTTTACAGACTTTAACCGATAGATCTCATATTTTTTTAATAATTTTTTTTACCCATTTCAAAACAAATTGAGGACTTTTTCATATATTGATGGTAAACCCTAGGGTGTATGCAGTAGCGTTTGGCTATGGCGAAGCCCGGGCAACAATGCAATTAAAAATACAAATTTACACTATTTTTGAGCTGATAACCCAAAAAAAATTCATTTGGCCAATTCACAAAGTGTTTTGTTATGTCGTATTGTCATAACGTTTAAAATTATTTCAATTTCCTTATTTGAATGCTTTCAAACAAAATACTAAATACATTATGACAATGTAACATAATAGAACACTTATTGAATTGCCCAATTGATTTTTGACATAATTATACTTCTAGTAAAGATGAATGTGTATTCCAAATAGTTTTTTTTATGATGTTTATTTTCGCTAAAATGATGTGGCTTTTGAAAAAGCAAAATTAAATATTGTTAAAAACAATTGGATAAACGATAAATTCACATTAACACGTCCACTGTCAATTACGAGATAACTCGTATATTGTGTTCTAGACGCCAACTATGAATTATCTCGTTCGCTGTATAGTTGCCTTTTTTGTGCAGCCAGGACTAAACTCGGAATATATCAGTGCTAATACCGATAAATGGCTTCTGGGAAAGAATAACTATCAAAGCTGAAAATTATTAAAAACTAACAAAAAATATAATTTAAAAATTTATTAAAATCCAAGAAATAAAAAAAACGTTTTATTGTTGATGATGTGATTAGATCATTTAAGGCCAGATTTCTGACAATTACCGTGGCAGTCAATGTGTTAACATCTTTATAACTTCGATATTTTTTTTTGCCAAAACTTTTGTGTATATTTTTTTAATAGGCTTAGGAAGTTTTTATCATACCACAAATCGATCCCTAAAAGTTTAAAAGTTATTGAAATTTCCTTACACTGACTTTAAAGCCGGAAGTGAACATTTGGGATTCTAATTTTTCCAACTTTGAGGGTGGCTTTGCCTGAAGTAAATAGTTAGCACGTTGACTACGAAAACGAAGATCCTGGGTTCGAGCCCGGTATTCAGTATTCAGCCAGTCATTAAATAACAACAGCACGCATTTTCCTGAAGGCATTAGTGGGCCTTTATATCAGTTGTTGTAGGAAAGTTCATGTGATGAAGGCATAGACACTGGTCACTGAATTATACCGACTTCAGCAGATACTAATCCTAATGTAAGATCAGAGCGCCGCCCTCTTGTGTCGCGTAGCATAATCATCGGCGAAGTAAAATAACCAATAAAATGGCTACTAAGCACAGCTTCAAAAATTAAATACGCCTCATTTAACACCAGAGGCGCTGCAACATTATTAAATACTTGAAAAAACAGAGTTGTAAGAATAATGAAGATTTCCTCTATCTCTTGCTTCACCATCTGTCTTTTCTATCACTATCCCTTTCCTAAAGAAAGTAACACCTAGTAATAGTAGTAGGCATTCATTGCCTGAGTGTTGCTTCTCTTATAAAAAAAACTTCGCCCCCATTTTGATTTTTTAACCCAAAATTAGTTTATCTTTTTCTACTTATAATGTGAGGTTTTTATTTTTTGGTATTTTTGGATATTCGCTAGTTTACAAGATACTCGTACGTAAATAACTATGCACGGTTGTCGCAGCTTAAAACTGGAAATGCAAATTTAAATAAAGACTGTTTTAACTTAAACCCAATAGTTTTTTCTTTTTCTTTGAAAAAAAAAGATTATCCAGGTGTCTCCTTATTATAATTTAAAAGTTTTTAAATGTAGCGCTCAGTAAAACCGAAATTGAATATTATGAATCACAATTTTTTTTACTCTACCCAAATTGCAAAAAATAAAAATTGAAATAAGAATTCGCCGGCGAAGTCACTATATGATAAAATTTATCCATGTTGTATGTATAATTATATTTAACACTCTTCAATTGCCAGTGTCCTGAAGGATGGTAATCATTTTTGCTGCAAGGAAAATAAATTTAGAAAATCGCCCCCAAATTTAGAAGCATTCTACTAAAAATCTTTAACATGCACTTGTATTGCATGGAAGATATGATGCGAGCACATAGAAAATGAAAATTGCTTGCAATAAACACGTTTAATTGAAGAAAAAAAAATCTATAAAATATTTTATTGAGTCAATTAAACTTTTAATGAAATTAAATTTTGAAACAAAAGTTTAATTGACCGAATTAAATTTTTAGTACATTTTTAATTGTTTTTTTTTGGTAAACGTGTTTATTAAAGGAATTTTTTTCTGTTTTTTTTTTAAATAAATACTACTATAATTTGGTCATTATTTTTTTCCTCTTACATTTTCTTTGCTCAACTTGTGTTAATCTTTACTTTTATCATGCTTAATTTTTGCTTTGATGTTCGATTTTTCATTTCGTTTGATTTCTTTTATTTTTTAATTACAAAGCTTATTTATTTAAAATATTAAATGGCATGAGTTTCTCAAGAAAAAAAGAAAAGGAATTATGACAAAAGTTTTATTAATTAGAAAAAATATAAGAAATGCACAATTAATGGGCTATTAAAGTAGGAAAAGAGACAAAGTGACAAAGGAAAATAAAAGCTTTAAATTTAAATTTCTTATTCTCTTAAGAAATGTCTTTTTCAGTTCTATATATGATCCAGCAAAAAAAAACTTTTCTAAAAAATTTATAATATTAAAATAGTGCCACTTATGGGAAACAGTAAAACCAAATGGAAAATATTAAAGTGGTATAAAGCATAGTTAGGGTAATTGCCACCAGCAGCTTCATTGTCATCTAATATCTTTTTGTTTTAAAATAATATCAGTAAAAGTTGTACGAATTGGCCAAGTATTGTATAGCTAAAGTGCCATACAATACATAAAGTGTGTGTGTGTGTGTGTGTGTTGTTAAGGGTTCGGGCGTCTGAATTGATAGCTTGTCTATTTGTTAGTTTAAGTTTGTTTTTAAGTATGATTCTGGTTTGAAAAGAAGCCAAAAAAACCATCAATTATTTATAATGCATTTACTATACAGACGGGCTGTAATCACATTGTTTTATTATTGAACATCAAAAGAAGGATTCATTTCATGTACTTTCTTGAGTTTACTTTGCTGCATGGAGTAAAATTTGTTTTTAATTTGAATGTAAGTGTGCGTCAAGTCGAAACGTTTTCGTCATCGATAAACCGGCGCGAAGTAATTTTATTTTTATAAATGTGAAATACTTGAAAGTTGCTCCACTGAAATAAGTATTTATACATCGAAAGCAGGTGCTTAGGAAGATGTTGTCATTGTCAACAGAACTAAATAGCTGTTTATGCTTAGAATATGACTAGACATCGACACACATTCTTTGTAAGTGTATCGCCTTATGTAACAGTAGAAGGCGTATTTTTCATTCTGAGCTTCTGTGTTCATATGATATTACGCAAGATTCTCCATTCTCTGTGCTGACTTTCATAATTTAGAGTCATACAGTGCTTGATTTAGTTATGCAGACTACCTAGTGATATTTATGTCGCACACACCCATCCATATGAGCAAGCTCTACAGGTTTGTTAGTAAACAATATTGCCGCATATCAAGTGGAACCAATCCACAATACACCCTACAGACTCCCTTCTGTATATCTGTGGACACAAGCGATAACAGCGTAATTAAAAAAAAACATAATTTCCAAAAAAAACCTCTTTTAACATATAAACGTTTAAAAAAAATCGAAATGGCTAAATTGAAATCATTTTGTTGAAATCTAAAGATTACTGTTCAGCAAATACATTCAAAATTTAATGAAAATGTAGTTTTTATTGTAATTTTGTCCTTACTTTATTTTATTTTATTTTATTTGATCTTTTTTAGGACTCAGCTCAATATTGTTTTGCTTATATCTTTATAGTAAATTTAGAGATTATAGATTTCACTTAAATATGAAACTTCATACTTCATTTTGTCTTGTGTAGACTTATGTTGTTTCACACAAAAAAGTAATATGAATGAGTTTGTAATATTAATTAAAATATTTGTAATATTAATTAAAAAATTAATTAAATTTTCACCTATAAACTATAATTTGATAATATCAATTAAGTTTTTCCACTCAAATTAATTAATACAATTAAAAATTTAATTGAATCAATTAAATTATTAATTGAAAACATTAATTGGTGAATACTTTTTTCTGTGTTATTTATTATTGTTTTTAAGCACGCTCGAGGTATTTTACCCCTCTCGTTTATTTTCTATGCTCAACTAGTATGGGGAAATAATCCTATTGCAATTTGTTTCCCTTTTATGTTACAAATCTTTGATATTTTATGCTATGAGTGAAAACTTATTTGATCACTTACGAAATTGCTTACCATAAATGCAAGGCGTGGGCCAAAAGTCACCATTGGCTCTCCAAAAATTGGACTTAAAGTGCTAGGAGTGCTTTGGAAAGTGTGGGCAATGGCTTCATCCTGAAGCTGAAGCCACATCTCAGGTCTGCTTTCAAGAGCAGGACGTAAAAAAACCATTTACGGTTACTAAACTTTCATGTTCATTTGCAAAGAAATTAGGGCCAATTATATTTTCAGATGTAATGCCATGCCATACTGAACACCTAATGGTTTGCAATTGGGGTTGATGAATGGCTACTGGATTTCCAGAGCCCCAAAACCTATAGTTATGCTTATGAACAAAACCATTGAAATCACTCAAGTTGATCAAAAAGGAAGAACGAAGAATCTTCTTTAAGTCTTTTGTACGAGTTATATATATATATATACTAGACTATGTATCAGAGTTATCACATATTTATAATAAGGCAATGCGAAGGATGAAGTATCAATTAGCAGGCTTTGCTAAAATTGTAACAGTAACAAAAATAAGAATTTATTGATTCTATTTAATTGATTGCAGGCAGCTGGAAAACTGAAATTCTTAAAAGTTCTAAAACTAAACACATATACAAATTTTTTATTCCAAACTAGCAGCTCTTATCTTTGCCACAAAACAATCTTAAGCTGTCATCTCTTTCATTATGAATTTCAAACAATTTACAAAGCATTAGTTTTAACCAAACGTGAGCCCACTAAAATTAACAAAAAAAAAAAAAAATACAAAATAAATGTGTTGCAATGCAAAAATATCCATGAATAAATTAAATTTTTCACAGCCTTTTAAGCGATAAAAAGAATCAGTATGGGGCTGTAAAAGAAAATTTTACATAAATAAGATACAAACAACACTCGAAGTGGCCACTAAACCAAAACTTAACATTCCCAAAAAAAAAAAAAAAAATCATATTTCATGACAAACCACAGCAAAATAAATATATAAAAAAATCCATCATTTTGTTTAGATAACTTGTTTACACAAATAGTCGCTAAAAAAATTGAGTTTGCTTTAACAAACGTACAAAACATCCCACATACAAGCTACATTAAATTAGTTTATTTTAAAAGCATATAAACAACGAAATGCTGGGGGTTGGTTTTGCCACAAAATTTTACTTTATTATCAACAAAGAAAAGCTCCTTTATTTAAGGAAGAATAATAAGGAAAAACCTAAAAAATTTACGAATTTTTTTAAGCAGAAAAAAAGTAACTCTGCTATTGAAATAAAAGAAAATTTACATTTTCCCTTCACTGTAATGGGAGGGATTAAGCAACACGCTTAGAATATTAAAGTGGGCGTGAAATTTTTAGCGATAAAATAACAAATGCTTAATGTAAAATGAAACAAAAATAAACACATAAATAATTACTTGTAGAGAAAAAGAAAATATACAAATAATGTAAAAAATAAAGAAAGAAAAAAGAGACGTTGCAGTAAAAAAAAAACGATTAAGGAAAAGAATGACGCAATTACAAATGTAATCAAATACGTGACCCCAAGAATTAAACGGTATTAAAGGATTTTTTCATGTTCTTCAAGACGCCAAGTGTAAGAAATTCAATTCCAAAAAAAAAGGATACATTAACGAAAAATCTTAAAATATTTAAAAGAAAAGTGGCTGGTTTTAAAAAGGATTTATTAAAAGAATTTGTATTGTAAAATTTACTAAGGCGGTTTCTAGTCCAGTGAAGAAAAATATGTACATATTCGTACATATATGCCAGACAGGACCTTAAGGATTTCTTGCAATATTGTGGTCTTAGCCATCAAGGAAGTTCAAAATTATCAGCGACTGGCGGATATTTTCTATTCTTCATTTTAAAACATAATCTATAGTTACTGTTCAAGGTATTCTCATCATCTGAACGAGCCTCGAATTACTAGGACTGTCAGCAACTATTGTATCATGGCAAGTGGCCTTCAAGATTTGTAGCCATAGAGCTTGCAACAATCTAAAATGTTGATCTTGGTTCTTCTTAGAATGTGAAAGGCTCAGGTTGCTCAGGTTGTGTGTCGGCCCTTATTCGCTTTTTTACATCTTCTCTGGAACCTCTTGACGCTTTAAAAATATTACTAAGGTAATAGAAGGTATGAATGTCCTTTATGTTTTGCCAACAAATTGTGAGTGGTGTACCAATCATTTTGTTTATTCACATTCATTTTATTTGTTTTCCATTTAAATTGGGAAATTTTTTATATATGTACGGGTATGATGTACATATGCTTATACTTTTTCAAAAGTAAAGTTAAATAAAACACACATAAAGTTTTGATTTCAAAGAAAGTTTTATTTCATTATAATGCTTGGACCTTGCTAGATACTTTTTATATAGGTTGCGAGCACTGTTTTGCCCATTTAGGGCGGTATTCTCGGCGCTCTTGAAAAATGTTGGTTTTCAAATGGTGTTTGGAGTAGCCAAAACCAAAAGTATATTGGCGTTAAAATGCATGATCTTGGTGCTCCAATTGACGTCGCCAAAACCTGAAATTGCGTCTTCTGTAAACTTCCCTATAAAGTCAAAACTGGTTATGTTTTCTAGCGCGTGGCACCGCCATACTGAAGCTATATATTGTCTAGTTCAAAACCTTCAAAAAAGGCAAAAATAAGTCCGTTATCATGCGGCCAAAGCGCTCTGAATGGATGATGACGGTTCTTCGGACTATTTGCAACACTTTCGGTAACAGAAGCGATACTTTCGATAATGCTTACATTACGACCAAACTGTAACGCTACGAGTCACTAGAAATTTCTGTATAATCTTGCCAATTCCTTGCACAATAGGGCGTATATGATGACCGTAATCGAAACATGGTGTAATTATACAGGTGAGTGCATAAGGATTTGTATAGTGTTCTTGGTAAACATTAACATAAAAACAATATTGAAATAGCTATATCCTTTAATTAAAGATCGTTTTACACACCATAATACAACAAATAATAATTTCTAGGAAAATACAGCACCGATAGGGTCAGTTGCTAAGAATTTTAAATGTTTTAAAAAGGTCAACGTTGCATTTTCGTCGAAATTGTTAATACAGCCTTATCCACACAAATACTGCTTCTAAAAGGTCAAAAACATAAAATTTTTCTAAGTTTTTTATAGAGTCAAAAATAGAACACAAAAAAAGTATTTATTCACCAATTAATGTTTTCAATTAATAATTTAATTGATTCAATTAAATTTTTAATTGTATTAATTAATTTGAGTGGAAAAACTCAATTGATATTATCAAATTGTTTATAGGTGAAAATTTAATTAATTTTTTAATTAATATTACAAATAAGTGAAACAATTTTAAATGTTTAGTTGAACTATAGTGAATTTTAATCAGAAATAATTTCTTAGTCGGGCTTAAGTTCAGTAATTTCAATTCTTATTGAATGAAATGTTTTTTTATTAATTAATGTGAGTTTCTAAAGAAGAGAAGAAAAATTAAATTAGACTATAAGCTGGGGGAAATAGCGATATTTTTCTGTGTACAAATATTTTAATTAATATTACAAACTCATTCATATTACTTTTTTGTGTGAACATTCAATTCATTGGCCTTGTTACTGATGATGGCTTTTGTCAGAATTTCGACCTCTACGAAAGTTATAACTATGTATACACACAAAAAAGTAATATGAATGAGTTTGTAATATTAATTAAAATATTTGTAATATTAATTAAAAAATTAATTAAATTTTCACCTATAAACAATTTGATAATATCAATTAAGTTTTTCCACTCAAAGTAGTTAATACAATTAAAAATTTATTTAAATCAATTAAATTATTAATTGAAAACATTAATTGGTGAATCCTTTTTTCTGTGCATACTGCTGCCTGCTTGCAAATAACAAAGCAAATTTCTACAATATTCAGACTTCCTGAAGTTCACTTAATTTCTGTCATATAAATTTACATTTAAAAATTTATGTATTTGTGCACGTGAGTAATAAAAAAAAATGATTTTAATTCTCTTTCTTAAGTAGGTTTATGTTTTCAACGCTAAGAAAATTAAAACTGAAAAAATCAGCGAAATAGAAAATATAAGCGTCAAATAAACAATAGATTAATTTTCCTAAAAGCAACAGAAAAAAAGGAGGAATTAAAAATAAACAGACAAGAAATAAAAACCGCGCTAAAGAATATACAAAAGTTCTTTTTTTTTATTTTCAAAATAAAAAATGAAACATACTTAAACACAAATCCTTTTTAGTCATGGTTCAATGATAACGATGGCGATGATTTTTATGTAGATGGCTGGCCGGGTACAAAAATAACGTTTAATTAAATATGTAGCCGCAAAAGCAGAAGTTTAGTTGTTATTTAACGAATTTGTAAAGCTGTATGCCAAGTAATTTAACGCAATCTTAATAATCAAAATTTTCAGAAATTCAGGAGAAAACGTTGTCGCATCAAGAATTCGAGAACGTTAAGAAATCAAGAAAGGAACGTATTTTATCAAAATGCTTATTTTAGTTTTAATTTTTTGTCTTACACAGAAAAAAGTATTCACCAATTAATGTTTTCAATTAATAATTTAATTGATTCAATTAAATTTTTAATTGTATTAATAAATTTGAGTGGAAGAACTTAATTGATATTATCAAATTGTTTATAAGTGAAAATTTAATTAATTTTTTAATTTATATTACAAATATTTTAATTAATATTACCAACTCATTCATATTACTTTTTTGTGTGTATTATGAAGCTTTTTGAATTTTATATCTACTTTAATTATAGAGGCAGGTATACGATAAGCGAATGTGTTCGTTTTTACGCCCTTAGCCCTTTTAGTTTCCAAAAATTACTGCTTAGTGGTTTCTATACCTCTGATGGGGAGATCCTTATACAAAATTAAAAAAAATTAAAAGCCCTAGAGGCTTTAGACGTTTGAGCTGGATGATAATCACCCAATCAGCCACGCTACAGATAGAAGAAAAGTTTTCAACTTTATATTATTTACTTTTTATGTAGCAGCTTCCAACTTCGTTTTGACTTAAAATCATCAACTAAAACAAAGGTTAAACAATTTTCCCAAAAATTTACAAATAAAACAAAAATAATTTCGTAGAAAAATACAAATATTGTTTGTATGTAATACATTCTGAAACAGGATAGAAGAACAAAAACGTTCTATTTATTTTTTAAGTGTGCACTTGAGTATTAAGGCGGTCGTGCTCATTATCCTTGGCGGTTGGCTGGTGAGTGGGTAACGCACACAAAATACTATGGCCTAATATAAACATTACTTTTTTTTATAATATATTCCAGTTTTAATATTTTCTACTCCCTTTTTACCTTATTAAAAGGATAATGATAAATGATGTGCTGAAATTGGGAAAAAAACTTAAATGTTTTTTTTTTTTTTTTTTTTTGAAAACCATAGAAAACATATTTTTTTTAAATAAATATTTCTATTGTCTTGATAATCAGTAATCCAGGTATTGTTTACTTTTTTGACATTCATAATAATTGCCCAACGTCAAGTGGTGTGTTGAGGGGTGGGTGGGGTTGCTGTTGTATTAATGAGCCAAAGATGGCAGAGGGATGTAAGGTGATTTTATAGAGTTTCACTTTAAAAGTTGTCTGTATTATTTAAGGATTTATTTCATAATTAATGATAATAAGACTATTATTACTCGCATATAATGCTTCCTAGCAAATGACCTCTTATAAGTAAAAGCAAATTTCCAACATAAATTTTATTTAATTTTTTTTTTCAAGGATTTTCTTGTTTCTTTTTTTTCCGCTGAAAGCAGAAAATAAAGCTTTCATACGCTTAATTTATCACAAGGTTTAATGAGTGTACGTGCCATGTATATCGATTTGATATAAAATTAGAAAAAAAATCTTATTAGAAATTTGGCATTAAAAAATCCTTAAAAATGCGGAATTTATTTTTGAGTTTGCTTTTGCTCAACTCAATATCACGTATTGTTAGATGAAGCTTAAAAATCACCAAGAATATGTTAATTAAATGGTCAGGTTGTCAAAAAATTTAAACGAGTTTTTTTTTCATAAATGAAATGTATAATCAGAAAAGGTGAAAGTTCAATTTGTTGGCACATTTGTGGTTAAAAAAGTGTAGTTATGCTTTATTATATTCCAAAATAATAAAGAAATATTGTGTTAAAAAAATGCAGTAGTTTATAAAGAAAGGCTCAGACGAAAGTGACCAGAGAGAAAACTCGTAACAAGCCGTAAGTCACTCTTATTGAAGTTCAGGATGCCATATATGAAAATAGCTGCATTAATAATTTGGCTTGACTTAAGAGGCCAGGGACGCTCCTCTTGAGGTCTAACCACTTTAAGCCACAAAAGGGCTGTGAGCCCGTAAAAGGATTAGCAAATGTCCTTCTGGACAATTCGAGCACTTCCTCGCTACCCTTATGACCGCTGTGGCCAGATATTTAATATGTAAAGACCTCACTTCATATTGACAGTTTCTGTAGTGAGTCGAAGCACTCTAAAACAAGTTTAGAAAGGAATTCCCATGAAAAGACAGACTTAAGAGTTGTCTGAGTATGAAAAAGTATAGCTTTATGCATATCGTTAATGTTTCTATTTAAATTATTGTCCACACACTTTATGATCGGCTGTATTTTTTTCTGAAACACCGTAGGCTGTTTGCGCATGCACACAGAAAATTTTACGTGGCGTCCACAGACTCCAGTGCCAACTCCATCTTTTGTTTTGGATCCATTTGTGCAGCAACATAATATTCTGGAATCCATATTGCGACCGTTTTCCTTCCACATTGCTTAAGGCGGAATTATGACATAGAATCTCCTATCGCACGTAAGCTTAGATTTTATATTGTCATTAGGCATTCCTAACATATTCCTGAGAGCAGAGAACACAGGAACTTGTCCCTGTTATAAGCAGCCATTGCCTCGGAGGATTTTATAAATATTTGTATGGGTGTTAAGACCAAGATTGAACATGAACTCATTGCGCCTATTGTAAGTGGATACGTCAATCTCTGAACCTTACAGAGTTTGGTTGTCGCCGCAGTCTATTCAGTCTTCTTTTCCTAATAGTCATTGTATAGATCCACATGGTACAACTACTCACTGCTCATTAATCATGTCGGTTCGAAGTCAATTTGCTATTAAGGGTAACCCCAAGCTTTTGACATCATTCGCATAAAAAATATTGCACCCAGTCAACGATACTGTCCCTAGAAAGTACCAAAATATTTTTTTTTTTTTGAGTTGATCGACAGGGCATGTCTCTTACAAAGCATCGTTGATGAAGTTTGAGAAAATGTTACCGAATTTATGAGTTGCAATCACAGCCAGGTCGCCAAAATGATTAACTCACGAAATTAATCTTCGAACCTACCGTCAGAAGGAAAACCGAAATTTCACAGACTTTTTGAAATCGGGCATAAGGCATAAACTACTACAGCCAGCAGCACTCTCATGCAATTTATTTGATCATATGATCAACATCATAGATTTTTCCGATATTCAATATATTCCGATATATTAAAAGCAATGAATCGTCGGCGAAGTAAAATAACTAATAAACTGGCTATACATCGCTTTAGGAAATGAGTTTACTTAACACTAGAGGCGCTTCAAAGACGATATAAAAAGTGAATTGGTTTCACTATCTACATATGCGGAAACATTTTTATTATTAACAAACCCATTAAACGAAAAAAAAACCCCATTCAATGAACTTAATATTTCGATAGAAATTGCGTGGCTTGATGACTGATTGTTTTTAGAGCTATGCTCTTTAAGCCAGACCCAGGAGCTAGGACGTTATTTTCGTAACAAAAATAATCGACATTATTGCAGTTATAAATTTACTTTTGCTTAGATTTATTTTTACTTAAAACCAGAGTACGAAAATAAACGAAACTAACGGCCTGTGCCACTATATCGACAACGTTCAACTTGTCGCACACTTACATTTGAAACAACAACGAAATCTGACAATTTGTTCTTGTTTTGAAGAATGTAGTGCGACAAGTCGAACGTTGTCGACATCGTGGGACAGGCCCAAAATGTTTGATTTTTGTTTCGTTAGCACAAACAATATATTCATTTAATCGTACGCAGCTAGCAAAGAAAACAATGGATGGATACCAAGGCGAATCCATACTAGGTGGTCGCAGTTGACTATTTTCGCCTCTTGTAATTTTAATATACGTTGTATGTCAACACATATTTTTCAGTACATGTTTTTGAGCTGAGTACACCTTATATGAATTTGCCTTGATGGGTACTAAACGGAAACGTTTTAAAATATTTGCGGCAAATTTGACATCATCATATAATATAAGTTTACTGTATTGTTAAGCAGCATAGCTCTAAATGGGTGTCCGAAGACACCTTTCTTAATTTTTTTTTTTTTAAGAGAAGTAACATTGAGGCAATGAATGTCTACTACTACTATTAGGTGTTAATTTTCTTAGGAAAGCGATAGTCATAGAGAAGACGGATGGTGAAAAAAGAAAAAGAGCAAAGATTTATTCTCTTAAAACTCTGCTTTTTGCATGTTCTTTTAATCTTTCTTTTAAGGCAGTGATGCAGTGCCTCTGATGTCTACGAGGCGCATTTAATTATGGCAGCTGTGTTTAGTAACCCTTTTTTAGTTAATTTACTTTACCGAAGATCCTGATACACAACATCGGGGAAAGAGGGCACTCTGATGTTACATTATAGTTATAATCCGCAGAAGTTGGTTTAGTTTAGTGACCAGTGACTTATGACCAAATGTATATAAGCCAATATATATAGTTTTGAAGATCTGTTTTTTACGCAGCTGTAATTATATAATGACAAAGCTTAGCTTGCTAGACACGGAAGACTATGAAAATTTATTAAAGTAATTGTTTCCTAAGAAAATAAAAGTACCTCGACAATTTATTATATTTTTCCATTAGACCTCACCCAAAAACATGAAAAAAAAAAAAAGTATATGTGTATAACAAGCACTAAATGAAAGCTAGAAATTATTATTAGAAAACCTCATTTAGCACTTGAAATAATTAGAACAAAAAGAAAAACAGCAGACTGAATAATATAAATAAGAACAAAACATAGTTTTAACACAATTGCAAAGCAACTTAATTGATTTATCTGATAATGTGATTGTAAAAGATGTTATATAAAATAACGTTGGCAAAAAGATCCAGATGTATATATATAATTGAAAGTTAGTACAAAAATATCTTCTTTACTTGTATTTGTATGTATGTCAAGTTAGCAAAACGAAATCTACATACATGGAAGTAAGAAAATAGAAATAAAGTGGGTACTTGATATGACCGCTAGATCTTGTGAGTCATTTTTTGCGATGATTAAAATGGCTGCATATCAACTTTAAAGGCGGCACCCATAGAAGCGGACTATGAAAACACTGCTGTTTTGTCCAAAATCTATAAAAATAAAATATAGATTTTTGTTTACCAGAAATCAGTCAAAAATTTAATTTTTTATCATGCGCATTAAAGCAAGATAATTTTGGTTTAATTTTTCTATAGTTAAAAAAATTGTTTCGAAGAAATCCAAAAGACCTGCAAACGATGTAAATTTTTTCCTTTTCAATATTTTCAATCATAACCATTTTAGAGTTAATAATGTTTTGTCAAACATATTGCTTGACATTATAATCAATAAATGTTTCATTAAATGCCGCCACTGATAACAAAAAAAAAAAAAAAAAAAGATATTAATACGAAACCTATATCAGTGACATTGCGTTTAACAGTGTTTGGCGGCATCTTTCTTTAATTCAGTAAGCAAGAAAAAAATCTTAAAGTAAAGCATTCATTTTCTAACACAAATTTCCTTTTATTTGTATGTATAAGTTTTTTTTATTTCTGGCTCTGTGCTTATCACCTGCATAACAATAATGTTCCATCAATTGAATGTAGTTATAACTCAAAACAACGTATCTAAACATATAAATAACGAGTGTAAACAGGTTTATGTGTAGGTGTTTTTTTAAATATATTTATAAATATGTAAGGTTTTTTTTTGTAGCTGAATACTCGTTTTATCTCTCAATACTAATATATTTCTAGGCCAACAACTTTTATGTCGTCGATTTGTCTATATATTACAAAAGCAAAATAATCTTTTTTTTTAACTTTCTGCCAACATAAAATTATACTTAAAGGGAATTTTTCATCAATGTATTTATTGGTATATACTATAATATAATTTTCAGAACTAAGGGATTTTATGAAACAGAAATAGGGTGACTTAGAAGAAAGTCATTTCGAATCATTTACAATTTGCAATTCGTAAAATAATAATATTTTCGTTTGTAAAGTTAAAGGCAACATTTTTTACCCTTTCAAAGAGAATGAAAAAAATTTTATGTTTTTTATGAAGTAAAAACTTATAAAAAGAGAGTACTTAGAAAGTTATTACCCCATAATTTCTTAAAATATAACGAATATCTACTTGATTTTTTAACTTTGACAAGCAAAAAATATTTTTTCAGAAAACCAACCATTTAAAAAAATAAAGTATCGAAAAAGAGCATATTCTCGAAAGCGAAAAAAAACTGTAATATAAAAAAAAAATCATTAGTGCATTAGCGTGCACTTGTATCAGTTGTTGGAAGAAAGTTCAAGTGATGAAGGCATAGACAATGCTCATTGAACTACACCGGCTTCAGCTGATGCTAATCCTAATATAGCATCAGAGCACCTTTCTTAGTAGGTATTATGCAGAGGAATTGTCGGCGTAGTAAGATAATCAATAAAATGTCTACCAAACACAGCCCCAAAAATTTAATACTCCTCATTGACATCAGAAGGTCTGTTTTAAAATAAATGCAGTAAAGTGCGACTTACGCGCACACGAAAGGTTCCGTACGGTTACTACATATGTAATACAATGCGACGTTTTAGTGATTTTTTCATTTTGGCGATTTTTTTCATTTTGGCATTTTTTTTATTGGCGATTTTTTGGCGTTTTATTTGTTTTAGATTTTTTAGCGCTTTTTTCGTTTTGGCGATTTTTTTTTTGTTTTTGACGATTTTTTTCATTTTGACGTTTTTTCCTTTTTGGCGAGTTTTTCGGTTTTTGGCGGTTTATTTTAGTTTAAGCGTTTTTTACTTTTGTCGGGTTTTTTGTTTAGGCGATTTTTTTTTCATTTTGGCGATTTTTTTCATTTTGGAGTTTTTTTCATTTGGGCGATTTTTTCGGTTTTTGGCAATTTATTTTAGTTTAAGATTTTTTTTTAACGGCGCTTTTTTCTTTTTGGCGCTTTTTTTTGGTTTTTGGAGATTTTTTTCGGTTTGGCGATTTTATAGTTTTGGGATTTTTTATTTTTACCGTTTTTGAAATTTTCAAGAGTTTGCCTCTTACGGTTTCCAAGATACAGCAAAGTGGCCAAAATTACATAGTCAAAATTACATTAACTCATAACACACCCTTTAATTAAAATTTTTTTTAAGTTTCTGTGTTCATTGTTGTAGTCTGTACAAAAATTAACTAATTTTACAAAGTTTAAGTGCCTATATACGAGTACATATAATTGTATGTATATTACATGGGATTTTAACATTTTTTTTCTTTGCTCTTTTGGAACACCCTCTAATATTTAACTCTCATGTATAAGTTGTTGTAGCGGCCAAAGCTCTACATACGCTGTTCAAATTTCAAGTGCGTAGCTCTTACGGTTCACGAGCAAATAGCCTGTGACGGACAGACTGACAGCGTATCGAAAACAATAGGGTGCCTTTTTACCTTTGGTGTGCAGAACACTAAAAACGTGCAAAAAGCATTCCTCTATCTCTTCCACACATGTCTTCTCTATCACTATCCCTTCCCTATCATCCCCTCTCACTATCTTCTCTTCGAAAAAATATATAAAAATATGCACCTGATAGAATATTTACTAATATCATCAGATCCAGTCATTTGTTCCATAAAAACAAAATGGCAACCCAAAATTAGTCTTGAAGTTGAAATAGAAGATTTTGAATCCACAGAAATTAGAAATTAAAAATATATTGACTTTTGACATTTCAGATTATTTTGAAGAAAAAAAAATTATTAATGATATATATTTAATTTAATGGAACTAGAATGAATTTTAATCAGGAATAATATCTTAAGCGGGCTTAAGTTCATTATTTTCAATTCTTATTAAATTAAATTTTTTTTATTAATTAATGTGATTTTTTAAAAAATGGGTGCAATGATAACTTTTCTGTGCCACCACGCACTTGGGCAGAGATTGCCATTAACATCAGGTATTTAACGTGAATTTTTAATGAAATGGAATATGAGAAATGATTATTGTGTATACAAAATAATAATACAGAGGTTTACGCTACGCCTCACTTTCTATATCACTATCTTTTGCAGTGGTCAGCGTTTCAAATTATATAAAAAATAACTTTCCTATATTAGTTTTAATGAAATTTCCTCCTGAATAATGTAATAATATTTATTCGATATGTGCAAGTAGAATACATACATACAGCCAACCCAACTAAATTATTTAATTAAAATTTCATTCTTATGCACTCTGAGTTTAAGACTCTATAAGTGTTGCTTAATTTTAGGGATTATTTTTTGGACGAAAATAAACTGCAGTAATACATAAATACATACAAGCGAAATATATATCTACAACTTGTAGTACGAGTATATAAGAAATTTTATATAAATACCTAAACATTTTATATACCAAAGTAAATTTGTTTGAGAAGTGCGCAAGCGCTAAATAAAATCTTAAAACTCATAACTTTTTGGGGTAAAAAACTTAATATTTTTAAGATACTTTTTTTAATCAACAATTTTTTTGTTATGAAATATTTAAAGACAGCTTTTACTGAAAATATTGCTGTCTTAGCAAAAGTGCATTTCATCAAAACTCAAAAATCTATGCGGAAACACAAAACTTAACTTGTATATACAAGCACTGTCAGTGAAGCAAAATTGATAGGAAACATTAAAGAGGAAACATCAAGTTGACATTTTTTACCGGAAGTTAGGTAAGCAACCTGAAATGACAGTTAAATAAATCTTATTGTTACTTAATGCAAACCAAATTCTATAGAATTTTAATGATACTAAATGACTTTTTTTTTCTTCTTACTACATTATATTTATTACTATCAGCAGACAGCGAGTGTCATCATCAGCAAGAAATTCTATCAAATAATCATCATAAATATAGAGTAGAGTAAAAAGTGTTTAGTGTATTAAAGCTGCTGAAGATGATGCTGCCGAGTGTAAAATCAGAAATCAGAAACTTAACAAATGTCCTTTTTGTTAATATTGCTGACAACGATAATAATGATAGCCACTTGCATGAGGTTTATGAAGAATTTCATGATGATTATGCTGGCGATGGGGGCAGCCACAGAAATTTGTAGCATCCTAAAAAGTAATAATAAGTATAAATATATTAAAGAAACATTTGTTGCTACAAAATTGTCTGTATACTCTTGTGCTAAATATAAAAAAATAAAATAAAAAACAGCAGTTTTTTGTAATACTGCTGAAACCAATACTTTGGTGGCAAAAATGCTGCCACTCGCTGAACTTGATAAATGTTATTGTTGTCGGCGTAAAGAAAGGCAAAAAATATGTTAACGTTTTCCATCACCAGCAAGCGTTTAACATGTTGTAATATTTCCTGTTACTCGTTTATAGAGAATCCATAATATTCATGCATCCCCGTATTTCAAGAGACGAGTGTGCGGAGAATATCAATTTGCATACTACGCTTTGACGAAGCCTTTTTGCTTCATTTTTTTTTTTTTTGGTTTACACATGTGGAAAAAATATATCACAACATAATTTAGTTACTCGTTCTCTTTTCCCAGACTGTAGAAACTAAAAAGTTATAATTATTGATTTTTTTTTCTTCTTTTTAAATGCAAAATATTAAAATATTTAAAGTAATTTTAGTTATAAAAAAAGAGTGATATACAATCCTGGGAATGAAGACTTCAATTAGTTTTCTCTGAGAATTAGAATTCATAACATAATTTTATATTGAGTGTTGTAGAACCTTTTTTTAATAAATAAATTCAAGCTCAATGCATTCAATATATCGTAAGCATATTTTCAACTTTTATTCATGTTTGAATTAAAACACTAAGAGAGGCATGGTGTAAGAAACTTGTTTAATTTTTTTCCTAAGTAATGAGTTTCTCGGTGCTAGGAAAATCCCTAAAATGCGTCTAACTCTTATGGCTATCTTCAGCATGTGCTATGAGGGATACTGCCAAACATTTAAGTCCAAGATTTTCTAACAAGAAAGGCGAAACTGCATACAATAATTGGATTTCTATAAACACAGAAAGTCAAGGTACTTGGAAACCAATTACACATAAGGAGATGTGAGCATTTTTTTTTTTATTATTTTAATACTAATACAAATTTCTGAACCTTCCGGTCACACCTCTTTAGCGGTCGATTGTTCATCATATCTAAAAAATGTTTTAATTGAAAACCAATAAATAGCAAAAAAAAAAGTTTTAGAACACGCTAGAGGAGCCACTGAGGCCCTCTTGCCCCATACATTCGATATTTGGTTGCCCTGGTATTTGCTATGGCCAGGTATTCAAAAAAATTGATGCTTTATTGAAGATATCAGAGAACTCCAAAACAAGCCTAAATCTAGGGTCTGAAAAATTGAGATACTGTAAATATGTCTGGCTGTCCGAAAACATCTGGATATTTGCATCTTACAAGCCTTTACTCAATATGATCTGCACTTAAGTGGAATTACATATAGCTGCAATACCGTCGGCCAGTTGTCTTTGCCCTGTGGCTGAGCGGTAGCGATGCTAGCCTCTCAGTCCAGAGGTCGTGGGTTTGATTGCCGCCATAGACCCTGGTTGTTTTCTGCAGACAAGCTAATCGCTTCGCGGGTTGTGTTAAAAAAAAATTTATATATACAGAATAGAATTGTTTTGTATTGGTTCCAAAGATGCCATCACCAATTCCAGCCTTCGTTTTAGGTTCGTGTCTTTCTTAGAAATACCCTCAATGTCAACAAAGCATAAAATGCAATTTCCCCCGACATCCTGTCACTCATGTTCATGTTTCGTTCATGCTCTGACATCGATGACAGCAATAATGTTCGCCGTGCATTTGCGAATAGAAAAAAAGAATAAAATTGGTAAATATTCCATCTCTATTCCGCTACCGCAAAATATACGCTCTGCCGGCATCATGTTCATGTCATATCCAAGTCGATGGCTCGTGAAGACGTAGAGTAAAGACTGAAAGTCAATATCCTACATAATCGTTCGACTTTAGAGAAAATGCAAGCCTAGTTTAATGAAGCTTATACAATAACTACTTATTAGATCATGACTGAATTTTCTCAAAAGTTGAACGACTACCCAGCTGGAAAAATAGGCATAAATTACATAAAAAATGGGAGAAATAATGTATTATTTTCCCAAGCAAGAGAATGTAATTTGATCAAACACAATAATTACACAATTTATTACCACGTGCAGTACCACATCTGCAGAAGAAGAATGTATAGCTTTTGCTTTTGACAAGTGTTATGAATTATAGAATTCATACCTCGAACGTATTTCACATCGTGGGATGAGCCGCCTATAGTTGTGATAGTGCAGCCCAAATTGCAAAAATAGGTTACATCCTCCTAAGGTTGGTGCGTGCCGTAGAAGGAATGGCAAAGGTTAATTTTCAGCCCTAATCTTGCGAACATTTCCTCCACCGCACGCAGTTTGTCTTGCATGTCAGAGTATCTGTGAGCAAGAAGGCAAATATCGCCTGCGTAATCCAAGCCTTCCAAACATTCCAAACATTTCCCCAGCTTATGCCTCTATTGACGTCTCTAATAACGTCAAGCACGATATTAAATAATAGAGGTGATAGTACGCATCCCTGATTTACGCCCTTCTTGACTGCAATTGTAGCACCAGTTCTATTTTCGTGCAATACTCGGCAATTTGCATCAACGTAAAGATTTTCTATGAGCGCTATTATTTTCTCTGGGATACCCTTGCATCGTACTGCCGCCCATACAGCTGAATGTGAGAGAGTAGCGAAGGCTTTCTCGAAGTCAATGAACACAGATTGCTCAATTATTATTCTGGGGCTATTTGCGTGATCAACACATGATCTTCCAGGGTGAAATGCTGCTTGTTCTTGTCGCAACTCTATAACTAAACAAATAAGCATGCCAAAACTTTTATTCATTTATTACATTCCTCACTTTAAAATCACTCTGTTTTAAAACAAAATTTATTTTTTCACATACAACTTCCTCTCTCTCACAAAAAAAAAAAACATCAAAGATTAAACCCAAAATATATTTATGACTAAAGTTTGCTGCCTTAAAATATAAAACAAAAAAGTTGTCAACAATTTGAACAAACAAGCCTTAACGTCAACGAATATCAAGTGGGTCAGTGTTATTGAAAAATGTTTGTCCCATGTGACCAGTGTTTGTTTTTGGCTAAAAAGTCACCCTGTTAGACAGAACATTTGACAAGCCCCCTCCCCCCACTGCAATTGATGATACAAAAAAATAAGCTACTTTTTCCAGTGAATAAGTATATCAGTGCTTTGTATGTGTGACTGGATATTAAACATATTTTGCTGATTACTTTTTTTTTTGATGCTTGCACATAACTTTGCTCTTTCCCTCAATATATTTTGCTGTTGACTAAAAACGAAATGATGGTTTAAAAGTTTATACAGCACTTGAAATGTTTTAAAATTAATTAAAAACGCCTTTGGTTTATGTCAATTTAACTATTTTAGTCTAAAGATACGTCGTTAGTTATCGCTTTAGACAACAGCAAAATGTCATTATTGTAATGAAATGGAAAAATGTGATTAAATCAAAACAAATAAATGGCATGTGCGAATATCTTTGAAAAAATATACATATAAATGAATGTACGATATGTAATTGTATTTCTATTTTAAATACTGGTACTTTATCGGGATAAAAGGACAGTTGGTTGTCATTTAAAAGTATATTTCTTTGAAGAGTGCATTTGTTTAAGTGGATATATTTTGAGGTGATTTTTCAAGCAAAAATATGATAAAATTTCATATGAATTAAATTTGTTTTTTTATTGTTACAAAATAAAAAGAGATATTTTCCATAAATTTTAATTATATTGGTCGTATTAGCGGCACAAAAATCACGTTTTTCTATAGAAGTTACGAGTAAAAAAGTGACGGGCCATCTACTCATTTGGTCCCATTGTGCTATTCTAGGAGCAGTTGAGATCTGGATGGGATTGTATAATATTCCATGCAGGCCTTCTGATTCTTAATGAACTGGGACAGTTTGGTTTACTCTTTTCATGGCCCTAGGCATTCATTGCTATGCTGCCCCTAAGTCGGGGAGGATGAAGGATTTAAATAACATACGGTAAAAATATGAAATATGACATCAACCTTAATGGATATCGATTAATTCATTTTTAATAAATTTTTCATGAAAAACTAGCATAAGTGGCAAAATTGTACATGATCTTAAAGAGTTTTGCTATGCAACTTCACATTAAAAATCACTCAAGGACTTAGAGATGGGTAAATTGTAGGGAGGAACTCATTAACACCTTATTCCATTTCGCCAATTATGCTTACTTCATGCCAATTTTTTCGGTGTAAAAAACATTTTCCAGTATTAAAATTTTCTGAGGAACTATAAATTTTTTGATAAGCAGTTTTTTCTGAAGCACATGTTACTGAATTTGGCAGCTATGAACCAACAATTGTCAAAATATATTCAGTAAAGTGGGACTTTGACTCGCACACGAAAGCTTCCCTCCGGCGCTTGTTTTTTTTGCGATTTTTTCGGGTTTTGGTGTTTTTTCGGCTTCTAGCGATTGTTTACTATTGAAGGTTTTTTAGTTTGTGCGTTTTTCCGGTTTCTGGCGAGCTTTTTGTTTTTTTTACAACATATATTTTTAGTTTTAGCAATTTTTTCAGTTTTGGTGTTTATTTTTAGTTTTGGCGTTTTTTTCGTTTTTTAATATTTTTTTTTTGACTTTTTAACTTTAAGTGATTTTCTTGCATTTTATTAAATTTATTTTATTTTTGGTGATATTTTTCATTTAAGCGCTTTTGTAGTTTGGCGATTTTTCGTATCGGCATTTTCTTTTATTTTCGGATTTTTTAGTTTTGGCGTTTTTAAACATTTTAAAAGTTTGACTCTTACGGTTTCCCAGACAGAGCAAGTTTTCAAAATAACATTAAATGATAGAATACCCATTAATTTATATTTTTTTTTAATTTCAGTGTTAATTGGTGTGTCTGCATAGAAATATGCAAAATGTTTAGGACAAATTTTAAAGAAAATCAGTGTTTAAAAAACTTAAGTCGAAGTAGAAAAAATGGCTTTTTCCAACTGTTTAAAATCAACCAATACTTTTGCTTGTGCTTGAGAAAATCAACAACAGTCGCAGTCGAAGCAAAAGCAGCAAACGATTTATAAACAATTGAATTGGTTAGTTTCGGCAGTAAAGGCATAAGCAGCTTGTATGCTTTTGTAACTACCAAGCAGTCACAACAGTCTCAGTCAAAGGAAGTTTTGCTTCTTTGACTGAGACTGTTGTATTTTTCAAAAGCGAAAGCAGAAGCAAAATCAAATGAAATGAAAATCATTACATTTTCTTAAACACTGTAGAAAATTTCCTTATCGCAATTGATTTTAATCAATGCCTGTAAATACTACTTAATGTTCATTTTCTGTACTTCATTGTGAATTTACACATCTTATAACAAAAGTTTATCGTTGTAATTCAAATAGATCTAATTAGATCTTAACAACTCTACACAAAAGCTTAACAAATAAACTTTTAATAAAAAAAGTCAATACTAATTGAATGTACAATAGTACGTTCTCATTTAGAAAATTAAAAAAAAAAGTATTAGAAATCTTATCGATAAAACCAAATCAAACCCCACACATAATGCCGTCAATCGTTTAAGCAAATAGTTGGAAATTATCTACAGAAATAACGATTTTATATATATATTTTTTTTATTATTTTGAAAGTAAAGTGAAACTTGTTTTTTTTTTTAGAAGAAGATAAGTGGGTGAGCTCATGTACTTGAGCTAAATAAGTAAAAGAAATTACAGTGGAAATTTTAACTCAAGTGTTGTTGTGCATTTCGATTTGAAAAACAAAATATCGTGCTAGTCACGATTAGAAGGTTTGATTTCTAAAGCTTAATAACACTTTTAAGTATGTATATCTATTGCTTTATTAAAAATATAAATTTTACAAGGAAACCCATACAAAAATATGCACAAAAGTGTTGTAGTTTCGTAAATCTGATTTTTTGAATTATTTGATTATTTAAGATATGTCACAAGTTAGGCTCTAGCATACGATTCTAGAACTGCTGCTGCCAGCAGCATACGTTGGGTTGAATCTTCAAAATGACGCTTAATCTGGAATTGATGTTGGAGCTTGTTTTTTGTTTTAAACATTTATACCCCATATGTTATAGAAAAAAACAAAAATTTTCAAAATTGTTGGGATAGAAGGAAGAAAAATCTTATGCCGAGTACGCATGTGGTACACATGAGCCCAAACAGGCGTAACCATGAACTACTAATGAAAAACTGTTTGATTATCATATTATAGTCTTTATTATCATGAACGTTATTGTCAGTGTTATTAGAATTATCACAAAAGATTAGTAAGTTTTTTCATACTTCTTGGAAACGTGTGACATAACTGGGTTGTCGCTTAGAGGAGACCTCTCAATCATTCGACCTTTATAGACTGAATTAGCGTTAAAAATGTTCTTTGTCATTTCTGAAAACTTTTTTCTGGCTTCCTTTGCTTCCTGAGAAACTTTTCTCTTAGACGAAGGCACATTATCAATAATTTCAGGACAATGAGAAACGAAATACAATATATTCTTACAAATGTGGCATTGGCTGCAGTACTTAGCATGTTGACTACAAAACCGAAGGTACTGGGTTCGAACCCGATCTCTGACAGTTATTAATTACAACACCACGCTATTTGCTGATGTGCATTAGTATTCCTTTGTAGCAGTTTTTGTAGGAAAGTTCAAGCGATGAAGGCATAGTCACTGGTCACTGAACTATACTGACTTTAGCAGATACTAATCATAAGGTAACATCAGAAAGCCCTCCTTCCTCGGTATTGTGTAGCAGAATCATCGGCAAAGTATGAATGAATTAAGTAGGCTTATATCGAACTCTTTCAGCAGCTCATTTTTGACACAAACCATTGATCAAACCCATGTAATTTAAATGGATTTGATCATGGTTTTGTGTCAAAAACGAGAAACACAGGACACTGTAACCAAAGTATACCTATTGTATCTCTTGCCAGGTGCTAGAGCCCCTCATCTACACCTACTCTGCTGATGAATCTCAGGATTGCCAGTGGATCTGGTTTTGGCAGTTCCCAAGCTTCCAATAGATGCTTGCCCATTTGGCTATATCTTCTGTGACATAGCGCTGCACAATTCTTCAGAATATGCTATGGAGTTTCATCCTCGTATTCACAGAGTTTGCACAGCCTGTGACTCTCAATGCCAAGTGTGTTGAGGTGTCTACAATGGCTTGTGATAAAGCCTTTGAGCATTCTTAGATTGATTTTACTCGAGGAAATGAGAACTATGAAACGCTTTTGGTTATACGTTGCAATTTGCATGCCTCAATCCAGGGAGATTGAGCCAGAGGTGTCCCCTATTGCTATTGATCTCCATGGAAGATATTCCAGCATTTTGTCCAATTCGAGTCCGCAAAATGCTTCTGGTCCGACCATGGATGTACTAGCTACTCTTCTAGCCATTTGGTCTGCATTTGCATTTCCTACAACCGCGGCGTGCCCAGGAACCCAGTAGAGTGTGAGCGTGTTCATGCTGCTTAGCTGATTTAGCTTAATGCGGCATTCGCAAACTAACTTAGAGGTAAACCCATAAAAAGCCTGACTATCTGAGAAAATGGCTATTTCTCTTCCTCGGTAGCCCCTATCAAGATTAAATTGTGCGCATCTCTCAATGTCATAAACTTCCGATTGAAAAATGATTCCCAAGGAGTCGTAGTAGTTCGTCCTTGGTCCTACGACTCCTACACCAGAACCTGCCAGCGTTCTGAAGCCATCAGTGTACCACCTGATGGTGCCAGTTCCAAAGGAATACCGGGGTTATATTTTCCCCCATTTCCTTCTCTTCCTTCCAAACCTCTTATCGAAGTCACACACTTCATTCATCACGTCAGAGGGTTGCGCAAGTAGGGGAAATCGTCTTGCCAGGGATGATTGCTCCCATTGGCTAATTGGACAGTCCCTGTCTGTGGTTTTCCCGGCGATGCTGATTACTTTTTGTCTGGCAGCAGTCTTTATCACAATCTTCAAAGGTGTGAGTTCAATCAGGACTTCCATAGCCGCAGTAGGATACGTTCTCATATCCCGTGTTATACAAAGGCATGCTAGCCTCTATAATTTCTCTAACCGATCTCTGGTTGTAGCCAGCCTGATCCTATCCGACCAGTCAGCAGCACCATAAGTGATGATAGGTCTCACTATCATAATGTACATCCATCCCAAGATTTTGGGTGTGCAACGCCATGTTTTTCCTGCAACAGATCTACAAACCATTAGTGCCTTTGTTGCCTTGTCAACAGTCGTCTCTAAATGCTGTTTCCATAACAGCCGGCGAAGTAAAAAACCAATAAAATTGCTACTAAAGACAGCTTCAAAACTTTAATACGCCTCATTGACACCAGAGGCGCTGCAACTCTGCATTAATAAAAGCGTGCAAAAAGCAGAGTTGTAAAATAATCAAGCTTTCCTCTATCTCTTCCTTCACCATTTGACTGTCTTCTCTATCACTTTCCTTTTTCGAAAAAAAAAGAAAAAAAATAAACAACCTCATAACTGTTTAGTTATTTATATTCCATTTAATACCAAAAATACATTTAATTAGTAACATTTTTAAACAACAAAAATAATTATTTTGACAGAACCAAATCGAATTAAATTTTTTTAAGCCATGTGCTAACGTCCAAGTGGGTTTAATTATAAATAATCGGCCTGGCCTATTGAAAACAAAAGCAAATTTTCTAATTTTGTTTTTGTATAAATAAGCTAAAGAAAATTTCTTGTCGACATCGTGACCCAGGCAGAATGTCTGTGCTGATAGTGTTTAATCTTTGTCTTGGTTTTAGGGGTAATAATTTTTATTAAAAAAATAGTTCTCAAAAATCAGTTTCGCTTCACTTTGGAGGTAATCGAACTCAATGTGTAACGTCGGCAGGCAGATATTATTGTAGTGGATTTAGTCACTACAGGATATAATTTATTTCACTCCAAGGCGGTCGACCGAGCTTCGTTTGTTAGAGCAGAATGTATATTTTCCTTTATTTTAATCGTAGGAAATTAATTAATTACATTAACTTTTAGTTTTGAGATTTAATATTAATCGAATTACGACGCAGATTTATTTATTTAAGTTGTTTAAATAGTTCATGCTCTTAATTATTTCATATCACACAAACAGCCTTAGAGTAAAAAGACTTGTGATAAGATTTTATTATGCGGTAAATACAATCACTCTCATACTCACAATACTACACACACGTACGTACATCTGCTTGTATAATTAATGTCATCATATTGATTATGAAATTTCATTATACTAAAAGCTTAATTTTGTTATATTCTTCATACTTACATATTTATGGTTGTTTAGATAAATTAAGTCTGATATTTTCAGCTTTATTTATATGTACGAGTATATGCTAACACATGTGCTGCTTCCCAGTCATTATTTTGTGTAGTTATTGATAATATTCGAGTCATTTTCAACTCTTCGGCACGATCAAAATAATTATTTATGAGCTCGTTTTTTGAGTCGAAAATCATGGTTCTTTTGGAAGAAATTAGTACCCTAGCCGCGACTTTGCTGGAAGAGTGGCTTAGGACTCGCCTTTTGAATCAGTTACAATTCATTTTCGAGACAGTTTGTGGCAGTACTTATAATCAATTGCAGGTCTTTTCCGGTCTAGCCATTTACGAGCCTTTTTTGAATCATATCTTTAATAAGAAGCGATAACCGCATAAAACGACAAAATTTTGAGACAAAATTGGGTAAATGGTACTAAAACAAAATTTCTCTTTTAAAAAATTTAAAGTTTAATGCTAAAATAATCCTAGTACTGTACACCCAGAGAAAAAGCAGCTTAAAATCAATAAAAATCATATTGAATTAATAAGAAACATTAACGAAAGTCTAGTCATGTTGAAATTTCTTATTTCAATTTGCAAAAATATTAATTTACAGTATTTATTTATTAATTTTATTTATTTTTAAGTATTTTAATACTATTTTATACATTTAAGCTAACTTATTCCATATTTGCTGGTATTTAATGAGACTTAATATTAAAATACTTTCTAGTATTTAGATTTTGTTCAGCAGAAAGGAACAGTTTCTGGGAAGCCAACTGATTTAAATGAGTGTTCTTTAGTGATATATTTTATGTTATCTCTATTTACTAAAAGTTAAAAAAAATTCATTGCCAGCTGACAAGGTATGACCAACGAATTGAATTATAACTATTTTGAGAGCATAAAAACCAGCATATCACAAAGCTTCGTAAGAATAATGAGCACCCATCAGTAAATTAGACTTTCATATCAAAGTTGAATAAATATAAGAAAAACTCTTGAGTAAAGATCTTCCTAAAATATCTTGATTTAGTTAAAAAAAAAAGGTCCAGCCCTGGAACCATATGTTTGATTTTTCTGATTTGTAATACAAATTTATTTTCTTCTAAAATATAAAGGGCCTAATTCATAAAAATTATTTTGATTTTATAATATAATATATTAATCAAATTTCCATAGAAAATTCATTTCATAAATCTCTTATTAAACAGAAATATTTTTTATGAATAAAGCAGAAAAAATTTAAAATCAACAAACAGACAAAAAAGAAGAAATTAAGGAAACATATTTGTGTTGTTAAAATATAAAAAAAAAAAATAAAAAAAATTTCCAGCTCTGGAGCTGTGTTTTAAATTTTTCTAATTTTTTATATCAAACAATTTCTCTCTAAAACACAAAATATATTTAATATATAAAGAAGACGAAAAAATTAGTCAGACCTATGTACCACAAAAAGTGCAAATTTCCCAACCCTGGAATCATTCTTTCAGCTTTTTATAATTTCTTATATCAATTAATTGCTATATGGAAAAGGAAAACATTAATTTTTTTTGGTTACTTTTATATGTCAAAAATTTTAAAATTTTCCAACCCTGGAATCGTCTTTTTGATTTTTTTTTTGGATTTTAATACTATTTTTATTCTTACTGAAATGTAAAATAAGTTTAGTTAACAAACAAAAATTAGGTTTAGGTAGTTACTTTTACATTGCAAAAAAAAGTATGAATGTTCCAGCTCTGGAAACGTTTTTTTGATTTTGCTGGTTTTTAATACCAATCTATTTAAGATCATTTCTGGTACACCAATTCAAGACCGAAGTCGCTATTTTTTCTGGGGGCTTCGGAAAACAGATTTCACGCGCAGACAAATGGACAGACGGACATCGCTTATTCGGCTTCCCTATTTTTAAGGCCCCAGAATATATATAATTAATGGGTCGAATATTAAAATTTTGGAAATTACACACGAAATGACAAACCTATATACATATACCCTTTACATTTATTGGTTTTTGAAAAAAGTTACGTGTGAGAATCAATTTCGAGGCTTGTTTTAAGCGCAGGACATATTAATCAGGTTTTGATCATCTAGGGAAGTCTTAAAATACTTTGCTTGGTGACTTTTGCTGAAACAATCTTCTACGTGCTGACTGGGTTAGTCTCGATGCACATATGTATGTGTGCATGTGCGTGTGTCTGTGTGTGTGTGTTACATCCCAGCGGGAAAAAGAAGGAGTGAGGAGGTCATCTAGAATGCCTCAATTCTCCTTCTTTTGGATGTACAAGGCCTGCTCTCTCCATTCCATACTCATATCTCCTGAGTTTTACCGCTCGGATGTATACTCGTATGCTCAAGTATGTGTTAATGTTGCTCTTGTAATTAATAATATTGCTTATTTCTAATAATTAGTGTTGTTATTCTTAAGAATAACAAGCATTTTCTCTTCATTTCATTTCACATCGTGCCGCCTGACTGACACACATCTCTGCGCTTTTAGTATCACATTAAATGATGCTCGTATGTATGACTTTGTATTGAAATGCATTGTATAACATGACTGAATTAAAGTAATTAAATTTAACGTATGACTATAATGGAATGTGTTATATTACAATTATTTACTTAATTAAATTGATTATTATATTTATGCCAATATAAAGCATTTCTGCATTTTATGCATTACAGTCAATTACGGCGAAATGCAATCAATTGCTTGTAAATATTTGAAATGTTTTTAGTTGTAGTTGTAAGCTCAGTGAAATATTTGTTGTAACTAGGTATTATTTCTTTTACTGCGACTTCTAGTACAGGTAACACTCAGGCATTTAATATGCCTACCAACATACATACATATGTGCCCTTAATTATGAAAGTGGTGTGAGTCATATATTTCTTTGGTTCAGATATTTAGTAGATTACATTTGAACAAATCAAAAATAAATATTTTTATATACATAATGCAAAATGTGACATCATTTTAAATTTAATTGCACTAGAATGATGTTTAATCAGGAATAATTTCTTAATCGGGCTTAAGCTTAGTTTATTCAATTATTATCGAATGAAATATTTTAATTAATTTATGTGATTCTAAAGAGGAGAAGAAAAATTAAACTAGACTTTGTTAGCAGGGGGAAATACCGACATTTTTCTATGCAGCCACGCACTTCATCAGCACAAATGTCTTTCTACCGCACAGAAAAAAGTATTCACCAATTAATGTTTTCAATTAATAATTTAATTGATTCAATTAAATTTTTAATTGTATTAATTAATTTGAGTGGAAAAACTTAATTGATATTATCAAATTGTTTATAGGTGAAAATTTAATTAATTTTTTAATTAATATTACAAATATTTTAATTAATATTACAAACTCATTCCTATTACTTTTTTGTGTGCGGGGTAGAGATTGTTATTAACATCAGCTATTTACCGCAAAAAGAAATTATTTCTGATTAAAATTCACTATAGTTCAACTAAATATTTAAAATTTGTCTCAATTAGCATCACATGATTTTAGAAGTTTTGCAAGCTTTCGTTTTACGCCAGCCTTTCTTTCTGCTCTTAACTTTTCAGATATTGATTTGGTTTTCAAACCCGCAACATTTTCTTCACCCATGATTGAATCCCCTTTAGACCACTTCCGCTATCATGAATGCCGATATGTCCACGGACCCATAAAATATGTACTTGTCTATCAACATATAATGTATATATAAAGCATTCTTGCACATGAGCACAGTCGAAATTAGGAAGTTTATAAAATTATTCAATACCGAGCTCTGGACAGTAAACCAACCATCTTTGAGTCGTTAATGAAAAAGTTTAAACTAGAACCACTATAGATAGTTAAAGCCTTCAAAATAGCCTTCTTCTTTTATAGTTATGCGAAGTTTGCCAAGGAAGTTCATTCCTGGAATGATGAGGTGCGAGTTATAGTTTTCACTACTATTAGTTTGATTGGTTTTGTAGAAAGTGTGCTTTCTAAAAGGCTCCACTGATGCAGAGTTCTACTAGTCTTGGGATACTCTCTAACTTAATCAGTTGTTTCAGTTGCCTTTCAACATACAAGTATTGGTTAGAACAGAACTGGTCTAGCTGCCGCTATGTGTGTTTAAAATGAAAGATTAGGCAAAAGGATCCACAGAATTTTTTTGAAGCAGAAAGGTTTACATACACTTGGATTTCATTTTCTTCTCTCCCTCATATTGTGAACCTTTCGGCTAGCTATTGATATAAAAACATATGAAATGTCTTTAAGAAAAATTGCTTAATGCAAGTGCAAATGAAAGTTTAAAGAATAAAATGTGAAATTCTCAAAGAAAAGTTTTACAATTTAAACTAGAAAAAACTAACAAGTCACCAATCAATCATGAATACAAAGATGGATAATCCAGAGAAATTAAAACTTGAAACGATATATAGCTCTTTGACATTTTAATGGATCAAATAGTTAATTAATCGAAAAAGTCACTTATTAAAAGCAAAACAGTCAATTACCAATCATCAGACATAAATACGACTATTTTAATTATTTCCCCTAACTAACCTTTCATTTTATTTCCATTAATTAAAACTTTTAATGAACTCAAACTAAATATTTAAATTTTGTTCTTACTTTATTTTTTCAAGAGCAAAAAAAGTCGAAAAAAACCTTCATAATATAGTACTTCGGTTTCTGGTTTCCCTCTTTTGGCAACCAAAATTAAGTAAAATTTTTCATGTTTGCCAAATAAAGATACTAAAAGAAAAAAACACTTAAAAAGATAAACAAAATAAATAGCAGAAATTGTACAAGCATAATTCCACCTAAATAGGAGCTTACTTCAATTGCACTATACTCTGCCATCTATTGAAACAAAAAAGTTTCCAAAAACGCACAAACCAACCAAACACAGAATATCTTTTTCTTGCTTCTTGAAAGCAAACTGAGCATGGGAAATGAAATTTTGGCAAAATCCTTAAATATAAACAAATACATAAGCGCACATTTGCAGGCGTATATGAGTAAAGAAAAAATACATAGAAATTAAAAATATTTATTTAGTGACACCCACACGAATTCAGCTGCAGCATTGAGGATCACATGGTTACTAATATTTTGGTACAAAATTATGTTGCTGATATGGAAAACTATGTAGTTGTGTACAAGTTTCTTGCTTACAAATTTAAATTATTCCAGCAAAAGGAATTTAAACTTTCACTTCAACTTCCGCGATAAGCGCGGAATTGTGTATTGATTTTATGTGCTGGTGTACAGTTTTAAACAGAAATAGTTCTTTTTATTTACATTTGGAGGCCAATACGTAGTTGATTTAAGAAAAGTAACACTCAGGCAATGAACGCCTACTACTATTACTAGGTGTTACCGTCGTTAGGAAAGGGATAGTGATATAGTGATAGAGAAGACAGATGGTGAAGGAAGAGATAGAGGAAAGCTTCATTCTTTTGCAACTCTGCTTTTTTTGCACGTTTTTTAATAATGCAGTGTTGCAGCGCCGCTGTGCTTAGTAGCCATTTTATTGGTTATTTTACTTCGCCGATGATTCTGCTACACAACGAAAGAGGGCGCTCTGATGTTACATTAAGATCAGGGGGGTTACTCTCTATTGCGTTGCGAAAGCAATTACGATGCGAAAGCTAATTGCGATGAAATGCCAATTTGGTACTCTCTATTACTTTCGCAAGTCCTTTCGCAAAATTCTTTGATAAAGTGGCAGCACTGAGTTTGCAAAAGGATTTGTGGCAAAGATTGACAGTAATGAAATGTCAAAATATGTAAAAAACGTCTTTTAAGAAACGGAAAGTTAGAAAAAAGTGAAGTGTAACAATTTTTAATTGAAAGTAAAAGATGGATGTCAACATCAAATTTCGCAGGACCATACCTTAGGTCTATCGCAGCAGTCTCACATTAAAAGAATACTACATTAGAACCATGTTAAATTTGATTTAGCCGCAGAAGGGGAACAAGAAGTAAAAAAGCTTTTTCCAACACTACAACGGCATTCCTGTTGTGATTGGAGTAGTAGATGGTACTCACATACAAACGGTTAGATCGGCCAAAATCAAGCACTTACACCTCTACACAAAATTGCAGCACAGTATGAATGCTATGGTTTGGTTACTAATATTTCAGCTTGATTTTACATTTTTAGATACATATGCATGTGATCACAAAATGAAATGTATTTTTTCTTATCTTTCTCCAAAAATGAAAATTTCAATATCAAATTTAAATATTTGTTCACGTATTCACTTGTTTTTCTCCCTTTGCGTTTGATATTTACGTATCGCAAGATATTTGCGATAATCGGATGATTTTGACAGACGCTTTCGCATTACAGAGTGCGGTGATACCAGGCTTGCGAAAGAGCATTTTTCTTTCGCATCGCAATAGAGAGTAACCCCCCAGTATCTGCTGAATTCGGAGTAGTTCAGTGACCACTGACTGTGCCTTCATCACTTGAACTTTCCTACAACAACTGATACATACAAAGGGACACTAATGCACATCAATAAAATGCGTGGTGTTGTTATTTAATGACTGTTGAGTACCGGGCTCGAACCCAACACATTCGGCTTTGTAGTCAAAGTGCTAACTACTTCAGCCAACGCCATTCTCAATTCCGTTCCATTTTCTTCGCAACTCTACAAGTGATCAGTTTATTTTCATTGCTTCCTGATTTCTGAAGATAGTGTTGGAGAATATGTTTTTTACGGCAATGTGACTAATACCTCATTTAAATTTTCTATATTAGGTCTAGCCTACTGTGACCAGTTTAATCGGCCGTTCGTTGCTTAAGAAATTGCTCGGAGAGGTTTTGTGTGATCTTATCTGCTCTGAACAAAACTTGCCAGATTTTTAACATTTTGTATATATTAAAAAAAAAAAAAAATGCAGTACAACAAGATTTAATCTGTATGATTTGATTAGGCTAAAGTTCGCATCGCTCTGTAAGCCACATTAGATGAAATAATTATTAATGAACAAATAATACCTAAGTAAATTTTAAATGTTCTGACAAACACTAGTAGAATGGAACATCCAGCTGTTTTCGAAGGAGGGCATCAGCGTTCTTTGTATGTGGTGTCAGTTTATGTATATTTCTGCTTTTTACACTCAGTTTTCAGTGCAAATGGAATTTGTGAATCGATTGGATTCATCGTAATACAATTTGGTGAGAGCTTTTTGGTAATAAAAGCTCAATTTTACCATTTAAATGGCAAGACCGTTGTAAATTTAGAGATGAATTAAAACTAACTTAAGATTTACTCTCAGTTTGTTTATCAGTTTTCTCAATACTTAAATGAAAACTTAAAACAAAGCGGCAAATATTTCTCCTGTGCAATATAAAAAGTATGTTCATGATAGATACTGAAATGTTTTTACTATTGTGTGAATAAAATATAAGAAAAATATTTTAATTCCTTTTTAGGATCTATGGAGCAAAATATTAGATTTTTTTTTAAATTAATTTCATATATTTTTATTTAAAGTTTTTTACTGTTCAATTTATAATTTTAAATAAGACCCTTTTTAGAATTTCATTTAATGCCGTAAATATTTTTTAATAAAAGCAAGTCATAGCTACAGAAAACATGTAAGTTTCGAAGCTATCAGACGGACCTACATAACACCTGAAAGTCCTATACTGGCAGCGCTGCATAGTGAGGTTTTAGGGAATTAATTTTCATATCCACCTTTAAAATAAAAAAAAAAATTAAAAATAAAAATGAGTCAAATTTCCAAAGCATTTCTTAAGCAATTAACAAACAAAAGCAAAAAATTTTTTGTGTGCATACTTTTAGGCGCGATATTATTCCTTTTTTCCTTTGGCGCGTGTTTTATGTTTTAGTGTCACCTATTTTATTCGTTACACATAATTTATTATTTTCTAACGAAAAATAAAATATTGTCTTTTTGTACTTAAATAAATAAAAAATATTATACATGTTTACTATAAGTAGTATTAAACTAAATAAAGGATAAACAATATTTTCAATAAAACATCTTGTATTCGATGTATTAAGGAATTTTATTATACATTGTCACTCTGTAACGAAAATTAATGAGGAAAAATTAGAGATCGGTTTAATTTTTCGTAGAATTATTTGTATGCAATTTTTGTTTGCTGCCAAGAAGTGTTGAGAGTACAGTGGAGTGAACTTGTTCGTTGATAATTATAGTATATTTTTCTTTGGCAGAATTGCATGATAGAAATTCAGATTTAATTAAACTCGTGCACTTTGTCCTGAAATATTATTGCCTGCAGTTGTTTCTTGTTTCCAATAGCAGAGACAGGGAAGAGAAGAATAGCACCTTCTATCATTAGAGGATTTTTGCCTGCTTTCCTCAAATGAAAAAAATATCATGCAACTAATTTTATTAGAAAGATGTCTATTCTAAACTCGATAAAGTGCAGATATAAATATTAATATGTAACAAATACATATTAAAACAGCCATGAACAATTTTATATACAGAATAACTTCATCCTGTGATATGAAAAAAAGTACTAAATTTATAGTATATAATTGGTACAATTTGTTATTGACATCATACAACCATGTTGCACAAGGCATTGGGTTTTGGGTTAAAATTTGCGCCTTACATACACAGAGATAAACTGAGCCTCACACTTCCATACAAAGATATAGTTAAGTATTTTATATAAACTGGTGGTATCCTACCAAACAGCAACAGCAACAACAACAACAACAGCAGAGTATTTAAGTTTAGCACTGGCATAATACGGTTATATGTATGTTTATATAGAAGTGTTGAATGAATATAAATACTATACGAAAATCTTTAAGCCAATCGAAAGCAAGCAAAGGCGGAGCTAAAGTAAAGCAGGTTTTTATACAAATTTTTTTGTCTTTATTATATTTATATGTTTTTTTTTTGGTTCGTTTTGTTGTTGTCTTAAAATTACACTTGTATTTTTATGCTTATTCTTATTGTTTTTTTTGTTCTGTTTTGTTTGTGTATTTTTCAATGTTTTTCCATCTATGTGTGGGTTTATCTCACTCTGACGCTCTTTAAGCACCGTTAAGCAAGCAGTAAACATACTCTCTCTCATGGGAGTACAGATTGTAGTGAGTGTGTGTGTGTAAGTGAGTGTTGTGCTTGCCAACGCAGGCAGGAACAACTACAGCAAACAGATTTTCAAGTTTGTTTATAAATGGATGTGTGAATGTGTGGGTGAGTGTGTGTGTATGTGGGCTTGTGTGTGTAGATATGTATTAATACACTTTTGTTTCTGGCATGTGAAAAAGTTTTTATTGTAGTTATTGTTGTTGCTGCAATGGCTTAAGTGAATACAGTTGTGTGTATGTGTGTGTGTGTGTGCGGGTCGGTGTGTGTTTTTGTGTGTGCTAATGGAGACTTGTTTGCACGTGTGTTTAGACCGGATCTCTTTTTGCAGTTTGTTCGTGGTGGGAGGAGGGATAATGTTAAAAATAAACTTGTGTGATAATCTGCGCCAATACAAAAACAGCTACAGCGCACTAAACCTCTTGTGTCTGCAGTATGAGTATTATTTAATATATTTTTCTTACTGGTGTTATTCATTCATTTTCTTTACATCGAATTCGTAAGTACTTACATACATATGCACATATTTTTGTTTCAAGAGAGCAGAAATTGTATTTGAGCATTTGGAGCTGTAATATGGGGCATGTGGATTTAAAAAATTATATTATTTTATGTAAGTATCTCTGTGCATATTTTATAGAGCATGAGAGTGTAGAATTAAACAAGTATTCGGTAGATATACGTATACACAGGTATGTGTATATGTTTATATGATTAAGTTGTATGCTTGTGGATTTTTTTTTATTTTTCCAGCTTTATGAGAAAAATTACGCCCTTGCTGAATGAATTTTGTTGATGAAAAATTTCAAAATTTGAGGCTGTAAAATATCGTGTGCTCTTAATAATTTTTTGTTAGTAATAAATTATTATATTTTAATTCTTTGTTATTTGGCATCTTAGTTCTTTTATTCATATATTCACATCGATAACAAATAACTTGATAAAAATATGGGCACATGCAAGAAATATTTACCTTGTTAGCATTATAAATCTTTATTTTAAACTCTGACAGCCTCTACACTTAAATTGACTTATCGTTGTCTATATTAACGTTATTTAAAGTGAAAAACAAAAAAAAAATATATTTGCTTACTTACTGTGTTAAAGGGGGCAAATATGAGGAGCGTGTGAGATGTTTCAAACAGTAGAGTGACTTTAAGGGTCTTTGGGAATTAGCCGCAATGGAGCATTTTACAGGCAAGGAGCGTGCATTGTGGGTGCAAGAGTCTTGGGCGTATAAAGCATTAGAAGGTTATGTATACATAATTATATTGGAGTTAAACATACACCTCATTCAAAACTGAATAAAGCAGCTTAAAGAAACCAGCACAACATCGTAGAGATATCGAAATTGGGGCGACCAAAGTCATCAAAAACCACAGAAAGCATTTATAGTTGTAATTATTATGTTTTCGGTGACCTTAGCTTTTAACTTAAGAAGAGCGCAAGTGCTTTAAAAATTCAAAGATCGTTATCATTTACACCGCACTTTACGCAATGATCTGAAGCTGCAGCTTTATAAAATTCAACTATAACATAATTATATAATTGGCAATAATATAATTCTATATAATTTGTCCCTAATGCAGTCTATATTTAACGCCTATAGACTTTTATCTGTGCGGTTATCTCAAATTTAAAGATTAAACTCACTGTCTTGGCAGTTTTAAAAGAAATATACGTCACGCCTTGGCAACCATCACGGAGTCTACCTTCCACGTGCATCGCTGGACAAAGTGTAAAAAATAAATAAATAAATAAGTACTTAATGTGCGTTTACTGATGTTTTTTTCAATTATGTCAAGCGAATTATTTTTACTTTTATAGATCTAGGGGAAGCTTAAAATAATTACACTTGATTGCAGTTCAAAGTCGGCTCTCTTTTGACAAATTTAAAGATTTCGAGTGGAAATAATTCTCATAATTGTACGAACAAGAACAGCCTAAAATTTTATTTTGCTTTTGTTGTTTCTCAAACGTATTAAGGGGATATTTTTATTAAAGGGCAGCATTCGTTTTTTTTCTGTTCTGTTACATCAGCTGACTAATTTTTGTTTACTAAAATCTTATACAAGTTGTTAGTTTTTCTGTTCTGTTCAATCCTTGGAAATAATAAACTTGTTAAATAATTGTAAGTGACAACAAAATATATGAAAAGATTTTAAAATATTAAATTTCTACAAGCATATATGAAATGAAAAACATAAAAATAAATGGAAATATAATAATAGGCAGAACGAGCTGATAAGTTATTCAATAAAATGTAACTATTTAAATTTCGCAACAGAAGGAAACAGCACAGAACTGCAACAGAAAATACAGACTAGTGAGACTTTAAGCCAAAAATATTGGCAAGCAAACAAATTAAGTTAGAGTAGAAAACGAAAGATTTTAAGACTTAAGAGGGAGAAAAAACAGATTGATGAACATTTTTTTAAATGGTTCAAAATATTTATACTATGTCTCAGGTTTCATTATAAACATGTGCCTAGAAATAAGAAGCTAAAATTAAGGAAATCAATCTACCTACCACAAGCAAAAATCTTGCGAAACAGATGATGAACAAGAAGTGGTAAACCTTTCGATAGTTTAATAGCATACACCAATATTGATATTATTTTACTAACAACTCGGGAAATAACAAAAGAAGAAGTTAATAAACAAAGTATACAACATATCAGTGAATCCATACACTAGCGATAGTTTAAAAATCGAGAGATATTCACATAAATAAAATAATTCGATATTTTGAAACTCCTTCTTTAGATGCTAATGTTGCTATTTTATTAAACTGTGGACAATTATATAATCCAGGGTTCTCGGTGAGACTAAACAGAGAAATTTTCAATCGATGAAAGAAATTCTCTTTCATTCATGACTGATAATACTGTAAAGCCTAGATCCCACTATCGGCATAATTTCGTCGGCTCACTGAAATAAAGTCATTAGTAATAATAATAAATTTGCCCTATTTCTCAACTAATTGAAATATAAAGTAATAAAATGCACCTCACTGCACTGGTAATAAGGCCATATAGACTTTTTCTGTAATTAATTGGGAAATAACGCCATTTTGGTTTATTACTTATGACTCTATTGCTCATGAGCTGACAAAAATCGGTACATAGTGACGATAGTGGCATCTCTGCCTAAGTTTGCTTTGTAACTCTGAATCTTATTTTTTATATGTTTATTTCAGTGCATCCAAAATCCGGTGAGAATACTTAATAGCAACTATTACACATACATAGTGACACACATGAACGTATAAAAATAGATACGTCATCCATGCTTCTTTTTAATACATCAGAGAATCGGAGTTAACTAAACAAATATTATGTATAATATAAAATATTCCTTATGTAATGTAAGATGAGCTTTAATTTGAGGGAGCCTAAAGTTTTTTATGGGCAGGCATTAACTCAACAGTGATTGGTTTAAATTAGAGCTAACAAGGGCAACACTTACACCCATACATGTATGAAATAATATAAGATTCCTTTTACATAAGATTAATTCAAAATATGTGCATGTATTACACACATCACTATATGCTGCCATATCATATATAGAGACAGGGATACAGAAAACCAAAAATTTTACAGATAACATGCAGTAGATAGTATAAGCAAGAAAAAAATTTCCTTCATGATGGTTGGCTAAATCCTTCATGCTGGCACCTAATCGCATGTAATGCGCGCGCATTATCGTTTTTCTTATCTGCCACTTCACAAATGAAAACACTTAAACAACATGGTCAAACCAAAAGAGGAAAAAAAACAAACATACAAAATATTCAGCCAACCAAGTAGCCGACGGTTATCTGCTACTTTTAGCCCAAAATCGCACACATACTCACACTACTTTTGTACAATTATATACATACATACATATATATGTATATCTGTAGAAGGTTAGCACACTTGAAAATTCAAAAACAGAAAGCTTCATAATATGAATAAAATGCAGTTACAAGAACGCTCAGCAGCAACAACGGCAACAAAAACAACAATGGCAACAGCAATGCCGAAAAGGTGCCAAAAGAAAAGACACAACATGGAGTGGGAGTTGCTTGCTTAACAAGGCATAACGAATTTTATTTTTTGTTTTTTTTTTGGGCACAATAAGCTAAAACAACAAAAATATTTAACTCATTTATATGGGAAAATACAGCTTTGGTATAACATATACTCTTTCTTCATCCGCATTAAATCGTTGTATATAAGAAAAGGTTTCTGCTGTACTAGCACTCTCTACCTCTATCTCGCTCTCTTCAACATGGTAAGCACCAACACTGCTAACGCCGCTACCATGACTAATTTACAACACTGCCAAATTTACCAACACAGCTGCAGGAGTTGACAGTGTAACAATATTATTCGTTTGGTAGTTGACATGACACAACCCACTCAAACCATCGAAAGCCAGACAAGGCACAGCAACACAAACGTACAATTTCAACTTGTTGTTGCCACAAATGTTGTATTGGTTTAATGTAATTCCCAAAATGAAGCAAAATCCATAATGCCTTGCTTTGATCTGCTCCTTAGTTCTCCAAATTTATTTCATGTTTCGTCTGGGTAGTTCAAAATTCTGGCACACACCGCATATAATACAATACAACTATAGCTACAAAATATTATCTCAGAGAGTTTATATTAAAATGCTCTGCTAATAATGCTTGAAGTGTGTATGCCCAAAAAAAAACAGGTTTCCCACAAAACAAAATAGTTCTTGGCCGGTATTTGCCTAATCTGTTGTATTGGTTTCTATATCTCTTTTAGTTTAATAAGACACTCTTCTTTACGCACCCCAGCATATATCCAAGCAGATTTTTCTCTCTTTTAGCGTTTTTGTAAATGTAGTGGTTTGTTTTGGTTGCATACTTTGACAAAACTGCCGGTTTTTGCTATTCTCTTTAATAGAATTCCTTTACTTTTTAAAATTCCCTCACAATTCCCTTATGAAAGAGATTTTTCCTTCACAAAGGATTTAAAGAGAAAAGCTTAAAAAATTATATTCTTTATTCTGCTTTACATTTTTAATGAAGACTATTTGTTTTGAAAATGCAGTACCTATCGTCAGTGAGCAAAATGAGTTGGGAAAACATTACAGAATGCGTTTATTTAACAGATCCGTTAAGTAAAGAATTCAGAAAAGGACTTAAATTTATTACCGTATAGACACAGTATCTTGCATTCTCTTAAACGCATGATATTGCCGCTCTCTAAGTAAAAAAAAAAAATTATCAAGTTGTTTTTTGCTGTAAGAATAGATCCTTTAAACTTAAAGTCGAAAGTCAGACTTATATTATTGTTAAAAAAGAGCCATGTTATTGCTCTGTATGCTTTGGTCGGATATCACCTCGTAGCTGTTCTGAGAATTCAAGCATTCATTGTGGTATTGTTGTCTTATATGAGTTTAGGTTAGGCGACTAGCTTGGTTGCTGAGTTGGAAAGGCAAGTCTTAGTGGCTCATTTGGGTCCAATAATATGTCCTTGGTTTCACAGTCAGCAAATTTTGTTGTTGGGAAACTTTTTAGTTTATTAATGAGAGAAGAAAATTTGATGACTCCCCTCTTCTCTTATTCTTAAGGCTCAGTTAGCCAGCCGACTGTAATGCAAAGTAACTGTAATGCAGGAAACAGCTGATCGATATTTTTATATGAAAAGTAGTTTACGTTACATTACATCTCTATAACAATTTCCATTACTTTTCACATAACAATATCGATCAGCTGTTTCCTACTGTTGCAGTTACATTACATTACAGTCGGCTAACTGAGCCTTTATTCTTCTTACTTTTTTCTCTCTCTCTCTCTCACACACACATTAGCTCAAAAGTTGCCCAGCAAAAATTGTTGTGTGTCAAACTAAACATTTTTGCTGCCTGACCATAGCAAAGAATAGTCCGAGGATACATGATTAAATAAAAGTTAGACCGAAAGGGAATCTAAAGTATGGCATGCTAGTGTGTTTTTTTTTCTAGTTTTAGTAGCATTCTTGCAGTGCCTCTGTGTTCTGTAGGAGCATTACTTTAAGCAATATACACCTTTCGTGAGCTTTCTGACATCGCCATCCATCAACTCACCGCTACAAATAAAATGAGTCCAAAATTAATTAATTCAGTAAAGTGCAATTTTGACTCGCATACAAAGGGTTCCGTACGCACACTATATAAGTAATACTATACGAACCTTGGCCTATATAATCGAATATCCATACTGATGTAGACATTTAAAAAAAAAGTTTAAGCATCACATAAACTTTTTTTCGGTTACGAGTATTACGATTATTTAGTTTTGGCGTTTTTTGTTTTTCTTTTTTGGATTTTTATAGTTTTTTTGTTTTTGGCTATTTTTTCGTTTTTTTGGGATTTATTTTTTAGCGCTGTTTTTGTTTTGGCTATTAAATCGATTTTTGGCAATTTTTTTTATTTTGAGATTTTTTAGCTTAAGCGCTTTTAAAAATGCCAAGAGTTTTCCTCTTACGGTTTTCCAAGATACAGCAAGTTGTAAAGATTACGTAGTCAAAATAACATTAACTGATAGAATACCCTGCAATTTTGATTTTTAAATTTCAGTGTTAATTGGTGAAGTCTGCAAAAAAAGTACATGTATATGATTGTCTGTACATTAGGATTTCAACAAATTTCATAGCTCGCTTTAGAACTGCCTGTGACAGAGTTGAAAAGACGTACATAAGGACAGACGGACATGGTAGAGAAAACAATAAGGTTGCTTTTCACGTACAGCTGTACGAAACCCTGAAAATGGACTTAAAATCGAATATTGGTGTTTGTTTTCCGAAGGTTTTTGTTAAAAGCTTTTAAGCTTATTGTAATTCTCAATAATATATTGAGAGTCTTTCTATAAACATATTAATTTTTTTTCTTGTATCAAAAATCTTTTGTTTGAGTGTCTACTGCCGAAATTGAAAATGAAAACGTTTACAAATGTCACACAAATAGCACAAAGGAATTTCAAATACATAAAAACACATAGAGTGAATATAGGCTACGTAACGTAAGGACATAAACTGTAACTACTTTAACGAGGTCTTTTTTTACTTTTTCAGAATGAGACTATTGTTAGAGGTTGTAAATTTTTCATTGTTAATAACTTCTTAGTGTCCACAATTATAGTTTTGCAGCAGATTTTTAATTAGATAAGTATTTGCAATCATTGAGTTAGTAACATTTTGATAATAGCTTAAGTACAACGGACTTGATTAAGTATGCATGTATCTGCAAGAATTTTAGAGATGTCTCAGGTCAGTAGGTGGATGCTGCTGCAGCATTTTCTTAACGCGTGATTGGATAAGCGGTTCGTTCTGTCATTAGTCCAGAGGACAGCCTAAAGCAATCTATGATTGAATCCCTCCCTTGTGTGCAATCAGACACCGAAATATATTCGTGAATGCTAGAGGAAAATAAGCAGGTTTGTTTATAAGCCGCTTAAATGTTGAGCGTAAAAAGAGAGCCAGCCAGCTGGTGAGATGAGTTTAAATTTAAAATTATGTAAATAAAGGAGTATTGAGAAAATCAACTATAAAAATGCAAAATAAAAGATACCAACCTCTTCAATTGAGTTTAAGTCTGAGGCGGTACAAGCGTTTCAAAATGTTTAATTCTGCCTTGAACATTGTGAGTTATTTTAGAAGATTATAGTGAGTTACACAAGAATTATGAAGGTAAGCTATTTGTTAGCTATTGTTTAACAGCAGTAAATCAAGTTAGAAACGAACTGACCTGCTTTTTTCAAACGCTCGTGTGACTCTAGCCTTTAAGCCGACCGAATAGTTTCTGAATTATTACAGAGCCAGCAAATTTTTCAAGGGCCTTAGAGACAAAGACTTGACTTGAATATGCAAGGATTAGTTCTAAGTACCCTGATAAGAGTAATGGCTGATCACTGTTCGATCAGAGCAAAAAACCATAAGAAAAACCAAAAGAAAAACAACAAATAAGAGACTGATTTGCAAAGTTTTCGGAGGCTAATCAAGGTTGAGATCATATTTTTTTGGAATGTTGGTTGACTGGTTGTTTTGAACCCCAAATTCTTTTCTATGCACTAACATTTAAAACTTCCAAACCAGTTTAAAAATTGCTTAATCATATAAATATATACACGGATCAAGAACTCCGTGACTTTTTGCATGAAACACAGTTTTTTTGTAAAAGAAAAATTTATTTTTCAACATAATCTCCTTTTAACTCAATACACTTTGGGCCAATTTCACCAACTCTATTTAAATATGAATTGATATTTAAATAAGTTGGTAAATTGGCACTTAGAACAACGTTTCTCCAGTTTTTGTATCCCTTCCAAAAAGTAGGATTTTTCGAGGTCATTAAAACAGGCATTTGTTTGGTCAATAATTTCATCGTTGGAGCAAAAACTCTTTCCACCGAGCCATTTCTTTAGGTTTGCAAATTAGAAGTAGTCACTAGTAGTTAAATCCGGAGAATATGGCGGATGAGGTACCAGTTCGTGTGCCATTGAGACTGCACACGTGTGCACCCGTGCATTATCTTGATGAAAAAGATCTTTTTTCTTGGCCATATGGGGTCGTTTTCTTTTTAAATCTGCATTAAATCGGTCTAATAAGTTGGCATAATATTCGCCGTTTATTGTTTTTCCGTTTTGAATGTAATTGATGTGGATTATCCCGCATGCATCTAAAAAAACTGTTGCCATCACCTTATTGACCGACAAACTTACCTTGACCTTCTTCGGAGTAGGTTCACCCGGAGAAACGCATTGTTTAGACTGCTGCTGGGCCTCCAGAGTACAGTAATGAATCCATGTTATCCACAGTTACAAAATACTGCAAAAACTCATTCGGATTGCGCTTAAATAACTCCAAACCATCCTTTGAAGTTGTCACACTTTTACGTTTATTGTAAATTGAGAGCAAACGCGGAACCCATATTGCAGACAACTTTCTTAAACACAGCTGATCAATAAAAATCGAAACCACACTGCCATATGAAATGCCCATGGCATCAACAATCTCACGCACTTTTACTCTTCGAGCGCCCAGCACCAAAAAGTGGATTTTTTTGACATTTTCGGGTGTACTGACCTCAATTGGCTGTCCCGAACATTCAGCGTCATTTGTACATGTGTGACCACAACGAAAGCCAGTAAAACCACTGTTTTATTATTGAAATTAATGGTGCAGAGTCCCTATAGTATTTATCGAGCTTTTCCTTGTTTTGATTGACGGTTTTTTTTTTCGCAAAAAAATAATATGTAATGAGCACTCGAAATTCACTTTTTTCCATTTTTAGAAAAATACACGAGGTTGTATGTTTTGAACAGCTGTTAAACGCAAAGTAAATGACGACACTTACTCATAATTTGACAGTAGTCTATTAACAGGTGGTACTTGCTAGCAACAGTGTTGCATTTCATATGTCTACTAGGGAAGTTCGAAAAGCCACGGGATTCTTGATTCGCCCCCTTATCATCTAAAAAGTTTTTTATTTTCAATAGCTTTTATCTTTGAAGAAGAGAAATTAAAACATATTTTACACATGGAACACAACTGGGACGAACGAATTCGCTGCGTAAATTCGTTGTTTGAAGCACAATAACGACGAATTTACTCAGCGAATTCAGCTGTTGTAATTGATAAAGTTGGTAATTGTGTGTGCAAATAGATAAAAGAAAATTGTTTGTTTGTTCTCAGTTGTGTTCCTAGCATTACTCAAGTACTTCGCGTGAACTGATTTTTTTCAAATAAATTTTTTATGAAAGCCAGCTACTATGAAATTTATTTCCACGAAGATTCGAATAAATTACCTCTACAAAGATTTATGTTTATTTTATCATTAGCGGAGTCATTAAATACCCAATTACCTCCCCCTAACTACGACATCACTTTTGTTAAAAAAAAAAAATAAGTTAAAAGAATACTTAATCCTTAATCCGCACAAAAATGTAAGGGAAGTGGAAGTGGGCTCACACGCACATACTCATACACCAGCCCACATGTCAAAGTATTACTTGCGTAGTAGTAAAATTTTAAGAGTAAATAATTTGTTTAAAAGAGAAAAAAGTATTACTAATACCAATACAAGGCAGGCACGCACACATGCACAACAACAATTCATTGGTGTGCGAATAGAGTAAAACATCAGTTGTGCGACAACTTGCATTAGGTGAGCATGTTGTTCCGCGCGTTTGCACAAAATTTTTATTTAAATTTACTTTCAATTAAAACTTTTTTTTAAATTATTCTTCCTAAGGAATTATTAAATATGAATACTATATATTTCTAATTTGCCCGCTTTAGCTAAAGGTCAAACAAATATGTAGTAATAAAAAAAAAAATTTAAACAACAAATTGACAATTCTAATTGTTAAGTATGAAAAAAAGCGCAGAAGATTTTAACAGCACAATCAATGATTTAAAGTAAGCAATACGTTATATGGCTTATCATAACGCAGTTGACATTCCGTAGGGACAGTCATTGCATGGCGCCCGTTCGATCAAGTGCAACAAATACAAAAATAAAATTTCTAACACTTCTTTTTAACTCAAACCTCCCGTAAAAATAATAACGCGAGTGTATGCGTGCGAGTGTAAAAGTGTTTCTTTTGCAATGATTGGCAAAGGCTTTTAATTAATTAAAATAATTTTTGGTTTGTTTTATTTAACAACTTTATAAAGAGAAATACCAAATTGGCGCGTATAACTTCTAAAATTGAAAGTTTGCATTAAAAAAAATAAAATAAAATAAATAAAAAATTCTCTAGTGTTTGTGCTAATGACAGTTTAATAGTTGTTTTCTTATTGTTGCTGTACTAAATTTACTGTGGCGGTTGATAGTTTTTAATGTTTTAAGAACGTGTTTACTCTAGTGTCACCTGTATTTGAAAAGACTCTAAACAGCAAGAACCCCAGATAAATGGAAAAAGAGAGAAGAACTCACAACAGCAGCTGTCACAATACTAACAATTAGCCATAAGCAATGATCATTTAGTTATAAACATAACAACAACAGTACTGTCATAGTAAATGAAACTAAACAAAATTTCAATTCATTCAACTACCTGCTAAAAACTCAGCACACAAACCATATCGTAATTCTTATGGTTTGTTATAGAAAAAGAAACAAAAACACACACACACACACACACAAACAAATCTACATAAAAATATGTTCTAATCAGCACTTTGACTAATTGGTTACACCTAAAAATTATTGCTAAAATCAACTCCCGCTACTAAGTGAACACAACCGATTTATGGCCTTTAAAGTTTTACGATTGTTTTGGATTCCCCACACTAATGAAGTCGCTTCAGTGCTCCATCAAGCGTGCGAGGGTTTGTGTGTGCAACTGTAACAAATCCTTTAATTGCATCAAATCGTTAAAATACATTACAAGCCAAGACTAAAAATGTTACTGTAAAGAAAAGAATTAAATAAAACGAATGCGGTGTGCTAAAAAAAAACAGCAAAATGTCCACATTTAAATTAACCATATTACCTTAAAAAAACAAACAAACTAATTCCTTCGGCCACTTTTCATGTCATTTCCAGCAATTTTTAGTTTAATTTTTTTTTCGTACCCAAAACTTTTAATTAAGTTTTACCAAAATATTAATACGCACAAACACATACATACTTGCCCATAAAAATAATTGAAAATTAAAGTGCTCAAGTGTGAGTGAGTGAGTGTAGTGTAGTGTTAGTGCAGAAGAAAATCATTATGGATTTTCAAAGCGCCATGGAGACATTTGCCGAAGCTTGGGTTGCCGCCAATGCCGGACAACAGGTATGTTGCAATTTTATTATTCTTAAAGAAATTGCCTATAAATAAAACTGAAAAGGAAATGACAAAAAAGCCCCGGCCGACAATATATCTTGAGGTGTTAATTATAAGCCATCAAAAATATTTTTCTTATGCATTTAATATTGGCATTAAGGCAGTGATGAAAAATACATGAGAGTAAATTGACATGTGCAAATTTAAGTCCTTAAAAAATAAACTTTAATTCGCCTGTGTTAAAGTAATTTAGAGCATTTATTAATTTATGTAATTTTTTTTCTCTTCTTTTACATAAATTGCAAAAATTTCATATTCAATTAAAATTTGCACACAATTTTCGGAGGTCTTGACAACTTACGAAATTGATATTGAGTTATTTTAAGATATTTTTAGCCCAATTATGCTTCAAATGAAAAAATTTAAACAGTTCAATTGAAGTTATAAAAGCTTTTAAGCTTTTAATGCACAATTTTTAATGTCTTGAAATTTATTCTTTCGAGCTATTAATAGTGCAATTTTTATTACATTTAGGAACAGACAGACATGCAATTAAGTCTGAAATGAGATATTCGTAAAATGACAGGCATTGGCACATTTTATAAAATTTTCAATGAATTCTATTAAATGCAAGGCGAGTTCAACTGCTTAGGTCAAGGCGAATTCATACTAGGTGGTCGCAAGGCATCAGCTGACTATTTTCGCCCCTTGTAATTTGACTATACGTTGGACGTCAACACACATTTTCCAGTACATTTTGTGACATTTGAAGTATAATTTTCTCAAAGCGAATTGAGCTGAGTATACCTTATACGAGTTTGCCTTTGCTTAGGTGACTATTTTCGCCGCTTGCAACAAACATTTTCCAATAGTTTTTTGTCACATCAAATATACATATACATTTTTCAATGAATTTTTTATTTATTTTTTGTAATTACACTAAAAATCAATGAATTTTTAAAAGTGTATGGCGTTGCTTAAACGTCGTTTGTATTTTGTTGGTTCGGTGTCGCGTATTAGAGTCCAGCAATAGTGTCCGAGCACGCTTTTGTTCTAAAATCCTTGATAATTTCTTAAAATTTTCATAAAATCTTGATGAGCACGCTGCCCTTGCACGTCGCTGTTATTGGTGTTATTTGTTTTTTAAAAATTATCACATGTAATTTGACTTACAGGGTGCTACGAATTTGAGCCTTATCGAATCATTGATACAGTAAATAATAAACTAAATACATCCATTTCGTTCCTGCTTAAGAAAGTCAACAGTGGACTTCAATTAAAACACATCTACAGAAAAGCTAAGCAAGACCTCTTATTTTTATAGAAAAGCTCTCAAAATGTTATTAAAATTTTTGTTTGAGGCTTCTTAAGTTACTACGCTTCTGTACGTAACTTTCAATAATATTTTGCGAGTTGTTTAACCAACAAAAAATAAAAGTTTTTAATAAAATTTGTTTTTGTAAAAAGTACCTAACCGTTGCACCTAAAGTATAAATATTTCACATCTAAGAAATCACACATAAATAGGTATGTATCTATGGCCACATCAAAAAAATTTCCCCAATTAACACTTTTAATAAAGAAAAATTCAAATGAACAATTAAAAATTTAATTGAGCCAGTTTAACTTTGTTTAAAAATTTAATTAATTCAATAAAAATTGTGTTTAAAAATTTAAATGATTAAAAGTTTAATAAGAAAATTGATTGAGTCCATTAAATTTTAGCTTCAAAATTTAATTGATTAAATAGTTTAATTCACACAATTAAATTTTTAACTAGTTTTTTTTTAATTGAATTAGGATTTTTCCATGTTCATTTAGTTATAAAAAATATTAAAAAACGGAGTTTAGAAAATTTGCAGTGTCCGACAAATTAACTCGCGTCCACTTGTTAACCGGTCAATAATCGGGTTACAATTTTAATTTTACCGCATTTCACCCACATTTTTGTAAAATGTTGTTTATTAAAAACCGAGTTTAGAAATAAGTTCTGATGGAATTTCTGCTTTAGATTAAAATTGTATGTAAAAATTATTCGAAAGTTCCTACATTTATTTATTTATTTCACAGTGTTCTGCTTGGGCAAAGTCATTAAGTCCATGAGTTTTTGAATTTTCCGCCTCTTAGCTGTATGGCGTCAACAGGCAACTATCAGTTGTTTCCTGTCAAAATTTCAACAAGCTGTGCCGTTTAGCTTGAGTTTGCCAGCGTTTTGCTTGCGACTTGCCATATTGATTTAGTTCAGCTGTTTGTTGTTGAAATCGTCAAAATATAAGTAAACAATGAAAGAAAATATACGAGTATATAATTTCATTTATTAACAATTTTAGTGTTTTTTTTTATAAAGTTTGATTTATGCTAATTTCATTAGTTCACTTCAATATACTATTGTGATTTGAACTCGCCAAGAGCCGTGCGATTGCGATTTGCAGAATACCTCTCTTGCGAGTTCAAGTCACAATCGCAAATGTTATGCAATATGCAAGTGTCCGAACATGCCCGATTATTTTATGCAGAAATGCTAAAGTTGACAAACACTATGGGGACACTTCACCATCAATTGCAATGGTTTCAACTATGTCATTTGTTGAGCTTCTCCTTTGCTTAAATGAAAGTTTAAGTTTATATTAACTCTAGTTGTTCTAAGAAATTTTTGGGTAAAGGTTCCCTGATGATCTTCATTAGCAACAGTGAAATGCGCATGGAATCCAGCTAAACCCCTCAATAATCAATTTCAATGTATTTTTATTAAAAAAATATTTTACTTAATAAGTAAAATAATAATTTGAGATTACTAGTGCGTTAAAAAATTTTAAACTTAATTTGTAACAATTCCCACGAAAAACACTAATTGGTAAAAAAAAAGTAGTTTACTGAATTTCGTGGTGACCGCACAAGCACGAACAATGCAGAATGTTCTAGATGTCCAGTTGATATCTCTGCAACCGCAGCATTTGAAAAAAATGCACAATATGGTGTTTTTGTTTCTTTTCAAGAGAAATAATACTTAGACAATGAATGCCTACTGCTATTACGAGGTGTTACCTTCTTTTTAGGAAAGGCAAAGTGTTGGAGAAGACAGGTTGTGAAGGAAGGGATAGAGGAAAGTTTAATTCTTTTACAACTCTGCTTTTAGCACGTTTTTTTAATAATGCAAGTCAGCTTGTTATGGTTATGGCAGAAAATCAAAAGTCAACAAATATCTATGGCTGTATTTAGTTAGGGCAGTGGCATTGTATCATATCGCCTGTGATCATAGAAATTGTTGGTTATAAGTTTGTTTCGAATAGCTGTTTTATAGGATTGTGGTTATTGGCACGTCTAATTGAAACTTCACGTGCCGACGGCCTCTGGACTTGTTGTTGCATTTGTAATTACACGCTGAACTGATAAAAGCAAAAAAATTTGCTGCTTGAAACAATATTTAAACGAAATATTTAAGTAACTGGCAGATATTTATACCAGGGAAACCAGAAATATGCTTTAAAAAAGTGTTTCATAAGCTCTCAATATGCCCTAAAGACTTGAAAATATGAATTAAATACTCACAGCTTTATTTGTGAAAAATTATGAAGGCTTTTTAAAGACTTATTAATAAGAAAAGTTTTGCATGAAAATTTGTTTTAAAAGCCCCTTATAAAGGCTCTTGTAAAGATAACATAAATTGGTTTAGTTGTAAATGAAAATATATTTTTAGTTCAACAATTCAACAACATGTGCGTATAAAATGAGACAAAAATTAAAAAAAAAAAATGGAAATAATAAAATAATTAACAAAGAATAACTGCTTTATAAGGAAACATAATAATTTGGGTTTGAAGTGTAACGTTAAAAATACAAATGTTGACTAAAGCAAATAATACAAATAAATTTTCTAATCATACTTTAAAAGAGATCACAGCATCAGAATTAATCTTTGCAATCGTATACTCAGGGAAAAGATGCAACTTAAAAATAAGAACGCATAACATTAATGCAATAATTTTCAATATAATAGGAAATGTATATTAAAATACTAAAAAGTAAATAAAATTAATAAATAAATACTGTAAATTAATATTTTTCGATATTGAATTGAGAAACTTCAACATTACTAGACTTTCGTTATTAATATCGTTTTTATTGATTTTGGACTGTTTTTTCTCTGGCTGTATTTTGGATAAATAAGACTTTTTGTCTCCAGGATTCGAACCTGCGACTAAAAAATAGCACACTGCCTACTAGCCAGCAGCAGGAAGTTTTCCTCGTTGTAGTTACGAAAATACTTCAATAAAGTTTCAACGAAACTATAATTTCCACAACTATAGATTAATTGCAATTGTGATTTTATACTTTGATCTTCTTTTATGTCACCTAATCAATTTAAACTATTTTTTTTTGTATGAATTCTGCATAAAAACGTGTATTTAAGTTTTTCATTAGCCGAATGAAAACTACTTCGTAACATTAATGATACTACGAAATGTAAAATATTAAGCATTAGAAAGGTTTCATTCCATTAATGAAATTTTGAAATTTGCATTAATATATAATATAATGTTTCATTTTATTGATGAAATTTGTCGTTGTATTAATGAAAGGGTTTCGTTTCAACGTAATGGTTTCATTCTTTCAGTGTGTTATTGCAAAAAACAACAAAATATTGGCGTAGATTTTTAAATAAAAATCGTTGCCAGTCACATATACATAAATAAACTTTTATGCATTGACAATGTTGCTTCAATGTCTATTGATGTAATTGGGGTAGAGTGCGTCACAAATTTTTATTGAAACTAACGCCCATAATAACTAACTAATAAAGAAGAAAATTTTATACACTACTTGTATAGAACATTGTAGGCTACAGATTTGATGGCGAAAATCAAAAATAAGAATTGGTCCTAATTTTTTTTTTTCAAAATGAAATAAAAAAATATTATAAATTATTAAAATATGCCCTAAAAGTGTCAAATATGCTCTAAACATTCTAATAATATATGCCTAAGATTAAAATATGCAAAAACATGATTTCAAGAGAAAAAAAAAATTAAAAATATGCACTAGCAAATCGAAGCCAAAATTCTTAAAAAGCTTTGAAACGGATAAATATCTTATCTCTCCATTAATAAGTCACCCAAAAAAAAATAACAAGCAATTTCATATTTGCGGTTTCTCTTTTTGTCACATAAAGCTGATTATGATTGTCAGAAAATATTAAATAATTAGTTTATAGTCACTCAAGTAGTTAAAAAAAATAATATTTATTTACACAAATCCTTCAATGTGTGTGTTGGTGTTTAGGTGTTAATAAGAGAGTATGTGTATAAATAAATACATACACTTAACCATATCACATGGAGTCTATTCATAGTTAGCTAAAGAAGTTTAAGACCATTGCTTATCTATAAGATATTTGGGGTATTTACGGCGTTGTTCTTGTGCTCTTACATATTTTGCTTTATGAATTTAACGTACTATCAGAGTAATAAAATTAAACGTTTTATAATTGATATACGAGTACAAACATTAGCTGATACATACAAAAATATATAAAGTGTAGTATATGTATACATATATAAACTTCCATATATGAACCTACAGATGTTTATATTAAATTGGGCGCTGTTGAAATTAATGAAAAAAAAAAATAAATATTTATATCACTTAAAATTTAAGTCTTATATCATTCTTTTATAATTAAATGAAAGGAAATGGAATCATAAGTAATGATAATTTAGCTTATCTTAATCTATTTTTTTGAGAGATACATATATATAATTGTAAGACGTGTTTTTTACGCACCCTACATGCTTCGTTTATACTAAAAACGATGGCAGGTTCGAAGCATACAAGAGCTGAATTAATATCAGCGAAGTTGGCATAAAATTTTTAAGAAATTTTCATATAATTAGAACATAAAACGAGCCGCGGAAAAACTTGCTGTTAATTATTTTTTTTCAAACTTAATTGTTTATCTATTTATAATTCGATTAGGCTACAATTCATAGAGCTCTGTAAGCCATATTATATATAAAGGTTTGAAAGGAACTTATTGTTGAAACTCAGCTGTTATTAAATGCTGTCAAAGATGCTTTAGAAGAGAGATAAGCAAAAGCCCGCCCGTGGGCACTTCGTTATGCTCTTATTTACACGTACTCGTACACACGTACGGAAGAAAACAACTCAATCTCTCATAAGCATTCGACACAGCATACATTTTACTCTCTTTCATTTTATCACTAACCCATAAATAACATAAAGATGTATGTGTGTGCCTGACTTTACTTTAGGTCACTGGTGGGCGCTATTAATGTATTGGAAAACTGTCAATGTATTGACGTTGCTTGCTACCCACCAAACACAAAGCCGTACAGTTAATATATTAATTGAAAATAAAACATTTTCTAAGCAAACAGTCATTTGTAAAAAAGCATTTTCAAACTTTATTTTGGTATGGTTCACTGATAGCAACTATTTTTTTATTTTTCTCAAATAAATATTTGTATTTTTATTTTAAATTTTTCTTTTTGCCTACCATTAAACTTATGAAAAGCATCACAAGTCTTTAAATCAAATATTTCTTTTTCTCCTTAAATCTTTGATAACATAAAAGCATTGTATGTTACCAATTGCGTTATTTATAATAAAATATTTTTCGCATATCATAAATTTCAAAGGCAACACGTGTGTTTGCTGGATAAATATTCTTGAAAGAAATATGTAAGCATCCGCCTCATGCGCATTCGTCGCCAGTGATGCCAACTATTAATAACTCAAACGCGCTATTCCCCTTCGAAAAACGCGCTAGAACGCGCTAAGTTACAGCATTGTCAACTGCTTATAGCCAAAACGCGCTATTTTCCTACGCGCTAAATTTAATTTTAATAAAAATCGTTGTATGTACATTATTATTATTATATTATACAGGGTGTTTTTTTAGAGGTATAGAACTTCGAATTGAAATAAAACACAAGAAAATCGTTTTAATGTCCATCAATTTGGCTTTATTGGAAGGATAATTTTATGCCATTAACGTTTAAATATGATTTCGGGCATGTGGCCGCCGCGGCTGGCTCGAATAAAGCCAATTCTACAGGTCCAATTTTCAACCACTTTGTCGAGCATATGGGGCCGTATGTTGGCAATAACGCCACGAATGTTGGCTTCCAAGTCCCCTAACGTTTCTGGTTTGTTGGCGTAGACGAGCGACTTCACATATCCCCAAAGAAAATAATCCAATGGTGTCAAATCACACGATCTTGGTGGCCAATTGACAGGTTAACCGAATTAATTGCTCTGATGGACGATTATGTCGACCATAAAATGGACGGAGCTTGCGGTAAACTTCGCGAACTGAACCATTATTTTCGAAATAAATTTGCACGATTTGCAAGCGTTGTTCTTTTGTCAACCTGTTCATGATGAAATGGCAAACCAAACTAAATATTAATCACTTGACAGCTGACAAAATGGCCGCCAGTTAAAAAAGTGATGCCAACTTAAAGTTCTATACCTCAATAAAAAACACCCTTTATTAGTACATACAATTGATTTTTTTAGTAGCTCTTTTTAGATTTTATAATATTGTTTTTTCGAAATTATATCCTAAATAACTAAAATCATTTAATACAGAATCAGAATTGCCTTCCAAATAATCGAATTTCTTAGTTTTTATTTTTATTTTATTCGTCAGACTTTTTGACAACTTATGTATATAAATTGTCGAATAGTTTTGCGATTCAAATTCTTTTTGTACTTCAGCTAGAATAGATGTTTAATAAGTTATATGTATAAATTTTTTTGGTCATAAAAATGTTTGCCATTTACAGTATTGAAATGCGTTTTTAAGTCTCACCACAGTCAAGGGAATTTTATTTGCGACAGCAGAATCATTAACCAATTTAAAACATTTTATGAGTTTTGAATACTAGAAAATTGTTAAATTTATTAAAAAAAAGTTTAAAAAAATATTGAACTGAAATAATGATAACTTTATTAGAAACGCGCTAATTTAGCTCTTTTTTTACTAAACGCGCTAGATGGAAAAAAGCGCGTTTGGCATAGTTAAAACGCGCTAAATCTAGCGCGAAACGCTAATTTAATTTTTTCGGCAGTCATTTTGATTCATATATATTTTTTGTTAATTCAACATGATTCACATCAACCTTCAAAGGAAATTTTTACGATATTTATGATCAGATTAGGCTAAACTTCGAGAAGCTCTGCAAGCCAAATTACAGAACGGAACAACTAGCACTAACATATGCATAATTAATAAAGAGCAAGCGACAATGGGAATACTATCTTTAAATTTGGCATACCATAAAATCCAGTAAAAATCAATATCGAACAACGTCTATTCACTTATTTATAATTTTTGGCCCATACTAACGTAGAGGCCTATTAATCGCTTTTTTACTTCTATATTAAGATCATCGAAAGATTGGGTTTTTCAATGTATGTACTTTGGTTTTATTTTTCCAGGAAATGATAACGCATAAACTTTTTTAATAATTTGTAAATATAATCTCAGTATTTATAAAGATACACGTTAAACTTGTTTACTATATGTTTATTCAAATAACTACATACATTTATTCGAATTGATAACTCGTAAAGTTTTTGGTTTTTATTTGATAAGATTGACGCAACAGAACAACACAAAATGTATTCTGTGGCGGTAAGTGAAAAGCCTACAACATTAATGTTACTTATATACATATTTATAACTACTCGTATGAAGTACTTGTTCAAAATAATGTATGTATAAGCGTATGCGAGTTGTCGAAGGTTTTAACCATGAAAATTAATGTTAAATCCCCACATCATGTGACAGTTTTGTTATGACAACTATAAATTGATTAAGAAGATGGTGTGTGCGATTTTCTTTCACAATTTGTATACACAGAAAAAAATATTTTTTCAATGAATGAATTTTAATTGATTTTAGTGTTCCATCAAACAAGTGCTATCGAAAAACTTTAGCTCCGAATATATAAATAAATGGTAAATAATTAAATTTTTGTTTTAATGTGTGAAAATCGAGAAGTTTTTTTGATTATGCCACATTGTGTTGAAAAAATATTTTCAATACTGAATTAATGTTTTAATTAATTTTTTTTAAATCATTTTCACACACGCTGAAAAAAATAAAATATTAAAATACATAGACCAAACATGGATGGCAAAGTTAGTACAATAAGGGTATTCGGTGTTTGATGCAAATGGTCTTGCATAAGTGTAAGCACTTTTCTTTGGATTGTGTACGTATTTTGTTGTTAGATTTGAAAGAAAAACTGAGATATTTTGCACTTGCACTATGCAAGACCATTTGCATCAAACGCCGCATACCGCCATTTTACTTTCCTGTACCATTTCCACTTCAAAAGGTTTTTGGTAAAATAGAAAATGTTACAATTTTTGAATATTTTAATTAGAAATAATTTCTTAGTCAGGCTTAGTTAAAATTTTTGGACATTTTATATGATATCTCCATTTTTATATATTTTTTAAACTCATTTAAATTTGGATTTTTTTAAATATTCCTATTAATAGCTTAATCCAATCTTTTATAAATCTTAATTAGTTATTAAATTGAATTTATAAAAATATTTCAATTAATTTTTTAATTGAATATATATAAAAAAACATTTCGATTAAATTTATTTGAATCTTTAAAGAACTCCAATAAAATTTTTATTTAATGTAAATTTTTTCAATAAAAAAAATAAAATAAAAACTAAAATTGTAGTAATACAACTTTCGTGATTGGCTTAAAACTAACTGATTTTATAATCGAATCTTCGTTTTTTTTATTAAGTTATTAAATTTATTTAATGTAATATTTTTTTAATTGAAAAAAAAAAATAAAAAAAAATTAAATCAAATTGATTGTTTGAAAATTAAATAATTTTTTAATTAAATCTACATTTTTTTTAAATAAATCTTGTTTTTACTGTTTTCGGCGTACTACAGCGCAAGTATAAACAATAACGCAACTAACGTAGTTTAGCACAAAAAAATAAAGTGAAAATTTTCGTAATATCCATTAAAAACTTACCAAATTTTCAACAGTACTCAAATTTATATTATTGATATTTAATTGGTGGAAGCAATCAATATTAGTGAAAATATATAAAAATATATATTTTTTCAGTTTCTTCATACTTTGTTCCATATCGTGGTGAGTGATGAAAATTTTTCTCAAGTGACACAGACGTGAATAATATTGACGATCTCTTCTTGACCTTGTGCAACGTACAGAGCACACTTATCAGAAGAAGAATATGCTTCTTACTTATTTTTAATCGGTAGCACTTATGATAGTAGCGCTTGAGATACACATACATGTCGTAGTTCAATTTTCTTTATCGGGCGAAGTTAATTCGGTATTGGTTACCAGTTTTGTTTGGAGTTCCTAAAATCAACTTTAGTTATGGCCTTCTGATTGATATTTTCAGCCATCATGCAATTCAGTTTCTAATCTTTGACTCTGGCGCTGTCCAAGGTGGTGGGCCATCTCTAGTGCTAACCACCACTTGTTGCCTCTAATTGCAATCGAATTATTACTGACAGCATTTCCATGCAAGTTAAATATTTCAATATAGATATTTATTGTAATTAGCTTAAGGCAGGCCAAAGCTTTGATGCAGCCATTTACATATAATGGCATCCTGAACTTCAACAGGAATAATTTACGGCTTGTTACTGGTTTTCTGTCTGGTCACTTTGGACTGAACTATCCTCTGTGGAAAAATAACCAAGTTCGTTCACCTTTGTGTCGCTTGTGCTTGGAAGATGACGAGACGACGACACACATTCTCTGTGATTGTATCGTATTATGTCACAGTAGAAGGCGTGTTTTTCATTCTGAGTTTCTGTGTTCAGATGATATAAGGCCGGCTTCTCCAATATCTGTACTGACCTTCATAAGGAAAGTCATACAGAGATTGAATTAATTAAACTCATAGATCTATGGTACAAATGATTCATCAGGTGTCGCAGTGCCGGTCTTTGGACCAGATCTTTCCCCCTATTCTATCTATCTATTGTAATTAGCAATAAGGTTGGTTATATCGTATTGCATATCTCATCGAATCCATCTGACCATTGTTCTTGGCCAAGGCAATCTTATGTTCTCGGTCGAATTCCTTATCTATATAATAATAACATCACTCTGTTCTAAGACCTGAGCCTACCAGTATGCTTGCTAGTATTATAACAGTTGCCAGGGTTTTAGAAGATAAAACGAGATACCAAGGTGAAAATATTATCGGCATGAACAGTATGCTGTCCAGAATACTCATTAACTCATAAACATTAGCTTATAGGCTCACTTGTTTATCATATCGCTCCCTTATTGTAACAGAACCATAGCTTAAAAAAGCTAGTTTTGCAAAACATACGTTTTAAGTATTTTTTTTTTTTTTACACCAGTTGAAATTTAATATAACAATATTTTTTTTTATATTACTCGTATATTCGCAATACAAAAATTTTTTCATCGATTAAGTAAATTGATTATTCTGGGAAAACAGTATGTATCACAAAAAATCTTTAACTTTGTTTAATTGTGGGTAATTTTATAAATTATTACTTCTAGCTAAAAAAAATTATGAAACGAATTAATTAATTTTTTCATTTGTTCCCTTATGAAATGTTAAAAATAGCATCCTAATCTCTTGAAAAAAAAATAATTTCATGCCTAAGAATCCCCTTTAGCAGTGCGCTGCTATTTTTAAGCTATTCTAACGAAATTTCTATAAATATTTCTATAAATTGTAGATCTTTATCCACTTGTTATAAGCAGTATATGTATTTCATTAATATACACATAAATTATAATCATATTTCTCTTTTACAACCATTTTATAAATCATTTGGTAAAAATCGAGAACATGCACACAATAAACAAATAATTTTCCTAAAATCATTTGGGAGTCTAGTTCTCTTAACAAAAGTGTTGAAAATATAAATTAACACGCCTAATCATTTCATAATCACCTACGGGACGGCAAACAGAACAGAATAGAATTGACAGAGCAACAATATCAACCGCAAACACACACACACACAAGCAACTACAAATTATAGTATGAAAGTCCCCAAAAACTAAAATAACAACAAAAACAGGCTAAATCGAAGAAGACAAAAATTGTTTCACAGACAAGTCAGTCAAAGCAAAGACTGACTACACGCCAACATCATAAACAAAAAAAAAAAAACAAAAACAAAAACAAAAAAAATACAGAAAAATAAAATCACACACATAGTTACACTCATACACGCAAACTTATGCTTAATGAAAGCACTCATATGTGTAGCTGTGTGTACGAAGCTTATACAGAATGTTCAATAGTAATTCTTACAAACAGAGGAAAAATCACAATTAATTGTTGTAAACAATCTCAGTGCAAGAAATTTGTTTGTAAAAATACTAAGAATTAGTCTCATATCCTTAACATAAAGTTAAAATTTATCCATCCAAAGCAAGCGGAAATCATTCATAGTCCCAGTTCACACTACTCGAGTCTTATTGCTAGTCTTATATTGGAGCGTATATTGTTTATGCATAGTTTTGTGTATGCATGTGTGCTTTTTTAACATTATGAATGAAAGAGCAAAATGTATTGACAGTACTTGAGGCTTTTCCCCTTGTCTCTCTCACCCCTAAAAACTAATCACCTTAGCAATAAGACTTGCATAGTGTGAACTAGGACTTAGGGAATGACATTTTCATGATCTCCAAAGTGCACATTAAAACTATTTCTTAGTCTTTTTTTTTTTGAATTGATAAAATTTAAGCTAAACATTTGTTAACAAATTAATATTTTACTGAATAATGTTAAAATATTTCTTATTTTGGTTTTCCCGTTCAGTATTTTCTCTGATTTTCGAAAATCGAGTTTTCATCAGATCTCCACATTTTGAGGTCATGGGAACGCATCCTATTTTTACAATGATGTTCGTGTGGAGATATGTGTATGTGTTTGTTTGTGTGAGTGAGTGCGTGTGTATGTATGCAAATCTTTAATATCCTAAGAAATCTGTATAAAATTCAGGGCATTTTAATGACATCGACCTCACTTAAGCTTCAGGATATAAATGGTGTTTTTTTTGGAGTGACACAAGTTTAAATAATAATAAAACAAGGAAATATATTTTTAATATCAATGAAACGGACTTTATTGGCCGCCACGGCTGGCGCGTAGAAGGTGCAACATTTGCGGTCGTATTTCGCCGATAACTCTTCGAATGTTGATTTCCAGGTAATGAATTGTTTGCGTTTTATTGAGGAAGACAAGTGACCTCAAAGAAAATAATTCAATGGGGTTAAATCACACGATCTTGGTGGCCAATTAAGTGGGCCATTACGTGAAATTATTTTGATTATTTTCATCAAAAGCTTCTTTGAGTAAATCAATTGTAGTGCCCACTGTATGGCAAATGGCTCCATCCTGTTGGAACCACATATCAGCAAGATTAATGCCACGTAATTGAGGTATGAAAAAATTTCAAATCATATTCCTATACCGTTCACCATTGACAGTAACATTCTGACAAACATCGTTTTTGAAGACATATGGGCTAATGACTCCGCCAGCCCATAAAGCGGCCCAAAAAGTAATTTTCTGTGGACAAAAGCTTGTGGATTCTCCTCACTTGATTCTGCTTATTTACGTACCCATTCAACCAGAAATGGGCTTCATCAGAATTGCACAATAGTTTGACGAACACAACAATTATTTTGATTAAAAATTTCAACAATTTGCACGCGTTGCTCTGGTCTAAATCGATTTATAATCAAATTTCAAAACAAACTAAACAAAAAGCAACTATCAGCTGTTAAATGGATGCTAAAATGAAGCAGTGATGCCAACTCAAAGTTGTGACACTCTAAAAAACACGCTTTAATTCGAAAATCACATGTTTAATTGACGAAAAAAAATTTCAAATTAATTTGAAGCTACTAAGCCGATCGAATGCAAAATGTGCTCTTTAGCTCAAAACAATGCTGCAAATTTAATTAAAATCTATTAATTTCTTCGATAGTTATCGTTGAGGAAAAGTTTCTAAAAAACGCTTTATTGTAAACATTCAAAAATGTCTTGTCGAATCAATTTTCGGAATCCATTTATTTGTTTTTTTATTAATAATTTTTTGTTTGTTTTTGACTTGAGAAAGTACTTGGAATATCGCCAATTGGATCTAAATCCCCGGTCCCGTGAACCGGACGCCATACCACAATTGTGAACCAGAAACTCACACACATGCTTATACTCTTTTAATTAGTCGTTTCACTAAGAAATCGACGAATGAAGTTCTGCACGCACATGTAAAAATTTTTTCCTGGTTTTTGGCTTAATTTATTGAGCACAAGGAACGAAACTAAAGTTCAAGTCGACAACGTTCGACTTGACCGCGCACTTACCTTTGAAACAACAACAAAATCCTAAAATTTTTGTTTGTTTTGAATGTAAGTGTACGAAAAGGCGAAAGTTGTCGACATCGTGGGACAAGCCCAAAAAGTATATAGATTTTTCAGCGCCTTGAGCTTTAAATGAGCGGGAAGTTTCAGGGATGGCCGGCAAGATCAACCGCATGTGTCATATATTTTTTTTATTGGAAATGAAAATGTTTTTATTAGTGAATGTGACTTTCGCTAAGAATATAAGGAAAGTTTATTAACACTTTTTGATTTTCTGGGCCACCAGCGCTCTTCTTCAGCACCCTTGTTGATCTAATTAAGCGGAGCACAGTTATCAGCATAAGCTATTTAAAATGTACTTTTCCAAGAAATAGAATTTAGTTCTTGAATTGCCTAAGTAAGTAATAATTTACCGTCAGTAAGAGTATTTTTAAGTATAATAACTAATTTTTGCCCTGCAGTTTCATCTTATGCTTCTAGTTAGTGCGAGTCGTATAACGACTCTACGTTTTTGACTCTAACCTCTTTAAGCAAAATTTATTAATTTTTAATCCATTCACTAAATATAAACATTTTTTTCAGACACGCTGCATACTCGTATACCTTTCACTAGACTTTATATTGTATCAAGTATTTTGTGTCCGCCTGTGTAAAGGCATAAAAATATGAAATCCAGCCAAAGAATTCATTGAGCTTATTAACTGTGTGAAAGATTAAGAATGAGATGAAACATTAATAAAAAAAAAACACATGAAAATTTCATATTGATGCAGTCATACACAAACATTCATACAGTTGTGTGTTTTATCCGATAAAGAAAAGAATATGATTTAATGATTCCAAATATTTCTTTAATGATATAGTTCTTTTCTTTTTTTTTAACATATTTGTGTTTATATGGCTATTGAAGAATCGAATCAAAGAAATACCAAATACCATACAGTAGCCAGAAAAGTATTTATTTAATACATTTTTTATTTCCAATTTATCAAAAGAAACAACAACTCACCGAAAATGGCTTTAAACAAAATATTCGAAATTATTGAAGGGGGAAAAAATTAACGGATTTACTTTGGAATTTAATGTCTAGCGTTAAATTAAGTTTGTGTGTGCGTGGATGTGTCTGTGTCTGTGAGCAGGAAAGCTCTCTTTGATACTCTTTTTCTTGTCATGTCTGTAAATTATTTAAGCTTTTTACACTTGTCATGTTGAATAAAAACTTCAAAAAACATTTTTTCTTTTGTATTTAAAACCTCATAAAGTTTTAATTGTATTGCACAAAGCTGTAGAATTTTTATGTATAATTTTTTTGTAGTTTAAACAAAATTTATGAAATACACTCATATTTATCATTAACTTTTTTTATGATGATTAAGGTTACTGGAGTTATTATTCTTTTAATCTATTAATTTTGTTCTAAAAGACAAAGTAAGTAAATACTCAATGATATATAAACATATAAAATAATTATTCCACATAATCAATTATAATTTTTAATACATTTGCCAAGACATGTGCGAGTACACATATTTTTTTTTTTTTAGAGATAAACACTTCATTGACACTAAACAACAGCCCCAGATAAATTTATATACATACACCGAGAGAGCTATACGAGTACAGACAATTAAAGTTGTTTGTGTATGGGTGACATAATGTTATTTGCTTATAATTTAAGCTTTACTAAATGAAATCAATTTTTATCGCACCTTTTACGGATTAATTGTGATATCAGCTCTGGTGCTGTGTGTAGTTAAAAGACTAATATTTGCGCCCATATGTCTACATACATATATGCACGCATATTTAATCATGTCTGGAGTGTAATACCTTTGCGAATTATAAGTTCTTTACTTAGCAGCCGCAGTTAAGCTTTAGATAAAAATTAACATTCCATTGGCAGTGATAAACAAACTTTTAATGAAAGTTTTCTGTGCAGATATATTTTTTTTGTTATTGTGAAATAAATATTATATCAATATAATTGATTTCCAAAGTTTTATCGTAAGTTTCATGTTATTGTTGGGCTGGCTTAAGAGATAAGTAAAACGTATAATCTTTATGATATTGTTAAAAAGTTCATACATACATATTTTTGAATTCCCAAGAGACAAGTTATCTATTTGACATGACATATGCGTCCTCCGGAATCCCATGCATTCACACAGTAAGAGAGCTACTTTGTATTTTTGAACTAGGAATAGGAATAATGTCCTAAATGTAACTTGAGCTAAAGATAAAAAACTTCTCTTTTATACTTTGTATTTTTGAACTAGGAATAGGAATAATGTCCTAAATGTAACTTGAGCTAAAGATAAAAAACTTCTCTTTTATATTTGACAGCTTAGAAATATGTTACATTTACGATATAGGTATTTGAAAAGTGATTTGATACATTGAGTTATAATAATTTTTTTTTAAAAGCAACATGATTCCAAGGATCTTATTTGTAGCCTAAATTTTTACTGAAACTACGAACACAGCCAATAATACTAAATGATGATACGAGGGTGAATTTTTTTTGAGCAAGTTTCGTTATTTACCTGGTGTATTTATCTAAAAATGGAAAACAGTGAATTTCGAGTGCTCATTAAACATATTTTTTTTCGAAAAAAAAAACCGCCGTCAATCAAACCAAGGAAAAGCTCAATAAATACTATGGGGACTCTGCACCATCGATTTTAATGTTAAAAAAGTGGTTTACTGAATTTGGTTGTAATCGCCCAAGTACAAACGACGCTGAACCTTATGGACGGCCAATTGAGGTCAGTACACCCGAAAATGTCGAAAAAATCCACGATACAACACCATGGCCGATGAAAGAGTATAAGTGCGTGAGATTATTGATTTCATACGAATTTCATATGGCAGTGTGGTTTCGATTTTAAGTGATTTTAAGCTGGGTTTAAGAAAGTTGTCTGAAAGATGGGTGCCGCGTTTGCTCTCAATTAACCATAAGCGTAAACGTGTGACAACTTCAAAGGATTGTTTGGAGTTGTTTAAACGCAATCCGAATGAGTTTTTGTGGCGTTTTCTAACTGTGGATGAAACACTGATCCATTACTGTACTCCGCAGACCAAGCAGCAGTCTAAATAAAGGGTTTCCCCAGGTGAACCTGCTCTGAAGAAGGCCAAGATAAGTTTGTCGGCCAATTAGGTGATGGAAACAGTTTTTTTTGGATAATAGCGGGATAATCCACATCGACTACTTTCAAAAGGAGGTGAGGAAAGACTATTGCCAACTTATTAGACTGATTTAAAAAGAAAACGACCCAATATGGCCAAGAAAAAAGTTCTTTTTCATCAAGATAATGCACGGCTGCACAAGTCAATGGCAGTCTCAATGGCAAAACTCTATGAATTGGGCTACGAAGTGGTACCTCATCTGTCATATTCTCCGGACTTAGCCCCTAGTGACTACTTGCTATTTCCAAACCTAAAGACTTGGCTCGGTGGAAAGAGATTTAGCTCCAACGATGAAATTATTGACCAAACAAATGCCTATTTTAAGTATCTCGAAAAATCTTATTTTTTGGAAGGGAAACAAAAACTAGAAAGACGTTGGACTAAATGTATTGAGTTAAAAGGAGATGATGTTGAAAAATAAATTTTCGTTTTGCAAAAAAACTGTTTTTCATTAAAAAAACTCGCGAACTTATTGATCCGCCCTTTCAAAAATTATTTTGCTCCATTCATTTAAGGCAGAAGATTAAAGTGAAAGATGTCATCATATTTTTATTTTATTTTGCGCATCGTCATTTGAAGTGTGAGTGCAACAAATTATTTTTATTTGCTTATAATAATTTCTTATTTATATTAAACGCGTGTCAAAGTAAATTTAAGAATTAAAAAAAAATTTGGTTGTTGTTAGTTAAGCACGTCTAGATGCATTTAATGGCAGCAATTTTTTTTTAAATATAAGTTAAGTCTTATGTACCGTTTATTCCATCTTGGATCCTTCCTTGAGGCGTTGGGGGAGGGTATTTATAACTTCAAAATTATCATCCTTACATACTCGTATGGCCATTATGGAGAGGACTTGCAAAGCAATCTGCTATATTTCTCAATGATCCTTTTAAGAAATATCTCTAAGAAACATTAATCTGATCTTTCTCTCCTAATTAAAAAAAAAAAATAATTTAGAAGAAAAATATCACCACTGACTCTGTCTACTATAAATACACTCTGAGCCCATAATGGTGCAAAAAAAAAAAAAAAATACTGTTGCGCTTTTCTTTTCGGTCTTCCATCCAACAAAGAAATGCAAATGTATTTTTTAGTAAGAAAAATATCGCTCAACTTAAGCGTCTGTGTGAATGAATGAATTTATGAATTTACATGGAATGGCATACCTTAAAGCATTTAGTAGGTCTCTGGGATTATCTTATCTGTGTGTATACGAATGGTTATTTTCAATTTTCATAAATATGTACACACTTGCACACATGCGGCATAAAGGGGGAACAAACAGTTAAGCCAAAAACAAATGTAGTAGATAAACAGACAGTAGGGACAGACACCCATGCGCTGGCAAATACAAATTTACACACTTAAAAATGGGAGACAGCAACACAAAAAGCATTAAGTTATTTAAAATTTAACTTTAAGAAATGGAAAATACAATTTTACTGCTTTTTTTAATATTTCGCTTTTAAAATGCGTTTAAGGCATGTGTTTGTGTGCAAACTATACTGACGCATGAAACAAATAAATGAATAAATAAATAAATATTGTGTGACATTATTTTCGTTCGTTCTGCTAAAAAAAAACAAATTTATGAGTCAAGGCACTATTTTTACCTCGATTTTTATTTTAACATTTTATATTTTTAAATACAATATTTTATTTACTTTAGAAAAGCTTAAAGGGTTCATAAAATAAGCAACAATAATTAAGTCACATACAGGGTGTACTTATAAAGTGTGTTAAAGTTAACAAGCGTAAATAAAACCAAAATTTACTGTCAATTTATTGCAATCCAGAAGTGTTAATTAAATTCACTAATTCTTTGTAGTTTGCCATTTAGCAATGTACTTTGTGTTTATTTATTTACACCCCTTTTCCACACGCAAATTTTAATTGGTCCCGGTTCACACAGTTCAACTTTTGTAGATCAGCTCGTAATTCAGCTGTAAGAAAGAGGGAGAAAGAAATAGAATCATCTCTTTTTTTTCTACAAGCTGAATTACGAGTTGATCAACAAAAGTTGAAGTGTGTGAACCGGGACCTTGCAGTCTTAATTCAGCTGGAAGATAGAAAGAGACTGCACTACTACCTCTGTCTTTCACACAACTGAATTAAGACTTTGCAAAGTAAACTTTGCGAGCGGAAAGGGGATATTACTTACACGAGTACTTTTGGAGCTTAAAAGCTTAACAAGCGTATACTAAAAAAAAACATCTCAGTTTCAAGTGTATGTTAGAACAAAATTTTCATAAAAATATTGACTAGAAATACGAATTATTTTTTTTTTACCATGCGACCGAAAATATTTAATACACTTTCACGTTGAGCAGTTTGTACCAGCTGATATTAAGTTTGCAACATTTTGTGTAGTACTACAACTTTTCGAAACACCCTTTTTTATTTGTATGGCCTTTGTAAAAAGTAACATTCACGTACTAATGTGTGCGATTATCGGTATCTTTTTATGTTGTGCCGCATTTCTTAATTTTTTTGTTTCTTCGCTCTAGTTTTATTTAATTTTATCGTTCTTATCTACTGATAAAGATTACACGCACGTATGTATGCATATCTAGAGCTAAACTAAAAACAATCATCGCCAAGATTAAGTTGTTAGCAAGGCTGAAGACACAGCAGATAATTTTATTACCGCAGTATTATCTTATTTTTATTTGCTGATAGTGCTCAAAATAATGTTACAGACTTGGAGTTAAATATTGGGTAATAATGAATAAAATAATTGTATTATTTTCACTTAAACCCAGTGTAGATAGATAACAGGCTTTTAAGGTACACATACACTTTAAAGAATGATATATAGTTAAAGAAAATACGCAGTCCAAACATTTTTATAGAGAACATGATTTCTTATACCTCAGAAAGTAGTCAAGGTCATCGACCTAACTAATATTTTGGGAGTTAAAGTTCTATTTAAAAATCCTCTTGATACGTGGTGATGATTAATTTTTAAATCACACTTACGGCCACGATGTCGACAAAAAACTTTTTATCGCTTACTTTTATTGACAACAAAAACAAAACAAGCAAGCAATAAAAACTTTCTTGTTTTGTTTTTTTTTGTCTAGTCTAGTCTGGTCTACTCCCGCCTAGAGTAGCCTTGTGTAATGAAGCCTAGCCTACTCCAGGCTCGACTAGCCTACTCCAGGCTAGTCTAGCCTACTCCAGGCTAGTCTAGATAGACTATACTCCAGGCTAGTCTAGCCTAGACTAGATAGACTACACTAGACTAGACTAGACTAGACTAGACTAGACTAGACTAGACTAGACTAGACTAGACTAGACTAGACTAGACTAGACTAGACTAGACTAGACTAGACTAGACTAGACTAGACTAGACTAGACTAGACTAGACTAGACTAGACTAGACTAGACTAGACTAGACTAGACTAGACTAGACTAGACTAGACTAGACTAGACTAGACTAGACTAGACTAGACTAGACTAGACTAGACTAGACTAGACTAGACTAGACTAGACTAGACTAGACTAGACTTAGACTAGACTAGACTAGACTAGACTAGACTAGACTAGACTAGACTAGACTAGACTAGACTAGACTAGACTAGGCTAGACTAGACTAGACTAGACTAGACGAGTCTAGTCTTGAGAATTGATAACTAATTTCAATAAAAATTTCCCTATGAAAATTTAAAAAAAATTTATCTTTTCTCGATTTTTTTGCATGTATATTTTTGGGACAAGCTTCTCCAGTTGTGTATTTTTTACTGTTCAATGTATTCAGTATTAAAATTTTTAGGCCTGATTGGTAAATTTCTTACAAAGAAAGTTTTTTAGAAACGGTTACTTCTTACAGGATATCGATTAAATTTAGAAAGAAGATAAAAAAATCTTGTATAGATTATTACGCAAGATTTATTTATATATTATAAATTATTCAAATTCATTAAAAAAAAAATACATTTAATGCTTGTAAAAATAAAGACACGAGAGTACAAGCGCGATTGTCTCAGATTTTTTTTTTATTTATATAATTCATCGTCATCTCACCGTATCTTAAAAGTTAGAAATTAACTATTTATTGTCATAGCGAATTACTTAAAAAAAAAAGAAATGAGAAGAAAATATAAGACAGCAAATATTTTTTACATATTTTCTTTTACTTGCTATGAGGCAAATAGATTTAACATAATATAACATTCATATTTGTTTGATTTAAATCAATATTTCAGACTAAATACAAAATGACATTAGAATCGAACAAGAGCAACAACACATAATGCCACACAAATGCGACAAGTATTTGTACCAGCAGAATTATTAATTAACTTAAAACGTTTTTGTGGTAAGAGAATCTAAAAGACAAGACACAGTTTTGCTTTATCAGTAAAGCGGCAAATAGAAAAAGAAAAACCAGAGTGTTAGAAACAGCAACAGGAACAACAACAATAACAACAATAGTAACAGCAGCGCGACAAATAATGAGGCAAGAAAAAAAGAGTAACATAAAAATTCATCAACAATTGTTGTTTGTCAAATGAAAAATAAAGGAAAGGTTGGTTTGGTGAGATACCTGCACACAAACAATTAGTGACACAGTGACAACAGTTAATTGCACGCGTGACACATCAAATGTTTAAATTTAAACACACACATGCACCACGCACCTTCAGTGATCTGGCAAAATACAGCAGACAAAAAAGAAATATTTACAGAAAAGAACATCATTGTTAAAGAATAATAGTAGAAGCGGTATGTTTTGAAATAAAATTATTGATGACATAAATTCATAAATAATAATATAAAGAAATACATACGCACGTATGTATGTATGTACATTAACACAAGCAAATATTTCAACAAATACAGGTGTAGTGGTACCTACTCATTAAGAAGTATTGACTGGTAACACACAATCTCACGAATTTGCATGTGGTAAAAATTATTGTTAAGATTAACACATTTTTTTTTCGTTTATTATAAACTTCAAGGTTTATCTTTCATTCACTGACTCGGCTGTTAAAACGCTTAAGAATAAGAGAAACAAACTTTAAGTACAACAACTCAACTTAAAATGTCAATGAACGATTTCTGTTTATGTTGTTAATATTATATTTAATGTTATTGTTGCCTTATTCTCAAAAAGCTCACTACATATACAACTTAAGTACTTAATGCCCTACAGTCGGTGATTTTTTTTTTTTTTTTTGCTTTCGTGTATTTGAAAGAAAAGTTTATGGCACATTATGTTCTTAACATTTTCTTGATTTCATTTGAAATTTTGAGTTGTTAAGTTAAATAAATCATTAAAAACTAAATTCTTTTATAAGAAGAACAACGAGTAAAATGTCTTTACATAGAGATCGCATAGGGCATTTTTGAAACTTATCAACAAATTAATACATCTTGGACTCAAACTTAAATCCATGCATTCAAGACTTTCTTGTATGAATGTGTGTTTAAATACATGAAATAAATATTAAATATTGAAATACAATAGCAGAAAAAACAAAAATCATGTTTAAATACGTCAACTAAACATTATAAATTATTATAATCCAATCGGATTTGAATAATTAATAAATTTTTATAATGATTGTTAAGACTTTTTTGTGAATACAGCCAGCGAACTGCTGCGGCACAAAACGTAACAACAACAATAAGATTAAAAACGAACTCAAAATCATAAAGACCAGCGAAAAAAGGAAATACTTAATAATCTTTAGTAAATTGAAAGCAAAAGAAGAAGAACAAGAAGAAGAGGTAAGAGTAAAAGGTGTATGCATGTGGCAATAATCCCAAATAAATGTGACGCTTCAAGCAGCAGAAATGTTTAGGGAAAAATAAAGTGACCAAATGCAGCATTTGTTTACACATTATTTTACAATAGTTAAAAAAATTATATAGGAGAGTATAAATACGGTGAATGTCTAAGAGGGCAGCATGAAAATGTCTTTGTTTTATTTAATTCTCCACAAAATTCCCCCTCACTCATAAGATTTATAAGACTGTTTTAGTTAATGTTGGCTTTGATGTAAATTTTTTTTAAATAAATTAAAAAATAAAAAATAAAAAATACATTTTTTTTCTTTAACTTCACTTGCAAAAATGTATAATTGTTTTATCAGATCTTTCTTTTTGCTCAAGGATCATTGCTAGTTATGCAACTCTAGTCCGAAAATCATGGCTTGAATCGAATTTGAATGAAACTTTTGATAGTATTTGACAGCAAGAGAGTATTTTTCCAATTTAATGAATATCGTTACCTTAATATAGAAAGGCCCTAACTCATTTTTTTTAAACGAGATTTTTGCAATTTTCGATACATTTGATGTTTTTATATCGAAATATACAAAAAACCCGAATTCAAAAAAAATACGCTTTAGGGCCTTTCTATATTAATATAAGGATATTCAGTTTTGGGAACTTGCTATTTAATCTTTTCAATTGACATTCGTACATAAAAAAGAAACAAATACAAGGAATAGGAAAAACAGATTATGAATAAAGCTGAAAGTCTATATCATGCATCCTACGCTTCATAGTATTTTATGCCTCCATCTAGAAAGTAGTTCATTGTAAATTATATATCAAAAGGATTAGGGCAATTTAATGCTCAGAACGCGAAGCAGTTGGCTTACTTTCTACTTTTGCGAAAGTCATAATAGGCTTGATATGCTTAAAAATTTCTTATTAGTTTAATTTATATGTAAATCTTTGTATGAATTTTTATTTATTTTAAAACTAAATAATATAGTTTTGTTCGCAATAGTTGATAATATTAATTAAAGAAATATATAAATAGTAATATTAATAAAGTATTGGCTAAATTTGTGCCAGCATCATTCGTATAACCGCGGCTGCTGGCACAAATTTAGCCAACACTTTATTAATATTACTATTTCTAAATTTCTTACACTATTTTCGATACGCAAGAGGCATGTCATTTAATTTGAAAGAAAGAATACCTAGAATGTACGAAATGTGTAAATTGCTTCGACATGAAAATGTCATGTAGTGGAATTTTAAAAAAAAATATATTTATGAATATGTCATCATCTCACGTCACGTCGTCCACGTTGACGAATTCGTCGTTGTTGTGCTTCTAGAATTTAATCAGCGAGTTCCTCTCTTATAACTGCTAAAGTTGGTTATTGTGTGTGCAAAGAGAGAGAGAGAGAGAGAGAGAGAAAATTATTTTTCGGCTTTCGTCGGCATACAAAATATAAATAAGTCTATCTCAGAGTTCGTCACGCACGACGAATTTTGTTCTACGGCGGTGTTGTGTTCATTTTCATATGCACAAATATATTTTATTTTTTATGACGAAAGTTCGCACCGAAAAATTTCGTCGTTCGTCCCAGTTGTGTTCCCACCATAAGTGTTCGAAAAGTTGAACGTTGTCGACATCGTGGGACAGGCCCTAAAATTTATTGTTGCTTCAAATATAAGGGACAGGCCCTTAAACTCGTTTTCTCGCAAACTTGTTTATTTTTTAGTAATCACGTTGTTGAGTAAATGAGCGACATGTCAAACGTTATAATATTGTAGCATATTTATGTGCGCACTAGAACGAATACATCATTATTTATTAAGTATACGCACCAGTGGGCATCATTTATATTTTGTACATATGGCTGCTGCCCACCGAGAAAATTAGTCTTGTATCGAAGTCTTTCAGTAGCTCGTTTTTGACACAAAACTATGATCAAACCTATTTAAATTACATGAGCGACATGCGATGTTTCACTTTCTTATGATGAAAAATAATGTACTTTTACTCACGTATCATGGTTTACTTTCTTTTAAAATAAATGCTACAATCATGCAGTTTGATATTGTTTGAGTTATTTTTTTTATATTGTATATCATTAAAAAAACTAGCTAAAAATTTAAATTTTAAATTTTAAGTTCGTTTTCGTTGTCAGCCAAAAAAATTCTTTGGTCGAAGTTAAATTTTAGAGAATTACGTAGACACGTAATAATATTGATTGTTATATTTGAATTAAAAGTTTAAGAAAACTGGTCTACTGAATATTACATTCATTATTCGTTATCTGGAAAAATTGTTTTCTTTTTCTTTTCTTTTGATTTTGTAAATACTTTTCATACTGCCCGCATATGATTTACATCTAAAGCAACAATAAAAAAATGCTGAGACGGAAGGCAATGATTTAGTTTAAAAAAAATATAAGAAAACAAAAATCGCCATAAGAAGACACTACAGAAATAACATACATTCATACATACAAATCAACTAGAAAGGTTTAACTAAAACTGATAAAAAAAAGAGAAGAAAAAAAAATAACTACGAAAATGGTGTGAATGGTAACTATCATTTGTTTGTTAACAATATATTGTTTTTTTTTTTTTGTTTTTTGCTTCGTAGAAGAAAAAAAGACAATCGTATTAAACACGCATTATGAAAACCATTAAAGGCACATTTGACTACTGGTCTTAAGATAAAAAAAAAGAGTCAGTGAGGACTGCATACTGGGCATTTGATTAAATGTGGCAGAAATTTATATGCTTTGTACGCATATTCAAGTTACACGTTTTATATATTTTTGTTATTAATAAAACACATTAGTGCATTCATTATTCAATGAAGGAATCTTTAATTTAGTTTATAAAAAGAGTAAAACTGATAATTATTCATTGTAGAAAAAAAAAAAAAATTCGAATAGATTGGTTGCAGGTCTCGAAATGGTGGGATAACTAACTCGTTTAACTCTATTGTTTTTTAAATTGAAATTAATTAAGACTTCTTTTGTAACTTTTGTATAAAAAGGCTCTGCTTAAAACTTGTCAATCAAATGAAATGAAATAAATTAAGTTAAAAATTTAAGAGGTAGTGGGCTATCCACCTTAAAGCTCCAGTGTTATATTCAGCTAATATAAATAAATTGAAATATTCTAAAAAAAAGTAAGATACCAGCTAAAAAATATAAAAACAGTTTTGAATACAAACTGTAAATTCTGTAATAATATTAATCTAATGTCTGGGTCTGACAATGAATAAGAATTAGCATCATGTATACATATGTACACACAAATATTATTTCGTTACCAAAATAAAGATAAAACGAATTAGTTAAACCTTGTGACCGCATTTGGTTGTCAATTTACATTTTATCATGACTATATCTATAATAATAACAAGTATTTTTTTTCTCTATATACGACTTTATATGTATATTTGGTCAATGTTATGTTTTAAAAGTCTTAAACTACTCGTTTTCATTTATATTACAATAATTCTTGTAACAACAACAATTTCATAAATATAAACAAAAATGTTATTTGTCATTTTAAACAAACAGAGATTAGATTAAAATATAATTTCAGAATTTTGCAATTTTTTTTTTATCATTTTAGGGACACGTATTGTAAGTAAGAGAATAAGCAAGTACATGGTACACAAATATATTTTAAGTACCTAAAAAAGCAAATAAAAGGCAAAAAAATATGAGTATTAGATATAATCTTGTTTTTGTTTAGCCATACATTGAAAAATTAGGGTTTTTAATGAGTGCAAAGGAATTAATTATTCATTGCTTTCATAGAGTTGCGAAATACTTGCCACTAACCATGGAAAGACCAAACATTAAAAATTTCGATTAAATGAATATATTTTGCCATATAAAGAGTGTCGTATTTCGACTTTGACTGCGGCTATTTTATGCTCGATTAAAGAAAAAAATACAGCAATGTTCTTTAGTCCAGTAAAACATTGTCGCATTCGAAGTCAAAGTACCACACTGGTAATATAGGCCCAGTTTGTATTAATAAAAATTTTATATTTCATGACATCGAATTCGTTTGCTTAAAAAATCTAGAAATAACTTTTAAATAAATTATCTGGGTACTGTAATAATCAGTGTTTAAAAAACTGTAATGATTCTCATTTCATTGGATTTTGCTTCTGCTTTTGCTTTTAAGAAATACAACATTTTCAGTCAAAGCAAAATCACAAAACTTTTTATAACCAATTGCGCTGTACTTTCTGCAGTCAACGATTTGAAAAGTTTGAGTTTGATTTGCTTTTGCTTTTAGTTATTATCGCAAGTTAAAGCAGAAGCAGTCTATATGCTTTTGAAAGTCGCAAACAGTCACAGTCGAAGAAACAAAAACTCTTGCTTTTAGAAGTTTTAAGCAATCGCAGTAAAGTGGTTTTTGTTTTTGGCTCTTGTCTGATGTGCAAAAACAACAACAACAAAAGCAGAGAGCTTCTAAAAGCAAGAGGTTTTGCTTCTTCAAGTGTGACTGTTTGGTATTTAAAAAAAGCATATATAGACTGCTTATGCTTTTACTACCGAAACAAACCAAAAGCAACAGCAAAGCAAATCCAAACTTTTGAAATCGTTGACTGTTGAAAGTACTGCACAATTGCTCATAAATCGTCTGCTGCTGCTGCTTTGACTGCAACTGTTGTTGATTTTCACAAGCACAAGCAAAAGCATTGGTTGATTTTAAATAGTTGAAAAAAGCCAAAGCAGCGGAAAGTAAAAATTTTACGACTTTTGCTATTTCGACTTAAGTTTTTTAAACGCTGGTAATAATCACTTCCGTAAAAGTAAAAATTACATAGCTATTGATACTATATGGATATCGAAGCAGAGAAAAAGTAATTCCTCGATAATTATTTCTAATTTTTCCAGTGGGACCTCGAGCCGCATCTTTTCAAATTAACTTTTTAAAATTGTAAATGTGGTATTTTCTCCAAAGAATTTTTTTATTTTTTTTTTACTTTATTTGTTTATTTTGTTAAGTTGAATTTTCTATTGGTCATTGTTTCTTTGCTGCCAATGTTTATCTGCTTTAGCCGATCTTTGAGTTTGCAAGAAATTTGTCATGTTTACTATTATTCTGATACTCGTATTTGCTTCCTTTTTTAACAAGTTTTTTAGTATTTTTGGCTCCAGATATTCTTTACATTTGGTTGAAATTTTGGTTATTGGGAATTTAGTTTTTAGTAATTAAGCGATTTTGTGGCTTTTACGGCTTTGATGCGATTTCTTACATTTAAAATTATTGTTCACTCTGAAAATCGTTTCTCTGTTCTCATTATCTTCTTATAAAATTTAATAACTTCCAAAAAAATTTTCATAAATTTTTCGCAGTCATATTAGTATGAAATAATTTTCAAGTTAATTTAAAACTGAAGAACAATTAGAATGTAATTTATTTTATGGTCCTTTGGTTTAATTTTTATTTCGTTGTATATGGGTTTCCTTAATTTCGTAAAGAAAAATATATAAAAGTTTCTAGTCTAAAAGAACCTATATATTTGCAAAAATATTGTGTGCGTGTTTCTTTGTGCACCCATTTAACAGCTGATAGTTGCATTTTTGTGTAGTTTGCTTTGAAATTTCATTATGAATCGACTTTTACTAGAGCAACGCGTGCAAATTGTTTGAAATTTTTAATCAAAATAATTTTTATATTCGTCAAACCAAGCAGAATTGTCGCATTTGGAGTGAAAAATCTATTATTTTTCTTAAATTTTATGTGTCTTTGCTTGAGATGAAGAGCTCGTTTACATTCCTAAAAAGTTTTAAGCTTAAGAAAAATAAACTTAAAACTTAAACTTACTGTAAATTTCGAATCTTTTAATTGAACATTAGCACCAGACATTGTAGAGAATTTAACAAAATGGATGATACCGGGAATCCTGGCGGAGTTTTAATGGAAACATAAGATATATTCAAGAATATAAAAAAATTATTGATGAAGCAAGTAACGGACTCCAAGATCTAAACTTTTTTCTCAAATATTGTGGAAACATTCTTTCGCTACAAATAAATGCTTATGCAAATGTGTGTGTGTGTGTGTGTTTATAATCCCTGTATTGGTAGTATCAAATTCCATGTACACTGCCTTCCTTATAGTTTTTTCTTAATATTTATTTTTTTTTTTATTTAAACTGATATAGATAAATGCATTCATAACTTACTTATGACTTTAACAAAGGAAAATTTAATAATTTTCAGATAATGCTTTATCGATTTTTCTTTGTGATTTACTTTTGAGTGCATGTATTTGCTTTTGATTTAACGAATGTCACTGTTGCTGTTTGTTTTAACAAGTTGTTGCCATTAGAGATTGTGCAAACGGGGATTTAAGGTGCATGCATAGAGAATGCAAAGCTTAAACGCATTTCTAGTGTTTGACAGCAGGCATTAGAAAAATCTCTTCGCCTGGATTAGTAGTCACGCAAATTTTGTTTAAGTGATGATGTTTAAATTCTGTAGGCCTTATCGATTCGAATCGATTTTTTTTTTTGCTAATTTATGACTATTTGACCTTTAATACATGAAACAACTGAATGATATGGTGGTAATTGAATTAAAGGTTTAGGGGACTTTAAGGGTGTTATCCAGCACATGAAAATTAATTAAATGCATGCAAGAATCTATTACTAAAGAGTTAACTGGAAAATATGCAATTTGTTATCTAGTGCATATGCACTATGGGTATATATAAATAGTTTTCTCTACAGACATTTAATGTTATACAGAATATAAAAAATCAGCATATATTACAAACCTTATACATTTAATCCTTTAGCTACTGACAAACAATTCAAACAACTATTTCAAAGCCTTTTTACTGTATTAAACTTTTTTTTTTTTGCTTGAAAAGTTAATAGTATGGCCTCCGTTAAAGTGAAATTATACTTAATTTGGATGCTCGTGACATGCCGTATTCTATGTTCCCACAAATTTTGTTTTTATTTATTTGACATACGAAATAATTGAATTAATCAAAATTTAAATTTTTTTCTATTTACAAGAAAGATGTTAATTCAAAAAAAATTACGTTAATGATGGCTATATGCAATGGAATTTTATTTTAAAAAGTTCTGCAAAAAGGTTTTCAGGCGCTTTCAATATGGGAAATATTAAAAATAGAATGTCTACAAACACTTTTCTCTCTGCCCGGCTTCCTGCAACATGTTTCTCCTGTCTTAGCACATTGCAGTGCGTGACTTAGTTAAGCACTAAATAACACCGGCATAAAACATTTTTGGTAATAGACACCAAATCGTTGTATTGATAGTTTTTCCATTCAAATGCTAATCATACATTATTTTTTTGTTATTTACTTTTTGGCGTTTCCTTTTGAGAACTTATCTCCCCGTTTATCATAATTGTTTGCTTTCAAACTGGGCGGGATCGCAAACATTTTTAAAAATCTAAAAAATGTGCCCATATATGCTTCGAAAGCGAATGTAAAACTTAGCATGCCACCACAAATAGACAAACATACCAGCTCTGTGTATATATTTTTGTTTGACTGTATGCCACACATAATTCTTGCAACACTTTTATAAATCCCTGCCTCATATATTTGTGTGCTTATATTTGCACTCTTTTTTTCTTCTTTTTGTTGAAGTGTAAATGATGATGATCGCTAGCAAGCATTCACAAAAAAGATTAAAATTTATAAACACAAGAAGTCAAGATATTCAAAAGACGCAAATTATTATATTTATTTATTTATGAGAATTAATAAAAAAAAATTTCCTCTCTTTAAAACTGAAATAAGACTTTGTTTGTTGACCTAACACACACATGATTTTTTTTTCTAAAGGGTTTGGCAATATGAGCACATCGTTATTGAGAGTTATTTCTTATTTAGCCATTGATAAAATTTCATTACAAGAATCTATGGCAATCAGGATTTCTATATATATAAGATCATTTATATGATACGAGGGCAGATCAATAAGACCGTGACTTTTCGAACTTAAAATGCGTCAAATTAAAAACGTCTGCGTCTGAGATGATATTTCTGTGTTTTTATTTTATTTTACATTATTTCATTTTATTTCATTTTATTTTATTTCATTTCATTTTATTTAATTTTATTTTTTTTATTTTATTTTATTTTATTTTATTTTATTTTATTTTACTTTATTTTATTTTATTTTATTTTATTTTATTTTATTTTATTTTATATTATTTTATTTTATTTTATTTTATTTTATTTTATTTTATAAAATACTTCATACTAAATTAATTCTAAATTATAGAGCATTAAGATGAAAAAATTCACCAAAAAGCGTGTTGGAAATCAAGATGCCATTAAAATAATTTCACTACACAGTGGCAATCAAATTACATGGGTTTTTTTTTATATTTATTGAACATATACTTGTAAATGAATAAGCTTCTAAAAAAGTTTTTTAATTCAACTTCTCGTCAAACTTTAAAGCGCGCACGATTCTCTTATTCGGATCACCTCCGTCCTATGACAAAAATGTGTTAAATTCATTGATCTGGTGAAACAGATATAGAAATATATATTTGAAGCTGGGCTCATCCTTCATCCAGTAAAAATATTCGTCTACCTGGAAGCAGTTCGGTATCACATGATTTTTGTTCGTGATGTCCCACTTGATAGGTCTACAGGTATCAGCTTCTGAATGCATCTAAGATGTGCATGATCTTTTTATATGTATGTGATGAAAAAAAATTGATCTTTATATTTTGAATCAGGAGTCGATCCCAAGATCTCCGCATGTTAGGCTAGAACACTACCCACTGACCTACCGAAGCCACATTTTTATTTTCATACAGAAGTCAATCAAAAAATAAAAAATAAAACCACGAAGTTAAAATTTCTTTCATTCGCATCCAAATTTGTATCCGCGTAAACGAGAGAGGATGTACTATAAAAAACTTTGATTATAAGCAGCCGATTAATTTCGTAGTTTTTGTGATAAATTTCTTCATTCGATTACATTATTGTATGTATGATTTTCCGCGCTTCTTTTTTCCTTAGTGCTAACTTGTACCAAATTTATTGTTGCATGGGGATGTAACTAATGATTTCTGTGTTAAATTTTTAAACGAAACTTAAGAAATATTTTGTTTTTCAATTTAAAGTGAGAGATAACAAATAATTATATCTGTGATGACGTTAACAAACTAAATTTAGTTTAGTGAAAATTCACTTTTTTAATGTAAGCCTTTGACATATTTATATATAATTTAAAGAAATTCTCCACCAGCATTGTATTATATATTACAGCGCATCACCCGGATCTGTTTGATAAATTAATTAGCAATTAAAAATTCTTATGAATGAAGCTCAGACATGTAAATAAATTAACTTTTATTCTCTCTTATCTTACTTTAATGTAGAACCCTTTTAAATATATACATGTACATTTTTTGAGGAAATATTTATGCCTTAGAAGCGAGAGAAAGAGAAGGGTATTGGAAAAGTTGGTTGGGTGTTTGTTAAAGCGGAGTTGTTGAGCTGCTTAACTAAATCCGGCTTAAAGAAAAAAACTGACAGTAAATTAATGTTGACGCATAGTCATAGTTTCAGTCAGAGTTATCTTGTTTGTTGTTGTTTTTTTTTTCATTTAAGAAACTTAGGCTCGAGTCTTACAAATACGTGTCTGCACTCATACACCCAGCTGAAGTTACACAGACATTTGCTTACAAACATTCGGCGGACTTAAGAGATAAACATTAATATTTATTTCATTCATTTGAAAGATATTTAGCAAAAAAATAAATATAAAATCAAAATAAAAACAGAATTAGAAAAAAAAGAAAAATGCATACATACATTAGCATTAGAAAAAGCGACATGGCATTTTGTTTTATTTTCTTAGATTTACTCTTTCTCTTGCGGCTGGGAAGAGTGAGTGGTTCAAATATCGATTACAAATGAAATATATAAAAAGAGAAAAGGAATTAGAAAAATGTACTTGTACTCCTTATAAGACGTGATCATGTGACACTTTTGTTTTTCTTACCTTAACTGCGTCGTCGTTTTTTGAGAGGCTTAAAGATGCGATCTTTTGTTTTATTTTCTAGGTTGTAGTTTAATATATGTTTACTAAATTTGTTAGGATTTACTGTGTTTTCCTAATAGGATTAACGTAATTATCATATAATCCTATTATGTTGGCAAATTTTTGGGAAGAAAAAAGTAATTAGTAATCACTAAGCAATTGTCAGTAAATTTTAAATATTTATATTTATTAATCTAAGCATGAAGCAAATAAGAATTTGCACCGCAAATTGGCGAAGCTAAAAGTGTTTTTTTTAGGGGGGGGGCATTATGACTAGGGATTTTCAAGAGTAATATTAAAATAAATAGTTACATGTAATGTTTATTAATTCTATGGGGACAACAGCCATTCTTTTTAGTGTGATGCCGGCCCCTCCCACTCACCGAAAGATTTGCCTCTTTATGCCTATGGCGCCGTATTTTACATTTAGTTATTTGAGTTTATGCTTTTCAATGAAAAATTTATGGTTAAATGAATTTTATTATATTTCTTTTATCTTTATTTCATTTTGAAAACATAAAAAAATCGAATCAAAGTCCGTTTATTGGAGTAAACTTAAGATTTTCGAAAAATTTATAGTGATTAAATTGGGCCTGTGTAGGCCAATTTATGTCGCCTGTTATAGAGATCCAGTTTCCAGGGACATTTTCATGAACTCGTGGCAAACACATAGTGGACATGTGCAACGTTTCTAGATGCTGCTGGAGCCATGTTTCCTGGAGCACTTGAGGCTCCAAAAAGACATTTGCTGCATATAAAAACTTGATGAGTTCACTGTAATTTCATGCCCTTTTATCTTAAAACAACAGGGTTCAGTAACTACACGCTTCACATTTACGACTTTATTGCATTGAAGCGTCTTCCAATTCCTCCAGTTTGTAAGAGGGAACTATTTATATTTCGCGCACTAGCAACACTAATGTCAATAGCTAAAATCTAACAACACCGTAATACATTTTGAAATATTTTGGCATAAACGTACTCACTGCACTGTACGACGTCTCTAAGAATGCGTGTTAGCATTTAGAGTACACGTGGTGCGTAAACGTTTCAAAGTTAATCAAATTAGTTGATGGACGATTGTATTGAACGTATAATGGGCGTAGTTTGCGATAAGTATGTCGAACAGAATAATTGTTCAGCTGTCAGTCTATTAATTTTGAAATGGCAAACCAAACTAAACATGAATCACTTGAAAGCTGACAAAATGGCCACCAGTTAAAAAAGTATTGCCAACTTAAAGTTTTATACCTCTATAAAAAACACCCTTTTTTGAGGTCCTGGGAGTCGATTTTAGCTATTTTAGTCGTGATGTAGATATGGATACATATATATATGTTTGTGTATGTACATATGTGTGTGTGTGTGCCTGGGTGTATGTGACTGTGTGTGGGGGTGTGTAAACATCTCATAAGTTAAGAGCGGGTCAGTGGATTGAAAGCTAATTCGCCGCCTGCGAAACAAATATTAAGCCAGGCCGATCAAGTTCAAAATATCATGAGAGCTTAACCCCCAAAAAACTTTTGTTGCTGCTAATTGAACTAAAATCAGGTGATTAGTTTGAAATATGATGTAGATAAAATAATTCGAGATAATTGCTTTATTTCTATAAAAAAGTGACTGAATATAAGACTTAAAAATAATATCCGATGCGGTTAATTTAAGGACAAGTCTAGAGTCTTACAGGAAGATTCAGGTTAACGCAATTCCTTTTTTTGATTTCATATATGAAATATTTTGGATGGGGCCAAAAAAATTGTTTTCCAAAATGGAAGCAAATTTTTTGGTGAACTAATTTTTTTCATAAAGAGAAATTGTGAGGACAAAACTTTCCGATTAAAGTATTGTAAAAATTTTTGCTTCAGCATTTATTACAAAAACACGAATACGTTTATAGAAAGAAGATCGTATATTGTGTAAAATGTTCCATAAATGAAAGTCTCTCTCCTTATCGAAAAAAAAACATATCGTGTGAAAACACCTTAAGCGTTGTCATCAGTTCAATAAAAAATTATATTCGCAATTACTTTAGACACATACTGAAGCATCATTTTATTACATGAATTTGTAAGTATCAGACTTTTACTTACAAAAAACAAGAAAAATAAATATTAAAAAATACAAGAGCCATCAACGGTGTTGTACACCCGATGTAATACTTATTTTTACATTTTCTGTTTTCTGTACTTTAAACGTTTATTGTATTTCCTCAACTGTGACAAACCGTTAACGACAAAGGGAAGTTAGACGCCTTCTGGTGATGATAATACAATAACACATACACATGCACAAGTACACATGACTACATGCTCACTTATTTCTTTAGTTGTAAGTACAACTTGAAATATACAAACTTATATGAGCAGATATGTAAATACTTAAATACTTACATATGTATATACATACATACATATTTATGTATAAAAATTTCAACACTTAACAGCAAACAACATTTGGCTGACAAAGGACAACAGGCGTCAAATAGAAAAATATTATTCTGCTCATATATGTACTTTACTATAAGAAACAGTGAGAAATATGAAAAGCGAAAGTCTTTACAAAAAGATGGTCTTGGCGAATAATAATAAATAAGCTACAAAAACCGAAGTAATTATATTTTTTACGCATTCAGAAAAAACTAATTAACGATGCGCTGTGATTAGATTTTTTTCATTAGTATTGTGACAAAGACATGTCACTAATGAGACCAAATACGGTTGTGTACAGAAACTGACAAATAAAAAAAAAAATATTTACATAGATCACACTTGATCAACTAGAGAATATTAACTGGAAATTTAGAATATGTTGTTTTTTACTAGAAATCAACTAACAATATTTAAAAGGAATTATTTTGAGTTGATCCTGCATGCAAGAAAAAAAATATTGAATTTAAACTAATTAAATTTGTTTGTAGTTTGAGTTGATATTCTTTTTTTTAATTTTTTTTTTTAATTTACAAGTAAGTTGCATCATTGTACATCCTAGATATAGTAGAATTATCTCAACCAACTTCAAAATATCCAGAATAGAAAGAATATTCTCATATGTTTATATGAGAATGATTATTTTAACGACGGTAAGGTAATACGGCGCCAGGTTGTTGACCAGGCTGATTTTGTCATTGTAGTTAATTTCTATTTTTTTTTTGGTTGGCAACAATGAGAAGAGTGAAAGAGAGAGAGAGAGAGAGAGTGTGTTTCCAATATAATACAAAATGTTGAATGAATGACATCTTAAATTATTTCACATTATTTAATAGAAATTTATTTAAAGAAATAATTGTATACATTTATAGGCTCTTACGTGATATATTTTTACGTGAATATGTTTTTGAAGAGTTATTTAATTTTTTTTTTAAATGCAAAATATTAAATAAATTCAGTAAAGTGCTACTGGGTTCCATACGGAAGGGACGTACTATATATGGATAATTCCCAAGTGACGGACGCGACAAACGCACACTTTTAGTTCTTAAGTATTTTAAAGCAATGAAATTGCAGTATATTTGAGAGAAAATGTTGGGCGATATCAACAATATAGAAAAAAAGGAATAAAGAAATGTCAGCGAGAAACGGACGCTACAAAAATATAAGTTATTTTTGTGCACTTACAGAAATATACATAATTTAGCGAAATTTTATGTAGAATCTTTTTTTGTGAATGTGGAAATGAAGTTAAAAGATGAAAGTTTATGTGTAGATTTATGATATATGAAAATTATGTTTTTATTTTTTTTTACATGGGTAAAGTATAAATACGGACGCGACAAAGCGAACGTGACAATTATTTTTTCAAGAAAACTAAACGCTGTAACTTTGCTAATATTGATTGAACTTTACTTCAAAAGAAATTAAACAATACCAAGTGCTGAAAAAAATTAATAAATATATTTTATGCGACGGATGCGACATTAAGGTATAAGTGAAAGCAAACTGAAACAATTTCTGTTATTAAAACTCCGTTCTCCTCTCTTTGTGCTAATGGATAAGGTTATTGTTAAGGTATGGTCACACTTGGGCAAATATTTGCCCGAAAAAACGTAACCAACAAATATTAGTGAAAAACATTTTGATTCAAAGACATGTTTCTTAAGTTAAACAGTTTTATAAACAACTAATAGAGAATATCATAAAATCCAACATTATTAGAAATTATTTGACTTAACAAACACGTCTCTGAATTGAAAGATTTTTAAATAATATATAGGGGTTACGTTTTTCGGGCAAATATTTGCCCAAGTGTGACCAAACCTTTAGTAGAAAATTTGTAAATTCCAAAAAAAAGAGAAAACTAATAATTATTACTTTAAGTAATTGCTAAAAAAGCCCAGCAAAAAAAATATATTTTTAAAGTCTCATATTTCGGTCAAAAAATTTTAAAAATTAAAAAAGCATTTACATTTATAAAGTATAGTCCTTTCAGCTTTAAAAATAAAAACAAAACAAAAAATTTTGAGAAACAAATTTTTTGTGTTGACCTTATTCTGGAATTACAAATACATACTACACGAACTTCCGCCTTTATATTCAAAAGTATCTTACTCGGTAAACTTTTTTTTTAAGTTTTTGGCGATTTTTTCTATTTTAGATGTTTTTCTTATTTTTGGCGTTTTTATAGCCTTTGGAATTTTTTGCAGTTTTTTGCGTTTTTTAGTTTTGTCTTTTTTTAATTTTAGCGTTTTTTCGGTTTTTGGCGATTTATTTAAATTTAAAGAGATTTTTTTTTACTTTCACACCGTTTTTCGTTGTGGCGATGTTTTTTCTGTTTGGCGATTTTTTAATTTTAAGATTTTTTTAGTTTTAGCGTTTTTGAAAATTGAAAGAGTTTGCCACTTACGGTTTCCAAGCTACCGCAAGTTGACAAGATAACATTAATTGACAGAATACCCATTAATTTTGATTTTTTAAATTTTAGTTTTAATTGTAGTAGTCTGCATAAAAATACACTAACTTTGCAAACTTCAAATGTCTCTATATAATTGTAGGTATATAACATGGGCTTTGAAAATTTTTCGTTGCTCGTTTTGGAACACCCTTTAATCTTTGTTATGTTATATTATATTTGTTGCTGTAGCGGCTAAAGTTCTAAATATTATGTCGAAATTTCAGGTCCTTAGCTTTTACGGTTCTGGAACAAACAGCCGTCACAGAAGGACAGACAGACGGACTGAGGCACAGCGTAGCGAAAATAATGGGGTTCCTTTTCAGCTTTGGTGTACGGAACCTTAAAAATGGACTCACTGAAATATGTATTTATATTTATTTATACGATAAATGCAGCTAGCGGCATTTAAGGTTGTGTCTCCGTTCAGTCTGCTATTAAACTATTTAATTGTGTAATTAATTTTTCAGGTATTATACTCGCACATACAAACAGCAGGAAGATTTTAGACTGCTTGGTATGTAATTCTTAATCCCTCGTAGCCAAATAATTATCTCATTTCACACATAAAACAAATCTTTACAACTCATACATGCGTATGCACACAAGTTTTTGAATGTATGCCATTTTCATATGAGATCTCGATAAAAAAGAAATAATCTCAATTATATGACAATTTTTTATATACAAATTTTCTTTACATAATTTCCTTTAGATATCAAGCCCTAATCAGGAAATAAACATTAAATAGGATTATCCTATAATTTATGATCATTAACGACAGTGGGACTGTTTGAATACGCAGCCAGACAATTAAATTCACATGACGAACGAGACAACAAAACGCAACAAAACCTTAAAAGAAAATTATCATTAGGGCACCTTTTTGCCTACAATATTAGCACGATCATCGGAAAGATATGAGGAAAAAATAAACAACAAAAAGAAGAACACGGCAATGAATGAAGAAAACTAAGCAATAAGGTTATGTGACATTTAATAGAAGCAAATGAGGAAAAGAAAAGAGAACAAAATAATTGTGTCATATAAAACATTAAAATTACAATACTTTTACTTGTACGAGTAATTGCCTACCTGGAGGATTGTTGTAGAAAAACTCACGAAATTTAATGATACGCAAGCACACACACGAACACACTCGCGCGTACACACAAAATAGTATCTGTAGGCATAAACGAAACCGGAAGAAGGGTCAACACAATACAAAATATAAATGCATTTACACACATTTGTCAACGGCAATGAAAAAAATATAATGTTGTAAACCTAAAAATTAAGAACTCAAGAAAAAAAAATTGAGAAACATCCATGCGAAAGGAAATACTAGACAAATACTTGTGAAAAAAATATATAGAAGAGAAGATTAACCTATCTTTCTTATTTCGTTGCTGCATTGCCACTAGCAGAGCACTGCAGGGTTATTCAAAAATATATTGGCAATTAGTATTAACAGAACAACTTATATATTCACCTGTTGTTTGGGTTTAAACAAAAGTAGATATCTTGTATTTTTAACTGCATGTGTTTATACTTTGTAATGTATATAATAAGATCAGAAGAATTTTGTATCACTTACCACAAAGCCAATTAACATGCAACGTCTCATTTAAAAAAAAAACACTTTAGTAAGGCTAGTAAAAATATGGCTTTAGGGAACTTATTATTTAATAAGTAAGATTATTTAATAAATAGGACAAAAATTATGCGTTTAAAAATAAAGGGTGTTCCAAGAAGACATGTCATTTTGATATGTAAGAAAACAATGTTTATTAAATTGCAAAGAAGAGGATATGAATAATGAAAATCAATATCAGCCAAATGGCCATCACAGCTACCCTTGCAAGACCAGATCCCTTATAAAAAATTTTCCATCACCAGTGCGCACATTTGTGTCTGTATGTCCTCGAAAGCTTCACAAATTTCATCTTAGAGGTCGTAAGACGCTTGTGGACCAGAGTCATAGACCTTATCTCTAACGTAGTCTTAAGGAAAAAAGTCTAAATATGAGAAGTCAGCTGATATCGGTGACCAATTGTGAACAGAGAAACAAGCCAATCGCTGACTTTCAATGTAACTTCAAGCCGCCGCGAATGCATGCGGCTAGCCCCGGCTCAAAATTGAAGCCGGCTAATTGTTTTTTGTAGTTGCAAATTTGTACTACATCTTACAAATTATATGGAAGACATCAGGTGTTTGAAATCTTTTTATAGAAATGTGTTTAAATGTGTCAGCCGGCTCAAGAATCAAGGTTATAAGCCGCCGCCGCCGACTTTTTAGGTCGGCTTGTTTCTCTGATAGTGAACTCGTCTTCGAGAAATCACACAAAATAAAAATAAGTAAGAGTGCTACGATTATATTCGGCTGTGCCGACCGACGTACGTACGTATGTATATGTATGTATATGTAAATGTACGTATGTATATGTAGCATACATACACATACATAAAAACATAAATACATTTTGTTTTGTGAAAAAACTTATAATTTTTTGTTCTAGTGCAATTTTTAGTAAGTGATCTCTCGGTACTTTTCGACTAAAGAATTGGATTCAAATATTTTATTTTCGATATTAGCAATAGTTGAATATTTTATTCTATACTCTGTACTTAAGAACAATTTAACATTGTCAAAGTGGGGCTTGTTTACTCCCTCTTGGGATGTTCAGAAACCGTGCTACTATTTAAAAACCCTAAAATAGTCTTAGTATTATAACTTCATACCAACTTGTTTTATATTTTTCCGTATTTCATAGTCTTTGATGTTGCAAAACTGTTTAGTGTCTCAATTTAAACATCGCACTGCAAATGGGATATACAGCGATATTATGTAAATGGTTTATTCCTACAGAATTTTTGCGATTGTGTTCAGTAGAAAGAAACGGTTTCAGGGAAATGGAATGGAACATTTCTTTTAATTTATTTTATAGTTATGACTGTTCTTCAGCGATAAATTATATTTTTATCTCCATTTACTAAAAATTAGTAAGAACTCGTTATGAGCTGTCAACGAAAGACCATCGAGAGCATAATAAGCAATATGGCACAAACCTTTACTTATGCATAAATTAGATATCGATATAAAAATTAAATATAAAAAATCTCGAGTAAAGATCTTCCTAAAACATGAAATATGTTTAACTAAAAAAAATATTTTTGGTTAATTTCCCTGGTATCGAATTTTAATATTTTTGGTATCAAATACTAATTTGTTTCTCTATAAAATATACAATATATTTAAATACCACAAAAAGTTTAAGTTTTTCAGGTCTGGAGCAACGTTTTTGATTTTTCTAATTTTTTTAATTTTTTATTTCAAACTATTTCCTTCTAAAACATAAATGATATTTAATTTGTAAACAAAAAGAAATAATAATTTCACCTGAATACTTTTATACACAAAAAATAAATTTTCCAACCCTGAAATCATTCTCTTTATATTTTTTTCTGACTTTATATGCCAATATAGTTCTTAAAAAAAATGTATAAAATATTAATGTTAAGTGAACAAAGAAAAAAATATAATATCTTATATCTTATCTTATATTATAAGGAAAAAATTTGTTTTATTTAGTTAAAAAAATAAGTTCAAATTTTCCAGCTCTGGAGCTGGAATTTTTATTTTATTTTTATAATTCTATTAAAATTTTTTCTTTCAAAAACATAAAATAAATCTAATTTATAAAGAAGAAGAAAAAAATTTGATTACCTTTTAGAATTTTCTGATTTCTTACACCAAAAGAATTCTTTTAATAATATAAGATATGTTTACCTTATAGAGAAAAAGAAAAAATTAGTTTTAGTGTGTTACTTTGATATAAAAAAAAAAAAAATTAAAGTTTTCCACCCCTGGAAACGTCTTTTTGACTTTGTTATTTTATTTTTTTTAATACAATTTCTATTCATCTGAAATATAAAATCAAATTAGTTTATAAAAAATAAAATAAAAAATTAGTTTTAGTGGGTTACTTTTATATGGCAAAATCAATTTTAAGTTTTCTAGCTCTGCTCGGTTTTGCTGATTTTCAATACTAATCTATTTTCAACCATTTCTGATACACTAGTCCTAGACAGAAGTCTTTAGCTTTTGTGGAAGCTTCGGAAAACTGATTTCACGGGCATCAGACGGACGGACGGACGGATGGACAGATGGACAGGCACACGGACATCGCTTATTCGTCTCCCCTATTCATAAGAACCCAGAATATATATGTACTTTATGGGTTGCATATTCATATTGTGGAAATTACACACGGAATGACAAACCTATATGTGTCCTCTACCATTTTTGGTGAAGGGTATAATAACATGATCCTGCAAGCGTAGCCATAAATATTTATTTGTTTAGACGAAGAAAATTAAGTCTACATATTATGACTTTTTTGGATTTAACTTTCCATTTCCAGTAAAAAAAAATGCAAGCTTTTTTCTTTTAACAGCAATTTATTTCATCTAATTTGCTTCAGGGCTTTGAAATTGCGGCCTTATAACAAATTTTGAATTTACATCACCGAGCTTCTGTGAAAACAATATTTTGAATGTCTACTAAGCAACTTATTTTGCTTTATTTCTATGAAGTAAGTCAAATATTGGGCCTTGTTACGAGTGTCGTATTACGACATCAACTACGACGATTTTGTACTAGACTTAAGAACATTGAAACTGTTGTCTGTCTTTAATCTAGTTCAAAATCGTCGTAGTCATATTCGAAAAGGAACACTCGTAATTAGGCCCAATACTTTTCTCAAGGTGGAAAAATAATTTAAAAATTAGTGCTGTCTACTTTCTGTTTTATAAAAATCACTAACTGCCCTCTTAAAAGTATCAAATATGTTTATTGTTTTTTTTTAAAGTAAAAATTAGTATGCACTTAAGAGCTTCCACAAAATATTTAAAATTAAAATTCTTTTAACAGTTCATTATTTTAATTATCTGTCTGTTTTTTTTCGTAAATCATAAGACTATACTGAAAAAAAAACTGTCCATCAAAAGTACCTTTATCTCATTTCATTTTATAATTAATTAATCTTACAACTAAAATATTTACCATATATAAAAGTTAACTGCCCGGTTCATGGCATAAATATGGATGGCATGGTTAATTTTTCATCAAGCATTTTTTCCAATAAAATTATACAAGAGAGAAATCTCAGAAATATTTAAAAACAAAACACCAATCCTTCTGTTAATTTAAAGAGATCTAAATGCAAAGGAAAACAAGGAAAAAAACATTAAACAGAAGTAAACAGCCACAATAAATGTCACATTAAAACAAATCATTTACACAAAACTTTAGCAAAACCTCAACCATATTAAGTATAATTTATGAAAGCCCTGCATAACCATAAATGGGGCAATTAAATCCACATTTTGATATCCATTAACCAAAAACAATAAGTAGCTATTAGTCAAGAAATGCTGCCAATGTGAATCTCCACTTCTACGCCAGGCAACCAACCAAGCCAAACAAATAGTCACTAAATGATCAACTCGATCATACTTGCAAACTCATCGTACTACATCGTACACTTGCTGGCTTTCATATACGAACTAGTGAGACAGACTAGTGGGTTAGCAAGCAGCAACTAAGAGGCGCAGAAACAATATTATCTTCAGCGAAAGTATGTTGTTGCACTTACTATATATTAGCAAGGGAATGATAAAGCATAAAGTACAATTGCACAAACACACACACACACTAACATTCACACATACAAGTACATACATACATGCAAAGATGTAATAACAACAATTGCAATGCAACACATTTATGATTATGATGGCACGCGTACAATTGTCATTGCAAATTGTTAGCAACACACAGCAACAAGTTCGAGTTGAAAACATTTGTTGAAAAGTAAAAAATAAACACAAACGCACACCACAGTCTGAAGTTTATATATGTTTGTATAGGGTGTTTTTTATTGAGATATAGAACTTTAAGTTGGCATCACTTTTTTAACTGGCGGCCATTTTGTCAGCTGTCAAGTGATTAATATTTAGTTTGGTTTGGCATTTCATCATGAACAGGTTGACAAAAGAACAACGCTTGCAAATCGTGCAAATTTATTTCGAAAATAATGGTTCAGTTCGCGAAGTTTACCGCAAGCTCCGTCCATTTTATGGTCGACATAATCGTCCATCAGAGCAATTAATTCGGTTAACCTGTCAATTGGCCACCAATATCGTGTGATTTGACACCATTGGATTATTTTCTTTGGGGATATGTGAAGTCGCTCGTCTACGCCAACAAACCAGAAACGTTAGGGGACTTGGAAGCCAACATTCGTGGCGTTATTGCCAACATACGGCCCCATATGCTCGAAAAAGTGGTTGAAAATTGGACCTGTAGAATTGGCTTTATTCGAGCCAGCCGCGGCGGCCACATGCCCGAAATCATATTTAAACGTTAATGGCATAAAATTATCCTTCCAATAAAGCCAAATTGATGGACATTAAACGATTTTCTTGTGTTTTATTTCAATTCGAAGTTCTATACCTCTAAAAAAAACACCGTGTACTTAAACAACATGACATAATGCTTGTGTTGTAATTCATTTCATTCCGCACTCTTAACATTTTATATTAAAATTTTGAATGGAAAACGCAGTGCCCCTCTGTGTACGACTAAATGCATGAGACATACTTGCCACATGATTCGCTGGTGTAGTTTCCAACACACAAAAGCATAGCAAGAATATTTCTTATTACGCTGTAATATGTATGTTTAATATTTTAAATGAAATTAAAACAAAAACACAAATGCAGGCAAACAGCACCAGCAGTAGCAGCAACAATGAGAGGAACAAAAAAAAATCCATAAAATAGGCGACAATCATTATGATCATTCCATTCAACCATCCATCTATACTCGCATAAAATCGTGCATTTGTACAACCAACAACTACTGCCAGCACAAACAAATTATTGTTGTACTGCTGCTGCTGCCATCATCAATTGCTTGTGCTAAATATGTTGCAATATGAAAAGTCTCTTATTTGTGCTCGTGTTGTGCCCGTTTGTATGCATGTTTCGTGCGTATTTTTATTATTAAATCAATTTTGCTTGTTATTCAATTTGTGGCCTTTCTTTTTTTTTTTTTTTTGCACTCTCTGCCATAAACTTCTAGACATGTTTCGTTTTTAGATCAACTTTACACCTTTTTTATTTATTTATGATTTTGTTGTTGTTATTGCTGTTTTGTTATTACTCGTATACTGCAAACATTTGTTGGATGCATTAAATAAATTGTCTTGGTTTGTTTTTTATACTCCGTTTCTAATATTGGTAGTGAGAATTAATTTTATTACCTTATGCATTTAACGTTCAGAGATGAACAAATGGTGGTCCCCCCCAAAATGATTATAGTTAGAAGGGGTCTTAGTACGCCTGTTGTAACATAATGAATAGGAAAAATTGATCAATACTCATACATATTTCAGAGAAATTATAACTAGTAAAACTTCAAAAAAAAAAAATTGATTTGACAAAACTAATGCAAACGCACAGGAAATAACACGAATGAAATCGCACAAAGATTTCAATAGCCAAGAGTGCAATACTCGTATTATCACTAACCAGCAAAATTTGCTAGCGACTGGAAGCAGTTTTGTAAGGAAAATAGAGTGATGGATTCCCATTCTTTTAAATCGCCAGCGAGGTCACTTTATTGCCGATTTGAGATAATCTAAAAGACAAGAATTCATATGGGTTAAAAAGGGACCGGTTGGAGAATATTTGATGTCACCTCTTCGGAGAAAAAAAGTAATTTAATCCTCTCAATTGTATTCTGTGCCTTTAATTCTGGCATCAATTAATTTTTTAGCATTTCTGTTTTATATAAAATGCAAACTATAGTCTTCTACACAATATCAAAATGATGAAAATGAGTTTGTATGTGTTAGAGCGACGAAGTTTGATGCTGTAAGCATGCTTGTTGTGATATTTTGATGGGTATTTGATTATCAAGCACGAAGAAATTTTACATTTAATTTTTAGGTGAGCGTTTGTTAGAAGTAACGAAGGAGATAAAGAAATATTAGAAAATATTATTATCTTCCTTTTTTCCTTTTTTAAACGATTGTTGTCATAAATACAAATTCCAACAACAATTTTTTGGCAATTCCTCCCGTTATAGTTTTACGTTGAATACAGAACAGACTCAATTATTTTTTTACACCCAGCAAAAATTATTGCTTACTAGAAGCGTTTTTGTAAGGGACACAGTGTTACAGAATCACTTGCTGTTGCGCATGAATAAGGCAGTTATTTTGTTCAAGATGAGCCAGCTAGAAGCAGTACATTTAGCTTCCCAAAAGCCATGAATTGTTTTTTTTTTCTTACTAACACAGAAAAATATGTTCACCAATTAATGTTTTCAATTAATAATTTATTTGATTCAATTAAATTTTTAATTGTATTAATTAATTTGAGTGGAAAAACTTAATTGATATTAGCAAATAGGTGAAAATTTAATTAATTTTTTAATTAATATTACAAATATTTTAATTAATATTACAAACTCATTCATATTACTTTTTTTGTGTGAAAGTGCTTCACAGAAGTAATAATATATAATTTTTGTGAGAGCCCGCCTTACGTTAGTGCTTTTCAGAAGCATTTTTCGAAGCTTTTGTTATCAAATAAGCAATACATTGCTTCCCTCAGTTTCTAGTGCTTCCAAATCAGATTTTATTTTATTTTTATTTTTTACTGGGTATTGGTTTCTTGAGGTATTGACATTTTGTACGATATTGATAGCACAAAGTTAAACTCTAAATGAATTCTTCATTATTGAATTGCTGAATGCTTGTCAGGTCAATCAGCATGTCTAGAAATATTAAGCACACAAAACTGATATCACGCATTTTGATCATGTCTAGGCCGCACATGCACACTTAAAGCACCATCGTTTCTTCCAACTGCATAGTTAAGCTCGTTACTATCAGATTAATTAGTAGTTTCTAGTATTCTGTATGATTTTGGTAGCCTCGATTTTTAATTTTCCAGGTTATACAGGCATCTTCACACTTTTTTGATCCAATTTCTAATGAGAGGTATGCTTGACGCATCTGTTAAGAAGCTCTAAACTTTCATATTGAACAATATTCTGTGCGATACAGACGATTAACCATATTTATAAAATTCCCTCACTCAGAATGGTTCTTCTTCGAAGAATGCTCCATAGCTACTGGATTCCCAAAACATTCATGCTATCGATCAAAATACAACGAACGTTTCTCAAAGTCGCTGGCTTTGCTCATTTGCTGAATAAATGAATACTTTTTTGAGACACTTTGTACAATTTGTATCTGAGACGGAATGTAAATTTGGACTGCCTAAGATTAGCTTTAGAAATAAGAATATTATCAAGACAAATTTAGATATAGCTGCAACATAAAAAGATTTCACAAATACGTAGTTGCACACTAGGGTTTAATTGAGTGATTGAAAAAGCTTTTGTAAAAGCTTTCTCAAGAAACAGAAAGGCGTTATGTGATACAAAAGTAATGATGCTATGTTTCTTTTGCTAAAAAGTTTCCTTACCGTGCGATTTATCGAAAAGGCAATCACAACTGATTTCATATCGTTAGGCTATTTTCAGGGATGGCATTCGTTTTGTAATCGCTGACAAACAACTGCGTATGTGGGGATTGATGATGGAAAGTTTCACTCAGAATACGAATATGGCCCTGCAAGCTTTATCATTTTCTTTACAACTAAATATACATTAGATAATTTCGCTTAATTTTACATATTAAAATAAAACATCTTATTGAAAGACCCTTAGCCTCGTTATACATACAAGTATGTTAATTGATCTTTTCGTAAAGACAGTCTTTGCAAATAAGTCGAGTCTACAAGCCCTGAATACAAATTAAATTTTTCATTTCTATTTTACTCTGCTTGAGAATTGTTAATAAGGAAAGACCTCAATTTAATATAAATATTTATTAAAGAAACGCAAAACATCAATCATATAATTTTAAAAAGTCTCCAAATTTATTTTTTATCATTTATTATATAGTTCAAATCTTATAGTGTTTTCACACTGAGATGGTTTTAATAAAAGTTGATTTTAACGTTAAAACCAACTCTTAAAACCTGGTTTTACCATACAAATTGTTTTTGTTAAAACCAACTTAAAACCACTTTTGAATTGGTTTTAAGTTGGTTTTATGAAATGCAACCTTGTTTTCGCTGTGCTAAATTCAGTGCTGCCAAGTTAAAATGACCGGAAGCAGCTGATAATGTTTATGCCAGTGAAAAAGAATAGATACCGATTGATACATTTTCAACTTAAAAATAGATGCAGCGGCAATAATTATCAAAAAAATTTTAAAAAGAAAAGGAATCCTTTGGACGGAAAACAACGAAAATATTTTCACTGACCTCTGGGAAGTGAAAATAGACGATATGACTGACATCCCTCTGCTGAAAAAGAGGTTTAGCTTATAATGTATTTGGCCATTTTTTGTTTTGCACTTCCTCACTTTTTAAAAGTAGTTCTATAATTTTAAAATGTTTAGGGTGCATTGTAAAATGTCTAAGTTTTTCATGCAAACAAAAACAACCGTTGCACAGGATGTCAGATAAGTATTAAAAAAATCTGAAAAAATACAGCAACAAATACACGCATTTCTACAGTACATTTATTTTATTTTGGACAAATTTATAAGACAACCTGTTGTTTAAACCCTGAATTTTTCAAACTTGCAGTGTGAACGCAAAATCAGCAGTTTATGGTTTTAACGTTGAAACCAGGTTTTAACTTTCGGTGTGAAAACACTATTACGTATAAAAACTCGCAACGCCCCACCCCTGCTTTCCATATAAATTTTAGCATATTAATATTTTCCGCCTAATTTTTTATGGTTTTTACCACAAGAAAAGATATGACACAACATTTATAGATGATGTGGTCTTCTTAAATACTTTACTGTCACTTGACATATTGAAACTATTAAACGTTTTTTAACCTGTGTGAGTGCAAGAGCTGCCGGCTGCTGTAGCGCATTCGTGTTGCATCATTAAATGTTAACAAATTGTAATAGCTCGAAAAATTAAGTTGACATTTTTTTTTTCTTCAAATTTTTATAGCTCCTTAAAACTTCTCAAAAAAAAAGGAGCTATTTAGTGCATTTTTAGAAAAAGTGTTTAAACATTTCTTAGTTTTGGAAAGCACTAAATTGTGCACATATTTTGCTATTTATGCATTTCTAAATCTATTTCGCAGGGAATAATAAATATTTTGTTAAAAATAAATTTAAAACTAATTTGTAGGGGAAATAAAATATATGCATGTTCGAATATTATGAAATCAAATACAAAAAGTCAATCCCACGATGTCGAAAAACGTGACTTGTCGCACACTTACATTTGCAACAACAATAAAATATTAAAGTTTGCGTTTGTTTCGAACGTAAGTGTGCGACAAATCAAACGTTGTTGACATCGTGGGATTGGCCCTAAGTCTATGAAAAAATAAATAAATAAAAATATATTGAATGCATGGCATCATAAAGTGAGTTGGCGTCAATTTTCTAACTAGACTTAAGCTTAAAGTTCTGTTTCCGGAATATCTGCAGTCAGCAGCTGCATTTGTATGATCAGTAATACAAAACTATAGTTTTCGAAGGAACATAAATTGCAACTTGAAAGCAGTCTTAGCTCTCGGCTAAGACCGTTATGGTACTTGATTTGATGGGTTTTGCATTTCTTCAAAAAGAAAAAAGAAAAAGAAAAAAAATAAAACAAAAAAAAATAAACTTAAATTTATTGTTTTTTTCCAGCAGGGGGATATTTATGATGTTAACCAGGTAGCTCCATATAACTTGTGAAAGAAAAGAGTTACAATATTTTTCAATGAACGAAATCGGACAGTAGTCACAGCGAATCTTTTAAGATGAGTTAAATTTCTCAGTAAAATTACTCTTCTTTAGAGTTTCAAGTTTTTTGTTAACCAACAAAATTCATAAAGAAATTTTAAATTAATACGTTAATACACACTTTTGACAAATTCATTTAAGAAATGTCGTTGTAAAACATGCAAAATGCATGTTAACTTTTTAGTGTTGATACACTTGTATTTACAAGTTTTAATTTTTTAATTGTTTGACAGCGATAACAATATTTTACGTGCTGAAATCAATGTTATAGCGCTGTAAAAATATAATCAACTTAATGTAAAAAAAAAAGAAAACTAAGTACAAAATAAACAGCAGCTTGCTAAATTTGTAATATAAAACAAACGCCCCATTTATGTAGATTCGAATAGTAATAACCAAAAATAAAAAATATATTAAACTTTAACAAATCAATGCAAAAGCCCCCTTAATAAAATAAATAATAATAATATAATAATTTTAATATAACTGCTAACACGAAATAAGGGAAAATGGAGGAGACATGAGACTATAATTAGGCATGTATTATAAAGTCTTCTATTATGTCATATAAGTCCTCTTTTAGTTTGATTTCCAGCTTTTTCCACTTCTAGCAGCATCGACTAATTCGGTTAGAAGATTGTTGGCACTAGAGTCCTTGCTGTTAAATCATTTCTCAATGTAAAATTTTTGTATATGGGTCAAAACAAATAACTAAACACATAAAAATAACCCTTTAAATAATAACTTACGAATTCTGACAGTTGATAGCGGTGATATTTTTTTTAAAGAGAAGTATCACTCACCAATGAATGCCTACTACAATTACTAGGTGTTACCTTTTTTTAGGAAAAGGATAGTGAAAGAGAAGACAGATGGTGAAGGAAGAGATGGAGGAGGAAAGCTTCATTCTTTTACAACTCTGCTCTTTTCTCGTTTTTAATGTTGCACTGTTGCAGCGCCTCTGGTGTCAATGAGGCGTATTAAATTTTCTAAGCTATGCTTAGTAACCGTTTTATTGGTTATTTTACTTTGCCGATGATTCTGCTACAAAGTACTGACGAAGGAGGGTGCTCTGATGTTACATTAGGATTAGTATCCGCTGGAGCCGAGTAGTTCACTGACCATTGTCTATGCCTTCACCAGTTGAACTTTCGTACAACGATTCATACAAAGGCACACTAATGCACATCAAAAAAATAAGTGGTGTTGTTATTTAATGACTTTCAAAGACCGGAATCGAACTCAGGACCTTCGGTTTTGTAGTCACTACTTCAGTCAACGCCACATCTGCATCTGTCGAAATAACTATAACCTTGTCAGTCTTAGTTACAAAATCACCGTGGAGGGATTTAGTGTTCAATAGCTTTTGTAAATGATAATATTATTTTAAACAAATGTGTTTTCTTTACGGAAACGTTCCGTTCGCTGCTCATACCATAAATTTTACTCCACTGGTTTAGTAAATAACCATCCAATATCCATGCATCAACGAAACGTAATATCAGCTAAGATCTTGGCCACTGTCCGTGGGAGTGGGTAGTATAATCTGAGGCAGTCAATTTTCTAGACCACAACTATATAAATTTGGGCTTTGAGCCTGCATCTCCTTACGATGAACAATTTACCAAGGAACTGAGGGATGAAGTGGATGTAAATATTTCACTCAGCTCAAGGTAAAAACAGATTTAGCGCCATACCACAACGTTTTTACTCAAACTAAAAAAATTTTCTTAAGTTCTACTGCCAGTTTATAGAAGCCATGTAAAAATTCTCGTCTGCCTATTTATATTGAAAATAAAAACGAGAATTTTTACATGGCTTCTGTAAACTGGCAGTTAGTTTTTTTTTTTTGAGTGTGTATATTATTCAAGAGATTTATTATTCGACATATTGTCATAATTATATTATAAGTGAAATTTATTTGCTGGTGGTTAAGCGATGTCTATATGCATTTCATTGTTGCTTTAACAAATCGTGACTGTTCAAAATGTGTGGTTTGAAGTCTACTGACGATTTGTTAAAGCAACAATGAAATGCATATAGACATCGCTTAACCACCAGCAAATAAATTTCACTTATAGTGTGTATATATTTTACTTTTTGCTGCATTTGTAGTAAAAATCTAATTTAAAAAAAAGTAAATTTAATTAAAATATTAATTATAAAATAAAAATTTACTGAACAAACAATTAATTCAAATAAAATCATTTTTTTCGGTTTAGGTGTGCAAATGAGTGTTTACAAAATAAATCTTCCGGCTCTAGTGTTTCCCAATTTCTCCATAGTGTATGATTAAAGCCTGCATATGAAACGCAATTGGATTAATACAAGATAACGCTAATAGCAAAAAAAAAATAAAAAGCAAATAAATAATAAAATATTAATATTAAATATATCTACTCGTAATTATAATTGTCGTGTTTATGTGCTCCCAAGTGTTACTCAAACATGCAAATTTTTATTATATTTGTCAGATAAGCGTACAAATGTGCCGCAACAGCAACGCCGCATTTATGATATATTAACTATTTATTAAGCTAAAAGCAATTAAATCAAAATTGTGTGGGATTTACAAGTAAAAATTTGGTTAATTAAATTACTCATTCAAATGAGTGCAACAATTTACTCGTGCCAGGGCAATATTTGCCTAGTAATATCCAGGTGATATTTCTAAATTGAATGAAGTATTCAATGCTTTTTAACCGACTTCAAAAAAGGAGGGAGTAATCAATTCGTCTGTATATTTTTTTGGCGTTGTGACTTCATAACTCGTTTCGTATTAGACCGATTTGGTCCCACTTCAAAAAATTGGGCGGTGACATGGTCACAAGTTTAATTGATTTTATGATATTCTTCTTATTTGATTGCTGCAAAACATATCAAACACCTTTGGTTCTTGTAATTACACAATTTCAAAGTTGAAAAAATGGGCGGGGCTATGCCCATTAAAATTTATTATAGTATTTCACGTGGTTATACTTAACCGCTTTTTACGAAACTTATTACACAACTTTTGCTTAGAAGTTGACACAATCATACGTTTGAAAAAATGGGCGTAGTCACGCCCATTAAAATTTAATATTATATTTTAAGTAGTTCTACTTTACCGATTTTTACAAAACTTAACACACTCCCTGAGCTCTGGAAAAAACACAATCTAGCATTTAAAATATGGGCGGAGGCACGCCCATTAAAATTTAATTTTGTATATCACGTACTTCTTCTTATCTTCTTCTGTCAGATCTTTGCGTTGAAGTCGTTTTTTTTTTGGCAGAACTATTTCTGAATAAGGCCTCTTATCTTTAAGTCAACTTTATAAGACTTCAAAATATCATGATTCATATGACAGTGGTAGCTGATCTTCTTTTTTGTTTAAAATTTTTAGCACTTGTTATATACGACTGAAGGATGTCGTTATTGAGTACACAAAGTCTACTTTTTACAGCGAGAGTTGTTTTTTTTTTCCTAATGCCAAGTACACATCTGACCAAAAAGCGTAACCGCTCATTACTAATGAAAAACTGTTTGATTCAGAAATGGTGATGTGTACTCGGCATAAGTGTAGAGCTTTTTTTAATTGTTTGCAAATACAAATATAGGGTGTTTTTTTTAGAGGTATAGAACTTCGAATTGAAATAAAACACAAGAAAATCGTTTTAATGTCCATCAATTTGGCTTTATTGGAAGGATAATTTTATGCCATTAACGTTTAAATATGATTTCGGGCATGTGGCCGCCGCGGCTGGCTCGAATAAAGCCAATTCTACAGGTCCAATTTTCAACCACTTTTTCGAGCATATGGGGCCGTATGTTGGCAATAACGCCACGAATGTTGGCTTCCAAGTCCCCTAACGTTTCTGGTTTGTTGGCGTAGACGAGCGACTTCAGCGGATGCGTATTATCACATAGAGTAAACGTAGTGCGAAAACGATCCATGGTTAACCGAATTAATTGCTCTGTCGACCATAAAATGGACGGAGCTTGCGGTAAACTTCGCGAACTGAACCATTATTTTCGAAATAAATTTGCACGATTTGCAAGCGTTGTTCTTTTGTCAACCTGTTCATGATGAAATGGCAAACCAAACTAAAAATTAATCACTTGACAGCTGACAAAATGGCCGCCAGTTAAAAAAGTGATGCCAACTTAAAGTTCTATACCTCAATAAAAAGCACCCTTTATATGTATAAACTGCTAAAAATTCTGTTGAAAAATTTTTCTCAATTAGGTGGCCTTACAAATAAGATACGCAAATATAGCTAATTGAAGTTTAGCTTTTAGGCCAGCTTACAGCTTAACGTGTAAATCGCTTGGCTAAAATGTTTTTTTTTTAGAAAAAGACATGCATATCTACCTGCCAACGTACATAAATGTGTTTGCAAACGTATGTAAAATCTTAATCTCTTTTAGAGAATTTGTTTAAACGAATATTTCAAAGCTGTCAAAAGCCAGCATACATGCAAAATATTTGCAATACATTTTGGCAATATAAAAAAGTAGGCCACCAAAGTATTTTCCATAATTCGTAATAAATTTAAAACGGAGGGTGTTTTATAATAAAAACTTAATAAGTAACACACAAAAAAACTCTTTAACTTATGGCTTATTTTATTGTTTTATATCCTCGAGACAATATTTGCTTTCATACACGTACTTTAAACGGCAGTAAAATAAAAGAATAAAAAAAGTGACGCTATACACTTTATCTTAATCTTTTAAGAAATCGAAAACTCTCTAGCACCTTACGTTCGTTCGCTTCAAAAAGTGCTTCCTGTCTGCCTGGGCAAATACTTGAGGGCACAAGTAATACGAGTTTGCACATGATCAAGAATGAATGAATGAACGTACTTACATGTGAATGACTGAATGTGATGTATATTATTACGCACATAAAAATTAGTTTTTAAGGGTGGCTGTTTTATAAAGAAATGATATAAAATGAAATGTTAAGCAACTTTAGTTTCATACAACAAGATCATCGTAATTTTTTATTGCAGTATTTTATCATTTAGACATGATCTTATAGAAATGTTTTTTTTTTTCTTTCTATGCATTTGTCAGTGTTCGTATCAAAAGCATTTGTCTGAAAAAAAGTGAAAACTTAAACGGTGTGTTTATCACACACAGGAAATAATGACCTATCTTAATATTATACAAACTTAGTAACAAAAAAAAAAAAAACTATGAGTGCAAAATTAAAACAACTTGTTTTTTTTTTTAATGCACAAAAGTTCTGTTTTAGGCCTATTTAATTGTAATATAAAAATTTCAATTGCTAATTTAATTTTTATGTAGTAAAAATAATTGCATTTAGCATTTAATTGTAGTCATTCTTTGCAAACATTTATACATATGTACATGCATACAAATAAATTAATTATATTCCTCTTTTTCCCTTTGCAGGTTAGTAATTTGTGGCATGATTTCAATATGGAACAAAAAAAAAACGTATATATGAGAAAAATTTACAGCAGTTGCCCTGGCAAAAATACCTTGACTATATTTCCACTGTGCAATAATTTGCATGAAATTCAAATCAGGTATGTGATAAAAACCGAGTTCGACATAAAACTGTTTTAAAAACCATAGTCGTTTTTTCAATAATTTTTAAATTTGTTTTTAGTAATATTTTTTTTTTAAATTCGTTTCACAGGTTTCTTAAATATTTATATATTACATTTAGTGTTCTTTTTAAAAGTCAGTAATTTGAGATTGGCTTAAGAGAGTTACTCAAATCTATCAAAATTTATCACACCTTTTCAAAACTAAAGTGTTGAAATCGTTTGGAAAACTATATTTTTCCATCACTTATCTGAATATTATCGAAAAATTTTAGTATGTACTATATATATGAAAAAAGTATAATGCAACAAATTTCCTGAAAAACTGAGCGCCTGAACTTCAGCCAATTTATACCTTCAGGAAATATTATATTAGGAGTTGCACTGGTCACTGAACTATACCTCAGGCCTCAGGAGATACTAATCCTAATGTAACATCAGAGCGCCCTCCTTCGTTGTGTAGCTGAATCATAGACAAAGTACTACTAAGCACAGAAAAAATTTTAATACGCCTCATTTAACACCAGGGGCGCTACAACACTGCATTATTAAAAACGTGCAAAAAATCAGAGTTGTAAAAGAATCAAGCTTTCCTCTAAACCTTCCTTCAACATTTGTCTGCTCTATCACTATCCCTTTCCTAAAGAAGGTAACACCTAGTAATAGTAGTAGGCATTCATTTCCTGAGTATTACTCTTCTTTTTACAAAAAAAAAATATTATAAGTTGAAGAACGGAGCAACTGCCTAAATCCAACAAATCTAAAAATAAATACACAGTGCCTATGAAAAGATCAATTCAATAGCTGAGCTATTTCTTTTTTTCCAATTTAAAGTTGGTCGTAAGCTTCAGAAATTATTTATGAAAAAGGAATATTGACCAATATTTCAATAGAACTCTCATGAAATATCACACCAAGATATGCTTTCCACATTTTCATTCTCTATGAAAAGAGAAAGTAACATTTTTTTACTACACGCTTATAAGTATTTACAGCTTGCTCTGATCACCGTAGTTTTTGGTTTGCCACTTAGACAAAGTTCGCAAAGTGTAGAAAGATGCCTTCTCATGCTGGAATTTATAGTCATAGCCTCACTCCAAAAGAGAGAATGTCATCTGCATATGGGCATTTCACAGTAAAGTTCACTTTTGTCACGTTACGTTACTTGGTGACAGAGCTTGCTTTTCAAAGAAACCCCTATTTTTTATACTCCTTTTTTTGGATATTGGTTTAGAACGTAGTTAGCTCTGCATTAAGATAAAGAAAAGATTTTGTTTTTGTTTTCAATATAAGTAAGCGAAAGAAACTTTCGTGTCGACATCGTGGTCCAGGCTGTAAGTTTTTCTAATTTTTGCCCAAAAAAAAAGAGGGGAAAATTTTCTATAGTGCAGTGCACGGGAATCACACATAAAAATGTTATACAGTAATTGTTCTGTAGGTGATACCTGGAGTAAAGATGCCAAAACATCACTTTCTTTTGATCACGATTCACCCATTCTCACGCTCATTGTAGAATCCTTTAAAACAATTGCAACCATTCTAGAGAAGCACCGATCAAATTCCTTTTCCATCATAGCGCTAAGACTTGCTGCTTATCTTTTTCCGACTTAAAATCTTATATGGAACAAAAGCTTATTTCAAATTGATTACATTCGCATAGTGTGTAGAATGTTGCTTTCCTAAACAAAATTAGAGTGAACACTTAATTTCTTAATTTAACTGCACAAGAAATAAGTTTCTGAAAATCAATTCGTAAGTTTAAAAGTGCTCTACTACAAAACAATAAAATAGGACTTAAGCAGTTTTTGCTTATTGCTACAGATTCAGTGCCAACCTTTGAAGTATCAACTATAGGAGCAATCGCCGGTTATTTTGGGTTTAAGCCCCTCTAACTACACATAATCCGAAAGCACTATGAGAGCACATGAGTTCCAATGACCAGCCCTGTAACCAAATTAAAAATCATTAAATACATACATCCCTCTCTGGTATCCTATCATTCACCCTGTGATAACAAAAATACTCCAATAGTTTCCAAACGAAGATTATAGAGAAATGGGGCTACAGCTTTTATTTTATTTTGGATCCCATTTCAGTTTCAAAATTGGACCAACCATCCAGGCTTTCTTTTAGGCCCGTGGAAATTATCAAATATTCAAAAAGTGGTTAAAGAGTACAGTACAGTACATCTCTTTTAAATAGCATATTTTATTATCTACACTATCCTGCAGAGAACTATTAGTTATGCTGAGTAAGGGAATAAGCTGTGAACTAAAAATCAGCAAGACATTCAACACCAGCTTCCTACCAAAAACTACTCCAGGCTGATTTCAACTGACTTCTTTAATGTCTATATGCAACGTCAAAGCATTAAAATAAATAAGGAGCTATTCGAATAAAATCAAGTTTGCAGTTGCACTTGGGAGTATGAAATATTCCACGCTATAAAAAAATTTATAATTTCTACTTTGTTTTTGTTACTCTAATTTTCTTTTACGTTTATATTTAAAAACCATAAACAATAATTTTCACTGGTTTTTTAGATTTGTATGCTATTTTAAATTTGTTGAAGTTTTTAGTTTTGTTGTCCTGTCTGTTGTTTGTCTGGAGCTAAAATGAGTTTTGCCTATTGTTTTTGTTATTGTTTAGTTGCATATCACATACACATAATTGAGTTAACTTCCTGTGTCTGGCCAATAATAGCAAATTAATAAGGACTTCCGTTTAGTTATTTAGTTTTTTTTTGCACTTCTTTTTTTCTGTGTTTTTAGACCATCTCAAAGCTTTTTAATAATTTCTATCCCAATAGGTTGTTGATTTATATAGTTTTATTTGAAGGACAAATTTCTGTATGTGGTTGATTGAAGGTATGAATTTGGAATTAAAAAAAAAACAAAGTAACTTGTCAAACAAGCTAAAGGGTTTCTATACAGATAAATTTGAATGTGTCTAATACAGGAAACTAACAGAAGTTTTTAATTAGGTTTAATGAAAATTCGTTTAAAAATTAAAAGTACAAAAATTGTTTAATGTAAGGACGAAATCTATATAAAAAAAAACAAAAAAAAAAAAATTTTGATGTCGCGAGAACTATTTAGGTAAACAATGCAAGGGTGTATTTGTAAAATTCTTATTGTGGAATGAACTATTTTATTAATTAATGTGATTTCCTAAAGAAGGTAAGAAAAGCTAAACTAGACTTAGCTGCATTTTACTGAGCCGCCACACACCTCATCACTTTGAAAATTATCCTAAGTTCAGCCTATTTTAAGCTCTTAAATAATTGAAAATTAAAAATTTTTATCAGACGTTAAACCAACTTTAAAGTACGGAAATTAGGTTTGGTTAGGTTAGGAAGGGTGGTGCTATAACGCACCTCCACTCGGAGACCCAATTGTTTCCATTGTGATTCCCTTCTGTTGCCCAAAAAAGTAATATTTACCCCCATTTGTAGCCAGAAGTGACCCTGAGCCACCGAATTCCCATGATGAAGCCCCTGATGTCCTCTAGTTTACACTTCCCGAAATCAGTAATGCTTTCATGGAAACGTCTGCTCAGCCTCTAAGCCTATGATGTTGCAGTTTCGTGCAGTAAAAGATAATATGTTCAATGGTTTCTCGTTCTTCTTCATCCCCGCACATCCTAAAAAATTTTGAGTGCCCGTTTCCCAAATGCTGGTTCTTCCTGTGACCGAGCAGTGACCTGTCAATACGTCTATCACGATTCGCATCGCCTTCCTGTCCATGTCCAGCAGCAGTTTGGATCTTCATGGTCACATAGCCCTCGAGATTCTGCTTTCCTCTGTTGGTCCTGCTCTCTACCCAAATACTGAGTTCCCTATTGTAATGAGTAGTAGTGAGGTAGTTTCACCGACCTGCCTGTCATTCCTTCATGTAATGCCGACCCTATTTCTGCCAGCTCATCGGCAATTTCATTTTCCTCACGAACCCAGCATAGTCTGACACTATATTTATCCAAAAGCAAGTTGAGGGCTCTCCTACAGTCACTAACAAGTTTCGTTTTGACAATGTGTCCCTTCAAAGCTTTAAGCGATACTTGGCTGTCGACGGAGAAAGTTAGCTTCTCACCTTCTGCTACATTCCTGGCCACCAGCTCCGTGGCCCTGAGAATCGCCAAGAGCTCTGAAAGAACTACGAATGTTCGTTCCCAAGATATAGACACCAGCCCCTGTGCCTTCCCCATTTTTGATCCGTCTGTAAACACTGCACTACCCTTAACGGGTGAGGGTGTTCTACTAAAATCGTACGGAAATTAAATGTCTTATATTTTGAGGAGGGTTATCAAATCGTCTGTATTTTTTTGTATATTTGTTACATCGTAGCTCAATACCTTTTGTATTGATTTTAAAAATTATTTTTGGTCTAAGAGGTTCCAGCTTTACTTTTTCACGATGTAAAAACGAGGGCAAGGATACGCCCGCCACCGACATGTATTAAATAAAACTCGCCCATAAAAAATAATCGCATGTACTTCCACTTATGCGATTCAAACGAAACTTGGAAAGGAGTTTTGGCTCTTAGTGTTTAAAGTTAATTTATTAGTTATACAATTTAAATAAAATATTATATATCACGTGCCTCTGCTTTAACTAAGACAAGTCTTTAAGCGAAGTCCTAAAGCTTAAGAATGCATTTCGGTCCTTAAAACTTTCACAGAAATCATGATGAATTGCTTTAACTACACTTCATCTTTCAAGAAAGTCCTCTCTTTTCTTTTTTTTCCAATTAAACTGGGAACAATTTGTTCTGCTTCGTTTAAGTTATGGGAGCAAATTACAAAAGAAAGAGGCAAACACATTTTAGATAAAGTTAAAAATTCTGTGTAAATGCAACAAACCAAAAACAATAACAATGTCTTTGTGTAAATGTTTATGAGTAAATAGAAATAAAATATGTTTAGTTTTAATTATGGCAACAATTACAACATATAAAACAAGACTTTTAGCGCCAATTTGTTGATGTAAAAAAATTAAGATGGATTTATCGGTAGGCACAAAAACCATAAGGAATACGAACAAAATTACAGCAGCATTACCAGTTGCACTTTAAGAAAAGTTTTTGGAAACGTGACATGAAAACAATAAGTTTTCTTAATCACTCCTTAACTTCAATTAATAAGTGGGACAAGTATATATATATACAAAAAAAAATATACAAAATTTGGGGAGTATTTGATAGACTCTGGAAAAAATATTTATTGTAATAGGTTAGGTTAGGTTAGGTTAGCAGGCTGCTGATAAGGAAGGGTGAATTTAGAGTCCAGCTCACGTGGGTCCAATACAATGATCCCTTTGTGCTACCTGATAGTTGAAGAGAACATAGTGAGAAAGGGTGATAGGGAAGAGATAGTGGTAGAGAAGACAGGTGATGAAGGAAGAGATGGAGGAGGAAAGCTTCATTCTTTTGCAACTCTGCTTTTTGCATGCTTTTTGATAATGCTGCAACACGCGCCTTCTGGTGTCAAATGAGGCGTATTAAATTTTTGAAGCTGTGCTTAGTAGTAGCCATTTTATTGGTTATTTTACTTCGCCGATGATTCTGCTACACAACGAAGTAGGGCGCTCTGATATTACTTTACGATTAGTATATATCTGATGAAGACGGTATGGTTTTTTAGTGACCAGTGACCAGTGACAACAACTAATACAAATGACACTAATGCACATCAGAAAAATGCGTGGTGTTGTTATTTTAAATGACTGTTAGAGACCGGGCTCGAACCCAGGACGTTCGGTTTTGTAGTCAACGTGCTAACTACTTCAGCCAACGCCAGAATGCATAAGGAAGTGATCAGGGAAATTAATATAAATAAATGTTCATAAAAGAAATATTTTATAGCTATGCTATTTATTTTACGACACAGTAGCTAGGACGTGATTTTCGTTACAAAAATAATCGACACTATTACAGTTATAAATTTATTTTTGTTTTGATTTCTTTGTACTTAAAACCAAAGTACGAAAATAAATGAAACAAATTAGATGATTTTGTTTTGTTTCGTTCTTTGAAGTGAGTGAAACAAAAACAAAACAAAAACAATGGGAAAGATTGCTGCTTTTGTTTTTGTATCATTTTTGCACATCAGCACAAACCAGAGAACACAGCCGATCGGCTTTAAGCCAGCAAACAGCCACCACCGGCCAGAAAAAATACATTAACTTATAATGGGAAATACTCGTAAATGGAGACGTTTTGAAATATGTATTTGCGGCGAATTTGACATCATCATGTAATATAATTTTATTGCACTGTTATTTAACACATTAAGTTTGTTTTATATAGATAAGCAGCATAGCTATAACCTAGTGTCCTAAGACACCAAACTTCTTTCTTTTTTATCTGACTCAGTATATTAAGATTTATAAACTTGGAAATATTCTTATTTTAACTGTTTATTTTTATCAACTTATAGTGTATGTCTATTCCAAAAACTTGCTTTAAAATCACACAATTATTTCTGCCAGTGTAAGTGGTAACAATGGTAATAATTAAAACAACAAAACACTAACCCACAGTAAACAACAAGTGTTTTTACTCTTCTTGTAAATAGCTAAACAGCAATAGCAATAGCAACAACATCAACAACAGCAAGAACTAAATGCTGCTTGCACGTACAAGTACTACCATATTTTTTCTTCTTCTTTGCAGTTGTTATTTCTGCTTAAGTACGTACTCAAGAGTGATAGTAGATCAACAATCTTAGTTAAACCAAAGAGTAAATGTTAATAAACATAATTTTGTTGTTGTTGTAGTTGTTGCTTTCTTGTTATTGTAATTGCTGTTGCTGTTGCTGCTGCTGTTGCCATTGCCTGCCGTCGTTGTTGTCATTGTTGTTGTTGTGCCTTTATGTTATTGTCTACTTCTATTGGGATGAGAAGTGTAAACGTTTATGTAACAACCACACACATTTCATCTTTTATGTGGTGGGGAGGTTTCTGTGCTTTTTTAAGAGAACCTCTACTGAATGAATATGCAAACAACTTGTTGCTAGCAGCAAATCTTTGCTATTTTACACCTTTAGCCCATATAAAATGCAATTCAATAATTAATTTCATAAATATTTCAATACAATGGGGCTTTTGGATGAGGCAAGGTTCAAAGGTTTTCGTATTTGAGATATGGTACGCAAATATTTACACCTGAAGCAGATGGCTAAAAAATTGAAGTGATGATTGAATTCGAAATCAAAATAAAAACTTAAATAAAATCAGACTAAAAAAATATATTATCCCGAAAGCTGGAAATTCCTTATATGCACATATCTAGAATGAAATAATACTTTAAGTTAAGGCTGTTTTATATTAGGAATTGATTGTATGGAAAAAACCTGCTTAAAGCATACTTTAACATTAATAATTTTTTAGGGATATCGGTGCGAAAGTTTAATCTTAGATACCACTGCGTATGCGCTTTTAGGACTTTTTCATAATTTCATATAACGTAGACGTACATATGTATGTGTACTAAAATAATGCGAATGATTTCTTATTTTTTTTAAGTTTCAAATTGAAACTAAAGCTGGCCTCACACGTTTGATTTGTACGTCTGATTTTTATATGGCCGTCGACTTGTTATAAGTTAATGTAAAGAAATGTTAAAGATTACTTTTCTTTTTGAAATAACTTTATTTCATGTTGATTTAACATACCAGTATTATTAAATCAAAATGAAAAATCATGTTGGATCACAGTTATTTGAAATTGAAACAACGTGAATCTAATACTGAAAAAGTGCTTAAATTTTCAAAAGCTTGAGATTTGTGCGATATGGGCTTGCGATGTACATTTTTTTTAGTATTATGTTTAAACAGAGAAATATGTAGCAAACAATTATTAACTGAATTTTTTAAGGTTTTGAAAGAAAAAAATGCCATTTGGCAAAGTAAAAGTGATAAGCATAAGGACAGAAAAAAAAGAAATTAAGTGTAATTGCGTCATTGGTACATCAAAGAAAACACACTTAAAGCATAAGTGCCCGCAAGTCACAGCTTGAAAACGCCTCATGGCATCTCCACAAAGGAATAATAAGAAGGAAGTGTCCTTAGTAAAAGCCAAACATGGAACCATCTACAATTTTTACTGTATTACTTCCGGCGCTTCCTAGCACAAGCCTTTAGCTTACGAAAATGCGTCACATTTAACCAAGCATTTCATCAATGAACAATCCACAATCTTTAATGTCCACTTGATGGATACTTTATTTATAGCGCAAAACAAGGCTGAAAGAGCTTTTTCCAAATGATCTGCTTACAGCATATAATTTTATCTTAGGTCCAAGGAAGCCGCCACCAATTTCACTTCGAATTTTTGATTCTACTTGAAATTCAACAACTTCTATAGAACAGAGTCCAGGAAAGACACCATGTGCATTTCCTCCCAAAACTGAAATCGCCAGCTATCCTTCGGTATGAAGAAGTGTAATGTGTTTAATTAAAAAGTATTCACGTATTCCATGTCAATACAATAATCCTTTATATAAAGCAGCAATTAACATAAACTAACACCACGCTCAGTGGCTTGAGAATACTCGTTCAACATTGATGAGTAAAGTAAAGTGGTGGATATACTTTGAACGTTGAAGAAGGTAAAGCGGCCTTGGAAAATAGCATGTTGTAGCTTCTTTTAGTGTTTGTTATAATAATTTATTCCTTCAGAATTAACACATGTCATTTCGTAAGCCGAGTTAAAATTATCTAAAGAAATAGTTTAATATCATTTAAATTATTATAAAAAGAACTACAAATATCATCAACTTACGAAAACTAAGTGCATTATATTTTTTTTCTCAAATGCTACATTTACTGGGTTGCAAGTATGTGAGACTTAAGACATGCAATAGAATTTATTTAGTCATTCAACAAGAGTTGCACACACAAAAATATTATTGTTGATTTCTTTTTTTTCAATTAAGTGATTCTTAGAAAAGTTAATTTTATTGTTTAAGATTTTAAATAAATATGCCTACTCGTATATTCATTTTAGTTAAATGTACTGCTCTTGCAACAAAATGTTATGAACAGAGTTTGACTCAAAATACCATATAATGATAAATAATGTTTACGTATTAATTCTATATAATATAAATTTTGATTTTAACTATATTTATTTGACCTTTTTAGTTTATTTAATTATGTTTATTAAGCTCGAGGTCGTTTTTGTTTAATTGTAATTAATTTTTTCGATATTTCGTTAACAGTTTGTTAACATCGTCAGGAAATAAGCTTAATAAACATAATTAAAATTTATATTTAATTATAATTAAATATAAATTTTGTTTCTATGTGTCTTGAAAAGTATTTTATTTATTAAAATGAGAAATCATGTTGAATCAAAGTTATTTCTAATTGAAACAACATGAATTTTACACGAAGAACTACTGTGAATAACAGTTTTTATACATTGAATTATTAGAAATTTATTATATTATTATTTATTATATTATTTATATTTAATTTACGTCATGTGTATTTGCACAGGCGTCAGGAAAGTAAGTAGTAGTATCCTTAAATACATCCGTACTAATATTATAAATTTGAAAGTGAGTTTGTTTGTTTGTGTAGCAAACACTTTCACTACCAAACCGCTAAATAGATTTTGAAAATTCATGATGTTGAATTAATCTGACTTTTCGTATGTTTTATTTTTTCTTTTCCTAAGTTTTATATATAAAATTCCAATACTTTTTGACATTAATTTAATTTTCCTAAAAAAAATTAAGGCATATCCTAAGTATATATTTGCGCAAACTACAAATGATCTCCAATTTTGCATAAGTGAAATTGGTTCTTAAGCATTAGAGCAAAAATAATTGCGAATTCCCAATATTCGGCTTTTTACTTTTTTCAAATAAAATGAAAAATTTTCTTAAGTGAAAAATCACATGTTTCACCATGTTTGCAGATTTTGTGTGGTACCTCCACTTTTATATATATTTTTTATATTTCAATATTAAATCTGTGCTTAAGTTATATTTGACTGTTTTGCAGGAGATCACTTTTAAGCGTTCAAGTTGATTTTCAGAAATTTATTTCTTTTACAGTTAAATTGCAAAAATTCTCTGTTGACCTTTAGGTGTTTAAGCAAACATCGTTCAACACACAGTAAGTAATACATTCAAGTTGAAATATACCAAAGTATAACCTAAGTTAAGCTATTATTCCAAATGAGATTAGAAGTCTAAAAAAAATAAGCCGCAAGTCATATTGTACTTTAAAATATGCAGATTACGGAGGTACCATTAACTCAAAATCAGCTTATCTTGACTAAAGCACTCTTTCCTTTTTGCCACAGAATTTAATCCTTTACAAATTTTAGTTTGTTTATTTAATTGAATCTTTATGAATTAATTTTTTTAATTGAATCTATAAGAATTTTAATGTTTTTCTTAATTGTTGATTAATGATTAACATTTCTAAAAACATTTATTTTAAATATTAATTAAGTCTTACTGAATCTAATATTATAAAATTGCAAAAATAAAAATAAATTGCAAGTAAGACGTTTGAGTTAATATATCAATTTTCGTTATTAAATAAAAACTAATTAATATTTTAATTGAATCTTCATGTTTTCTTAATTCAAACTTGTTTTTCCTTTTTTCTGTGTAACAATAACACTGAGACAAATATTTGAATTAATGCTGCGGTGTCTAAGTTCTTGTGCTGCAATTAAATGCAAAACCTTACTTAAACTATAAATCTACTAAAAATAACAATTAAATAGAAGAAACCAACCTTCAGATACAGTTTACAGTTGCTGTAACTGAACGTCATCATTATCAATTTAGTCTAGTTAATTTTTTCTTATTTCAAAATGTGTGGAGGTGAAAGATATTGTGGCAGCAACAAAACAAAATACATATAAACATAAATATGTTAAATTTTCTACAAAATGGCAATAGTTTAAAAGGTTTTCGTTTCACATAAATTTGTATACGATAGTTACCAGTTACAAAAACAACTGCTACAATATTGCCTTCTGCTGTTTACAAGGCATCTTAAGTGAGAGAGAAGAAAAAAAAAAAAAATAAAGCCCATGAACGGTATGAAAAAAGTCTATGGATTGAAGGCATGCCATGGCATAAAATTATCTTATTGTATTATCGTTTAACTAGCAGGAATTTGAAGGTATCTTGTAAAAAAAATAAAATGAAAAAATAAACGGAAAAACTTTTACATTTTACAAACAACACAAAAAATTTCAAAATATTCGTAAGTACGGGTAATACACTTACTCACACACTTAGGCCTATTGTAGTTAAAAACAAAAGAGGAAAAAGTGGCATCGTATGAATGCAACAAGAATTGTAAGGGGACTAGAACAGAGTTATAAGTAAAAACTCCCGGGTAAATGCGAGTAATCATTGATATAGAACGTTGCTCTTCTTCCATACTCTTGTTCACATTTATGTTGCACGTATGACTTTGACACATTTTTTGTTAGTTTGTTTGTTTGTTTCCTTGTGTTTCTTTATTCCATTTACTTGCTGTAATTTTTTTTTCAGCTTTGCTACTTACCTCGGGTAATTGGCATTCGTTGAGGAGTTTTATTGTTCTTGTTATTGTTGTATCTTTTACAACATTTGCAAGTGCAAGTGTTTTAGGAAAGGTGTGGTTGTAAGTGTGTGTTGGAGTACCGAAAGGACCTGTGTACTTACAGGAAGTGCTCTCTTGCTTATGTGGCACATTCAATAAAACAGCATTTGTTTGTCGTCTTACATTGAAGTGCGGTAGAATTATCCCTTCCCTGTTGATTTTTTACAATTGCAGTTTGGCCATTTAATTTTTCTTTTCCTCTGTTTACTTTATTTTAGTCCTGTTGGAATATTTTATTGATAGATAGCCTAGCGCCCTACATTGATAAGTGGCAATGTTTATATATAGTAAAGCAAATGTCTGCAGTAATTTGTTGGAATACTTTCTCAACAATTGAACGGAGTAACAGTTGTCGTTTTGCAAACATGGAGAGAAAACGTTATAAAGCGATAATAATTTAAATATATGTGTTTATATTTAGTGCAAAAAAAAAGCGAGTGCTTAAAGTAGGTCAAGGACAACAAGACATGTGGGTGTTTTTTTTTTATTTTTTTCCTGCGTTGTTTAAAAAAAAATGGAATATCGTAATAAAAGAACATATTCTCAATAAGTCTGCCAAAAAAAACCGACTTCAATATAAAGATCGGATAAATGAAAATGAGAAAAAGTACATGAAATAGAAAATTTAATTTTAATAGTTGTGCCTCTGCTCATTTTTTAAATGCAAGATTGTGTGTTTTTCAGAGCTAAGGGTGCGTGTTAAGTTTTGTAAAAATCGCTAAAGTAGAACCACTTAAAATAACATATTAAATTTTAATGGGCGTGCCTACGCCCATTTTTTTAAATTGAAAATTGTATCTATTTTATAGCTCAAGGTTTGGTAAGTTTCGTAAAAATCGGTTAAGTAGAACCGCGTGAAATATTATAATAAATTTTAATGGGCGTAACCACGCCCAATCTGTCAACTTTCAAATTGTGTAATTGCAAGAACCAAAGGTTTTTGATAGGTTTCGCAGCAATCAAATAAGTAGAATATCATAAAATTATTTAAAAAAAAATTGTGGGTGTGTCTCCGCCCATTTTTTTTACAATGGAACCACTAGGAAGCTATGCCCTCTCAGACAAAGAAAAAAAATTTAAAATTGGTCTTAAATGTACCGAGTTATGAGGTAACACCGCTAAAAAATAGAGACGAGTTGATAACCTTCTAATTTTTTTGAAGTCAATGCACAATGTATATACAAATTAGGGCCAAAAAAAGTCATCTGATGTTTTTTGGCTCTCATTTTTTTTCTAAAAAAATAAAAAACTTCGATTCTGTTTTTTGATTATATTTATTAGAACCTTTAGAATTTTATTGGTCAAGTCGAGAAGATGATATCGGCCAAATGGGCGCCGTAACAATTGATTGCTCGTTTTATGGCATTTTTCATCACTTCGGCGAGAACTTCGGGAGACAGATTCTCGCACTCGTGTTGAATGATGTCCTTGAGGGCTTCCAGGGTCTCGGGCTTGTTCACGTAAACACGGGATTTAAAAAAACCCCCACCCATAAAAAAGTCTGGAACGGTTAAATGGGGCGATCTTGCGGCCCAGTGTAAATCGCCAAAACGAGAGATGAGGCGACCCAGAAAAAATAGACATGATTATTCCGCGTTTTTGGGCAGTGTAGCGCTCCATGGCTTATTCAACTACTATATTCTACAGCTGTCTAGTTCACAAATAACAAAACAGATTTGACATTGGCCGCCATTTGCAAACATTAGAACATCTTCTAATAATGTGATTTCTTTTGGCCCACCTTGTATAATATCATGATCTTAGATCTAAAATATGTTTCTGCAACTTTTTTCCACAAAAACAACCCAAAACGAAATAGATGCTTCTCATGAATCATAGTAATCCATTCTTTCATCTTAACTTTACAGTCTGAATATTCCTGATATTCACTGAAAAGATTTTAGTTACATGCAATAGAATCTCATGGATTCTACTTTTTACTTTTTACACCGGAAAAATAGACAAGAATAATTTAAAAAAAAACCATGTTATTGAAAGCAAATTTTAATTTTAATAATATTTGTCATTAACTTAATACAATTTTAAAATTTCATTTAATCTAATTTGTTTGTGTTGGTGTTTATCTTGCTTGTTGATTGACCCAACGCAGTGATGTGCTATTGTTGTTGCTTATTTTGATTGCTCATGTTGTATACGTGTGAACTCCGACAAGAAGCCGAAAAACGTTATTAAGTTATTTTTAAATTATGTCATAACGCAATGCGCACATATAGAAGAAACATATTCCATTTGCAATAAAAGTTGAGTATATAAATCAGAAAATCTACAACAATGTCACCACACATAGTGGACCAAACACAAAAGAACGCTGATGATGAAGGTTTAGTGGCATTCGAAAACAGCTAGTTGTTCCGTTCTACTACTAAGTGTTTGACAGAATATTTACAACTAACTTTGGTGTTATTTGTTCATTAATAATTATCACATGTAATTTGGCTTACAAAGCGCTACGAACTTTAGCCTGATCAAATCATAAATATAGAAACAAATGAAGTTCGAACAATAATAATTAAAATTAGCTAAAAAAAAATAAATACGAAATCATGTTTTGGGTAGATTCGTTATTTGCGTATTCAATAACGATTTGCTCTTTAGCTGAGTAGTAAGTACGTTAGTCTATTAGTCAAAAGATGCCGGTTCGACTCATCCCAAGCACTTTTAGTTTTAATCGCAGCCAAGCAAAAAAAAAATAATAAACAAAAAAGGATTGAAAAATGTGGCAGCCCCTGTGGCGGAGTGGTATTGATGCTAACCTCTCAATCCAGAGGTCGTGGGTTCGATTCCCGCCATAGAACCTGGGTGTTTTCTGCAGACAAGCTAATCGCTTTGCGGGTTGTGTTTGTTTATAAAAAAAAAAAAAAAAAAAAAAAAAAAAACACGCACAATAACAATTATCACTGAAAATAATATTTCAGTCAACAACTTTTTTCTTTGATTCATTTAATGTCTTTATTGACTTTATTTTCAATAAACCTGCATACAATTTTATTTATCAATAATGCAAAAATTGTCATCACAGAAATTTCAAAAGATTTTATTTTATTGTATCAACGATTTTCGTATTCACATATCAAAATCATTCTTTTTCTATGTACTATTTGTATTTTTTAACTTCTCCTCTCAATATATCGAAAAGTGGCTTTGTTGAATAAATATTGTCTGCCTAGCCGACCTTCGGCCGCTTTTAAGGATTTTCTCTTCTCGATATATGAAATAGTGGCGCCAATTAATTAAAGATTTTAGGATAACAGTTTTCCTATTGCTTGTATTTAAAGCTACCTTGCTTACGAATGTATTTGCCTAGAGAATGCAGCAATAATTTAATGCCAAAATGTTCAGCTCTCTTCACTTTAGCCGATTCTCTTTGAATAAATAATAAATTTTCATTGCGATTAGTCTTCTTAGATTAAATTATTTTATTATTTAACTAGAGCTGCGCATAACAATAACTTATTCAAGTTTAACGCCTTAAGCCGAGATCCTACTAGGGCCGAATCGCACCGATTTTTGTTGGCTCACTGTATTAAAATCATTAGTAATAAACAGACAACTAAGCTATTTTAAAAAAGTTTGGCTTAGACAACTACTTTTTATTCTTCTGACCTCGAATAACAGCTGACGCTTATTTTTTTATTATTATTGTTAGCCACCACTTTTACTTGGAACTGTAAAACTAAGACAAAAAAAGAAATTATTTAAAAATAGGTGCCCTTGCTGGTTTTCAAGTTCAAACAAACATCAACGGAAATACTAATTTTGCCACAAGAAAACTAAAATGGGGCGTTTTAAATTATGTTTTCGATACAGAAAAACTAAAAAGAATCATTCAAGTAGAACATTGAACTAAACAAAAAAACGCATTTTCACATGTCTGTCATTGCAAGCGAATAAACCAAACATGAAATGTCAACAGAAAAAGCCAATATTACTTCAGTGTTTTAGTTTGCTTATTCTGTTTCTTTTTGAATTTTTATAGAAATTCAAAAGATATACAACATTTGCCTACCAAGAGATGAGCTTGAGTTTTTTTCCTTTTACTGTCTTTTGCTGCCACTAACAAAAAACAATTATAAGTCAATTAAATTATTTGTTGAAGTTTAATGTGAAGCCGCAAATACATGCATACATATTTATAGGCAGGCAGGCTTGCAGTGGTGTTTTAATAATATTGAGCAGGAGAAAGAGAGGTGAATTTTTGTGTAGAGGAAGGAGTCGATTTAAATTTTTCCTAGTCATTAAAAAATATGATAATGTTGCACTTCTATATTTTTTGTATTAAGATATTAAAATGAAACATATGTGTAAGTACGAGGTGTGTTCAAAAAGTAGCGGGCATTTTGAATATTCGCTGGTTACGTATATATATTCGAATTTTGATTTTTTTGTGGCGCTATGTTGGTACTCATGTCTCTCACTTATGCCGGTAATTTCGGCCATTTGGAATGTTCAGTTAATTGTTGACAGCTGCTTTGCTTGCACGTGTTTTGTCTCGTCTTCGAGTGATACTTTTTGAACACACCTCGTATATATGTATATTAGCGAAAGTATGTATATATGTATGTCTAACTTAAACGCAAGAATCAAGCGCTTGTTAAAAATAAATTACACAGATTGGGCTTAAGAACTAAATGAAATAAAATTGTATGTGCTGGCTAAAGAAGCATGATAAAGTGGTGCAAATGCGAAATTTGTAAAAAAAATGAAATCGTAACAAAATAGAATTTTTATAGCATTTAGGGCCTGACCCACGATATCGACAACGTTCGACTTGTCGCAAACTTACATTTGAAACAACAGCGAAACATAAACGAAATTTTGTTTGTTTTGAATGTAAGTGTGTGACAAGTCGAACGTTGTCGAGATCGTGGGTTTGGCCTTTAGAATTGCTTTATATATTTATTGCAAAATTTATTTATTGCAAAATCAACATCGCTGTATGCAACAATTAGAAGAACAATTATTGTGTGTCAAAGGTTTTCCTTATTCTGTACCAACGCTTCGCTTGTTTCAAGTGCTTTTTTTAATGATTGCAGAAGGTAAAGTAAAGTAATAAAATTATTCATAACGAATTAACTTAAGACTATGTTTTAATTACTACATAAAAATTTAACATGTTTGTGTCAGTATTAGCTAAAAAAAAAACGTATATCAATAATGATTTTAATTGAAATTTATTTGCTGGTGGCTCAGCATTGTTTTTATATAATCATTGGTGCTTTACCAAATATTACTAGTGAAATATATATAGACAATGTTTAACCACCATCAAATAAATTTCAATTCAAATAAATTTATGACAATATGTCAAAAAATAGATTTCCTAAATAGTGACCTTAGTTTTTAAGCAATCTTTTTAAAAGGGAATCATCTAGATTCTATTTGAATGCCTGCGTGAGGCGAGCAGCCACGTAAGCCAATCAACCAAACAATCTTTACTTTTAACAAAGTTTTTTAACAACTAATTCCCCTAATTTTCATACACATTTTATATACGTTAGAAAAAAATTACATCTGAGCCTTTAAATAATGAAAAAAGTGTCTGCCACCTTTTGCACCTTTCCCTATTTGTTGCAATAATTCTAATACTAAGAGAAGAATTGTTGAAAGTTAAGAGAAACCAGCTTAACAAAAGAAAAAATTATAACCATAATTTTCAAAAAGAACGGTCAAATATAAAAACTCAGAGCATATTTGTGCTGATTGATGTTGGTTGTATCTTTACTTTCAGAGCTTAATTTACGGAAATCCAAGACAATACTGTGGATGACAACTTAAATGAAGACAGTAGTGACTGAATTTCAGCCTCGATTTATGATATTCATGTGGAGAACTTTTTTAAATGAGTTTCTAGTGTACGAGTATGAACATAATTTTTAATTTTTGCTAAAGAAAAATTTTATACTTGAAGTAAAAAAATACATTAAAGGCCTGCTCATCTAAATGCGAACGATAGATTCGATCGAATCTTTATATTGCAACCAAAAACAAATTTTGGTTATTTGTTTTTGTTTCCAATATAAATATTCGATCGAATCTATTGTTTGCATTCAGACGAACAGGTCCTTAAATTGCAGGCAGAACTATTTTCTACTTTATGTTTTCTTAGGATTTAGTTGATTATTTTCTGTTTACAGACATCGAATGCAAGTCATTAGTTTTTCTATTCCGTTCTGTTTTGTTTCGGCTCAACCTGTGAAAATAAAAAATTTGTTAATTGCAATTGAAAGCAAGATTCCTAAAAACATTTTGAAGTAACCTATGATTGTGATTTTGGCTTTAAAAAATAATTTTTTTACAAACTGATTCCCGTTCTATGATCCAAATAACTGAATGTGCAAAACTCGTCACTTTGTCTTTGTATGTCTAAAACAGCTGACATTTAGAAACAGAACGGCGGCACATTACAGAACAGTAACAGAATGAATGTAAAGACTAATGAGGCCTTGAATATGATAAAACAAAACTTTTAAATTATACACAAACTTCATACAGACATTAATTCTTCAGGGTGTTGATTATTATTTTAGAGAAAATTTTATTTTGCCAAAGACATTTTTGCATAATTTTTACTTCTTCCGTAAAATAATTAATATTTTAATTATTATTGTTCGAACTTTCATTTTATTTATATATTTATGATTTAATCAGGCTAAAGTTCGTATCGCTTTGTAAGCCAAATTACATGTGATAATTATTAATGAACAAATAACATCAAAGTTAGTTGTAAATATTCTGACAACACATAGTTGAACGGAACAGCCAGCCGTTTTCAAAGGCCACTAAACCTTCATCATCAGCGTTCTTCTGTGTTTGGTCCACTGTGTGTGGTGTCAGTTGATGTAGATTTCTGCCTTATATACGAAACTTTTCTGCAAATGGAATATGTGAATTGGTTTGATTCATCGTATTTCAATTTGCTGAAATGTGTTTTTGTAATGAAGGCCCCAAATTTACCATCACTATATTTACAACGAATTAATATTTTAGTTAGGACGTTTTGCATTCCAGCTAACTATATACTGCCCATTTTTCTCATTTTGACAATTCTAAAATTTTAATTTCAACAAAAAAACTTTATTTTTACTCATGTCGCTTATGAATGAATTGAAAATAGGGCTCGATATATCTAAGCATGTGATAAATACTTTCTTTTATCTTTTGTAAGTATATGACAGATTATTAATTTCGCCTCCTTACGATAAGATCTCTGCCCTATACACAAATATTTATTACTTTGATTATTGAAATTGCTTAAAGATTTCCAAATTATCATTTTATATACATACATACATTCATACTTATATATGTATATATATACATACATATGTACGAGTATATGACACTTTCCTTATAGCTAAACGAAATTTCTGCCGTTGTCACAAAAATATAAAATTCTTAATTTATATTTATGCAAATTTGTTTTGAATGCGAGTACTACAAATTGCTTCTTCATTGATCAATCATTCGAATCGTTTGCAATGACATTTGTGATCTCACAAGCACTGCTGGTTGGCTTAATTTTTTTTATATTCATATTGTTTATTAAATGTAACCACACAAAAACTTTGACTAGATATTGATATCAGTGACAATTCAACAATCTGCTGTTATTTGTATTTAAGAAAAAACGAATATGAATATGTACATACATACATGTACATGTACATGCATATAAAAGAGAGGGAAGCCAGCAAATGATTTTAATTAAATCGCACCAATTAAGCATGTTAAGCTAAACAACAAAGAAATCTACCCAAATGTGTGTTTGAATGAAAGCATCATAGAAAAAAAAAAAAAATTTTGCCTCCCGAATAAAAGGGTGATGACGACAAACAATGCTGCAGCAATACCATAATTATTGCTGCTGATGCAGCATTATTGATGCTTAGCTGCAGTTTTGTATGTAAATCAAGATCTTCAATAGTGTTGTGCATTAATACACCCTACACCCATACAATGCTTTTATTTAACACACTCTGTTCATAAATATAATACAAAAATATAAAATCAACCTTGCCGGTGGTTAAGAATTGTCTAGACTATATATTTCATTGATGATTTGGCTAAGCACAAATGAAATATATAGACAATGCATAAGCACCGGCGGGTGGATTTCAATTAAAATAAACTTATGACAATATGTCGAATAATAAATTTCTTAAATGACGAAAATATAAATATGAACTTGAATCATAACCTTGTGTATGTAAATAGGTTTTCCACACACACGTTTTTACACTAACATGCTCAGTTCTTTATCCCTGTGTTGTCAGTGGTTTAAAAATTATATTTATTTCAAATTTTAGCTTCTTATTATCTTATTATTTAAACCGCCAAGGCACAAATTCTGTTATATTTCATTTGCACAAATGCTGTATGCATTGGGGTGCCCTATGGAGCATATGAATCATAACTACTCTGAGTATAATGCATGTATTTATTTTGTGCGAACAAATACTGTTACTCGGAGTTTAAGCATACTCCGAGTATACGTGTGACAGGCCTTGCGCCTTGCTATTCATCATTGTAGATATATGTAAATAAAATTAGATTATTATTTTGAGTTTGTTTTTGAGAATAATAATCTCTCGTGGTAACCTCTACATATTTCTTTGTCGAAGTTTTCATGCGTGAAGTCGCAGAATTACCATATTTTGATATACCGAGCACATCCCTGATGATACAAAATTTGAATAAAAGTTTGAAATGCCATCTCACGGCCCAAACAGTGGAGTAATTTTTATGTTATCGGAAAGTATTTGAAGCTACCAGTTGTAAAGTTTGACATACGTACTTATAATTAGACACCAACTATTTAATATTGCATACAGATAGATCAGTGATCGGTAATGAAACATTTTTTCGCTATGCATACTGACTCATGAAACTTTAAATATAAGTGAGTAGACATAATTTAAACTCAACTACTAGGATTTACGCATACTCACGATGACATTTATTTGTAAGTATAGGTTGAAATAAATATGAATGCGACGCCAACGTCATAAGCATATCACACTCACACTCATAAATCACCTCAGTTTGATTTCTAATTTCAAGAAAATACTTATACTACTCACTCAACTCATATATATATATATATGTTTATTTAAAAGTTTAGTCATTAAATAGAGCTGGGACCAACTCGTTCATTCGTTCATTTTTGCCACAAACCAATGATCAAACCCATGTATTTTAAATGCGAATGAACGAATAAACGAGTTGGACGCAGCTCTATCATTAAACAGTTTGCAATAGTAGTATATAGGGTTGTTTTGCAATTCCTGCAAAAAGCAAAAAAAAAAAAGCAACAGACAAACACATAACCTCATAATGAGAACTTTAATGTTCGTATGCGAAGTTCGCATTGTGAATCATACTTATTTGCATCGTCCATAGGCATTGAGTAAAGGAGAGCCGAAATCAACAACATCATAAATGTTGCTAAGTACGAGTTCGATGCGCACTTCAAACTTTCGAGTGAATATGATCCTAGACAACATTGCAATAAGTATGAGTGCGCATAAGTACAAATAATTATAAATCATGATTAAACTCTACTCAATTTTTCACTACTCATTACTGTTACTGTTATTAATCTGATACAGATTATAGCAACAGGTTTCGGCTTAATGTTATATTTGTCAGGTATATAACCTGACGGAAAGTCTCGAAAGCTTTCTTACATTCAGCGTATAATATATCAACTAATTTAAGGTACATATCGAGCCCAAAGCGCCAAAAAAGCTTTAACGTCATATATTTTGAACTTCGTTTTTTTTACGAAAATCGATTATTTACGATCGTAGGTAATCGGGTTTTCTTAAAAAAAAGAAGTTGGAAAATTATGTCGCTTAAGTTTTTTTTGTGGTTACGGCATGATAAGTAAACAAAATAAAAAAGTTTGTCTTAAAGTAGAACAAAAATAAGCAAATTAACTATTATGTATGTGCATAATTAGTTAAAGAACAAACGACAATGGCAAGACTGTTGTATATTTAGAGATGGTATAAATGAGCTTTCATTACCAAAAAGCTTTCAGCGAATTGTAATACGATGAATCAAGACAATTCACATATTCCATTTGCAATAAAAGTTGCGTATATAAAGCAGAAATCTACATCAACTGACACCACACACAGTGGACCAAACACAAAGAACGCTGATGATGAAGGTGTGTGTAGTGGCCTTCGAAAACAGCCGGTTGTTCCGTTCTACTACTAAGTGTTTGTCAGAATATTTCCAACTCACTTTGGTGTTATTTGTTCATTAATAATTATCACATGTAATTTGGCTTACAAAGCAATACGAACTGATGATTAGCCTGATCAAATCATAAATATAGAAAAACAAATGAAGTTCGAACAATAATAATAAAATTAACTAAAAATGTCATTTAACTTGCCTAGTAATTATATAGCGCATTGACTGACCGATTCCTTTGAAAGTAAAACGTAACTAAACAATAATATTAGTTTAATAATTGATACATATATACATATGTACATCTATACATACATATGTGCTTTCTGTGTTAGTAGAATGAACAACAATTAATGCATATTTCATACTGGACAAGTAGCAGTGAGAGGCTGATAAGTAATAGATGGAGAAGAAGAAGAAGAAAAAGAAAATGTACATAACAAATCTAAATAATATAAGAGAAAGAAAATTGACAATTTGCGTCACAAAATACGACCTAGTGACTGTAACACATTTAAATGTCTTTCTAAACAATTAATAATAATTCTTTTTTTACGATTCTTTTTTTTTTTTTGTTCATTGTTTTCTTTCAACTTTCAACACTCTCTTTAAATGGTTATTTAATTTGTCAAAGCTTCGAAACAAAATATCTATGAATGTGGCAATATGCGCGCTTAAATACATACAAAGATTCATTAAATTGCCATAAAATCACGCACACACACATGCACACACATACACCCATCACAGTTCATTATTCGTATTCGTAAATTTTTATGGAGTTTTTCTACGCATTAAAACAAATTAACGATCACTTTGTTCCCATTCCTACGACACCCATTTGGTTTTAAAGTGTATATCTTACTATTTTGCTACAGTGCGAGTATTTTCTTTATGCAATTTATTATTGCTTTATGGAAAGTATGTATGTATGTATGTAGTATTCACTTGCCAGAAACTTTCTTAATAACCGCAAATGTTTTACTAATCTGTTAAGGTCAATCGATGTTAAGTAGAATCACGAATCAACTGAACCAATTCTACATACCAATCAACCCATTTACAATATAAAAACCAACAACATTTAAAGGCATGAATAGGGAGTACATTTTTTTAATTGTTTATGATATATGAAGTACAAGTAATTTCTACATTTTGACACACACACACACACACGCAAACACATTCATAGATGTTGCAATGTGAACATTCATTCTGTTTGCATTAAGCATTCATTCACTCGAGACTAATGTCCACCAACAAGATCTAAAGATCAATCTGTTTGGCTGTTACACACTACGTCAGTTGGGTTGGTTGAGTCTCTGGCCTGTCAGAATTTTTTTTCTGCCTGATTATGAATGAGATTTTGATTAAAATTAATTCAAAAACAACACATTGTTTAATAGAGTACATGAAAGATTTCTTTGTAATAAAGATAAGTTGAGAGACCTGCAAAGCAATTTTCTTTACCCTGTTGACAATTAATAATGGATTGTAAGAGATTTTGGTGTGAAAGAAATTGGTGTATCTAAAAATGAAATTCCGAAGTTAAAATCATACTTAACAGCTGCTTAAGGAGAAGCAAATATTTATTACATGAAACACTGAGAAAGAAGAAATTTAAAGTGACATCATGACATCTCTCTTTCCTCATACAAGTTCTTGATTTTTTAATGAATTTTTTTTTTAATAAAAATTAATTAATAATTATTACTTGGTTTCAGCACCAAGCAACCAACACATTTCGCTTAAATTATGTGTGGATTTTGTTTCAATTTCATCACATTTGCGTTTTTCAAATAGTTCGCTTTTGCGCAATGACACAAGAACTGGAAAAATTCCTCTTCCAAGGCAAAGCAGATCAAAATATGTGTAGTCATGACACTTTGGCAAAACTGGTTGATGAAATCTTGTCTCTTGGCGCAAAAAAAAGAAAGAAAAAAAGAAAAAAAAAAAGACATGCCACTATGACGAATATGAAGAATATTATCCATTTCTGCCCTCTAACGTGCTTAATCGAATATTTAACAGCACAACCAGCTTTACACAAGTCAGACAACAGCAACTGAATAATCAACTAACCGCACTACCAGCAACAACAAATACTAAATGTCTGTGGTTTTGAGTTTGGGTTGCCAAACATGTTGCTGCGTAGTCAAAGAATTTTTGTCAAATTGCCAGGACATCAAAACACCGGTATGCATGCAGGCAAAACAGTAGAAACAGAAGCCACGACGGACAGACGTGATGATATAAAACTAAAATTCAACATTTAATTATTTATAGTAAGCAAGTGAACCCTCATACAATCAAGCAAGTTTGAAAGTATTGGAGCTTGAATACATTGTGCTGTTTTTGGTGATGATGGATGATCATAAGTTTTCTTATGATTTTATAGCTTTTTTTTCAATTCCATCGCTTTTTCTCATTACCACGATGGAAGATGTGCTGCACAGTGGGCCTTTTCGTAAACTATCTGCTAATACAGTAATAAATTCTAACCTCTTGTAAAAAATTGTTCTAAGCAGGTAGAGAAATGGGCAAGAAATTAAGCTTTCGTAAAGCTATAGGTACGGTCAATCTTGGGCAAACATTAGACCAAAAAAACGTAACCACTAAATATTAGTGAAAAACATTTTGAATCAGACACGTGTTTCTTAAGTTAAACAGTTTCATAAACAACTAATAGACAATGTCATAGAATCAAACATTATTTGAAACTAATTAACTTAACAAACACGTCTCTGAGTTGAAAGATTTTTCATTAAGATTTAGAGGTTACGTTTTTTTTGTGAAAATTTTTGCCCAAGTGTGACCATACATTATGTAAAAAGAAGATGTAAAGCTTTATCTTTAAATAATATTAAAAGCTAAATAATAAATATTAGTTTTCTTTCGCCATTGGATTTGAATATATACATGCAAATGATTCCTGGGGTAGGATACATAATAACTCTGCCAAAAAAAAACCGACTTCAATGCAAATATCTGATAGAAGAAGATAAGAAAAAGTACTTGAAATATAAAATTATATTTTAATGGTTCTACTTGTAATTTTTACAAGTAGAGCCACTTAAAATAAAATATTACATTATAATGGGCGTGATTCCGCCCCTTTTTTAAAATCAAGAATTGTGTCTATTTTAGAGCTCAGGTGTGTGGTATGTTTCGTAAGAATCGGTAAAGTATAACCGCGTGAAAGATTTTAATAAATTTTAATGGGCGTAACCCCGCCCATTTCTACAAGAACCAAAGGTGTTTGATAAGTATCCCAAACAAATTTAGGAGTCCCTTTAAGTTATTCTGAAAAAAGTGAAAAAAAAAAATAATTTTCCCTTAATTTTTGCACAAAAAAAGTGCACAAAGAAATAATTTTTTTGGCATAAGATGTTAACAAGATTTGTTAAGTAGACTCTAATATATATTATTGCTATATATAGCTAAGCGCTATCACTAAGTCTGAATTAGCTGTTGTCCAAAAACTGATGACGCTATTTTATAGGGGCGTACTAATTTTCGAAATCTTTGACGGCCCGTAAAAAAACAAATGATCACCAAAATCGCCGAACGGAGTATAAAGTTTTGCTACCCTTTGTGTTAGTACTATCGAACCTATACTGTCTTAACCGTGTAGATTTTTCACGGTTGCATAGTGTTATTTATTGAGTACACAGAGTAAAACTACCTTTCATCCTTTTACGTATAACTTAACTGTGCAAATTGTACTATAATAAATTTGTTGATTAAAGTTCTTTTTTAACGGCTTCAACTTACTAAATTTGAAAAAAAAACATTTGGAACAATAATTTTCCACTTGCAACCACTGTGCAATTATTTCGATTGTAAGTTTAACGTTTTATCTCAACACTAAGTGGACGATATTAGAATGTTGCGTTGCTCGATAATGGCAGCAGTATGATACAATTCAATACATTTAATACACACGTTCGCATTCACAATTCCAAATACGAGTACAATTGCCATAACATTTTTACTGCGCTGTTTTGCTATTTATGTTATGGCGCAAAAGTAGGGGATATGGCTGAAGATTGAGTTTAAAATAATTATTATTTTAACATTCATAACCATACTTCATAATAATCATAAACATTTCAAACTTATTGCATGCTGTAATTATGCTGCTTACTGTCACTAAGCTGCAGCTACTGCATTTAATTAAGGTAGAGGTATTTCATTGTAGAACAAATAAGAAGTACACTTGCAGAAAAGTAGGGTTAGATAAAATTTTATTAGGAAACTGATAAATATTATGTCTCAATTCTAGATATTTTCAAACAAGTTTTCTTATTGCTAAAACTTCAATATACTTGTTGTAGATTTGCTAAAATAACTTTTCAAGTCTTAGAAAAAATTTAATTTCTCTAAGTGGATTTCTACTAACACATTTTATAAAGCAACATATGGATCTAGTAACAGCTTAAAAAGAGCAGATTAATAATAAAAAAAAATATTAAATTGTTGCATGTTTTACAGACCAAATGATGCCGGTTAATAGCAACATATGTATGCATGCCAGTGTACCCATATATATATACGAGTATGTACATATGTATGTATCTATATAAGTATGTACTCATCTATGTATAAATGTGTGTGCATGATTGCTGGCATCAGTTGTAAATCGTTGTTTGATGAATACAATAATTTTTGTGCACGCACATTAAATGTTGAAAACATTTTGTTTAATTTTTTTATGCAAGTTAATTCATTTGGAAACAAAAATGTTAATGTTACATTTTTTGTTTCTTTTTATGCTGCTCCAAAAGTCTTGTTTAGATTTAGTGGTGGCACGTTTTAAAGGTGTTGAATTATTGTGCAACACTTTTATTAAAATATTTCAAGCTTTTAGCAAATTTTAATAGAGAAAATATTGCAGTCTTTTATAGTTTTGTTTATTAATTTCAATTCAATGGAATTGTTATTAACTATTTTTCATTTTAAATAAACAAATAGCCAACGTCATTAATAAATTGATGCAAAATGTCTTAAATGCCACACACCAAACACACACACACATTTACTCTCTGGTACATTTCTATATCAATAACTGAATCAATTCAAATTATTTAAAGATACTTTAATTTTTTCTTTTCAATAATTTATTTGGTTTCGTTATGCACATTAGAAATGGCTAGTTAAGTTTATTATACTTTTTCCTATTTACTTATATGTATTAGAATAAATTACTAAATATTAAATAAATCAGTAAATTTATTCAAGGTTTAAAGAACTTTTATTGCTAAATTATTTCTATTAAAGGTTATTTTTAATAGAAAGTTTAAAAAGTTCATTATCGTCAACGATTTAAAATTAAATTGGTATAAAAATTACTAAAAAAAAATATATATATAAATTTTCTAATTAAGTATTTCGCCTATGTTGTGGAAACAGCGGGTAAGGGGCCCTGATTATTTTAATCACATCGCTAAAATAATTTCTACATGAAAACTTAAGCAACATTTATAGTTAAGTGTTTCATAACAATTCATCACGTAAGAAATGCAAGTAAATTCCGGGCCTTCTTGGCCTTTTCTAATTTTTTTAATTACAATTATAAAGTTTTTAAAAATTTCATACTTTGTTTTTGTCTTCATAAGACAATTATTTTGGTGATATAATTGAAACCTTCGGTCCGAATCCTTTTTATGTAGTTTTCCAGACTTTAATTGGTGTATTCAAAAATATATTATTTTAAAAGCTTACGAAATAAGTTTTACGGTATTTTCTGCTTAATTGATGTCCGGTACTCACAAGTAACGTGACTGACTGTTTTTTGCATTTATTTTTATTCATTTTCACTATGTATGGTTCTATAAAGTACCATATAGGTATATTTCTAAATCGTACGAGCACTCAGGGCATGGCCAATATAGTGTTAAAAACTGCAGTCAAAATAAATAGCAAGAGTCGTAAAATTGTGCTATTTCTTCGACTTTTAATTTTTTGACTGCCCAATCACAACCTGTTGCTCATACTTCTACTACTGAAATTCAAAGAGTCGTAGTTGAAGTTATCACAATTAACTAAACTTGTGTCGAACAACTCTTTTTGAACTAGTTCGTTCTTTTGGACACAAGTTAGGTCAAAAATATCCATGTAAATGAAATAACTTTGAAACAACTTTTGATTCGAAGGCTCTTAAACTAGTTCAAAAAGAGCTTTTGGACACAAGTCTACAATAAAGGAAAAGATATACACAACGAAAAGCTCCAGCTGTCGACATGTTTGTACAGTTTTCGGTTTGACTGACTGCTGCTTTAAATATATACGAAGTTAACGAAGCAGAAATGTTTGTATGTATGTGATTGAATGTGTGTTTCGTGTGTGTAAAAAAAACACACAACATCTCTGCTAGTGTTGAGTGATACTGTGATTTTTTAATAATGCTGCTCCTTGTGAACGTGATTTCTAAATCGCTATTCTTTTAAACTGTGACTGTAATCACAGTTTTTTATTTTGGAAAAATCTAATAAGAAGAGCAAATTAATGAAATTAAACAGTGAGTGTGATCACTGTTTAACACATTTCAATTCTTCTGCTTTAAAAGTATTTATTATTACTATTGGTATTTTGATAAATACTCGTACTAATAAGAAGAGCGACAAGAACAAAAAATTGGCAATCAACCCCATCCAAATATTGAGAATTGTCGTATAAGAAGCAGAGATACACTAAAATTTGCAAATAAAAAAATGTGAGAGCTCTACATTGTTTCCAGAAAAGACACACGGTGAAGGTATACAAAATATTATGTGTAAGCATACAAGAACATTCACAGTTTGTATGAAAGAAAAATATTTCCTAAACCTGTTACTTGATAAATTCAGTCACAGTTGTGATTAGTGATTTTTCAATCGCTGTGAAAAAGTAACAGGTTTCGAAAAATCGCTCATCTCTAATCCCTTCTACGTTAACTTCCGAATTTATTTAAAACAGCCTTCATACAAACAGAAAACTTGTCGAACAAGTCGACAGCTGAAGGCCTTCGTTTTGTATAGCTATTCGTTTATTGTGTTAACTTTTACTGCGACTCTGGAATTTTCAGAAGCAGAAGTATGAGCAGAAGCAAAAGCAAATACACAAATGAGACGTTTTTAAACGCTGTACCAATACTTACGCAACACAATTAGGAAATTAGGTTGTGGGAATGATGATAAAGACAGTAGTTTATGCAGACATTCATTATGAATTTCTCCACATTGAATCTAAGATGAAAGATCTCTGCAGATACTTTGTTCCATATGCTAACATAATGGCTAAAAACTGTATTTTATCTGTAATGTGTAGTGAGATTCACTGTCCACTTAACCACAAATGGGTGTGCTCTTAATGAAGCACGTGCATAAAAATGTGTGGGTCTTAGAAACAATTTCCCCCAATTCACTAGAAGACATTCCATTGTAGTAGTGGTAAAACAAAAAGTACTCCACATTGCTCCAGTGAGTCAATAGATTTTCATACTCTACTGGCATCGATGAAATTCTTCTCCTGCAAGCGGTCAAGCAGCCCCAAATGATTTTAAGTGCTGGCAAATATATGAGAACTGTATTAAATTTCGGTTGGCTAAGGAGATCAAATGGAATGAAGTACCTCTTATACCGTTTAAAAAACCTTAACCCTTGAATATTTCATTAAGGACGTGAAAAACGGGCTGTATGAAATAACGCGTAAAATAAATCTGCTCAAAATGTTAATGATGTAAAGAATCGAACTCGCACTGTGCACACCGCTCACGAATAATTGAGAATAATGTTAATCGAGGCCATAGTGTTGAGTAAAACCCAGATTTGACCACTTCTCGTCTTCGATCTGATCGATTTGGAATTGGACATTCTGCAAACAATTTAGTATGTCCAGTATTGGAAGATATTGATGTAGACGGTGTTTATTTTCAACAAGATGCCGCTACCTTGCACAAAAGTACCGATACCATCGTTTTTTTGCTTTCATATAAGAAAACCGAATATATATACATATTTCTTTGGCATTTAGTATTTAATGTTTTATGGGATGTTTGGTTTGTAATGATGTTTTTTGTTTGATGCTTTTAGATTCATTATGTTTATGTACGTAATACTCATATTGAGAGTCTTTTTATAAATATGTGCAGTTTTTAATTTATTTCAAAAATAGTTTGATAAAGCATACTGATGATTTTCTTAAGCGGAAACGTTGCTTAGCCGACAAGCCAAAAAAAAAAATATATAAAAGCTCTTTTGAGTGAAAAGTTTAAATACCGTGTGATTTCTCCAAGAAGAGATCACAATTGGTCACCGAAGTCTTTTGGTGTAACATATTTAAGTTTATTTGGGCTTGGAGCCTAAAATCTATGCAAGACCTCAAAGTTATAACTTTGCAGCCATGGCGGGTATTTGGCTGTTATTGTTTTCCATTATTAATTTTTTCTAACACAACCTGTAAAGCGATTAGCTTGTCTGCTATCCAGGTTTTATGGCGGAAATTTACTCACGACCTCGGAACAGATAGAATAGCATCGCTACCACTCAGCCGCAGGGACATCGATGATTCCGTTTACAAATCATTGTTTCATTTTACATATCAGACCGTACGGGCCAAACCGTAAATTTTCCTCTCAAGAGCTGAGTATTCAAATAACTGTATGCAATTTTTACACAATATAAAAAACAATAGGGCGATTTATTCTGGATTATTAACTAAAAAATAAATTTTTTGAATTATGACTAAAAGCTCGATATCACTTTGTTTTAATTAATCCAAACCTTTTACGTCTTAACATTCTCTTCAATATAACACAACTATCTCCTTATCATGCAGACACAGAGATACACTTTCTTCAGTCGAACAGTAATTACGACATTAGACATTCAAATCAAAGCTGCGACTTTAATCATTGTCATTAAAAAGATTGTTCGCCAACAATTTGCAGTTTTATCCTTAACCACCTTAAAGCAATTTATGATGTAGTATAGCTTTTGAATAATATTTTTTCTTTTCAGTTTTTAGTACTTTAATTATATAATTTAAAATTTTAACATTCTCTCTGACACATTTTTAAAAGAATAATTAAATTTTAACAAAGTCTTTTACTTTTTTACAAAAAATAAAAAATAAAAAAATAAGTAGTGAAATATAAAAGAAGAAAAAAAGAACTACATAAATGAAACTTTATTAATAATATTTATCAGCTCAATTTATTGCCTTAATTCACATTTCATCAAGCAATAAGAAAATCACGGCAAGCATTGTAGGGGAAAATAAAAAATAAAAAAATTACGACGAAAACACCAAGAAGATAAAAAAAAGTCAAGTTGATTTCATACACAACTTCAAATTTGGTCATCAATAATCAATATTGAAGAGGACGCAATAGCAGCAGCCAGCAACAACAAAAGCACAACCAACACACTTGTTGCTATTAGCTGCTGCCTGCTGCTACTTGTGACTTGTCTGCAGTAACCACGTTGTTTAATTTTTAATAAAAAAACAATTTATTTTTGCAACATACAACGGTAGCAAATATTTACTGCTCTTTTTGTTTGAGAAACATTTAAAAGTAATGTGACACGTCATTGTGGAAACAAAACCTTAAAATGTTATATTTGTTTATAAGAAAAATTTTCCAGCAAACGTATGAGAATTATTTCAAGAATTCCACTGAAGACATTTTGATGACTAGCCAAGCCATCAGTATTCAGGAAATGTTCTCCTTTGCTCGCATATATACATAGATAATATTTGAGATAAATGAACTCCAATTTACACTTATGGGAATCAAAATTATTTGATTAGTAAATTGGTTGGATTTCTATATTTTTAAGATTATCTGCACCTGGATTCACTAACTTTTTGCGATCCGAAAACATGAACAGACTGAATATCATTTTGTAATTATTCTCTGCGTTTGTGCTTTTTCCAATGTAGTATTAGTCTCTTCAAATTTCTTTGATGCATTTTCGAATGGAAAATATTCTTGCTGAATTCTCGCCGAATTACTGAAATGTCAAGAACCATTCTACCAATCGGCAAACCAAGTAAACTTTCTTTCCAGCCACAAAATACATCTTACAAACAAATTAAATTTGCGCAATCTAAATAATCTGTGATAATGTGTAAAAGCGTTTGTAAAAATAATTAAACTAACTCTAATTTTCAAGACTCCAATGACTGAATAATAAGTAATGTTTGAAAGCATATTTAAATTTTACCTTCACTTATTACGAATCAAGGCACAGTGGAGCAGAACCGTATAATAGCATCGCTTTACAGCTGATATAATCGTAATAAAGTTTCTCTAAGTTATAGCAAGGGAATCGGTTTTAGCAAATATTTTGTAGAAGGATCCTGAAATCTCTCGTCCTACCATGAACAGCTAATGACCTACGTTCATGTTAAAACATATATTTCTCTATTTTACTAAACTTTGGCCTGTCCTTGCAATATATTTTTTCTATTTGAAAAGCAAAGAATTTTCAAATCATAAATAAAATAATATAACCCCTTAATTAATTAACCTACTCAAACAATCTTAGACATTTAGTTTTGTGCTCAAAATATTTTATCAACTATGTGCTGAGTAATAAAAATCATAGAGAGCTGGCTAATGAGCTTAAAAGCTTCAAATACTCGTAACAAATTTCATGACTATAATCGTTAAAAAGTAAATAAGTTTTATTAATTTTGTTGTACAACTGCATATGCTTCACTCTGTGAAGACATAAGCATTTTTATATAATTTCTTATTCCTCTTATCGTCCACAAGAACTTGCGTTGGAGATGTGCGTTTAATGATTAAAACACATTAAAAATCCAGTAGCTTTTATAACGATGATCGCACTTGCCATAATATGCTCAATATTCTTCAACAATGAAATACAAAATCGAATTGAACCACAGCAGCAGTAGCAGCACGCATAAAAAGCAACTGGAAAAAAACTCAAAAACAATTTTTAGGGAAACAACAGACTTTGGGGATTTTTTTTTTTATATAAAATTTTATTTGTATTTTTTCCCTGTACAACGTGTTGTATAAAAGTAATCGTCACGTAATGGCAGGAACATGAATTTTTGTCATGCTTAAAAGTCTCTTTTTTGTTGTTTTATAGGAAGGATTTTTGTTTTAATGTTGGCGTTTTCACATTTTTGGTCAAAACTTGACAGAAATTATTCATAAAATGAAAGATTTAAGTAAAATGAGTTCAATGAATGGTAATAATGACTGAGATTTGTTGGCACTGTTCAGTTCATTTGGAAATTAAATAAATATTTATTTATGTATGGATGCAACTGCAAATGAAGATTTTTGTACAAGGCCTGCTTTTTATGTATTTTGAAACAGCAACATGACTTTTAGTGATTTTTGTTGTCAATAACAACTCCCGATGGAGTGAATAAAAAAAATAGTAACAATTTAGCAGTTTCGAAGCTAATCAGCTGACTTACGTATATATTGGTTCCTTTTACTCTTGTAAGGATTTCGGCATTCAGATTATTTTAAGACGAAGGACTGATTAGGCCAGAACTTCCGCTTGTGCTGTTGGGGATTGCAACTATGCATCTAGTCGTGTTGAGTTGCTGCAAGTTTTTACTCCATAATGCGTTTAGGGTTGTACCGCCCCCGATCGGTTGTTAGAGCCTCGTTATCATGACAGAGGGCACCGAGTCTCAGATGGACAGTAGCTAAGGTTGACAGTCGGAGAGGATTCGCTAGGTACATAAAAATTATATTCTTTTCGCATGAGCCTTTGCTCTTCCAATTTCCAAATAAAGGCAACACTATTTGCTTCAGGGCTTCACAAGCTGACGACTTATAAGGAAATCTAGTTCCATATAATTTCAGACTAAGTGTCAATAATGTTAATTTTTGTTTATATGAAGCAATTTTATTTCATATTTTATTTCTTTATGGTATTTATAAATAAATAAACTTTTATAGTTCTATTGGAAACCTTTCATGAGAGAATGATAAATCTAACGGGCATTAATTAGGTTCTAGCTTAGGTTAGGTTACGTTAATATCGTTTGGCAAAGAACTTGCATAGACGGGGATTGATGTTTAACAATGCCAGCAGATGAGAAAAGAACCTGTAAGTAAGGCAGCCTGGTTCGTGCTGCCTGTGTCGAATGACTCCCATAAAGATTTAACAAACTTTAGCAATATACACAGTTCCACTTTTGATACAAGTTGACGACTACAAACAGTGTGAGCATCAAGATAGTTATATCTAGTGCGGATTAGATCCAGGAGAGTCGCATACACAATACAATACAAATACAATACAATAGATCTTCTATTGTTTCAATTATCCCGGTTTCCTTACATTTTCTGCAGGTACCATCAAGTATTGGTCCTATTTTTACAGCATATGAAGCCGTGCAGCAGTGTCCAGAAGTTTACAGTTGCTTATAGTTAATGATAAAAGGAATTTAGTCGACTTGGGAGTTTTGCCAGTTTTCGTCGCATGCCAACATTTCTCCGCTTCTTCCCTCATCTTAGAGTCTATGACCCTTTTCAGAAGTTGAATTGGTTTTCTGACATATACCATTTCCTCATCCAGTAATTGAATTTCAGTGTATCGGCTATTTTATTTCCCTCAATTCCCATGTGTCCCTGGACCCAGAATATATGTACATATTTATGGCATTCGGACACATGGGTACAACCAAGGAGTAATAATTAGGTTCTAGGATTAAAACCACTGACAGGGCAGCGCTAAAATTATTTTCTCCTGACTTTAATTTTTTTTTTTTTAATTCGACTGAAAACTTTTGAACTATTTTCTTATCAAGCACTGGCATACATCTTAGGCAAAGTTTCCCATCACATCTCTCTTCGAAGTGTTCTTCAGCATGATGTTACCCAAAGATGGACAAATATATTCTGTTGCATGAAAGCATCCCCTTTTTATTTAAACTAAAGGATACCTGAAGTTTTCTTGTCCTGTAGTTAACGTTGGCATTTGGCTTAAAGTACTCAGTTTATATTTTAGTGCCTTTAACGCTATACTGATTTGCATGTTATTGCCTCCCACTATTATCTCTGGGTTAGGGTTTTAGCTTTGATCATCCCATTCCCTAGTGGGATTCTGGTTCCAGGTCTACAAAATATTTCAGCAAATTCCTGTCTTTTGTTCATCTTTTGTTTCATTACCTATGATGACGACCTTAACAGTCCCCAGTGTTATTTAATTATAGAGAAATTATTCCTTAACTCCTAGTAACTGACTCAAAACTTTTTTAGAGCAAGATAATAAAAAAATTAAGATCTGGCCATCAATGCTCTTAATACGCCCATTGTGTATATTGCCATTCACAATCAGATTACGATCTAGTGTTTTATCTTCCCAACTCCCGTTCAAGTTTTCCAAGAGCATTAGTGTCTCTTTAGTTTTGAAAAATTGTTCGTCCCATTATATCAAGTTTAATTAAAATATATATTGGTTTTTGGCTATATGTTATCTTCAGTGTCTCTTTGAATCAGTATTTAAATGAACATCGGTATGTCTACGAATCAAATTTGATGTTGGATAACGGAAAATCGTTCCAAATAAAAGAAAATGCCATCGGAAGAAAAACTATATATCCCTTGTTTCTCCTTGTAGAGATGTGCTTAATTTAGGCGGGTACCTGCCACGACAGTTTTTGTTTAACACTGTTTAAACTCATTCATTCGCTACCACCGTTCTGTGTATCAAAAAAGCACAAGTTGACTTGCAAACATAATGCTCAAGTGCTTTGAGCCATGCCGTTAGGCGTTTTCAAATAACAGAATTATATTCTACCATCAAAAACAGCATTTCTTAAATGGTAACAATATTTAGAAACATTTCTGGCTGATCACGTCCGACCAACCATTAGCATTGATCAAATAGTAGACACCCAAGATCCTTCTCCCAGCGATTTTGGTAGTAAACACTGCTAGTGCGTGTACTTCTCCAAAGTTAAACTGATCAATTGGGGTTTCTTTCAGCCACTATTAATATAAAAAAAAATCAGTGAACGCGCTATTAGTCTCTTAAATTTGGGTTATAGAAGGGGGGAAGGGGGGGCAAAGTCAGCCGACATGCAAAGTTCCAGACTTACTTGTCGATGGTGAAAATCATCAACTTAGTCCTGCGGCATCAAAACGAAGTGCATATTCGGCTTTCAGTCGCTAATAGCAGAGTAACCGTACTTAAATCACCATTTATTGAGCTCACAGAGCAGATCAGCTTCTAGAGCAACGGTACGAGTAGTACCAGTAATAAGCCACTAATCAGACCTCGAATTTCTTTCCTGAACGACTTCGCTTCTATTGTGTTTTTAATTCACAGCAGTTCCAGGCTGCGTATTAAAGGCACTTCCTTTAATAAATACGAGTATGTGCACAATCCCTAATCTGCGATTTTGGGCATTAAGCAGTAATAAATAATAAGTTTTGTGAGTAACCGCCTAAAAAAAAAACGCCCGAAAGGCTCGGTACTCTAAATAGGAAATACTTCAACGTCGAGTACTTGCGCATAAGGACGAGCATACTCTTCTGCATCGTGTTGATCAGAACGTCATATCATCTCTCATATATTAAGTTTTGTAAATTTGTCTATAACTCAATTTTACGATATAGTATAATGAATGTATGAAATGAAGCACATCTTATGGAAATGATTACAGACCTTTATTGAGCGATGTGGAATTTTTTGCTGGTTTGCTAGGTTAGTTTATGATTTTACGTTGTGCACTTTTAATGGGATATATCCAATAAAAACCATAAAAACCAACAGTCTCCTCAATATGCTTTCTTAGGTTTTTCAAATCTGTAGAACAGACTAACAGCTACACCCGAACAAAAGCGGCAAGCGTTGTACTCGTATTCTATTTAACGCTCGAGTTCGATACCTAAATAAGAGCGTCAAGGTTGTGTCACGCAGTCATTTTAAATTATCTTGTTTAACAAAACCCACAAATTATAAATAAAAAAACTAGAGGATTGCCATAAATAATATAATAATAACAGCTCAATTGTCATTACTTTTAACAATAATAGAAGGCAGTTTCTTAGCATTTAACTTCTTTGCTGCCATAATCGGATTTTCTAATTGCAAAGCGTTGCCGCTTCATACGAATTTTATGGGCATGACAATTTTTGGCGCTGGCCACTTCTATTTAGTTATGTCTCTAACAGTTTGAAATACCAAATAATTTATAATTTATTTACCTTAATTACTTAATAGTGGTAATTTTTACTGATTTTTGTCAAAATTTGATCTCGAATTTTTGACTAATATTTTTTTGTGTCTTTTCATGCCATATGCCCCCTTGTAATGAAATGCCAAATATATAATCTATAATAACCATAAAAACTGTTATCTCATGTTTGTATTTTCTTCTGGTAAAAATAAAAATTATAATAATACCTGCATTACAAAATATCTCTGACGATATTCGTCGCATTTGTTTCTTATGTGAATATGTATGTAGAATATAAGCATAAACATATAAAAACATAAAACATAAAATATACCTTATAAATATGCGTATGTCTTTCAAACTATCAATTATTTATTATACGAACATACAAGTATGTCTGCTAAAAAATGTATTCTTATGAAGATCATGTCCAAAATGATGATCATGGTGATCAGCCAGAAAACACGAAGTCAAAGGATCAAAAATTCATCCAAAATGAAATATTTTTCATTATACGGCGACATAATATTCCCAATACTTACGTATACTAAAACAAAATTGTACAAATACTTAAGCAAAAACAGTAGCTGAAAGAAAATTTTCTCATTTAAACGCATAAATAATTAGACATGTTTAAATGTCCCGCAGGCTAAATTGCATACAGAGAAAAAATAAAATAAAAACATACAAAAAAAAAATAAAGAAAAGAAGAAGGAATAATTTCATCAAAAATCTGATTTTATTAAAAAACACAAAAGTTAAAAAAAAGAAGAAAACTAAAAGAATGGTTGCAACATAAGAACTAAACTGGCAATCAAAGTGATGATCGCTAAAACACGTATAACAAAAATTGAAGTCTACAAAACCCAAACAACATTGATCACAAGCAAAATAATACAACAAACTACTGCTACAGCAGCAGCAAGAACAACAAAACAAAATCAAAAGTCTTTGGTCAATAGCATGACTGGAGGCGTTCCATAGTAGTTCATTTTTATTTAAAAATTTGTTTATTTTTTTTTTTGCGCGATTTATTTCTGCTGTTGTCCTCCAATACGTTTGCACCAGCAAAGCAAAGGAAGGGTTGTAGCTGAACAGCTACTGTTTTGTCACACAATCTTTTTGGCAGCTTTAGTATTTTGTTTAACTTAACAGAAACATCTTATTGAAATGATCATCATACCTCAATGCAGCTCAAATTCATCATCGATCATCTGACATTAAAAGTAGCAGAAATTCTTCTGTTTTATGCTGTGCTTTATTTTTTTTCTCTCTGGCTCAACACTTTTTGTTTTGGTGGTTTGTTAATTTTTATATTTTGGTGAATTTTTTCTTCATTTAAATTATTCTGTTTTGTTTTTTTTTTTTTTTTTGTCTCCAACTGTTTAAGGCACACAAATATTTTCAGATTTGTTACTTAACATAACTTTAATATGTTCAAATGTCATCTTTCAAATTGTGATGATCATCACAGTTGTTGTTGAGTCCTTTTCTTACCACATATTTTCTTGCTGTTTTTTCTTTGCGTTTAACCAATGAAAAGTTAGTGGAGTTTGGTTAAAGTGACAAAACTGATCTTAATCGTAAAATTGTTTTGTGCTGTTTTTAATATTTATTTATTGGCATGTTTGAGTCAAAACAAAATATAACTTAAGTGAGAAATTTTTAGTGAATATAGAACGACTTGAAAGATTGCTAATAGTCCCATTACAGTCTTAAATATGTACATATATGTCTACTGGGTTCAACAGCTTAACTGTGTAGTACGTTTTTTTTTAGAGAAATTCTATTGCTTAAAGCTTAAAAGCATTTTACAACTTCCTGCACATAAAAAATTATCTTAAGATAAAAAATTATCATACGATAATTTTTTAATTACTGCCTTTGCTTCAAATAGTAGATAAATTTAATTAATTTAAAGACCGTAACAACCAAAAAGTTCAAAATTCAATAAGACTTTTCTAAGACCAAATTTTCTTATAAAAGAGAGACAGAGAGGGAGAGAGAGAGAGAGAGAGAGACAGAGTTATAATTACGGTTTTATACGAATTTACCAAAAGACCAATTTTCCCTATCAAATCTGTGTTAATAAGGAAAAAGTGCTTTAGTCATATTTTACTGTTTTGCAGGAGAGCTTTTTTAAGCTTTCATGTCGATTTACAGAAATTTATTTCTTTTGCCGTTAAACTGTTAAATTCTTTGTTAGCCTTTATTTTTTTTAAGCAAACATCGTTCTACACACTATAAATAATACATTTAAGTTGAAATATACCAAAGCATAACATAAGTTAAGCTGATATTCCAAATGAGATCAGAAGTCTAAAAAATATAAGCCTTAGTTCATTTTGCTATAACTTCTTGAAAACTTGCACAAATTAGTTGAGATTTTCCCCAGAGGTACTTTCAAATATGCAAATTACGGCGGTATCATTTACTCAAAATCAGCTTATTTCGACTTAAGCACTTTTTCCTTTTTGTCAGATATATAAATAAATTCGACTCAAGAATTAATACAATTACTAGTTGTTACCGTCTTTAGGAAAAGGATAGTGAAAGAAGACGTGGAGGGAAGCTTCATTATTTTACAACTCTGCTTTTTTTTATACGTTTCTAATAATGCAGTGTTGCAGCGCCTCTGGTGTCAATGAGGCGTATTAAGTTTTCGAAGCTGTGCTTAGTAGTCACTTTTATTGGTTATTAAAACTTTGCCCATGATTCTGCTTCACAATACCGACGAAGTAGAGTGCTCTGATGTTGCATTAAGATTAGTATTTGCTGAAGCCGGTACAGTTCAGTGACCAGTGGCTACGCTTTCATCACTTGAACTTTCCTACAACAACTGATACAAAGGCATACTAATGCAGAACAGAAAAATGAGTGGTGTTGTTAGTTAATGACTGTCTAAGACTGGGTTCGAACCCAGGAATTTCGTTTTTGTAGTAAACGTGCTAACTATTTCAGCCAACGCCACGCCTCACTTCCCAGGGCTTTGCATAATCTGGCAGGCGCTGTAGGTAGCTTGCAGAGCTTTTGGTCTAAACACAATCGCACCGTACGTAGTAATTATAAGTTATAAGCTAAGGATTTAAGCAGTCCATCATCAAAACAAGATCAGTTGGTAATGAATTGATACCGATTTGTTTTTTTTTTAAATTTGATACCAACCATTATCAAGGTAAACACAAACGGAATTTAAGTCAATTTTGATATCAAAGGTTATCAATTTCAGTATTTTTGTATTACATTGTTCCCTCTGTATACAAGTCAACTTTTTGCATGTATAAGAACTGAGTAGTTTACCTAATTGTAAGAAATGATCTCGTGCCCATTGAATAAGACTGTTCTAAGACCAAGAAAGAGAGAGATAGAAAGTTATAATTATAGAATAAGGGTACCGGCACTGCGACACCTGGTGGATCTTTTGAGCCATAGATCTGTAAATTAAGTTAAATCAAGCTCTGTATGACTCCCTTATGAAAATCAGCACAGAACTAATATTATTTAAAAACAGAACTCAGACATAAGACGATACACTCGCTAGGAGTGTGTGGCGTTGTCTTGTCATCGTCTAAGCCTGAATGAATGACTCAAGAGTGGACGAACTTGGTTACTTTTCCACACAGTATAGTTCAGTTAAAAGTGACCAGAAAGAAAACCAGTAACAAGCCGTAAATTATTCCTATTGAGATCAAGGATGTCATTATATGAAAATGACTGCTTTGGCCTGTCTTAGACCAGAAGAAGTCAGCCACATTTCCTTAGCGGTCAAAGTGTTATCTCCTTTGATCAAGGATGCTAGTTGTAATTATGGTTTTTTGAGAATTTACCGAAATACCAATTTTTCACATCATATTATATAGGGTGTTTTTTATTGAGGTATAGAACTTTAAGTTCGCATCGCTTTTTTAACTGGCGGCCATTTTGTCAGCTGTCAAGTGATTAATATTTAGTTTGGTTTGCCATTTCATCATGAACAGGTTGACAAAAGAACAACGCTTGCAAATCGTGCAAATTTATTTCGAAAATAATGGTTCAGTTCGCGAAGTTTACCGCAAGCTCCGTCCATTTTATGGTTGACATAATCGTCCATCAGAGCAATTAATTCGGTAACCATGGATCGTTTTCGCACTACGTTTACTTTATGTGATAATACGCATCCGCAGAGACGTCGAACAGTGCGCACCGAAGAAACAATTGCCGCTGTAGAGCAAAGTGTTGAAGAGGACCCGAATGAATCGATTCGCCACCGTGCACAGCAATTGGAGCTTTGTCCATCAACTTGAAAATTGGACCTGTAGAATTGGCTTTATTCGAGCCAGCCGCGGCGGCCACATGCCTGAAATCATATTTAAACGTTAATGGCATAAAATTATCCTTCCAATAAAGCCAAATTGATGGACATTAAAACGATTTTCTTGTGTTTTATTTCAATTCGAAGTTCTATACCTCTAAAAAAACACCCTGTAATTAATGTACTAAGCACTTCCCCGGTTTCAATTAACAATTAACGTCAAGTGCTGCGCCAATCATTAAAATGGTGCTGCCAATACTTGCCTCTTACCAGCTTCCAATGCCGTGTAGGTGTAGTGCATCTTATGACTTCTCTAAAAATCTGTAGTTTCCATTTCTGCGTTTGTTTATTTTGTGTTGCTTTTAAAATTCTTGGCGTTTTAGTAGGAGGTTTTTTTCCGCTTAGTTTATTGCATTTGTGTTTTTTTTTTGCGCCAGCAATTCAATTCGTTACGAATTTTTTCGATATGTTTCTTTTTTGTTGCTGTTGGTTGCTGTTATTTCTTCTGATGCTATTTGGGCTTTTATTGTGTGAGAAGTTTTGTGATCACTGGCATTTTTGAATGTCTGAGATTATGTCTGGTTTGTGTTTTTACGTTCATTTTTATTTAAAAACTGTAAAATATTCGTGTTTATCATTGGCCGGTTTAAATGTTGAAAAAATTCCATTTAGTTTTTTGTGATTGGATAATCGAAGAGTTTTTTCTTTCGTTTTCATTTCGATTTTATATTTCTTTTGGTTAAAATTTTTTCTTAATAGAGTGAGTCTTTTTCCAGCATAATAAACTAATGAATCATATCTAAAGTATGTTTTTTTTTGCCGAGCATGAAATATTTTAATATTCGCCAAATATGCTCAATTTCTAAAACGCTAGAAAAAAGCTGTATAAAAACCATTCAAATATAATTTTGTGAAATTATAAGCAAAAATATGTTGTGCTTTTTTGCCATCAGTTTTTTTAATAAGCATTTGGTTTTTATTTAGAATAACAAAAAATTTGAAAATGTTTTAAAAGTATTCTTCTTTTTTAGAATGATTTATTGGAATTTTGTGTGATTTTTTTACTAAGTAACAGTTTTTATAAAGTTTAGTTTAAAAATCGTTCATGCTGGGAAAATTTTAAAAATTTTAATTCATGCCTAAAATAAGAAAAAAAGGGATTAATATTTATATTTATTTTGGGTTTGCTTTAGTATAATTGAACAAATTTTTTAAAATGTTTATTGTATTTGAATTAATGATGCCAATTTGTTCGGTTTCCCCGCTCTTCTAATTTGTTCAAGTTAACCCTACGAGGACTGATAAGGTCCCTAAAGACCTTTGACTTTTTGAAGGCTGCATAATTTAAAGCGGGCTGGTCTGGCCGATTTATTTAAGAATCCATGGCTTTTATGCTGAAAGTGTTGTGAAAAATTTATGATTTTTCCTCCTACTTTAAAATGTTTGCTGAAATAAATAAATTTACAACGTGGGTAACCGACAAGGTCTCTGGCCACCTTCAATATTTTTTCTATTTTATTTCTGTATGTGAGACTGTAAAATGAAGGTATGCAAACTCGATAAAAAGCATCAAAAATAAACATTATGAAAAATGGGTTCATTATATTGCTAGAGTAGCAATTAACGTTGGTAGCAATAAATATTCATTTAAAGTAGACTCAATACGAGGGATAATCAAGTTACAAGCAGCAAAAACTGTCACTTGAGCTGTTGAGACCATTTGACGTGAATTCGTCTTGATTTGTAGTTTGATCAAACAAAAACCATTGTAAGTAAAATAAATTTATTATTGGACATATTGTCATAAGTTTATTCTAATTGAAATTAATTTACTGGTGGTTAAGCATTGTCTATATATTTCATTGGTGCTTAGCCAAATCATCAGTAGCCTTCAACCACATTGTGAGCAGCCACAAAGCTCGCCTCTTAGCCACGCACTTTCAAAAACTATTTGAGAATTCACAAATAATAATATTTTTGAAAGTAACAAGAGAAGAATAAGCCTTCTATAAAAAAGTTCCGACGGGCCTTAACTGATGCATTTTTAACACAAAACTTTTTTCTTCTTTAATTAATCCTTTTTATCTGTCTGCTAAAAGCTATGAATAAATTATAACCCAAGTGGGCTTGAAGTTTCAAAACAGACTTAACCATCAGCGTTTTAAGAGTTTGAATAAAATTTAATGCCAAAATCTTGTGCAGCTAAAAGAAAAAACAGCAACCCGGTAGTTTTAATAAAAACACTAACAGATCATAAGGATAAACTCTAATAATCATTTTAGAGTTCTTTCTAAATGGCCTGAAGATAATTTGTGTAAGTTGCGCAAGGGCAACAGAGAAGAAAAAAAGCAATTTTGACAAAATTTGTTTTGACTGCTCTTAAAAATTTTCTACAGTAGCCTCAACGAGTTAGCGATCAACGTCAAAAGTAATCGATCCTTCAAAATATTTTTTTTTTAAATAATTTTTTTCCTTTTTTTTAATATATTGATTAAAAAAAAAAGAAAAAAATAATAATTTTAGGCTAAAATCTGGTGGACATGTGTAAAGAATTGAAAGAAGCTTTTAAACTGAACAGAACAGAAACAGTAAAACGTACCAGTATTTACGCTTTAATCAATTTTTCTTATTTTGCAAGATGAGTTGTTGCATTATTACTTATTAAGTTTTTGGTTTAGCCTAAAGGTTTTCAAAATACCAGGCTTTTACTTTTATACTTTCGTATACGGCACCGTCTTTTCTTTCACAGCCATGAATGAATGAATCTGACTTTTACTTAGTAACTGTTTGATATTAATATTGGCCCGTATTTCGTTATCACGGTAGACAATTTTGCTTTATGTGTGTTTATTATAGTCGTTGTTGTTACGTTACGCACATGTCAAAAGATTGACGAAAATTCGATCAACAAAAATTTTAATTGATCGCCCTGCAGTTATGACGAAATTGATCTTTAGCATACAAACGTAGTTATTTGCTGATGCATGCACAGGCATAATGCAGCAGGCAAGACTCGTATAAATTTATGCATTCTAAAGATAATACGTATGTGCATACATATCTACACACTCATATTATAATATTTTTAATTTTTTTATTATCTGTTTGTAGTTGTGCGAAAGCTGAGTTAATGTTAGTGTAAGTGTGTTGAGTGATTGTGATTATGATAATACATAAAAGCTACTGCTCTTCGTTTATAAATCAGGGTATTACAATCTTTGGTCACCAAGGACAAAGAAGGTAAAAAATGCAGCATCCTTGAGCTTGAAAAAAGCTCACAATAGATAATTATAGATTTTTTAAATGAAATAAAACAAAGATGTATTTCTTGAATTGACATGAAATTGACTTTATTCAAAACATAATATTCTGGCATTATAGTTTAAGCATGACTTCTATCATATGATCGTCACGTCTGGCGTGGAAAGTAAAATGTTCGACAACTTTTCGCAACATTTGTGGCAGTTTTTTGGCAATAACTTGGGTAATGTTGTTTTTCAAGTGGTCAATCGGTTTGCTCGTATCTGTGTAGACTAGCGACTTTATATATCCTTACAGAAAGTAGTCTAGCGGCATTAAGTCGCAAGACCTGGGATGCCAATTCATGGGTCCAAAACGTTAAAGTATGCTGTTATCAAGCGTTTTCTTCAGTAAATCAATTATGACACATGCTGTGTGACATAATGCGCCGTCTTGTTGAAACCACAGCTCCTGCTCGTCATGGTTGTTGTTCAATCAATGAACGAAGAATTCAGTAATTATGGCTCTATAGTATAGAGCTATGGCCGCTGAGAGAAATGTATTCACGTATGTGCATTGATGTTCGGCACTCTGGTGCTACTTTGGCCGGCTACGCTCTATACCCTGATTATAGACTCTATAGACGATTCCGGTCTTTTTCTACACTATGCTCTACAGCAGCAATGACTTTTTCTGTACGCACTGCACTGTACGACGTCTCTAAGAATGCGTATTAGCAAACAAAACAAAAACATAAATATGTACGAAGTAGTAATGTCATGTTGTTACGGGACCAATTGGTACTTGAATATAATTTTCTTAGCCAGCTCCTTTTCTACAGGCATTCTCAGCCCTCATCCAAAGCCAAGGACCAACAGCAATTAATAACAAAAAAGCTATATGATCACTTTACTTTACTACACACTAAATAAGGGAATATAGGTGTTACTTTCGACCATACTCATCTCTTCTATTTCAGGTTTTCTGTTTTCTAATGACCCCCTAAAAATTCTACAAGCTCTTTGCTCAAAGGCCTGCATGCTTCATTTCATATTCTTATACTTTTTTATCAATTCTGAAAGAGTTTCCTATCAATGGCTTTTGCTTTGGATTTGGCAAAAAAAAAAGCGAGAACTGTTTCTCTTTTCTCAAAGAAGCAAATGCAAAATACGGCAGATCCGAGGCTTTCTATAAGACCTTCTTTACTAGAAAGATAGGAATAGTAATTGAATCAAAATAATGTCTCAGCAGGCCTTTAATAAAGGCTGAAGTATGAAGGTCGGAAAAAAATAAACACATACATAAATTAGATTAATAATCTAAATAAATATTAACGGCCTTACTTATAAAAATTATCAAGGCTTTATAAAGGGTTCATAAAACAGGTTTTCATACAAAAATGTTCTTATTAATCCCTTATAAAGCCTCAATCATTTTTATAAATAAGGTCTTAAAACTTTAGTAACTTTATATTCTAACAATATTCCTGCATTTAGATAGACTTGTTTCGAACTATTTCAGTAGCTCATTTTTGACACAAACCGGTGATCAAACCCGTATAATTTAAATGATCAAAGGTTTGTGTCTAAAACGAGATACTGAGAGAGTTCGATACAAAATTAAATTTATAACATTTTATTCAGTTTGGCTTATTTGAGCGCGAGAACAATTTTTCTAACTCGATTTTGTTGCTTTTCTCTTTTTTTTCTTAATGAAGCACATTCATTAATTTTTTTGTTTTGTTTTTTTTTAACAGAGAATGAAACCAATGTGTGCTCATTTTAATTAGAATGCAAATTAATAGTTTTGAAATTTGCTTTCGACTTATTCATTGCAGACGTTTAATGTGCTTGCACCTATTATCCTTACGCCTAAAAGTAAGCATTACAAATAATTCGGCGCTTATACATTAGAATCTACCGGATATTTAAATGCCTTTAAGCTAAAACACATCTAAAGAACAGAACAATAATTAGCTTTAAAAACGTGCAAGTGAGCTGATACTTGTACTACTGGCTACTAACTATTGGTGTTATTTTGCCAGAATATTTCCAAATATAATGATTGTTATCATATTTAAATACATAAAAGTCAAGTCCTCGCTCTGCAAAATAACAAACAAAAAATCGTATGTTTTTGAAAAAAGAAAACATAAGAAGATGCTACAACACACTACTCATACATATTTAATTTTTATAATCCTCATTAGTTTGAAAATCACGTCCTTTTTTGTGGCCAAAACAGAGTTAATTTTTTTCTGCATTGAAGGGTGAGTCGATGTGTCTAAGTGTGTGTTGGCTGGTAGTCGCGTCGTTAGTTAAACTAAAACTTGACAAATAACTTATGGCAGATAAAAAAAAAGAAACATTTTTTTTTCTGCTGCCCTCATGATATAAGCTGCCAATCATTTTGGGCAACTGCTGTTACTGCTTACGAGTTTCATTTTTTTTTCTGTTCTTACTTAGATTTTGATCTTAACTAAGGCCTTCTTTGGTTAAATTTTAAGTAGTGATGGTGGACAAGAAGTGGAAAAAGAAATGTATGTTTATCTTTAAGAATTTTGTATCACTTGTAGCAACAACGTCTGGTTCAAATATATTTTTAAAGCTTTAGAATTTTACATTTTATTTTTTGTACGAGTATTTTGTTGTTATTATTTTGAAACAACGAGCAAAAACTAACCAAATTGTCTTCATACTTTAGCTTCTGTTTTGCGCCACCAAAAATATTCATTTATTTAAACATTTAGTTTGTGGCCTGTTTTTTGCCTCAATTGTGGTAAACATTTTTTTTAGGTGATTTTTCATCATCTTTAAAATTTTGTAATTTCTTTGATTGGAATGTTTTGTTGATTTTCGCTGTTTTATGTTATAGTTTTTGCTGCGGCTGGTGATGCTGCTGGTGATGCTTCTGTTGTTATTAGGTTTAAATTCATCAATTGTTACCTTCCAATGTTGACGTTTACTTGTCTCATAATAATACATCGTAACAGGTAGTCTGCAGTCTTCAAATAAATTATTATATTGAAACTTGATTTGTTATCATGATGTTAGTTTTGCTTTTTTTTTTTGCAAATCAGTATCTTGGCTTTGAATCAGTTTAAACAAAAAATTGTCTGATTGTAAAATAAATAGGAAAATGTCTTTATGAAAGAGCAGCATTTTTAATAATAATGGACTTGCTTTTTTTTTGGAAAAACTAATGAAGCTGTTTGAGAATCTTATCTCGCGTACAGTGGCTACGAGTATTTGGTAGAACTGAATTTGTTGAATCATAGACAACAGTTCTGTCACTAATTAATCAAGCGGAAAAAAGTTTACAAAAGCTCAGATGAACACAAATTGTGCAAGTAATTTTTGATATAAATATATCTACCGAAATAAATTTGTAAATAATTTTACTTCGTAAGCAAAGTTTTTTACTTTGAATCGTATATTTGAAAAAAAAAAAAAAAAATATGAATTCATTATAATTTAGTCAAAAAAATTTAGTGAAATATTCAAGAAATTTATTATTCGATATATTGTCAAATGTAGTGAAAATTATTGGGAAAAATTTATTTTTTTTAAGTGTAAATTTATTATTCAAGCCAACTGTTGGGGTTGTGTAAGCAGTGTGAAAGAACAATTGTATTCCAAACATGTCACATGGTAGTGGCTTTTTTTAAGCTGTCAGTTTGATATATAACTGGTATGTAAAGTGCACAGCTGGCAAGAGAGTCTATAAGGTGTTGAAGATACCCAGCTGTAAATGTATTATTTTCCAAATCAAGACAATGCATTCACTCAGAAACGAGAATGTAATTTGATCAAACACAATAATTACACTCTGATTAACACGTGCATTACCACAACAGCAGAATAAGAAGTGTTATTAATTATAGAATTTCGGATGTATTAAAATGATCCATTACTTTCCTAAACAGTAATGAATTCTGCAATGAAAGATTATATCCTAGGGATGCTATAAATATAAGTGGAGACTTTTTCCAGTCAACTGAAACTAAAATTAATGTTCAAACAAAATTGTTTAGTCACTGAATTTTTGATATTTCTAATTCTCATCAATTTGTAATTAATTTTTAGTGTTTTTGTGTGTTACAAATTCAAATATAAACAAATTTGTGTTTATGCAAACATAATTCTACACAAAAGGCAACACGATTATAAAATAAATGTAAATTTACAAACGTAAAATTCCGCGGGAACTCCGTACTGGGCTTAAGTTCAGTATTTGTCCATTCTAATAGAATGAAATTAATAAAAAAATTAATGTGATTTGTTAAAGAAGAATAAAAAATTTAACTGTACTCTAACTATGGGAAATGCCGATGTTTTAAGTTAACATAAGAATTAACTTTTCACCTCTCTTTGCTTTCAGAGAAACTTTTAACCTTAAATTGTATCAATAGCCAGGACAATCAGCTTAATTAATTAGCCTGATCAAATCATAAATATGGAAACAAACGAAGTTCGAACAGTAATAAATAAAATTAACTTAATTAATTTATATTTTCTACTCAACTATGAATTTTAATACTCATTCAAAATATGCACGATCAATATCCATTAATATGTACAAATAAATTTTGCTTTTATGTTAGTTTTTTCACTTGCATTGTCAATTTATCTTAATAAATAAATCTTTTCAATCATCACTTTTTCTAACCAACTAAACAAACAAACGAACGATTACTTATATTGATACTCGTAAATTTAACTTTTAAACCACAAAAAAAGCACCAACAAATACATATAAATATTTATTAATTTATAAACTGACAAAAATATTGAATAACATTCAAAATCAGCACTCTTCAAACGAAAAATAAAATAAATTAATTGAAACTTTGGTTTCAATCTACTGATTGACCAAAAAAAGAAAAACCAAAAATCTCAATTGGTTTCTTCAAGGCAGATAAAAAATTATTTAAAGTTTAAACAGAAATTTACTTTAATAAGAACCCCACTTTCACTTAATCAAATACGCGTAGCTACAATGACATTTAACTAATAAGCCATGACTTCCTTGAATAAAGTGCAAATCTTATAACTTTTTAATAATGTTATATTTATTTTCATTTTATTGCAGAGCCAAGCTTTAGCTTTGACACGTGTGGCCAATGCAGCTGCTGCAGCTGCGGCAGCAAATGCCAAACCACCCACAGCTGATAATTTACAACCAGATGTAGTAGTTAAAAGAGAACATTCTTTAACACCTCCAGCGCCGCCACCATCATTACCGCCACCTTCCACAACAAGCACAAATGCCACTTCATCCTCCTGTCCGCAAGTAACAGCACGACATTCACCCACCAGCAGCAATAGCAATAAAAATGCACAAAATCCTACCAACACGAATGCGGATGAAAGCCAAAGTAACACTTCATTACAGCACAGCCGAAGACCTTCATTGCAGGGTGTACAAGATAAATTGGCACAATTGCAACAACTGCAGCAACAACATCATCAACAGCAGCACCATCATCACCACCATTCCCATTCCCAGCCATCGACAGATGAACAATTACAACGCAGTCCTAGATTTTCATCGAATAATTTATCAGCAGCTCATAATACGACACCATCGCCCAGACACGAACTGGTGCATACACCAACCCACAGCCTAACAGCCAATACCAATCCAACAACGTCTAGTCAAAATAGCTCAACACCAAAGTTAACAGCCGATAGAGATGACCACCATCATGCACTTCCTCATCAAATGCAACAACAGCAACAACAACAGCAACAGCGCTCTACAGACACACATACGCCGCGAGTCATGGGTAGTATAACTTGTTTACCTCCATCGGCTTTAAATGCAGTGGCGGCAGCTGCTGCTGCCCAGCAACAACATCAGCAACATCAACAGCAGCAACAGCATCAGCAGCTGCACCAGCACCAACAACATCAGCCCACGGATAAACTACTTGCCTCACCAGCTGCCCCGTCAATCGAACAGCGTAAAGATTTTGATGTTACAAAAGTTAATTGTAAGTATAAATTTATATTACTTCTCTTCTTCTAAAGCAATAAATCCAATAGGAAAATATGAGACAGCAGTTTATTAAAAAAAAAATCAAAACTGTCTTGACCGATTGTTTAAAAAACTTTGTTAATTATACGGCTATGTTCTGTAAATCGAGCCGATTTGAAATCGTACGATTTCCAAAATTAGTAATGGTTCTGCAGACGTGTTTAAGATCATATATGTTTAATTTGGTTTTAAATTTGATATTTGGGGCTCTATATAATAATAAAATTTAAAAAAGTCTGAAAAATATGTCTTTTATCGTTGTTAGGTTTCTAAAAACGTGAGATTTCAAATTGAATTGATTTACAGGACAAGACCGATAATTCATCAGTTCTATACTCTGGCACGCACATACAGCCATTAAATTGATGACTGTATTTGATAAAAAAATTTTTGTTATTGACTTTATCTGCAAGAGTTTTATGCTTAAGCTAAGTTGTATCTAATGTAAGAAGTTATTAAAAACGATCTCTTATATCGGTCTGATAATCTTGTGAAGCTTAGAAAAAGTTATTAAATCTACTTATGAAACTAGCTTTTTACAATTAACTGCTGGTGGAAAATAAAATGAATTCAAAATCGAAGAGAAATGCTTGTTTTGTAAACACTTTTGTTTGAAGCCTTTAAAATTATTATGTTTGTATATTGTGATTCTCAATAACATATTAAGAGTCTTACTATAAACATACGAATTTGTTAGCTAAATTTAAATTTCTTAAGGTTGAAGTCTACTGACGTGTCCTAAGAGCGGGAACGAAATGCATTTAGAGAATGCTTAACCATAAAAACTAGCAACATTTTCAAATTAAGTGAGGACTTGATGTCAAATAAATATACTTCGGTATTTCAAGTATGTAAATATATATATATATATATACATATTATATTTTATATTTTAACGGTCTAATTCATAAAAAATATTTTAGGTTTATTACAGGTTTATTTGACAAATTTCCCATATAAAAATATGTCAAACAAGCGCTTAATAAACCTGAAATATTTTTTATGAATAAGGCAGTAAATATATAGAAAGTGATTTTAGTGCATCTTAAGGATACTGTTTGGTTTGGTTTCGCTGGTAATTACACACCGCTGAAACTCTCAAAATCTGAGCATAATAATAAGTGTTTTTGTTTTCATGAGTACAAAATATATTTCCTTTCATTATAATCAACTCTTTCAAAACACAAAAGAAGGTTAAAATCATTTAATCCTTTAATACGGTTGAATATTTTTATATGCCGTTTTGTTTTTTTCTATAATTGTTTATTTTATTGTTGCCCAATTATTTTTAACTTTCCTTAACTACAAAATGATTTTATAGTTAAAGCTTAAAGTATTACGTAAAGGATTAATCCTTTGCCTTGCAATGTATACGCAAAACGAGTTATAGAAAACAAAAATAAGCAAATGCGTATTGGGGCGTTTCATTCGTGTACGACTACATTAAAAAAAGGAATTCGTTGAATTGTCAAAATGAGATAAATATCAGTTTTATAGTTGCTAAGGATTTCTTTGGCAGTTTCGTTATTTTAGAGTTGTTAAATAAAATTGAAAATTATCAGCTTCGTGAAGGATGGTTTTCAGATATATGTATGTATGTATAGACTAGAGATTTATGTATGTATATCTTTGATAATAATGTTTGATAATTGATAATGAAAATGCTGTAGAATTTATTTAAATGAATCTCAAGTATTTAGATTTCATAAACCATGAATATTGAATGATGTGACTGCTAAGCATCGTACAGTAGCTTAAAATTTTAATAAAATTATTGTTGTTTTTATAAAAATATTTCTTGGCATAAATTCAGGTTTCATTTTGAAATGAATTTGTAGAAAAAATCGCTGAGGCTTACGTGAGTAGCACAAATGCTGCATGCTGAGTCACGGAGCTGAGTTTCAATAGAATAAAATCCGAATAGTGCCAGCATGCATGAACAGAACGTTTGCGTGATTAGAAAATCGAGTCATAATTCTAAAATTTATTTACCCGATTATTGTTTTTACACATTCAGAAGTCCCAGCTAGGAAACAATTTATGCTGGTCAATACGTACGCGACGTTTTGAATGTAATGCAAGTTTTTGCACAAAAAATCATTTTATTTTTATAAATAGTTTCTTTTTAGCTCTATACAATTTTCCCAACTTTCATCCATTTTTTTTTTGCCAATTTCAAAATTGTGAGATGAATTAATTCATCATATTTATTGCGCGAAATATTTCATGTATAATCACATAACTTATTGCATTTATTTTGTATTTAAACTCTGATGAAAATATATTGAAACTATTGACTGATTTAAGCATTATTTATAAATTTTTAACAGGTGCTATTTCAACTTTTTGTTACTTAAAATGACACAGCAAATTTACAAGCTTTTCCTAAAAGTCTTTGCAAATCTTTTTAAAGCTGAAAATGTTCTGTTACTGCTATATACTTTTACATAAACGCATTTATATATATTTTAATACATATGTACACAGAAGATATTGTCAACAGTTTCATTTAATTACTGCTGTTGTTTGAAAATTCAATTATTTTCATTTGAATTTTCGTAGTAACTAAACAACACCAAATTTTCTACTTTTTTAAGGCAACATCCTTAAAACTGATTAAAAAATTAATTTAATTAATTAAGTTGAGTCAATTAAGTTTTTAAACAAAAGTTTATTTTACTAAATTAATTTTTTTAATTAAATTTCTAAACAACAGAAGTATAATTGACTCAATTAAAGTTTTAATTGATAGTTATCAATTATCATTTATATATTTTTTTTTAATTACATGCGTTAATTTTAGAAAAGGAAATGTTCTTTGCAATCAACCTGTTTAAATTATTCAATAAAATTTTTAATTTATTCTCTTAAATTTTCAACTATTGAGTTGCTTAATTCAATAATAAGATTAATTGATAATACATTTGTGTCTTATGAACGCTTTTCGTTGCATCAACTAAACACTCCAATTAAAATCATACATATTTCAAATTATTTTTTTAAATAAGAGTAGAAATTCTAACAACTGGAAAAAATTATATCGTTCATGTTTAACTGAATAATTATATCAATTGGTTTTGAATTTATGTATATTAAATTAATTTTTATGCTGATTTAATGAAATATTTTAATTGAAATCATATATATTTAAAATTCAATTTTTAATTGATAACAGAATTTCTAATATTAAGAAAAAAAATTATGCATTCTCAATTTTGGCAATTCTTTCGGCTGATATCATCGTTATGGATTCCAGCAATTTTGTGATTGAAATAATTTTGTTATTTTTTCTGTGTACAAATATTTTTTAAAGAATTTTTTTTATATTATTATTTCTAAATAAAACTATTTGGAGCAGTTTATAATCTTACTATCTATAACTCACTTAACATGCATTGTATCCACAATATGCAACTAATACAAATATACACTTAATGTCACTTACACAAGCATACAGATGCACATGCACACACACACACAGAGTGAAACATGCAAATAGCTAAAGGTGCAATATGAAAAATGTGTTTCATACATAAAGTTCAAAAAGTATGGCATTAAGCAAATGTTTTGTATGGCAAAAAACATATAGAGAAGCTTAAGTCTTAAGCGTTATAGGTTTGCAACAACTACAACTACTGAGATTCCATCATTCAATATAGCAAGCAATCCAACCAACATGCATGCACACTTACATAAGTTTGTGTGGAAAGAAATAAAAATTCCAAACTAACAAAATACACATATGCAACGAGATTTGCACACAAAACTATTTAAGTCTTATACTCTCGAAAGGATTTACTTAGAACTACAAACACACATACATACATATCACAGAGAGTACTCGTATGTAAAAAAAAACCTTTAGTTAAAACCATACTTGATACTACTAGAGAGACACATTAACACATTCGTTCAGATGTAAATAAATGTAATTTTTACCAAAAATAAATGCAAGCTGGGGGAAAAGGGGAACATGAAAGGATTTGCTGTTTTGCCAATGAAGCAACAGGAGTGAACATTTCCAAATTATTATTAGTAAAGAAGGGCAAAAGCGTAAACAAAAAACTGGTTAAAGGATTTATATATGTATATCTATATATGGCAAGGTAACAATGCTCATATTGATACACACTCACTAAACAGTGAGACCGTATGAATGTTAAGTGGGAATTAAATTTAATCTTAAGCTTTTTCTTAAATTTACCCTTAAATGTTATTTAGCTCTTTTAAATGGAAATATATAATTTTTTTTATTTAATATATTTGAATTGTCTTATAAATAAAGATTATTTGCTTTCCATTAAATAACAGATCCTTAAAATCGCTCCATACTTATGAAAGTGAGGAGTTTTTAAATGCATTCAAACCTTAAGATGGATCACTTTTGTACTTTGTATGTCAGATTATGTTGTAATAAGATTTCCAAGAAATACTGTATTTTTAAAAGGCTGAAGATCTCTTCGAATATTTTTAAATTACCCTACATTACATTTCTTTGTAATACGATTTCTGTAATCTACAAGCTTTACATACTATTTTTATCTTGATTGGGAGCCACTGTGATCACACAGATCAAAGATCTGTGCTGCCAAAATTAGCCTTAAATTTTTTCCACTCTTTCTTCCTAACATTTCTACCTTTGACGCTTTATACACTAAATACTTTCACCACAGCAGACTACACGAACACACGACTTCAAACGCATCTAGCAGCATTTGTTGCCTCGTAGCCAGCTGCTTTATTATTTTGGAGACGGCACCAGCACCATCTGCACCTCATATTTAAGTTTGAATACATAGTTCAGTAATGCCACCTTCAAATATTTCGCATTTATAAAAATTAAATTACTCTTACAAAATGTACTTTTATGACGTAAAAGTATAAAAAAGAAACAATTTATGCTTTACCTAAATTTTTGGATATTGTTTCTGTTAAATAAAATGAAATTCATATTATCATTCATTCAACATTTTGTATTATACTGGCAACACTGAATTTTCTCATTGTAGCCAAAGAAATAGAAATTAGTTTAATTGAACTACAATGACAAAATCAGCATAGACAACAATCTGCCGCCCTTTTGTGTATTCTATACTTGATATTTTGTAGTCGGTAGCCTGCTGTGGTGAATGTGTTTAATGCATTATAGTGCTCGAGATATCTGTTGCCCTTAAATTTTATTACTATTTCTATGACATGGTTCACTCTCAGCAATATTGGTTGAGCAGCTTTTTAGTTTATTGATGGAAAGGGGAAATAATGATGCCTTCGTTATTCATGCTTCTCCTCTCTTACCCACTGTCCCTCTTTTTGTTTTTGTCTCACTCTCTGTCTCTTCAATGGAATGAATAAAATTGCCGGCATTCTGTAATTGCCTTAGATCGATATTACGAGGAATAAACTGCAAAAAACAGATTATTTACGCTTAACTAATAATTACTGCCTTTGACATCATCTGAACAACTATAAATAACACAATATTGTCACTTTCGTGAAAGCTGCATTCTTAGTATTGCTTTCTACTTCTGTAACTGGATTTTAATATTTAAGGATATATTTTCATGTTTGCTTTAACGATAATGTGATTCTGTAATTTATATTTCACTATAGTGTACTCGACATTTAGTTGTATATCATGTGGCATCGCTTTGTACAAAATGTCAAAATAAACGAAAAGCAGAAAGAAGAATTAAAGAAAAGCTAAATGAATTTTGAAAAATATCGTTAAATCATGTTACTGAATAGCAAAGTCGATCAATTTTTGTTATATTTGTTAAAGCAATGCGATTATCATACTAAAAGTTACCAAATCCAGGTACTGATGTTATGAATTTTACTACACAATTAAACCACATATTAAGTTATTCAACTATGGGGGGCCTGGTGTCTTGGTTTCCATTAGACTTTATTCGTATACATTTCTATAGCCAAGATGTCTATACGAAATACTAAGAATTATTTATGCCATTTAATCTTATCTCAAAATAAGACATATTATGATGGCTTTAATGTGAAGCTAATAAGCCTACAATAGCTGTTGTTCTTATATGACCACTATTTGAAAGTTAAGCAGATTCTTAATGAATGAATTTTTCTTAATTTTGTGCCATAGTGCAGTATATTAACACTCTAAACATATAAAAAAAAAATGTGTTCGAATATTTGCAAATAGATTCAAATGTAGGGATTGCAATTGAAATGGGCAACAATATGTTCCTAAACAAAATGTATCTATAAATTTGTATGATAATTCTAAGACATTCACCTGGTATAAATGTTTGGTGTCAATGTTAGTTGTTACTCTTTATTAATATGTATAAGAATGTATGTCGTAATAGTAAAGTATTGAAAATATGTTTCTCTAATTCTTGAGCATGCCCAAGCACACACTCATATATGTATATTTACCCATACAAACACACTTTTGAAAATCCTTAATCCATATTCAAACCAAAAGATCTGTTACCTAAACTTAACAACACAAACATTGCAATATTATATTCTTGTGCTACAAACTTTTAACATTAAAACGAAACCAGCCTCCGACAACTATTTGGCAGAGATGGTACTGTAAATATATATTCATGGAAATGAAGCAAAATTAAAAATTAAGATAGCAATGTTTTTATTGATTATACCTGCAATAACATATTAAATGAAGCAGACTTGCATAAGATAAATAGTTGTACAAGGAAGTTAAGGAAAGTGTTATCCAAATTCGAATTGAATTAAAGTAAATCATAAAGAATTAATAAAGGCCAAGTTCTCATTCAAAATTGCGATCATGTACGAGTACTTATGGTACAATATCTTTGATTACAATCATCTATGTATTTAATTAAATCATCATCAGGGTGCCACACTGGTACTGGACCATTTTGCTCTTATTGAGAAGAAACCATACATATAATATCCATAGTTCTCTCCTATATCAGAAAAGTAAAAATATTGCCAAGTTAGCAGACTGCCTAGGAAGATGACTTGGAACAGAGATATCAGGGGTGTAAAATAGAGCGATATAAATATAGACATGCACAGGCCAGACCTTGGCCTAGCTCACTAGTATGCAGCTGGATAATGGGCTCAGCTATTAGTAAAAGATTGCAAGTGCATTGCACTTCCCATCCCTGCTATACATGACTAAGAGAACCAATCCAACTATAGGAGACAATCTAAAGCAGTTGTTTGTTATAATTTTGCTTGCCATTGTTGCTTGTGTTTTTGTCTTCCTATTTGTATCACAAAAAGCTTAAACTAGAGTTTAAAACAAATTTGGACTTGTAATATATTGAGGTACAACTGAGAAGGCATACATAAGGCGCGCTTACTTGGAGCGGGATATTTTCAGGTGACTTACATAACAAGCATTAATCCAAACTATTTCTTTGATTTTCTTTCTATTCCTTTACTTTCTGTTTATGATCAAAAGTATTATTTCTTATCTGCCATTAAATTAAATTGATGAAAAAGCCTGCGGAAAAGTTAATTCAATATTAATCATAGAGCTCAAGTGTATGATATTGCAATTAATTACAAATTTTTTAAGTATTTTTTCATTATGCAAAAAAATTTTATTGTTTTTATTTTTGTTGGGATATAAAGCATATTACTAACAACGATGGGGCATTTTGAAGATTAAGCTATTTAGAGATACTCACTGTATTGCAATCGTGGTGCTAGTTGAAACTGAATTTTACTACAAAGGATTCATATTAGAGAAGCATCAGTCCATGCTGCGTGCAAAGGAAAATTTAAAAAAAAATTTAGCTGCGTTATTTCAAAAATACTTAACGATTTGCAAACTAATCACAATTTAAACTTACACTAAATATTTAATATCAATATGGCAATTATACTTGCCTATCAGGGCAATCATGAATAAAATTCCGCGTGAATTTTTTGCTTTCCCTATTACTTGCTATTAGTTGGAATTTTTCCTCGGGAAAAATTTCGCGCGGAATTTTATTCAGGATTGCCCTGTACATGTATATCCTTGTACCGATAGAATTCTAATTTTGGCAAAAATTTTGGCACAGTACAAAATAAAAAAAAAATTGGCAGTAATTAAAATTGAAAATCATTATTTAATGTCAATGATATATGGGAGATGGACTTTCAATTTTACCTGCAATGCTTTGATAATTATAGCTGAAACTCAGTAATGAATATCAAGGATATGTGCATGGAGCTAGACTTTAGCTTGCACTAGTTGTTATAAAACTTACCGGAAGGTTATGCTGTGTGGTTTAATAAATTACCATCAATTTTTGATGCAATTCAATCACTATTTTTGCTGAAAAATAATTTTCAATATCAATGACAAGTAGACAAATCCTTGCATTAACTTAAATGAAATTTACCAGAAAGCTTGTCTACTTAATATTATAAATGACGTAATAATTCTTGAAGTAAAAACGTATGTTCAATAAAAAGGATATGGCAAGTATATGCATATCCTTGCACCAATTGGAATAAAATGTACCAAAAGCCTTGGTGCTGTAATTATATTAAAATATAACACATTTTTATTTTGATCTAAACATAATTCTAAAGGAAAGAAATTTTTTTAGTATCCAGGATATATGGGAGATGGGCTTGTCTATGCACCGATCACATAAAAATTTTAAAACAATTCTGTCAGCTGTCAGCAGCTAGCCATGGTTTTTACAAAAACTCGGTATTTGATATTAAGGATATATGGTAGGTGGGCTTATCCTTGCGCGGATGGCAATGAAAATAACCATAAAGCTTATGTTCGTAGTTTTCTATAGTTCGTTGTTACTAATATACATTACAATTCAGTCATAGTTATTGCTGAAAATTAGTTTTTAATATCAAGGATATATGGGAGAGAGAGACCTGTTGCGTGCACTGATTGCAATAAAATTTATGACAAAACTTAGGATTGTCACTAAGTCAACAACTATCGATTTTCTTTGAAATACAATAATTTTGATCATCATGGTGGGCTTTTGCTTGCACCAATGACAATAACATTTGGCAAAGAGTTTAGCTGCATAATTTTTTAAATGGATGATTAATTTTTCTGTGATGAAATTATAATCAAGGATGCAGCAATCGTAACCAAATTTATATGAAAAATAGTATAAATACATTAATGATTAGATTATCACTTCTAATTGTATTTTTATCATAATTGTTTTTTTAAGGTCAAGGTGTAATAAACAGGACGTATGGAAAGTAAGCATGTCCTGTTTTGGATTAAAATAACATTTGCTAAAGGCTGCGGTTCACTATCCGACATAATCGCAGGATTTCTGAGCAAATATAACGATGGAATGATGAAGTCTATGAAAGTTTTCAAAAGGCAATAAAAATTCATTAGGTCAGCATTTTTTATTTTTTGCAAGAAGTCATACAATTGTGTAGGACAGTGACTTCTAGCCTTAAGCAGCTTTTTAATATTATTGTTAAAAACAAGTTACTAATTTTGGCCATATATCGATTATAATAGTAGCTGATATTATATTTTCTGTTTCGCTATAAAAAATTATTTTACTGCAACTCAATGTAATTGAAATGGAATCCCTCAGAAATCTTAACGACGGCATCAATAAGTCCGTGACTTTTCGAACTTCCCTCGTAGTTATATGAAATGCCACACTGATCCCATCAAGTACCACCTGTTAATAGACTACTGTAAATCTTTTAGCAAGTGTCGTCATTTACTTTGCGTTTAACAGCTGCTCAAAACATACAACCAGAGTTCAAAGGATTGTTTGGAGTTGTTTAGCCCCAATCCGAATATGTTTTTGCGGCGTCTTGTAACTGTGGATGAAACATGGATACATACATGGATACATGTACTCCGGAGACCAAGCAGCAGTCTGGATTTCTCCAGGTGAACCTGCTACGAAGAAGGCCAAGGTAAGTTTGTCGACCAATTAGATGATGGCAACCGTTTTTTTGGTATGCACGCGGGATAATCCACATCCATTACCTTCAAAAGGGAAAAACAATAAGCGGCGCATTTTATGCCAACTTAATGAGGACTTAAAAAGAAAACAACCCCATATGGACAAGAAAAAATTAATTTTTCATCAAAATAATGCACTGGTGCACACGTGTGCAGTCTCAATTGCAAAACTCTATGAATTGGGCTATGAAATGGTACCTCATCCACCATATTCTCCGGATTTAGCCCCTAGTGACTACTTTCTATTTCCAAACCTAAATAAATGGCTGGGTGAAAAGAGATTTAGCTCCAACGATGAAATTATGAACAAACAAACGCTCTTTTTTAAGGACCTCGAAAAATCCTATTTTTTGCAAGGGATACGCAATCTGGAGAGACGTTGTACTAAGTGCCTAGAGCTCAAAGAAGACAAGGTTGAAAAATAAAATAAGTTTTTATATAAAATCCTGTGTTTCTTCAAAAAGTCACTGAGTTAATGATCCACCCTCGTATATAGAGTAAAAAACGCAAAATTTTATATATTTTCATCATAATTGGGACAAATTTAGCAAGTCCTTTCTGAACCTTGATTTCAAGCATCCACTTAGCTGAAATTGAAAATCACCAAACTATATGTACACTTTTAAATTTTATAGGAGAGGGAAAAAACTTAACACAAGTAGAGTTTCTTAATATTCATTTTTAATTAAATTATCTGATTGTTTGAAAATTTTGTAGGCACATGTATCTTGATGTAATACCCAAAAATTAATTAGAAATGCGACTTTGAATTTTTTGTTAGTTACGTAGGTTTGCAATTCAGCTAACGATATACATTTGTTTGAAAGGTCCCTAATTATTTCCGGTTCCGAATGCTTTTTTCTTGATCCTCATATGCAAATTTAAGAATCTGTAAAACATACTTGTAACATGGATTAAAACCAAATCTTACTGCCCCTAATGTTCTAGAAGATGATTTAAAATGAAAATAAACAGCAGTCCAAAGCACCTTGGGTTGCCCATGCCAGAGTGAAAGGTAATCGTATTTTTACGTTTCATATATTCATGTCATACTTAAGAATTGGGAATACAATATATGAAAACTTAGTTATAATTTTAACAAAATTTGCTTTGCCACATAAATGGATAAGCATACTCACATGCACGCGCACACACTCCTGCAGCAAACTCATGCCAACTAATGTTTGCATACACTGTTGCATTTTGCAATGCACACATACTTGTACATTGACAATATTCTGCACACTGAAACTTATGCGTCTGTATATTTATTTGACTGTTGCATGTATGAACACATGTCTGTATGTGAACTTGTTTAGTGCGTATTATAAACGGATTAAAATTTCTAATACTATTTGAAGTTATTTGTATCAAAACTTACAGATATTTTCTAAGACCCTACTAACGACTTGGTACTTGCAGTTAAGCACTGCCGCTACGAATATTGTTTGTATCGTCTTAAGTTTTTTATTTGTTGTTGTTTTTTCCTTCTTCTTCTTCTTCTTCAAGCACACGTTGCACAAACAAATTGTGTTAAGTCTTATTGCATTTGTAAGTGTATGTGGTAGAAAATTTTTAGGTTTTGCCTAAAATCCCAGTAAATATATAACAATAAATATACATTGAGATATAAGCTTAAGCTGGTAGACGCTTTAAAGGAAACAAGCACCTGAAGAACTTTGCTTTAGTCAGTTTCGGTGGAAGTGTTCATCGTTTTGATTTCATCGTCAATTAAAAAAAAAGAGCTCTGCTATCGAAGCTATTTTAAAACGGGTTCCTAAACATGTTCAAACTTGCACATGTGCCTTTCTGTTTGTTACCTAAAAAGTATTATTTATGTTTTTATTTTTCCTTTGGTTCTTATGGCGAAATATCTTGTGATATTTTGTACACTTTTATTCTCAATTTATTCGAAAACTTACTACATTGAATAAGAAAATATTGTTAGTTTTGATTCAAACTGTAAAGAGTGAAGATATTACAGGTGGATAAAGCTTTTGGTTTTTTATAATCTCATTAAATTGTTGAAGCGAACGTTTTGCTCAAGAAAGCGATACGAATATAAAGCAAAGGCTTTGTTAATAAAAATTTAGTTTTAAGACGAACCAATAACTCATTTAGATTTTATTAATGAAGAGTAAATGTTTGATAAATTTTTGGTTTACATTTGGTTGCCATTTTCAAAATGTGTGCAATTTCGTTCACATTATGCCACTAGTACACGCTATTACGATATCACAAAATGCCATAATGTGTAGTCGGCATTATCAGGGAATACATCAGAGAGCATGAAGTTTAAGCTGAAATATACCCAAACTCCTTTTTAAGATCAAAAGCTATTACGAACGCTAATGAATGGTCAAAAACAAATTAGAGATTCCCCTCTTAAACGTCTCTTACAATCAAAATTGAGATGCTTAGAAGATCAGATTAGAATAACAAAAATTGGGGTGACCAGTATCATTAAGAATGAAAGATTATGTGAGAAGTGTTACTTAATCTCTTTTTATTACTATTTTAAGCTTCAGTTTAAGGCAAGAGTAAAATTCTCAGGATGCCAGTCAAAGGCTTGGCTTTTAAGGGAAATTTATCTCCAGGATAAGTGATGCCGTCCTGATCTACTTCCTGTGGACTTTTCCCTGTGGACTTATCTCGAATCTGAAGTCTGCCGCAGTAAACCGACTTCCTTTGTGCTTTTGAAGGAGACTATGCTTTACAAAGCAGCAGCAATCATTAAGTCTAATAGTGCGTTTACATTTGAGCGAAATCTAGTGCTTACGACCTTTCAGGAAAACCTAGTAAATTTACCACATAGAACAGAATCATTTTCGTCACTACATTTTTCCAAAATATGCTTAAAATCTAGTAGAACTTATTGATGCTTTAGGGCATATATAGTACTAACGAGATTTCGAGCTAAATCTTACAAAACAAAATTTATTTTTTCAGTAGATTTGTAGGAAATCTAACCAAAATCTAATATTTTTTTTTATTTTTTACTGCCCTGTTCAACATAATTTATAAAAAAAGGTGAATGAATTAGCTACGCTCTACACAATTTTCTATTGAAGGTGCGTGAATGAGCTAAGTTTTTTTCCTTACAATTTAAGACTAAATTTCAGTCAAAGAATTTTGTCTCGGATACAAAATCTTGGTAAATGTCAAAAAAGCTTAGTATAAACGATATAGATTTCGTTAAGGATTTCTAATCAATTTACTAGATTTTGAGACAGTGTAAATGCAGTATAAGGGTTCCACTATATATAAACTTTCTTTTGAGACACCCTCTACAACTTTCAACTTTCATGGAATACTTACAAGTGTTTTCATTCTGTAACGGCACAAGATTTATTTGTATAGCTACAAAAACTAATACAGCCTGCTCTGTAAAAATCATTTGGAAGCAAGATACCCAAATCTAAGTGGTCATTAATATATTCACGTAACGTGGAATATTTTGCTAGAATTATAAGCAAGACTGTTTCAGTATAGTTGGAGGATATATCAATTAGAGGTTTTACTAGTTATTACTGTATATAATTTAGAGCCATTCTAAAAAATTTGAGCTATTAGATTAACAATTTGTGTTTGGAATAATGCCTTTCAAAAAGTCTTCTATAAAATTCAAGATCTGCCCTCTCTGATGATATGATCCAATATAAAGAAAATTGTATACTCTATAGAAACATAATACGAAAACTAATAGCTTTCCAATACCTTTCATATTATTATAACAAATTTACAAAAAAAAAAAAAAAAAAAAAAACTCAAGAGTCCTTAACAAAATTTGTTTTAATTTTGATTATTAAATCGTAACACAATAACAAGGATTTACTTATCAAAACATTGCTTACAACAAACAAATGCAAACAGAAATGTATAAATTCTACAGACTCTATACCCATAGAATTCACATCATATCGTAGTACTGCATTTTACTTAGTGATTAAACCTTAAAAACAACCTATTGATCTGTCACATGTTTATCGAGAAAAAAAACTATACTTTGCTTGCAAAGCTAAACATAATGTTTGTACATACATACAAACATACATATGTACGAGTATGTATGTAAATAGTATATCAATGGTTGAATTCACCTCATAGATGTGTAAATTGTATGCTTATGATGAATAGTAAACTTTATACGAGTACAATTGTTATTTATTAAATGTTATGAATGCAAAAGAGCTTTTTGTATAAATCCTTAATCCTGCAGCTAGAGTCTTCTTTAAAATGCATCTAATGTACACAGAGAGTCACAAGGTATATACAAGCACACAAACATGTTTATATTCATGGAATACACACTCACACCCACTCTAGAATAGTTGGCCAGAATAGGGAATAGTAAAATGTAATACAAATACATTGGTACATTTTTCTAACTGAAATACAGTTGCAAAAGAAATATTACACATATTTATGCAAATACAAATAAAATGCCAGCCAGATACAAGTATGTTTTGTATGACATAACTATAAACCTTAATTCAAATACAAACATTCTAATGTGAATGGTGTGCGTTAGCTGCACAGTGGGTTGAAGTTTTTTAAACATTAAGGGCCTTATTTTGTAAAACGCAACGCTGAGCATTGACAAATTTTGTTTATATTTTGTTTTTGTTATTTAAATTTTTTCCATATAAAATTTTTGAACGCTTAGAGTTGCATTTTCGAAATTAAAGCACTAAGTTTTTGGAAATAAATCTTAAATTTGTTTTGTAAAATTTTTATTTGCAATGAACTCTTCCAAATCTTAATTTTTGATTTGATTAATTAAAAGTATTTCATCAAAACTGAAAATCTTTCTAAAATAATTTTACAAATATATTAAAGCATTTTGCACATACAAATAATAGTCATGTACGCATAACAACTTCAATTTTTGTCTGCATCAAAAACTAGTACAAGCTTCAAAACTTTAAACCATGGAACCCAATATTCGTAAACGATATTAAATAGGAAACAATTTACTCGTGAAATCCATAAACTGTACTTTCATATCTAAAGCAACTAATTATAAAGAGTGTCTCAAGTGCCACTTTACATTTGCTAAGCTTACAGCGTGATCGCAAAGTACTTTAATCGGTAGAGCCGCTCTTGGGAATTCAGTAGCGCAGCAAATTATGCGTGACATGATACACTGAGCACATATCACATTCGGAATTGCAGTTGGCTGCAGTAGATATTGCGCCCAATTTATAGCAAATGACGTCGAGAGTCCGAGTTCAAACACAAACCACACCTACTCATACGAGGGCGGATCAAGAAGTCCGTGACTTTTTAAATGAAACAGTTTTTTTGCAAAACAAAAATTTATTAAACATGATCTCATCTTAACTCAATACACTTAGTCCAACGTTTCTCCATTTTTTGAATCCCTTCCAAAAAATAGGATTTTTCGAGATCCTTAAAACAGGCATTTGTTTGCTCAATAGTTTCATCGTTGGACCTAATCTCTTTCCACCGAGCCAGTTTTTTCTAGGGGATAAATCCGGAGAATATAGAGGATGAGGTACCAATTCGTAGCCCAATTCATAGAGTTTTGCCATTGAGACTGCACACGTGTGCACCCGTGCATTATTTTCATGAAAAATAACTTTTTTCTTGGCCATATGGGGTCGGTTTCTTTTTAAATCCTCATTAACTGTTGCCATCACCTTATTGGCCGACAAACTTACCTTGACCTTCTTCGGAACAGGTTCACCCGGAGAAACCCATTGTTTAGACTTCTGCGTGGTCTCCAAAGTACAGTAATGGATTCATGTTTCATCCACAGTTACAAAACACCGCAAAAACTCATTCCGGTTGCGGTTAAACAACTAAAAACAATCCTTTGTCTCCAGATGTCTTTGACTATTTATTCAGCATTTTAAAAGATAGTCTTGATAAGAACTCGGCCAGGGCTATTCCAGCAGCTTGTCGGCTGTTGTTGACTTTAATGTAAGTAAATTGAAAATTACATGTAAATGTATGCACATTATTGGCTTAAGCAATAACTTTTCTAAACAGCTATTTAATACAGATTTAGCGGAGATGACACTCAGTACGTAAAAGTAATCGATAACTAATATGCAAAATTTGTTACTGAGAAAAGTGTGGTGAAAAGTTAATTAAAATACATCGCATTAATGAAAATATTCACATATTTTATTAAACAAGTTTTTTTTTACTAAGAAATTTTTTTTATTGAAAAAAAAAGAAAAAAATTATCCACGGCAAAATAATATTTATCGATAACGTAAGAAATAAAGTATTATTTAACATCTTTAGCATTCAAGAACAGCTGGTTTCTTTCATGACCTACTTTTTGCTTTGAACGCGCCTACGCGTTCTGCGCTTTTTGTAATGTAACTTGTCACATACTATTACATTGATTCTACTTTTTTGACAGATGCATAGAAAGCGTAACGCGCAAAAAGCGAGCTATGGACCTCTGCCTTTACTCGTATGAGTTAGAGAACAGCTTCAGCGTGACTGCTCAGCAATTCCACAGTGAAATAATAGTTTTGTTTTTCATACGTTTATTATCCTTAAAGTGTTCAAAAGCGAATTTATGTTTCAAAAATTAAATAAACCTTTTTACGAATTAGACGGTTACTACAATTGACCACTGTACGTGCAGTGAAATATTGTATAAAATAGTATTTGAAATAGACATTAGAACACGAACACACTATTTTAGTAACCAATATATAAAGAGATATTGTATTGATGACGATGTTGTTGCTGTTGATGGTGATGATGATGTTGATCAAATAGAGTAAAGGATTTGCACTAAGAATTAACACAATCAAAATCACAGATGCTATAGCAATGGTAATACAGCAACAACCAATAACAACAACATCATCAGCTGTAGCAATAGTGGCAAAAACAGCAACAGGGACCAAGAATAGTAAAACCAAAAAGAAAAATCTCCAATGCAACTACACACATGCAAACTTAACAACAATGTGACACAAATAAAATCTGTATACAAAATGTTGCTACCAACACTTTGAAGCTGCTCGCATTGTTGCTACTGATGCTGATGCTGATGCTGCTACTGTTTCTATTGCTTTTGCTGCCATTATTGTATTGGTAACTACTGGGCTTTAAAACTTGACCAGGCTACATGCTCTAAAACATAAGTTGAGGATTTTATTAAAACAACAGTAACAAAATCTCTAAACAACCTTCCCATTTCGGTGTTAGTATTTGATAGCAATTGTATGCAAGTATTTACTTGCATTGAACATATGATCAGATGGTTGTGTGAGTGTGTATCTAAGGATAAATGTTGTTTCGTATCAACCAATGTGTCACAAAGCTTTAAGTATTTTATACGTTTATGTTGATATTTTGGAAAATATTTTCAAATGGATTTCTACATGACATTCAATAAAATTCTTATTTTGCCTTCCGCTCTCCCCCATTTTTCAGTCCTCACACAACATTTACATTTGGCATTTTCCTTCACTATTTGCAGTAGTATTTCAAATTGTGTTTTTGTTTTACAAAAATCATGTGCGAATGTTTGTTAAATTTTCTAGTATTGAGTTTAAATGTAACTAAAGCGCGTTTGCATGAAGTTTCTCTTTACAATTCATACATACTCGTATGTATGTGTCATTAGTAAAGCTTTGAAGAATGATTATCGTTTGTTCATATGTTTTGTAAATATGTACGTATGTGTGCATGTACAGGCATATAAGGAAATAAAAAGGACTCATCGAAATATAGTACTTGTCTATTTAAATTTCATTGTCTATTTGAAATGTTGTAAATCCCATTTATTTAGTCTTTGTATATACATATTTATCTTCATTATGTATTTTAATTTATATTTGCAATCTCAAAAAGTTTGTTAAATTAAGAAAAGTTTATACTTATTTTATTCCTTTGGCGCCTGTGTATCCCTTGCACAGAAGTTTTAGCCTTAATCCAAAAATCAATAGCAAAGAAGTTGAGGCAGAGATTTACTTAAACTGTGTTTGCAATACAATATAAATAGGGGAAAATACAGAAGACTTGAGGCTTTTAAGACAAATATTTTTAAATCAAAAATAATAACTTTAAAAAAATACAAAATTATAATCAGAAATAATTTCTTAGTCGGGCTCAGTAATTTTAATTATATTTAATGAAATAATTTTATTAATTAACTAGCTTTTACCCACGGTGTCGCTGGCAACAATCTGCTTAATAAATACATAAAAGCGGTTTTAAAACCGGTACGAAATATTAAAAAACCAGTTCCGAATCGGATAAAAAATATCCTATATTTGAAGCTGGTAATGTAGCTTTCCATTGGTGAAAGAATTTTCAACGTCGGTTGAGCGGTTAGGGCGTGACAAACTCACTTTCATATTTATAATACAAGGTGGGCCAAAAGAAATCACCCTATTGGAAGATGCTCTTATTTTTCCAAATGGCGGTCAATGTGAAATTTTTTTTGATATTTGTTAACTAGACAGATGTAGAATACAAGTGAACAAGCCTTGGAGCGATACACTCTCCAAGAACGCGGAATTCCCGGGTCCCCTCATCTCTCGTTTTGGCGATTTACACTGGCCCGCAAGATCGCCCGATTTAAGTGTTCCAGACTTTTTTGTGGGGTTTTTTGAAGTCCCATGCTTACGTAAGCAAGCTCGGGAACCTGGAAGCCCTCAAGAATATCATTTGACACTAGTACGAGAATCTGTCGCCCGAAGTTCTCGCCGAAGTGATGAAAAATTTCATAAAATGAGCAATCAATTATGACGGCGCCCATTTGGCCGATATCATGTTCTCGATTTGACAAATAAAATTCTACAGGTTCAAATAAACATAATAAAAAAACAGAATCGAAGTTTTTCATTTACATAGAAAAAAAATGAGAGCCAAACAACATTGTATGACTTCTTTTGGCCCACCTTTTATTAGTAAGGATGTGAGTTTCTAAAGAAGTGAAGAAAAATTCAACTAGACTTTATTCGCTGAGGGAAATACCCATATTTTTCTGTGCAGCCACGCACTTCATCAGCACCCATGTCTATCTACTGGGGTAGAGATTGTTATTAACATCACATATCTTGATAGATTTGTATTAAGTGTTTTTCAATAACGGCGAATTCATGCTGATGACTCGAGTCAGCGCACACACAGTAACACCAATTGCATGAAGATTGGTTTTATATAAATTTCAATGAAAAATAACAAAAATTAAAAATTTTAATAACCCCTATATATCTAGAAAAGATGTGATATCTTTTGATTGACTAACCCCATGTTTGTGTAAGACGTTGACGTTAGAAATTTTGGCGTTTTTACAATAGATTTAAGAAAACTTGTAAAACTTTACTTTAATCTATTACAGAAACGTCAAGATTTCTATCGTCAAAGTCTTACACAAACAGGCTGTAAACCCATTTTCTTCAAACATAGTTAAATACACTTTCGATTAAGTCAGTTTCCAAAAATCAAAATCGTTCCAGCTCTTTGGTATGTACGTGGACTCGTACAGACACACAGATACAAAGACACACACTACAAAGCTTATAACACCCTTTTTTTTGGTCGGGGGTAAAAAATGAAGATTTTTAGAGATTATTTAAAAACTTTCGTGATATAAAACATGGTTAAATATTTACTTATTTTACAAAGATATGGAATCCTCTATTAGGAACTTCCGAATTTGGCAGTTAACATAGGTCATACTGTTGTAGTTCCATCTGTCAAATTGGCAGCATTTAATAACACACCTCAGAAAAATACAGCCTTTAAAATGCATATGAAAATGATAAAATTGTTTTAGTAAATGAGAATTCTGTTTGAACAACGTTCTGCGCACTTCACTCATTTCACTGTCGTCATAAACGTCCTACCGGGAGTAATACTCGCAGTATGGTGGAAACACTTTAATACATTAAATTCAGTAAATAATCAAGAAGTATTCATACGACAACAGAACGTAAAATCGGTCGAAACCATCGCCACGGTCCGTGGGAGTTGGCATGGTAATCTGAACTCTGGTTTTTTTCGACTTTGACTTGACGTGACTCGGCCTGCACCCGTGTAAAATCCAACTGACCCTGACAGACTGATTCAGCTGACTGCAAATTATGCTCCCTCTCATTAAAAAAATCCATCGAAATAGAAAAAATCGTAAAATTGTGCTGTTTCTTCGAATTTTTATTTTTTGACTGCTTCAAAGAGTCGTAGTTGAAGTTAACACAATAAACTACCAATGTAAATTAAATATCAATGTAAACTAAATAAGTTTGAAAAAACTTTTGATTTGAACGCTCTCAAACTAGTTCAAAAAGAGCTATTGGACACAAGTCTACAATAAACGAAGAGCTCCAGCTGTCGACATGTTCGTAAGGTTTTCGGTTTGCTTTTAAGAAATACGAAATTAGCGACGCTGATATGTTTTGTGTGTGGGTGTTTGAATATGTGTTTTATGTTTATATGAGTGTTTTTTCCTGTATTTATAAAGGATGTTTTATTGAGGTATAGAACTTTAAGTTGGCATCACTTTTTTAACTGGCGGCCATTTTGTCAGCTGTCAAGTGATTAATATTTAGTTTGGTTTGCCATTTCATCATGAACAGGTTGACAAAAGAACAACGCTTGCAAATCGTGCAAATTTATTTCGAAAATAATGGTTCAGTTCGCGAAGTTTACCGCAAGCTCCGTCCATTTTATGGTCGACATAATCGTCCATCAGAGCAATTAATTCGGTTAACCATGGATCGTTTTCGCACTACGTTTACTCTATGTGATAATACGCATCCGCTGAAGTCGCTCGTCTACGCCAACAAACCAGAAACGTTAGGGGACTTAGAAGCCAACATTCGTGGCGTTATTGCCAACATACGGCCCCATATGCTCGAAAAAGTGGTTGAAAATTGGACCTGTAGAATTGGCTTTATTCGAGCCAGCCGCGGCGGCCATATGCCCGAAATCATATTTAAACGCTAATGGCATAAAATTATCCTTCCAATAAAGCTAAATTGATGGACATTAAAACGATTTTCTTGTGTTTTATTTCAATTCGAAGTTATATGCCTCTAAAAAAACACCCTATACAAATATATTAGCAAAACCAACAACAACATTTCTTCCAGTAAGCGAAGAAACGTCAACTTCCGAATTTATTTAAAGCAGCATTCGGACAAACAGAAAACTTTTCGAACATTTCGACAGCTGAAGCTCTTGGTTTTGTATAGCTATTCCGTCATTGTGTTAACTTCTACTGCGACTCTTGAATTTGCAGAAGCAGAAGCAAAACAAAATACACAAATGAGACGTTTTAGAACCCTTAAAAATCATTTTCAGCGATTTGATCCATTTCTAGATGAATGAATACATCAAGAAATAATATTGTCGAATTTTAGAAGAAACCACGAATGTTACTGCTTTGGGTGGATTTTGGGCTGGCGGCGTCATCGATTCTGCTGAGGCGAATGAATGCCATAGGTCTATGACTAGCAACTATTCCCAGAATTTATTAAAATGGTTACAAGAGGATGGCACACATTGTGATCTATTTGAGTGCTTGGTCATCTCACGTGAGATTGATGTGGACTAGCAACCGAAATCGTGCGGTTTGACGGTTTTTTTTAATAACAAATCTAAGCCTAAGCCAAAATTATTTATGTCATTAATTAAATTCAACCTGATTTGTTTTGTTTATATCGCAATATAAACGTGTGTAATCAATATAACCAAATCCGGGATAGTATCGAAATTCCGAATGCCAAGACCCTGAGTTTTTTTAAATTCCAAGTTTTAGCATTATAAGTTTTGAAATCTCGAGCTTTAAAATTTTTAGTTTTAAAGTCCTAAATTTAAAAATACGGTCATCAAATCCCAAAAATAAATATGTATCTAAATTTATTGTTTTTATTGTGTTTATTTTTTATTAAAATATTTCAATTGATATCTTAAATTTTGTTTTTTAGAAACTATTTTGCTCCTTGATTTTATTTTTTGATTGATGAAATGATTTTAAGAAATCTATACCAAGCATAGACAGAACTTTAGCTGCGTCAAAAGTTTTATTGTACTCGTAGCATGTCACATTCCTTTAATGTAATTGGAATTTATCAAAAGAGTTATTTTTGGGAATCCTTGTGTGCAGAGCTGCAATGCAAAGCTTCATAGTATTCAGGTATTTCAGCATAAGGTTTGCAAGCTTAATTTTTTCAGTAGCTATACATTGTAATTAAACCCTCCATTTGAATCTTGCCCCAAATTGTTTGGCCAAAGTATAATTGACATGCTTTTCATTCAGCGTAGGGGAAAATTCTTTTGCTGCTCTAATGATGCTGTTTCAAAATCCAAAATAATCTTTAGTGGCTTTGAGTCTATATTCAATTTACTTTTTTTTATTTGGTAAGATTGAACAGAACTTGTTTGCATTATAAAACAAAAAGTTCTCCTTCTACGAAATTTAAGTGTCGGGAATAATAATTTAGTTCAAAGTTTTCAGTTCTTCTAATTCATATTGCATCTTTTATTATTTGGAAAGATGGCTTTTTCATACTATTTTTTGCTTTCATTTTTAACAAAGTTGGTGTAAAGTTTTATATGTTTCTTATTGGCTGCAGGCAGGCTAATGACTGTGGCCAAAAGACTCCTTTTTTAATAAATTTGAATTTTTTTAAATGGTTGTGTACAAACGACGTTTGCTGCAGGGCATTTCTCTAAACACATTACATTTCATTAAATAAAAAACAAGTTTTTGTTCACTTTTGTTTGATCTGAAAAATTTATACAATCATTTTGTGATTTAAACAAAAACGCATACAAAATTTGTCAAAAAATAAGGAGCCTAATTTTTTCCTGTTTGAATTTTATAAATACGTATTTATGTAAACTAAGATTGAAAAATTCATTTATTGATATTAAAATCGTGCGGTTTGTAAACCAAAAAAAATTCTTCTGAATTTTGAATTCACGGCTTTAGTTTCGGGCATGTGACCCCAACACCTTGAATCCTATTGGTTCAGGGGCACCTTGTGGCTGAGTGGTAGCGATGCTTTCCTCTTAGTCCAGAGGTCGTGGATTCGATTCCCGCCATAGACGCTGGGTGTTTTCTGTAGACAAGTTAATCGCTTCGCGGGTTGTGTTTGTAAAAAAAAAAAATAACAGCCTGTTTCTGCAAGACACTGGAGATGGAATTCTTGGGGTTTTTGGAATAGATTAAATAAAACTTTTTAATAAAGCGCTTGCCTTCACAAATTTATCATACGTTCCACTGTGCTACTTAAAATGTTCACTATCACAACTGCGATAAGTTATTTCTTCTTTTGCCAAAAAATACTCCATGAAATCAAGTTTCCTTAAAGTATGCAACACTTCCCTTTAAATTTACGCACATAACACTTAATAAAGACAACAATAACAGTATTTAGCACACAAAAAGGATAAATACTATGGAAAAAAAATATACAGCAATAACAAGGACAAGGCACAGTATGAGTGCGAGACGGCAGGAGTATGAGAGAATTTAAAAGGATAAGCAAAAGCTGTGAATGGTAAACGTTCTTATAACTCAAGTTTAACCATGAAAATCATTCTGTAATACATACATACATACATACAATATAAAATGTTGTTGTTTATGTGTATGAATGTTTAAGTACAAATAAAATGTATACTTTAGTAGTAAGAATTGGTATGCATGTATGCATGTGCTTTGTGTGTGTGTATGTGCGCTTAATACAATGTTGCTTGTGCCATGGATTAAGGCTCTATAATAAAATACAATTCATTATGAGCTGTCAGTTGTTGTTTTTGTTGCCACTAAATTTGTATCAAAGCCATCAAGGATATATTTACGGAAAGTTTAATACACAAACATGACTGTGTATGCATACATTCAAGCACACAAATCCCCAAGCCCACGGTGCCACTCACACTGTGGCAAACTAAATCTTTATTTGCAAATGGCTTAAGCCATAATAAATCTCACTGCCAACGCTAGCGTTGTCGGCTAAACTGTAAGGCTTAAGCCTTATACGTGCACGTGGATGTATGAAAGGATGTGTTTGTGAGTGTTTGTGTGTGTGTGTATGATTTTCCGTCTAAGTGGGTTTTTAATGCGCCACCCACAAATGTTTTCACACATTGTTGTTAGCCAGGAAGTTCATCAAGGCTATGCCTTAAATAGACGTTTAAAGAGCAAAGGAAAGGAAAAGCCAAAGAGATAGTGCTATGACTACAAAGAGTTCTGCAGACATCAGAGTAAGAGACAATTGTTTTGTTTGTGTACACTTTGCTTTAATACACTCATGCTAACACACTTGTGTGTGTTTGTGTATGTGTTAGCTTATGCATGTGTTAGCTCGAAAAACACAGCCAAGGGATTAAGCGAAGTGGCGCAGTACTAACTAACCCATTCCCCATTAAAACAGCAACAGCACACAAAAAAACAGATAAACATTATGCACAAGGATAAAAGCTCTGCTTGCGTTGGCAGCATTACAAATCCGTCGCCGACATAAGCTCAATGGGGGACTTAATTTCGATTTTACTTTACAAAAATTTCGTAAAAATTTTCTTTCATTCACTTTTTTTAGTAGACTTTATATTTGCAGCATATATTTGGTGCTGGAGTGCTTGCAAGCTTTATCTTTATCTATACAACAGTGTGTATGTGGGATTGTGTGTGCATGTTTCTGCGTATTTGCAATGCTTCTGCTTAAGGATAAGCTCAGTGGTACAAGTAGTAAGTAGTAGTAGGTTGTACGTTTCACAGTTATGGTAGGTAAGTACAAAAGGAAAAATATACAATAATAACAAAATACATTTGAGTTCTTGGTTTGTGTGTGTGTGTGTGCTCGTATCTTTCGTTCTTCTTGTCAAAGGTTTATTGAACTTTTGTCACTTAAGGAAAACTCAAATTCAATGCATACAGAATTAAGTCTGCGGAAACCTTGAAAATATTAAAATTTTGCAAAAGAAATATATATATATATTTCAATGGACTAATTAAAGAGTAGAGAATTGTTTAAATACACAACTATATGAATTTTTTAAAGTAAATTTTTTTGCAATTTATAAATATTTTAGATACTAGTTTTCAATTTAATGCTGCAGCATTTGAAAGTGAAAAGGAGGCTGTGAAATACAATTTGCTTGCACTGAGAAAAGTTTCCACATGAACAGTCTCGAAAGCCTTATTACTTTAATATATTACTTGTAAATGTTTCAATATTAAAATTTTCTGACAACTCATTTTTAAAATTAAAACGCCATGCTAGTATATGGTACAGAATGTTTTTACCAGTTCTATGGAATATGTTTCACAAAAACTTCTAATGCAATAAACCAAATCTCTAGATTATGTTTAAGCATCTGACATTAGTCAAAATGCGAAATTCGCTTAGGGTTGATTTCGTCTTGGACAGTTTTATCTAAAATCTTACCAGTAATGTTTTTAAAATACTTAAAAAAAAAAGAGCTAAAAAGTACCTTTTAGGGGAGAAAAATACTTTTTTAAATATAACCCGAAAAATGTTGAGAGAATTTAAAGATTTATGCCAGAGTATTATGGCAAATATTTCTTTAGAATATTCTTACCATCTAACGGTACTTATTAGCTATTTCTCCATGTAAAATACGTTTCTATCCACTTTTTAAGAAAGAAGAGTCCTAGAGGGTTATTATAATTCTCGTTTCCTTTAAAATGCCGTTTATAAAATGAATGCGTGCCTAAGTATCAAATTTACCCTTAAGTTCGTTAAAGAAAGTTTTTTACTTTCTGATTTCAAAGCTTACTTTCGATATTTGAAGTATTTAAGGACTAATCGTAGGAACTTAGGGCCAATACAGCTATGAAGCATTTAAGACGTGACATTCCCTTTAAGGCTTTTTAATTGACAATTTAAGTTTACTTTTACTCTCCTCGGAAAAAATCTAGCTTGATAATTAAAACACAAAAATTTTTTAACGCAGACAGTTCTGCACCAAAAAATTGGATTTTTGACCGTTGTGTCCCATTTTAAAAAATATGTAATGGAATGTGTGAGTCTTTATAGTTGCTCCAATTGGGCTTCAAAGCTGATTGGGGCTGTTGTGGAGTCTGATTAATGTAAAAATTAAAATTGAAAATGATGTTGGATGAAGTAGTTAGTGCATTGAATACAAGTCCCAAGCGCATGAGTTCAATCCCTGTCCAGACTCAATTTCATAGATTTTTCCTTTAAGCATAAGTATCTATAAATAGCACAGTGCTTGAGTCGTCAGTGAAGTAAAATAAGTAATAAAATGGCTGCATAGTTTAATAGTAATGCACCTACTTAACACCAGAGGCGCTGCAACAATAATGTAAAAATTAACAAAATGCACAATAGCAGTGTCGTATAATTAGCAAAATTTAATAATTTAATACTTCTGCATTTGTAATCTTTTTATTATTCCTTTCCTAAAGAAGGTAACACACATATATATGTATGATTGTACACAAGTTCCTGAATGTTACTTCAAAATCAGTTATTGGTTTTATATTCGAATAGGACTTGTTCTCAGAAATTTCTGTTGAAAAATCGTAGGCAGCAAACTTGCATATTTGCCATTTTTGTTATTATTGTCTTACAATAATTGAAATTTATTTGCTGGTGGTTAAGCATGTCTATATACGCGCTTTAACCAAATCATCAGTAGTGTGGTTGGAGTCTACTGATGATTTGGTTGAAGCGCCAATGAAATGCGTATATAGACATGCTTAACCACCAGCAAATAAATTTCAATTATTGTATTATAAACTTTTCTGGCAATATGTCAAATAGTGAATTTTCAAATTAATGTCCTCTAGTTAAATTAAAACCCCTCATCAGTAGCATTTTTTACAAGTTTAGTATTATCACATCAATGTAACCAACGGTGAAAAAAATTTCATATTTATGTCTACATTCACTCTTTTTGATACATTAAGAGCCTATTTCACAAACTTATTTAAATATGAATTCATATTTAAAAATAATTTTACCTACAAAAATTAATGCAAATCGACATGTAAGTATGAATTGATGTTTAAATAGAGTGAATTGCTCTTTACTTCGTTCGAGACAAATAATGGGATCGTTTCCATTTGTATTTTGATAAAACACTCCTACAAAGAAAATGCAATTTTGCAGTAATGTGAAAAGTGCAGAGTACGCAGTTACGAAGGTATTTGGAATGCGTCTTCCCAGCAAAAAAACAAATCTAATTTGGAAGCACTAACAACTGAGGCAAGCAGTGTATTGCTTACTTGATAACGAAAGCTTAGAGAAATGCTTCTGTAAGGCGGACTTTCTAACAAAGTAGAAAAGCATCACAGAAAATTTTTCAAACTCGTAACTTTGGTAAGGCGAAAAATTCATGGCTTTTTGGAAGCTAAGTGCTTCTAGCTGGCTCATCTCGAAACAATGCCTTATTCATGCGCAACAAACAGCAAGTAGTGATTTTGTAACATTGTCTCCCTTACAAAAAGGCTGCTGGAAAGAAGTAATTTTTGCTGGGTTATGTCAAATCACATTGACTTATGAATATGTAAGAAACTACTTACCCTGTCTCTGGAGGTTCTAAAGATTGTCATAACTCCTCAGGTTTATTTCCTGTTTTAGTAAAAATAATATTGCAACGTTAAGAATTTGAATCCAGTACATATATAGATTATTTATTTAAAATAATACAACAATTAAATTTGTTGTTACAATGTTACCACAGAATGTCAGCAAAACCAAACAGCTGATGAGAAATGATTTCTGCTGAATTTTAAATCTATGCAAAATAGTGTTTCTTGATATCAATTTACATTATAATAGTATTTTCATTTTAAAAACTGATAATTCTTGTGTGGAATCTGCAACAACACTGACTGTAATTGTGGCATTTAATATGGTTAGTGATCACTGGTACGTGTACGTAATCAGTTGTAACGTATTCGTGTTGGTGTTTATGTGAAGGCATCCCCCTAGTCAGCTTATAACATATGTCTTTATGTCAACACTTTTTTCTATACCGACAATTGCACTAGTTGAAATGCCGACAACTTTCCTTTTATACGCGAGGAGAGAGATGTTAGAGACAGCAGTTTTAGTGTATTTATGGTGACAGTGTCAATGAACGCGTCAATAGTTGGTTTTTCTTTTTTATTATGTAGGTATGTGTTTAAGTTTGTTGCCCCAAACCTTATAAAATTGTTGACGAGAGTCACTAAATTGTACTAGTGAATCTTTGGTTCAGATGTCTCCATATGGTCGCAAAAGAATAGTGCTAAGGTCTACTGGTAGATTTTGAATGTTATATGTCAATAGGCGATTACATTGCCTGGAATACACCTGATCAGTAGTACTATTGACAATGTCACTAATAAATCCCTACAATTTTACTATTGACATCGAGTGAGGATATATCGATATTTTAGACTAGAATCATTGGTGACAATGTATCCATGTTGTCCCGAAAGAACTACTTAATCAGTAGTGCTACAGTCTAGTCAATAGGCGATTACATTGTCTGGGGTACACCTGGTCAGTAGTACTACTCACAATGTCACTAGTAAATCACTAATATTTCACTATTCGCATTTCCTGCACGGATGCTTTACGGAACAGGCTTTTGTGATGCGGGCATTTTAGAATATTTTATTCCAGAATGGTGGAATTTTCCCAAACTAAATACAACTGTATATACATTAATTCATCGCATATTTTCAAAACGTTTTCAAAACTATAATTTTTCATCACATGCCTGATTATTTAAAAATTAAAAAAACAATATAAATTTGTCCCTCTAAGAAAATTATTAAATAAATCAACAACTTAATTAAGTAATTAATTATCAACTAACGGCTTTATGTATAATCAAAAATTGGCATGAAGTTAGCATAAGTGGTCTTAACGTGTTTTGCCATAAAATTTTACAATAAAAATCATGCTAGGATGTAATCGTGTGTTAAAACTATATTATGCGGCGATTTTTAATGTCAAATTGTATAGAGGAACTCGTCAACACGTAGTTCAATTTTGTCACTTATGCTAACTTCATGCCATTTTTTGATTATACATAAGTAAGTAATTAATTATCAACTAATGGCTACAATGGAAATAAACTGCTGAGGATTTTTTCTCTGTCCATTTAATTTTCATAAATTTTTGTTGTTGGGTATTAACCCATACACAAACCAAAAGTGCGTGCTTTTATATTATTTATTCAACAGTAACACAAAAGTAAACGTGCATTTGATTTCATTGTTACTGTTATTGCAATATTCTTTTGGAGGTGTTTGTGGGTACAGCGGGAATATAATTTGCATGAAATGTGCAATAACCAGACAGCAATGTATGTACATTATTATGATAAATAATAATAAAAAAATTAATAAAATAAAAGTTGGGAGACTACCGGCATGAATGCACTAGTAGGGTAACATATCAAAGGAATTTTGCTCTCAATAAAATATAATTACAAATTTTTTAGACTGTTACCTGTGCCGTGCATGACATTTGATTAAAAAATGATTTCAAATATTTTTATGGACATGCAAGATATAAAATTTAAATTTTTTAGATTGTGTAATCGATTTTATTCTTCTGCAAATATTTATCAAAATTGCTTTCGTGTATCAGACATGCATTAATGATTCACAAGCAGTATAACCAAAAGTAGTTAAAAATATTGAATGTGTTTTTTATTTTAAATATTTGATAGAACTGTAAAAGAAAATATCAAAATCATATACAAAAGCATTTGATGTTCAAAAATTATTTAAAATTAAATATAAAATTCCGCTGTCCCACAAAAAAAAAGAACGAAAAATACTTGCTCAAGAATGGATTTATGGTTCATTGTGTGAAGTAACTTTTTTCAATCTAGCACAAAAATATAGAATTCGTTATCCTCCTAATGTACTCGTATTATAATATTTGTATAAGTGTGAGCTTTTGCGAAGTTGGTTATTTACGTGTTTGTGCGAGTTTATGAATTGCATATGACCGTATTTGCTTAAGTCTTATTTTGGGGGTATACATTTTTAAAATAAACATGAATAGTTATGGTCGTGTACATGGATATGTACATGAGTGTGCATGTGTGTGTTTCAACTTAATCCTTGTGCATACGCCTACATCATCGATACATGTTTGCTGCCAGAGCAGATGGATTTGCAAAAATGCGATCGTAATACTCTCGATGATGACGCATTCATACGCTGCAAACTTTTTATTGTGTAACTTGGAAATTGACATGTCAAGAGATTTGCAATATCACTTTTACAGAATTAGTAATAATTTAAAGCTAAAAGAAAAGAATTTGTTTTCATAAAACATTTATAAGTTTAACAAAGCAAATTTAAAAAAAAATATTAACATGTAATACACATAAAATATTTCTCCAATCGATACCTTTAATTAAAAAAAAAGAAGAGAGGGGTCTTAGGACACCCGGTTATAGCTATGCTGCTTAGTTATATAAAACAAATCCTATGTGTGAAATAACAATGCAATAAAATTATATTATATGATGATGTCAAATTCCATTTATTTCCCATTATTTTCTTTTCTAGCAGCATACGACTAAATTCATACATCGTTTGTGGCCGGTGGCGACTGTTAGCCGGCTTACAGCCGATCGACTGTATTCTCTGATTTGTGCTCATTAGCAAAATTAATGCAAAAACAAATTGAGCAATTGGCTGTTTTCTTTTGTTTGTGCTCATGTGCAAAAACAATACAAAAAAAATTGAGCAATCGTTAACATTGTTATGGTTTTGTTATTGTTTCACTCACTTCAGAGAAAAATAAAATTAAAAATTTTGTTTCGTTTATTTGCGTACTCTGCTTTTGAGTACAAAGAAATCAAAACAAAAATAAATTTAATACTGTAATAGTGTCGATTATTTTTGTTACGAAAATCACGTCCTAGCTGCTGTATCACGCAATAAATAGCATAGCTATACAAGTCCAAAAATTAAATTAAAATGTAATTGTGCTAATAAGTGTTTTTAAATAATCAAATTTTTAAGCAAAAGTAAAATTAATTCAGATTAATTTTGAATTAAACTTTTAATTAAATAAATATGAAAACAAAAATTTAATTGCCCGAATTAATTTCTTAATTAATTATATGTTTTTTTTTCAATTATAGATGTGGACAAAATTTTGAAGGAACATTTTCTATACATATGTATATAGTTTAAGAATGTTGCCTAATACATTAAGTTTTTTTGCAATGTAGAGTTACAAATTAAAACAAATATTTCACCCAGTTAGTGAGGCGTCTCTCTCTCTCTCTCATTCAAACGGCATTAAAATATCACCTGTTACAAAAAATGGACTTAGCAAAGTTTATATTCTAAGTCGACGATATGAGATTATAACTCTAAAAAATATAAGCAGCAAGTGATTGCACTCTAGCTTCCTCAAAAACTGCACGAAATAATTGTGATTTTATACATGGATACTTCTGAATATGAAAACTAGAGGCGTGCCATTAACTTGAAATTAGCTTATCTCGATTTAAGCAGTTTTTCCTTGTTTGTCACAGAAAAATATAAAGTCTTCAATAATACATCACGAATCCAAATGTAGGAATTAGTTTTTATGTTCCCAATCATTGCATCAAATATTCATAGCAAAACATTTGATTCATTATCTACGCTTATTTCCAAAAAAAATTATATTAAAAATACTTCCAAAAAAAATCAACTTTACATCTCTTTACTTTTACACTTCATTAGCTCAGGGCTGATTTGAAAAACAGAGATTTAAAATTCAAGGTCTTTTCAAACATCACATTTACACTACGGCTATTAAATCATAATTTGCGCTGGCATCTGCAGTCATTTATTCATCCATTGAGTATAAATTTTTAATCCCAAAAAAGCAAAATAAAAATAAAAAAAAAAACAAACAACAAGCCACATAAAGAGAAGCCAAAAATATTCAAACACACACACACACACATCCAAGAATGCATACACACTCACACACACATATACAAAACAAAAATGTATTGCTTTAATGTACGTGAAAAGGCTTTAAAGGATTTAACTTGAAGAAAAAATAAAAGCAGCGCCTTTTTGTGTGTATGAAGTACAGTAACAACAAATACATACAAATCCATAATCCGTAAGAATTTACTTTATCGTATGCCACCACATTTACTCTCTTTTTTATCTCAATTCATCTCGGATTCTATATCTCTTCCCCCTCTTGGTTCCCCCTCCCAAACAGTAGATTCTTCATCTTTCTCTGATTTCAAATCCCCCTTCAGCAACAAAGAACAGTTACGCTCAGTTCGGATTTATTTAATATTTGTTGGTGTTTGAGTGTGCCTTTGAATCTGTGTGTCAGTTGTTTTTGTACTTTTGCGTTAATCCTTCAGCCAAAGCACACAGTCAGCCAGATATGCACACATCACACACAGACATGACAATCCTCAGCAGTATAAGGCTTGCGTGCGTGTTTTTTGTTTTCATAATACGAATACGTATTATTCTCTGTTTAGTTCAGCCGTTCACTCAAAGCTTAAGCTTAATTTATTTTGCTGCTACTGCATTTCTATGAAGACAAACACAAACTCTCACACTTTGAATTCTTAATACACAGTGGGGCTTAAACGAAAATAAAAAAATAAATGTTGATCCCCCAAAAATTTGAGAATCATCTTTTTTAGTGCTCTTGTATTTTTTTATATCGTTAATGAGGGCAAACTTAAATGTTTTCATATGATACAAATTCATATGTATTTATGTACTCGTATGTGTGTATATGTACATTTTCGATTTTCTTTGAAACTTTTTGGCCGGGCTGCTTAAAAGCAGACCAAAGCTCCACTGTGCTCTTTAGAATTAAGCAAGTGGGTGGTGAGTGTGTCGCGTTGCCATTTAGTTCGTCAAACCCGCCAAATATGGTATATCCATCGACATTTATCCATTCAAATAAGACAACAATAACAAACGTATTATTGGTATGGTGTTTAAGAGGAGTGCATGGATGCCAGAATACTTTTGGAAGTACGAGTATACGTACATATGTAAGTGAATCACTGTTTCCATGTACTGCACTGTTAAAGTTGTGAAAGTCGTCGTACTAATGGACTGAGTGTAGGAGCTCGTATAATCCATTTCTGCTTAGCTGTTTGCTTTAAGCTTAAGCATTTTGGGTTTATGCCATGCCACCGGCTGCTGTTTGTTGCTATTGTCGTTTGGCTTTGGCACTATGTACCACCATTGTCAGTTGTTTTTGCGCTTCTGTTCATCTGGCTGTCTGTTTGTCTGTCGGTTTGTCTGGCTTAATGTCTGTCATTTTGTATGTATGTATGCATGTTTGCATAGTGGCTGCGTTTTGCTTAACAGCAAACTTTATTCGTTTGAATGTGTGTGTGTCTGTATTCCAACTGTATGTTATTTATCTCTTTCAGTCGTTCTTTCTGTGTTTTGTTGTGGTGTGGGCGAGGGATTTAATTTCGTGCGGGATTATTATTTTGGATTTAACTCTTCGTTTTATGGATCGTTTGGTTATTATAAGTAATACAAGCAGACACGCAAATTACAGTAAAAGCGAAAATAATAATAACTCTTCCCTCTATTTATGTACGGTGCAAATAATTTTATTGCTTTAAAAAATACCACTTTGCATACTTCTCATACAAAGCCAAAAAAAAAAACAACTCACAAAAACAATAAAAATAACCATGTGTAAAAATAAAAATATTTTATTCAAATACAATTACAACTTTTTTGCATAAGCTTTTTTGGTCAAATTACTGCGAAGGAAAGCTCCTTCCTTTCCTTAAAAAAAAAGTGAAAAGCAACTCATATACATATGTATCTCTACATTGTAGATTCTACAGAAATAAAGTTTTGATACCGTAGTAAAATTGTATACAACAGTGCAATAACATTAATTTTTTAATTGCATAAACATTAACAACGAGTTTTTTGTTAACAGCGAAGCTTAAAATGTTAACATAACTTTCCCTGATATTTCTCTACCAAAGTAGAATTAATGAAGAGAAACGTTTGCATTTCACTTAAAGCAAACATAAGAAAAGTTATATTTTGGACTAGCTTCTATCCATGACTTCATAAGCGTGGAATTTAACAAAGTTGGAGTTGGCTGAAGTAGTTAGCTCGTTGACTACACAACCGAAGGTCTGGGAGCCATGAAATAATAACACTACACATTTTCTGTTTTGAATTAGTGTCCCTTTGTATCAGTTGTTGTAGGAAAGTGATGAAGGCATAGACACTGGTCACTAAACTACACCGGCTTCAGCAGATATTAATCCTAATGTAACATCAGAGCGCCTCATTGACACCAGAGACGCTGCAACACCGTATTATTAAAAAAAATTGCAAAAGAAGAATAAAAGCAGATTTGTAAAAGAATGAAGCTTTCCTCTATCTTTTTCTTCAACACTTGTCTTTTCTATACTAGACATTCATTGCCTGAGTGTTACTTCTCTTTATTTAAAAAATAGAAGAAAAAAATTAAAAAGTATGTTCGTTCAGTTTATAGAATTTACTAAAAGCTTACGTGTAGTTTCCACAATGCAAGCATAGGCTTGTCTAGAAAAATTATATGAAAAGCAATCAAAGGGGTTGTTATAAGATTGTTGTTTGTAATTATATGTATATATATATGCGTGTTAGTGTGTATGACTGGAAAGATTTTAATTTTGTGTTTGTTTTTTATTTAAAATATTACTGGATCGAGCGACTTTCTAGCTTTGTGTGATGAAAATCGGCCCGGCTTTATAAAATTTGTGGCGCTGTAGCTCCCAAACGTGTAAATTGATTTTAATTTATATTTTCTTGTTTGAAAGGAGACCACATACTTTTCTAGTTGAAGAATGTGTTAAGTTGTTATTTAACATTGTATTACTGCAATAATGTTAGTAAACTAGAGCCTTAAACTTAAGCTGCAGCAAAACAAACATATGTGGCGTCCTAAAATTTGTAATTCCATATTGTTTAAATTAATTTGTCTTTAAAGTTTTTATTTATTATTCGAATTCATAAAAAGACTGTATATGAGTAGAACTTGACTTAGCAAAAAACAAAATATTTTTCGTGGTAGTAAGGCACTGAAAGTTTATTTTGCGGCCTGCATCACTACCAATAATGACCTTATATATTCTCTTAAATGGAAACTAAAAGGAGTTTGTAGTATTTTGTTTCAATTTAAAACTCAAACCGACTCAAAATAAGTAACACGTTCATGACTTTAGAAAAAATCTTTTTATTTAATTGATTCATTTACTGATAAACGATTTTTGATGTTATTTTTTCGAACGGACAAAATAATTCTTATCTTAATGCAAACAACAAAATATCGATGAAATAATCATACTTTCAATCATTCATATACTTGTATCGTTGGCTGAAAGGCAAAACTAAGCAAATGATAAAAAAACTCGTTTTTTTTCTTATTTGTTAAAGATTACGATGGAAAAAGTTACAGAGTTAATTTAAAAATACAATAAATCAATTAAAAATTTAATAAAGTCGTTTAATTGACTTCAATATTTAATTGATTATAAGTTTAATTAAAAGTTTAATGTAGTAAATTAAACTTTTATTTTAGAATTTAATTAACTAAAACGTTTAATGAACACACTTAAATTTTTAATTAATTTTTGTTTTTTTTTTCAATTAAAGGTGGCGTTTGGTGAGTTATTTTTTTTTGTGTGTATTAGAAATAATAACTAAAATTTCTTGAAAAATCATTAACGTGTTTTATATTGCCTTATAAAATTCAATATTAATGCTTTAACATTTTAACTATCGATATATACTACACAATTATATTTAATACAAACTTTTCTTTCAACAAATTCCGACGGTGTTTCATCAAACGGAGTAATGATGTTTAACAAAAATACATTTATTTGATAAGCAAAGATAAAAACAAAATATTGCTTTTATTAACAACTCACAACAGCAAATTCGATGTTCTATTTATCGCTTTCTATGCCACAAAACTAACGAATACGAATTTCTTTAAGGCCATAATTTGTGGATTTTGTGAATATTTTTTCGTATTTTTTGGAGAAGTGTATCTAATATTTTAGACGCAAACTGTTGAAAACAAAAAGCCGCAGTATTATAATAGCATTATATTCAAGCTGTATATATAAACAGATATAATGCACAAGCGAATAAATATATGTACGAGGGTCAGCTAATAAGCTTTTTATAAAATAAAACAAGTTAACGAAGAACTTATAAAGTAAAATTTGGGGTGAGTTCTAGATTGATAATAATTACAAGGGGGTTGTTATAATAAGCTAAAATACTTTTAACAAATTACGTAATTAATTTGTTAAAAATCTGATGGGCTTTCGCTAGCTATTCGCAACAAGAATTCCATGCTCAAAAGCATGGGAAAATTCCAAAAAGAAATTACATAAAGTAAAATTAAGGCTGCATAACTCGTGACCTCACACAGAAGATGACTAAGTATTTAGGGTTACAAGGTGGGAAAAGAGTATGAAGAGTATTGCTTGTCATGAACTGGGAACTTGAGGCAAAGTGTTATAAATTTTCTTTTTTAATTTGGATTATTTAATTATAAAACTATATTTAACTCTAAAAGAACTTTTCCTCCCAACCATTTGCCACATATAAGACAGGAAATAAATATACATAATATTAATACTACTGAATAAACTCCCCGAATAGCAACAGAGTCAGTAAGTGTAAACTAACTTTATTAAGCAAACAAACGAACAAACAATTTATTCACTCATATACACAATCATTAAGACAAAAAGACGGACAGCCAGTATGACGGAGAGGCCGCCAAACTTTCAGACAAACGAAATAAAAGCAGTCTATATAAAGGAAATAAATTTATTCGTGTATAAAATACAAAACAGTATTATCTCAGTATAAATGACATCCCTTCGAAATTAATCCTTAATTCCCTGTATTCATTCATTTATACATTTTGCATAATCCCTGAGATATGAGCCCAATAAGACTTAATGTTAAAATGTTAGTTACTGTGTTTGTGTATTCCCTTAATAGTATGTGTGGGTTTGTATATGTGTGTGGCTTACAATGAGTATTTATACTGTAAATCTTACAGCTGTAACTGCAGTAACGTGTGTGTGTGTGTGAGAAAGAGATAGTTAAAAGAGCCTAAGCAAAGAGAATGTGTGTAAGAGTAATAAGTTATTTCCTGTACAGTGTATATGTAATTGAAGAGAATTTAATTTTGTGGAAGTGTTAGTTTTAAAGAGTATGGGTTAATGCAAAGGTGGTGTTTTCTTTTGAATAACAGGAGCATATATTTTGGCTCCCCTTTATTATTACTGTAATGTTTATCAATGCTTGTTGGCTATCGCCACATGTTGCTTGCTTGCATTCTGTATATTGCCATTAAAAATTAGTGTACATGTGTATGAGTGTGAGTAGTTGTGTGTCTGGTTTCTATCTTTTTTTTTTGTAAATTCTTGTGCGTATATGTATACAAAATTGAATTGCAATGGTGCTAGTGATGATTTGTTTGGCAGTCATTTGTAAATGAATTCTTCAGTAGTGCGTGAATCATGATAGAAGAAGGTCGGTGAGCTCTTTTCTTTTTTACAAAAACACCATACAATGTTTAATTTTTATTGTAATATTATTTGCACTTACTGTGTCTCTTTGTTTTATTTTGTATAATTGCGTAAAAGCATTTTTAGGCGGGATTATAAAATGTAGGAAAAAAAGTAAACTGGAAACCAAAAAGTAAATGTGTAATATGATTAAATATAAATTTTTCTGCATGCTGCTTAAATAAGACAAAAGCAATGTGTGAGTGATGAAGTGTGTGTGTTGTATTTTAATGCGTTTGTGTGCATGTGCGATATTTTAAGCTGAATATACCGGAATGATGGATTATAGGATTAAACGATTAAATCTACAGACAACAATTTAACAAAAAAAAAATGTAAATTAATTTGTAGAGATGAAAAATAATTGAAATGTAACTTTGAAAGAAACAATATATGAAAACTAAAAAATAAATACAAACAAAGCAATTTTGAAGTACATTTGGAAAAAAAAATCCGCAAGATAAAAATATTTCAGAGTAGTTCTATTTTATTATTCTAAAAGTATTGACAATTCAATGTGTAAGGTATATTTAGATCGTAAAAGAACTCACAAAATTGTTAGTGTTTTATAGCATTTGAAATGCAATGGATTTTCAATAATTAAGAGACGTGTCAAAAAAATTATACATACGTATCAGAAAACTAAGAAAATTTCTTGCAAAAAAACTTGTACTTAGAAATTGTACGATTTTATATTACTGCAGGTTTTTGAAAACCTGAAAATAAAAATATTCATTTATATTGAGACAACAATGTAAAAAACCCCTAAAGTTGCTTATGTTTTCAGTATTAATTTCCAAATGAAAATTTTTATTTTTTAATAATTGAAAATGTGACAAAAATTCTACTTTTGCAACAAAAATAAATATTAGAATAATTGAATATTTAAAAATTTTTGAGGTAAGTGATATGTGGTGCCTTTTTTAGTTAGCGAACCGATCGAAACTTGTCCTTAATCAAGTATTTCTAATAAAAGCTCTGAGTTTAGATTTCACAATAACAAAAAAAATATTTATATTTATTTTGAAAGCAGTACTTTTGATTAAAAAAAAAATTTATTTCAATATATAAATATGTACATATGTATGTATGTTCATATAACAAAAAATTTCAAAAATATTAATTTTTACAATGAAACCAAGCCACTTGTCTACAAAAAAAATATATGAAAAACACTAAGAGGGCAATTATGAAAAAAAATTCCATGAGAAAATTTTCCCGGGGAACAATTGCAAACATTAGCAAGTAATAGGGAAAACAAACAAAAAATCTAATTGGAAAAGGGAGTAGTTTCTCGCGGAATTTTATTAATAATTACCCTGTAAATATTTCGAAAAAAAAACTTAAAAAGTCTTTGTTATATAAATCTTCGATATTCACTGATTCTTATAAACTAAAAATGTGGTACAAGTTAAAACTGAATTGAACTAGAATGAATTTTAATCAAGAATAATTTCTTAAGCGGGCTTAAGTTTAGTATTTTTAATTATTCTAAAATGAAATATCTTTCAAATTAATGTAATTTTTCTAAAATCTCAATTTGTGGCTTTTGAGAAAAGTGTTCTTAGATTTTTTATATCAAAAGAAAGTTCATTTAAAGCAAAAACTATTAAAAAAAAAGTTAGCTTTTAATCAGGACAATGTTTTTAAATAGTATTGTTTAAATATATGCCCTCGTATTTGTTCGAAATCTTTCAGTCGTGAATTAAGACTTAGATTACATCATGATTGCCATTTTATGATAACGAAAAGCACCACGGAAGTCAGTTTATTGGTGAAAACTTAAGATTTCAGCTAATTGCACAGAAAAAAATTCATGATTCAATTTATGTCACCTTTTCTGGAGTTTAGTTGTCCTTGCAAAGTCAAGCCTTTGACTGGCACTCAGAAATTGCAAGACTAAGATTGTTGCGAACATCATGATCGGCCTGATTTTATCTGCTTCAATGTTTTTGAAGGAGTGGTCCGACTAGTGCATCATTAAATGGTGAAAACTTTTTATATTGCACAATATTTCATACGGTACAGTTGTCGAATCATTATTTCTGTAAAACTATGGCAAGCAGAATGCTTTGTCCCGGCCAATATATTGCTTCATAATGACTTAATTTTCAAGAACCAGGCTACCAATTGGCATACTCTGCACTCCCTTTAGATTAATTATATATATTGTATAATATATACATATATATATTTAATAATTTAATTCTTAGGAGGAACATATGGTTGTAATAAACAAATTCCATTGAGCTCTCTCTAAGGCTAGACCTTTACAGTCGCTCCAACTTTTTCCGCAGTTTCTTAGCTCGGCAATAATCTGCCTCTTCTAAGTGTTGCGTGGACGACCAGATCTTCTACTGCCTTGTGGGTTGAATTCGACGGCTTTCCTTGTGATGTCGTCTGCTGGCTTTCTTAACGTGTGGCCAAGCCATCTATATTTCCGGCACATGATGTCTTCGGCCATAGGCGGTTGTGCGGTTCGGAACCATAGTTCGCTATTAGATATTGTTTCTGGCCAAGAAACGCAAATGCACCGGGAACAGCGGTTTACGAAAAACTGAGTCGCTAGTGCAGAGGTTCAAACTTTCACAGCCATACAGCAGTGTTGACTTTACATTGGAGTTAAACAGACGCATTTTCGTTCGAAGTGAAATTTTCGCCGATCTCCATATTTTGTTGAGTGTGCCAAATGCTTGTGTTGCTTTGGCAAGTCTGTGATGAATATCTTTATGACTACCGCCATTATTTGATATGTGACTTCCCAGATAGCAAAAGCTTTGAAGTTATTCTATGCTGGCGTCTTCTAATGAAAAATTAATAATGCAGGTGCATAGATTTGGTCTTATAATCAAGATTAACTGGGCTCACCAAATAAATACAAGAAAATACACTTCTATAATTGACATCTTGAATTACAAAAAAAAAAAACAGCAATCAATTAAAAATTTAACTGTGTCAATTAAACTGTTTACATAAGGAGATTTTTAGACAAAATTTAATTGATTGAATTCAAATGTTAATTTAATTTTAATCAACTAAAATTTTAAACAAAAATTTAATTACTTCAATCAATTGTTTAATTGATTATTTGTATTTTTTTTAAAAAAAGGTGTTAATTGGGGAAATGGTTTTTACTAGATTGAAAAATGTTTTGTACGAATGCATTTTTAACCGTGGCCCAACCAGCCAATGTCTTGATCTCAGAAGAAGTGCAAATCTTGAAATTTATGTGCAAGTATTAATGCTAAATACCTTTAAAGTAAATACAGAAATTTAGGTTTACCTTAGCAAATACAAAATACGGAAACCAAACAATGATATTACAAAATTGTTGAAGTAATGTCAAAAAAACTTTTCAAACGCAATGAAAATATATGAGTACATTTGCAAATTAATGCGTATTTATATAAATAACTGAAATGTTCTTTTTATACAAAGCCTTACTAATCACTTTTTGCTGTTTCCCTTATCTTTGAAATTGTAATCAAAATTTGTCGATAGATCTAATCTTTTTTTTATTTCCTTAGAAACGTACTTTAATTCTTTAAGCATGTCAAATAAATTCCTAATGATTTCAACTGAGTCACATTGTCTATGATATCAATTTAGTAAAGATATGAATAATGCATTGCTAACCAAAGACAGAGACCATGAGCAGGTTACTCAAACATGATAATAACAAAATTAATTGCAACTGAAGTGAATTAATCACAATTTCCATTTAAATGTATAAACAATTTTAAATTGATATCACTTTAGTTAGCAAAAATGAAGTATATAATTCGGGTCTTTGGAAAGGAAATTGCCTTTAGTCGGAGTACCATGGTACTTTAGACGTGCAAGAGTCATTTTTATAAATAGCACAACAGAAAAATAGGGGATTACACTTAAATATCTATTGGGTGTTTTTTATTGAGGTATAGAACTTTAAGTTGGCATCACTTTTTTAACTGGCGGCCATTTTGTCAGCTGTCAAGTGATTAATATTTAGTTTGGTTTGCCATTTCATCATGAACAGGTTGATAAAAGAACAACGCTTGCAAATCGTGCAAATTTATTTCGAAAATAATGGTTCAGTTCGCGAAGTTTACCGCAAGCTCCGTCCATTTTATGGTCGACATAATCGTCCATCAGAGCAATTAATTCGGTTAACCATGGATCGTTTTCGCATTACGTTTACTCTATGTAATAATACGCATCCGCAGAGACGTCGAACAGTGCGCACCGAAGAAACAATTGCCGCTGTAGATCAAAGTGTTGAAGAGGACCCGAATGATAATGGAGACCGGTATAGAGCCATGATAACCGACTATTTTGTTCCCGAATTGGATGGCATGAATGTGGATGAGTTGTGGTTCCAACAAAACGGCGCTACATGCCACACAGCGCACGTCACAATCGATTTATTGAAGGAAACATTCGATTCCATTGGATTATTTTCTTTGGGGATATGTGAAGTCGCTCGTCTACGCCAACAAACCAGAAACGTTAGGGGACTTGGAAGCCAACATTCGTGGCGTTATTGCCAACATACGGCCTCATATGCTCGAAAAAGTGGTTGAAAATTGGACCTGTAGAATTGGCTTTATTCGAGCCAGCCGCGGCGGCCACATGCCCGAAATCATATTTAAACGTTAATGACATAAAATTATCCTTCCAATAAAGCCAAATTGATGGACATTAAAATGATTTTCTTGTGTTTTATTTCAATTCGAAGTTCTATACCTCTAAAAAAACACCCTGTATATATTTATACAAAAATTAATTCGTTTTATTTGTCACTGCATTATGCGTAAATGGCTGGACCGATACCATTATTCCTGTTTTATTTTGTTTGTTTTTGTGTGGAAAAGAAGAATTAAGAAAGCTGCCCAGAGCAGCGCAAAACGGAAAAAATTGTCTCATAAGATTGGTATAAATACAGTTTTAATAATGGATGCCAACGAAATCACGGGCAACTGCTAGTTTTCCATAAGAAAATATTTGGTTTTATATTATTTGTTTACTTGTATATTCGTATATTCGAATACTTGCTTGATAAATTATATCTCAATCCCGGTCCAGCAATTCTTGAATATGTGGAAGAGAATGAAATATTTACATTTTGTATTTTTCTTTCGCTCTTTATCATTAAAAACTAAAAAGTTGCTGCAACAAAAGTTGCAAGTCTGGACTGGGACTTAATCAGCACCTCGTTTCACTTTTCGTGAGGCAATTTTTTATTTTATTCTTGCAAACTTGCATTTGTTTCACACAAAGTAATTGTTCATCACATATACCAATTAAGTTAATACCAGCTCAAATTAACAAATTTACAATTAGAATTTTTCTGTATTTAACACTAAAAATATTCTAGAATAAATAAATTTAATACAAGCAATCCTCTAAGTCCTATAAGTGTTCTGCCCATGAAAACTAATTTTTTTTTGCATTTAAAAGAATTTTGATTTGCCAACATTTCGTTCAACTTGTATGTACAAAAAAATTAGGAGAAGTTGATTAACAATTTGCTGCCAGCCGCTGTGGTGAAGAAGTAGCTAAAATTGTTTTTAATGATTCATTATGTTTACTGGAAATAATTTTATTACGAATTCCCCAAACTTTAGTTGTCATTTAGATAAGCTTTCTTAAATAAATTTCTTGTCTTTCAAATTGTATTTTCATGCAAATTTTCTTGTCGGTATTTTCGTGCTTAGCTGCAATCTTTTATAACCATAAGCCTTAATTTTTTCTTTTTTTAACTTTCTATATTATTTTTAGAATTTTATCTTTGGCTAAGTTCTTTTATATGTTGGTTGCCATAAAAGTATTGCTTTGTTTTCTTTTCAAATAAAAAGCAATAAATTTTATTTCCATCCACCTTTAAGTTACAATTAATCCGGATTATAAAGGATCTAATGAAATATGACTGCATTATTATATAATGCGGATTAAAAAAGAAACACCCTTAACCAGTTTCTACTTGTATTCTCTTAAGTGAGTACGTAATCTAATATTCACAGTTTTTTAAAATTGTAGCTAAGTATCGAGCGTTTTTTTAGAGGTATAGAAATTAAAGCAGTTAACACTGCTTCATGCTGATGCTATTTAAGCAGTTATTATGTGTTTTGTGTTCAGTTCGGTTTGCCATTTAATACTTGAACAATTTTTGCAAATTTTTAAGTTTAAGAGACTCGTCGAATTCTTCATTCATACTACGCTACTCGTAGCTTAGCAGCTCAGTTGATATGAGAAATATAATTAAAACACTAAACCTCTAAACAATAATGGCTTCATATATTACCTTTTTGCCAAAAGCGGTTTTTAAACCTAATGGAAATATGCAATATATGTTTATATGTACATATAATCGTATGTGTGTATGTGAATATATGTGTGTGTGTTTATGAAGTATATAAACTTGAAAGGAGTTTTGATTGAGTTTTAATTTTTTCCCCTTTTAGCATCGAGATTACCAATGGCTTAGCTTATAATTTTAATTTATTTTAATTTCCAAACAGTCTTAAGAAAATATTCCGCATCTACGGAGTTCAATAAGATGCATGGAGAAATAAATCTGATCAGAAGGATTGCAAAAAAAAAAATGCTGCAGAGTTACATGCATCGTCTATTTTTCTGTATAATTATTTTCTTTAATGCTGCTGCTATTAACAAATTCAAAAGGTTTCGTGCGAAATATTATTTGAAATTGCATAAAAAAAATATTGAAACTATACAGCCGCTTAGTGATTTGAGAGCTTTTGATTTTGGAAAAAAAAAGTCGGGAGTTTTGCATCCTAATAAAATTAATTTGTATTTCAAGTGTGTTGTAGTCAAAATTGTGTGGCAATTTTGTTTAAACACACACTTCGCAAAAAATATCTGTAAATACAATTAATTTATTTATCAATTCAATGAAAATATTATTTAAAAAGGCACCTACAACGATGTTTGTAAATACAAAAATGCATTTAAAATATAAAATCAACTCAATTATTTTCAATTAAAATTATTGCATTTTTCACAATTGAGTTGTTAACAAAAACAAATAGTTTTTACAATTATACTTAATTATACGAGTTATATTCCATTTTTTTTGGTGTTTTTTCGAAAAATATTTTCAATTAAATCTTTCAACAAATAGTGTATTTTTTTTTTTTAGATTTCAAAGTTATTCAATTAAAATCATTGTTATATTAAAAATGTGAATTGTTGAATCTCTGGACAAATTTTGATTATTAAAATTGTCATATTTAATATAAATATACCTTTCAATTTAAATTAAGTATTAACAATTTGTTTTGTTGTTTTCATTTTGTTGATGTTTTTTTGTATGTACAAATCCACGTACAGAAGATACGGTCTCGCCATTTAGAAGATATCACATCTTTTCTAGATGCATTCTATTAAAATATATATATGTACATATGTGTGTTATTCACGTCGTAACTGCCAAGCAGCTTGGCTGATTTTAATTTGGTTTTTTTTATTTGAAATGTGACTTGATCTTATATCTTCCAGCTTGTGCTTGAAAAAACTCATTTCAGCCGCCTGAAAGTTATCGTAATATTAAATTTATGCCACAGCGGCCATTGTAGGCAGCGTTACGATTTGTCAAGTTTTCCCATTTTTTTTGAAGTTTTTTGAGATGCCAAAAAGCTTTTTGAAATTACTCGTATAAAGTTTTATTTTTTATAAATACATAATTTAACTTTTGCAGTATATTGAATGAAAATATTAAGTAATGTTTGTATGCAATAAAACGATCTTATATTTTTTCACTCCCTTATTACTGCAACAGTGTCTAAAGTAATCGCCCTCAGATATAAAACACTTATGCCAACGTTTTTCCCAATATTCGAAGCACTTCAAAAAATAATTTTTTTTATCTTGTTCAGCTCCTCCTTCGATGCCGTCTTTATCTCTTCCGTAGTAGCGTAGCGTCATCCTTTCGTGGGCCTCTTCAGTTTCGGGAACAAGAAAAAGTCACAGGGGGCCAGATCTGGTTAATACAGTGGCTGCGGCATCATTAGTGTGTTGTTTTTGCCCAAAAAGTCGATGCTGTTTTTAGTCGAAATTGAGCAATTTTGGTACGAATTTCACGGCGACCCGTCTCATGCCCAAATCATTGATAAAAATCGACTGGCACAAGCCAATCGATAGTCTAGGTACTTTGGTACTTTTGTAGAAAAAAAGTGTTTTTTTTTTTTAAAAAAATTTTTTTCCAGATATAATAGTTTTAAAAAAATATATATGGTAACGCTGATTGTAGGTGAAATATTTGTTTACCTTTGTTACGAAGAAAAAAATTGAATACCAATTTTCTATTTTTATAACTTTAGTTACAAATGATAACCATGCTGACTATTACTATTACATGTTTTTTTGTTACAGCCCTACTGTAAATGTCAAATATTTCTTTTACAAAAAGATTTTTCGTGAGTCAGTTTTATTAACTGGATGACATTCTTACATACATATGTACATAATATAGACAACGATTATCCTTGTCATGTCTAAGCCATATTTGGCACGCCAGTCCTGAAGGGGATCTGTCGGTAACGAGTTCAAAATAAATTTAGAACGCATAGCAACCAGTCCAATGCTGCTTCTCTCGTAAACCATAAGACTTTCGTAGCATCTTTGTACTCAGTATGCAATTAAAGCAAAGATTCAGATGTAACCTAAGATATATGCACATTGTTGTTAAATATTTGTAATTTGCGTCTTTTAATTTCGAAAACTTTTGAATTAAAAGTTTTAAGAAATATAACTAAACCTTCCATAATTTATAGTCTTAAATCTTACAAATAATATTTTAATAATTCTTCCATCTGCCAAAGAAAACCAAAAGCATTTTTTTCATCTTTTAAGCTTAGAAATTACAGCACTGGGTAACATTAAAAAAATATAAGGGATTCATTCTTAATTTTTCGATAAACAACAAGGCAGAGAGAAATCATTAAATAATTCTATAACTTCTGCTTAGCAAAAAAAAATAAGAAACATACTAAAGAGTTATTATTGCAAATTGCAAAAACAACAACAAATAAACACATGCAAAAATAACAAGCATTACAATAAAAAATCAAACAAAACAATCTCAAATTGAAAAGCAAATCCAGGAATTGTGAGAAGGATGACAACAAAGAAAAAGAAATAAATAATAAAAATAAAAAATAAGCAAAACCAGGGAAAAGCTTTTAATACTGATGCTTTCATGAAGGCTAATCTCTGTGAAGTTCACTAGATTTGTTTGCATTGTTTATTTTATGTGAAGCTGTTGCTTCATACTTACATCTCACTCAGTACTTATTGTGTTTAAAATCCCAACAACTAACCATTAAAACAGTCAGACAGGCAGGCAGCCAAACAAGCACACACACACACACACACACACACACACACACACGAACAAACGCATGGATGCTTACACAATTAGTAAAGTTGTATGAGTTGAAAGAGTGGTTTTCTTTTACCTAGTAAAATGATAACATGAAAAAAATATAAAAAAAAATAGTCAACGAAACATGTCATCTAAAATAAAAAATCTGGCAAGCGAAGTGACATTGTTGTTGGTACTATTGTGATAACTGTCAGTGGCGCATGGTGCAAATGCTAAGTGTAGCACACATGCATATGCTTATACATACACATATATGGATATGGACATTTCCACAGAAAAGTTCACATTTTGTCACGTGACGTTTCTTGCTAACGTAGGCTGTTTTTTAAAGAAAAACTAATATTTTAAATACTTTTTTGCATGTTTGGTGTAGAGCGTAATCAGCACTACATTTAGTAAACGAAAGAAAAAAATCGAAGAGCACTGCTTCGAAATACAAGCTTAATTGCTTACTGATGTAACGTGACAAAAGGTGGACCTTTCTGTGGAAATGCCCATATGTAAAGTGCTTCTGATTTCACAAAATTTTTTTTGTGAAAAATCCAACTTGAAGTTGTTCACTAAACATGTTATAGCTTTGTCTGTTCTTACCGAATTTCTGATCAAAACATTGTTTTTTGAAGATATAGGCTTAAGAAATTTTAATATATTAATATTTTTCATCAACTTAAGCAGCGACTTAAAATTAATAATTTTGTAAAAAAAAATTCAGTAATTTCAAAATTTTAATGTCTGTACTCTGGAGTGGTTCGAAAAAAAGTGTTGTGCCAGTCGCCTCCTAGACTTAAAAATAATGTAAAAACAATTTCAAAAATAAATCTTTTTTTTTAATTTTTTTGCCACGCCTACAAATATTGCCCTTTTAGCATTTTGTTCCCTGTGTCGCCATTTTTAGTCCGATCGTAACATTTTATATACCGGTGACTAGAATATGACGTTTTAGTAAAAAACTATTAAAGGCAGAAATGTAGCCCTTACGGAGCCATGAACACCGGTATATAAAATGTTACGACAGGACTAAAAATTTCGACACAGTGAACAAAATACTAAAAAGGCGATATTTGTAGGCGCGGCAAAAAATAAAAAATATATTTGTAGAATTGTTTTTACATTATCTTTAATCCTAGGGGGTGACTGGCAACTACTTTTTTTTTTGTATGGAGGGCGAACCACTCCACTGTACCCCAATGAGTTGTAACCCAATTAACACAATATACATGTATACATAATGTGTTCATACTTTGTTGGAAAACCCGCACTACTACGTTAGTGCTTTTCATAAACATTTTTCAAAGCTATTGCTATCAAATAAGCAATACAATGCATCCCTCAGTTGTTAGGGCTTCCAAACAAGGTTTTTTTTTTTTTTTGCTGGGATGCTGCTTTCGAAAGCCGCTATACCTTCATCATCAGCGTTTATTATTTATGGTTCACTTTGTGTGGTGTCAATTAATTCCAAAAAAACTTTTTGTGCAAATAGAATACGTGAATTACTTTGATTTATCGTATCACAATCTACAACAGTCCTGCTATTGTTATTTGTTATTTACTCAGTATGTACATGTCTGTGGATTTTTTTTTTTTCAATAAAGACGGGTTTTGGTTTTTGTTTGTTGCTTTATATATATTGGCGTAATCTTTGTGTACTTCAAATAGCTATAAATTTCAATTAGTTTTTAATATTTGCTCGAATTAATTTTTTTTTTTGTTTTAATTAGGGTAAACATAAGTTTTTTTTTTTGAAACAAAACCAGTTAATGACAAAAAGTTTAACTGCCAGTTCATAGAAGACAAGTAAAAATGATCGTCTGCCTATTTATATTGAAAGCAAAAACCAAACACACAAATTTTGTTTTTGTTTTCAATATAAATAGACAGGCGAGAAATTGTACCTGTACCTGGCAGTAAATCTTTAAACTTGAGTAGAGATTTATCATGTAAGAAACACTGTTGCAGCTAATGAAAATTAGCTAATATTTTAAAATGAACTCAAGCGCTAGACTTTTAATATATCGCTGCATTAGAAAAAGGACTTACTCCACTTTCAAATATGACAACCTATACACATATACTTATCGCTCATTTACTCAAACAACGTCATAACTCAAAAAAAAAAAATTGCTCGCCAGAAAACGAGTTCAAAGTTTTCAATTTTCACACAACTTATTAGAAAAAGAAAATCTTAATTCGCTTTTAAGAGTTGAGTAAACAAGATGTTTGTATAAAATTTTTGCACAACATGAAGGACAATATGAGGATCAACTGTGCATCGCCAACTCAAAACTATAATTTTTAAAGTTATGACGTTCTTTGAGTAAAGGAGCGATATGTGTGTCTTAATACTTCTTACAAATACATCAACAACTAAGAAATATGCTACTTCCAGCTTAATGTGTCTGTTCTGTTCTCGTATGTATTACAACAATACCGTATGTCCTTTGTTATATCAAGCATTTCTTCTTGTCCCATTTACTACATTTCTCATTTAACCATATGCACATTTATTCATTTGTTCCCTCTGCAGTTTTCAGCGTTACCATATAAAACAAAAATAATTTAAAATTTGTGTGTTTTTTGGGAATTTCATTTTACGAGTATATTAAATTTAAATATTTTTATAGAAAAAAAATTTTAACAAATGAGAACATGTTTTTTATTTTCTTACTTTACCATTTCTACATTGCCTGCCTTTATTTCAGCTCGAATCGAAGTTTCTACATTGCCTGCCTTTATTTCAGCTCGAATCGAAGTTGTAAGAAATATAAAAGAAAGAAAAAATCTAAAAGACAACAACAACAACTATTGCTTTCGCAAAAAAATTTTGATTATTGCATTCTTTAGTTTCCATATGCTTAACGCCCCCCGCAATTTTACTAATAGTAATAAATATTAATTTTTTTTTAAATCATCACATTACATTTCACTACTTGACATCTAAATGAACAAATGAAAGTTTTGGGTTTTCTTTAACTCAACATTTTATTCACAAATGATTCCCGACTTTCTATGCTGTGGTTTAGTGGAATTAAACATTTAATTGGCGAGAACTTTGGCAATTTGTTTTTTTCCAGGATATCAAAAATCGCTTTCATCTGGCAATACTGATCGTTTTAGTTTGTCCTTGCAAGAGCAGAGAAAGAAAACATATAAAACTAACGCGTATTAAAATTAATCCGTTAGTATATGTTGTGGTTACATTTTTAACGCTTGGTTGTTCACGTGAAATTGTTTGTCACTCTCCTGCAAGTATCAAAGAGAGATTATTCATTAAAGCTAGAGCTGATGTAAATAAAAAAATCCAATGGCGTCGTTGAAGAAAACTTTGAAATCTAAGCAATCTTAGGAACTTCTAAGTCAGAAGTTGAATGTAACATTTAATTAAATCCTTTAATTTCATGGTCTTGTAAATAAATTTATTGCCAATAATTTTAAATTTTTATACAATATTTCTCATGGTGGATTGACTAAAAACTATATAAGTCCTTTATTGACATAATGTTTACTATTTAATTTAGTACATTATTTAGCAATTTATTTCTTAAAATAATTTTTTCGTCGAAATTAATGTAAAGCCTTAATTATTTAATACTAAGACTTCTTATGATGGCTAGGCAAGTAGACAACGTGAGATTGCTGCTATTTAGTGTCAGATTTTTTGTTTTTAAAAGCTTCAGTTTATTGGCAAAAGATGTGCATGCCACTACTTCGTCCTATTGAAATCACGTCCTCTGGTTATGGTTAGAAAAGATTGCCAGCTCTGAAGCCCATAAATATTCTTAAATCTCCATATAAAGCTCTGAATTATCTGCAACTACATATCCTCGTTCATAAACAAAGAAGAAAAAATAAGTTCAATAAGTCATTGGTCACTTTAAGCTTCTGAAGATACTTCTTATGCTTGCGTTTCAGCAGCAGTACTGCTTATTTAAGTTTCTATTAAGATGAAACGCAGCATCAAATTGCAAATTTTAAGAAAACTCTCACATACGAGGTCTGATCAAAAAATAACCGTTATTTTCAATTTTTTCAAATAGTATTTATTTATTCATCAATAACTATCTTGTCCCCTTCAAAGTAATCCCCCTCAGATATAATACACGTATGCCAGCGTTTTTTCCAATCCTCGAAACACTTCTGAAACGCGCTTTTTGGTATCGCCAACAGCTCCTGTTTCGATTTCTCTTTTATCTCCTCAATCGTAGCAAAACGCTTTCCTTTCATCGGTGTCTTCAGTTTTGGGAAGAGGAAAAAGTCAGCGGGTGCGAAGTCCGGTGAATACGGTGGTTGAGGCATGATAACGGTTTTGTATTTGGCTAAAAACTTACGCAAAAGCATCGGTGTGTGAGCTGGTGCGTTATCATGATGCAAAATCCATGATTGATTTTTCCACAATTCTGTGCGTTTCTGACGAATTGCTTCGCGCAAACGGCACATAACTTCAAGGTAGTATTCCTTATTGACCGTACGACCTTGTGGCAAGAATTCATGATGCACCACGCCATTGCAGTCGAAGAAAACAGTGAGCAAAACCTTCACATTTGACCGAACTTGACGACCAAGACGAGCATCGTTATTGAGATCTTCTCCGCCTTCCTTAAACATAGTAGACTCGCCAAACGCCACAGTCAACATTTCAAAAATACTTGCGCATTTAATTTCATTTTTTACACAAAACTTAATAAAGTTTCTTTGATTCATTTTTTCGAATAATAAAAAATCGAAGAGCACACCAAAACACGACTAACCTTTTTATCTGTCAAAAACAAACTGACAATCAAAAATGGCTGATATTGCCAACATATATAACAGACATGTGTACCAACATAACAGAAAAAAAAAAATGCGAAAATCGAACATACGTAACTCACGAAATTTTAAAATAACGGTTATTTTTTGATCACACCTCGTACACAATGCCCGGTTAGGCCATAAGAAAAGCTCCATAGCCACTAAATTCCCAAGAGTCACGCTACCAATGGGCATACTTCGCATGAACATCAGGCCCGATGCGCTGATGACGAAGGTCTAGCGGCCTTCGAAAACAGCATGTTATTATGTTCTGCTTGTATTTTTCAAAATATTTACTACATCTTTGGTATTATTTGTTATTTAAAAATTATGCAATGCCATTTGGCTTCCTCAACATACGAACCCAAAATATGGAATTTAGTTGGGAAATTTATTTCCTTTCCAAATCTTATAGACATGTATTTAATAAGAATATTTAAAAAAGTACGTTAAGTTTGGTCAACATTTTAAAACATATCTACAGTAGTTACGAAATGTTCTAAATATGATAATTTCAAATCTTCTATACAAATTCCTTTTAGTACTCACAATTTCCCTTGAAACAAAAAAAATCATATCGCAGCTCCTGGTTTATCCAGCTTTTAACAAAGTGGTTGTTAACTCAGCTTAGCTTACCACACTTTTATGTTCGCTAATTTGTGTATAAAACTGCTACACACACACAATTGCATACAAATATGCATACATACATATGTATGAATACACAGCAACAAACAAACTAAGCCACCGAAGTGTTTTATAAGGTGTAAAATAACAACAAAAACCATTCAACACAAACTAAACCTCAGTACGGTTTTATCACAGCAGGCAAGAATTAAAAGAATAAACGTAGAACAAAAGTAAAACATGGAAAAAAAGAACGACAAGAAACACGAAAGACAACACAACAAAACAATACAATATGCACTTGCACAACCAAAAAAAACAACAACAAACTTAAACAAAAGTTGTACTAAAAAAAAATTAAAAGTTAATCCTTTCGAACCAAAATCATGACAAAAAAATGAGAGAAAAAAATAAAATTCTTGGAGTGCAAATTAAAGCTAAACATTACGAAAATTAAGGCGAAAGTTTCTTTTAAATAAAATATGTGAATAAAGGCTGAAGCAACCTTAAATAATTAAAAGCAAATATATATGTACATATGTATGTATGTACATACCGTGCCATAACCTCCAAAAGAAAATCAAGCGACATAATTTTCGAATTTAATTTTTTTTACCAAAATCAATAACATACGATCGTAGATAAACGATTTTCGTAAAAAACCGAGCTTCAAAAAATTTGTCATATAAGGTTTTTTGGCTGCTATGGCTAGATATATTAAAAATGAAAGACTTAGGGAATATTCTTACCCCCATATTCATAAAATTTAAAATGAAATTTTATTTCAAATTTTTCATACAAAATTTCCTAAAATGGATTTAAAATTTGTTTAATTTTTTTATGAATATCGGGCTTAAAACATAAATTTTAAAATTATGTACATACATACGTTTTTATACACTTACATACATATATATATATAAATATATATATATTTATATGCTGATGCATCGGCTCTTTAATAGAACCTTTTCTTCCATACAAACTGAGCATATGTTTGATAAAAATCCCTTAGCAGCCACAAAAATTTCGAAAACACATGCATATTGTTTGAGTTTAATCCGTTTTTAAATTAAGCAGCTCATCATTAAATATCATCATCAGGGTTGAAAATATTCGCATTTCATTTAAATGAATTAATTTTGAATTTATTTATTTTTTAAGAAGTCTGTATGTGAAACAGATTTGCTAACCCAGCACACATTGATTTTGCAACTGACTAATACCAACTTAAAGCTTTAAAAAGCTATAAAATTTTTCAAGACACTCGAAGTGCTTAAAGAATCAACATTTCGGCCTCACCTTAAAGAAATGTATCACTAAGTATGCAGCAAAAAAAAAAAAAAAAAAAAAACGTCAAAATCTTGAGTAAAATATGTACATACATACATACATGTAAAGCCCTCAACCATAAGGTTTATGATTTATGCAAATAAGACCAACATAAGGAGAAAATAATAAGTAACAAAAAAAAACTGCAAGCTGAAATGAAATAATCGTTCATTGATTCATTTATTCTCTTTTGCAAATGTACATACATAATCAACCTTACACCAACTTAAGTATTTTCACAAGCTAAACACACTCACTTTTATTTTATTTTATTTAATTTTTTTTTCTCTTACGTATACGAACGAGTGTATTTGCCAGTGTAAACAGCGAATGATGTCAGTCAATACCTTAAGTATATGAAACTAAAGGCACTTGTCTTAAAGGATCAAATTTCATCCCCATCAATAGAAATGCAAAGCAACAAAGAGAAATACATAAATATTAAATACTTCATATACTCGTAATTCCTATGCCGCATGACTTATTCGAGCGTATTGAGCTGCATACTCGCATTATGGCCTACTTTAGAGGTTATCATTAGTTATAATTGACGATACAAGTCAAAAGACGGCAATAAAAATATGCGCAAGTATTTCTTGTTTGAAAAATCCCTGCTTAAGCTTTTCATTTTATTATTCCTGTGCCGTATTGATGAAGGTTAAGTTTCAGTTTTTTTTTTGGGCTGTGTATAATACAAGAAATCTTAACCTCTTGCGTTTTGCGATTGAAAAGAAATTAAATCACCAGCTTAAATCTTTTATTTTTATTTAATTTTATTTTATTTTATTTTTTCTTGTGCTTTATCTTATATATTTTGCACTTATATACATAAAGCGTAGAGTAAAGCATGGAGCATGTCAATCATGGTATCATCAATAGCATTTTTCCACTCCAGCTTTCTGTTAGCATTTATTGTTGTACCATAAATACCTACTTGTGTTTAAACCAAGCCGAGTGCTATTAACTTGTATTAACAAGTGATTCACTTTTACCGACTAACTGTCTGGTAGTTTGTTTTGCTCATGGGCTGGGCTGATTGACTGGCTGGCAGGGCGGTATGGATATCATACTCGTATTGTAATATTATTTGACTTTATATTTATGTGAATATTTTTGTTGTTTTTGAGATTTAAACTTTTCATCATCTCTTGCTTCCTGCTTAGTTGGTGTTAAATCCTACAATGACTCCCGCTATTGTACATACATATGTATGTACATATTTCTGTAAATAGATATCTGAGTTCATGGTGAATGGTGAATGGTGAAGGGAAATAAAGAAGATTATATTAATCAAAGCTTTTGCAACAGAATTTCTATGTGCGTGGTATAGAGTGAATTACAGTAAGAAGTTACTTTAATATTAAAATCATTGCAAAAATCTCTTGCTTATAAATTAGTAAAACCTTTTTTAATTAAATAATATATATATACTATATATAATATATACATACATATACATACATATGTATATACTAGAATATTGCATAATAGGTATAAAAATATTTTTTTTATTTTATCAAATGTAATCTTTGTAAGTTTTGACTTGAAAATCTAATTGTAATTATTTTCAAGTTCTGTTTAAATACGAATTGGTGTTTTTAGTGTATATTTAAAGCGCCACTCAGACTATTATACTTTGTATTTATACATGTCAAAAATTCAAATAGTACGTGCAAGTGCGATATTGTGAATGCAAAATGTCATAACGAATGGTAAATAATACGATAAAAATCTGACATCCCATAATACTTAACCATTTTTTGAAAATTTTCTAAACGATAATACTTTTCATCTGATCAGAGTTGCATTATTACAAAATCCAAACTAACAAGTCGCCTGTTTCGACGCCGATGCCGTGCCGTCGTTTATGCTATATGTCTTTGTCTTAAACCCGTTTATAAATATTGAATATACTTATCGTATTGAATAATTTTTCGTGTAACGCATGCCTGACAGTTAACAAAACTGTCGTATTTTCATTTTCTTTATCTTATTTATATCAAGTACTTTAACCGCCGTCTATTTTCAAAGGCTAGCACGACCACAGCTTGCTTGAAACTGCTCTGTCGCCGAAAGTAAACAATTAATGTAGGCATGTTAATTCTACACAGCTGTTTGCTTTCTACTTGTGTTTTTTTATGTAATATGAGGTGTGATGGTGTGAAAACAAAATGTAACTTTACGTTAGATTTTTTGACAGTCGAAACAAATGTCTTTAGATTTTTTTCTCGTAAAGTGTGATGAAAGTCTTTATACATGTATAATAGTCTGAGTGGCCCTTAAATAATACTTAAATGCGCAACCTTGTGTATTTAAATCATACTTAAGTTTTACAGGCATACATATACATAGTTTCATATAATGGCATAAATAAATAGAAAAATGCATTTTGATGCCCCTTGTGCAATTTTAATTTTCAACATGTTGATAACCTAACTTTTTCGTTTATGTCAAACAGCTGTTATTTAGAATGCTTTCCATAATATTTGGAAATTTTTTAGTGCTGCCTTACTTTCAACGTAGTTTAATAAGAACTTTAATTAACCACTGAAAAAATTAAACCATATTTATATACAACTTAATTTTAAGTAAAAATTAGCTAATCACTTACTTAAATATTAAGTTAAACTCGAGGGGGTAGATCACTTTCATAATTACAAATATAGTCAGATTTAGCAATATGCTGACAATGCAGTGACATTCCAAAATTGCCAGCTTAAAGTAACTAAAATTAATAGCTACAGGCTTGTGGTAAAAATTTAATAAATATTTACATATACTTAAAAGTAACTAAGTCCTAGTTTACACTATGCAAGTCTTATTGCTAAGCTGATTAGTTTGTGGCAGAAAGAGACGGGGGGAACAGAAACGTTTCTTTTCCCTCGTCTCTCTCTCTTTCCTAACAAACTAACCAGCTTAGCATTAAGACTTGCATAGTGTAAACTAGGACTAACCAAAAAAGCTTGTCTCAAGCAGATTAACTGGCATGTGCATAATTTGTAAAGAACAAACAATAGCAGCAAGACTATTGTAAATTAGAGATGGTCAAATTGAGCTTTCATTACAAAAAAAGATTTAAGCAAATTTTAATACGATTAATCAAACCAATTCACATATTCCATTTGCACTGAAAGATTAATATATAAAAACTAAAATTAGCATCAGCTGACACCACACACAGTGAAAAAGAACGGAGATGATGAAGGTGTGATGACCTTCCAAAATAGCGAGATGTTCCGTTATTCAATTTCAATTCACAAAGTTACAAATTCGCTTTGGTATTATTTGTTCCTTAAAAATTATCACATGTAATTTGGCCTAAAGAGCCGATAAGAACTTTAGTATAATATTATTTTACATACCAAAAAAAAGTTTCCATCTTCCAACCCTAAAACTGTCTTTTTAATTTTTCTAATTTTCAATACCAATCTATTTCTTCCTAAAATAAAAAAATCGCCATAACTATGTTTTCTTTTCCGGAAAAACTGTAATTTTTTTAACTTTTTATTGAAAAAATACAATTCAGCGTTCGTTTAAAGAAAAAGTTTAAGGTCGTGAGGGATGATATAATAATTTCTAATAAAATGTAAAATTCAGAAAATCATTTTATTGCGAATTTTCAATAAAAAGTGTAATATATGTAACAGTTTTTTCTAGAAAAGAAAATGACATTAGTTACTTTTGTAAATATACCAAAACTGGAATTGTGTTTATGGTGTTTTTTTTTTGCAATATTCTTCCTTAAATATAAAATACATCTTGTTATGGCATTTTGTGACATAGCAATAGTGTGTACTGCTGACAACATTTGTCATTTCCAATATTTTCCGTTGTGTGGCATTGCTTTCCATATAAAAAACATAATGAGAACGTCATTCCACACATTTTGAAAATGACATCACGAAATGACAACACTAGAAATACCAGATGTGTACTTGGCATTAGAAAGTTAATTTTATATACAAATCAGTCTAATACCAAAGTGTCTAGCTTTTCTGAAATCTTCGAGAAACCGATTTCATCGCTTGTTCGACTTCCCTATTCATAAGGATACAGAATATATATACATACATACATATGTAAGTATCAGAGAATGACAATGAGTAATTAAAAAAATATATATGCTCGTATATAACTAAATATTCTTAATTTTAGCAACTGCGTATAATCCTAATGGTTGCGCAAACAATTCGTGCGCTCACATATTTTCTCTCATGCAACCTGAACTATACCCGATTCCAACAAACAAAAGCATCTCTGATTCTTTTATATAAAAAAAAAAAACTAAAAGATACTACAACTAAAAATAAAAAGGCACATATTTATCAAACGCATTGACTCTCTCTCATATTTACAGTCTGGGTATGTTTATTTCAGGAGTATGGATATATAATCGGATAAAAAATAATACGCTGGTACTCGTGATATTTATTCATTACTCGTCAACGTTTACATATATTTGTTTGTATAAAATGAATGGAAAATGTTTGGGTGTGTGAGTGGCTGTCTGAAAACGTGCTTTATGTGTTTGTAAATAAAACAGCCCTGTGTACACGCATGTGCAGTCGATTAATAGTCAGAGTATTTTTATATTCATTCAGTTGATTTTGGCTCACACAGTCTATAAATTAAAGTTGCTGTCGTTTGTGCTGCGAAATTCAAAAATTTTTTATAGATATTTGTTTTAAACATAATTCTGCGTGTTTTTTTTATTTTTAACTGCACGCATTCATAGTTGTTTGACGGCCAATACTCAAAGAGTACTTAAAACGATACTTTTGTCATTCCGTGATATATAGTATGTAATTATGTACTGTGCCGCGTGTGTGTGAGTTTTGTGGAAGTTACACAACATTTTTGTTGAAGGGTATAAACATTTAGGAAAACATATGTAAATATGACTTAAAGATCTATATTTTTATTTCGCAAAGCTAACGAGATATTTTTATAGATACTTAAATATTTAAAACATTAATTCCTTTTTTGCTTTCATCAAAATTTACCGATGTAAATTGCAATTTGGCATCCTTAAATTTTCAAAGCCCTATTTTTTCTAGAAACTTTTCATACACATAGCTGTATATGTGCATAAGTCTTTAATATGCATATGTATGTATATACATATGCATATGAATTTCTAAACTCCCTAAGCTTTTTAACAGATTTGCAAAGTCACTTGAGGACAAATTATTGCATAAACCACTTGACTTTTAAATAATTTTTATTTTTGGAAAAATATCCCCTTCTTTATTACGAAAAATTAAAATTTATGTATGTATGTAGCTGTGTGCATACATTTATGTTTATATGTATGTTTGAAGAGGTCTTTAAAAAATTACTAACACAACTTACATGAATATAATTAAATATGTATTTTTAACGTTTATTGACATTTTAATCTCTTTTTTGTTGTTACTACTCTGCACCACTACGTCTTTAACTTTTTTTTTATAAGAACAAATAATGGTATTGGTTTTGCTGTTGTTTTATTTAATTTTGTATACTCTCTTCATACATACATGCATACATACATATGTATATGTATGCACATACATATGTATATGTATGCACATACATATGTATATGTTTTTCTTATTAAATCTCTATATCCTTAAATCAAGTAAATGCACTTTTATGCAGATGTCAAATATACAATAACAAAAGAAACCCAAAAGGGATAAAAAGCCAAAATGAGTCGAAAAAGTGTTCTGTAAATCGGTGTATGTTGAGTAACAGTCTTATATACATATATTTCTAACAAATCTTATTGTGGCTTTGTCATAATGCTGTCTCTTTCTCTTTCTAGCTCTACCACTGCTGGTAGTCAAGCTTAAGGTCAAACAAATTCTTTCTTTTACACTAATATTCCAAACAAAAAAAAAACAGTGTGCATGCAATCAAGGACTCTTGAATTGTGAGATTTTTTTCTGTTTCTTGTTTTATTATGTGATTTCATTGCTGGGACTACTGTGCCATGTGTGAGTTGAGACATTTTCTTGTTGAAAAATTATCCTTAATTCAAAAACGAACTTAATCCTTTTTTGTTTTTGTTTTACTTGAACTTCTAAGTATATTTAACCCTAAAAATATAATAATATGAAAACATGTTGAGGTTTATTTGCCAAGAAAAAAGAAAACTTCTCTTTTATATGAGATAGCTTAGGGAATTTAAAATTTGGTCAATTTGTTTAATGAATAAAATTTTGTCATATGCAAAAATTAATTTAGACAAAAACTAGTGGTGTTATAATTATTTCAATATCAACATTTTATACCTCCGAAAAGAAAGTTTATGCATAACTTTACACCTTATTATGCTGAGTGACCTATATATATGCATATGTCTACATAAAAAGAGCAAACTACAGTTGTTCTACTCCTTTTGCACCATAGATAAATTGCTATGCAAGCTAATAACTATAATTCGTATGTCTTCATTATTTCTTGAATCCTAATTGCTATTAAATTTTTTTTTATAAAAAAATTGTAATGGCCTATATATTCATCGACCATTTTTATGCAAACAATTTCTTTATGAAATAAATTTAGTGGACTATATATACATCGTCCATTTTTGATCGGAAAAATTAAAAGGACTATTCATCGTTAATTTTTCATGCAAAAATTTTTTAAGAAAAAGATTTTGTGGAAAAAAATTTTTTTTCAAAAAAATTAAATGGACAACACATTGTCCATTTTTCTTCATTCATAGAATTTTATATAAAAACATTTAATGGACACTACATTGTCCGTTTTTCATGCGAAAAATTAAATGGACTATACATCGTTAATATTTCATACGAAAAATTAAATGTACTATACATCATCCAATTTACATGGTAAAATTTTTTTTATGAAAAAAAAAAAATTAAATTAATGGACTTTTATTCTTTGGACTAATAGTCTTTTATTCATGAAAAAATTTTTTAATTAAAAAATGTAAAAAATGTACACAGTCCATTTTTTAAGCAAAAAATTAAATGGACTGTGTACATACTTCGTCCATATTTGATGGATAAAATTAAATTTTTTTCACAGAAAAATTTTATGTGTACAAAATAAACGATGTATAATTCATTATATTTTTCCCATAACAAAATTTTTTGCCTGAATAATTTACAATGTATAGTCCAATAAATTTTTTCATAAAAAAGTTTTTGAATGAAAAATGGATGATGTATAGTCCATTGAATTTTTCGCATGAACTATGGACGATGTACAGTCGATTAAAATTTTTTTCTTAAAAAATTTTTTTTAATAAAAAATGGACGAAATGCATGAAAAATAAACGATGTATAGTCCATTAAAGTTTTTTTGATTAAAATGTCTTTTCCACGATAAACGGACGATGTATATTTCATTGAATTTTTCTATTTAAGTTTTTGCTTAGATAATGGGCGACGTGTAGTCCTTTTAATTTTTTGCATTAAATTTTTTTTTTCAAAAAAATTGTTTTCCATGAAAAAGAAAGATGTATAGTGCTTTTTTGTGAAAAATGGACGATATATAAACTTTTTCATAAAAAAATTTTGTTTTCATGAAAAATATACAATGTATAGTACATTTAATTTTTTGCATAAGAAATGGACGATATTTAAATTAAATTTTTTCGTAATTTTTTTTTTGCATGAAAAATAGACGAGGTATAGTCCATTTATTTTTTACAACAAAAAATTTTTGCAAAATAGACGATATATAGTAGATTAAATTGTTTCCATAAGAAAAATTTTTTTCATGCAAAATGGACGATTTATAGTCCATTTAATTTTTTTCATGAAAAATATACGATGTATTATAGTCCATTATATTTTTACATAAAAAAGCTTTTTTCATGAAAAATATACTTTTTTTTCTTAAAAAAATTTTCTATCAAAAATTTTGGACTATACAATAAATCTTTTCGTACAAAATTTGTTTGCATGGAAAATGGACGATGTGTAGTCAATTTAATTTTTGCATAAATAATAAACGAAATTTTTTTCTTACAACTATTTTTTGCATGAAAAATTAACGATGTTTTTTTTCGTTCTACTAAGCAACACATCAGTAGACTTCAACCACAATTCAAAAAAGTTTACAAAACCCCAATGTTAATAGACAAATTCTGAAAAAATTCTTCAGAATTACAAAGCTACAATCGTAGCCGGGCTAGAAACTTTAAAAAAAAAAACAAAAATAATTCACTTACTAATTAATATTATATGAGCTTTTTTTTATTTGTGGTTGAAGTCTACTGATATGTTGCTTGGCAGCAACGAAATGCATTTAGACGTGTTTCACCAACAAGAAATAACTTTTGTAAATTTTTTTCTTACACCGCCTTACTTTTTTGTAACTTACCACCCACGATAGTTCATAAGTTCCTTTTATGTTTCGAAATTCGCTGTTCCACTTTTGTGGCCCACTATTTGGCTTACTTGTAAATATAAATAAGTACATAGTTAAAATAAATATTAAGTACAAAGCTTTAATTTCTTTTAAGATGGTTACTCTTACATTTGTTGTTCCTTTATTTTAGTTTTTTTTTAACAAGAAAATCCATTTAATATGATTAAATAGGTAAGAATAAATAAAAAAATTGCTCAGTTATTTGCTGGTACTAGCAAATATAGAATGTTAATTTGTTGGTTTGCAATTCATACGTTAGAAAATAAACTATTGCACATTAGTAAAATGGACATAAAAAATAAATTATATACATATTAAATAGGATTAAAACTAATAACCAATGTTTAAAGACGAGGTCACCCCCACAACTTGTGCATATTTGGATGCAAAATAAAATCAATATGAAAAACAACACTTCTAGTAAGCTTAAGCCAAACAATATTGTTTGTGAATAGTGAAAAATACTTAAGCTTTTTAGACTTAACATTTAGTGATTATAAATACTCGTATGTATGTGCATTCAGACTTAAATATATTCTATTTAAGGGTATAATATATTGTGCAACTCTTATTAAGATACTAACGAAATTCAGCAATTTTAGCCATCGTCTACGATGATACTGTGTATGTGGTCTATAATACTTCAAATAATTTATATAATAATGAAATATAAAATTGTCAAATATTATCTTTAAGCTGGTAACAACTTGCATGTTCTAATTTCCTTTAATTTACATTAAGACTTTAATCATCCTTGCAAGTAATATAACAAAATGTTGCATACTTTAAGGCTTTTCAATATAAAACTTGACTTTACGTTTGCAGTTTAATCACACTATTAATAGTGTCTAAAGGTTTTAAAAATAAATGTTTAAGCAAATAAACACAATTTGTTTCCAAACAAACATTTACACATTTTTGCCACATACATATACATACATACATATATATATATATGTATATAGGAAAGGACGATGAAAAATGTAGGATGTGATTACATAAATTATCAAATATTCGGGAAATAATAGATAAAAACTTAAAAATCAATTTTTTTAACAATAATTTTAGATTTGCAAAAGTTTTCGATTGGTTCAGGTTCAATATTTACTGAGCCTTCGAAAAGGCTCTTCCGAACTTTAACTGTTGATAGCTGGATATTGTTGCAGCTACATCTGCAAAATAGGCTGTCAAGTATTCAGTGTCCTTTACGAAATTATCATGAATGGATAAAGCGTTTAACAAAACGTAAAAATGAATAGATTGCTTTGTCAAAAGGTTTGTTCGGGTAAGAGAAAGTTCCGCACACCTTGCTGATTTCAGGATAAGGCCTAATGTTTTGATGACCTAGTACGCCAAAAAGCCAAATTTCCGAATTTGGCACAATATTAATTCACATTATTCAATAGCGTCCAATGTGTTCCGAAAAAGTCACTGTTTGGAATGGTTTTCAGGCTGTTGGCGTCGTCGCTATAGATTTCTTTAAAAATTACTGAAGGTGATGTGAACTGGCCACTGAAATCATGTGATTTGATAACCAATGTCACCGGTCAAATTGAACCTGACTTGTTCACCAGAATCATAGAAAATAGGATACTTCGGATGCAAGCCATCCACCAAAACTCCGGCTTATGTCCACCGAATAACAGTTAAATTGTTTCCTGCTTTTTCCAATATATTCAACGTCAATGGTGGGTTGAATATTGACATCCAAAAGTGTTAAATCTTACGAACTAGGGACCACTTATATAAATAAAGTAGTCACCAAATTGATTTTGCAATAAATAGATTGTTCAGCTCCCATCTTATGGGCACCAAATGTGGATGATGTTCATCTGATAGATCTTTGGCAAACAAAACTTTTTTTCTCCCCGCCATTCACCTTAACGGCAGTTGCTTGCTCAATTCAAAAAACCGTAAACCATACCAAAGAGTAAATTTAAATGGATGCATTGGTGACTCGTTAACGGCCCTAAGATTGTCTTTGCTCCAAGTATGGAGCTTATTGACCTAGACATTTTACCAGAAATGAGCTTTAATACTAAAAACAGATCTTGATAAAAATTCTTATCTTCAGCCAGTTTTATATAGGCCCAATCAGTAAAACTGCGACGTAAACGATGATCGTTTGGCATCAATTCTTGTACAAACTGTATTTTATAGGCACATCAACCAAAATCTTTATGTAAGATACTCCACGTAGTCAAAGGACAAAGGCCAACAAGTGGAGAACTACGACGAATCGACATTTCAGCGTTTTCTTTAATACTTCGCGCGACCCCAACAATATTCTCTTCCATAAGCACAATTATTTGTCTTGTTAATGGTTCTGAATTGAGGACACTAAAATTAGTGCGAAAATGATCACTTACTGCATGAATTGCTTGTTTACTAGGCCAATCATATTCTCATTTTCGTTTTGCAAAATAAATTTCTATAATTTTAAAGCGTTTGTGTGTCATGACGACACCTCAAACTTTAATAAAACAATTTTGTAAAAAAAAATTCCTCACATCCGTGCAAGAATTGCTGCAAATTGTTTAAATAATACAAAATTCTCGGAAATGATACAGCAGCTGTTATGTAGATAAGAACTTTTTTTTCATTAACACTGTTTATATTTCCTGTTATCCATTTTTAGAAAAACTTTTACAATGCGACAAATACAAAAAGTAAGCATTAGAATCTATATCTCGTCGAGACTTCTACAATTTGTGGAACACTTTAACTGATGAAGGCCCTTTTCACATTGAACTTTCTAATGATTAATGATTGATTAATTGATTCACTATCTTTAAAAATATGGGCTGACATTCTGTTGTCAAATTTGTTCAGCCATTTGTAAATCTGGTAGACGAAGAAATCTGGGGCTTTTTAAACTCCATTAGAATTCAACGAAAAGTTAGCAGATTATTTTGGAACATTCTGATGCAGTAGTTACTTAACACAATTCGCAAATAAAAAGATGAGAGGGTGAAAATGTCCCAAACAAATGTTTTTCTCAAGATTTTTAACAAAACTCTGGAACACATGCGATATTTAAGCCACAACTTTGAAGTATTATAAAATTAACACTTAAAAGCATTCAAAGGGTTGAATAAGTTTTACTACCATATTCTTTACAAATATTTTCACTCAACAACAGGGTGTCTACTCCGTAATTCGAAACGAAAGCAAATGCTTTCGAAACGCAATGTTAATAACATACAAATTCGAAAGCATTTTCTTTCGTTTCGAAATACAGAGTAGACCCCCAGGGAGTCTTCTGTGTAATTTGAATCGAAAAAAGCTTTCGAATTTGTATGTTTATAACATGTAAATTCGAAAGCATTTTCTTTCGAATCGAATTACAGAGTACACCCTCAGGTTACAAAATAAATTCGGTATGAAAAATATTTTTTAATTGTTTTGTAAACCGAAACTATTTTCTATCAATAAGGACTATAGCTTTGATGTATTCAAAGATTTTTAACGAGTGTACAATCTGAAATTTTCAATATAATTTCATAAACATTTTCTGTTCGAAGCTTCTGCTACTAACAAATAGCAGCTGAGAGCTGCAGAGAGTGACATATACCAAATGACGTAGCACTAATCTCTCAGGCATGCTTCCTGTTGACAACTAAAACAGAATTTATAACCTCAAAATTTTAATAAAGTAAATTCAGTCACAGTAGAATTTTCTGGCGTTTATACATATTTGTTGAAAATTTTAACTGTTGTAGCTTGAACCATCTCTCTTAAATTTAGAATGTGGTAAATAATGAGATTTGTTGCATTTTGTTGGGTTATTCTTATTGAAAGTAAAATAACAAAGAGTAATTTAGACCGGTTTCTGATCTAAACTCACTACTTGTACTAATACTTTAAGTTCTTAAAATTTATTTATGCATCTCTGGTGAAGTTGGTAGGAAAACTGACTGACTTAACAACTAACCAACTAATTATAAGCCAAGCTGAGATACAAACTTCCACAACACTCATGCAAATACTTTTACATAATTCTGTTTGTTTGCTAAATTTGTCTATACATTTGTGTACATATGTATGTGTACAAGTTACTAAAGAAAACTAATTCAGAAAAATAAGTAGCTTAACATATTGTGTTATTTCTATATTAAGTAAAAATATTTTACACTTTTCATACATTGTGTCTTTTTTCTTTTTAAGAAAATCATGAAACAATAGCAAATGCAAATATGATTCAGATTAAATATTATATTTTACAATTTATCAGCTTTAAATTGGTATTAACTGCTGCATGTCTCTGGTTGTATTATTAACTTTAATTGGATTATAGAAGTAATAATGAAACATATAAATCTAAAACTATTTGCCAAATGAAGTCAATAAAAGTTAATTAAAGATGTCTTTGAAAAATTAAGCATAGAATGACAAGTAGACATGAGTATTTAGAATTCAACATAATGGGTATTCTATTAGGGGCTCCTTATCTTTAAGAAATGCCATTATATTAGAAATATGGCATATTTCAAATGACTGCCGCTCAGCGCTTAAGGGTGAGGATAAAAAAATTCAAATTTTTCATAACTTGTCACATAAATCATGATGAAGTGGCATTTGCTTTGTTGGCTATGAGGGACCCACAAATAAAATTCTGAGGTGGCTACTTTACATCACCTCGACGCACATAGTGACCTCCTGCTGTAGCCACATATCGCTGGTTCCATATCATTTAAATCCGACTAAAATAATGTGATTACCGATGGTAGCACCTGCCGTTACCGGCGATGATCGGTAAAACGTCTTCTTCAAAGAAATATGGACCAGTGAATTTTTCAGAACTAAATTGATCGTATATGGATTAGTATTATTCGAAATTTTTCAATTTCGTTCCTTAAGTTACCCATTCATAAAAATTGTTGCTGTTTTTTATGGTGCAGATCCTAGGCCATATAAATTTTGTATGTCTAATTCATGACACAAAATTATCCAAGTTGTTGTCTACAAAAGCAGAGATCTTATGAGTGAAGCAAATCGATCATGTCAGACGCCTGCTGATATTAAAAATCGATACAGATGCTCACATAGGTCATGACGCTAATGTCTTAAAATTGTGACATACGCAAGCAGAATTATTGTGAGCCACCCGAAATTAAATGGTTTTGATTCTCCTGAAAATTCTCACGAGCAACAGTGAATTTTTGGTAAGACCATACATTTCTTTGATACTGTTGGCTGATTATTTGCTGAACCAGTAGACTAAAACAAATATATAACACTGCGAACACTCTTATCGGTGGGACGGTTATGGGCGAAGTGCAATGAATATCGGCTGAACATAAAATCCAATTTAGCAATTTTAACATTTTCATGTCTTGTTAAATACTAAATTTGATTTAAGCTAGAAGGCAAAAGAGTCTTAAAAAATTCCATCCTTTTTGACAGATATAGCTTCAAAAATGTAGCCACTATTAACTGTCAATGTTCAGAAGTCCTTATTCAAGCACTTCATATACGTATGCAAAGTGACAGACAATAAAATCACATGCATTCGGATGTAAACTGCATTAGAAAACTGGAGTTAAATTTTAATTTTAAGGCAACTATCAAAAACTTAATTTCTCCTTAAACTTTAAATGGCCGGAAAAAGTAAAAGGCAGTTTTTACTTTTTTTTAAGTAAAAAAATCATAAATTCTGTATTTTAAAGCAACAACTGATGTCCGCTGTTTTTTTAATGCAATCCAAATTAGTCAATTTGATTCTTTGAAATTGTGATTGTTTTTTGTTGTATTTTTCTTTGATACGTTGACCAAAAAAAAAATCCCAACGAAAAGTCGGATATGAATAAATGAAATAAAATTGTCTTTTATTTGCAATTAAATAAACTTGAATGATCTTGGAGGCCTGAGTAGAGTAATTCTGTAAAAAACACATTATACTTTAAATAAAAAGGTCGAAGAATTGTTTATATATGTATATACCAAAAAATTTAAGTTCCCTGTGAAAATAATAATGATACTGATGTAAACGTTAGTAGTTAATAACATTTTTTAAATGAAATTAATTTTTTTTTTATGAAGTGTATATTATAATGGAAAATAGTCTCCCTTCCAGAACTTTGCACTTTTAAGAACTGAGCGATATACTACAACTTGAAATACATTTTATCTGGCGGGCTTAGGCTAAAAAAAATTGTGCAAATGAAAATTTTTACCAATAGTTCCAAAAATGTATTAAACATTTAGCCCACATCTTACGAAGTATTTTTTTCTTTGGAAATAAATTAGTTATAGTACAAATACAGCGCTGAAGAATGAACTCATTCATACGTTTGTTTCCCACCAAAGGGTAGAGTTTGTACCACTATAACGATTGTTAAGCTCGGTCTTAAATTAAGCTGCAATGAAATTTTTATTTGTAATAGTAACATTAGAATAAATAAATCTATTGTAATAGATTATACTTTGTTAAAGTGAATTTATCACTACGTATACGTTATATATAATTTTTCATAAATATAATGTATACGCCTTGTGTACAATATCTATACGTTTAAAAATACTCCACATATGCTTCTAAATAATTTGTCTACAATTTTACTTCTACATAAAAATCTGCGACTTATCCTTGAAATTTCAGCTGTGGGTTTCGAATTTAAATTATCGAAAGAATTAAGTAAAAGTTCTTTCCGGAAAGAATAAATATGCTTGAGAGAAAGATAACACTGTGCAACAGTGAAAAATTCCCAAGGTCCTGACTGTATAGCTCGATAGTACTACCAAAGGGTAGTAAAACCCTATACCCAGTTTATTTCCTCTCCTTTTTCTTAAGAAAAAATTTAACAGATATTATTTTGCCTTAAGATATTTTGTTTTATAAAAAAAATATATTTTATTTCTAAATAAATTAAATCATTGCCTTAAACATATCTTAAGTTTTTATATATTTTTTTATTTAAGCTTTAAATTAGTAATTGTTTTTAATTTATAATTGATGCTCAATTTTCTTTTTTTTTCTACTAAAATAGCTTAAGGACTTGTTGTGATTTGCTTTTACAAAAAGTTTGCATAAAAAGTACAGCAAACTAACATAAACTATAGACGTACACATGTTTATATTGTTAGCAAGAAGAAAAAAATTATTTAATATCCTTAAAATTTTCTTCCTTTTAAGCTGCTCAAGCATAAAATACCTTAATAACCCTGATTGTAAGTTTCTTAAGAACATATAAGATTTTATTTGAATTTCTTCAACTTCATCCCAAACAGTTAGCTTTAAGCACAAAATGACCAATTGTCCTACCACTAGTATTAAGGAAGGAAATAGAAAAAAGAAAATAAACAAGCAACCCCTTTTTTAGGGTGTGTGAACAAGAGTGTGTTTGTTCTTTGTTGCTTTAGAAAAACTTGACCAGGCTATTTAAGCTATAATCTTCTGCTCCAATTAAAAAGGCTAGCTTGTTGGAATTTCAATGCAACTGGGTGGTGTGTGCGGGTGTGTGTAGCAATGGAGTGTGTCTTAAAATTTTTGGATTCTTATTGTTTGACAGGAATCCTTAAGTAAAATAAGTTTTTATAACAACAATAATAAACTACTTCTTAAGAATTTTTAGAGCTTACAAAATGTTTGTCTTACAGTTAACTGTTTATATATACACACACACACACATACACATACCAACACAAATAAAATTAAGAAACCCTAAGAGTTTAAAAACACACAAACAGGCTCATAAATGTTGAGTTTGCATACATGTGTGGGTATATGTGTTAATTTTCCGTATTATGGTTTTTGGGTAATTAAAAAATTTTATTTTAATATGATTTTAAATTGTTTATTGTTTATTCAATGATTTAAATCTATAACTGGGTAAAAGTTACAAATCTACATACACACACACACACACACAGATATAGCCTTATAAATGTACACATTCAACATTGGCCATCTTAACCAAATCTTTTATATAAATTATTATAGTTATTAAAATGTTACATTTTAAGTTTATTTATTTATCATTTAGTAAATAAAACTCCAGCAAGTTTATCACTTATTTTCTTGTTCCAGCTTAAGGAACAATTTATTGCATTTTAATAAGCCTTTTCTTATCAGTAAAGGACCACTAAGAGATTATTAAACTTTATCTTAAGAAATATTTAAGCAACTTAAATATTTAAAATGATGCTATACATTCCTTAACAAAAACAATATTTGTAATTTTGAACAGTTTTAAAGTAATTTGTTACTTGAATAATTAAATTAATCTGCATGTGTTCATGGAAAAAAGTTAAAAAAAAAATAATTTTTTTAAATATTATTATATTTTTTAAATATAATAAATAACAAAACCTTTAAGGCTTACTTTCTAAGTGCCAATTGCTTTGTATTTGTACAAAATGTTGACAATTTACATCTTTTTACAGATGCATATATACTTTCAATTCAAAATTGTTTGCTTTAAAAAATTACTTGCAGTTTTTTTTAAAATAAGTATATAAATAAATAATAAATTTTTGCACTATTGAAAATTTTACTTGAAAAATTTTTTCCACAAAAATTTTCACAAAGTATGCTATTAATTTTTTCAACACTGTAAGCTCTACACAATAAGATTTTTTTTAAACACTCTTCCATAGGCATATTTTCGCTAATAAGCTTAACTCCGGTAATAATATTTATTAATTATTCCAATTAAAAATCGCTTTTAAGCAATATTGTATTTAATTTTTTTTTCATAAATTCTCCCTGGCTGTACCACAGCTAAAGTCAAACATTTATTTAGCGCTAATTCACTGGCAAGTAATGAACTTCCATCTCTTCTCTTGTATTGCAAAATATGTTTGTTTTACGTACGTTAAATCTGTGTGTTTTTCGGGCCTAGTTTCGCATGGATTTTATTTTTGCTTGTTTATTTGAAAATGTGTTAACTTTCCCTTTAGGCAAAATTGCAGTTCGCTAAAATAAAGGTGCTGTGAAATACATTATTGTAATAAGATTTTCTCTAAACATGTTAGTGGTAAAACCGATTATTAAAAACAATCTGCGTAAAAACAAGACCTCATATTATTATTTGCTGCAGTTTTAGCAATAGCAAACTAAAATAGAAAAGAACTTAGCAGAAAAATATGCATTTTGGCTTTAATCTCTACGGCGGCTGCCAAAAAATCAGTTGTGTAAAATATTGTAGTATTTGTAATAATTTTTCCATTGCAAAAAAAAAACTCAAAGTTATAAATATACATTCTTCTTTTTAGGGAAATCCGCTTTTGTTTTAACCTCAAATCATGTTGATGATTATGAAAATTATATTTTTCCATTTGCATGTTTGGTTTGGTGGCAAAAGCTTGGGTATAATGCATTTATTGTTAATAGCATTTACTGAAGAAAAAATAAAAAATAAACATTCTGAAAATGTGTATTTCTAAAAGGACATACTTTCTGATATAGCTTCAATTATGGAATACAAAATTTAAGCATAAATGTGAAGAATGGAAGACGCGCAGAACATGTCTGGCAGATAGATCTTAATAGTCCATGGAAAAATAAGAATAATTGCATTTTTGCTTTTAAGCAATCATTAGAAAAGGTTCCTCAACACATGCGATGAGGTTTGGAGTTAGAATTTTTTTTATGGCCGTATTTAAAATAATTCTTAAGATTTTAGTTACTCTTTGTTTCAACACTAGCAAATAGACTTCACAACGTGAATGCAATTTTTATTATTTATTGTGCGACTTGATTTTCGTAACAAAAATAGTCGCCACTATTACAGTTATAAATTTATTTTTGTTTTGATTTCTTTGTACTTAAAAGCAGAGTAAAAAAATAAAGGAACAAATTGTTTGATTTTGTTTTGTTTCGTTATTTGAAGTGAGAGAAACAATAACAATGCGAACGATTGCTCAATTTATTTTTGATTTTGCATATGAGCACAAGCCAGAGAATATAGCCGATTGGCTGTAAGCCGACTAACAGCCGCCACCGACCACAAACTATACATTAATTGAATTGTATGCCACTAGGAAAGAAAATAATGGGAAATAAATAAAAAAGTTTTGAAATATAATTTTATTGCATTGTTGTTTAACATATTAAGTTTGTTTTATAGAACTAACATCCCTTTTCACAATGTGTGATTAAAAGTTAACGTGAACTTTAACTGGAAGTTCTTCATGCAAAACTTGTCGTTAAAGTCCCTGTTAGCTTTTAATTGTACATTGTGAAAAGGGTCGTAAGCGGCATAGCTATAACCGGGTGTCCTAAGACACTTTTTTTCTTTTTATTTTAATATCTAACTAAGTATTGAAGCTTATATCATTTTAATAACATTTAGGGCCATTTTCACAACGAAAAAAAGTATACTTTAAGAAATTTAAGATTAGTATTTCAATACAAAATACTGGTTTTAAATTCTTAAAGTTTACTTTTGTATCGTTGTGAAAATGGCCCTTAAACTTATTCGCCCGAGGATAATTGAATTTTTAGTGCTATTAAGTAAAAATTTGGAAGATTTTAGTAATTATTTCGATACGGAAAGTTTTTGTTTCAAACTGGCCTAAGATATTGTTTTTTATAATCAGTACAATATTCCCCATAGCGTAGTGCCTGTCAACTTTTAGTAAAAAAAAAGTTATATGCACAATTCCATCAATTAATTTTTAGGCTGACTTGAAGATATTTCTACCTTATTACTTACTGCAATATTTAAAGGATTCTGGAAAATCATTTAAAATTTGCTACCAGCCAATTAGAGTTTCGTAGGGGATAATAATTTTGTCTCACTTTGGACTTATCATTCATTTTTCAAGCACACATTTTATTTAGTGAATTGATATGGAGAACAAAATAAAACGATCATCGAGACAATGCTTGTTACTTATTTAAATAAATAATTTAGGATTTTTTTAATAATATCGTCCAAGTGTACTCTTTTCTTAGCGTTTCGACACTCATTTAATAAAATGGTAAACTTTCTTATGACGGCTCGGCAGATGGACTCCATGATGGCTGCCAATACATGATTGTTATTTTCTTTTAAACCTACCAAGGATTTTGTTGATTTTTTAGGTAACCACACAGGCAAAGGTCTATAGTAGTTAAATCTGCTGGATATGAATTTTCCAGGAAAATCAGTACCTGTATTCAATCAATATTGTTACGATAATCATACCTTTATCATATATATTACGAGAATCTATTGACTTTGCTATTAAGTAAAGTTGTTAGGTTAGGTTGACATCATGGGCATTTAATTTTGCGCGGCAATAGATGCAGCCTAAAGTGTATGTGAAAAAAATGCGGTGCAATCATGACATCTATACATCGAAAACAAATGTATCGAACTCGTTCAGTAGCTCGTTTTGACACAAACCTATGATCAAACCTATATAAATTACATGGGTTTGATCATTGGTTTGTGTCAAAACCGAGCTACTGAAAGAGTTCGATGCAAGTCTAGTAGTATTGCTTCATAAAGATGTTGCTGCTATGCACAAACTACCATCTTTGCTGTCAATTACTATTGATAGTCAAGTGATCAAACAGTCTTCTAACATAATCTGGAAAATTCATGTTGCTGTTTCTAGGCGTTTGTAGATAATTCGATAGGCCGTTATTTTCAATTTACGAATGACTGTGTAACGACTTTTTATGCTGGTAATACCGTATGTTGCTGATAATACAGAGTTGTTACCATGTGTTTGCACTTTTATGTGTATATGTGTACGTTTAGTTTTCTAGATAGTTCTTTTTATTTATAAAAACATTTACATCAGCTCTGTTCGAATATTTTTACGTAACAATGTAGTAACTTATTTTAATGAGCATTGTAGCAAAGGTCTTCACTCATTGTAGTAAAACAGACCAGCGTTTTTTGTAAAAATTGATCCCACGTCCGCGCACTGATAGCCTTGCACACTAAAATCACATTTCTTGCCTCTACTTAATTTCCATTATTTTGCAATTTTTGCTCTTGTGGGTTACACCATTTTTGCTCTCATAGCACAATAAATACTTAAATAGTATTTAACATTTTATATTTTAACATTGTGCTATTGTTGTGTAATAATAAACAATAATGACAACTATAACAAAAACATCAGGGAATTAAATTAAAGAAAAATATTAAACATTTATTGTTGTAATAATCGAATTAAAATTTTAAATGTATTTGCCATCAGAATAATGGCCAACAATTTACGCACATATATCATCCTTGCCTCACTCTCTCACTGACTCTTTCCATGACAAGTCTCTATGCATATATGATTTATAAGGCCACAGCTACACGCATCTTTAATCCTTTACTATTGGCAGATATGTAGAACAAAAAAGAAAATGCAGGCAGAGTGCCATAAGCTAAAATACAATAGAATGCATATTTTTCGAACATTTTTTATAAATTATATACATACCTATTGCACTTAAAATCATGACAGATTTTCATTTTCTCTTTTCATTAAATCAAATATTTGCTGATAATTAACTTTTATATTTGACAATAACTTTAAATCATATTAAGTATTAAAATGATGTGAGTTTTTAATTTTTGTTTAAACATTTTTCACAGCAAAGTTTATTAGCGATTCTGTTTGTTAGCTGTTTAAGTAGTTTTACAGGCATTTAAGTAACTATGAAAAATTATTAAATATATACATATGTTGCCATGCACATACATACATATGTATGTAAATGTATACAGTGGTATCCCGGTTTAATGAACGATAGTGTCACACCGATTCGTTACAGTATATTTATATTAATTAAAAATTTGTATTCTTGCGTTCTCTAAAATATACATCTTATAAATTGCATTTTGAGTTTGTAGTTTATTTAGTACTTGTAGTTAAAAAAATTATTAATAATACATTTTTTTATCTACTTGTTTTTTCTTCTAGCAAAATCATTACCATTACATTGTGTAGTGGAATCAGTACACTCTCTGCAAGCCTCCTTAACCATAGACCAGCGCAGTCCCTGGAAGCGAAGACCAAATGTCGAAACAGATAGTTATGTGATTATAGCGGCGGCCACGCCGTGGTCAGAGATAGTACAAACAGCTTTACAAAGGTTGGGATATTCACAGGAAACATCATCGACGGCAAGAGGTAAGAATACTCGGCTTACCTTAGTTTCAAATGCAATAAATCAATTTTTTTTTTTTAAATTTCAATGAACTCCAAGTTAAAGACCAATTAAGCATATTCTATTCCATACTCTATAAGCTTTATTAAACAATTTTTTATTATACAAAATTTCTTTAATCTTTCGGCAGGTTCCCTCATCATCAAAAACTGGAAACCAATACCTTTAGAAAACATATCCGACAATCCTGTCGTTCCTGTATGTGATATTATTGGCGAACTAACATCGGTTGTTACTTTGCGTATTGTTATATTGCGCTGCAAGCCTTCACCATTTGGTGAAATTAAAGACAAACTTTTAAAATTACTCGTACTACAGTCACATGCTGTTTTAAGATCTACTGGTTGCCCTTTAGATGAGGTAAGTCTCGCCTTCAAATATTTTTAAACATCCCTATGTATGTAGTTGTATTATTATTTTTTAATCTATGCAGAAAGTTTAAGACGAAAAAAAATATACGCAAAATATAAAGAAACACTAATTAAAATCTTATAAATTATGCTTTTTGTTTTAAACAGAAAATAATCAAAGTAACAAACAAAAAGCATAAAACATTTTCGATAAACCTCTTAAAATTAAAATCCGTCCTCATCACTTGCTCCCTTTATTTTTTTTCTATTTTTTTTTTTTTTTTTTTGAAAGTGCGTGCAGGCGTGTATGAGATTTTTTAAATAGTTTTCTGTTGTTACAGGAAACTTGTCTTTTGTTAAATATTTATAATCCTTAAATGTCTTTTTGTAATGAATTTTAATACTTAAATACACCCAAGAATATAAGGAAAAGCTTTAGCTGGCGTATGAGTGTAAGAGTATGTGTGCATGTACATACATACATGTGTAAGCATGCATCTACTGGGTAAATTTTATGTTTCTTATAGTGCTCAGTAGTATACTTTTTTCCCCAAAACTTGTTATAATTTGCTGCTAAATATGTAGTTTTAATTTTTTTTCTACAGATTAATGTTAGTCGTTTGCCCAGACCTTTTAGCTGGTTGTCAAAGTTATTTTTAGAAATTATTTCTAAGGATTTTAAAATCAAAGGTATCACAGCTGCTCAAACATTTTAAAGCACTTTTTTAAGAAATGCAATCACGTATTAGTTGTATCAGTTTAACGAGAAGTATTTATTCCAATAGTAACTAGAATTTAAGAAGAAGTCACAAGCTATGAAACAGAATCTAAAAGCGTGAAAAATTTTTATGATTTCATCAGGATAAAGTTCGTATAGCTTTTTAAGCCAAATTACATGTGATAATTATTAATGAACAAATAACACCAAAGTTAGTTGTAAATATTCTGACAAACACGTAGTTGAACGAAACAACCGGCTGTTTTCGAAGGCCACTAAACCTTCTTGTGTGTTTGGTCAACTGTGTGTGGTGTCAGTTGATGTAGATTTCTGCTTTATATACTCAGCCATTATTGCAAATGGAATATGTGAATTGTTTTGATTCATCGTATTACAATTTGCTGAAAGCTTTTTTGTAATGAAAGCTCATGTTTACCATCTCTAAATTTACAACTGTCTTGCCATTGTCGTTTGTTGATACTTACTAATTATGCACATATTAATTAATTTGCTTATTTTTGTTCTACTTAAGACAAGCTTTTTTGGTCTTTGAGTTCAGGCGTTGTGTTCTTTGTTTTTGTATGTAGAATTTAGTTGTAAACAATAAAAACAAAAAAAAATAAAAAAAAAATTTTATATGAAAAAAACATGATTTACAAAAAAGGTCCGTAGGGACCTTTTCACACGGCCGTGAAGTTCAGAACTGTCACTCATAGGAGGGTTAAGTGATTTGTGGAAACAAGGTATTAAGTGCAAAAGCAATTTTAAGGAATCCAATATAAAATTGCCTCAAGAAAACTTTCATATCATCTAAACTGGGACTAGGGAGCTTGATTTAGTACCAGAAAATACAACACAACTATTATGAAAACTACATTGTATTCACCAACAATAGGCATTTTAAACAAGGGATAACCTAATTTATTTTAGTCGTCAGATTTTTATTTTTTACTTAATATACTCGGCATATCTTATTAACTTTACTTCTATAAAAATACCCACTGTAAATTAACTTTAATCAGAAGTATTATTTTCATTGGTAAGACTTTTAAACATTTTCTATTCTAAAGTCCCCTTAAATAATCTTTTAATATTTGATTGATTACCTTAAAGGTTTAATTTTGTTTGGATTTTGTTATTGATATTTATTTATTTTTTTGTTGTTAAATAACTAAAAAAAATTAACAAAATAAAACAAATATGAGTGCCTTGTAATAAACGTTTATGGCACCTCTTTTCCCAATCAAATGACGCCATATAAATGATAATTCTTTAATGAGCTGATATTATAAATCATTTTAAATAATATTAACAAAATAATGCATTTTTTCATTAATTATCTATTTCTTTTGAATACAATTTGTGTAGCGGTGATTTTTGTATTAAAAATTAATATTGAAATAATCATGTGACAGTAATTGAAAACTTGTATTTAAATCTTTTATGTCTGTAAATGTTATCTGTGTTTTGTTATGAAATGCAAAATAATTTTAAAGTCTTAAGGTCAAATATAAGATTATAGTTCTTAGACTTTCTGGACTAAATAACAACTCTTTACAACTATTGCAGGAGTCGAAATATCTAGGCCAGGGATCATTAAAAAAAAGAAAAATGAAAAGGTTGCTTTAAGAATATACAGAAAGAAATTTATTATTCGAATAAAAATTTTTTGCTGGGTCTTGTATGAGTTTCTAAGCCTACTACGCTTATTTTGCTTTTGTGATTTTTCAAAAATATTATTATTTGTGACTTCTCAAATAGTTTTTGGAAGTTTGTGCATAAGATAAGAGGTTTGTGACTGTTCAAAATGTATGGTTGAAGTCTACTGACGATTTGTTAAAGCAACAATGAAATGCATGTAGACTTTTATCTAAAAAGTTTCAATTTAACAAAAAATAATTCATCATATCCTACTCGTATATTATATTTTATAAAAATTTAAATATAAAACTGCGAATCATCCTTCGCCTTGTCTGAAGAAATCGATCCTACGTTCTACGACTGCAAAGTAAGCACTCTGCCTTATAGCCAAGAAGGGTCTCAAAAGTTGGAAGACGTATCAAGACATGGGACAAAATGTTTCGAAAGTAGCACAGCATTCTAGAGAAATTGAAATTGAGAAACAATTAAAGTTTACATTTTCTATAAGTTTTATGATTTCACAGATTACTAAGGAATTGTACAGTCTTTCATGCAGGCTCCTTAGCTTAAATTTTGACAAGTGTAAAAAATTTAGAATTAAGAAAACAGTATAATTAATGATTTTAAGGGCCCTTGACTAAAGAATTATTAAGTCGCCATACATTCAATACTATTATCCTTAAATCCTGGTAAGCAATCTGGTATATCCAGAAACAACAAGTGTTCTTGAAGCAATAGAAGGAAGCGAAGGGAGAGAAAAGGTACTTCATAATCATGTAAGACTTCAAGAGTTTTGACGATGCGCCCTATGGAACACATAATTTGAATATACGTAAACCGCGAAAATTCAAAATTCGCAATACTTTTCGAACACACCTCGTATGTACACATAACATTTTTAAAATTTCTTTAGTAATCAAATTATAATATCGATTATCAGATTTTTTTTTCTCAAAAAGTAAATTTTTCTGCATTGATGAAATTTTTTGTATAGTCGAAAATATAAATATGTACTTTCAATTAGAGTGTTTGATTGAATGATTGAAGAAAGTTAAATAATAATTAATTCTAAATCAATGAATTATATGCTTGAATTAAGCACTTCATAATAAACTAAAAATTGTACTGCATGACTTAAGCAAAATGATTTAAACTCGCAATCAAAATCAATTAAGTGCATTTGAATGGTTCTAGTATTAATTCCTCAAGAAATCCACAACAAAATTATGTTAAAAAATCAGAAACTTAACAACAAAAATAGTGCGTTCTAATATCGAATCAATCAATATTTTACTTGATTACTATTTCACAATTAATTAAAATATTGACTGAAGATTGAATCTTAATCTTAATTCTCATTAAGTTTGAATACTATATCAAACGAAGGCGGTAATTTGAAGAAGCATTTATGATGATTTTTTCTCTATATCTAACCAAAAAATAAAACTCAAACTAATTACGAGTACTTTTACTCCTGTTTCCATAAGTCAGGCAGGTGACTCGTTTAGAAAATTTGTATGAAAAACAAGTGCTTTTGTTATAAATATTCTACTCAAGCCAACCTGGGTTGTGATATATAAAAGGCAGACGAGAGTTTTTACTTACAGGAAGAATCACAAAGAATTTTTTATTTTTCAAATAAAAAATATAACTCAAGAAATCATTTTTATTCCCTGAGGAATAAATAAAACTGAAAAAAGTATACAAGTTTCCTTTAATCTATTACAGAAACGTCAAGATGTTCTTCGTCAACGTCTTACAACGTTTTATTAACGAGGCGAAACTCTAAAAATGTGTCTTATTCTCTGAGAATGTAATCTAAATAAAGAATCAGTTTTAATTTTTCGAAGAATAACTTGCTTCCACAACCTACACAGAAAAAAGTATTCACTAATTAATGTTTTCAATTAATTATTTAATTGATTCAATTAAATTTTTAATTGTATTAATTAATTTGAGTGGAAAAACTTAATTGATATTATCAAATTGTTTATAGGTGAAAATTTAATTAATTTTTTAATTAATAGTACAAATATTTTAATTAATATTACAAACTCATTCATATTACTTTTTTGTGTGTAGACGATCAGTCGACTTGAATAGAAAATTTATAAGGGAAACATACGATTTTTTTTCGATTTTTTTTAGTGATTTTATACAAATTTTTTAGACGAGTCAACTGATTGCCTTGTGGAAGCAGGGCGAATATAAAATTCGGAAAATAAACAAGATAAAAATTTTTTTAAAATTTAGAAAAAAATCTTAATTTGCGGTCCCTACTAGGAATTAGTATTGATTAAAAAAAACGGCATAAAATGTGTAAGATTTTTATTATTTTTTTTTTTTGATAATGATTTTTCAATAAAAATATTCAATAAAAAATGTATAAAATTTACAGTTTCACTATAAAATTTGATCGATTGAAGAAAAAAAAAATATACACATTTGTGTCTTTAATTTAAAATAAATTCTGTTTTTTTTTCACTTTTTGCACTAACGTAAAAAATTAACCCACTTTGAACTTGCACTGCAGAAAAAATGTGCAACATACAACAAACAGTTTAAGATATATAGTGCCCGCCAAATAACTTTTTTTTTTGAAAACAGGGCGCAAAACATCGAGTGTAGCTTCGGCTGTGTGGCACGTAGCGCCGTCCTGTTGAAACCAAATGTTGCCAATATCCTCCTCTTCAATTTTTGTGAACAAAAATTCGTTCAAAATGGCCCGATAACGATCGCCATTGACTGTAACGGCCACTCCTTGCTCATTGGCCCAATTATGCCTCTGTGTCCCAAATGCGACAATTTTGCTTGTTTACATACCCGCCAAGATCAAAATGAGCTTCATATGAAAAGATGATTTTTTTTGGCAAAATCGGCATCTTCTGTAAGTCGATCGCAGGCAATATTTCCCAGCGTTGTTCAAGCGTATACACAACCATATTCGTTCAGCGGAAGGATAAAACGAATTATCTGTCAAATCAGACATGAGCTAAGTGTTACCATTCACGAAATAAGCACTAGTTTAAAGAAAAAAACGTTAGATGGCGGACCCTATAGTAATATTTAGTTTTATCTCCTTTACTCCATAACCATTTTTATTTAATAAAACTTAATCCGCAAACATTAGTTTATGGGCCTTTTGAAGGTGATCGAACCCAATGTGCAACGCGTTGGACATTTATACAAAACTTACATGAGGATAGCAAATGCAATTTTCTTTGTATAAATTCAGTTCAAAGTATTGATAACACTGATTAACAAAACTGTGTTATCTCTTGCTCATTAAGCAATTACAAGTAGTTTTTTGATAAACACCAAATATCGTTAAATAATCTTTGTATCTATCTTTACAAATATTTAAGTTTCATTATTTTATATTTTTCGTATTGATTAAATGATATTGATTGAATGGTGTTTGCCCAACAATGAAGGCAGTGTATGAGAATGTGATAGGAAAATTGCATTCTGAAGTAATTATTTTATTTTTGATTTATTAAAGTTTTGCAACCAATTGCATTTCATACATTCAGATTATATTATATTTTTATGACTTATTGAAGCCCAAGTAGTTGAAAATTTTATTACAGTAAAACAGTCTGTTATAAACAATTTAACTGTGATTTTTATAGCGTCAACTTCATTCGCAGTTGCCATATGAGGGGCCTGTCAATTTTTATGGCACAATAAAAGTAGTGTGATTATCGTTCATGATATAAATGCAGTCACACGTATACATATATTAACAAATATATTCCTCTTAGGGATTTGAGAATTCAGCAAATGACTACCACGGTTAGGTGCAGACGTGCGCATATGTTAAGTATTGAAGTATTTACGTATCTAATGGCACAAAATTTCAATCAATTTTAATAAACTAGCCGTCTTTCTGTGCACTAATATTATTAGCTTAAGGGATTAATTGCTAGCAGAAATTACCATTTCTATTCATGTAGAAAATTTGCACAAAAACTTAACTATGACAACCGGCATTAAGTTAACAAAAATAATTAATAGTGAATGACAAAATGAGGACTCACTATTGATACCAGCTGCGTGTTTAGGCAGATACAGTTTTGTTTTAAGTTAAAAAAGATTAAAAAATTAAGCTCGAAGAGAGATATTTGACAGATTGTGTATTTTCTTTTGCAGGTAACCCTTTCGCAAATATGTCGCAGCTCATATCAAAACCCATTTTCCTTTCCCGGCGGTGATATACCTGAAGAGTTACGTCGCAAATTTGATCAATGGTGGTCAAATCAATTGACGCCTCAAACCAACCTGGGGCCCAAACTGCTGCCCTTCATGAATGCCCCACCCACGGGAGTCAACAATGAAATGGAGCATAATATGGGTACAGCGGCATTAGCAGCAGCTGCAGCTGCCGCTGCTGCGGCACAAGCAGGTCTTCATGCCGCCTCTACAGTTGGTTCGAATGTGGCCGGTGGTATAAGTGCCAGTCGTGAATCTATTTTACTAAACGATGCTGGTAGCCATCATCCTGGGCCTGTAATGCCAGGCGCTGCCGGCACTCATCACCCCAATATGATGGTACACCCAGCCATGCATGCCAGCATGCATCATCACGCCAATTTAGCCGCCCATTCACAGTTCTCCAATCAAAAAACACGCATGCGCACAAGTTTTGATCCAGAAATGGAGTTGCCACGCTTACAAAAATGGTTTCAGGAAAATCCGCATCCTTCCAGGCAGCAAATACAAGCCTATGTGGTGCAACTAAATGCTTTAGAGTCCAGACGTGGCAGGAAACCTTTGGATGTCAATAACGTAGTGTATTGGTTCAAAAACGCCAGAGCAGCTCAAAAACGAGCTGAAATGAGAGGAGGCTTTGGTGCCATACATGTGGCCATGAATGGTTATTTGGGTCAGCACAGTCAACTGGGGCAAACGTCGGGTGGCAGCAGTACTGGCAGCATGAGTAGTCAACAACAAATTATGGGTTCCAGCATGGGGAATCTGTCGCTGTCAAATGACTACATGAAAAGTCCTTTAAGTCTAAAGTCTGAAGATATTGATAACATGTCCCAACATTCAGACGATATGGATGAGGATAACTCTCGGCCAAATTCGCCACAACTTCCATTATCCCTCACAATACACGAAAGACATCAAATCATATCCGATATAGAAAACAAGGAAAGCAACAATGAACTGCTTAATAAAAACTCTCTAACAGATGACAATAGCGCGGAGGAGAAGAATGCTGCGCTAAGCGAAACGCAAAATGAACGTCCTCATGCTCATAGTTTTGATGACAAAGATAAATTTAACCATGATAGGCATAAAACCCATGACGAACTAGACACCACCGAAAATGCCAACAACGAGCAGGCTCAGCAATCTCAGGCTGAAAACGAAACCAATAATAATTCTTCGAATTCCCTTAATAATAACCAAACGATAAATGATCTGACGCAGTCACAATCGCGTCCTTGTTCTCCCAAAAATTCCTCTTCCAAAGAAGACGACGAAGATCTCGACATGGACGATGATGATGATGAAAACGATGCCAGCCATCTGGATGACTTTCGTTCGCCTTCGCCCGATATGAATAATGCCATGTTAGCTGCTCAGCGTAAAGATTTACCCTTTCCCATGGTGCCAAATAGTATGTTCCAGCAATCGTTTATGTATATGAGTCATTATATGCCTGGTTTTGGCCAGGCAGCTGCAGCAGCTGCACATCCTCATGCCGCTGCTGCAGCACATCATGCGGCTGCCGCTGCTGCTGCCGCAGGCATGCAACCAAATCCCTTAATGGGTGGTGGCGGCTTGAATTTATCCAGTATTTCAAATGAGGAAAGACGCAAGCGGAATCGTACATTTATTGATCCCGTCACTGAGGTGCCAAAGTTGGAGCAATGGTTTGCCATGAATACACATCCATCGCATAGTTTGATTTTAAAGTATACCGAAGATTTGAATACGATGCCCTATAGGTGAGTTTAATAGTTTTTTTCTACTGCTTTTATTTCCACCAACAATTTTGCCACAAAGTTACACAACGAAGATTGTAAAAAATACTTTTACGAGATGTAACTTCTTCTTAATAAGAATATAGTAAATATGTGAGAGCTTTAAATGAAAATATATAAAAATATACTCATGCGTTGAGGGCGGCAAAGAAGTTACTGTTTAGTTGAAGAATTCGTTTGCTTAGCTCGCTTCACAAAAAAAAATTTTATCAAATAAGGAAAAATGGAAATTATAAACTAGTTAAAAAAAGCAAAATGTTCGGTATGTGAAATTACGAAAATGTAAGGTTTCTTGTGTATTTTAAAAATTCATTTCTTAAACAAATTGCCCATTTGAAACATTTTGAATGAGATGAATTTGTTGCGTTCGAACAACTAAAAACTATTGAAAGAAATTTTGAAACCCTGAACAGTTGAAATTGTAACAATCTAAGTTGAAGCAGTCTACTCTAAATATAATGTTTCAATAAGTGGACACCTCTAATAAACGGACCAATATACCCCGACGTTGAGTGTCCGGTTATGGAAGATTTCACTGTATTAGTGGGTTAACAAATGTTAAATTAATTCTTTTGCTTTCATGTCTATAATGTAAAATTTTCACTATTTACTGCTTATGTTTCATTTATGAAAATCTAAGCATTGCTTTAATAAAATATAATCATTGAAAGAATGAAGCAATTACATAAATGGAATGCAGAAACATTCACTTGTTTGATAAAACACTTTCTTTATATATCAACTTCATTTACGGTATGTAAAAACTTCATTGAATCAACGAGGCAAATATATTTAATTCATGAAACGGTTTCTTGAAACTCATGAAATAGTTTCATTCTATTAAAGACATGGCCACCATAATAAAGCTTATTAATACTATTAATTATTCTTCATTGATCCAATGAATTGCTTCATTAGCTGACTTCCAATGACAAATTGCATTGATACAATGAAGAATCGAATTTGCAAAAAAAAAAAATTATCTTTATAATGACGAGCAAATGATATTTCCTAAAATAAATTAAACAACAAGAAACTTTTAACAAAAATATATATTTTTTTCATTTCAGACAAAAATTTCCCCGTTTGGAAAGTAAAAACGTACAATTTTGGTTTAAAAATCGACGGGCCAAATGCAAACGTCTCAAAATGTCACTGTACGACACCAACCAGTGTTCCCAACTCAGTGGGCTTAATTCGTTTGTACATAAATACGATGAACGTGATTAAACAAAATTATCAAGGCAATATTGTTTGTAAATATATTTAAATACCATTTTTTCATAGAAGTAAAAAAAAAGAAAAACTTTAACCAGAAATCATATCACAAAAAATATTTTTACAATAACTGAATAAATTCTTTTTTAATAATTTGTCTCTTAAATTTAAACTCTTAACAATAACAACAACAACAACAACAAAATCCAGCCAATTTTGTAGTATTTAGTGAACATAAAATTTAATTGTAATCCGGTAATTACAAGCTTGTAATATAAAAAATAAAACAAGTATTAATTTTTAATTGTAATAAAAAGAAAAAACATATTTGCATATAAAAAAAAATAAGATATAAAATAAAAATATTTAATTATCAAAAACTAACTCAATTAACAAAATCCCAGTTAATAATGCTTTTAAGCATTTAATTTAATATTATAAATCGAAAATTAATTTTATTATGTAGTCAATATATATTTTTCATTTTTAAGTTTATAGCAAATAATTATGCAACCAAAGATGGCATTTGAATTTCAATTTTAATTCAAGTTTTAAAGAAAATTTTATTATATTGCTTACAAGTGTTTTAGTCATAAATAAAACTGGCCTTATTTGCTTTTAAGTTAAAACTAAGTTTGATTAATAAATTAAGTATTTTTTTTTTTTGAAAAATTTTTAAAATTACAATGCAGTGTTTTTTTTATTTTATTTATTTTTTAACAAACATATTTTATTGGTATATAATGCCCAACATTTAATGTTTTTTTTTTTTTGGTTTAAAATTATTTTTTCAATATTTATTAAATGCGCTTGGAAATGTTAAAAATTGAGGTCAAATTAGGGCATTCGATATCTATGGAAATTTCAAAATATTTTATAAAATTTAAAGGGAAATATTTTTAAATTTTTAAATTTTGCTCATAGTTTTTTTTTTTTTTTGCAAAAATTTAACAGTTGCTGAAACATTGTTGCACTGCAGCTGTTTTACAATAACAATGTCATCGTTTCAAAGCGCATCTTATTAACAATTCCTTTAAATATGTAGTAAAACTTTATCTGTATGTATTATATTCACTCTTTAACAAAAAAAAATAAAATAAAAAAAAAATCCACCCCTACACACGTGCACACGTGTGCAAGTGTAACAACTTAATTTCTATGTATCTGTACAAGAAAAGCATTAAGAGGAAGAAAAAACTATATAACAATTTTATGATGTGCACCCCAATTATCCAATTAATTAGTTAGTAAGATTATTAATAGCTTCCCTCACCCCTTCCATTACCCGCTTAACTACTCTGTGAATCTATAACCCCTTCCCACTCTCCTTACCACTCTCACACACTGTTTTTACCCTACTCTCTATATAATGCAAGAATTTAATACTTCAAATTGCATAATAAATAAAAAATATTAAAAATATACAATTATCATAATAATAATAATAATAATAAAAAAACAATTGAACACAATAATTTAATAATAAGAATTATAAATCAATTAATTTTATTAAATCGGATTAAAGAAATAAAAAAATAAATGAAAGAAATTTAATGTCAAATTTAAAAAGATAGTAAGCAAATTGTGTTTTATTTTGGCTAAAAATTATTATAGATAGAAAAATAGAAATGCTTCAAATGCCGTAGAAGATATACTCGAATTCAGATTTCAGTTATTTTCTAATAAGCACTGCGTCAAATCCTAAATATTGTTTCCATCAAACTAGAGATAAAAACTCAAATACAGTTTTGTTCTTATAAACGCTTCTTTTTTGCTGATAAAGGGCCATTATTACAACTTAACTTTAGTCAAAATTAGGCCTTTTTAACTTAAAGGAAAGTAAATCCTACCTGGTGGGTCAAAGTAAACTGGTGATAATGGAAAATTTATTATACTTACCATAAAATTCTACTTTTAACTAGCAATAAATTGTTCACTTTGTGAAAAATAAAATTCTTTTTTATGCCTCTTTCTGTTCAATAAAAATTAGCACACGAGGTGTGTTCAAAAAGTATCGCGAATTTTGAATTTTCGCGGGTTTGTGTGGAAAACTAAATTAAGTGCGTGGATGCATTCCTAATGTTGACTGTGCCATACGGAGAAGCTACCTTGGACCGAAGCAACGTTTGTCGTTGATGTAAAATGTTCTCAGAAGGCCGAGATGTGAACGACGAAGAGTGTGCCGGACGCCCGAGCACTTCAACAACAGACGCAAAATGATGAAGCGAAGGAAGCTGTATTGGCCAATCGTCGAATCACCATTAGAGAATTTGCTGAGGACCTTGACAAATCAATTGGCTCCTGCCATTCGATTTTTATCAATGATTTGGGCATGAGACAGGTCGCCGCGAAATTCGTACCAAAATTGCTCAATTTTTACCAAAAACAGCATCGCATGAACATTGCTAATAAGCTGTTGGACTCTGTCCACGACGACCCAAATTTGCTCCAAAGGGTCATAACTGTTGACGAATCGTGGGTTTATGGTAGTGACGTGGAATTGCAGGAGCGTGGTGCATCATGAGTTCTAGCCACAGGTTAGAACGGTCAATAAGTAATATTACCTGCAAGTTATGCGCAATTTGCACAAAGCAATCCGCCAGAAAAGCCTTGATTTGTGGAAGAACAAAAATTGGCTTTTGTACTACGATAACGCCCCTGCTCACACATCGTTGCTTGTACGCGACTTTTTGGCCAAAAACAACACACTAATGATGCCGCAGCCACCGTATTCCCCAGATCTGGCCCCCTGTGACTTTTTCTTGTCCCCGAAACTGAAGAGGCCCATGGAAGGACAACGCTACGCTACAATTGACGAGATAAAGAAGACATCGAAGGAGGAGCTGAACAAGATTAAAAAAATGATTTTTTGAAGTGCCACGAAGATTGGAAAAAACGTTGGCATGGGATTACTTTGAAGGGGACAACATAGATATTCATGAATAAATAAATAATTTTTCAAAAAAAAAACACAATATTTGCTATACTTTTTGAACACACCTCGTAAGTTTTTTTATTTAAAAATCTTATTTATGTACCGATATCATTCAATAAATTAAGGAGGAGTCTTCCACTGAAGACTTCCGAAATTCAACTGTTGATAGCGGCCATACTGTTGAAGCTTCATCTATCGAATTGCCTGTCATTTGTTCAATCTGTTTTGCTCAATCGCCATTGACGGACATTGTATTCAACAGCGCAATGATCAAATTGTTTTATCAAATTAGGAAACGCAGCAAACGTTCTATCTATTTTATGGTCTTGCGCGCTATAGGTAGATGATTATATTGCCAACTTTAGTGAAGTGAACCCGTGGCGGAGATTTGCTCAATGTGAAATTCCGTATATAATGCCATCAATATGATTTTCAAATGAATAAGGCACTTTGAAGATATTTCAGATATACTTTGTTTTATTTAAATTAAAATATAAATGGGACTTAATGGGCTACTCCCTCTTAATAAAAATTCTTTTTCTCAGAAAAAAATTCTATTATTTATAATAAAGAAAACTACACAAACTGAGAGTTCTCCTGGTTTTACCTCCTTTGTATTTGTGTTCCTCGCAATCGTAAAATGATGAGCCTTAAAACATTAGGGTACCTCCTGGAGGCAACCCTATATACGAAGTGTGAAAGTTTTGCAATGAAAACTTTTTTGGATATGGCCATAACTGGCCATAACAAAATCTTAGACTTTCAAAAATGTGCCAAGTAACGCTCATTATAATTTAACGTTATATTTTACGTATTTCTATAAAAAGGATTATTTTTTAAATGTGCCAAATTGAGAGCCTTTTTCAATGTGGACTGAGCCCATTTTGCCCTTTTCTGCTAACATATTCATTATTAATAAAGGGTGTTTTGTATAGAGTGACACAAATTTAAATCTTTCATAATGGAACAAGGAAATATATATTTAATATCAATGAAACGGGCTTTATTGGAAAGAAAATGTTATGAAATTAACGTATATGGCGCAATCTGAAACACCAATTGTTAACAACTTTTGGTATACTGACCATCATTGTTTTGGAAAACATATGGGCCAATAACTCCGCCAGCCCAAAAAGCGCATCCAACAGTAATTTTCTGTGGATGTAATAATGTTTCGACAAAAGCTTGTGGATTCTCCACACTCCAAATACAACAATTCTGCTTATTCACATACCCATTCAACCAGAAATGGTCTTCATCAATTATGTACGCCATAAAATGGAAAAAGTGCACGATGAGCTTGACAAATAGAACAATTATTTTGATTAAAAATTTCAACAATTTGCACGCGTGGCTCTGCAAACTAAACAAAAATCAACTATCAGCTGTTAAATGGGTACTCAAATAAAGCAGTGTTGCCAACTCAAAGTTGTGACACTCTATAAAATACACCCTATGGAAACCAAGCAGACTAAAAAAACTCAAAAAAAAGAATCGATTTTTCTCAAAAACATAAATGTGGAAATAGGTCAAGCTGCTATTCAAAATTTCGGTCGTTAAAAAAAACTGAGTTCAAAATTTCAACCAAGTTTTTATTAAGGTCAATGCTTAATACAACCTTATATTTTTTTATTATATTTTGTCGTCGTCAGAAAGCCAGCAAGAATGAAATGCATATAGACATCGCTTAACCACCAGCAAATAAATTTCACTTATAATATTATTTAGCTAAATTCTTATTCCTATCAGAAGGCTGAAAAGAATATTGAGGTGATTCCCCTTTTCAATAATATTCTATGAGAAATAAAATAAAAATGTTAGTGTGTTATTAAGTTTGCATGTGTGTTACTCATTCTGATTGATGTAGTTTTTGTAATTTTTATGTTTTTGCAACTGTAATCAATTACTTAATTGTATTTAAGAGTCTACTGCAAAAAACTATCGTAAAAATTAATCCACAAGAGCGTCATATCTATCGACTGATTGCATGAACATTTTTGTTTATATACTTTAGTGGAACTTTTTGCAAGGGTTAAAGCATAAGATAAAATTCCTCGGTGAGTAGGTATAAGTTTAATTGAATTAAAAACCAATTATTGCTTACATTTTTTACATACAAATTTATATTATTTCGATGGTGAAATGAACAAGGTAAGACCGGGACTAGACGGGACTATGTGTACAGAAAAAAATAGGTTTTTCCAAATAACGCTTAACCGCTTACTTTTACCTTGTTCACTATATTCTGATTATTTTCTAAATGCTGAATTGTTTAGTGATTAAACCCATAACAACTGGAATTTTATCCAACTACGTTATGCATAAGCCACCCTTAACTTTTTCTAATACAACTATAGTTCAACTTAAGTAAATATAAACGCATTTGTATCTACAATAAAACATATATATATATACCAAATTTAAATTAAAAAACTAAACACAAATCCCTCCCACCCAATAAACAACCAAATAAATATAAAAATAAATACTCGTAGAACATGAAATGTTTGAACTCACCCACTAAAGGCGTGTTTTTGAAAAACAGCAACACAGTACAATATATACGAGTACATACACACAGACGTACAGACGTACAAACTTATATTCCCACCACTATAAGCTGCAACAGATAAATATGGTAAGAATTGTTGCAAAGTTATAGTAACAATAACAACAACAACAACAGCTCACTTAACTACAAACACAACAGCTACAAAATATAAAATATATGCATGTAAGTATATAAAATATAAATAAACTTGTTCATTTATCTGTACACGAAAATAAATGCTGAATAAGTTGTACATAACAAAAAATCTCAGGTATATAAAAACGATTAAGTGAAGACAAAATTTCAGCAAAAAAAAAAAAAAGAAAAACAAAGTTGAAAATGAAATTTATGGAGGTTCTTCTCTATTTATTTCTTAATTATGCTAAATGTGTTGAAGAGGGCAGACTAAGTACGTTGCAGCGGAAAGTATTTTATTTTGCTCAAAATATACGTAATATTTCCCAAATATAATTTATTGAATTATAAATGGAGAAAAATTAATTCGACAATTGTTCAATTCACAAGCTCAATTGTATGATTTATCGTTACAAAACTGTTGAATTCACATTAATTTGCATTTTTAATTGTAAACACCCAGTGTGAAGTGTATTAATTTTTTTATCTATTTTAAATTAAAAGAAAAGAAAAATCCATCCATCCGTACTTAAATCAATCTAAAGCGGTGTCATTAGTACGGTAAGTTCGGATTTACTTAAATCAAGTACAGAAGACTTAATTCAAGTACGGATTATTCAAGTGCTTAGTACTTAATTTTATCCATATCTAATCCCGATTCAGCACTTGAAATAAATCCACAGCCAGATTGATTTCAGGGAACCTGAGATTGAATTTATTTCAAAATACGCTTGATTCAAGAATTTCCTGGATTGATTTAAGAAAATCTGAGTTTGAATTAATCTAAGAATAGTTAATTCAATCTCCGGGTCCGTACTTGAAATAATCCAAAAACGAGATTCATTTAAGAAAAAAATTAGATTGAATTAATCTCAAAATGTGTCTGTTTTAAGAAATCCTAACTTGGTTTTGTGAATAAAAAGATTTATTTTTTTAATTTTTAATTAACTTTTTATTGTCCATATTAATATTTATTTTTTTTAATTTTAAGTATTGAGAAAAATTTCCATGATAATAATACATTTTATTGCAAAATCTATAGTTTATAAGATAGTAGGAATTAAAAAAATCAATATTAATTTAAACAAAAATTAATTTATTAGCTATATCATTTTTGGCATCATAATTTTGAAAAACACATTTTAATGTAAAATTTATAGAGATATGTATAAATGCAATATAATATGTATACTTATGTATAGTTACAATATTAAAGTATGATCAATAATTACAAGCTGGCATCCCGTTTACAGCTTGTTTTCCTTGGAAATTATCCATTTTTGTTAAACAGATATCATCTTACTGTCGATTTCACACTACGTGGATAAATAATTTAGTATATACAAGCTGGGCCAAAAGAAATCACCCTATTGGAAGTTGCTCTTATTTTTGCAAATGGCGGCCAATGTCAAATCTGTTTTGACATTTGTGAACTAAACAGATTTAGAATACAAGTGAATATAAGCCATGGAGCGATACACTCCCCAAGAACGCAGAATAATCGTGTCGTGGCATTCCCGGGTCGGCTCATCTCTAAATTTTGTGATTTACACTGGCCCGCAAGATCGCCCAATTTAACCGTTCCAGACTTTTTTGTGGCGTTTCTTGAAGTCCCATGTTTATATTTAATATATGTACATATTTGTACACAACCTGTAGTTTATTCCACTTGAAAAGCTTTTCACGAAACTCTATACGAAAACCAAAAGCGGGAGTTGCTTCCTTTACATCGCTGTTTCATGTATCGCCAACAGTATTGGCAGAAAATTATAATGAACGAATGCTAAAAGAATCAAAAATTTACATTCTATAAAAGAAAAAAATTATAGATTTTAAATTTATGTAGGTTATTTTAGAAGTTTGTTGAATGCTTTTTTGCTAAATAATAATGAGCACTTCGCCTGCACAATACTGCCTTTTTGTCATCAATGAATAATTATCTGTTTTGCTCTCAACTAAAGCCCACGTGTCTAAGCTGATTATATTTATAATCGTCATCGCTTCAAAAGTGCAACCCCATCAGTGCTCTAAGGGAAACTATGTCATTAAGAAGCTAAGGGTTCTTTGTCACCTACAGCGATCACATAATTCTGACTCCGGTCTTACAGCGAGTTGAGCAAAAGAAAATAATTATTCAATGAGAACTCATGAGAGATGCGTATGCAGAAAGTGTTCTTACCAATAACTACTTTTTACCTAAAATGTATGTATGCATGTATATTTCTTATCTGTAGTTTGATGGTGTAACTATAAAAAAAACTACTTACAAATACGGGAACAGAACCAATTATTATACTGGGTTAGCTTACGGAATATGAAAGAAAAGCAAATAAAAATGGGAACTATCATCTTTTGCTCTTCCGCCTATGAACTAAAACGTTGCTCAACTAAATAGACTTATTAAAGACAACAAGCACACGATAAAAAAACTCATATTTTTTACTTACGCTTTAAATATTCAGACACAGCCTTGCAATTTAAGACCCTTAAAAGCTGGAGCAGTTTGGCGTTGTCATTTGCTTCCACTTTTTATTTTATTTATTTATTTAAGAGATTTATTATTCGACATATTGTCATAATTATATCATAAGTGAAATTTATTTGCTGGTGGTTAAGCGATGTCTATATGCATTTCATTGTTGCATAAGATAAGAGGTTTGTGACTGTTTAAAATGTGTGGTTGAAGTCTACTGACGATTTGTTAAAGCAACAATGAAATGCATATAGACATCGCTTAACCACCAGCAAATAAATTTCTCTTATAATGTAATTATGACAATATGTCGAATAATAAATTTCTTGAATTTTACTAGCAACACAAACTAAAAAATTCCTTTTAACAATTTTTAGTTCTTTTTTGCCTCTATGATGAATTTTTAAATTTTATGTTGACGACCTTTAGAAAAACTGGTGTGATGCTGCTTTAAACAATTTCACTCTTTATTTACTTATTTTTAATGTTCGCCATGCATGCGTTCGCAATTGCAATAACCACCAAAAATTAAATACGTAAAAAAGTATAGCATACCTTAGGGATTATTTATGACAGTAATACGCAATATGGAGAAATATTACTCATACGTATCGAACGTTTGAATAAACAGGAAAATTCTGCAGTAAAATACTACACCAGCAAAATATGTGCAGCAAAAGTAAAACACTAAAAAAATAAATAGATAATTTTATATTTTATTTCTATAAATAAACTCATGAGTTTATTCATGTTGTAGAAGCATTAAATTCGCAAGACAACTAATATACGAAACATATTTATTAATAACTAACTCACCAATATTTATGTGCTCTTAAAATAATTATAAAGTTCGTTGTACATACATAATATATTTTTCGTTAGTTCAACTTGCTGTGTTAAATACAAACAATGTGCAATAAGTATATGTTCGCAAATTTATATTAAACTTACATAAAAATATTGGATGTCTCTTTGAGCCCAATAATGTTTTATACTCATGGACAAGTGTAGCTTTTAACAATAATAATAATAATGTATAATGTCGAAATAATTATAAATAAGGCTGAAAATTATAAACAGAGCTTTAAGCTTCGCTTTTGTCCAGGAATTTGGAAAAATTGATTCTGTTTTTACTAGAATTTGTAAATATTTTCATCAAATCATGTTATATATATGGAAGTGTATATTGCCACGATACATAGGAAAAAAATATATAATTTATCGAGAAATTTTCAAATGAATAATTTAAAAATTATCTCGAAAAAAATTACTAGGATTTTTGCAATTTAAGATCCTTTACTATTAAACGTTGGTAGAAAAGAAATTTATTCAAATTATTGGCCATCCTTAGCTGTAATAAAGCCACTATTTTCTAAATGATTTTTTGCAATCCTAGAAACATGTGGCCAGGCATTGTCATTAAGGAATATTACGGTTTCATGTGTGCTCGTATATTTCGGAGGTTTTGTATTAAACATACTCGTAGTAAGTCTTGAGGAAATGTTCTACATATCTTTTAAGGGAAGAAAAATAAAATAAAAATTATTTTATATGTATGTATTTATATATATGTTATGTTTAAATCTAAAGAATTTTCTTTATTTAAACATTACCTGCATTCAGGTAAGACTTTGAACTATTTTAAATAAATTTAATGATAAATGTAATTTGTATCCTTAAACATCTTTCACGCTGTACACTCTAGATTGGTTAGTGAAAAATTTAGCTTATTTTAATTAATGTATAAAGTTCTTTGAGAACTTCACTTTATTTAACTTTACTTCGCATAAAGGTTGTAAAATGCGATGTGTTTGCTTGTTTCATTTATGAGTAAAACTACAAAATACTTTATGAGTACATACAAAGATAAAAATGTATATTTGAATATAATTTTCAAAGAAACGTGATATTAAAATTGAATGAGCTTTGTTGAAAGTTATTTTTTTTTGGTTGAGAAACAGGGGAACATACTTCGATTCGTTGGTAAAACTTACTTTGGTACTGACGTAGTATTTATTGTAGTACTTTCCAGTTAACAATGAAATATATCTAGAGAAAAATTTATTGATCGTGAAAATGAACTTCGAAAGCAATAAAATAACATTGCTTTACTATAATTTTGGTACTTATACTATAATTTTTGCATATTCTTCAATGTACATATTTACATATTTTCTATCTAAAATTATGATTTTTAACAATAACAAAAAAAGGTACAAAAATTTAATTTATTTTTATTGGAAAAAATTGCCAATTACCTTTTAAATAATTTTAAGCAAAAATTAATCTATAAAATTTTGCAAATTTTTAGGCAAAAAATAACCCACTTTATTTGGAATACTTTTGGATCCTTGTAGGCAAAAATTAAAGGGTGCCGTAATACTTTTTAAACTTCTCAAACATAAATAATGGGCTATTCAGTCAAATTGTAAGTACTTACGGTTGGGCAGTACACAAGCTCATAAGGATATATATGTTCAATTCAAAAACTACTTATACGATTGTATCATGTATAAAATTACAGTAGTGTAAGCCAGCTATTGGTAATTTTCATATAAAAATGATAAATGTTTTTAAAAAGTTGTATTTAGAGAGAGTCTCTTTGAAAGAATTTGTGTGTACACAGAAAGAAAAATGCCATACTAAGTTCAAGTTTTTTCTACTTACAAATAGCACTAACATTTACTTAAAACAAGCCAAAAGGGGGATTACTTTAGCAAACCAATCCTGAAGTTTCTTAATTTTTTTTTTTTTTTTTTAAAGAAAAGTAACACTCAGGCAATGAATGCCTACTACTATTACCAGGTGTTACCTTCTTAGGAAAGGGATAGTGATAGTGATAGAGAAGACAGATGGTGAAGGAAGATATAGAGGAAAGCTTCATTCTTTTACAACTCTGCTTTTTGCACGTTTTTAATAATGCAGTGTTGCATTTCATTGTTGCTTTAACAAATCGTCAGTAGACTTCAACCACACATTTTGAATAGTGACAAACCTCTTATCTTATGCGCAGACTTCCAAAAACTATTTGAAATTCTAAGCCTACCCACGCTTATTTTGCTTTTATGATTTTGAAATATATTATTATTTGAGAATTTGGGGAAAAAATGCATGCGGAGTCATTTTCATTAATAATAAAAAAAATACGAGTACATAGTAGATCTTCAAATAAGAAGTTTAATTTTTATATGTCAAAAAACTAGAATTTGTAACAAAATTGTCGGATGCTTTATTGAATTGTAAATAGAAGTCGTTGCATTACTAATAATGGGAATAATATCAGCCAAACTTCCCGGCTACGCTGGCAAAACCATAATCCTTCATCAGCTCTCACATTTGTGGCTGTATTTCCGGCCTATCTTCACAAATGTGGAATATTGTCACAGATCATATCTCTCACAACATTTTGGCGACCACTTGTGACCAAGAAATCACACCGTTGGAAAGCTTTTCTGGTAAAAAAGCGATGGTATCGCTACTTCAGTTGCATGTTGTGCTATTTTGTTGAAAAAAACTTCGTCCAGATCAATATCTTTAAATTTTGGCAAGCAATCTCGTTTGTGAAATGCCCAATTTCCAAGATTGACGAGAAATTGTAAAGCCTGGGTTTTATTTAACACTATGAACTCCAAAAGCTATATTCTCAGTTGTTCCTGAGTGACGTGCACCACTTAAATTTCTTACATCACCAACTTGCGTTGGTGACGCATAAATTTTTCCACGGGTTTAAAACTTGCTGGCCGAAAAAGTACTTCAAGACGATTTTCGGACGAATTGCGATCGAGAATTTTTAAAAATTTGTTGGTGAATTTTATTAATTTCAATGCGTTGTGGAAACGTATATCATTATATTTTTAATAATGACGTAGGTTTAACTTGTCATTTGTCAAGCAGTTACAAGATTAGTCATGACAACTGAGTCATGACAACTGTTGTTTCGAAATGAAACGTCTTATTTGAACACCCTGTATATATCATTTATATGAAACAAAAATATTATATTATAAGGGCCGATTTCATCAACTTATTAAAATAATCATTTCATATTTAAAAGTAATTTTTCCATAAAAAAATTTATACAAATCAATATTTAAATATGATTTAATATTTAAATAGAGTTGGTAAAATTGGCCCGATTTTTGTAAATAACAGGTTTGGGTCAATTGTCGGAAGGTTCTTGTTTTGTTTTTGACCCAACAGGTGACCACTGTGTGGAGTAATTTGTATTTAAAAAAAATTAATGAGAGTAATACAACGTTTGCCGGGCTCAGCTAGTTAATTAATTAAATATCTCATTCTAAAAAAATATTTAAAAAAAAATTACTTAAGCCTGATTAGGAAATTCTTATTTCTCTAAGTTTAACATAATTTAAAAATTCATGTTTTAATTTTAAAACGAATTAATATTGAAATAAAATATAAACACAAACTTATTTATCAGTGATTTATGCTTTTAATGACATTTTTCCCCGATTTAATAAAAAATAACGCTTCACACGAACTCTTTCATACAAATAAAAAACATATATTTACGAATATATGTTCATATTTATAAAAAAAAAAATATTATTTATCATATTTTTTAATAAAAGAAAAAGCTAAGTTGTGTATGAGTGTGAGCAAAATGTATATCTGTATGCAAAATATGAAATGAATAATGTTTGTTCATAAAAATTTTTAAGAAGAACACTTTGTTAATATGCAGAAAAAGTACTCGCATGACTTTGTTTTAATGGGAATAATTCCTTATGAAAAAGTAAAAAAATCAAAATGTTTTTAAATTAAAATTTTAACTGCAGTTAAAGTTCGTAGTTTTTTTTTCCTTTTCTTAGAACAAGTAGATTTGTTACTTCGAACTTCTTTCCCCTGTGAATATTTTCTAATATTACTAAATCTGTTTCTTCAAGGAAAATATGGAAGTATGAGAGTTTTCTGACCGTAGTTTTCAAATAATTAAGTCTGTAAAATGGTATAAGAAATTTATTGCTAACTTTAAAACTTTTAAATATATTTACAAAAAAAAATTCAGTTGTAATAATTTCTCAAATCAAACTTTTTTTAATTTATGGCTAAATTTTGATGTTTCATAAAAAAATTTAAATGGCGCAAAATATCTGTATTGAGGCATTTTTATAAAATCATACATGGGTTGTTAAAACACGGCTGATCTTTTTACTTTGACACTAATTCCAAAGCCCTGTTTCAAGATATGTTTAAATATGTTTCCTAAAAAAACAGTTATTAATCGGTTAAATTTTTATTTAAATATCTTATACTGAATACCTTATACTGAAAACATGTCATTTTACCCAAATAGCGGACTACCATTTTAATATAAAATCGGGTTCATGGGTTGCTTTAAAATAATTTTTAAATTTTTGTTTCCAATATTTTTCCACATATTTTTTTCGTAAATCTGTAGAGAACTTTTCTTCATAAAAATTTGCACTTTATAATGTTATAATTATAATGTCATCTTTCAATATATTTCTTTATTTTTAGTGTTCGCTTACGACGGTCTTTAGTAACGTTTATGCACTGCTTTGAAACTCCCAACAAATTTTTAAGAATACCTTCCCTTCTAAGTACATGGCATACAAAGGAAACGCAATGAAACCCACAACGGAAACGGAACCAAAGATGCACTCTTATGGTAATTTAATGTGTTCTTCTTTTTTGTTTCTTTACGAAATGAAATGAAGAAGTTAGATAGACTTTTTTAATAAAAATGCTCATACGAATAGATGAAAATAAATGAAATAATGTAAATAAAATTTACTTATATAAATATTTATACATGTGTAATATACAAAACGCTTATGTAACTCATTTATGCTGGTGTTTTTACACAAGCTAATAATTTTTGTTTATACATATTTATAAAGAAGATGAATGGTGCTTTTTTATATGTTATTTTCATGCAACTGATAAAAAATTATTAATACATAAATAAATTTAGACATTTAAAGTAAGTTGTATCTTACTTTGTTTGCATGAAAGAAGTAAAGAAGTAAAGTAAGTGTATATGCTAGAAAATAAGTAAGACATTTAAGAATATCGAAGTGTATTTATTTGACATTTAGTCTTTAATATATTAGGAATTTTTGTTTAGTTGTTAGTTCAGCGACATCTTATAAAGTATTTCGTTTTTCGTCCTATCTGTTTATTTATTTTGCTACAGGCATCTCAAAGGGATCACACTCATGGACCCAAGTGGACTGGAATCCTTTCTACCTTTACCAGCAACCTCCTCACTTAACCTAACTTGTCATGAGCTTACAGTAAATTCGTTAAGTATACTATTAGATCGCACTTCAAAATTAAATTATATGAATTTTGCAGAGTCGTGGTTTCTTTTTTCTTTCAGAAAAAGCTGAGACTACTTTTAAGCAAATCTATTATTTTTATGTACAGATTATTTGTTTTTTTTTATATTATTTCATGCTATTAAAAAGAAACCTCTTCGCCATAACTAGCTGCAAATCATGTCCTCCAAGAGAATGTATTTATCTATACCTTGACAAATTTATTTTCAGTATGAATTTCTTCTTAAGTTTAAAATATGATTTAATAAGAGCTTAAATATTTGAGTTTCAAAAAAGTATTTTTTTAAAATCTTATAACATGCGTTTTATTTTATTTTATAGTAGCAAATTTATTTAGACGTATTTCTAGTATTTTAATTTTTTTACTTCTGCCCTTTTGGAAAATTCAGCGTCATAAATAATAATTATACAAGTAAAGCTTAAGCTTAAGACATTTCATTAAGAAAGTCTTTAACATCCTTTCATACTACACCCAACAACAACACGGGAACCCAACTTTTGTAAATGTTCAACGCCGCATAAACTTAAGAAAACGGCAATCATATCAACGTACATTAAAAAATTACATACGCACTAAACCAGTACGCACACACGCACACACGCACACGCTTATAGGCATACACACATGTGCCGGCATGCCAACACATGCCCATATTCGTTTAGCCTAGAAAAAGCTTAAGAAAACTGGCAAACATTTTGTTCCTTCTTTCTGCTGCTGTTGCTCTGGTGTACTGCTTAAGGAAGCATGTGTGCATTTTATTCAGATGATGTTGAAGACTTTAACCTTAACAAAATTTCATGTTGAGGAGCAAAATTGAGAAGAAAACTTAGAAGGCGTAAATTATGTGTATGTATGTATAAAAGAGCTAGAACGCCATCAGTTCAAGAATGTGTCTGCTAAACAAATACTCGTATATTATGAAAAAGGATTAATGCGTAACATAACAAGCAACAACTCCAGGAAGGCAGTAAGCAAGAAAATCAAGCAAATAGTCAAATATGATAAAGTCTTGTTGTTATAAATGTTATTATACAAGCAGGCATACACAAACACACACACTTGCATGTATGTATGTGTGTAGTTCAACATACATGTATGTGTGTATATGAGTAAGTTTATGTGGGTTTATTAGTATTTACTTTCTACTAAGTCCTGCTCCTGCTGCTAGTTTCCTTGCTACTTTCTATGTGATTTTGTTTTTCTTTTGCGAAAAACAGTTTAAGTCATAATTAAAGAAAATAAATTATAATCGTTAAATGTCAGCCGTTCATTAAGTCGTTTATAAATATACACATGTATGCATTTTTTTTCTTAATTCCTGGGCAAATGCTCAAATATCCTTTTTATATAATACTCATATTTTATAGGCCTCAGTAGCCGTATGAAGGCAGTACGGATAATAAAGTAAAAAGGGATGCTCTACTTAGATGTAAACTTAGTATTTAACGTTGATTTGTTTTCTTTATCGTCAGGACACATTTGGTCGAATTTGTAGCAAATTTTAATGATTTTGTTTCCTGTTTTTTGTCATTGTTACATGAAATCTCGTGGAATATTGTTTAATGCAAATTTTTTTGGCAAGATCTAAAAAATTTTATATTCTCCTGCGATTACAAAAAAAATCACTAGAGAACTTTATTTTAAATCGAAAGAACTATTTATTATAATTGTTATTACTACTTGCTTTAGCGCCGCTTACAATCAAAATGAAATCAGCTTTAAGTAAAGGCATTAGTCAATAATTAAAATAAATGGAATTTATTTCATATGGCAGTAAGCACCAATAATTATTGAATGAGTGAATTCGAATTCTTTACTTGGAATGTCTTCTTCGAAGCTGTGTCGCCATTCATCTCTCAGATGATCTTGAACTCGTTTTTCTTGTGGATTAAAATCAAGAGCAGCTTTGTTTATTGAGAGCTTTTGCAGTATATGACTTCTCCATCTTCATTTTCACTCTCGCATCTACAAGTTAATTGAATCGTGCTTGCAAATTCGGTTAAACTATTCATTTGTAATCCAATTACCCTCCCACCAAGGTTCGAGAATTTTTCGTATACATCGGTTTATAAATACTTGTAGTCTAATTTGGACTTAATTTGAATATTGAAGGTGGACAAGGTGTTACGTATTCCAAACTATTGCTCTCTTAGGATAATTTTCGATGGTCGAACTTAGAACTTCAACTGTAACTGCGGTGATAGTATATGTAAGTAGCGATGATAGTCTACAACTTTATTTTTATTCCTGCACTGAGCTTAGTTAATTGGAACAATGATCCGTAATGCAGAACTCTGCACTGAAATGCATTTTGTGCCGGCTACATTTTTAAGGAATAATTTTCAAAGGATCAGTGACTTTAACGAGCCATAGTTTACACCAAGCCGTGTTTGCAGTGGAATGCAAATTCAAAAGTTCCAATTATTAACATTCAGATTAAACCAAAGACTAGCATCATCTCTGTTGAAATATTCCCGAGCAAAGATTTTCTAAATAAATTTGAAAAATTTTGCAGGCACTATTCATTATAATTAGTAATGATTATAAAATGTCAAGTCAAATTGACAATAAATGATACACGTAATAGAGCTGACGAATCTATAACCGTATAATAGTTAATAGCTGAGTATGAAAATTAATAAAAAGAATACGATTACTTGGGTTATCATAAGTCAGATTTTAGTATTCAGAACGGTACATACACACACATACATGCTTAGTATTAATACCAAGATATTCTTTTAATTTTATAGATTTCTTGTATAAAGTCTCTCTCTCTCTCTCTCTCTCTCTCTCTCTCATTGATAAAGGCAATTTCAAAAATTAATCTTTCTTTTGACATCACTTCTTTTATTAAATCAAATAAAGAAAACTTGGACAAATAAAGCAAACAAACTGTACCAAAGTCTTAGAAATTGTTTGTATTTGGTTTGTCCTTTTATTACTTTTAACTCATTAGAGAGCGCATTTCATAGAAAAGACTTGCAAAATTATTAACAACACAAATTGTGTACATCTTTTTCACCATTCGGCCAATTAATTTAAATCTAAAAATAAAATAATGAAACTAAAACTATCAAACGTGAAAAATATGGCAAAGACAAGAATAAAATCTTGGCTTGGAAAACTTAAGGCGATGCCTTTGAAATATTTGACGTAAAAAAGCAAAGACGTATAGTTTTATGTGTTTTGTTTTAAATGTTAATGGTAACTCAGCAAACATTGGAATTCATAAATTTCATTTCATAAAATTTATTTTTTTTTTAAATTGGTAGTTTAAAAATAAAAATAATAAGAAATGCCAAAAAAAATTATATAAATAATTATATTAATAGTTTCGTATCTAAAATCAAGGTACACACTGGTCCGATTAAAAACAAAAAAGAGAGGTGTCTTAGTACACCCGGTTATAGCTATGCTGCTTAGTTATTTAAAACAAATTTCGTGTGTGATTGTTATTTCACAATAAAATTATATTATATGATGATGTCAAATTCGCCGCAAATATTTCAAAACGTTTCCATTTATTATTACGAATTGAGCAATCCTTCTCATTGTTTTTGTTTTGTTTTTGTTTCCCTTACTGTAAAGAACGAAACAAAACAAAATCAAACAATTTGTTTCGTTTATTTTCATACTCTGGTTTCAAGTGCAAAGAAATCAAAACAAAAATAAATTTATAACTGTAATAGTGTCGATTGTTTTTGTTACGAAAATCACATCCCAGCTCCTGTGTCGTGACATAAACAGCATAGCTATAAAAAAAATTTAAAATTTAGAAAGGACACTCTCAATGGTTTTGGGGTATTTATTATACCTTTTAAGTAATTAATATATAGGGAAGTGGGGCGAAAAGCCTTTTACCCAAAAGATATTTATAAACGTTTTAGCTGTTCACCAACCAATGCACGGATTTTACCATCTGATGATTTTTGTGTATAAAAGCGTCATTGAAGCAATTTGGAATCATAATTGTTTTCTAAAAATTTGGGCAAAGGTATTGATTGATAAAAGGGTTTTTTGGATTTTATTTTTTTATTCTTATTAGAAGTTAATCAAAATTAGTTCCAAGCGAATATAGCTAGTAAATTAGAAACGTGTAAAATTTTCTTTAAAGATATTCCTTGACAAATATAATTGAATAATAATGAAAATATTTAGATTTAAATGAAAACAAAAACTAATTTTGTCCTGCATACGTCATATCTTATGTTTGTTGGGTAATAAAAAAGGAAAACCAACAAACCATCGCACTTAGAAATGAGTGACTGAGTGAATAACTGAACGAATGAATGAATGTGCTAATGGTAATAAAACTAATGAGCGTATAACAAATAGTTCATTTGTACAAATAAAATCTATATGTCCTTTATATTTACACTCAGTAAAATATATTAGCAAACAGCTTATGAGTCCACATGCCGTTTGCGATGAAGTTCAAATAAAAATTTTTACAAAAATTCAGAATTTTTCACTCTTTTTCATTATTATAATTCCTTGAAATTTGTTTTCATAATTTTTAAATATGTGGTTGGCACTCAAACTGCCTACCAAAATGTAATTTTCTAGAAAAGCTATTCTATAAATACCCAAAAAAAATGTTGTGCATTCGGAATATTTTTGAATTTATAAAAATTTGAAATAAAGAATATATGGAAAGTAAGCACTTTCCTCCATCGACTATGAAAAAACAAATAACTAAAGGGAGCTAAAACGTCATCGCAAGAGCACTTTATGATTACAATACTTGTTGAAATCCAACTTTCTTATTTAAATATTTTTATTTTTTTTTCAAGAATATGTGAAAAGTAGGCATATCCTTGCACTGATTTTATTGAATTTTACCAAAAAGTTTAATTTGTAATGCCCTAGCTTATTACAGATTTAAGATTTTCTTCTGACAAAGTTTTATTTTTTTAGGACATGGTGGAGGTAAGCCCGTTCTGGCATCATTTGCGGTGTAATTTCATGGAAAGTATACTTAGCTTTTGCTGTCATAATTATGTCTAGCTATAAATTTTTAAATAAAGGACGTATAGCAAGTAGAATTATCCTTGAACCGACATCCAAGAAATTTAGTGAACAATTGAAATTAAGTAAATTCTAAAGATAGCTATGAACTTTGTCTGTATTTTTATCGGATTATTGCAAAATAGTTTAATTTAGATATAAAGGATATACACAAGGGCAATATATGTACATATATTTGGAGTGATTTAAGATAAATAGTAACAAGCTTTGTTAAAATTAAATTTTTCACTAATTTTCCTTTTTATTTGAAAATTGTTCCTTAATATATTATCAATTTTATATACGATACGTATCTACCTTAACTCCTTTAATATTATCCATTTACCGGCAACTGCTTCACTTCTTTTTTATATTACTTAAAATTACTCTTACCAACAACAATTTTCGAGACTTTCTATACAAATCGCCGTTATATTTTCCCACATTGTATGTGCTTGTGTGTCCTTGCAAGCATTTACAAATGTATAAGTGTATTTGCGGGCAAGTATTTATGTATTTGCAGATTGGTGGGAAAAATGCTATTCATGGTTACTGCTTATAATTTGGGTATGTTGTTATTGTTGTTGTTGTCATAGTATTTGCACTTGTTTCTTGTTGTTTTTATATTTGTTTAGTGTAATTTGGCAAATTGACTTTGGAGTATATTCAACAATTCCAAAATAGTGGTTAAATGTATTTTTGTTTGTTTGTACGTTCGTTCGTTGTTTCTGATTATTTTGTTTGATGACTTGGCTGAATAGCTGGCTGCTGGATGTGGTTGGATGGCTGTTGGGTATACGATAGTGGTTCAAGTAGTTGTAGTGGTAATAAAATGTATAAAAGTCCAATTAAATGGTCATAAGTAATAATAATTCCGCTTTGATTTGTGGCTCCACATAATATTATGGTTCATTTAACAAATGCATGTACACATACACATACATATACACATAGAAAGACAATTGCGAGCTCAAGCTGTGGAGTAATGCTTTCATTTATTTCTATTTTCATCCTCAAAGTATACAGCGAATAATAAATATGTTTTATTTTAGTTTTCTTATTTATGCAAGATATTATTATTGTTGGTGTTTATTTTAGTTTATAAAATGTTTGGTATTAGTTGCAAGTTGATGTTTTCATTCATTATATCTTTATTTTTCATATTGTAAGTACATAAATTAGTTAAAGTAGTACATTGTTGGCATCTTTTTTGGAGAGGAATTTTGTACTTCTTGATGTAAAAGAATTTTAATATATTAATTAAAAATGATTTTTTTTTCTTATACATTAACATAGAAATTTATTTTGTTACCATATAAATTACCGGCAGGGAAACTCGAATATTTAATAAATTATTCTAAACTGGCTTTTTTATCAAAAATCTGAGGACTAATTAATGTTTTTTCTACTACAATTATAACACAAAAAAACTACTCAGCCATATACATACATACGTGTCTTTAAAATAAAAATAGCATACTTGGAAACAAAAACAAGTCTCTTCGCATCATCTTTATGTGCATACCACTAAAATTTACATCAACAGACACTTTACACAGTGAATCAAGTACATGGAATCCATCCAAAACCGCACGTAGTTCTATTCTAATGTTTGTCTTATAACTATTTATTTATTTATATGAATAGTCTAAAAAAAAATTCCCAATTGTAAAATTTTTTCATATCATAGTTATACTTTACAAAGTATTTTATGCATGAAACACATAAAAACGATAATGTACATTTCAAAAATAAAAGGAATATATTTTTTTATTAGTTAGCAGATAAGCTAATGTTATTCGTTTGCATGTGCTGTTACGCAGAACTGTTTTAAAATATTCATTGCCTATTTTTGGGCGTTATGTGGATATTCACACAAACATTAGTAAACCATTCAAGGGAGTGATAAGGATGATCACTTCATATAATTTCATTATTTTTATTACGTTTCTTTATTCTAATCGTGATAATTTTATTTGAATAAATACAATTTTATTCATATTTCAATATCTTTATGTCATCTGTATATGTTTTATTGCCAAATGTTTACATTACAATGCAATTTAAAGATCTTGAGCAAGAAAATAAAATAACAAGAAAATTATAATTTCAATAATATGAAAAACATTAGCCAACGACTTTTCCGTGTTATTTTGGGATTTCATAGAGAACTAAGCAAAAATATTAAAAATGTTATATTGTGACAGCCACTTTACAGCTGAGTTCCATAGAGCTTTAGTATCGTAGTAAAAACGTATAAAACAACTTGGCTTATTTTCGTTGGAATAACGTTTGTATTTTGAGACTTTCAAATTACATGTGATTATTTTGAAGCAATAAATTAATTACACCAAACGACAATTGTAATTTTCCTGACAAACACCAGCAGAATGGAACAATAAGCATTATCATCATCAATGCTTATGTGTTTTGTCCACTGTGTGCGCCGTCAGTTAACGTAAATTTCATATTTATGTATAAATTTGTTCTCTGCAAATGGAGTATGTGAATTGTTTTAATTCATCGTATCACAATATTTTTTTCTTTTTTTAATACGTATATTTATTTATTGTATCTTCATAAATGTACTAACAATAAGTATTCAAATCTTAAATCTAAATATTATTATTAGGCCCGACCAGTGTCGGACATAAACTAGTGATAGTAGTTAATAATACATAAGAGTCGTGCAAAGCAAATAAATAAAAGTATTTTCAAGCAGTTTCATCTGGAGTGTTAAGTATTAGAGCCCTTGTGTCCCTCCTTTTAAGTGGATGTGTTCAGTGAAGTTCAAGATATTACGTGCAAGCGACTGGAGTTTTGTTAAATATTTGCCTGCGTATTTTGCAATTTCTTCAATCACTTGTGGCATATTTAAATCACGATGTAAATTTGAGTTTCTTATGCACCATGGAGCCGATGTTATTAACCGTAAAATTTTGTTTTGCCTTCGTTGGATTTTCTCTACATTTGAAGCTGAAGCAGTGTCCTATAGCTGAATTCCGTAGCACCATATATGTTTCAAAAGCGACTTGTATATCAAAAATTTCACAATGTGTTGAAAACTTTTTTTAATGAAACCCCAGCAAGTATTTGTTAGAATAATTACAATAATTGGTTTATTTGCTGCTTACCAAGTTATAAAACGTTATCAGGTGGCAAAACCATGGGGACGCAGCAATCAGACAAAATGGGAGAGCCTTGTGCGATATATGGTGTAAGTAAGCATATTATAACAAAACTCTAATCAATAGAACTATAAATCACATTTTCATAATACAATTTAATTAAAGAAATTTTAGTCCTTGAAAAAAAAAATTATTTTAAATGCTAGTTCACAAAACTCTTTTATCTACCAGGTATGTCTGTAATTTATGCAGATTATTTTCAACATTTCAAACACTTACAACAGCAATAAATTTCGATTTGTTTGTTTGTTTGTTTGTTTTTTGCTCAACTAATTTTCCTTAACAAATGCCTGGTGAATTATAATCTTTTTTATATGTATGTATGTTAAAATAAGGGGGTGTAGAATAAGCACCCCTTTTTCTTAAAACAAGTTACATTTGGCAACTTTTTAAGTAAACGACTTAAAAATTTTTGACATGCCATGCCTTCTTAAATGCTCAAAATATATTCCAGCATATCTTTTCCTTTTGATTATCATTACTTACTTGTACTTAAGTATTTCATACAGAGTACTTGTTGTCAAAATGTATTAGAAAGCCATAGAATTTTTAAGTGTAACACCACCTACCCCAACCATAATTCAAAGCTTTTCCTCCCTCTCCCTTAGCATATTATGTTCAATGAATTTTCCAAACAGAAAGAGAAAAAATTCTGTGAAATGGTAAATTATGAATTTGGAAAAATATTAAGTTATTTAGCCATCAAGACATTGTTAAGATACCGCCGTTTATGGAATAATTGTAAGGTTTGGTTGGCTGTGTGGCTGATTTCTTTCTCTCATACATCCTTTCAGTGTTTCTGGTCTTTGCCATTAAAATCATAAGCGAAAAGCTTATGAAGAAAAAGGGTAATAAATCAATTCGTATTAGTTTTATAAAATTTATTCCTGCGGCGACTAAGCATAAGACTTTAAATTTATATGAACGTGTAAAAGGATACGTTTGTTGGTTCTTGCCAGCTTTATTTGCTTGGCTGCTTGCCGCCTGCCAAGGTATTACTTAAGATTGCTGTTAAAGTAAAATATTGGTGTCTTCTTTTAGGCTGTTACTTACTTTTATTTTTTTATTTTTTCATTTTGCTGCTTTTACCTCCTTAACATTTTAATAAGTCTAATGAGAAAATCTTTTTTGCCATTTCTTACTTTACGTTCAATGTTTTAGATATTTTATCGCTGATACCGAGCAAAGACATTTTTGTACAGCAAAAGAAGAAATCAAATATTTAAGAAAACTGTGGTTACCTTATTTTTTTTTTGTTCATTCGATTTTGCTTAACTTAAATGGCAGCTTTAAATTATGTATTACGTATAACACATGTGGTTCGCTTGTCGTATGTCGTCTATGCAATATTCTAGTTGTGAAATTCAAATTAATATAAAAAAAGCATCTTTAAAAGAAGAGAGGTTTATTTTCCTAAGGATAGCAATTTGAATTATTAATACAGGAAGTTTAAATTCAAAAAATCTTAGTGATTGCATTTGTTGTGGTATACACCTGTAAGGATCTCTCACTATCACATACTACATGGCCAATTTACATTACAGTACCAAAATATGTTTCTGTACTAAAAAGAGACTATGCAGTATTTTAAGAAATTTTTCATTATTTTGCACTAAGAAATCATTTTCTAAAATGAAAATTTGTAAACGTAAATTTGATATTTTACATTTATTAAAGAAATAACCTTAGATTTTTCTAGGTTTGCTAGAGTAATGCCCAAGCACTTCCACTTGGAGAGCTCTAAGACCCTTCTGAATCCCTTGTGATAATGACTATTTTGCTCTTTCTAAATAAAATGAGAATGCTGACAAACATTACCTGTCATTATAGCACTTGATTCCCATAAATAGTTTACATCCTGTGATATTTGTTAGGCTCTCGTATCATCTACTCTACGATAAGTGGTATAGCAGCCTCATGTTATGACACATGTTCCAGTGTTTCGCAGTCTCCTTAATTCTCCTATTTACTTCAAACATCCATTGTACTAGCCTCTCATCTGATTATCTTTACTCTTACCAAGCAGTATACAGTCAGAACTATTATTTATACCCTAATAATCCCTTTATTCATATCCCATACCAGTGAAGATTTTCTTAGGCGAAGCGTTTGCCTCTAATTCTTTGAGACTCTGCAAGCTTCCCAAAAATTATTTAATATTTATTTCTCCTAAAGCCTGGTACGGAGTTCATACGGAATTTCAGGTTCTCATAAAAACTGTATTTAAAAAAATTACAGAAATTCAGGTTGGTAAATTTCATATGGAAATTTCCATAGTACGGACTTTCAAAAGAAAAGTACACGGAATTTTTGAAATTTATTGCCTATCTTAGGGATGTTATAAATTAAGTGTAGACGTTTTTCACTAAACTGAAACTGAAATTAATGTTCAAACAAAATTGTTTGGTCACTGAATTTTTGACATTCCTAACTTTCACCAAATTGTTATTAATATTTGTGTTTCTGTGTGTTATAAATTCAAAAATAAATGAATTTGTGTGTATGCAAACATAATTCTACACAAAAGGCTACACGAAAATAAATATAAATTTACAAACGTGAAATTCCGTAAGAACTCCACACTGGAATTTAAATAAGAAATTCAAATAAGTAATTCAATAATAATGTCTTAATCGGGCTCAAGCTTAGTATTTTTCAAATCGAATTATCGATTTTAAGTTCATTCAATGGCTTGTATCCAGTTACTTTATTATTGTGGTGACGGCAGCAGCATCATAAGGAGCTGGTATTCAAGTACAAATACATATTTCGTTCAGGAGAGGTGAATGTGTTTAATGTTCTAATGCAAAGAGATACTCGTAATAGAAAAATAAAATAGGAACCACGTGCTGTATAATATTTTTTGTTGCTTTTTTTTAATTTCTGGCCTACTGTGTTTGTAGTTTTTTAATTCTTAATAAGTTTTTCGGAGTTTTTCCCTAAGTATTGCGGTTTTCTAAACTTTTTTAAATTGTAGTTGAAGTCCAGTCATTAGGTGGCAACAAAATGCATCTAGACGTCAAACGAACAAATTTTCCATATAAAATTCTCACCTAAAATTTATTTTGTTGTACTTATATACGAATGTTATTTTACGAAATAAGTAAATAAGAATGTTTTCTTTCTATTTCACACACAGCAATTGTTGTTGAGCAACATTTGGACTAGGAACTTAGTTCATTCTTAACTAAATGTTATCCTAAATGTACCGCCAAGTTGCGGTCTCAGATGTTCACGCCCCAAATTTTTGCAAGATGATCATCGACTTAGTTGCTTTGCTGAAAAGCTTGTTTAAGTTTAAAACAGTTTTACAAAATATAGTATCATACTAGTCTTATTGAATTTCACTACAAAGTTAATCGTTAATTTATGGTACCTCCTCGTATCATCTCGTATCACATTTTTTACTCTGCAGCTTCTTTAAAATTATGGCGTATAACTTCTTATTCCTTGAAGCAGTCAACATAATTTATTAGCTCTTTTAAATACTGTAATGCTCATTCATATTCATAAATACGTTATTAAAAATTTTCTTAGATAAAAGAAGTATCAAATATGCACATATATTTGAAAGACCAAAAGCATAAAAAATGTTTGCTGCTCCATTTAAATCTTCATAAATCCTTAAAGAAAATGCATCATAATTCTTTTAACTTTGCGATAGAACTTTCTGCACACTCCTGCCTAACAAAAGCCTCTTTAACAACTTGTTGTTGTTAGCAACGCAATAAATGGTAAAAATAAAAGGAAATATTGGCCAAAAAGAAACACAAATCTAAAATAATATTTAGTACCTCCATGGCCATTTGACTTCATTTATGTGCTGTTGGAAATAAATAAATGAGTAAATGAATTATCGCTTTTGACAATGGGATTATCATTTTTACATTAGATGATTTCACAGAGCGAACGATTTTATTTAAATGATTTTTCCCACAAAAAAGAAAATATAAGAAAATGAATAAATTTTCCTGTGTTCTTGTTTGTATGGGGTTTTCTTTACCAAATTCTTTAACTCTCTGGGGGGTAATTTGGGTTTTACATAATTATCATCGTAAATTACATTTTTAACATTAAATCTTTTTTAAGGTTTTTTTTTGTTATTGTTTTTGTTTCATTTAACTTTATCAAAATGAATTGAATTAAATGGTTATTTTCACACTTATTTTACGTGTTTTACGTTTTGTTTTTCTTTGTGGGGCAGAAAGTTTTATGCGTTTTTTTTCTGAGAGTTTTAAAGCGTACTTATGGTAATGCTTTTCTTTGCATAAGAACTTTTACCATAAGTCAAGTTTGTTGTTCAGTACGTAATGCGGCGATTTGAAATATTATTAAATTCTAATTTTTCAAAGTGCTTTCTTTTAAGATTATATTTGAGAATAATAATTATGGGCAGACCTTGAGTTTCACGATAGGTGGAACAAAGGTTAGATTCACTCTGCAGACAAATTCTGTCCAGAAAGAGAGAAATCATATTTGCCTAAAGTCATTAAAGTCATGAAAAAGCATGAAATTTCATAAGTGAATCAACTTACAAATCTTTGAACAAAGTGGCAGCTAATAAGATTTGAAGATATGAAAAATCTGAGCATTGTTACACAAGAATGCCTATAATACAAAGCTAATCTCTTGATCAAATAAATGGCAAAGGTGGTGGATGTGGGTTGACCGTTGCCTACAATAGCTGAATTTCATGTTGACTCTTCTTTTTTCATTAATATTTCACCAGTATTGCATGTTGTTATAGAACTAAAGAACCTCAAGTTCACTCCGCTGCTAAATATCTACACAGAATCCGTCATATACCCTTATATGTTGTTGCTTTTAACTGCCAGCTGAGTTGAAATACTGGGTTTCTTATATGCTCTGTCACAATCAGTATATCTCCGTGCTTCCGTCTATGTTTCCGTCAATAAAGTACTCATTGTTCCAACTTCTACTGCTTCTCAAGAAAAATATGTAAATAAAAATACAAATAGAGCCTACATACCAGAGAATAATGATGAGTACTACAAGAAAATATACGAAAGTAAATAGGCTAAATTTTAGTAACTTCGCCCAAACAATTCATACGCTCAAATATTTTCTCTCAAGCAACTATTACTTCCAATAGTATCTCTTCTTCTACATGCGCATCAAACGCATTGACTCTCTCTCATACTTACAGTCTGAGTATGCTTATACTCAGGGTATGGATATTTAATCGGACAAAAAAGGATATGCTGACACTCGTGATATTTATTTATCAATCGCCACCATACATACACATTTATTCATATAAAATTAAATGGAAAATGTGTGGGGGTATGTGTGGCTGTTGAAAAACATGCTTTATGTGTGTGTGTAAATAAAATATACCTGTATATATGCATGTGTAACCGATAAATAGTCAGAGTATTTTTTACTCATGCATGTGATTATAGCTCACACAGTCTATAAATTTTATTTATACTTGTTTGTGTCACGTAATTTAAAAAAAAAGTGTTGGGTTTTTGGTTTCAAATTATCTTTACATACGAGCGTTTTTTATTTTCAGCTGTAAGCATTCACAGTTATTTGACGGCCAATACTCACAGAGTACTTAAAACCATACTTTTGTTATTCTCTGATATATACATACACAAAAGTATTGAATGAAATGTTAAAACAAAACAAATTTATGTATTTCAGTACATAAACAGTATTCACCAATTAATTGTTTGATTAATTTGAATCAAAAAACTTAATTGATATTATCAATTTAATTAATTTTATAATTGATATCACAAAATATTTTTATTGATATTACAAAATTATTCATATTACTTTTTTGTGTGAACATAAAAAATTATATAGCGCGTGTGGTGTCGTGTCTGTCGTGTTTTGAAAGTTTTTCGCGCACGTCTTTCATACGTGTTGGACATCTTGGTATTCGTGTTTTGTTCATGTCGTATTGGGAAAATTCGACTCACGCCCGTCTCTAATTTATATTTATTACATTTCACTATAAATTCTCCTTTGAAAAATCTCATATTTGCCTATCGCCATTATTTAATTTATAAATAAATTTTAAATTGCATCTGTTGTTTTCATTAGTGCACTTTAAGTGAAAGCTTAATTTTGTTTTCATTTAAAATAAATTGTCTCCTCTGGTTTTTAACACCAGCTTAAAGCCATTAACTTAAATGTCTGTTAACATTAACATCATTGCCAAACAAAGACCTCCTCTTACATAAACAGATTCACATACGCTTCCAATGACATTACACACTTTCTTAAAAAAATAAATAAAAATATAAAAATAATGCACGAAATGCATTAGAGTAAATAAATCTTAAGAAAAAAAAACGGAAAAGCAAAGCAGTTGTTAAAAAACGGAATCTAAACTGATAAGGTATTAAAAATTACCAAAACCATATAACAAACTAAAAATATATAAAAAAAAAAGAATAAATATAAATAAACAAGTAAAATGAAAGAAGAGAAAAAGGCATTTTTAAGAACTTCCTTGGAAATAAAATACAACATTACCGGAAATCAAGTTGAACATTAAGTGGGCGAAATGTTTTCGAAAGACACAAACTTTTAAAATGCAACAGCATTATTTTAATGAAGCGTATACGAATCTCAATTGACACAAGTCTACGTACACAACACACTGTTAAGATACAATACAATAGTTGTTTGCCGAACCATCATTTTGAACGCACTCAAAGACATCTTGGTAATAAGGATACACTTCAGCGTTTGCATTTACAATACAAATCAGAGACAGTCATATTAAAACCGTTTTTAGAGAAATGGTTGGCTGATTAAGAATGACGACAGCTGGTGGCTTGACATAAGTTATCGACCTGCTCATGTACTTACCTTGAGTTTCTTTCTTTTTCTGGGTACATGAGAGTTTGCGTGTGAAAAAAAAACAAAATTTGGAGTTACAACAGAATTTGTTGTCACAAATCGTTGCAAATTCTTGCTACTTTAAAACTTAATTAAGTAAGTTATAGGTTAGGAAATTATATATTGGCTAGTGTGAATAGAAAAAATATTTGCTTTTTACTTAAAAAAATAGTTTTTAAGCACAAAAATATACCCCCATATTTATAAAAAAAAATAAAATGTGTTTGAAATCTATTTCAAGAAAATTTTGTATGAACTATCTATATATATATACAAATTAATCCAATATATACAAATTAATCCAATCCAATTTTTTTGTTTTCTTTATTATTGTCTGGAGAAGAGGAATATGAAAGAAAACGGGAAAATTTGTGCTGTTGGTATTTTTTCCGTTTTTGATAAGATTGGTATGAATTCAATTTAAAGCCTACTCAGTCAGTATCTTTCTGGATGCGAACGAAATCGCGGGAAAGTTTTAGTTTGAAATAAAATACATTTCAAAGGATATGAAGGATAGAATATAAAGTTAAGAATTTTGAATTTTAAAACAATTTAAAAGTAAAAAGCAAATATTTTTCTTAATCATACTACCCATTATATAAATTATAGTGATTCGTTCCAACGATCGGAGTTGAATTTAGTCTACAGATATTTTAGTTTTTCACCAATGACAATCAGCCTTATCATGAATTCCACATGTAAAAATTTCCGAATCAAATTTTTCGTTCACATGGATTTTAATTTCGTATTATCAATTCCAATAAAATGAAAAACTTACATATTTCCACTTTTTTCCAACTGACAAATTTTTGTGAATAATTTTCTTCATACTCGAAAATTGTCAAAGTATTTCGCAATCGTAGGAAGTTTTTGTGATACCAATTTTTCACACTTTCGGAAATTTCCGTGCGAAATTTTATTTATGATAAGCCTGAATATATTTGTTCTTAGAAATATTACAAGAGCGTAGTTGTTTAAATTAGAATTGTTGTCTTCTAATCTGGAAAATGAGGAAATCACTGAAAAAAATATAAAAGTAGGACAAAAAAAAAAATTTTTTTTAAACCAAAACATCAAATCATGAATAATAATACTGCAGAAAATTTGTGTGGCAATTGATCCAAACGTGCTCGTCTAATGACTAGAGAAAATGCGTGATGTATCCTTGATGTACCTTGATATTGAGTCAATTTAATTGTGTCTTGGTCTAGCTGTCAAATTAACAACGCCCGTAATAGAATTTACGGCAGTAACTTCAAATGCTCGCTAATTTTTGTTTTATTTTCATTTGTGCTAATTTTTCTTTGTAGTTTTGTTCACGAAACGAGGAAAATATATTGAAAGTATGGTAGCATTGTTGAGAGAATGAGTGTTTATAAGTGAGAGCATAAGAAAAAATAATATAAAATAGATTCTATTTCTCGACTGCTTTTTGGGGCTGCTTTTTTGTGTCAATTTGCATGGAAAATGATGTGTTTATACCGCAATTCTGTTTGATCTTTTAAGGTTCTTCGTAATTTTTTTAAAAAATTTAAAGGAAAGAATATTTAAAATTGTAGAGTTTACGATGAATTTTGAACTAAAACAAAAAGATCCACCTAGTATATTTAATCATAAGCTCCATGCGCTAAAATAAACGTTTAACAGCAATATCTGCAAAGTGGTGGAAGAAATATTACGAAATCCTACTTTATAAAACTGCTTACAGCGGAGCAGTAGTTTTTTTTCTGGAATATATATATATGTACATATTCATATAAAAATTATGAACTTTATATTGAGCATATTCAAATGCCTGACATCATTGTCAACAAATCATTGTGCACATCATTATGATAAGACTTAAAACAAGGATATACTTGTCAACAGAATAAGCACCGCAAGATAGAGCAAGGAATATCCGATGCTGTTTATGAGCATTGATAACAATTGCTACAAGTAAAAAAAAAATTAAATGAAATGAAATAAAATAAAATAAAATGTTTGATTCCTTTAGAAGACAGCTTAAAATTTGTTATTGAAAATCAGCCACCAGTGACAACCTCCACTTAACACCCAGCAAAGAATATAACATACAATCAAGGTCTTGTAAAATTTGCTTACAAAGCTTGAAAATATTGTCATTTATTGAAATTCTTTTATTTTTTCTATTACACGAAAAGTTTATGTCAAATAGCTGAACATTTGTGCTGATGAAGCTCATGCAGGCACATAAAATGCTGCATTTCTTCAGCCAGTCTACACTAACTTTTCTGTCTTCTTAAAGAAAATCAAAATGGCGGCATTCGATGTTTGATGCAAATTTTCGTGCGTTAGTGCAAATGCAAAATATCGTAGCTTTTCTTTGGTTTGTGTGTGTATTTCGTAGTTGGATTTTAAAGAAAATCTACGATATTTTGCATTTGTACTAACGCACGAAAATTTGCTTCAAACATCGAATACCGCCCATAATTAATAACAACATTTTCTTATGCAAGAAAAAAAATTAAAATCATGAACAAAAAATCTTGAACAAGAAAAATTATATCATGAATTAGAAAAGCGGAACAAAACCTTGCATCTTCTAAAAAAAATTTTAAATTAAAAGCTTTCAAAAAAATTTCTGTTTTGGACATTTTATTTCCCTGAGAAATATGTGACACAAAAAAGCGCTCAGTTCCCATAAAACATATAAACAAAATTACAAGAACTTATGGACTAATTAATTAAGGCCATGATTCAGTATCCTACACAATCGCGCGATATACGAAAAAATACAACCCTGATCTGATGAATTGTTTTTGTCTTTTGAAAATTTTCATAGACTCCATCATACCAGGGCTGTATTTTCTCAAAAATCGCACGATCGTGTAGGCTAGTGTATCACGGCATTTAATAATATTTTAAGTAATTTTGCTGTTCAAAAAGTAAGAAAGTGAGGAATTATAAAAAAGTAAGTGCAAATATGCCTCTATCATAAAAATAATCAAATGAATATTCTAAAATATGTATTTAAATAGTTAAAAGAATCTGTGTAAAAAACTTTGCTTTTTTTTTGGCATTTTTAAATAAAATTTTACTATCAACGTTTTTATAAAACACCTAGCCCCGTTTATTTCGTTTGGCTCTTTTTGTTTGTTTCAAAATAAGGAAAACAACAGATCCCTTCAAAAGGGACGTAATGTTTGAAAATGTTCTACAAAAACATTGGCCTTAAAATTCTTTATAATCAGGCTTTGCAGTTTTTAGAAATGCGCTGATACTCTTCAAAGCCAGTGACGCTTTACAACTTTTAATTTTTTGTTTGCTGGGTAAATTTACAGCGATTTTTCTTGAAAGTAATCGCTAAAAAAAACTATTTATTTTCTCAAAATGTGCGTAGGTATGTGTGCATGTGTTTCTTTCTTATCTTCCTCCCTTTCCTTCGTCCTTCTTTACGTTTCTCGAGTTAAACATACCTTTAATGTTTGGTTACCCACATTTAATGCTATTGTCTATTCTAAGGCTTTTCTTTTTTGTGAATAATGAGGGAAAATACATGATTTTTCTTAGGATTTTCCTACCGAAACACAACTAAAAAAAACCATCGATAATGAATTGACTTTGAAGCATAGAAATTTGTAAATACGAATTTCAATGCAAAATACTTACTTAGAGTAAATGGAATAATAACAAAATCAAAAGCTTGTTGGCATTCAACTTCATCGTCAAGGATAATTAGTGGTATTAACAATGCTAAGCAGTTTCAAATATGCAGGACAATGGTTGGTGTATGCCACTTTAACAACGCGTGCATGTGTGTGCACGAGTGCGTGGGCTTGTGTGTGTGTGTGTATGTGTGTGTATATGTGTGTAGCCATCTATTCATTTTATTCATTCAGATGATGTGACGATACCAAAAGATGATGTGAACTGTCACAGTTGAAATCACAAGTTAATACTTTCTTTCGAATATCTTAACAAGCTTTTGAGAGCTTTCATCAATGTCCTCGTTGTTTTTATCAATTGATTTATTTCGTCTTTGTGTGAAGCAGTGAAGTCTTAATGCTCCTTTCGTTTTGTTAAAAGCGTTTTAATATCTTTTTTTTAATTTTGTTTCTTTTGTAAATGTCTTGCTACTTGATTTGCCATCTTTTTCGGTTTCTACGATTTTAATCCTTAAACGCACTTTTAAGGATTTTTCTATTATTTTTGATAGAAAAAGTAGATAAATGAAGTTGAGTATGAGCGTGTTTGTAAATGTTTCAACATGAATTTTTGTCTTTGTTTAATTAAATAAAATATTTTTTTTCCTGCTTTGCTTTTTGTTTCTAAGCTTTTGTTTTTTTTTAAGACTAAAAATTCTATAATAAAATAAGAAATTATTTTTTTTATAATATGCGAATATTTGAAAAGATGTAAACAAAATAATGAATTAATTTTTTATTCTATTATCGAATATAAAAGGTATTTTAGTAAACTACACTGGTTTACAGAGAAAATGCTCGTATTATGCAGAGCAGTGATGCATTTCGGAACTAGCAATTGTTGACTATTTGTGCAAAGAAATAGATATAAATCTATTGCAGAGTTCGCTTCGCATAGCGCGCGTATTTTCATATACTCAAACATGTTTTATTTTCGGCGATAAATATTCGTTCTTACCAGTCCCTAGCATTGACTGTAAACTTAAGAAGTTGAAATAAACAGTAGATTTTATTGTGTATATAAAGTAATTATATATGTATACCCATTCTCAATATGTTATGAATCTATGTATATCATTTAGGGTACCTTCTCTCAACTATAAACAAAATGTTTTACAAATTATTATTCATACACCAAACAAATATCTATATGTATTTATTTTTTAACAATACTAACACCAACAAAACATAAACATTTTACTCTATTTAATAATCCAAAGCATTTATTTTTATCAATTATTTGTTTGTGTGATTGTGTTGCGAGCTTATCTTATCAATGAGATTGGAAGCGAGTCGTTTTGGAAAGGGTCTCAAAGCCCCAGTACACCAACAGGTGAGTAAAGTAATACAATTTTGTTTTTTGTTTTTTACAGTATTAAATGAGATTTGGACGACGAAACGAGTAAATACTAAAAACGAAAAGAAATATAATATTGTTTTAAATTATATTTAATAAAAATTAATACAATAATATGTCATAAAAAACACATAAGTAATTCAATTACAATAATAATAAACATTCTTAAATATGTTTAAAGCTCTTGGAAGCAAAGTGAAATTATTTGAATTTTAAACGTCATTAAGAACCATTAATTTTGTACTAATATCGACACAAATACATAAAAACATACATACGTAAGTTTAATTCATAAAAGTTAGTAATTATGCAATATGAAAGTATTATATAAAAAACTATTATGTGTGTTTAAATAAATTGTTATTACATTAAAGGTAAAAGCTTTAAGGAAAAATAAACCATAATTTAATTCAATAAATTGTATCATGCATGGATAACCACGTATGTCTTAAAATCTCTACTTTCGGGAAAGCTCAGAAAAATAATTAGAATTATTAAAAAAAAAACAATATTACTACTGAAGTTTTTATAACACGAATTTGTGTAAAGAATGTATTTGTTTTTTTTTAATTAGCCCGCCAGTTCTGTTTAAACTCATGTGAACGGTACGAAATTAATTAAATCGGCAAAAATTGTCATACGCGTTTATATATGAAAGAAAGAAAGATATGAGCGTAAAGTGTTATCTTAAAACAAAAAATGATTGTCAGTTGTAATAGATAAAATGAAAAAAAAGTGCACTGTAAGTAACTACAGTGGCTCAAAATAATGGTGCGCCACTTTATAAATGAAAAGAGGTTTTAATAAAAAACTATAACAACATTTATATATGAGTATGTACATAGATATAAAGCACTTGGGCCAAAAACACAGAAATGAATACAGAAAGAGATAAAATTCAACAAAACTAACAAACAACAACAAAAGCAGAGAATAAGCAGGCAGGTTGTTGTATGGTGAATAACTAACAAATATCAACAAGTTTTGAGAAACAGGCCTCAGGTATCGCATTTCATTTACATTGAAAATTATATACACAGCAATGACATTTATATGTATTAGCAGACTCCACACAAACACAGTGAACCAAATACAGAAACCTTGCATGCGGTTCCATTCTAATGTTTGTCCACTAATTAAATAAATGTTTCTTGATCGATTTGTTAATTAAAAAACTATTACATATTCACTTGGTCTCCCCAAGGTACGAATTTCAGCATCAAATAAAAATTCAAAATTTGCTGTGACAACATTTTAAGAACATCCGGTCATTTTTTTCTTTTTTTTTTAAATTCATTGTTTTTACTTTGAGAACAAAATATTATTAATTGCTAAAGCATTTTCGTTATTTTAACAACAATCGTTCTTACGAGTATTTTAATCTTCGTTGTTTCTATTGGCGTTCTTCTGCTAAGAACAGTGACTTCTTGATTTTCAATTTCACAATGTATGATAATTTTTATCTTTCTCTCTGATCTCGAATTAACAATCTTTTGTTTTTCATTTGCTATGTTTTTATTATTTCGTTCGTGACGTCTTGCTTTAAAAAAAAAATTTAAAAAGATTCACAATTCTTATAACACCTTTTTTCCTTCTGTATATAAAATTCTTTATCGTTGATCAAGTGTTCACTTGATGTTTAATGTTAAAAAATAAAAATAAACCAAAAACAATCCGAACTGTGAAAGCTTTCAAAAATGTACATATCGCACACTTAGTCATAAAGAGTTACAACTAAAAATTATGATAATGGTTTTGTTTCTTAATAAAACACTTAACTGAACAAATCTCTAACGATCGCAACACAGTCTGTTTATAATGTAGTGTACGATATGTACAAACATACACGCAAGTCATGACCTTAAACTGGCAACACTGCCTAATAGACTGTCAGCTCGTTTACGTAACTTGACAAGATCATAAATGACAACGTTGGAATCAAAGAGGATATACTGCACCGAACCAAAAAAGTACGAGGTGCTTTTGGTGTGTTAGATAATGTATGGCGCTCTCAGTTCATCTCAAGGTAGACGAAACTGTGGATTTTTAAATCTAACTTCAAATCAGGCTTCCTTCAAAGCTGTGATGTATGGAATGTGGCTTCAACTGAGCTAAAGGCACTGAGGATACTTTGTGCCTCGTTTTTGTAACTTTTTAAAAGTTCTCGCATCGAGAAAAATTAAAAAATTATATTGGTTGTCCTATTTTATTATTATTATTTATATAAATACTTAAGTACTCTTACAATAAATATCAAAAAATATATTTTTCTTCGTACTCACCCTGTGTTTCACAGGATGATAAAAAAAAATTCGACTCAAAAAGTTCTCACATTCGTTACAGAAACGAGGCACTGGTCCAATCTCATAACAAATGCCGTAGAACGAAACTAATCACAAACCAGTAAGCCAAGAAATAAGAGTTCGTGAGTTGAAGTAGATAGGCCATACCTAAAGAAAGCAAAGAGATTTTATTGCCAGACAGGCTTTGTTAAGGAACCAGCAAATAAAAAAAATTAATTTATTGTGGCCCAAGGCAACACACATATATATATATATAGGCATTTCCACCGAAAACTCCACCTTCTGTCACGTTACGTTGCTTTGTAATGTAGGTTGTTTTTCATATACTTTTTTGCATGTTGGTGTAGAGAGTAATTATATCTGCATTTAGTAAAAAGGTAGTGACAAAAACGCCCATACATAGACTTTAATATCCACCCATGCTTTGGTCAGGCATCTTTTGTGACAAAATAAATTATTTGTCAGAAGTTTTTGAGTTTTAATGAAATGCTCAAGGGGGACAGTGGGTCCATAATAGTTATTATAATAGTTATTATCCCTATTTCAAGTGCATTTTTTTAATCGTATAGTGGTTTTCACACAACCATATTTAACTGCTTTTCTGACTTTTATCATTTACTATATATTATTCCACTTGCTGATAAGTTGTGATAGTAAGTGGAGATAAGGGAGCTTTTTTTATTTATTGTCTTATTTCTTTTGGCAGAAAAATAGTTTAAAAAAAGTGCACATGGAAAACAAAGAATAAATTATAAATTTTGAAAAGTAAATAAATATAAGAAAATTTTGTTCTCTGTCCGAACTACTTAAACGTTGTTAATGTGATTTTACTATCAATTAAAATTTTTTTGCTTTATATGAGTATTTTTATTTTTAAATACATTTACATCTACTTATAATTGAAATGATGCATTTGTTTTTGCTAATTATCTCTAAAAGCAATCATTAAAAATGTGTTTAATATAGAATTAATTGCGTTGTTTCTAGAAAAGTTTTGCTAAGGTCGTATTGAGAAAAGGGGGCGTGTGAATTGTTTGTAATATTAAAAAAAAATTATAAATTTACTCATTTTAAAAGCAAATGTATACAAATTAAGTATTTAGTAGTAATATTTTTCTCAATGGTTACATGCGTTAACGTCCATGGAAATAATGTCTAATTATTTTTAATATATTTTTTTTTTAAATTTTTTCTGTTCGATAAACTTTAAAAATACCTCTTACCCGTTTAATTTTTTTTAGATTTAGGAGATCTTTCGTTAAAAGCCCTAGGTAATTTTTGCGGAAAAGGTACCTTTATTTTGCTGGGAACTTTGGGGGATAATATTAAATTAAAAATCTTGTTATTTAGTTTTTCTTTTTTGTGTTTGTTTCAAATTCATGTTATCATACTTTTTCTATTGCTGATGGTAACAGAGAAAAAAACTTAATATATAGGTTTTTACTCTCAAATTAACCCTTTTTCCATTCAAATTAAGCTTTTTACAAATCAAACTCAATTTTTTTCAAAGCAACTTTAATTTTATTCAGAACAAATTAAATTATTTTCAACACATATTAATTTTTTTCATTTCAAATTAAATTTTTTCCACTTCAAATTAATTTTTCCACGAATTCAATGCAGAAAGATTTAAAAACTTGTTTTTTTCTTTTATTCGTGATTCCTTTTCTTTATTGTGTTATTTATAATACTGGAAAATATTTTCCAGTACAATAATGGAAACGACGGTTAACCCTTTCACGCACAAAACTGGTACGCAAACATTTTTGAGAATGTAAGTGAAATTTGTGAAGTATTATAAGCTATTTTAAACAGTCTATAATTACTATTCCAGCGAAATCAATCCAAAATCTCATTTGAAAACTGCTCTAATATACTACAACTTGCTTTTTTTATTATTTCAGTGATTAGTTTTATTTCAGTGATTAGTGGTAATAACCTTCAAACAACTTAAAGTTTAGTTTATAATGAGTCAGTTAATGTTGCTATTGATAACAAATATTTGCTTAATGCTAAAGGAAACCGATGTACAAAGTGTGAGACACCAGTGTCCCATATTCGTCAAAGGGTTAATGAATGTAATAAAAAACATTTTGTAACGGTAAACATAAAATTCCAACAAGTGTTTGACTACTGAGTCAATTAGTTGGTAGATAAAGTTAAATTAAAGTTCTTACAATTTTAAAGAAGTTCTCATTTTGTAACTTATATTAATACTAAATAAATAACAAAATGTCATCTAGCGAAGAAAGTATCGCGCTGCTAGTTCTGGTGTACCTAATGTACGAAATTATCATCGGCTTCAGTTTCTAACAGATCGTTCTTCCGAAGAAAATATATATGAAATAACATCACCTGATCGTCATCGCGGAAGACGTGGAAAATATAAATATTAGCGTAGATAATCAAGTTTTATAACGAAGGAAAAACCATTGCTGAATCAGCCGAAATATCTAGTATAAACAAAAATACAGCTACATCCATTATAGCAAGTAATTGAAGCTTATTTTAAATTTAATTTTGTATAAATAAAAATTATTTTTTAAGTATTTTGCGTTTATTAAAAAAAAAATTAATTTGAAGTTAAAAAAATTTTATCTAAAATGAAAAAAAAAATGAGTTTGAAATAAAAAATATTCAATACGATTTGTAAAAAGTTTAATTTGTTTTGAATAAAATTGAAATTACTTTGAAAAAAATTGAGTTTGATTTGAAAAAGTTTGAACTTGAATCGAAAAAGCGTTAATTTGAGAATAAAAACCTATATAAAAAATTTATACGCAGCAATTCTAAAAATTCTATGTTATTAGCTACTCTGAATCAAATGTTAATGCCACCTTATGAAAATATTTATACAACTCTAAAAGTAAAACAAAGAAAAGAAAATATTTATACAACTCTAAAGAAAATATTTCAAACAATTTTTAATGTTTTTAACAATGGCCGCAAATACTTATTTGAGCATAAGAAAAAATATATTCGTGTATGTTCTGGCTTCCGAGTCTGTTAGTAATTTATTTCATTGCACAGAATTGCACTTTTTTGAATCAAGTCAGCAAGAATATGAATTTTGCTTACTGTATAGGGAATATTTACACATACATGCATGAAAATGTATGAACACAGCTAATAAAATATGTAAGGTCTATATTTTTAATATATGCAGGTATATAAATATATATGAATATATTTTAAATGTATGGAAATGTGTAGGATTATGCACTGGATAAAGTATAATATATGAATTGATATATGGACTAATATATGAAATGTATTTTAATATATGAGCTCATATATGGAAATTTAATTTTGAAGGACTTCATATGTGGGACCCTATATAGATATAAGATGTAAGATGTATATGGAGCCATATAAATATACATATGCAAAGTTTATATACGTATGGCCTCAACGTTTGAAGAAACACTTGTAACTAAAAAAACTATTCTTATTGTACGATTTTATACAGTGTGGCCCTATTTAATATATCAATTAATCAAAAGGATAATTCTGTCATTAATTTTATAGAAAATTATGGAATTCTCTATACATTTTTAAGAAACTAAGTTCATATTACTGGAAAAAATTATATTGAAAACTAGTGTTAGTATAAAAAAAGGATTATTTTTGCTTTTGTAATTGCATTAGTTTTTAAGCTGGTTTCTTAAATTATATTTTGTGCACGAATATGAGTTTTGTGTTTCTTTAATAATCGATTCACCTTTTCTCTTAAAATGTCGAATGCGATGTATTTTAGTTCGTTTTGAATTATTTTGTTCCAACAAATGTTGCATTAAACACAATCTTTCGCACAAAATCTTACAAAAATAATTTTTAGTAATTTCATTTATATATATAAAGAGAATATTTAGACATACAATACATGTATGAAAATGTATGAAATATATACCTTCATTTTTCGGATTCGAATTATATATGGGATATCATATATATCCTCAGTTTTGGGATCCGAGCCATATATGACATATCTTATATGTTCCAAAAATATTTTTTAGCTGGGATGGACTATACGTCGTAAATTTTTCACGCGAAAAATTAAATGGACTAAAAAAAATTTTTTATGCAAAAAATTAAATCGTCCAATTTTCTTGTAAAAATTAAACCTACCATTTTTCATGCAAAAAACTTGTTCATCAAAAAAATTAATGGACTATACATCGTCCATTTTTCAAGTTAAAAAAGTAAATGGGCTATATACAGTCTATTTTTTTTTACTGCAACAAATTTAATGGACTATACATCGTACATTTTTCATGGAAAAAATTATCGTAAATTTTTCATGCAAAAAATAAATAGACTATATATCGTAAATTTTGAATGCAAAAAAATTAAATGAACTATACATGGTCCATTTCTCATGCAAAAAAATTTTTCATTAAAAAAAAATTTAATGGACTATGGTTAATTGTTAATAATAATGGTTAATTTTTGATGCAAAAAATTAAATGGGCAATGCATCGTCAACTTTCCATAAAAAAATGGACTATACATCGTCCATTTTTCATGCCAAAAATTAAATGGACTTTACATCGTTTTCATCAAAAAAATTAAATGGACTATAATCGTTCATTTTGCATGCAAAAAAAATTTTTGCATAAAAAAAATTTAATGGACTATACTTCGTTTATTTGTCATGGAAACAATTAAATGGGATACACATCGTCCATTTTTCATGCAAACATTTTTTTCATCAAAAAAAATTTAATTTTAATTTAATTTAATCTTATTTTTCGTTCATTGGTCACGAAAAAATTTTAATGGAATATACATCGTCCATTTTTCAATACATTGTTCATTTGTCATGCGAAAAATTTCATGTGCAGTGTAAAGACAATTTTTCCTGCAAAAAATTAAATGGACTATACCTCGTTAATTTTTTATGATAAAAATTAAATTTAACTTACATTGTCCATTTCAGATGCAAAAAATTTTTTCGTCAAAAAAATTTAATGGACTATACATCGTGAATTATTCAAGCAAAAAAATAAGTGGACTATACATCGGCAATTTTTCTTGAAAAAAATTAAATGGGCTATACATCGTTCATTTTTCATGCAAAAAATTAAATGGGCAATGCATCGTCAACTTTCCATTACATAAAAAATTAAATGCACTATACATCGTGCACTTTTCATGCAAAAAAATTTAAATGGACTATACCTCGTTAATTTTTCATGACAAAAATTAAATGGACTTTGCATCGTCCATTTTTCATGAAAAATTATTTTTCATCAAAAAAATTTAATGGACTATATATACATCATCTATTTTTCATGCAAAAAATTTTTTCATCAAAAAAATGTAATGGGCTATACATCGTTCATTTTTCATGCAAAAAATTAAATGTGCAGTGCATCGACAATTTTTAATGCAAAAAATTAAATGGACTATACATCGTTAATTTTTCATGGAAATAAATTTTTCACCATAAAATTTAATGGACAATATATCGTTAATTTTTCATGCAAAAAATTTTTTCATCAAAAAAATTTAATGGACTATACATCGTAAATTTTTCATGGAAATAAATTTTTCACCATAAAATTTAATGGGCAATATATCGTTAATTTTTCATGCAAAAATTTAAATGGACTATACATCGTTAATTTTTCATGCAAAAAATTTAAATGGACTATACCTCTTTAATTTTTCATGCAAAAATTTAATGTACTTTACATCGTTAATTTTTCATGCACTTTTCCTGCAAAAAAATTAAATGAACTATACATCGTCCATTTTTCATGCCAAAAATTAAATGGACTTTGCATCGTCCATTTTTCATGCAAAACAATTTTTTATAAAAAAATTTAATGGACTATACATTGTTTATTTTTTATGCAAAACATTTTTTCATCAAAAAAATTTAATGTGCTATACATCGTTTATTTTTCATGCAAAAAATTAAATGTGCAGTGCATCGACAATTTTTAATGCAAAAAATTAAATGAACTATACATCGTAAATTTTTCATGAAAAATAATATTTCATCAAAAAATTTAATGGACTATATCGTCTATTTTTTATGCAAAAAATTTTTTCATCCAAAAAAATTTAATGTGCTGTACATCGTTTATTTTTCATGCAAAAAATTAAATGTGCAGCGCATCGACAATTTTTAATGCAAAAAATTAAATGTACTATACATCGTCAATTTTTCATGGAAAAAATTAAATGGACTATACATCGTCCATTTTTCATGCCAAAAATTAAATGGACTTTGCATCGTCTATTTTTCATGCAAAACAATTTTTCATCAAAAAAATTTAATGGACTATACATTGTTTATTTTTTATGCAAATAATTTTTTCATTAACAAAATTTAGTTTATTTTTCATGCAAAAAATTAAATGTGCAGTGCATCGACAATTTTTAATGCAAAAAATTAAATGGACTATACATCGTTAATTTTTCATGCAAAAAATTAAATGAACTATATATCGTCCATTTTTCATGCCAAAAATTAAACGGACTATACATCGTCCATTTTTCATGCCAAAAATTAAATGGACTTTGCATCGTCCATTTTTCATGCAAAACAATTTTTTATAAAAAAAATTTAATGGACTATACATTGTCTATTTTTTATGCAAAAAATTTTCTCATCAAAAAAATTTAATGCGCTATACATCATTTATTTTTCATGGAAATAAATTTTTCACCATAAAATTTAATGGACAATATATCGTTAATTTTTCATGCAAAAATTTAAATGGACTATACCTCGTTAATTTTTCATGCAAAAATTTAATGTACTTTACATCGTTAATTTTTCATGCACTTTTCCTGCAAAAAGAATTAAATGGACTTTGCATCGTCCATTTTTCATGCAAAACAATTTTTTATAAAAAAAATTTAATGGACTATACATTGTCTATTTTTTATGCAAAAAATTTTCTCATCAAAAAAATTTAATGCGCTATACATCATTTATTTTTCATGCAAAAAATTAAATGTGCAGTGCATCGACAATTTTTAATGCAAAAAATTAAATGGACTATACATCGTCAATTTTTCATGCAAAAAATTAAATGGACTATACATCGTCCATTTTTCATGCCAAAAATTAAATGGACTTTGCATCGTCCATTTTTCATGCATAACAATTTTTTATAAAAAAAATTTAATTGACTATACATTGTCTATTTTTTATGCAAAAAATTTTCTCATCAAAAAAATTTAATGCGCTATACATCATTTATTTTTCATGCAAAAAATTAAATGTGCAGTGCATCGACAATTTTAAATGCAAAAAATTAAATGGACTATACATCGTAAATTTTTCATGAAAAATAATATTTCATCAAAAAATTTAATGGACTATATCGTCTATTATTTATGCAAAAAATTTTTTCATCCAAAAAAATTTAATGTGCTATACATCGTCTATTTTTCATGCAAAAAATTAAATGTGCAGTGCATCGCCAATTTTTAATGCAAAAAATTAAATGGACTATACATCGTCCATTTTTCATGCCAAAAAATAAATGGACTTTGCATCGTCCATTTTTCATGCAAAAATATTTTTCATCAAAAAAATTTAATGGACTATATATACATCATCTATTTTTCATGCAAAAAATTTTTTCATCAAAAAAATGTAATGGGCATCGTTCATTTTTCATACAAAAAATTAAATGTGCAGTGCATCGACAATTTTTAATGCAAAAAATTAAATGGACTATACATCGTAAATTTTTCATGAAAAATAATATTTCATCAAAAAAATTTAATGGACTATACATTGTCTATTTTTTATGCAAATAATTTTTTCATCAACAAAATTTAATGTGCTATACATCGTTTATTTTTCATGCAAAAAATTAAATGTGCAGTGCATCGACAATTTTTAATGCAAAAAATTAAATGGACTATACATCGTTAATTTTTCATGCAAAAAATTAAATGAACTAAACATCGTCCATTTTTCATGCCAAAAATTAAATGGACTTTGCATCGTCCATTTTTCATGCAAAACAATTTTTTATAAAAAGAATTTAATGGACTATACATTGTCTATTTTTTATGCAAAAAATTTTCTCATCAAAAAAATTTAATGCGCTATACATCATTTATTTTTCATGGAAAAAATTAAATGTGCAGTGCATCGACAATTTTTAATGCAAAAAATTAAATGGAATATACATCGTCAATTTTTCATGCAAAAAATTAAATAGACTATACATCGTCCATTTTTCATGCCAAAAATTAAATGGACTTTGCATGGTCTATTTTTCATGCAAAAAATTTTTTCATCAAAAAAATTTAATGGACTATACATCGTAAATTTTTCATGGTAATAAATTTTTCACCATAAAATTTAATGGACAATATATCGTTAATTTTTCATGCAAAAATTTAAATGGACTATACCTCGTTAATTTTTCATGCAAAAATTTAATGTACTTTACATCGTTAATTTTTCATGCCAAAAATTAAATGGACTATACATCGTCAATTTTTCATGCAAAAAATTAAATGGACTATAAATCGCCCATTTTTCATGCCAAAAATTAAATGGACTTTGCATCGTCTATTTTTCATGCAAAAAATTTTTTCATCAAAAAAATTTAATGGACTATATTTACATCGTAAATTTTTCATGGAAATAAATTTTTCACCATAAAATTTAATGGACAATATATTGTTAATTTTTCATGCAAAAATTTAAATGGACTATACATCGTTAAATTTTCATGCAAAAAATTTAAATGGACTATACCTCGTTAATTTTTCATGCAAAAATTTAATGTACTTTACATCGTTAATTTTTCATGCACTTTTCCTGCAAAAAAAATTAAATGAACTATACATCTTCCATTTTTCATGCCAAAAATTAAATGGACTATACATCGTCCATTTTTCATGCCAAAAATTAAATGGACTTTGCATCGGCCACTTTACATGCAAAACAATTTTTCATCAAAAAAATTTAATGGACTATACATTGTCTATTTTTTATGCAAATAATTTTTTCATCAACAAAATTTAATGTGCTATACATCGTTTATTTTTCATGCAAAAAATTAAATGTGCAGTGCATCGACAATTTTTAATGCAAAAAATTAAATGGACTATACATCGTTAATTTTTCATCCAAAAAATTAAATGGACTATACATCGTCCATTTTTCATGCCAAAAATTAAATGGACTTTGCATCGTCTATTTTTCATGGAAAAAATTTGTTCATCAAAAAAATTTAATGGACTATAATCGTAAATTTTTCATGGAAATAAATTTGTCACCATAAAATTTAATGGACAATATATCGTTAATTTTTCATGCAAAAATTTAAATGGACTATACCTCGTTAATTTTTCATGCAAAAATTTAATGTACTTTACATCGTCAATTTTTCATGCAAAAAATTAAATGGACTATACATCGTCCATTTTTCATGCCAAAAATTAAATGGACTTTGCATCGTCTATTTTTCATGCAAAAAATTTTTTCATCATAAAAATTTAATGGACTATACATCGTAAATTTTTCATGGAAATAAATTTTTCACCATAAAATTTAATGGACAATATATTGTTAATTTTTCATGCAAAAAATTAAATGGACTATACATCGTCCATTTTTCATGCCAAAAATTAAATGGACTTTGCATCGTCCATTTTTCATGCAAAACAATTTTTTATAAAAAGAATTTAATGGACTATACATTGTCTATTTTTTATGCAAAAAATTTTCTCATCAAAAAAATTTAATGCGCTATACATCATTTATTTTTCATGCAAAAAATTAAATGTGCAGTGCATCGACAATTTTTAATGCAAAAAATTAAATGGACTATACATCGTCAATTTTTCATGCAAAAAATTAAATGGACTATATATACATCGTCCATTTTTCATGCCAAAAATTAAATGGACTTTGCATCGTCCATTTTTCATGCAAAACAATTTTTCATCAAAAATCTTTAATGGACTATACATTGACTATTTTTTATGCAAAAAATTTTCTCATCAAAAAAAATTTAATGTGTTATACATCGTTTATTTTTCATGCAAAAAATTAAATGTGCAGTGCATCGACAATTTTTAATGCAAAAAATTAAATGGACTATACATCGTTAATTTTTCTTGCAAAAAATTAAATGGACTATACATCGTCCATTTTTCATGCAAAAAAATAAATGGACTTTGCATCGTCCATTTTTCATGCAAAAATATTTTTCATCAAAAAAATTTAATGGACTATATATACATCATCTATTTTTCATGCAAAAAATTTTTTCATCAAAAAAATGTAATGGGCTATACATCGTTCATTTTTCATACAAAAAATTAAATGTGCAGTGCATCGACAATTTTTAATGCAAAAAATTAAATGGACTATACATCGTAAATTTTTCATGAAAAATAATATTTCATCAAAAAATTTAATGGACTATAATCGCCTATTTTTTATGGAAAAAATTTTTTCATCCAAAAAAATTTAATGTGCATGCATCGACAATTTTTAATGCAAAAAATTAAATGGACTATATATACATCGTTAATTTTTCATGCAAAAAATTAAATGAACTAAACATCGTCCATTTTTCATGCCAAAAATTAAATGGACTTTGCATCGTCCACTTTTCATGCAAAACAATTTTTCATCAAAAAAATTTAATGGACTATACATTGTCTATTTTTTATGCAAATAATTTTTTCATCAACAAAATTTAATGTGCTATACATCGTTTATTTTTCATGCAAAAAATTAAATGTTCAGTGCATCGACAATTTTTAATGCAAAAAATTAAATGGACTATACATCGTTAATTTTTCATGCAAAAAATTAAATGGACTATACATCGTCCATTTTTCATGCCAAAAATTAAATGGACTTTGCATCGTCTATTTTTCATGCAAAAAATTTTTTCATCAAAAAAAATTTAATGGACTATACATCGTAAATTTTTCATGGAAATAAATTTTTCACCATAAAATTTAATGGACAATATATCGTTAATTTTTCATGCAAAAATTTAAATGGACTTATACCTCGTTAATTTTTCATGGAAAAATTTAATGTACTTTACATCGTTAATTTTTCATGCCAAAAATTAAATGGACTATACATCGTCAATTTTTCATGCAAAAAATTAAATGGACTATACATCGTCCATTTTTCATGCCAAAAATTAAATGGACTTTGCATCGTCTATTTTTCATGCAAAAAATTTTTTCATAAAAAAAATTTAATGGACTATACATCGTAAATTTTTCATGGAAATAAATTTTTCACCATAAAATTTAATGGACAATATATTGTTAATTTTTCATGGAAAAATTTAAATGGACTATACATCGTTAATTTTTCATGCAAAAAATTTAAATGGACTATACCTCGTTAATTTTTCATGCAAAAATTTAATGTACTTTACATCGTTAATTTTTCATGCACTTTTTCTGCAAAAAAAATTAAATGAACTATACATCGTCCATTTTTCATGCCAAAATTTAAATGGACTTTGCATCGTCCATTTTTCATGCAAAACAATTTTTTATAAAAAGAATTTAATGGACTATACATTGTCTATTTTTTATGCAAAAAATTTTCTCATCAAAAAAATTTAATGCGCTATACATCATTTATTTTTCATGGAAAAAATTAAATGTGCAGTGCATCGACAATTTTTAATGCAAAAAATTAAATGGACTATATATACATCGTCAATTTTTCATGCAAAAAATTAAATGGACTATACATCGTCCATTTTTCATTCAAAACAATTTTTCATCAAAAATCTTTAATGGACTATAGCAAAAAATTTTCTCATCAAAAAAATTTAATGGACTATACATCGTTAATTTTTTATGCAAAAAATTTAAATGGACTATACCTCGTTAATTTTTCATGCAAAAATTTAATGTACTTTACATCGTTAATTTTTCATGCACTTTTCCTGCAAAAAAAATTAAATGAACTATACATCGTCCATTTTTCATGCCAAAAATTAAATGGACTTTGCATCGTCCATTTTTCATGCAAAACAATTTTTTATAAAAAGAATTTAATGGACTATACATTGTCTATTTTTTATGCAAAAAATTTTCTCATCAAAAAAATTTAATGCGCTATACATCATTTATTTTTCATGCAAAAAATTAAATGTGCAGTGCATCGACAATTTTTAATGCAAAAAATTAAATGGACTTTGCATCGTCCATTTTTCATGCAAAAAATTTTCTCATCAAAAAAATTTAATGTGTTATACATCGTTTATTTTTCATGCAAAAAATTAAATGTGCAGTGCATCGACAATTTTTAATGCAAAAAATTAAATGGACTATACATCGTAAATTTTTCATGAAAAATAATATTTCATCAAAAAATTTAATGGACTATACATCGTCTATTTTTTATGCAAAAAATTACATGGACTATATATACATCGTCCATTTTTCATGCCAAAAATTAAATGGACTTTGCATCGTCCATTTTTCATGCAAAACAATTTTTCATCAAAAATCTTTAATGGACTATACATTGACTATTTTTTATGCAAAAAATTTTCTCATCAAAAAAATTTAATGTGTAATACATCGTTTATTTTTCATGCAAAAAATTAAATGTGCAGTGCATCGACAATTTTTAATGCAAAAAATTAAATGGACTATACATCGTTAATTTTTCTTGCAAACAATTAAATGGACTATACATCGTCCATTTTTCATGCCAAAAAATAAATGGACTTTGCATCGTCCATTTTTCATGCAAAAATATTTTTCATCAAAAAAATTTAATGGACTATATATACATCATCTATTTTTCATGCAAAAAATTTTTTCATCAAAAAAATGTAATGGGCTATACATCGTTCATTTTTCATACAAAAAATTAAATGTGCAGTGCATCGACAATTTTTAATGCAAAAAATTAAATGGACTATACATCGTAAATTTTTCATGAAAAATAATATTTCATCAAAAAATTTAATGGACTATACATCGTCTATTTTTTATGCAAAAAATTTTTTCATCCAAAAAAATTTAATGTGCTATACATCGTTTATTTTTCATGCAAAAAATTAAATGTGCAGTGCATCGACAATTTTTAATGCAAAAAATTAAATGGACTATACATCGTTAATTTTTCATGCAAAAAATTAAATGAACTAAACATCGTCCATTTTTCATGCCAAAAATTAAATGGACTTTGCATCGTCCACTTTTCATGCAAAACAATTTTTTATAAAAAAAATTTAATGGACCATATATACATCGTCTATTTTTTATGCAAAATATTTTTTCATCCAAAAAAATTTAATGTGCTATACATCGTTTATTTTTCATGCAAAAAATTAAATGTGCAGTGCATCGACAATTTTTAATGCAAAAAATTAAATAGACTATACATCGTTAATTTTTCATGCAAAAAATTAAATGAACTATACATCGTCCATTTTTCATGCCAAAAATTAAATGGACTTTGCATCGTCCATTTTTCATGCAAAACAATTTTTCATCAAAAAATTTTAATGGACTATACATTGTCTATTTTTTATGCAAAAAATTTTTTCATCAACAAAATTTAATGTGCTATACATCGTTTATTTTTCATGCAAAAAATTAAATGTGCAGTGCATCGACAATTTTTAATGCAAAAAATTAAATGGACTATACATCGTTAATTTTTCATGCAAAAAATTAAATGAACTAAACATCGTCCATTTTTCATGCCAAAAATTAAATGGACTTTGCATCGTCCACTTTTCATGCAAAACAATTTTTCATCAAAAAAATTTAATGGACTATACATTGTCTATTTTCTATGCAAATAATTTTTTCATCAACAAAATTTAATGTGCTATACATCGTTTATTTTTCATGCAAAAAATTAAATGTGCAGTGCATCGACAATTTTTAATGCAAAAAATTAAATATACTATACATCGTTAATTTTTCATGCAAAAAATTAAATGGACTATACATCGTCCATTTTTCATGCCAAAAATTAAATGGACTTTGCATCGTCTATTTTTCATGCAAAAAATTTTTTCATCAAAAAAATATAATGGACTATACATCGTAAATTTTTCATGGAAATAAATTTTTCACCATAAAATTTAATGGACAATATATCGTTAATTTTTCATGCAAAAATTTAAATGGACTATACCTCGTTAATTTTTCATGCAAATATTTAATGTACTTTACATCGTTAATTTTTCATGCACTTTTCCTGCAAAAAAAATTAAATGAACTATACATCGTCAATTTTTCATGCCAAAAATTAAATGGACTTTGCATCGTCCATTTTTCATGCAAAACAATTTTTTATAAAAAAAAATTTAATGGACTATACATTGTCTATTTTTTATGCAAAAAATTTTCTCATCAAAAAAATTTAATTCGCTATACATCATTTATTTTTCATGCAAAAAATTAAATGTGCAGTGCATCGACAATTTGTAATGCATAAAATTAAATGGACTATACATCGTCAATTTTTCATGCAAAAAATTAAATGGACTTTGCATCATCCATTTTTCATGCAAAACAATTTTTTATAAAAAAAAATTTAATGGACTATACATTGTCTATTTTTTATGCAAAAAATTTTCTCATCCAAAAAAATTTAATGTGCTATACATCGTTTATTTTTCATGCAAAAAATTAAATGTGCAGTGCATCGACAATTTTTAATGCAAAAAGTTAAATGGACTATACATCGTTAATTTTTCATGCAAAAAATTAAATGGACTATACATCGTCCATTTTTCATGCCAAAAATTAAATGGACTTTGCATCGTCCATTTTTCATGCAAAAAATTTTTTCATCAAAAAAATGTAATGGACTATACATCGTAAATTTTTCATGGAAATAAATTTTTCACCATAAAATTTAATGGACAATATATCGTTAATTTTTCATGCAAAAAATTTAAATGGACTATACCTCGTTAATTTTTCATGCAAAAATTTAATGTACTTTACATCGTTAATTTTTCATGCACTTTTCCTGCAAAAAAAAATTAAATGAACTATACATAGTCCATTTTTCATGCCAAAAATTAAATGGACTTTGCATCGTCCATTTTTCATGCAAAACAATTTTTTATAAAAAAAATTTAATAGACTATACATTGTCTATTTTTTATGGAAAAAATTTTCTCATCAAAAAAATTTAATGCGCTATACATCATTTATTTTTCATGCAAAAAATTAAATGTGCAGTGCATCGACAATTTTTAATGCAAAAAATTAAATGGACTATACATCGTCAATTTTTCATGCAAAAAATTAAATGGACTATACATAGTCCATTTTTCATGCCAAAAATTAAATGGACTTTGCATCGTCCATTTTTCATGCAAAACAATTTTTCAACAAAAAACTTTAATGGACTATACATTGTCTATTTTTTATGGAAAAAATTTTTTCATCAAAAAAATGTAATGTGCTATACATCGTTTATTTTTCATGCAAAAAATTAAATGTGCAGTGCATCGACAATTTTTAATGCAAAAAATTAAATGGACTATACATCGTAAATTTTTCATGAAAAATAATATTTCATCAAAAAATTTAATGGACTATACATCGTCTATTTTTTATGCAAAAAATTTTCTCATCAAAAAAATTTAATGTGTAATACATCGTTTATTTTTCATGCAAAAAATTAAATGTGCAGTGCATCGACAATTTTTAATGCAAAAAATTAAATGGACTATACATCGTTAATTTTTCTTGCAAACAATTAAATGGACTATACATCGTCCATTTTTCATGCCAAAAAATAAATGGACTTTGCATCGTCCATTTTTCATGCAAAAATATTTTTCATCAAAAAAATTTAATGGACTATATATACATCATCTATTTTTCATGCAAAAAATTTTTTCATCAAAAAAATGTAATGGGCTATACATCGTTCATTTTTCATACAAAAAATTAAATGTGCAGTGCATCGACAATTTTTAATGCAAAAAATTAAATGGACTATACATCGTAAATTTTTCATGAAAAATAATATTTCATCAAAAAATTTAATGGACTATACATCGTCTATTTTTTATGCAAATAATTTTTTCATCAACAAAATTTAATGTGCTATACATCGTTAATTTTTCTTGCAAAAAATTAAATGGACTATACATCGTCCATTTTTCATGCCAAAAAATTAAATGGACTATACATCGTCCATTTTTCATGCCAAAAATTAAATGGACTTTGCATCGTCTATTTTTCATGCAAAAAATTTTTTCATCAAAAAAATTTAATGGACTATACATCGTAAATTTTTCATGGAAATAAATTTTTCACCATAAAATTTAATGGACAATATATCGTTAATTTTTCATGCAAAAATTTAAATGGACTATACCTCGTTAATTTTTCATGCAAAAATTTAATGTACTTTACATCGTTAATTTTTCATGCCAAAAATTAAATGGACTATACATCGTTAATTTTTCATGCACTTTTCCTGCAAAAAAAATTAAATGAACTATACATCGTCCATTTTTCATGCCAAAAATTAAATGGACTTTGCATCGTCCATTTTTCATGCAAAACAATTTTTTATAAAAAGAATTTAATGGACTATACATTGTCTATTTTTTATGCAAAAAATTTTCTCATCAAAAAAATTTAATGCGCTATACATCATTTATTTTTCATGCAAAAAATTAAATGTGCAGTGCATCGACAATTTTTAATGCAAAAAATTAAATGGACTATACATCGTTAATTTTTCTTGCAAAAAATTAAATGGACTATACATCGTCCATTTTTCATGCCAAAAAATAAATGGACTTTGCATCGTCCATTTTTCATGCAAAAATATTTTTCATCAAAAAAATTTAATGGACTATATATACATCATCTATTTTTCATGCAAAAAATTTTTTCATCAAAAAAATGTAATGGGCTATACATCGTTCATTTTTCATACAAAAAATTAAATGTGCAGTGCATCGACAATTTTTAATGCAAAAAATTAAATGGACTATACATCGTAAATTTTTCATGAAAAATAATATTTCATCAAAAAATTAATGGACTATACATCGTCTATTTTTTATGCAAAAAATTTTTTCATCCAAAAAAATTTAATGTGCTATACATCGTTTATTTTTAATGCAAAAAATAAATGGACTATACATCTTTAATTTTTCAAGCAAAAAATTAAATGAACTAAACGTCGTCCATTTTTCATGCAAAAAATTAAATGGACTATACATCGTCCATTTTTCATGCCAAAAATTAAATGGACTTTGCATCGTCCATTTTTCATGCAAAAAATTTTTTCATCAAAAAAATTTAATGGACTATACATCGTAAATTTTTCATGGAAATAAATTTTTCAGCATAAAATTTAATGGACAATATATCGTTAATTTTTCATGCATAAATTTAAATGGACTATACATCGTTAATTTTTCATGCAAAAAAATTAAATGGTTAATTTTTCATGCAAAAATTTAATGTACTTTACATCGTTAATTTTTCATGCACTTTTCCTGCAAAAAAAATTAAATGAACTATACATCGTCCATTTTTCATGCCAAAAATTAAATGGACTTTGCATCGTCCATTTTTCATGCAAAACAATTTTTTATAAAAAGAATTTAATGGACTAATGGATTGTCTATTTTTTATGCAAAAAATTTTCTCATCAAAAAAATTTAATGCGCTATACATCATTGATTTTTCACCATAAAATTTAATGGACAATATATCGTTAATTTTTCATGCAAAAATTTAAATGGACTATACCTCGTTAATTTTTCATGCAAAAATTTAATGTACTTTACATCGTTAATTTTTCATGCCAAAAATTAAATGGACTATACATCGTCAATTTTTCATGCAAAAAATTAAATGGACTATACATCGTCCATTTTTCATGCCAAAAATTAAATGGACTTTGCATCGTCTATTTTTCATGCAAAAAATTTTTTCATAAAAAAAATTTAATGGACTATACATCGTAAATTTTTCATGGAAATAAATTTTTCACCATAAAATTTAATGGACAATATATCGTTAATTTTTCATGGAAAAAATTTAAATGGACTATACCTCGTTAATTTTTCATGCAAAAATTTAATGTACTTTACATCGTTAATTTTTCATGCACTTTTCCTGCAAAAAAAATTAAATGAACTATACATCGTCCATTTTTCATGCCAAAAATTAAATGGACTTTGCATCGTCCATTTTTCATGCAAAACAATTTTTTATAAAAAGAATTTAATGGACTAATGGATTGTCTATTTTTTATGCAAAAAATTTCCTCATCAAAAAAATTTAATGCGCTATACATCATTGATTTTTCATGCAAAAATTTAAATGTGCAGTGCATCGACAATTTTTAATGCAAAAAATTAAATGGACTATACATCGTCAATTTTTCATGCAAAAAATTAAATGGACTATACATCGTCCATTTTTCATGCCAAAAATTAAATGGACTTTGCATCGTCCATTTTTCTTGCAAAACAATTTTTCATCAAAAAACTTTAATGGACTATTATACATTGTCTATTTTTTATGCAAAAATATTTTTCATAAAAAAAATTTAATGTGCTATACATCGTTTATTTTGCATGCAAAAAATTAAATGTGGAGTGCATCGACAATTTTTAATGCAAAAAATTAAATGGACTATACATCGTTAATTTTTCATGGAAAAAATTATATGGACTATACATCGTCCATTTTTCATGACAAAAATTAAATGGACTTTGCATCGTCCATTTTTCATCAAAAAAATTTAATGGACTATATATACATCATCTATTTTTCATGCACAAAATTTTTTCATCAAAAAAATGTAATGGGCTATACATCGTTCATTTTTCATACAAAAAATTAAATGTGCATTGCATCGACAATTTTTAATGCAAAAAATTAAATGGACTATACATCGTAAATTTTGCATGAAAAATAATATTTCATTAAAAAATTTAATGGACTATACATCGTCTATTTTTTATGCAAAAAATTTTTTCATCCAAAAAAATTTAATGTGCTATACATCGTTTATTTTTCATGCAAAAAATTAAATGTGCAGTGCATCGACAATTTTTAATGCAAAAAATTAAATGGACTATACATCGTTAATTTTTCATGGAAATAAATTTTTCACCATAAAATTTAATGGACAATATATCGTTAATTTTTCATGCAAAAATTTAAATGGACTATACATCGTTAATTTTTCATGCAAAAAATTTAAATGGACTATACCTCGTTAATTTTTCATGCAAAAATTTAATGTACTTTACATCGTTAATTTTTCATGCACTTTTCCTGCAAAAAAAATTAAATGAACTATACATCGTCCATTTTTCATGCCAAAAATTAAATGGACTTTGCATCGTCCATTTTTCATGCAAAACAATTTTTTATAAAAAGAATTTAATGGACTATACATTGTCTATTTTTTATGCAAAAAATTTTCTCATCAAAAAAATTTAATGCGCTATACATCATTTATTTTTCATGCAAAAAATTAAATGTGCAGTGCATCGACAATTTTTAATGCAAAAAATTAAATGGACTATACATCGTTAATTTTTCTTGCAAAAAATTAAATGGACTATACATCGTCCATTTTTCATGCCAAAAAATAAATGGACTTTGCATCGTCCATTTTTCATGCAAAAATATTTTTCATCAAAAAAATTTAATGGACTATATATAACATCATCTATTTTTCATGCAAAAAATTTTTTCATCAAAAAAATGTAATGGGCTATACATCGTTCATTTTTCATACAAAAAATTAAATGTGCAGTGCATCGACAATTTTTAATGCAAAAAATTAAATGGACTATACATCGTAAATTTTTCATGAAAAATAATATTTCATCAAAAAATTAATGGACTATACATCGTCTATTTTTTATGCAAAAAATTTTTTCATCCAAAAAATTTAATGTGCTATACATCGTTTATTTTTAATGCAAAAAATAAATGGACTATACATCTTTAATTTTTCATGCAAAAAATTAAATGAACTAAACATCGTCCATTTTTCATGCAAAAAATTAAATGGACTATACATCGTCCATTTTTCATGCCAAAAATTAAATGGACTTTGCATCGTCCATTTTTCATGCAAAAAATTTTTTCATCAAAAAAATTTAATGGACTATAATCGTAAATTTTTCATGGCAATAAATTTTTCAGCATAAAATTTAATGGACAATATATCGTTAATTTTTCATGCATAAATTTAAATGGACTATACATCGTTAATTTTTCATGCAAAAAAATTAAATGGACTATACCTTGTTAATTTTTCATGCAAAAATTTAATGTACTTTACATCGTTAATTTTTCATGCACTTTTCCTGCAAAAAAAATTAAATGAACTATACATCGTCCATTTTTCATGCCAAAAATTAAATGGACTTTGCATCGTCCATTTTTCATGCAAAACAATTTTTTATAAAAAGAATTTAATGGACTAATGGATTGTCTATTTTTTATGCAAAAAATTTTCTCATCAAAAAAATTTAATGCGCTATACATCATTGATTTTTCATGCAAAAATTTAAATGTGCAGTGCATCGACAATTTTTAATGCAAAAAATTAAATGGACTATACATCGTCAATTTTTCATGCAAAAAATTAAATGGACTATACATCGTCCATTTTTCATGCCAAAAATTAAATGGACTTTGCATCGTCCATTTTTCTTGCAAAACAATTTTTCATCAAAAAACTTTAATGGACTATTATACATTGTCTATTTTTTATGCAAAAATATTTTTCATAAAAAAAATTTAATGCGCTATACATCATTGATTTTTCATGCAAAAAATTAAATGTGCAGTGCATCGACAATTTTTAATGCAAAAAATTAAATGGACTATACATCGTTAATTTTTCTTGCAAAAAATTAAATGGACTATACATCGTCCATTTTTCATGCCAAAAAATAAATGGACTTTGCATCGTCCATTTTTCATGCAAAAATATTTTTCATCAAAAAAATTTAATGGACTATATATACATCATCTATTTTTCATGCAAAAAATTTTTTCATCAAAAAAATGTAATGGGCTATACATCGTTCATTTTTCATACAAAAAATTAAATGTGCAGTGCATCGACAATTTTTAATGCAAAAAATTAAATGGACTATACATCGTAAATTTTTCATGAAAAATAATATTTCATCAAAAAATTAATGGACTATACATCGTCTATTTTTTATGGAAAAAATTTTTTCATCCAAAAAAATTTAATGTGCTATACATCGTTTATTTTTAATGCAAAAAATAAATGGACTATACATCTTTAATTTTTCATGCAAAAAATTAAATGAACTAAACATCGTCCATTTTTCATGCAAAAAATTAAATGGACTATACATCGTCCATTTTTCATGCCAAAAATTAAATGGACTTTGCATCGTCCATTTTTCATGCAAAAAATTTTTTCATCAAAAAAATTTAATGGACTATACATCGTAAATTTTTCATGGAAATAAATTTTTCAGCATAAAATTTAATGGACAATATATCGTTAATTTTTCATGCATAAATTTAAATGGACTATACATCGTTAATTTTTCATGCAAAAAAATTAAATGGTTAATTTTTCATGCAAAAATTTAATGTACTTTACATCGTTAATTTTTCATGCACTTTTCCTGCAAAAAAAATTAAATGAACTATACATCGTCCATTTTTCATGCCAAAAATTAAATGGACTTTGCATCGTCCATTTTTCATGCAAAACAATTTTTTATAAAAAGAATTTAATGGACTAATGGATTGTCTATTTTTTATGCAAAAAATTTTCTCATCAAAAAAATTTAATGCGCTATACATCATTGATTTTTCATGCAAAAATTTAAATGTGCAGTGCATCGACAATTTTTAATGCAAAAAATTAAATGGACTATACATCGTCAATTTTTCATGCAAAAAATTAAATGGACTATACATCGTCCATTTTTCATGCCAAAAATTAAATGGACTTTGCATCGTCCATTTTTCTTGCAAAACAATTTTTCATCAAAAAACTTTAATGGACTATTATACATTGTCTATTTTTTATGCAAAAATATTTTTCATAAAAAAAATTTAATGTGCTATACATCGTTTATTTTGCATGCAAAAAATTAAATGTGGAGTGCATCGACAATTTTTAATGCAAAAAATTAAATGGACTATACATCGTTAATTTTTCATGGAAAAAATTATATGGACTATACATCGTCCATTTTTCATGACAAAAATTAAATGGACTTTGCATCGTCCATTTTTCATCAAAAAAATTTAATGGACTATATATACATCATCTATTTTTCATGCACAAAATTTTTTCATCAAAAAAATGTAATGGGCTATACATCGTTCATTTTTCATACAAAAAATTAAATGTGCATTGCATCGACAATTTTTAATGCAAAAAATTAAATGGACTATACATCGTAAATTTTGCATGAAAAATAATATTTCATTAAAAAATTTAATGGACTATACATCGTCTATTTTTTATGCAAAAAATTTTTTCATCCAAAAAAATTTAATGTGCTATACATCGTTTATTTTTCATGCAAAAAATTAAATGTGCAGTGCATCGACAATTTTTAATGCAAAAAATTAAATGGACTATACATCGTTAATTTTTCATGGAAATAAATTTTTCACCATAAAATTTAATGGACAATATATCGTTAATTTTTCATGCAAAAATTTAAATGGACTATACATCGTTAATTTTTCCTGCAAAAAACTTAAATGGACTATACCTCGTTAATTTTTCATGCAAAAATTTAATGTACTTTACATCGTTAATTTTTCATGCACTTTTCCTGCAAAAAAAATTAAATGAACTATACATCGTCCATTTTTCATGCCAAAAATTAAATGGACTTTGCATCGTCCATTTTTCATGCAAAACAATTTTTTATAAAAAGAATTTAATGGACTATACATTGTCTATTTTTTATGCAAAAAATTTTCTCATCAAAAAAATTTAATGCGCTATACATCATTTATTTTTCATGCAAAAAATTAAATGTGCAGTGCATCGACAATTTTTAATGCAAAAAATTAAATGGACTATACATCGTTAATTTTTCTTGCAAAAAATTAAATGGACTATACATCGTCCATTTTTCATGCCAAAAAATAAATGGACTTTGCATCGTCCATTTTTCATGCAAAAATATTTTTCATCAAAAAAATTTAATGGACTATATATAACATCATCTATTTTTCATGCAAAAAATTTTTTCATCAAAAAAATGTAATGGGCTATACATCGTTCATTTTTCATACAAAAAATTAAATGTGCAGTGCATCGATAATTTTTAATGCAAAAAATTAAATGGACTATACATCGTAAATTTTTCATGAAAAATAATATTTCATCAAAAAATTAATGGACTTTGCATCGTCCATTTTTCATGCAAAAAATTTTTTCATCAAAAAAATTTAATGGACTATAATCGTAAATTTTTCATGGAAATAAATTTTTCAGCATAAAATTTAATGGACAATATATCGTTAATTTTTCATGCATAAATTTAAATGGACTATACATCGTTAATTTTTCATGCAAAAAAATTAAATGGACTATACCTTGTTAATTTTTCATGCAAAAATTTAATGTACTTTACATCGTTAATTTTTCATGCACTTTTCCTGCAAAAAAAATTAAATGAACTATACATCGTCCATTTTTCATGCCAAAAATTAAATGGACTTTGCATCGTCCATTTTTCATGCAAAACAATTTTTTATAAAAAGAATTTAATGGACTAATGGATTGTCTATTTTTTATGCAAAAAATTTTCTCATCAAAAAAATTTAATGCGCTATACATCATTGATTTTTCATGCAAAAATTTAAATGTGCAGTGCATCGACAATTTTTAATGCAAAAAATTAAATGGACTATACATCGTCAATTTTTCATGCAAAAAATTAAATGGACTATACATCGTCCATTTTTCATGCCAAAAATTAAATGGACTTTGCATCGTCCATTTTTCTTGCAAAACAATTTTTCATCAAAAAACTTTAATGGACTATTATACATTGTCTATTTTTTATGCAAAAATATTTTTCATAAAAAAAATTTAATGTGCTATACATCGTTTATTTTGCATGCAAAAAACTAAATGTGGAGTGCATCGACAATTTTTAATGCAAAAAATTAAATGGACTATACATCGTTAATTTTTCATGCAAAAAATTAAATGGACTATACATCGTCCATTTTTCATGACAAAAATTAAATGGACTTTGCATCGTCCATTTTTCATCAAAAAAATTTAATGGACTATATATACATCATCTATTTTTCATGCACAAAATTTTTTCATCAAAAAAATGTAATGGGCTATACATCGTTCATTTTTCATACAAAAAATTAAATGTGCATTGCATCGACAATTTTTAATGCAAAAAATTAAATGGACTATACATCGTAAATTTTGCATGAAAAATAATATTTCATTAAAAAATTTAATGGACTATACATCGTCTATTTTTTATGCAAAAAATTTTTTCATCCAAAAAAATTTAATGTGCTATACATCGTTTATTTTTCATGCAAAAAATTAAATGTGCAGTGCATCGACAATTTTTAATGCAAAAAATTAAATGGACTATACATCGTTAATTTTTCATGGAAATAAATTTTTCACCATAAAATTTAATGGACAATATATCGTTAATTTTTCATGCAAAAATTTAAATGGACTATACATCGTTAATTTTTCATGCAAAAAATTTAAATGGACTATACCTCGTTAATTTTTCATGCAAAAATTTAATGTACTTTACATCGTTAATTTTTCATGCACTTTTCCTGCAAAAAAAATTAAATGAACTATACATCGTCCATTTTTCATGCCAAAAATTAAATGGACTTTGCATCGTCCATTTTTCATGCAAAACAATTTTTTATAAAAAAAATTTAATGGACTATACATTGTCTTTTTTTTATGCAAAAAATTTTCTCATCAAAAAAATTTAATGCGCTATACATCATTGATTTTTCATGCAAAAAATTAAATGTGCAGTGCATCGACAATTTTTAATGCAAAAAATTAAATGGACTATACATCGTTAATTTTTCATGCAAAAAATTAAATAAACTATACATCGTCCATTTTTCATGCCAAAAATTAAATGGACTTTGCATCGTCCATTTTTCTTGCAAAACAATTTTTCATCAAAAAACTTTAATGGACTATTATACATTGTCTATTTTTTATGCAAAAATATTTTTCATAAAAAAAATTTAATGTGCTATACATCGTTTATTTTTCATGCAAAGAATTAAATGTGCAGTGCATCGACAATTTTTAATGCAAAAAATTAAATGGACTATGCATCGTTAATTTTTCATGCAAAATATTAAATGGACTATACATCGTCCATTTTTCAAGCCAAAAATTAAATGGACTTTGCATAGTCTATTTTTTATGCAAAAAATTTTTTCATCAAAAAAATTTAATGGACTATACATCGTAAAATTTTTTATGAAAAATAATATTTCATCAAAAAATTTAATGGACTATACATCGTCTATTATTTATGCAAAAAATTTTTTCATCCAAAAAAATTTAATGTGCTATACATCGTCTATTTTTCATGCAAAAAATTAAATGGACTATACATCGTCCATTTTTCATGCAAAATTATTTTTCATCAAAAAAATTTAATGGACTATATATACATCATCTATTTTTCATGCACAAAATTTTTTCATCAAAAAAATGTAATGGGCTATACATCGTTCATTTTTCATACAAAAAATTAAATGTGCAGTGCATCGACAATTTTTAATGCAAAAAATTAAATGGATTATACATCGTTAATTTTTCATGCAAAAAATTAAATGAACTATACATCGTTAATTTTTCATGCCAAAAATTAAATGGACTTTGCATCGTCCATTTTTCATGCAAAACAATTTTTCATCAAAAAAATTTAATGGACTATACATTGTCTATTTTTTATGCAAATAATTTTTTCATCAACAAAATTTAATGTGCTATACATCGTTTATTTTTCATGCAAAAAATTAAATGTGCAGTGCATCGACAATTTTTAATGCAAAAAATTAAATGGACTATACATCGTTAATTTTTCATGCAAAATATTAAATGGACTATACATCGTCCATTTTTCAAGCCAAAAATTAAATGGACTTTGCATAGTCTATTTTTCATGCAAAAAATTTTTTCATCAAAAAAATTTAATGGACTATACATCGTAAAATTTTTCATGAAAAATAATATTTCATCAAAAAATTTAATGGACTATACATCGTCTATTATTTATGCAAAAAAATTTTTCATCCAATAAAATTTAATGTGCTATACATCGTAAATTTTTCATGCAAAAAATTAAATGGACTATACATCGTCCATTTTTTATGCCAAAAATTAAATGGACTTTGCATCGTCTATTTTTCATGCAAAAAATTTTTTCATCAAAAAAATTTAATAAACTATACATCGTAAATTTTTCATGGAAATACATTTTTCACCTTAAAATTTAATGGACAATATATCGTTAATTTTTCATGGAAAAATTTAAATGGACTATACATCGTTAATTTTTCATGCAAAAATTTAATGTACTTTACATCGTTAATTTTTCATGCACTTTTCCTGCAAAAAAAATTAAATAAACTATACATCGTCCATTTTTCATGCCAAAAATTAAATGGACTTTGCATCGTCCATTTTTCATGCAAAACAATTTTTTATAAAAAAAATTTAATGGACTATACATTGTCTATTTTTTATGCAAAAAATTTTCTCATCAAAAAAATTTAATGCGCTATACATCATTTATTTTTCATGCAAAAAATTAAATGTGCAGTGCATCGACAATTTTTAATGCAAAAAATTAAATGGACTATACATCGTTAATTTTTCTTGCAAAAAATTAAATGGACTATACATCGTCCATTTTTCATGCCAAAAATTAAATGGACTTTGCATCGTCCATTTTTCATGCAAAACAATTTTTCATCAAAAAACTTTAATGGACTATACATTGTCTATTTTTTATGCAAAAAATTTTTTCATCAAAAAAATTTAATGTGCTATACATCGTTTATTTTTCATGCAAAAAATTAAATGTGCAGTGCATCGACAATTTTTAATGCAAAAAATTAAATGGACTATACATCGTTAATTTTTCTTGCAAAAAATTAAATGGACTATACATCGTCCATTTTTCATGCCAAAAAATAAATAGACTTTGCATCGTCCATTTTTCATGCAAAAATATTTTTCATCAAAAAAATTTAATGGACTATATATACATCATCTATTTTTCATGCAAAAAATGGACTTTGCATCGTCCATTTTTCATGCAAAACAATTTTTCATCAAAAAACTTTAATGGACTATACATTGTCTATTTTTTATGCAAAAAATTTTTTCATCAAAAAAATTTAATGTGATATACATCGTTTATTTTTCATGCAAAAAATTAAATGTGCAGTGCATCGACAATTTTTAATGCAAAAAATTAAATGGACTATACATCGTTAATTTTTCTTGCAAAAAATTAAATGGACTATACATCGTCCATTTTTCATGCCAAAAAATAAATGGACTTTGCATCGTCCATTTTTCATGCAAAAATATTTTTCATCAAAAAAATTTAATGGACTATATATACATCATCTATTTTTCATGCAAAAAATTTTTTCATCAAAAAAATGTAATGGGCTATACATCGTTCATTTTTCATACAAAAAATTAAATGTGCAGTGCATCGACAATTTTTAATGTAAAAAATTAAATGGACTATACATCGTAAATTTTTCATGAAAAATAATATTTCATCAAAAAATTTAATGGACTATACATTGTCTATTTTTTATACAAATAATTTTTTCATCAACAAAATTTAATGTGCTACAATCGTTTATTTTTCATGCAAAAAATTAAATGTGCAGTGCATCGATAATTTGTAATGCAAAAAATTAAATGGACTATACATCGTTAATTTTTCAAGCAAAAAATTAAATGGACTATACATCGTCCATTTTTCATGCCAAAAATTAAATGGACTTTGCATCTTCTATTTTTCATGCAAAAAATTTTTTCATCAAAAAAATTTAATGGACTATACGTCGTAAATTTTTCATGGAAATAAATTTTTCACCATAAAATTTAATGGACAATATATTGTTAATTTTTCATGCAAAAATTTAAATGGACTATACATCGTTAATTTTTCATGCAAAAAATTTAAATGGACTATAATACCTCGTCCATTTTTCATGCAAAACAATTTTTCATCAAAAATCTTTAATGGACTATACATTGACTATTTTTTATGCAAAAAATTTTTTCATCAAAAAAATTTAATGTGCTATACATCGTTTATTTTTCATGCAAAAAATTAAATGTGCAGTGCATCGACAATTTTTAATGCAAAAAATTAAATGGAGTATACATCGTTAATTTTTCTTGCAAAAAATTAAATGGACTTTGCATCGTCCATTTTTCATGCAAAAATATTTTTCATCAAAAAAATTTAATGCACTATATATACATCATCTATTTTTCATGCAAAAAATTTTTTCATCAAAAAAATGTAATGGGCTTTACATCGTTCATTTTTCATACAAAAAATTAAATGTGCAGTGCATCGACAATTTTTAATGCAAAAAATTAAATGGACATCGTAAATTTTTCATGAAAAATAATATTTCATCAAAAAATTTAATGGACTATAAAAAAAATTTTTTCATCCAAAAAAATTTAATGTGCTATACATCGTTTATTTTTCATGCAAAAAATTAAATGTGCAGTGCATCGACAATTTTTAATGCAAAAAATTAAATGGACTATACATCGTTAATTTTTCATGCAAAAAATTAAATGAACTAAACATCGTCCATTTTTCATGGCAAAAATTAAATGGACTTTGCATCGTCCACTTTTCATGCAAAACAATTTTTCATCAAAAAAATTTAATGGACTATACATTGTCTATCTTTTATGCAAATAATTTTTTCATCAACAAAATTTAATGTGCTATACATCGTTTATTTTTCATGAAAAAAATTAAATGTGCAGTGCATCGACAATTTTTAATGCAAAAAATTAAATATACTATACATCGTTAATTTTTCATGCAAAAAATTAAATGGACTATACATCGTCCATTTTTCATGCCAAAAATTAAATGGACTTTGCATCGTCTATTTTTCATGCAAAAAATTTTTTCATCAAAGAAATTTAATGGACTATACATCGTAAATTTTTCATGGAAATAAATTTTTCACCATAAAATTTAATGGACAATATATCGTTAATTTTTCATGCAAAAATTTAAATGGACTATACCTCGTTAATTTTTCATGCAAAAATTTAATGTACTTTACATCGTTAATTTTTCATGCACTTTTCCTGCAAAAAAAATTAAATGAACTACACATCGTCAATTTTTCATGCCAAAAATTAAATGGACTTTGCATCGTCCATTTTTCACGCAAAACAATTTTTTATAAAAAAAAATTTAATGGACTATACATTGTCTATTTTTTATGCAAAAAATTTTCTCATCAAAAAAATTTAATGCGCTATACATCATTTATTTTTCATGGAAAAAATTAAATGTGCAGTGCATCGACAATTTGTAATGCATAAAATTAAATGGACTATACATCGTCAATTTTTCATGCAAAAAATTAAATGGACTTTGCATCATCCATTTTTCATGCAAAACAATTTTTTATAAAAAAAAATTTAATGGACTATACATTGTCTATTTTTTATGCAAAAAATTTTCTCATCCAAAAAAATTTAATGTGCTATACATCGTTTATTTTTCATGCAAAAAATTAAATGTGCAGTGCATCGACAATTTTTAATGCAAAAAATTAAATGAACTATACATCGTCCATTTTTCATGCCAAAAATTAAATGGACTTTGCATCGTCCATTTTTCATGCAAAACAATTTTTCATCAAAAAACTTTAATGGACTATACATTGTCTTTTTTTTAAGCAAAATAATTTTTCATCAAAAAAATTTAATGTGCTATACATCGTTTATTTTTCATGCAAAAAATTAAATGTGCAGTGCATCGACAATTTTTAATGCAAAAAGTAAAATGGACTATACATCGTTAATTTTTCATGCAAAAAATTAAATGGACTATACATAGTCCATTTTTCATGCCAAAAATTAAATGGACTTTGCATCGTCCATTTTTCATGCAAAACAATTTTTTATAAAAAAAATTTAATAGACTATACATTGTCTATTTTTTATGCAAAAAATTTTCTCATCAAAAAAATTTAATGCGCTATACATCATTTATTTTTCATGCAAAAAATTAAATGTGCAGTGCATCGACAATTTTTAATGCAAAAAATTAAATGGACTATACATAGTCCATTTTTCATGCCAAAAATTAAATGGACTTTGCATCGTCCATTTTTCATGCAAAACAATTTTTCATCAAAAAACTTTAATGGACTATACATTGTCTATTTTTTATGGAAAAAATTTTTTCATCAAAAAAATGTAATGTGCTATACATCGTTTATTTTTCATGCAAAAAATTAAATGTGCAGTGCATCGACAATTTTTAATGCAAAAAATTAAATGGACTATACATCGTTAATTTTTCATGAAAAATAATATTTCATCAAAAAATTTAATGGACTATACATCGTCTATTTTTTATGCAAAAAATTTTTTCATCAAAAAAATTTAATGTGCTATACATCGTTTATTTTTCATGCAAAAAAATAAATGTGCAGTGCATCGACAATTTTTAATGCAAAAAATTTAATGGACTATACATCGTCAATTTTTCATGCAAAAAATTAAATGGACTATACATCGTCCATTTATCATGCCAAAAATTAAATTGACTTTGTTTGCATCGTCCATTTTTCATGCAAAAAAAATTTTCATCAAAATAATTTAATGGACTATACATCGTTAATTTTTCATGCAAAAAGTTAAATGGACTTTGCATTGTCCATTTTTCATGCAAAAAAATTTTTCATCAAAAAAATTTAATGGTCTATACATCGTCTATTTTTTATGCAAAAAATTTTCTCATCAAAAAAATTTAATGCGCTATACATCGTTTATTTTTCATGCAAAAATTAAATGTGCAGTGCATCGACAATTTTTAATGCAAAAAATTAAATATACTATACATCGTTAATTTTTCATGCAAAAAATTAAAAAGAATTTAAAGGACTATACATTGTCTATTTTTATGCAAAAAATTTTCTCATCAAAAAAATTTAATGCGCTATACATCGTTTATTTTTCATGCAAAAATTAAATGTGCAGTGCATCGACAATTTTGAATGCAAAAAATTTAATGGACTATACATCATTAATTTTTCATGCAAAAAATTAACTGGAATATACATCGTCTATTTTTCATGCCAAAAATTAAATGGACATTGCATCGTCCATTTTTTATGGAAAAAATTAAATGGTAATTTATTACATCGTCCATTTTTCATACAAAAAATTTTTTCATCAAAAAAATTTAATGGACTATACATCGTAAATTTTTCTATGAAATAAATTTTTCACCATAAAATTTAATGGACTATATATCGTTAATTTTTCGTGCAAAAATTTAAATGTACTTTACATCATTAATTTTTCATGCACTTTTCCGCAAAAAAAATTAAAGGAACTATACATCGTCAATTTTTCATGCCAAAAATTAAATGGACTTTGCATCGTCCATTTTTCATGCAAAAAATTAAATGGACTATACATCGTCCATTTTTCATGCCAAAAATTAAATGGACTTTGCATCGTCCATTTTTCATGAAAAATAATATTTCATCTAAAAATTTAACGGACTATATATACATCCTTAATTTTTCATGCAAAAACTTAAATGGACTTTACATCGTTAATTTTTCATGCAAAAAATTAATGGGCTATACATCGTCATTTTTCATACAAAAAATTTTTTCATCAAAAAAATTTAATTGACTATACATCGTCCATTTTTCATGCCAAAAATTAAATGAACATTGCATCGTAAATTTTTCCTGCAAAAAATTAAATGTGCAGTGCATCGACAATTTTTAATGCAAAAAATTAAATGGACTATACATCGTTAATTTTTCATGGAAAAAATTAAATGGACTTTGCATCGTCCATTTTTCATGCAAAACAATTTTTCATCAAAAAACTTTAATGGACTATACATTGTCTATTTTTTATGGAAAAAATTTTTTCATCAACAAAATTTAATGTGCTATACATCGTTTATTTTTCATGCAAAAAATTAAATGTGCAGTGCATCGACAATTTTTAATGCAAAAAATTAAATGGACTATACATCGTTAATTTTTCATGCAAAAAATTAAATGGACTATACATCGTCCATTTTTTATGCCAAAAATTAAATGGACTTTGCATCGTCCATTTTTCATGTCAAAATATTTTTCATCAAAAAAATTTAATGGACTATATATACATCGTCTATTTTTTATGCAAAATATTTTTTCATCCAAAAAAATTTAATGTGCTATACATCGTTTATTTTTCATGCAAAAAATTAAATGTGCAATGCATCGACAATTTTTAATGCAAAAAATTAAATGGACTATACATCGTAAATTTTTCATGAAAAATAATATTTCATCAAAAAATTTAATGGACTATACATTGTCTATTTTTTATGCAAATAATTTTTTCATCAACAAAATTTAATGTGCTACACATCGTTTATTTTTCATGCAAAAAATTAAATGTGCAGTGCATCGATAATTTTTAATGCAAAAAATTAAATGGACTATACATCGTTAATTTTTCATGCAAAAAATTAAATGGATATACATCGTCCATTTTTCATGCCAAAAATTAAATGGACTTTGCATCTTCTATTTTTCATGCAAAAAATTTTTTCATCAAAAAAATTTAATGGACTATACATCGTAAATTTTTCATGGAAATAAATTTTTCACCATAAAATTTAATGGACAATATATTGTTAATTTTTCATGCAAAAATTTAAATGGACTATACATCGTTAATTTTTCATGCAAAAAATTTAAATGGACTATAATACCTCGTCCATTTTTCATTCATTATACATTGACTATTTTTTATGCAAAAAATTTTTTCATCAAAAAAATTTAATGTGCTATACATCGTTTATTTTTCATGCAAAAAATTAAATGTGCAGTGCATCGACAATTTTTAATGCAAAAAATTAAATGGACTATACATCGTTAATTTTTCTTGCAAAAAATTAAATGAACTTTGCATCGTCCATTTTTCATGCAAAAATATTTTTCATCAAAAAAATTTAATGCACTATATATACATCATCTATTTTTCACGCAAAAAATTTTTTCATCAAAAAAATGTAATGGGCTATACATCGTTCATTTTTCATACAAAAAATTAAATGTGCAGTGCATCGACAATTTTTAATGCAAAAAATTAAATGGACATCGTAAATTTTTCATGAAAAATAATATTTCATCAAAAAATTTAATGGACTATACATCGTCTATTTTTTATGCAAAAAATTTTTTCATCCAAAAAAATTTAATGTGCTATACATCGTTTATTTTTCATGCAAAAAATTAAATGTGCAGTGCATCGACAATTTTTAATGCAAAAAATTAAATGGACTATACATCGTTAATTTTTCATGCAAAAAATTAAATGAACTAAACATCGTCCATTTTTCATGCCAAAAATTAAATGGACTTTGCATCGTCCACTTTTCATGCAAAACAATTTTTCATCAAAAAAATTTAATGGACTATACATTGTCTATTTTTTATGCAAATAATTTTTTCATCAACAAAATTTAATGTGCTATACATCGTTTATTTTTCATGCAAAAAATTAAATGTGCAGTGCATCGACAATTTTTAATGCAAAAAATTAAATATACTATACATCGTTAATTTTTCGTGCAAAAAATTAAATGGACTATACATCGTCCATTTTTCATGCCAAAAATTAAATGGACTTTGCATCGTCTATTTTTCATGCAAAAAATTTTTTCATCAAAAAAATATAATGGACTATACATCGTAAATTTTTCATGGAAATAAATTTTTCACCATAAAATTTAATGGACAATATATCGTTAATTTTTCATGCAAAAATTTAAATGGACTATACCTCGTTAATTTTTCATGCAAATATTTAATGTACTTTACATCGTTAATTTTTCATGCACTTTTCCTGCAAAAAAAATTAAATGAACTATACATCGTCAATTTTTCATGCCAAAAATTAAATGGACTTTGCATCGTCCATTTTTCATGCAAAACAATTTTTTATAAAAAAAAATTTAATGGACTATACATTGTCTATTTTTTATGCAAAAAATTTTCTCATCAAAAAAATTTAATTCGCTATACATCATTTATTTTTCATGCAAAAAATTAAATGTGCAGTGCATCGACAATTTGTAATGCATAAAATTAAATGGACTATACATCGTCAATTTTTCATGCAAAAAATTAAATGGACTTTGCATCATCCATTTTTCATGCAAAACAATTTTTTATAAAAAAAAATTTAATGGACTATACATTGTCTATTTTTTATGCAAAAAATTTTCTCATCCAAAAAAATTTAATGTGCTATACATCGTTTATTTTTCATGCAAAAAATTAAATGTGCAGTGCATCGACAATTTTTAATGCAAAAAGTTAAATGGACTATACATCGTTAATTTTTCATGCAAAAAATTAAATGGACTATACATCGTCCATTTTTCATGCCAAAAATTAAATGGACTTTGCATCGTCCATTTTTCATGCAAAAAATTTTTTCATCAAAAAAATGTAATGGACTATACATCGTAAATTTTTCATGGAAATAAATTTTTCACCATAAAATTTAATGGACAATATATCGTTAATTTTTCATGCAAAAAATTTAAATGGACTATACCTCGTTAATTTTTCATGGAAAAATTTAATGTACTTTACATCGTTAATTTTTCATGCACTTTTCCTGCAAAAAAAAATTAAATGAACTATACATAGTCCATTTTTCATGCCAAAAATTAAATGGACTTTGCATCGTCCATTTTTCATGCAAAACAATTTTTTATAAAAAAAATTTAATAGACTATACATTGTCTATTTTTTATGGAAAAAATTTTCTCATCAAAAAAATTTAATGCGCTATACATCATTTATTTTTCATGCAAAAAATTAAATGTGCAGTGCATCGACAATTTTTAATGCAAAAAATTAAATGGACTATACATCGTCAATTTTTCATGCAAAAAATTAAATGGACTATACATAGTCCATTTTTCATGCCAAAAATTAAATGGACTTTGCATCGTCCATTTTTCATGCAAATCAATTTTTTATCAAAAAACTTTAATGGACTATACATTGTCTATTTTTTATGGAAAAAATTTTTTCATCAAAAAAATGTAATGTGCTATACATCGTTTATTTTTCATGCAAAAAATTAAATGTGCAGTGCATCGACAATTTTTAATGCAAAAAATTAAATGGACTATACATCGTAAATTTTTCATGAAAAATAATATTTCATCAAAAAATTTAATGGACTATACATCGTCTATTTTTTATGCAAAAAATTTTTTCATCAAAAAAATTTAATGTGCTATACATCGTTTATTTTTCATGCAAAAAAATAAATGTGCAGTGCATCGACAATTTTTAATGCACAAAATTTAATGGACTATACATCGTCAATTTTTCATGCAAAAAATTAATTGGACTATACATCGTCCATTTTTCATGCCAAAAATTAAATGGACTTTGTTTGCATCGTCCATTTTTCATGCAAAAAAAATTTTCATCAAAATAATTTAATGGACTATACATCGTTAATTTTTCATGCAAAAAGTTAAATGGACTTTGCATTGTCCATTTTTCATGCAAAAAAATTTTTCATCAAAAAAATTTAATGGTCTATACATCGTCTATTTTTTATGGAAAAAATTTTTTCATCAAAAAAATTTAATGTATTTTACATCGTTAATTTTTCATGCACTTTTCCTGCAAAAAAAATAAATGGACTATACATCGTCCATTTTTCATGCCAAAAATTAAATGGACTTTGCATCGTCCATTTTTCATGCAAAACAATTTTTTATAAAAAAAATTTGATGGACTATACATTGTCTATTTTTTATGCAAAAAATTTTCTCATCAAAAAAATTTAATGCGCTATAAATCGTTTATTTTTCATGCAAAAATTAAATGTGCAGTGCATCGACAATTTTGAATGCAAAAAATTTAATGGACTATACATCGTTAATTTTTCATGCAAAAAATTAAATGGACTATACATCGTCCATTTGTCATGCAAAACAATTTTTTATAAAAAGAATTTAATGGACTATACATTGTCTATTTTTTATGCAAAAAATTTTCTCATCAAAAAAATTTAATGCGCTATAAATCGTTTATTTTTCATGCAAAAATTAAATGTGCAGTGCATCGACAATTTTGAATGCAAAAAATTAACTGGACTATACATCGTCTTTTTTCATGCCAAAAATTAAATGGACTTTGCATCGTCCATTTTTTATGGAAAAAATTAAATGGTAATTTATTACATCGTCCATTTTTCATACAAAAAATTTTTTCATCAAAAAAATTTAATGGACTATACATCGTAAATTTTTCTATGAAATAAATTTTTCACCATAAAATTTAATGGACTATATATCGTTAATTTTTCGTGCAAAAATTTAAATGTACTTTACATCGTTAATTTTTCATGCACTTTTCCGCAAAAAAAATTAAAGGAACTATACATCGTAAATTTTTCATGCCAAAAATTAAATGGACTTTGCATCGTCCATTTTTCATGCAAAAAATTAAATGGACTATACATCGTCCATTTTTCATGCCAAAAATTAAATGGACTTTGCATCGTCCATTTTTCATGAAAAATAATATTTCATCTAAAAATTTAACGGACTATATATACATCCTTAATTTTTCATGCAAAAACTTAAATGGACTTTACATCGTTAATTTTTCATGCAAAAAATTAAATGGACTTTGCATCGTCCATTTTTCATGCAAAACAATTTTTCATCAAAAAACTTTAATGGACTATACATTTTCTATTTTTTATGGAAAAAATATTTTCATCAACAAAATTTAATGTGCTATACATCGTTTATTTTTCATGCAAAAAATTAAATGTGCAGTGCATCGACAATTTTTAATGCAAAAAATTAAATGGACTATACATCGTTAATTTTTCATGCAAAAAATTAAATGGACTATACATCGTCCATTTTTCATGCCAAAAATTAAATGGACTTTGCATCGTCCATTTTTCATGCCAAAATATTTTTCATCAAAAAAATTTAATGGACCATATATACATCGTCTATTTTTTATGCAAAATATTTTTTCATCCAAAAAAATTTAATGTGCTATACATCGTTTATTTTTCATGCAAAAAATTAAATGTGCAGTGCATCGACAATTTTTAATGCAAAAAATTAAATAGACTATACATCGTTAATTTTTCATGCAAAAAATTAAATGAACTATACATCGTCCATTTTTCATGCCAAAAATTAAATGGACTTTGCATCGTCCATTTTTCATGCAAAACAATTTTTCATCAAAAAATTTTAATGGACTATACATTGTCTATTTTTTATGCAAAAAATTTTTTCATCAACAAAATTTAATGTGCTATACATCGTTTATTTTTCATGCAAAAAATTAAATGTGCAGTGCATCGACAATTTTTAATGCAAAAAATTAAATGAACTATACATCGTTAATTTTTCATGCAAAAAATTAAATGGACTATACATCGTCCATTTTTCATGCCAAAAATTAAATGGACTTTGCATCGTCCATTTTTCATGCAAAAAATTTTTTCATCAAAAAAATGTAATGGACTTACATCGTAAATTTTTCATGGAAATAAATTTTTCACCATAAAATTTAATGGACAATATATCGTTAATTTTTCATGCAAAAAATTTAAATGGACTATACCTCGTTAATTTTTCATGCAAAAATTTAATGTACTTTACATCGTTAATTTTTCATGCACTTTTCCTGCAAAAAAAAATTAAATGAACTATACATAGTCCATTTTTCATGCCAAAAATTAAATGGACTTTGCATCGTCCATTTTTCATGCAAAACAATTTTTTATAAAAAAAATTTAATAGACTATACATTGTCTATTTTTTATGCAAAAAATTTTCTCATCAAAAAAATTTAATGCGCTATACATCATTTATTTTTCATGGAAAAAATTAAATGTGCAGTGCATCGACAATTTGTAATGCATAAAATTAAATGGACTATACATCGTCAATTTTTCATGCAAAAAATTAAATGGACTTTGCATCATCCATTTTTCATGCAAAACAATTTTTTATAAAAAAAAATTTAATGGACTATACATTGTCTATTTTTTATGCAAAAAATTTTCTCATCCAAAAAAATTTAATGTGCTATACATCGTTTATTTTTCATGCAAAAAATTAAATGTGCAGTGCATCGACAATTTTTAATGCAAAAAGTTAAATGGACTATACATCGTTAATTTTTCATGCAAAAAATTAAATGGACTATACATCGTCCATTTTTCATGCCAAAAATTAAATGGACTTTGCATCGTCCATTTTTCATGCAAAAAATTTTTTCATCAAAAAAATGTAATGGACTATACATCGTAAATTTTTCATGGAAATAATTTTTTCACCATAAAATTTAATGGACAATATATCGTTAATTTTTCATGCAAAAAATTTAAATGGACTATACCTCGTTAATTTTTCATGCAAAAATTTAATGTACTTTACATCGTTAATTTTTCATGCACTTTTCCTGCAAAAAAAAATTAAATGAACTATACATAGTCCATTTTTCATGCCAAAAATTAAATGGACTTTGCATCGTCCATTTTTCATGCAAAACAATTTTTTATAAAAAAAATTTAATAGACTATACATTGTCTATTTTTTATGGAAAAAATTTTCTCATCAAAAAAATTTAATGCGCTATACATCATTTATTTTTCATGCAAAAAATTAAATGTGCAGTGCATCGACAATTTTTAATGCAAAAAATTAAATGGACTATACATCGTCAATTTTTCATGCAAAAAATTAAATGGACTATACATAGTCCATTTTTCATGCCAAAAATTAAATGGACTTTGCATCGTCCATTTTTCATGCAAAACAATTTTTCAACAAAAAACTTTAATGGACTATACATTGTCTATTTTTTATGGAAAAAATTTTTTCATCAAAAAAATTTATTGTATTTTACATCGTTAATTTTTCATGCACTTTTCCTGCAAAAAAAATAAATGGACTATACATCGTCCATTTTTCATGTCAAAAATTAAATGGACCTTGCATCGTCCATTTTTCATGCAAAACAATTTTTTATAAAAAAAATTTGATGGACTATACATTTTTCATGCAAAAAATTAAATGGACTATACATCGTCCATTTGTCATGCAAAACAATTTTTTAAAAAAGAATTTAAAGGACTATACATTGTCTATTTTTATGCAAAAAATTTTCTCATCAAAAAAATTTAATGCGCTATACATCGTTTATTTTTCATGCAAAAATTAAATGTGCAGTGCATCGTAAATTTTTCATGCCAAAAATTAAATGGACTTTGCATCGTCCATTTTTCATGCAAAAAATTAAATGGACTATACATCGTCCATTTTTCATGCCAAAAATTAAATGGACTTTGCATCGTCCATTTTTCATGAAAAATAATATTTCATCTAAAAATTTAACGGACTATATATACATCCTTAATTTTTCATGCAAAAACTTAAATGGACTTTACATCGTTAATTTTTCATGCAAAAAATTAAATGGACTTTGCATCGTCCATTTTTCATGCAAAACAATTTTTCATCAAAAAACTTTAATGGACTATACATTTTCTATTTTTTATGGAAAAAATATTTTCATCAACAAAATTTAATGTGCTATACATCGTTTATTTTTCATGGAAAAAATTAAATGTGCAGTGCATCGACAATTTTTAATGCAAAAAATTAAATGGACTATACATCGTTAATTTTTCATGCAAAAAATATATCGTCCATTTTTCATGCCAAAAATTAAATGGACTTTGCATCGTCTATTTTTCATGCAAAAAATTTTTTCATCAAAAAAATGTAATGGGCTATACATCGTTCATTTTTCATGCCAAAAATTAAATGGACTTTGCATCGTCTATTTTTCATAAAAAATAATATTTCATCAAAAAATTTAATGTTCTATATATACATCCTTATTTTTTCATGCAAAAACTTAAATAGACTTTACATCGTTAATTTTTCATTCAAAAAATTAAATGGGCTATACATCGTCATTTTTCATGCAAACAATTTTTTCATCAAAAAAATTAAATGGATTATACATCATTAATTTTTCATGCAAAAAATTAACTGGGCTATATATCGTCCATTTTTCATGCAAAAAATTAAATGCTTCTTTATTACATCGTCCATTTTTCATACAAAAATTTTTTCATAAAAAAAATCTAATTGATTATACATCTTCCATTTTTCGTGCCAAAAATTAAATGTAATTTAGATCGTTAATTTTTCATGCAAGAAATTAAATGGGTAGTGCATCGACAATTTTTCATGGACAAAATTAAATGGACAATACATCGTTAATTTTTAATGCCAAAAATTCAATGGACTCTGCATCGTAAATTTTTCCTGCAAAAAATTAAATGTGCAGTGCATCGACAATTTTTAATGCAAAAAATTTAATGGACTATACATCGTCTATGTTTTATCCAAAAAATTTTTTCATCAAAAAAATTAAATGGATTATACATCATTAATTTTTCATGCAAAAAATTAACTGGGCTATACATCGTCCATTTTTCATACAAAAAAATTTTTCATCAAAAAAATTTAATGGACATCGTCTATGGTTTAGCCAATTTTTAATGCAAAAAATTAAATGGACTATACATTGTTAATTTTTCATTCAAAAAATTAAATAGAATTTGCATCGTAAATTTTTCCTGTAAAAAATTAAATTCATTTTTCATGGAAAAAATTTGTCATCAAAAAAATTTTAATTTTCGTCTATTTTTTATGGAAAAAATTTTTTCATCAAAAAAATTTAATGTGCTATACATCGTAAATTTTTCGTGGAAGAAAAATTTTTCACCAAAAAAATTTAATGGACAATACATCGTTAATTTTTCATGCAAAAATTTAAGTGGACTTTACATCGTTAATTTATGATGTAAAGTCGATTTAATTTTTGGCATGTAAAATGAACGATGTATAGACCATTTAATTTTTTGCATGAAAAATTAACGATGTATAGTCCATTAAATTTTTTTCATGAAAAATTGTCGATGCTCTGCCCGTTTAATTTTTTGCATGAAAAATGGGCGATGTATAGTCCATTTGATTTTTTGCATGAAAAACTTACGATGTAAAGCCCATTTAATTTTTGGCATGAAAAATGGACGATGTACAGTCCATTTTATTTTTGGCACGAAAAATGGACGATGCAAAGTCCATTTAATTTTTGGCATGAAAACTGGACGATGTATAGCCCATTTAATTTTTTCCATGAAAATTTTTTGCATCAAAAATTGTCGATAAAATGCACATTTAATTTTTTGCATGAAAAATTAACGACTTTTTGATGAAAAAATTTTTTGCATGAAAAATTAACGATGTATAGTCCATTTTATTTTTTCCATGCAAAATGGACAATGTCTAGCCCATTTAATTTTTTGCATGAAAAATGAACGATGTATATATAGCCCATTACATTTTTTTGATAAAAAAATTTTTTGCTTGAAAAATAGACGAATAGACTCCACTAAAAAAATTAAATGGGCTATTCATCGTCCATTTTTCATGTAAAAAATTTTTATGAACAAATTTAATGGACTATGCACCTTTAATTTTTCATACAAAAAACAATAACAACCATGTCTTTGAAACTAATTTCAAATTTTATTATTGTCTGTTCTTGTATTCATGAATTTATAGTAATGGTTTTAATAAAGAATAAATTCATTCCATACATTTTATTAAATTTTTACAAATTTCGGTAATTGGTTTTATAAATTCTGTGGTAGATAGGACCTTCAGTAAAAATAATATATGTATGTGTTTTTTAATTTAATAATTGATTGAAATATAAATTTTTTCGGTGTAGATTTCAGAACAAGAACTGCTCAAAATATTAAAACCGTTGCTTGTCAATTTTATACCTGCCGTTGTGTGTACGATTAAAATCTATAAACCTTATTGTTTTTGCTGTTTGTCTGTCTTTTTATTAGAGGAGGTTTTTTTTAGAACTATTAGAGCTACAAACCTGAAATTTTCACAGAATATGTAAAATATATCAAAGTAAAAAATTAAAGCAACGAAACATGTTGAAAACCTAATGTACCACCACACAGACAATTATGTATAGACCAATTGTCCAATTTTCAAAGTTAGTGTATTTTTGTGCAGAATTTAAAAAAAAAATCAAAATTCAACGGTATTCTATTCTATCGGTTAATATAATTTTGACCATATAATTTTGATAACTTGCAGCATCTTGAAACCGTAAGAGGCAAGCTCTTGAAATTTTTGAAAACGCTAAAACTAAAAAAATTTCATGATTAAAAAAAAATGCCGGAATGAACAACCGTCAAAATGAAAAAAGCGCTTAAACACTAAAACCGATAAATAAAAGCTAAACAAACATTTCCCACTAATTGCCTCAGTTGTAATCATAGAAGCAGATAAACTATTTGACTTTAAAGAGAAAATAAAATGAGTTTTGTCACCTGCAAAAACAAAAAACGAAATGCGTGGCCGCGCTGATTATGATTTATTGACCTTAATGTTATCATTTCTTTTGTTTTATTTCCTTATAAACAATTTAATAATATGTGCAAATATTTTGCTGTTTATTTTCAGCTTCATTTTATATATGTATTTCCCAGCACAACGTTTTAACCCAAAAAAATAAAAAATAGGAAAAAACAGAAATAGAAAAATGGCTGAACCCACTACGCCAACACATTTCCGGCATGTTTTATTCACCCTTACACTGGTAACATGTTCTCTCCAGCCGATAGAAGCTGTAAATTGCCCAGCAAATTGTAAATGTTCTTGGGTGTTAGACAGTTTGGAAGTAAATTGTGCCAACGGCGGCCTAATAGAATATCCAAATTTTGATTTAATGCCTATAGAACGCGTTGACTTATCAAGCAATTTTTTTGTAGAGTTTCCCAGTCAACTGGCAAATTATGACTCACTAATTTACTTGGATCTATCCAATAATCATATAGAGTATTTAGAGGCTGATGCTTTGCAGGGCTTTAATGCTTTAAGAACTTTAATATTGGCCAACAACTCCATTAATAGATGGCTGAATTTAAATCCAAATACGGCTTTTTTAAATGCAGTTAGCTTGCAACGTTTGGTATTGAACGGCAATGCATTGCAGACATTTAATACGGACGATCATCAGCAGGTGATAGTGAGTGAATCACTGACACACTTGGAATTGGAGAATTGTGGTATTGCCAAGGCTGGTGGTGATGTATTGATGCAAAATATGCCCAATCTAGAGAGGCTTAATTTAAATAGAAATCCTTTGGGTGCTCTCAATACACTGCCTTCCAAGTCCTTAAGAGTGTTAGAGTTAAGTGGTTGCAATTTACAAAAAATCCCAACGTCTTTAATGGATGGTCTCCTAGTCCTAGAATACTTGCAGCTATCTTGGAACACTGCTCTGCGAATGGGTGCCTTGGAACGTTTAGATTCGCGTACACTAAATGAATTGGACTTATCTTATTGCAGCCTGGATGAAATCGATGTTTCCGCTTTGCCCAGTTTGCAACAGCTGCGTTTGCGTGGAAACATGTTAAGGTCCTTGACAGGTCGGACTTTTGATAATAATACTTTGCTGGAAATTCTTGATTTATCACGTAATTCCTTGCGCTCTTTGGAAACGGAAACTTTCTACAGATTGAAAAAGCTTTCCTCATTGGATCTCGCCTACAACGAAATAGCTCGACTAGATCGTAATGTCTTTCGTTCCAATGACAATTTGGTTTCACTGAATTTAAGTCACAATGTTATAGATAAATTTACTAAATTCGTATCCAACTCGTTGCGTGAAATAAATTTGTCTTGGTGTGAAATAATATTGATTGATGCCACAGCCTTTTCGAGTTTATCGTCATTGCAGAAATTGGACCTGTCTAACAATTTGATAAGAGATTTGCCAGTGGGAATGAGATCGGATACTTTGCAGAAATTGGATTTAAGCTATTGTCGGTAAGTGACAAAATAACTTTTTAATATCAATATATAGGGTGTTTTTTATTGAGGTATAGAACTTTAAGTTGGCATCACTTTTTTAACTGGCGGCCATTTTGTCAGCTGTCAAGTGATTAATATTTAGTTTGGTTTACCATTTCATCATGAACAGGTTGACAAAAGAACAACGCTTGCAAATCGTGCAAATTTATTTCGAAAATAATGGTTCAGTTCGCGAAGTTTACCGCAAGCTCCGTCCATTTTATGGTCGACATAATCGTCCATCAGAGCAATTAATTCGGTTAACCATGGATCGTTTTCGCACTACGTTTACTCTATGTGATAATACGCATCCGCAGAGACGTCGAACAGTGCGCACCGAAGAAACAATTGCCGCTGTAGAGCAAAGTGTTGAAGAGGACCCGAATGAATCGATTCGCCACCGTGCACAGCAATAACCGACTATTTTGTTCCCGAATTGGATGGCATGAATGTGGATGAGTTGTGGTTCCAACAAGACGGCGCTACATGCCACACAGCGCACGTCACAATCAATTTATTGAAGGAAACATTCGATGAGCGCATAATTTCGCGGAATGGACCTGTCAATTGGCCACCAAGATCGTGTGATTTGACACCATTGGATTATTTTCTTTGTGGATATGTGAAGTCGCTCGTCTACGCCAACAAACCAGAAACGTTAGGGGACTTGGAAGTCAACATTCGTGGCGTTATTGCCAACATACGGCCCCATATGCTCGAAAAAGTGGTTGAAAATTGGACCTGTCTGGTTGAGAATACCAAATCAAAACTATATGTATATACTCGTATATATTTAAAACAGCTTGAGTCCAAACCAGCACTAAAGTGGGAATTGAAGTTCCACCACTTTTTGGCTCTTTTTATGACGAATCAATATATGTATGATATGTATATATATATTATTTATTTTAGTAAAAGTATTTATTTTAGTAGAAAGTATCGAAAAATTTAATTAGTTAGATGTATTAGAAAAATTTTATAAAATCTGAGAATTGAATTTCTACAAACTTAAATTTTTCTTTATTCATTTTAAAAATGTTCAAATAATTAACGAGTGACAAAATACAATGAATTTCTAAACGTTTCAGATATTTGTCTAAAGCAATGTGAACGCAATCGATATTGTGGATTTGTGAGTGACCAGGCTCAGAAAATTTTTGGATGATACTTTTCACCTGTAAATGGTCTGATAAAAATTTTAAAATTGCTGTGCAAATAATTTGATTTTTATTTTGGGAAATGCGCAAATCACTCCACGTAACTATAATCACCCTTATCGGGATTTGGCACAAAAGTACTAGCAAAAATTTACGGCACGCCGGCAATGCCACTTATTTAAAAAAAAAATGCAACCAACTTGTTGAAAATTTTTGTGACGTCACAGACATATGAGCATTCCATGACTTAAAGGAAATCACACTTTAACAACTGTATAAGTTCTGTTTCATAATATAAATTATTAACTTTTAAAAACGTTTATTTATTCAAGTTAGTAATTGCAAATAAAATAAAAGTCACAGGTGTGCAGTTTGGTTTTTACTAGAGTATTTGATTTCTCTAAAGTACTCTTTATTCACAATGATGGTAAGATGCCACTATTCTTAACACGTAACTAAGTGACTAAGCTTACAGCATCACCCTTTTTATACCCAACATAGGACTTCTTGAGACTGTTGACAAAATTCAGAAATTTTAAGCCGTTAAAAACCTTTTAGTTTGCATTTACATATTAAAACTATTATCTGCTGGGTGCTTAGGAACTCGAAGATGCCTTCGATGTAAGCACTATTGTTATTAATACTTAATTGCCATCTGTGTTTCAGGTTTTTGATATTTTCGTACGATTTTTTACAATGTTTCCAAATGTTATATTACCAAGATCAAGATGTAAAGTCTGCCTCATATTTTGCAGTGTTGTATTTCATCTTTTATCATTCATCTTTTTTAATTTTTTATACAATATTTATTGCAGTCTATCTGCTTTGAGTAATAAAACCTTTCAACATTTTCCTGAATTGGCACAGCTGAAATTAAATGGTAATCGCTTTACTAATCCATTTCCCAGAGAATTTTTCCATTTAAATAAATATCTAGATGCAATATGGGTTGGCGATAATACCTGGATATGTAATTGCGTGGATCCAACCTTTGTGGATTTTTATGATTATTTGACTGCCTCACCCGCTAGAGTAAGTTTGATTCACATTCATAATTCAATATTATATTGAATATTTCAAAATATGTCTGCTTCCTAATAGATAAAAGATCGCAATAGTTTGAGATGTGCCTCGCCCACTTATAATTATGGCCAGACCTGGCAGACTGCTTGCCAAAGTGATTGGATGCAACATGGTCGTTCCAGTAATGCTACCAAAGTCTGGTCCACTATTATGCTCTCCTTACTAGTCATAGGAGGTTTAATTTTATTGTTCACCTGCTTTCAAAAATGCATGGCCTGGAGACGAAAACGTTTAGATGCTGAAGAGTATCGCAGAAATCATGATGAAATGAGAGAAATGTAAGTTTTGAACGAGCAGCCATCAGCGGCTTTTAACCGCTTGTTAATTTCTTGCAGACGGCGCTTGAATCAGCGTATTTTAGATGAAGATGCCCGTCCTAATGCTCCCAACAGTTTTGCAAATGCATTGCCTTCTTACGAAGATGCCCTTCGTATGCCTAAGCCAGTAAGACCTGTTAAGTCTATGTTGGATTTAACAGAAGAAACCCACAGAAGGCGGCGACGGTTCAAAAAAACACGTACTCATCCCGAGCAAGATATAGCCGAAGAGGATGACAACGATATACAATATGACTATAGAAATCGTTTTCGCAGTGAAGAAATGCTTTCAAATCGTGCCTTCGAACGAATACAACAAATCGATGCAACCAGGCGTACAGGTCACATTGCCCACAATTATTCAGGCAGCCGTCGCTTTAGCATCGAAGACTCGCGCTTTCCAGCCGCTCATTTAAAGTCTCAAAATCTGCAAAGTGCTGAACAAATTGGAAATTTCCAGAGTTATGAGAATAGTCCATATACCAAAAGGAAACCAAAAATTGCCGAAATACCACCCTTTAAGAGAGCCAACTTAAAGGCGGACAGTGTTGAGTTCCTTACAGATCCAGAATTTGAGACTACTAGTAAGCCCAGCAGCCCCTTTGCTAGACGTAAACCTAAATTTCCTTCACCTACGACCACACCTCTAACGCCCGCTGTAGAAGATTATTTTGGTGTAAATACAAAAGTTTCCAACTCACCCGCTGGCAGTGACTTTCATGTTGTCATAGAACCTGATATTCAATCGCTTAAGGACATCAAATATGGCTCCTCCTCGACAGAGTCGAATTCAGAAGATGAATTGATTACAGGTAAACGCAAGAAATTACGCAACAGTTCCAGCCGTCGGGCCAGTGGCAGCTTTATTGCAGCAGCTGCTACTGCAGCTGCAAGTGGCGATACTTCGGAAGAGGAGCCCATCGTTGTGGTGCATCGACCCATGCGTGAGACTTTGTTTTAGTTTTAAGATTTACTTAGCTTAGTCTTTTGTAACTATAAGTCACTATTGATTATTGATTGATTTTAGTGTCCCTACTTGAAAAATTTTGAGTAGATATATTTTTACATCTTTTTAAACCAAACGTTTTTATTAATTTTTAAAAGAACTTTATTCTTTTCTTTATTTTACATGTTACTTTTTACACGTGATATAAAGAATTCTAAGAAATCCAAAATATTATTGTTTGAATTATAAGAAAAACAAACATGTTTACTCAGCTGAAAACTCTATTAGCATGGACACATTTTATCTAAAACAATACATATCAAATTCAATCACCTCCACAGAAAATCTTCAATAGTAAAAACATTCACAGTTAGGTGGCGCAGCGAATTCATATAAATAATTTTAGCACTAAGATGGATGTTGACCTTACTAAATACGACACAAAAAAGCTTTCCTTAACTTTTAAACGTAAAAGCTAGGCGCAACGAAATATTTTCTATAACCCGTGCAAGATATCCTTATTTCGGCCTTTTTTTCCAACTGTGGAAGGGAAAAGCATTTGGCGAGAGCAAATTAGGAAATATTAACGTAGAGCAGCAGTGTGACCAGATCCTAAAAATTTTTGCAGCTAAATTGACTTCAAAAAAAAGCTAAAAAGTGCTAAAAAATAATGCTGAAATTTAATACTTCTTTTTAAGCAAACATTTTCTTTAAAACACGCACAATTTCTGCACATATTGCCTTACAAATTTTTACTTCCTATGAACGAAACTTAATTTCTTAAACAATAACGAATTATTTATTGAGAGTAAAAAGTATGAAAAACAAAACAATAACATCAAGTCACAGAAGGTTCTTAGAAAACATAAGACTTTTCTCGCTTTTGTTTCGTTTATAAACAATAACGTTAAAAACAGGGGCTTATAAGAAAAATTTAAAACTTTCATCTATTCCAATTTGACGAAAACAGAGCTTTTTTCGTACAACCAAAAACACAGAAAAACTAATATCTCTTCTTTGTCACTCACATGTTACAATAAAGTACACATGTTTTCGTTCGTTATTTTTAAGATCATATATATAGGGTGTTTTTTTAGAGGTATAGAACTTCGAATTGAAATAAAACACAAGAAAATCGTTTTAATGTCCATCAATTTGGCTTTATTGGAAGGATAATTTTATGCCATTAACGTTTAAATATGATTTCGGGCATGTGGCCGCCGCGGCTGGCTCGAATAAAGCCAATTCTACAGGTCCAATTTTCAACCACTTTTTCGAGCATATGGGGCCGTATGTTGGCAATAACGCCACGAATGTTGGCTTCCAAGTCCCCTAACGGTTCTGGTTTGTTGGCGTAGACGAGCGACTTCACATATCCCCAAAGAAAATAATGCAATGGTGTCAAATCACACGATCTTGGTGGCCAATTGACAGGTTAACCGAATTAATTGCTCTGATGGACGATTATGTCGACCATAAAATGGACGGAGCTTGCGGTAAACTTCGCGAACTGAACCATTATTTTCGAAATAAATTTGCACGATTTGCAAGCGTTGTTCTTTTGTCAACCTGTTCATGATGAAATGGCAAACCAAACTAAATATTAATCACTTGACAGCTGACAAAATGGCCGCCAGTTAAAAAAGTGATGCCAACTTAAAGTTCTATACCTCAATAAAAAAACACCCTTTATTAATTTTAAAAAAATAGCCTTTTAAATCCTTAGCTGTTTTCTTCCAACCTTGCAAAGCTGAAACGTTTTAAAGCTAATTAGTTTGTTATTTTGAAGTAATCCTTAAATTAAATACCACATGCATGAATACATGTATTTCAGTAAAATTATGTTTTTGGTACAATTTTGCACAATTAAAATGCAAAAAAAAAGATTTCAAATTTTTATATTCATAAACCTTTATGTATCATCAATTATTACATATTAAAAATGAATATTCGTCATCAGAATAATTCAAATTATCGTTGCAAGATATGAGGGATTTTTGCTATATATATTTTGATCCTGCTTAAGGGACTCATCAGTAGACTTCAAACCAAAATTAATGAGAATTGCATATAAAAACATAATAGGACGAGACTTTTATCAGGCAAAAGTCTTTACAAAACAAGCAACTTCATTCGATTTTGCATCCATTTGAATTTTTTAGAGCCTTTTGCTAATACAAGTAAAATATTTGTGAAAATATATGAAAAATAATATACCTCCACAATTATTTTACTTGTATTACAACATTTGTAGATCTTAGGAAACTACCCACATATTAAAGCTAACATTATTACACGTAAAAATTAAAAATATACCCAAAATTTTTCAAAATGCTAAAAAATGCTAAATAAATGATTGAAAAATGCTAAAAAAAAATGCTAACTGCTAAATCGATCATTTTGCAGCTAAATCAGTCAAAAAAATGCTAAATTTAGCTGCAAAAATGCTAAAATGGTCACGCTGTAGAGCAGAGATAAGCAAAAGGCCGCTCGTGGGCACTTCGTTATGCTCTTATTTTCACGTACATTCGTACAGGCATGCATCTTTCATATTATATATGTATGTGCTCTACGTCAAAGTCAGGCAAATACATCATTGTTTGGTTATTGGTTTGCTGCAGTCATAATGTATTTTGAATATACCTTGCCGCAAACCAATCAATAACCAACCGACGACATACATACATTAGCATTTGGATTATTGTAAAATTTTGATTTCAATAAAAAAGTTGATTTTATACTACATGTCGCTTACGATTAAATCGAAAATAAGGCTCGATATGTACATATGTAAGTATTCTTTTTGAAATTAAATTAAATTATATAATGTCCATCTAAGTCGCTGAATACAAGCAGATATTATTGCATGGAAACATTTTGATGTGAATACCAAGATTTCAAGATTTGCACCAAGTCGAATTTTCTTTCTTAAGTGTATTAAAGTGAACGAAAGAAAACGTAAGTATTTTCGATTTTCGGCGATTTATTCATAGATGTATAAAAAAAATTACAAGTTTTAAACGAAATACTTCGAAAGAATTAGTACGTGATTTCAAATCGGTAGACATTTAGCTCACTGGTTTAAAATCATGTGATTTTAGAACACTTTTTAAGTGATTTGAAAGTACTTTGACAAAGTAGTTTTCAGGAAAGGCTACCATGCCTTGATCTTGTTTGATCTACATTATCTGCAATATAATTTTTTTCTTTCTTTAGAGTACTTTTAATTCCTTAATTTGATTTTGCAACTGAACTAATTTCGTTTATTTCAAAAACTTAATCTGTTATGTCATAGTTTTTTGTTTATTTTGTTAATAAACAATTATGTTATGAGATTTTCATTACCAACATATTTTTAGTTATTTATGTACATACATACTGAGTAAGTCCCGGTCCAGACTTGCAATTTTTGTGGCAGCTACTTTTAATTTTTTAGTGAAAAAGAGCGATAAAGAAAGCGTATACTCGTATATTTCCATTTCAACACTCTTCCACGCATTCAAGAATTGCTGCAACAAAAATTGCAACCCGCGAGCGCGACAAATGAACGAGCGTTTTTTATACAAACTTAGCAGTAAGAGAATATCAATTGTGACTGTCTGCATCTTAAACCATAGTTTTCTAAAGTTTCTCTTCCATTTTACTCACTTTATTTTACATCACTTGAACTGAAAGACTAAGTTTTATATACAATTACATTTATTTTACTTTTTCTCTTTACTCTATATATGTAAATCTAAGCTTAAGAGACGAAATATTGAAAGTATTTTAAAATAACTTTCAATAAAAACTGAAAAATTGGGCAGCTTAAGATTATTGAAACAAAATATACATCATCGCTTGTATGTATGTGTATTACATAATGAATAATGTCTACTTTAATATACATTTAACAACATAATACACATTTAGTATAATATTTAAAGAAATACACAAAAGTTAAATAGGAAGTTTTAAAAAATGTATGTTTAACAATTAAAAAAAATATATTTCAAACTTTGGTATTATACTAGAATTCACTAAATGTTAAACAGAAAAAAATATATATGTATGTATGTATGTAGTATGTATATTGTAAAACTTATATTTTAAATGTTAAACTTAATCATTATATGTAACTAAAAACTGTTAAAGTATGTAAAATTTAATTTTTAGTTTGATAGGAAAACAGGCCTTAAATATTTTATTCTTATTTTTTAAATCTTAAATCAATTTCATTTATGGTAGTGAATGAAAATCTACTATTAAATTAAATCTTTTGATTTCTTAAAGATGTTTGTTTAAAAAAATACATATTTTTATTTAAAGTTATTGTTTAAAATTGCAGATTTAGATTTTAATTCAAATCTATCACAATTTGATGGATTTCGTTACAATAAAGTTTGTATGTTTTAATTACTAAATGATATAAAAGATTTCATTTTGAATTTTAATTGCAAGTTTTTGTTAGCTCTGCTTTTTTTTTTTTTGCTAAAAGAAACCTAAATGTGCGTGTTATTGATTTAGTTAGAATAAAAATAGTTGTAAGTCAATTTAAAAAAAACAATATATATGACTTTTAGCTAAACATATTTTTTAATGTGCTTATTGAGTTTTTTTTTAGCTAAAAATAAATTTTTAAGAATTATACCCTTCGTTTTTTTTTCATGTCTAAGGCACATTTGTTTGGCACATTTCAATTTATTTTTCAGTTACTTTATTATATTTTTTTGGACACGGCTGCCTTGATAAAAGAGTTTTGTTCGATTTTTGCATTTCTACTTTTCTGTTAAAAACACGTTTACTATTTGATTTCTTAATTTTCTTGACAAAAGTCCTTATGATTTGTTCTTATACATAAAATATGTAATAAATATGGTATATATAAAATTAATTAATAATTTATATATAAACTTTAACATTAATCACAATTATTATTTATTAACAATATTTCAATTTCATATTTGTTTAAAAATAAGGTCTTTTAAAATCTGGTGAACGTTGTGAGGGTTAAAGATGTTAAAAAACGTTGTTCGTCTGTTTTACTATCTCAATAAGAAAGCTTTCTCTCCAAAAGCTCTTTTATGCACTTTGTGCAAGACAAAGTGTTGCTTTCATTGCACAAATACAATCGTGGTGTGTTGTGTTGAAAAAGCTACAAGTGCAACAAATATTTAAAGGCATGCATTGCTACAATCAATTAATGTTAATTTTATATAAAATAAAAACAATCAACGGAAACATCATGTCATATGTATTGAACTAACTGAGCGACTTGATGTCATTTTGTGGTGTGTGCAACGCCGTTCACATTAGCCCAATTCACAATATTGTGCAAGTGGTCTTGCATCGTAGCATGTGCAAAATTGTATAGTGCATTTGTACTCACCACTTTTCTTTTCTACTTACAATAAATACCTTTAAGTATCTGCTTTTCCAAAAGAAGTATTACCATAACACACTTTTTCCCTTATACTTATGCACCAGTACGATCGATGTTTTTGTATAAAAATCAAAATAGTTATAAAAGTGATTTTAGTTTTTTGATATTAGTGATCCGTTTTTTATCTTTTCAGTTTTTCTTTTCTTTTTTTAGTTTTAAATTTAAGATTAATTTCGCTTAAAGCACCTTATTCACAGCATTTTAAACACTACTCTTTCTCTAAAAATGTTATTGGTTTACTGAGGGGTAGTAGTGAAGGTTACTCGGAGGGGGGTTGGTATATTTTGCATTAACACAGTTTAACCCATTCCTTACTATCAATGTTCCCCAACAGCATGACCATTTGTTGCTGCTGTGTGCACGGGAGTGGCTTGAAAACTTTCCGTTTGTGTGGGTCTTACGGGTGTGGTTATAATGTCGCCGGCATTTGATCGACTGCGTGTAACTAGCATGGGGGTTTTTGGGCGGGGGGTTTCACTTAGCTTAATCTTAACACGACCAGTTTCTGGTGAGTAGACGGGTGAATAGCGACCTGATTTGGGTGATGAGGATAGGTAGGGTTGATTGGGGTCATTGTTATTGGGTTCAGCCTGCTGGGGTTGCTGGCTATATTTGGAAGCTCTGGGTGATTGAGGTGGTGGGTATCTGGGTGAGATGGGATAGTATTCATGGGGAGCTTGTAGTTGGGAGCCAGGACGGCTGTTTTCTGGTTCATCGGATTGAACAACACCGTTGCCATTAGCATTGCCATTGGCATTAAGCAAAGGTTCATTTTGACTGGGAGCGTCCTTAGTATCGCCATCGTAAGGTTTGGAGCCGCTAATGGGTTTAGCCATATCAGATTTGGTTTTTTCTCCTATCAAAGGCACATGTTCGGGTACACCATTGCGCAAAGGTTTGCCTAATTGTTTCTTATCCATATCGATTAGTTCAGTTTGTGGATTCTCGGGATCGTTACCGTGGCCACTGCGGTGGCAACGTTTTATGGCCACATAAAACAAAAGACCAATTACTATAAGACCGATAACACCCAAAAGGAAATAGGTGGCATTGCTGTCATCCTTGGAGTCACCTATTTTGGCACGAGCCACAGCGTCACTTGTAGGACCTTCCGTTGAGGGTTCCCTTCCTTCACCCAAGGTTGGCAGATCTGCGGGTTTAATTTCCTCTTCCACAACTTCAGGTTCTTCTGTGCTTGGTCTAGGCTTTTCATCACCATCGAATATACCCAAAGAATGATGGAAGACATCAGGATGAATAGCAGGTTCTTCAACTGGTTTGTTGTCATCATCATAATTTTCTTCCTTCGATTCGGGTATATCGAAATCATCGGTCAGCACACGTTCATGTTGAATAGCAGGTATGAATAATAGGCCACCACCACTGCCAGAGCCTTCATCATCTTCTTCGGGCATTTCAGAAGTGACTTCATTGTCAGTAGGCGACTGGGTAGTCGACACTAGCATATCTAACGGCAAACTCATTTCACTCAAGTCTCCAGAGCCTTCAACATCACTCAACAGGGTGAGAGCTGCACTTTGCGCACTAGTAGTCTTTTTGGTGTTGGTGTCGATGGGCATGAAATCTTTGCCTAATTCCTCTTCATCTTGTACCTCATCGCCAGAAGCTTCAAATGGCTGATCACCCATCATCAATTCATTTTCTTCTTCCTCGGCCACATTGTATCCCGATCTCTTTTCCTTTTCACACACTAGCGATTGTTTGACTTGCAACCAAGGTTTGCCTTTATAGAGAGCGGGATAAAAGCACTTGACAGGATTTTCCATGAAAACATGACGCTCCAGCAGCCAATTGCGCACTTCCAAAGTTTCACAAGAACAGTTGATTTGATTGTGAGCCAACTCCAGATTGCGCAACTGATTCAATTTGGTGAATTCCAATGGCAAGTTGGTTATGTCATTGTACTGCAAATTCAAAGACTGGACGTGTTGCGGCAATTTAGACAATTTAGAGGAGTTGAGACGATTATGCTTAAGATTAAGCTTCTTAATGCGCCTGCCCAAATGTCCGATTTCATGCAGGTCATTGTGCGACAAATCAATAGAAGTGATATCAGGTAACTTTTCCAAAGTATGTGCTAAACGTGTCAAATTCAAATATGACAAATCTATGGAATGTATGGGCAGTGTAGCCTGTAAGGCCTTCTCTGCCTTAAGACCTTTCAGAGATGAGCATTTGGCGTGCAAAAATGGTTTATGTGTATTGTGAGCCAAAACACAGCGGCAGTCTTCGGGACACAGGTAATTCTCTTCAGCCTTAAGCTCTGTCGGCGACATAGTGGGGTCAGGAGCATGTGTGGTGGTGAGGGTAGTGAGAGTAGTGGGTGTTGTTGCTACCACCATTGAGCACATTAACAGGCTTAATAAGATGAAGGACACTTTTTGAGATTGTCCCCTCGTTGTTGGTTTCGTCATTTTGCTGCTGTTTTAAGTTTTTTCTCGCTCTGCTGATTTTTCTTTCTCCCGGCTAAAGTTGATTTCGGTAGAAGTGAAATTGTGAGAAGAAAACTGGCAGATTTTTTGCGAACTCCTCTAAGCTATTGAAGCTAAAAAAGAGACAAGGAAATAAAGTGAATTAGTAATAAATAAAAAAAACTTATTACATATTTCTTAACTAACTTATTGCTACCACTGCGAAGAATATGTTTCTGACTAATTTCAATTCTGTTGCTGGTATTGTTATCAACCCATATTGGTTATAGAAGTGTTGTTATTTTTATAAATTATTCATCAATCCATTCAAATATACAAAGTTTTGGTGATATATGTATGTGCTAATGGTGTATAGATAATTAAATTGATATCGAAGTTGCGTCATTTCCACTTGTTTTAATAACGCATTTCAATGCTTGTTCGCCAAATATTTTCTACAATTCGTTAGGAATTTTATTTCTCTCTCGCTCTCTCTGTCTCTAACTCTTTGGGCAACTGATAAGAACTTTGAGTGTTTGTCTTTATCTTTTATTTCACTTGCTAACGTTATAGAGATTCATACGATTTTTATGGAATTATTGATAATTTGTTTTAAGGTTGAGTATTAAGCCTTATGTATACTTTTTAATTCAAAAATATTGTTTAAATAAATAAATGTAATAAAACTATTTATGTAAGTCTTTTAGCTTGATTTGAATTAGTATGCTAATAAAGTTCTCATATCGAAACTTATGTAACTAGTGTCTATGTTATGGCTATAGAAACTTTTACCCAATAAAACGAAATTTTAATAAACGAGTAAACGAAAGAAAATATTCAAAATTATTATATATTCTCTATCAACATACATAAATCACTTTCGGCTGTAATTAAAAATATGCTAATGAGAACCTAATTTGGTAACAAACAAAATAAAATCGCCAATATAAACAAACCAAACACAAGTTCAAGCCTATCGAATCGAATCCTGTACTTGGAAAGTACAAGTACATGTCAAATTTTCTAATTAATTTTTATGTTAAAAACATCTTGTTTTTAACATGAGGCATAACTTATACCAAAGTATATTTATTTAAAGTCTATGCAAGTCTACAACAACTAAGAAACTACAAAACCAACAGGCGCCTTGTTTGTGTAAAAATAATGGATGTACGCCAAAACCATAAAATAAAATCTCTTTAAATTAAAATTTCTTCGTAATAATAAGTAATGCATTAATATTGCATTGACTCAAAAATTGTATACTTTTAATGCACTATTTGTTTCACTAAATTAAAATCCCTTCAAACATTGCATTAATATTTCATAACATGGCGAAAAATGTACTAATTCTGCATTACCACTTCGTTAAACACTTAAATGGAGTATGTTCAGTGAGTTTTCTGACAACTTTGTGTTGTTATGAAATTGCTTAAAAATATCAAATTAATTATAAAAACATTTATTGTTTGAAAATACTACAAAAAATAAAAGAAAATTTTTCTGAATCTCTTACAAACACAATAATTTACTGACAAAACGTCAATCTTAAACATCTCAAATATAATGTGAACAGTTGTGTTTAGTATTTAAAAAAATTGGCTTAAACATGTTTAAAAATAAAAGTGTGAACATAGTGTAAGAATTCATCATTCGTTTCTTATATTTATTTCTTCGTAATGTAATGAAAGTTTTGTAAAGTAAACTTGCTGTGTATAATGTAGTTTAAGGAAAAATTTCAGTCGTTGCGAAAAACAAACAGAAAGTTGAAATACAGGGTGCAAATGAGAAAAAATTCTAAGCTAAGGGAGTAAATATTCACTCCTGTCGTGAAAATTTTTTTCATTCTCCCAAAATCGCAATAGTGAATAATTTTTCCCTAGAAATATTTTCCGTTTTTTTTTTTGCCCCTTGTCATAAATAATATTTTTCACGGTGATTTTTTCAATTTTCCCTTAGTCTTGTTCACTATCACCCTTATTCCAGTTGTCAACATCGACATCACTTTCACTTCCACTTTTGTGTACCCGTTTGTCGAAAACATCTAACTCCTGTTAGCAGGTTTATGCCATTTTCTAGACTTTAGTTAACGCAGATATATTGTCAATAGCACAAAATTGTTCTCGAAAGCGAGTAATAAGTACCAATTTTTTGTTATTGTGTTAAAGTGACGTCGGTGTCGACAACTGGAATAAGGGTGTATATTTTTGTAGGTGAACTAAATTAATTTCAATATGTTCCATCCAATTAATTTTTAGAAGTTATAAATATTTATTTTTAGAACAATATCACGAAATAATGCCCTTCACGCATTTTTGCATAGAGTTTGGTTCACATGGCGATGGTATTTGAAAATTTTTGTATTTCGTTTTATTAATATTAAACTTAAGTTTCATTTTGCAATAAATTTTACGATTGTTACCTGTCCAGACTTGCAAGTTTTATTGCAGCAATTCTTGGTTTTTTTTTTAAGTGAGAGAGGTAAACAGGTTGGGGAAGGGTACGGAGTTTCATTGTACATTGAAGTTGGGTGTGGACTAGAGATGGGCGCGTGTTATGTTTATTTCGTGACGCGAACGCGCTCGACTTAACACGAAGTGTTCGTGACAGAAAATCTGATTTCATGCGTGTTCGAGTCGTATCGTCTTGAGCAAAATTGATACGATAAAACACGAAACAATTTATGCATGAATTTCAAGTTAAAAAAGATTTTAAATTTTGTATCTTCAAACACTCAAAACCAGCAAGTTTGTCGACAGTGTAAGGGTCTCTTAAAGTTGAAGATCTGAAATTAAACAATAATATGCATCTATTTGCTATTAAATTTGAAACATTCTGTTTTGAAATATTCTGCTTCGCTTATTTTTGTACTCTGCTTTTACGTACAAAGAAATCAACATAAAAATAAATTTATAACTGCAATAGTGTCGATTATTTTTGTTACGAAAATCACGTCCTTACTCCTGTATCGCGCAATAATTAGCATAGCTATAAAAATTACATTAGTGTACACATTAAAAAATTTTAGTTTCTCATTCATATATTACAAAATTATATTACACCACAAATTATCCTGTAAAATTCACAATTCAAATACACCTACCAACTAAAAAGTTTGAATTTAAAAATTAAAGAGAATTGCAGAGCATATGAAACTGTGTATCAATCCCCACCCAATCATTTCACTCCACTCACCAATAAAATAAAGGAATTGCTGCAACAAAAACTACAAGTCTAGACGGAGGCTTGCAAATAACGAAATTTTTGCGAAATAACGGATTTTTTTTTAAAACGAAAGTATTCTTAAATACGATGCATTAATTATTTCAGTGTATCCACATCTACAAAATAATCATTATATCAGGCGTGCTTTTTGATAGTGAGGCAAGTAAATTTTTTGAAAAATTAAGGAAATAGTATTTATAGATCAAACTTGTTAAGAAGATTTTTTAATTGCAAGCAATTTTAAAAAATTAACTTTTCTCCTTTCTTTGAGTGCAATAGACAAGAATCTCAAAGAGATTTTTCAAAGATTGCCTTACTAGACGCAGCTACCAGTTTTCAAGTTTTCTCTACTCCACAAAGTTATAAGAAAAACACTTTTACTTGCCGATTGAAAATAATTGTAAAAACACCTCTTTGGACAAATTATTTTTAACACTACCCAACCAAAGCAACTACAAATGACCATATTTAAGATTTCAATTTCATTTACAAGTACTCGTATCACATTATGTTTCGAAGACGTTCAGTAAAACTTGTTAATATCAACTTGATCGTAAACAACAAGTTTCTTTTATATTTATGAAATTGTGGGTGCCTGTTGATTATTAAAGTAGAAGCACAATTAAACAAGATCATCAAAAGCAATTTAACATCATCATCACATATACTCGTATGTATATAATTTAAAAAAAATCATGTTTTTTTAAGTAATAAATAAATCAAGATCTCAACTACAACATGACATTTAGATAAAAATCAATCATAGAAATCTCTTAAAATAACTGAAGAAACGAATAAGAGTAGACAAAACAGAAATTAAAAGCACCGCCATTTAAATTTTTAATTGCGTTTAACAACGACTTAACACAATGTTGTCAACCGGATTTTAATCTCATAGATATACTTAAGTATAACCCAGACGAATTTGCTGATTGAGATGCACATCGTATGTATCGTATACTGTAAAGTGCAAGTGATCTGGGTTGTGTTTTGTTGATGTCGATCGCTGAAATTGATGCAAAGCTCCCATTCATTAAAAAATTTCAATTGTTTGTGATTTACAGTGGAGTGTGCGAAGGCGAAAATTATGCTTTAATAATTTTGAATAATTTATATACATAATTAAAAAGGGAATTTATAATTTTTTTGTGTCAAAAATTAAATAGTGAATGAGTTAGGTCGACCCAAGTCTAATACGAATAGCCATAGCATATTTGTTTGGTTGAACTAGCACGTATCTACGAGGGTGAGTCATTAACTCAGATGCTTTTTGAATTTCCCGTTTCTTAATTGAAATGGCAACACTGCTTCTGTCAAGAGGCAACTGTCAGTTGATTCCTGTCTAAATTTGAACAACCTGCGTCATTTAGTTTGTGTTTGGCAGCCGTTGATAGCAGACTACCGCGCATTTTGAAAAGATAATGGAAAAAAGTGAATTTCGTGTACCCATTAAGAATTATTATTTGCGGAAAAAAAAATCTCTCAAATTATAAATAGTATGAGGACCCTTCACCATCAATTTCAAAGGTAAAAAAGTGGTTTACTGAATTTCGTTGTGACCGTACAAACCGTACGCCCTACACGACTTGGCTTTAGCCGACCGGACCGATCGACTGAAAGTGGGAGAGAAAGATTTCCGCAATGACCCACCTTCGTATATGTGCACTCATTTGTGTTGGAACTGAGGCCAACTCGTTTAGTAAGTCGTTTTAGACACAAGCCTATGATCAAACCCATTTAAAATACATTTATATTGCATCAAAGGTTTGTGTCTAAAACGACTCACAGTTATACTCACAGTTATGCATGCTTGTATGTACTCATACTGGTTGACGTGTATATGCTTTAATATTCATACTCGTTTAAGTATGGATAAATTATGAGTATTCAAAATTTATCTTGATGTCTTTCTCAGTCGTTAAGCAGGTCTGGGCTGAATAACAGCTCGCGCGTCATCGTAATTATTTCTCAAGTGCGGTCAGGGTTGTGTGAAGTTTTTAGTCTGCGAGAGATTTTCGCCTCGCACGCACGGATAAACGTATATAGGGCAATTATGAATAAAATTCCATACAAATGTTAATTGCATTAAAGGCATCATCAACTTTAACCTTTTGTGTGTCTTCAATTTGTATATTCTGTGAAGTTTCTTCGTCTGAAAAATCTATAGCTTCGCTTTTATCTGAATAGTCTTCTCTAATCCATTCATTGTAAATAAATAAAAAAAAATTTCTACCCATAAAAATTTTAATACTCATGCAAGAATAGTAAAGAGAGAAAAATAAATAAAAAGTAAAAAATTTACCTGTTGCGTTAATCGGGGTATTGCAATAATCGGTGGTTGCGCAAGTCGAGCTCGTGCTGTAATATTATCCACTGTGCTATGCACCTCTTCATAACGACTTCTATAAAAGCAATAATTGCTAAACAAAACAACAAAATCTCCCCGACTAATTACTACTATTAGCCGTCTTTAAAATAACGACAAGAAAATCTTTGGCAATTTTTATTTGTTGGCAAATATGTACACATGAAAAGTAAATTTGTCATAAAGTTTTTTGTTTTTACTTTTCTAAATTAACATCTTTGAAAATTGTAAAAGAAATTTCCTTCACGCGAGACATTAAGACGGACACAAAAAGAGAAAGTAACAATAAATGTATGTATTAATGAAAAAAATACCATTAAGGAGAAGAAAAAAAAAATAATATGTAATCATTTTAAAGGTGTCTATAATATTTAAGAAAACAAATTAAAACACGTAATCCTGCTCGTTTGTCTTTATGTCATTAACAGCAGCAGTCAATCTCTTTTCTTTTTTTCCAAACAGAAACAAATAACAAAAAAAGTGAGATTTACAAATTATATGAATTTCAAATAAAAACAAATCTCCTCATTTGTCTTGTAATAGAAAAAATATTTGATAAACACACACACTCACACACACGCACCTTTTTTGCTTTTTAATACTTTAATGACTCGAGTAAATGCAACCTTAAGATAACAACGTATGAATGAAAAAAAACAACTGCATGGATTTGTTATGATAAACAAATGAATGACATGCCAACATTGAAGATTTGCCATTATTTCGTTGTTGCTGAGATCGTGCAGCCGCAACACCAGCAGTTGCAACAACATTTAAAGTGCCATATTTGTCGAAGTTGTCATTCAGTGACCATTTATTGTTTAATCAATCTCAACAGCTGTTACTTATTCCATAACTATGAATGAACAACTGCAAAAATAGAATGATTTATGGTTTTACACTGCAAAAAAAAAACTTTTCAGTAATTTCGAAAATACAGATAATAACTCCAATCGCTGATGATGCTCTATTCTTAGTTTCTGCTATAATGATTTTAATCACACTTTAAACCAACAATTAATATTTTACTTAATCAATTTGTTATCGATTAAATTCTGTGGATTAAATATTTTTTTATCGAGCCCTATTTTCGACTTAAACTTAAGCGACATGTGGTAAAAACACATTTTTTTTAAGCGACAATTTATGTATGTAAAACATATTTGAATATCGAGAGTCTTTTATTGAAATTAAAATTTTATGGGTTGGGTTGACCCAGAAATAGTTTAGAATTATCAAAATTTAAAAATTTATGATAAATTTGAAAATACAGGCTGTAAAATTTTATCATAAGCCACAATTTACGTCCATATGTAAGACATATTTGAATATTATAAAAAAAAATTTATCCTGAAAACTTTAATTTTTGTCGCTTACGATTAAATCGAAAATAGGGCTCGATATAGTTCTAGATTTTCCCTAAATTTTCGATAAATATTCTGAGGAAATTATTTTGCAAGCACACTTCACAAATTTCAACTTTTTTGTAACGATATGGAGAATTTTTAATTATGAAATTCTCGAAAACTAAACATTTTGTTATCGATATATTTTCAATAATTTGGTTCTGTATAAAATTATAAGCCCTATCGTGAAAATTAAGTGAAATTTTTGCTCCCATCAATATTTTATTTCCCTCGATGGTAAGATTGGTATCATGAAAATCACGTGAAATTTTATTCCAGTTCCCAGTGCATTTAAATAGAAAAAGGGATTTGTAAAGTTTAAAAAAATTATTAAAAATTTTGCTTTTAAAATAAATGTTTTGAAGTGTAAGGTTGGTTGTGTTTTAAATATTCCAGTTGTAGATAAATAAATAATTTTAGTATATAACAGTGAATCTGGAAAAAAGAGAGGTTTTAAGGGATTATTATATATAATCCTGAACATTATTTAATGATATTTTCCTAAATTGGAAAGAAATTCTCCCTTATTGTGACTGGTGTCGTCGATGTCACATCAAGACAACAGTAAAAAATGTCACTTGTCTACTCCTTGTCGACAATAATTGACGAATATTAACATAATCTATTAATTTAAAAACCCATCGAGATTAGTAAGAGATTGTCAATAAGAGCCAATTGTTGCCGATAAAGAGCAGACAAGTGACAATATTTACTGTCGTCCTGATGTGACGTCGACGACGCCATTCACAATTAGGGGGAATATTTCAATTTAGGTTAGTTAAGGGTGGCACTCAGAATACCGGACTCACTTAGAACCATCTGGTATATTGTAATACCACGGAGACTCTGCAGAGCTCAATATAAAACTACTAATACTTTGCAGTTCGACACGGGCAACGTCAGAAAGTTCTGGGAATTCAAGGACGCCCATTGTGGTCATTTTATTTCTTGTTAGTCCAGTCCAGGTACACATAAATTATTATACACTTTCCTCTTCAGCGATATCTTGGCAGCTACGGCAAAAGTCATTGTATTCGACCTTTAACCTTTGTGCATGCCTACCTTCTAGAATCGAGATTTGTTTACTTTTAATTAAAATCAAAGAAGCTTACAGAGCGATACGAACTTTAGTCTCATCAAATCATAAATATAGAAACAAATGATGTTCAAACAATAATAATTAAAATTAACTAAAATGAATAACTATGGGTTTGTGGCATAAATTAATTAAATATACTTTGTAGTAACAAACCAATAAAAGTTTGTCTTAAGTAGAACAAAAAAGGAACATGTGAATAATTAGTAAAGAACAAACGACAATGGCAAGACTTTTGTAAATTAGGATATGCAAAAATTGAGATTTCATTACAATAAAAACTTTCATTACAATTTATACGATGAATCAAAAAAATTCACATATTCCATTTGCAATAAAATGTGCGTATATAAAGCAGAAATCTACATCAACTGACACCACACACAGTGGAACAAACACAAAGAAGGCTGATCATGAAGGCGCAGTGACCTTCGAAAACAGCTAGTTGTTCCGTTCTACTAGTGTTTGTTAGAACATTTACATTAGCTTTGGCATTATTTGTTCATTAATAATTATCACATGTAATTTGCTCAACAGAGCGATACGAACTTTAGCCTAATCAAATAATAAATATACAAAAAAAAAATGTATTTTTCTTATTAAGACGAGTTCATTTATTGTGGCCCAGCTTATATTTGTTTCATCTTCTTGTGCCTAAGTTTGACTTTGCTCGAGTGGGGGTAAACCCAAACATTCCAATGCCGGTGGTAGCTGTAAGGTTGTCCCAGTTATAGCAAGCTCATCAGCCCTGTAGTTCCTGTAAAAGCCTCTATGCCCCGGGACATAGATGATCTTAATGTTAAACTGCCCTGCTATCTCGTTAACAGATGATCAGTAGTCAAGGGCTATTGTTCTAAGAAGCGGATATTCAACGGCCATAAAAGCTGATCTACTATCAGTGTATTTGTTAATCAAAGTCGTTGAAGTGACATTCCCTTTCAACCAATACGTAGCTTCAATTTTAGCAAGTGTAGAGATCCTGGTAGACACTTCAGTAATCAGGAAGTCGCTTTGCAATATGAAAACCTAATGTTCCTGAAAATACTTAATAACCAACCCCATTCTTGTGTTTTGGAGACATCCGTATAAAATTTAACACTTTTTCTTCTACCACGAGTTCCATTTGTCCACCAGATTTTATAAAGACTTTCGTGCAGTAGAGCAGGGGAGGTTTGCTCAATCCTCTATCCCCAAGCTTCAGGGTCAAGTATTCTACAGAAGTCCAACGAAGACGGACTGCCGAGGTTATTGCTATCTCCTTTCTTAATAAGTTTGATGATAGCAGGTGCAGGAGCATCCCCAATGCATATGTAGGGGTAGTGAAAAGAGCAGTGCTTATATGCAAAAATGCGAGTCTTTGAACCATGTGTAACATATGTAGATACATCTTCTTCTCCAAGGACGCCCTCCACACGATGATTCGATATATGTATGAGAATTGTGTGTACTATGGCAGCATAGATCCAGTGAACAATTTTTGGGTTTAAATTGTTGCTTTCTTCATCCTATCTAGAATATTATTTTGAAGCTCAGGTAATAGGTTAGTATCATCATCGGGTATCTTATACTTCCGTTTTTTAAATTACATGATGTATTTATTCAGTTTGCTTGCAAAAATTAAGTAAATAAAAGGGGAAAAAAGTGAAAAAATTTCCATGGAAGAATATTGATCATATTGTTTTGTTTTCTAATTACTTTTAATTGCTGAAAATTCATTTTCTTTTCTTCCAGTGTAAATCCGTGAAGTGTTAGTTTGACATCATTTTAATTGTCTGAGTATGCTATTTGTTATCTTGTGTTATTTTAAACCACAATAAATTCAATTCGTTTTTTTTTTTAATTTTTTATTCTTTTTTTTTTGTTTTAATAAATTTTTACACACTGTATAATTTTATTTAATAAAAATCAAAAGTGACAACTGCCATTTTTATGATACTTTAATCATCGCATGTGTTGCTTTTTTTTCTCTTGCATTGTTTTCTTTAGTTGAATTCAATAAATTATGTGTGAATGAGTGATAAAGACTTCCAAATCACGGGGGGAACATTAATGCGACCGTATAGTAGAAACGTTAGTTGATAAAAGTTAAAATAGTTTTTTTTATTTTATTCAAATTTTATTTATTTATTTTTTAATAGACGAATATTAAAATTAATTAATACGCTATGTTTGTATTAAAGTCCTGAAATTTTTTGACACATGAAAATTTTACATTTTATTCCAAAGTAAGTGTATGTACATACATAACAACGTGAAGACTATTTGTCATACATTTTACGTTTTAATTATTTTTTTTTTCACACATAAATTTAATTTCAATTACACGCATGTTTCAGACAATAACAATCAGAAATACAAACAACAAAAGTGACATTACTATCCACACTATTCCATACATTCATTGAAAACATCAGCAGTGGGACAGACGAACTCATACTCTCACAAAACAGTGCACTAGACGACTGACTGCTGCGTTGGATGGCATTGATTTACGCCGAGCGTCTAAATAGTAAGACTTCTTTTATGGATTGCTCTTAGTCAAACATTCAGTGCGTACACAGTGCAGTAAATCTTAAGTCTAATCATTCATTATTAACAGCACTTACAGTAACAACAGCGGCAACACATATTGCTGTAATAATAACAACAGCAATAATAATGTGTGAATTTATTCAACAAATTTGAGTATTGGGATTTAGAGACGAAATCTCTGTGGTTCATAAATTTGACTTATTACTACTGGTTTAGACACTTAATATATCCAGCAAAAATTAGTAAACGACTTAAATTAGCACAACTTACTTTTCCACACAAACTACATACCGGCTGCATTACCTTGCAGCAGTTATGTCACGTGAAGTTGTGGCTCAAAACCTAAATTTTTTCTTGAAATAGATTCTTGAAATTAAATCTTAGTTTATTTCTTTCTTAATTTTATTAAAACGAAGGTAGCCTTGCATAACTCTAGTCATTTGTTAACCGATTTTCAAAGTTTTTTTAAGCGTTTGTACCCAAATGTTTTTTTACAAAATAGGTGGAGGAAATTTGTTCCCCTTTTGCATAACGCTGTCGTTTGTGAACCAATTTTCAAAATTCTTTTTTTATCTGAAAGGGGTTGCTTGCAGTTTGGTCCCTTAATTTCTTTTCCACAATCGGAGGGGGAAATTGGCTCCCCCCCCTGCATAACTCTACCATTTATAAAGCGATTTGCAAAATAATTTTTTTGTTTGAAAAGATTTTTCCGCAGTTTGTTACCATAATTTTTTTTTCGGAAGTGGGAGAGGCGAATTTTTCCCAGAAGCATAACTCTCTCCTTTCTCAACCGATTATCAATTTTTTTTATTTCAAAGGGTTTACTTACATTTTGATCCCACACATTTTGTAATCAGGGCAATCATGAATAAAATTCCGCGTGAAATTTTTCCCTAGGAACAATTCCAACTAATAGCAAGTAATAGAGAAAACCAAAAATTCTAATTGGAAAAGGAAGAAATTTCAGGCGTAATTTTATTCACCATTGCCCTGAATATGTTCTTTAAGATCTTTGCATTGAAGTCGGTTTTTTTGACAGAATTAATTTAATTTAGAATCTTATAGATATTCATCTAGTAGAAACGGTTGAGTTATTTATGTCTGCTTGTGTCTTTTATACTTGTGTACATAACGGGTGTTTTTTTTCGAGTGTGACAACTTTGAGTTGGTATCACTGCTTTATTTGAGCACCCATTTAACAGCTGAGAGTTGGTTTTTGCTTAGTTTGCTTTGAAATGTCATTATGAATCGACTTACACCAGAGCAACGCGTGCAAATTGTTGAAATTTGTAATCAAAATAATTGTTGTATTCGTCAAACTCATCGTGCACTTCTTCCATTTTATGGCATACATAAGTAATTCTGGTTGAATGGGTACGTAAAAAAGAAGAATTGTTGCATTTGGAGTGAGAAGAATCCACAAGCTTTTGTCGAAACACATTACATCCACAGAAAATTACTGTTTGGTGCGCTTTATGGGCTGGCGGAGTCATTGGCTCACATGTCTTCAAAAAGCGATGATGGTCAGAACGTTACTGCCAATGGTGAAAGGTATACGAACATGATTGCGGGTGTGTGGTTCCAACAAAATACTTATTGAGGCATTTAACATTTGCTTTCGTAATAGATAATTTGTCTCACGTAAGACTAAATCGTAGTAAATAATTCACTTTGTATGAATTCCAAAATTTTCCTATTCGAAATCAATATTCTACAAATTATTGGCGGAGTTTCAGATTGCATCATGTACGCGCCAGCCATGGCGGTCAATTGGCCCAAATCATATTTGAACATTAATGGCATCAAATTATATATGCACATACATATGTATATGTATATGTATATATTCACTAAAGCCATTTTAGTTGATGTAATATTTTAATTTGTTTATTTTAATTCAAAGTGCTGTAACTCTAAAAAGAAACACTCTGTACTAGAACAGAGAGAGCACTCTTTTAATTCCCTGAAATACTTACAAATACTGCAAATTAATAAAACCGTTGCGCGCCATTTGTCAAATAACATTGAAATAATTAAAGTGATGGTAATCGTACGATGGCGTGCGTAAAGAAAAATTATAAGATACAATTTAAGCTTAACTGAGCATGCGTAAAATGTGCAGATTTTTTTTCTTTCTCAATTTTGCACAACCAGCATAAAAATTAAACACTTAGTAGTGCATAAATGAATTTAAATTTTAAAGCGACTCAGCCGAACAAAAACATTCATCATTGTGGACGGCTTTGTGTAAAAATATTTTTATTGTTCCTGCGTAATTTCCATTAATTTTCTTCACTTGAATTTTTCTTCTTCTTTTTTTGTTTTGCAGGCGGTCTTTTTTATCTGATGGTCTTGAGTGCAAAAACTTCATTTTTATTGCTTTATTTTCCATTTTGGCTATTTGAGTAAATTGTTTTGTTATTATTTAGTTTGTATTTATCATAGTTTCCCATGTACATTTTTAAGATGATTCTTCCGCTGTGAGAAAGAAAGAGAAGATTAAGACTTTCTAGTATTGGAATTATTACATTCCACGACATTAGAATATGGTAATTCTTATGCCATATTATTCTTAGGAAATTTATGCTTTTATGTAGTTAATTAGCAGAGATGCAAGGATTAAAACTTTTATGAAATGCACTCGTAACTGAAGCTGTATTTTTAAAGCCCAATAAAAAAAATTATATTTATTTGGAGGAGTAATGTTGCACTATGTCTCCATTTATAATACTGAAACCTAACTGGAGAAGATGGGCTTCAATTTTGGTTCATTGCTTCACAGTAACTGTTGAGAGGTTCATTGTTACTTATACCTCTTCATAATTTACACACGTCGTCCCTCAACCAATGAAGACGTGCATTGGTGCCGAAAAATGATTTCCATCAATATTAGCGAGAGCTGACTGAACAAAAACCTGAAAACATTATAATACGCAATATATTTCATGGTGTAAAATATTTACAAATAAAATAGTAAAAATATTTTATTAACAGATTTTACTAATGTTTATAGTAATAAGAATAACTTTAGTGCTTTGGAGAGGTAAAAGATTTTGAATAAAATATTATTATAAAGATAATTTTACGATGTCGACAACGTTCGACTTGTCGCACACTTACATTCAGAACAAAAACAAATTTTCATATTTTGTTGTTGTTTCAAATGTAAGTGTGCGACTGGTCGCACGTTGTTGACATCATGAAATTGGCCCTTATTATTTTTCGAAAGCATGATCCAACCGACCTAACGACTTTTTTGCTTGACTAATTTTATTCTCTTTCCTTATCACTTCATTTGTTTTTATATTCACCCTTATTCCAATTGTCAACATCGACGTTACTCGTGCATCAATAGAATACCAAAAATTATGACTTGTCTTCACGCTCTCGAGAACAATTTAATACTATTGACTGTCCATATCTGTTCCCCAAGGTCAATAGCAGTCTTTAGTTTTGGCCAACAGGTAGACAAGCCCCAATTTTTTTGGTATTGTGTTGACGTGACGTCGATGGAATAAGAGTGATTATATTCGACTACGACGATTTTGTACGAGATTAAGGAACAACGACCCCATATGGCCAAGAAAAAAGTTCTTCGTCATCAAGATAATGCACGGGTGCATACCTGTGTAGTCTCAATTTCAAAACTCTATGAATTGGGGCTACGAATTGGCACCTCATCCGCTATATTCTCCAGATTTAGCTCCTAGTGACTACTTCCTATTTCCAAACCTAAAGAAATGGCTCGGTGGAAAGAGATTTAGCTCCAACGATGAAAGTATTGACCAAACAAATGCCTATTTTAAGGACCTCGAAAAATCCTATTTTTTGGAAGGGATACAAAAACTGGAGAAACGTTTGACTAAGTGTATTGAGTTCAAAGGAGAGTATGTTGAAAAATAAATTTTTATTTTGCAAAAAAAAAACTGTGTTTCTTCAGAAAGTCACTGAGTTTATGAGCCGCCCTCGTATCTCCATTGGCTTATGAGTTTGTGTGGTTGTATATTTCTTAATAGAGGACATAACATACTAATTGTTGTTACGCTTTGGATTTTTATTTTCTTGTCTTGATTGTGTATCCTTTAGGTAATAATACCCAGATCCTTTTTATAGAAAAAATTTGTATTAGAACAGCTCACGATATATTTGCGTAACGATATTTTTGTCAATATTTTGATCCAGTTAGTTATTCACTTGATTGATTTTAAGCACCTCCTGAATTATATAATATTTATATTATCGAGTTGCTTAATTTGAATATTATCTATGTATATGTATTGAATTATATGGGTTTTATTTTATTTTATTTTTAAGAGAAGTAACACTCAGGCATTGAACGCCTACTACTATTAATAGGTGTTACCTTCTTTAGGAAAGGGATAGTTATAGAGAAAACAGGTGGTGAAAGCAGAGATAGAGGAAAGCTTCATTCTTTTTTTTACAACTCTGTTTTTTGCACGTTTTTAATAATTCAGTGTTGCAGCGCCCCTGGTGTTAAATGAGGTGTATTAAATTTTTTTGAAGCTCTGATGAATAGTCATTTTATTAGTTATTTTACTTCGCCGATGATTCTGCTACACAACGAAGGAGGACGCTCTGATGTTATATTAGGATTAGTATCTGCTGAAGTCGTTATAATTCGGTGACCAGTGACTATTCCTTCATCACATGAACTTTCCCACAACAACTGATACAAAGGGACACTAATGTACAGCAGAAAAATGCGTGGTGTTATTATTTGATGACTGTCTGATACCGGGCTCGAATCCAGGATCTTCGTTTTCGTTCTGATTCATTCAATTACGTTTTTTTTAAATTGAAATTATACTTGTATTTAAATAGAAACAATAATGTCAATACTGGCAAATATTGCAGATGTAGCAAGTCTAGGATATATGCTACTGAACCCTTCTATTTTGACTAGGAATCTAAAATGAATTTCTGTTCTGTTTCAATTTCGGGACTAATTTACCATTACTATTACTGTAGCACATTTAGATTTGAATTTGCAGTTCAAAACCAATAGTACTTTGATTTGCTACAAGAAGAGATTTTAATTTCCGATGTTTCTGAAAAAAAAAAAATCCCTTTTCAAAAATATCATCGTCGAATTAATTAAGCGTTCCTTACAGTCTAGCATCTGCTCAATAATTTTTTGCACAATACCGTCGTTGTCATGATGGTATTCTTCTACATAATTTTTTATGTGCTCAAAAAAAATATTTCGTCTTCAGTATTTTTTCCCTTATGTATTTTTATATTTATGTATAGTAGAAAACTGGTTGTTCGATTTGTTTTTTTTTACTTCATCTTTATTATTACGGTCATTTTCTAGCAGTAACTGCATGAAAGAGAAGCCTTGTATCTTGAAGATTTCTAGAATAATGAAGACATACATACATAAAAACATAAAATATTTTATGACCAAAAAAAATTTATCTTTGTCCTCTAAAGATTGTGCAAAATAATTTGCAGATTTTTTCCTCTATTATAAAAAAAATCACTGAAATGTAATGAGGCATAATGTACTGTCGTTAAATAATTAAATCATATTTGAATAAACTGAACGACCCCACCGGATATATAAAGATTAGAAGAGCCAAGCATATAGTACATAAGCTTTAACTAACACTTTGTGTGGTTGTCGCATCAGAACTTGAAATTTTACTCAAATGGCAGTCAAAGAAAGCTGCACATTTTTGGATACAGCTGACGTGATGACGACTTAAAATTTACGGAATACGGCGAAATATGCATATGTTTGTATGTATTAAATGCATAAAATTGAGAAAAATTATATAATTCCATAAATTACGCTTTTTAGATGTACTATATTCTCTATTATCTATTTAAATTGAAAAGGTTATCGTTTGTATCCTTTAGGGCCAGAATTCACTACCCTCCACAATCGTAAGACTTTTGAGAATATAGAACTCAGATATGAGAGCGTTTATGAAAATTTTCAAAGGAAAATAACAATTCATCAGACCAGGGTAATTGTAAATAAAAAATACAATTACAATGACATGCAATTGCAATAAAAAAAACCAATTACAATTACATGTAATTGAAAATATAATTATTTATTCAAGTAATTATAGAAAATCTATGTAATAATTACTTTTTCATAAATTACAACAGTATTCAATTACAATAATAATAAACGTCGAACATTAAAAAAACATAATAATAATGATTTATGAAACAAAAGTGAGAATATTGATTTTTTAGCATTAAAAATGCTTATAACTGAAGATGATCAATTGTCGAGATTTTGTTCGTGTCACGCTTGAGTCAAACGTGACTGCATTTATAAATAATATTAAATGGTGTGCATGTTAAAAGTGAAATTCTCATTTACTTACGAACTAACAACACCTTGTTGAAAAAATCGATTTTCTATATCGCACATTCAGTTCAATAGTGTTATAAATCAAAATAACTAGTTTTGCAGAAAACACGTTTAAAGCTTTCAATTTACATACAACTCAAGGCATGAAAAAATTTTCTTCTCTCAGGAGATGATAGTACAAGCTATTTGTATGAAATTTTTACACAAGATAAAATACGAAATGGCGAAGCATTTTTTGAGTTATGACACTATTGAACTGAACGTACGATGATATGTAGCCGTCGAATATTTTTTCTATCATTCGAATCCGAGGCCATTCAATGGAAAGCAATTCAATTACCGTTAAATTTAATTATCAATAAAGCCTCTTAGTAGGAGAAAAACCGTTTGAATTACACATACCGATCGTTCTACTAAATTTATTTAAATTTATTTTCAAAAGTACTTTTTTTAGAACTTATTTGATACATACATATTTATATCGGCCATATTTTATAGAGAATTTATCTTGAATCTTCCCAGTAAAAAGGAATTTGGCACAAGTAAGCAATAAGAAAAAAGAAACGCTTGGGAAGAGCGGGAAAGCACACAGTGCATCCCCTCTGCCTTACGAATGACGAATTTAACACAAACACTAAGAAGTTGGTTGGGTTGGGCTGGCAGTAGCATCGAAAATTGAGCAACGAATTAAAATTTTGAAGAACGAATTTAAATTATTTTTTTCGATAATTTACTTTGAGAAGCGGACGCATTCCCTAAACACAGCTTATCGCTATTAATTTTTTTTTTTTTTTTTTTTTTTTTTGCATAAAACTGAACCGATTTGGTGGGAGAGAATATCAGAAATAAAAAAAAAAAAATATTAACGGCCACGCTAATGTACATACAAACATATATACTGCAATAGATTTAGTTCCTTTTACTCTGTACTTTGCGTTCAGTCTCAGGTGATAAAAAAATTCGAACAATCACAATGAGTTAAATTCACAATAGCGACATTCTGCGTCGAATGATCGTCATAATAACAAAGAAAAATTCTTTCGATCAGTCAAAGATCGAAAGTTGCTTATAATAAGGACTTCCATTATTATTTGGCTTTATTTAATTCTTTGCTTTCAGAGTTCGCTTTGTACTTTTACGTCTGCTTCGGTCAGTGTCTTACAATATTATATATGACACAATACGCTTTCAGTATTGTGAAATTTTTTTTAAAGAAGCACAAACTCTGGAAAATCAAATGTTTATTTTAAAATTTACCTCGACGTTATTTTCTTAAATTCAAGGTTACGATCTTAAAATTAAGACTACATATTTAATTTTTAGAATGAGTTCTGAAAATCAAGAACGTAGACTTAATTTATTTCTTTTACAGTTAAATTGGGAAATTGGATGTTCACTTTATTTATATATTTTTTAAACACATCTACACTATAAATAATACAGTCGTTTACTCGTTTAAAAATGTTTTATGAAAATCACTCAAAAAATTCTACTCAAGTCGAGCGTCCGCGTTGTGGAAACATGGCGTAAGGCAGATTCGGATATTATTCGATTTGGAGACTATAAAACGAATAACTTCCTGAAAAATTACACAAAATAATTGAGATTTTGTAGAGGGGTACTTTTAATTCAAAGTCAGATTATCTGAAATCAAGCAGTTTTTCTTTCTTGGCACAATTGTTTTGGCGTTTGTTCGTATGATCTGCGGTTGTCATTGCAACTACCATATGATTTATAATAATGTTTTGTAATGATAATAACATAATTTTTATTAGCACTTTCACTCATTGCAATATGTATGTACAATTCATTTGAAGTCCATAAAATGCTTGCCACTAACCTTGATGCATTTAGGTACGTATGAACCCTTTAACACCAGCAAAAAAAAAAAGCTCATTTAAGGCCTTGTTGGCCATCACGCCAGTGGAAATTGATACGTTTAAACATAAAAATTAAAAAATTATTTCAAACCTTACATTTTCCTACGTTGCATGCAATTGTTTACTGTTGTTTTTGGCAACTTCCGCTCGATTGAATGTACAAATTTATAACATGAATTTTAATGACCAAAGAAACATAAAATAAATAATAAAAAAATAAAAAATGCTTGTAAATTTATGGATTTATTCGCACATTGTTTTATGCATACGACCGACAACTATTTGAATTTATTTACTTTTTTGTCTTCTGCTACAAGTTTATTGACATGAATAAAACAAACATGACATTAATTTTCATATATAAATTTTTATTTTTATTTTTATTTTTTCATATTCACATTCACAATATTTTTCATGCTCGCGGACAATGATCTAATTCATGACACGTTTATGCTAAACTTGCAGTTGAAATAAGTCAAATATGACAAAAGAAAACAAGAAAAATAATAATTTTCTTTTATTAATATTTTCAGTGCTTTTTTCATATTTTGCTCTTTTTAAGCCGCACTTATATAAGTCACTGGCTGATTGTCTGCTGCTGCGTCTGCCTCTAGCGTGTCGTCTGCTTAGGGCATTGTGGTAAAAAAAAATTATTTAGTATTGAATTTCTGTTTTTTTTTGTAATTTTTTTTTCACGGGTTTAAGAAAAGTGACTTTATTAAAAGTTATGAAAGATTATAATGAAGTTTAGTTTTTTAAGCAGATACTTTTTGGAAGTACTTTTACTATAAAGTAATATACAATTTAATAATGTTCTTGTTAACTTTATTTCATTCAATTAAGTGCAAGAGTAAATAAACTATGAACTGGGTTGAAAAACTTGTAACTAAAAAAGAAATTAAAGCAATTCTTGCTAATTCTCAGTAATCCCATTTTTATATCAAAAAGAACTCAAAGATCTAGAAAAAATTTTAAATGTCGTACATATAATTAATATATGTACATATAATTAATGTTAGTAAAAAGTTATTCTTCCAAAATAAAATTATTTTCATTGAAAACTATTAACTGCTATTGTTATTGAAGTAAACTATGAGGATGAATCCAGTAAGTTCAAGCAAAGTCTCCAAGAATTTCTAGCAAATAATTTCATAACAAAAAAAAAATTTTAATTTGTCATCAGTTCATTGAAGATCTATACTAAAAAGTGATTTCATCGTTAGAAATCAAACATGTGTAAACATTTCCTGCTTTCAAAATCCACACTTCCGGGGTGTACAAAATAATCTTTAGTAACCTATTTATTACATATTGCTGTTGTGTTATCTGGGCAAAGGGTTACGAACGTTTTTCAAACCTGACTATCTGTAAAACTTTTAATGTTATACTGAGTCCATAAAAAAGAATGGCAACGGATGTATGTAAGTAAGTACTTACAAGTATTGTGAAGGTAATGGAGGTCTTGCCTTTCCCTCTGGAAAAGAAGCAGCAATTCATTTAATTGTGCTGTATTAAAAAGACGATATTAGGCATACCTTTTGGGGTTGAACTTGGAGCTCTCGCCAGTGGCTTTTTAGTGATACTACCAGCACAGAGCGTATTACAGATTTACGTGAGCACCTGCCAATTGCGGCCTAATCACACGGTGGTCTTAGGTTAGTTTAGGTTAGCAGGTTGCTGAAAAGAGAAAGTAAATTTTCAGCTCAATTGGGTCCATATAACAGGTTCCTTTGTGTGAACTGCAAGTAGGAAAGGGATGGTGCAAGTACAGATTTTGAATTCACTGATAGATAGAGAGAAGCTTAAATAATTTGTTCGTTTTTACAACTCTGCTATTATGAAGGAGGGTGCTGCACTATACATTCGCATAGACACATATGACTTCGTCTGGCCAGCGTTGCAACTAAGGCTCTCGATCACCATCATTTGTTTTGTAGTTGACGCACTAACTACTTCAACTAATAGCCCGGTCTTAACACCGGGTAAAATGGAGCATCCGCCAACGCCACATGCGCTTTTAGAAAGCAACATTTGACTTGCACATGCCAAATAGGTTGCAGTATATAAACATAGTTATTCCTGACTATGAATATGTACGTTGCTGAGATACTCAAGTATTTGCTGCTACGACTTCTAATAGTGTCTGTTTGGCCGTTGCAGTAGCTCACGCCCACCGCGTGTCCTGGAGAAGAAGCCATATTGGGATTGGATCAATACATGCCACAAATACCATCCCTCATCTACTTGCTATGGTGAGCATCATATATTTAACCGAGTAGTCTTAGGCGAAGTCTCCCGTTAGCTTTCAGTAAGAGATGATGCAGACATATAACCATCCATTAAGCCCTTAGAGCAGATTCGCTATCGGGCCACGCGTATCTTTAATACCAGTATTAAGCCACTGGTTATACCTCTATATCTACCTTTCGAGCTGGAACTTCGAGGTATAACTGACGTCTTTATAACTCACGACAGTTACAGATAACACTGCACCTGTAAGGCGGCCTTAACAAAAGCTAGTTTATTCCGACTAGAATCTTAAAGATTCTTACACCCGTAATCTCCGAAGATATACCCCACAGTGGCATATGCCCGTCATGGTGGCTACCCAACTAAATCTCAGACACAGTAACATTTCGCTGATTTTGACACCTGAGTTATCATCAGCTGACTATCATCAGCTGGTTATGAATAAGAAGCACATGATGCAAATGCATTTGTGTTTTGCATTGTCTATTATTTTATAAATGATTTTATAATAATGATCATTGTTCATAACAAGCGACTATGAAAACGACTTGCAAAAATTTAGTAGATTAGGTCTGATGCAGGTTTTGATTCACAGTGTGGTTTATGAGTTAATCGGGCCTAACCTCCACAGAAAAAAACTTATAATAAGTTTTTGTTTTCGAAACTGGTTTTAAGTTTTATTATTTTTTATATTTGATTTCATATTTTAATAGTAAATTGTTTTAATATGCAAAAATGTGTTTTTCATGCTATTAAGCTTTTACGAATTTTGGGTTTTAGTTCTACGATTTCTTTTTATGTAGGTTCCATTTCAGTAAAACTATTATTTGATTTAATTAACTTATTAACTGAATACAAAATAAAGTTTATTTCCGTCTCGTTTGAGTATCGTTTTAAAGCTTCACATAAAAACCAAAATTTTACATTGAATAGTTGCAGTGTTACCCTAATACCAATGGGAGCAATCATCCCTGGCAAGACGATTACCCCTACTTGCGCAACCCTCTGACGTAATGAATAAGGTGTATGACTTCGATAAGAGGTTTGAAACTGTTCTGGCCAATAGAAGGGAATGGGGGAAATAGAACCCAGGTATTCCTTTGAAAATGGCACCATCAGGTGGTACACTTATGGTTCCAGAACGCCGACAGGTTCTGGTGTGGGAGTTGTAGGACCAAGGACCAACTACCATGAGTCGTTGGAAAAATCTCCCACCATTTTTCAATCGGAAGTTTATGCCATTGAAAGATGCGCACAATTCAATCTTGACAGGGGCTACCGAAGAAAAGAAATAGCCATTTGCTCGGATGGTCAGGCTGCTATCAAAGATTTATCGACGGAAATTAAGAGTAATAGAGAAAACCTCTGGCTCAATCTCCCAGGATTGAGACATGCAAAACTAATGATTGGAACGTATAACCAAACTCGTTTCATAGCTTTCATGTCCTTGAGTAAAAACAATCTAAGAATGCTCACAGGCTTCCTCACAGGCCATTGTAGATTGAGAGTAACAGCCTGTGCAGATTCTGTGATTACGAAGATGAAACTCCAGAGCATATTCTGAAGGACTGTGAAGCGTTAAGCCACAGAAGATATAGCCAATTGGGCAAGCACCTATTGGAGGATTGGGAACTGCCAACTATGGACCCACTGGCAATCCTGAGATTCATCAGGGGAGTAGGTCTAGATGAGGTGCTCTAGCACCTGGCAGGGGATACAATAGATCTACTTTGATCGCAATGTCCTGTGCTTCCCGCTAGACTTAACTCATTCACTCATTCATACCATAATACCGTATTATAATTTCAATGAAAAATTTTCGTTTTTATATATCGTTTTAAAACGATGCTTAAACGTGAATAGACCCAAGTATTTTGAAAGAAATATTAAGTAGTAGCGGGTAAAGTCCTGAGGGGTTCTTATGTTATTCCAATTAACGTAAATATTTTCGAATTGTAATGTCAATAATAATATCAATTATCGCGTTACTTTCTATAAATTTTGATGGCGGTAGAAAGACTATATCCAATAAAAAATATCTTAAGAGTCAGTGAGATCTAGTTATTTACACAACAGATCTTAGGATTTGGATGTCATTGACCTTTTTTTTAAAGCTCTTTAACTTTTTACCTAGTAAATCTAACCGATATAATTATAAATGGTTTTAGCTAAGAGCCTTCTCAAATCACCCTCGTATAATACGTTTTTGCGAAATCTTTGTGTTAAAACGTACAAAGCTTGTTAATTTAGGTCATTAGACGTTTAAGTAACAAAAACCTCATAACTACAGACAAACGATTCATACAAGTTTCAATTCAAGTCTAAAGACTGATTTAGAAATAAGTAAAGAAAAATAGAATTGAAAACTTGTAAGACAGACAACAACAAAAACAACAAATATAAAATGAGATACATAGAGTAGAGAAATAAGCAATAGACAAAATATGCTAATTAGTCAATGTTATACGGCAAATAAATAAACTATAAATATTAATAAAATTTAAAAGAAAAATAAAAAAAAATTCGATTTGCTACTTCAACTTGAGTAATAATTTGGCATATTATTTGTTTTATTTTCAGAAATTATACTGAGAACAAAATAAAGATTTAGGGCCAATTTCACGATGTCGACAACGTTCGATTTGTCGCACACTTACATTCAAAACGAAACCAAATTTTCATATTTTGTTGTTGTTTCAAATGTAAGTGAGCGACAAGTTGATCATTGTAGACAGGGTGCCCAGATTTATTTCGACTGACATGCCCAATCTTAAAATTTTTATCCCCAAAATGCAATTTGTACTAATTTTACCACTTCTGGAGATGGATCAGAAGTGTTAATTCGTAATAGAGAAAAACTTCGTTCAATGCAAGCGTTGCTCGTTGATACACAAAGTAAATTTAATATACACAATACTCTACCAGTTCTTTAAACGGCCGTGATCCAGCGGCATCTTGATATGAACAAGCTTCTGTCCGAAACATGTTTAAGTTGCTTGTTACTTGTATATAAAATTGTAAGCATCAAATATGGTAAAGAACTAATTGTCAAATAATTTAAGTTATATAATACACACGTGTAAACAATAAAATTAGCTGATGAGCAATATCGCCAATGCGAGTATATGATTGTCTTGTAATAAACCTTATTTAAATCTTGTTAACAACAAATGTTAAATACGAGTGCATTGTTACCATTTAACATTTCAAATGATATATGAACTAAAAAAAGAGCAATTAGAATATGTATTGAAATTAAAATATTCCGAGAAATAAATAAAAAAATTAAATATTAAGTTTAAATCAAATCCCCAATAAATCTTATAAAATCCCCAAAACATAAAAGTTATCCCCAATTAATTCCTCGATCCCCAAATCAAAATTCTTATCCCCATTTCGAAGAAAAAAATCCCCGATTCGGGGATAAATCCCCTAATCTGACAACACTGATTGTCGACATCGTGAAATTGGCCCTTATATTCGGGCCTATATTCGTTTGAGTGCAGGTTTAAAACGACACTTAAAAACGATACTTTTATATTACAAAAAAAAATGGTCACCAAAATCGCCTAGCTAAGTATAGGGATTTACTATGTGTGGTATTACTGTCCAGTTGCTGTGTTTTTCCAAAAGTCTTCATTTGTTGCATAGTGTTATCAACAGAGAGTTCAATATACTAAACCAAGCAATTGCAGGCAAATAAAAAATAAAATAGATCAGCAGTTTTTCACAAAAATTTAAAATTATTACAATTCTTGCCTAAAGCATGTCCCCCAAAATTTTCCATAAAATCATTAAGTGCATTTGTATTTCTTATTTTTTTTTAATTTTTTCTAAAAAAATAAATATATTTTGGAGGCCATTATTTTTAAAATATATATTTTTATTTATTATTACGCAGACAGCGTGTTTCTAATTTTTTTTTTATTTTTTTAATTTTAAAAGAAATGCACAACCAAAAAATTAGAAGAATTTTTTTGCAAGAGCATTTTTACACAGACAGAATATATTTTGCGAATATTTTTTGGCAGGTCGCCATTAAAGAACTTGAACTTAAAAATTATTGAACACATTTCTAGTAAATGAACTTGAAAACAAGTAATGCATACTCGTATTCTTCAAATGATCAGATATATTTTGAAAAATATGTAATAAATTGCTGTGAGTAAGACACGTACTTACAAAATTAACTAGCTATACAGAAATATATCAATCACTGAATTGATGGTTTAAAAAAAATTATTACTTAAAAATTTTTAATAAAAATACCATTATATTAAATTTTTTCTATCAATTTCATAACCAGGCCCATTACTCGTGTGATAAAACAAATATTAAAACAAACAAAAAAATAATTTCAAAATTTTAAGTAATTCGTCCGTGTTGCGTATGCCGAGTCGAATATTCGTTTACGAGAATTTTGTTCTACCTTAAAGAAAACTTGTGTACGTTTGCTTTAATCTATTTTAATATATAATGCTGAGTACACATTAAGGCAAGGGTTTCTTGGTTTACCATGTTGATTCATCATAATGATGTGCCTAGAAAGGGAGGAACTTGAATTTCCTTTTTTGTAGACCTTTTTTTCTAGAGCAGTTTGAATAAGAAACTTGGATTTTTCAACTATGTTCTATATATAATTAATTTTATGTGATTTTTTTTATTTATTTTTACTTACATTATTTAAATTATTATTTTAAAATGTTTACCTGAAAAGAGAAAAAAAAAGGCTTGATTAACACGCAAGAGATAATGGAGACAAATACATTTGTAAATTTAAACAACTTAAATTAAAGTATATTATAAAAGTAGTATAATAAGGCACAAAATCCAGCAGATTTTAGTTAAAATCTTCATGAAATTCTATACCGGTAACACCAGGTTTTTTTTGACCCAAAATAGTTTTACTCCACCGACCATTGTTTTAAAAAAAATTAGTTATGTACGGAATTTATAGATTTTGAATACCCTCTTTCTGAATCAAAAACGCGTTTCACGAAATTTATTATGGTTTCTCAGATATTAAGCATTAATTTTGCTTCATATCCACTATTTTTAGCAGTAATACGTATTGTTTTGCTGTAACGGCCACTGTTTGGCGATTGCATCAAATTCTGCATACAAAAACTTACGAAGTAAAGTTAATTCTTGTTTTGCTTCATTTCTATAAGAAATGAATAATAAAAAAAGAAGGTGCCGTAAGAAAAATTCAACAGCAAATGTTAAGCAAAAACATCATTACCCAGACGCAGCCGCCGATGAAATGTTTTAATATAAACTTATTAAACACGAAAGTAAAATAAAAGAAACCTTAATTATGCATGTAACAGAAATCATTTCATTTAATTCTTTTATTAAATAAACTTCAATTAAATTTTTTTTTTCTTGTATAAGTGTGTAAGCGGACCGATAGTTGAAAATATTACTGCGGCGGCTTCTTGATCGGCGTTATACGATCGACTTATTTCTTTGGACAGCAAGAAAAATAAACAAAACAAAAAAATTCTCAATTCACAGCAGTAAAGCATACGTATGCAGCACAAAAAGCTACTTTTTGAAAATAAATTGCATATGCGGCACAAAACGTATTTTAACTTTTACAAAAATAATATTAATGGTAGAATTACTGAAATTGTATCGTGCTGTTGCGTGTCAGCTGACAAAATCCGTAACATTTAATAAGCATGTTGATGCTTATTGAAAATGTGCTGGCAACGTTTGCTTCGTTAGTCAAATCGTGTCGTCTTACTTTTGAAGTTGTCGTATCGTTTAAGTCTGTATGTTAGTTAGTAAAAACGTGAGGCTGCCAGCGAAAGTGTCAGCTGTTACTTTGCTTTATACGTGTGTGTGTATGTATGTAAGCCAGAAGTAGACGTTTGCTACGTAAAAATCTACAGAAAATAGATTTTATGTAGAAAATAGATTTTTACGTAGCAAACATCTACTTCTGGCTTACATACATACACACACACGTATAAAGCAAAGTAACAGCTGACACTTTCGCTGGCAGCCTCACGTTTTTACTAACTAACATACAGACTTAAACGATACGACAACTTCAAAAGTAAGACGACACGATTTGACTAACGAAGCCATAACTTTTAACTTAATTGATGAAAGTTCACATTTTTCTTCAATAGATGTGTCGAAACCAGTGGTGGAAATACTAAAGAAATACATTGGTTATATTCTGAGAAAACTTCATGTAAACCTTCTTTGTCGTTTTTCTGCACTCCAACTTTGTGGCGTATGGGATAAAACAATTCTGAGGCGACAATTTATCAAGATTTTTTATCCAAAACAAAACACATTGACAATTCTGAGGCCACAATTTATTAAGATTTTTTATCCAAAACAAAACACATTGACTGAAGCTTTCCAAAAAGTTTCATCACTAAACTCTACTCAATTTTGACTAAACCTAGTGACGATGTAGATTTTTTTGGTGTATGGGAAATCTACTGGATTTTGCCCGAAATCTCGCAAGTACTAGATTTTGCTAAAACTTAAACGCACTATAAAAGTAATTTAGATGTTGTATAGAAATAAGTTCCTACACTCAGGGAAAAGCTGAAACTTAAAATTGCATTAATGAACGCGTTACATTAATTCAATCATTTTAAATATAATAGAAACTAGTATTAAAATACTTAAAAATTAATAAATACATAAATATGTACTGTAAATTAATATTTTTCTATATTAATATAAGAAATTTCAAGATGACAATATGGTTTTTATTGATTTGAAGCTGTTTTTCTCTGGGTGTAGGTTTCCTGAAAGTTCTCGACATTTTCAGCAGCATTTCAAAAGACCTCCTACAGCGAGAAAAATAAAAAAGTGAGAGAATTTCGAATTTCCGAAGTGGTTGCAAGTAAAAGTTTGCAAAGAAATAGGGAAAAACTAGGGAGAATTGCTATTCAGAAAAAAGCTGATGTGCTTGCGATGAATATGAAAACCCTTGGCAAAGTTTAACGTCAGGTCAAATGTTTCATATCTTTCTATATTATTTCCGCCAGATAACTTTTTTTTTTGAAAATAGGGCGCAAAACATCGAGTGTAGCTTCGGCTGTGTGGCACGTAGCGCCGTCCTGTTGAAACCAAATGTTGCCAATATACTCCTCTTCAATTTTTGTGAACAAAAATTCGTTCAACATGGCCCGATAACGATCGCCATTGACTGTAACGGCCACTCCTTGCTCATTGGCCCGATTATGCCTCTGGACCAAAATCCGCACCAAACAGTGACTCATTTTGGGTGCGTCAGCTTTTCAATGTGTGCGTGCGGGTTTTCTGTGCCCCAAATGCGACAATTTTGCTTGTTTACATACCCGCCAAGATCAAAATGAGCTTCATCTGAAAAGATGATTTTTTTTGGCAAAATCGGCATCTGCTGTAAGTCGATCGCAGGCAATATTTCCCAGCGTTGTTCAAGCGTATACACAACCATATTCGTTCAGCGGAAGGATAAAACTAATTATCTGTCAAATCAGACATGAGCTAAATGATACCATTCACGAAATAAGCACTAGTTGAAAAAAAATGCTAGATATATATTTTATTGTTGTGGGAAAAACGCCTTTTAAATTTTAGCATAGTAAAAAAAACCTTGCATGCAAATTTTTCCTTTTTTATTGTTAAAAGACTTAACCTAGATCTTTTAAAGCATCTTTGGCAATAAAAATGAAATGTATTTCGCAAATAAGTCATTTTATAGATCAAGTCTTATTTTAATGATATAATTAAAATTTTTCTGTTACTATTACTTGTAAAAAATCCATGCATATATTTTTTATGAAATTTTTATTAGATATTAAAAAAATTTTCGGAAAACTAACTAACGGTGATTTAAGAACTATTTAATTGTTGTTGACAATTTTAACATTTGATGAAAAAATATATGTATGTGCACTTAAAAATTTTTTCCACGGAATCCGATGACAACTGAATTACATCACTTAAATGTGTCATACTTTAAATTTAATTATTTCGGCATTTGTGTGTAAAACAAAGATGCACAATTAAAAGTGGAGACAAACATACAACAAAAAAATAATCTTAAATGTTTTAAGTCGGTTAAGTGGTTTTTCACTTTTGAAGAATTACAAATAACTGTGAGAACAAAATGAAAAAAAAGTTTGCCAAAAGACAATTAAAAAGAGAAAATAGTTTGTTTAGAAACTGACTTATAATAATTCTAAAAAAAGTTTCAATTATTTAAAACCAGAAAATAAGGCAACACCGCATTAACTTTCGAATAATGAACATAAGTTTTCCAGTACAATTACTACATTTTTGCAGTTATTTTACAAATGTTATACAAAAATGTTTGTATTAGATAAATTTATAAATTTCTTAAAATGTTTTTAATTTTAATTACATTTTTAATTGCATAATTTATGAAAATATTTACTTTGAAGTAAAATATTTTTGCAAACTAATTGATTCATTACATATTTGTATGTCTGTTACGTTCTATTTGTTTGCTTTAATAGCAAATTAATTAAAATATTAATTGCTTATTATACAATAATCAAGTACACATACATTTTTATCAATTTGTTAGAGTTTGCGTTAGAGTTTGCAAATAAAAAAAGAGATTCCTAATCAAAGTCTGACAATTTCCCGGAATAAGTTGAAATTTAGAAAATACAAATAAATAGTCTGGTTTATAGCATGTAAATTTAGAGGAAAAAAATCTGGAAATAGACGGTTTAAAATGCTTTTATTTTTTGTTTCGTTTTCACAAGACTGTTCACAAGTGAAAAGAATACGAGTTTTTTTGTTCAAAAGTGAAAACGAACAAATCAAAAAATTTTAATTAGTGTTTTTTGTGGGAATTGTTACAATTTAAGTTTAAAATTTTTTAACGCACTAGTAATCCCAAATTATTATTTTACTTATTAAGTAAAATATTTTTTTAATAAAAATACATTGAAATTGATTATTGAGGGGTTTAGCTGGATCCTATGCATATTTCGCTGTTGCTAATGCAGATCATCAGGGAACCTTTACCCAAAAATTTCTTAGAACAACTAATAACTAACATGTAACAATTTCCACAAAAAACACTAATTATTAACTTCACAGCACCCGGTCAAAAAAAAAATACTTGTGTGGCAACACTCTATTCTTGAATAGCTGTTGTTGTTATTTACATTCATTTTCTTTACAATTTGAAGCTGAAAAAAAGTCAGCCAATGTAGTAATGATAAAGTAAGAAAATAAAAAACATGTTGATTATTGAGTTCTTGTTTCAACTTTGTTATTTGTTGAGCTGCTCATTTGCTTAAATGAAAGTTTAACATATTAACTCTAGTTGTTCTAAGAAATTTTTGGGTAAAGGTTCTCTGATGATCTGCATTAGCAACAGTGAAATGCGCATAGGATCCGGCTAAACACCTCAATAATCAATTTCAATGTATTTTTATTAAAAAAATATTAACTTAAAAAATCTTAAATCGTTCATTTCCAAATTTTTTCTACTAAATTTGGATGATAGAACACATACTATTCATTTGTATTTTCTAAATTTCAACTTAAGCAGGTGTAGCATGTGCTTTAACAGCCGAGTTCTTAAGAAAACACGTGAAAACGACTCGGAAGCCAGAACATACATGAATATGAAGTTGAAAATAATTGAAATAAGGAAAATAATATTACGAATTTAAGAAATATAATTTCAAAAGCTCACTTACCTAATTTTCAAAGATAGTCGCCTCATTTTATTTACCAATTTATCAACAGTTTTACAGATTTAAAAGGTAACACGGTTCCAGGGTAGCACAGCACCGTTTCAATGTAAAAGTGTAATATTTGTATCATCTATATTACATGTAACTTTGTAGTGCTTATTTTTACGGAATGGCCCACGATGTTGACAAGAAGTTTCTTTCGCTTACCTATATTGAAAACAAAAGCAAAATAAGAGAATTTGTTTTTATTTTCAATGTAAGTAAGCGAAAGAAACTTTCTTGTCGACATCGTGGGCCAGGCTGTTAAAGTTCACACAATTTTATTTTGGCAAAACTAATTTTTAGTGCTTTTAATTTTTTATATTAAGTCAGCTGAAAGGAAAAGCCTTCAAAAATACGGTAACCTCAATCCCGTTACTCAAATAGTCAGTAGGGGAAACCCTATACAGTTTAACTGTAATAATAATACATGTAATAAACATAAGAAATTTAAAGGTAAATAATTAATAATTAATACTAATTGCAGTTTTCAGTATATTTGTAGGAAACAGAGAAAAAGTAGAAAATTTGATAATTAAACAAATCAATTGACATTTAATAACACTTATTAAGAAAACAATGAGGTTATTATTATTTTATTGGACAAAGAAATAAGTGACTAGTTAGTTACATACATATATACATATATACTGCAAAGAAATTGAAAGTTTATGAGGTTAAAACATAGAAAATCAATAACAATTTTCAATTACACCGATTATCTCAATCAGCAAAACTTTTGAAAAACTAAATACATTTCGTTGCTTGAAAGATATCAATTGTGGCATATTTTCTGTTTTGTCGAACTATCGAACACGTGCGTGGCAATGCATGATAAAATTCCCATTTAGTTAACAATAAAATAAATTTAAATGGTCACTTTTTTTAAATATCAAAAAGTCTATTATATAGCCCGGTCAAAATAGATATTGCCCCTTGCATTAATTCACAACAAGCTTAAATTTAGCAGGCGCGTTAGGAATACTATTGTAAGGAAATCCTGAATGCAAAAAAAATTATTCAAGGTCAAAGGTCACAAAAATTATTTCTTTGAATTTTTTGGCCAAACGGTTAGTTCTCCGATAAAAATGTTAAGATGAAAGTGTAGATCCGATAGTTGTCTACAAAAATTGTCCTAATACTTTTTTCTCTAGGATTTACTATTTCTGAGAAAAAGCCATTCGAAAGTTAGTTGAAGCTGATTTTCCATAATATGCATGATTACGCTACACTGTCTCTGAACATTGTTGAATAGTGTTTGAAAAACTACCGTTTGGCCCAAAAAAAATCCAAAAACCCATAATGGTGACCTTTGACCTTGAATAAAATTTTTTTGCACACACGGGATAAATGGGGACTTTTCACATTGTTTTTAACGCGAACAGGAATTGAGCAGATGTTAAAAAAACAAACATTAAACCGACATAAAATCAGGGCAAAAGATCCGAATTTCTAATACTTTCAGATTACAGGCTCTGGAGATTCTTAATTTTTTGTTTGTTGTGCAATAATAAATGTGAAACTTCAATGAAAATTTTATCTATTGAGAACATGAAAAATTTTATTGTTTTAAGAAAATATGTAAATTTAAATTACAATATTTAACACATACTCGTACATACTTCCTAAGCAAAAAAACTATACATATCAGTTAGTGAACTTTGCTAAGATTGTCTAACTTTTCGACAGATTGTAATAGACTACAGGCAAATGTTGAGTTGTATATTTAATCAATTACAAATTGTGGAATTGTGGCAAAACTCGACAACTGTAATAAGACCCAATGTCTTCTACCTGGTGGACATGGTTGTTTGGCAGCATATTGAAATCATAAACGTCAATATTCTCATTGTATTCTCGGAAGGTTTTCCTACATGAGTATGAATTGAGACGTATATAAATATTTCTGCGAGATATTGTAGTTTTCTACGCTTTCGATAGTGTTCTGGTTCAATGATCTTATTCAATGTTAAATCCGTTTTTCCAATCAAGAAACCGCTTGTATACTAAATATTAATCTTATGTATTTTTTTTTCAGAATACATTTTTTAACTGGTTTTGAAAAAGTTTTAAAAGGCGGTTTTATGGGAAACGAAATAAAATATTTTATGACAAATTAAACATCAATTGAATTTGCGAATAAATTAATTTGAGAAACACTGAAGATCTACGTCATGGGTTTAAGTCTTGTTTGAATATTGTTCATATTCGAACATTTGTTAATTTTTTTTTGTTTTGTTTTAAAACTTATGTTGAAAAAAGCAATAATATAGGTATGAATTTTTTTCTTTTCAATGTAAATTATCGAATGAATATATATTTTTTTATATCGTTAAACCGGCCATAAATCCTGTAAATTGAAGTCATTAAAAATTTATTTTGAGATTTACATATGTACAAACATACTTATGTATGTATAAATGTGTTTTTGCTTTAATGTTTGTTTTTTAAAAATTTTTATGATTCGTAGATATTTTAAGTAAGCTTACTACACAAAGTACAGTAGTTTCCGCTTAACTGATCTCGAGTTAATTGATTTTCGTAAAAGTGTGTTTTTATATGAAATTCGCTTAATTGGTTTACTCGTTTAATGGATCCACAAAATTTAACTTATTTCCTGAAATCTCATGTAAAAAAGTTGGAAAATTAAACTAGCAACTCTAAAAGCATTTATTTTTTTACAACAGAAGGTTCACCGCAAAAAGTTATAACGCTAAAAGCAAATAAATAAATAAAAAAACAACGCCTTTTAAAGGCAAGACTATTTTTTAGCTTATAATGGTAATTGACATTAATTTTTAGTTTGGTACCTCTGCTATATTTATCAATTCATTCCGATCATTCTGTTCGTATCATTTTGTCAGTTACTTAAAAAAAAGTACTTCCACCGACTCAAGGCGAATTGATCCTTATCGCTACAAATTTAAATAACCCAGTATGACAAAAGCAGTTCATAGACAAAACAAAGTATAGTTTAAGAGTTTAAAAACAGTGTTTTGTTTGGTACTACTGGTTTTAAAATTTTAAAGTATACTTTGTTTTGACTATGAATATGCGCCAATATGTTTAACATATAATTTTACTATCTATCACAAAATAAAACACAATTTAATTTTTAGCAGATTCTTTTAAATTTTTGTGCATCTAACACTTATAAGAAAAACAGATTTTGACAGTTGGGGTCTAAAACAGTTCGATTTGGCATAAAACAGCTGACTATCATCAGTGCTGATGAGGTCACCTGTTTCTCAATTCGCCTTGCACTGACCGACTCTTTGTAAGTGTATTTTGACGGTGATAAGATGCCGAAGCTTCGTGCGTTTATACGACTGCTTGAGGTCGGCCTTCACACCACCATTGGCAAAACCAAAGTGCTTCATCTGAGCACAAATAACAAACTAAAGTTCAAAATAAGCAACGTAGAACTTGAAGAAGTCAGTTCTTTTACATATTTAGGCAGCATCATATCTTACACCAGCGGTGCCGTTGAGAATACTGGATATCGGATGCCACAAATTCACCATAAAATAAGGATGTGTCTTCTTTCTTGAAATATACATTCTGTGCTCAAACTAGAGACCTACAGCCGATACAAGCATTCATAGACAGTTCACTGAGGAAGAGTATGAAAATATTTCAGCCAAAGGCTTATGAGAGCGTATAGTAGAAACTCCCTTTTAGTTAGGAATAGTCAAAACAAAATGGAATTAGATCGGTCACATTTTGAGAAGATCAAATGATTACATAACTAAGATGGCTATTCAGTGGAACTCCCATGGAAGTAGAAGGAAGGAGAAGACAAGTAGAATAAGAAACTGGGCAAGCACGGAAGAGCTGAAACGAGATAAAGTCGATGGCACATCAAAGATATAACCCTTTGTTCCAACTTGAAACCATAGGAATCAATATACATATGTATATGTATACGAGGGTGGATCATTAACTCAGTGTCCTTTTGAATTTTCCGCCTCTTAATTGAAATTGCAACACTTCTCCTGTCAAGACGCAACTTTCAGTTGACTCCTATCTAACTGCGTCATTTAGTTTGTGTTTGGCAGCCGTTGATTTCGTGTGCTCACTAAGCATTATTTTTTCGGAAAAAAATCACTCAAACTAAGGCTAAGCATGATAAATACTATGGGGACTCTTCACCAGCAATTTCGATGGTAAAAAAAAAGTAGTTTAAAGAATTTCGTTGTGGCTGTACAAGCCGAACGATCTGGACACTCAGTTGAGGTCTGTACATCCGAAACAATTGAAAAAGATTCTCGATATGGTTTTAGCCGATGGAAGATTGAAAGTGAGAGAGTTTGTGGAAGCCATAGGCATCTCATTTGGCTCAGTGGTTTCAATTTTAAATGCTCACTTGGATATGAGAAAGCTTTCTTTAAGAACGTGATTTGAAAAACCCCAACGGAAAGCTAGAAAATTCATACTAATGTGGATTTTAAATATTTGGCAATAAAGCAAAAAGTGGATTTCGCCATATTCTACACACTATAAATAATACATTCAATGTAAAATGTATTTAAATTTAGCGATTATTCCATATTATATTATGAGTAAAAAAAAATATAAGCAGCAATTTATTGCGCTATAACTTCCCGAAAAAGTGCAAAAGATAACTGCGATTATGCTCAGGGATGCTCTTGGGTATGAAGATTGCAGGAGTGCCATTAACACAAAATTAGCTTATCTCAACTTGGGTTTTGTTATGAAAGCAGGTCGCTGGTAGGAGAAAAATTATTCTCAACAAAAATAAATTAAATATAAAGTTCAATTTCAAAATGGAAAGTTGATGAATTCCCATTAAATCTTCATTTAATTTTTTTACTGACATGAAGCAATTAAGCGGAAACTACTGTACATATATATTCAGAACAACACAGCTGTTAATAAATATATAATAGCCTGACCATAAAAAACGCAGATGCTGCCGCTGAGCTGATGTTTAAAATAATTCTCCACTGACCATTACGTCATCAAATACCCACTTTGTTTGTTTTTTTATATGTGCCCTTAATTATGAATGTGGTCTAAGTCATATATTTCTTTGGTCGACTTATTTAGTAGATTACATTTGAACAAATCAAGAAATATTTTTATATTATGCAACATTTTAATTTAGCGTTGTAGTAGCCTCGATTAATATAAATTTATTTAATATTTATGAAATATTTATTAAAGTATGTTTAAGATTTATTTAAAATTTCGTAGCAAAAAAAAGCACATGACAGACCACTTTCATAACTAATGACACATATGTATGTATGAATAATTTTGTCTAAGAAAAAAAATAATACTCTACGCCTTTCTACCTTTTATACGTTCTACGCTTTTCTGCATTCGAAATAATATGCGTTTTTTACACAACATCGATTGCATTGAAAATATATTAAAACTAGTCATCATTAAAATCAGCTGAGCTGTTCCCACGCTCTCTTATGCTGGTGCGAATACCAGTAAACCTAAACCATCATTCAACAGCAAACTTCAAACATCAAGCACATTCATTTAATTTTAAATTAAGAACATGCCGCCTCGTATTTTGCAAACATTTTCTTTTATTGCGGTTTTGGGTTTCTGACTTTACTGAGTCAAGGTTACAGATCTAAAAAAAAAAATTAATAAATATACGTATGTATGTTTGTATATATAAAATTTTTTAAGTTCTAAGGCACTCGCATTTAGATTTTGAGAAAGCAATTTTTAAATTGATATTTTTCTCCTAGTTTTTTTTTATTTTGCAAACAAATTAATAACAAAGAAAAATTTATACGTACAAAAACTACAACAATAGAGCATTGTGGCTTTTTCATATTTTTATTAAGTGGCATTAATAATTTGAATTGAGTTTCTTAATGGTTTAATTAAAAAAAAAAGTGTTTTTTCATCATTATGATCAACATGGCAAAATGCTCTACATCATCTTTCACGCCACTGGAATCATCCTTCCATGGAAGTGCTGTTTACTTTTTTGTCATCTCTCAAGCAACAAACGCAACTTCAACGGCAACATGCAGTATTTGGTTGAAGTATGATTTTTTTTAATTAAAGTCTCGTTCCACGATGTCACCAGCAAACGTTCGATCGACAACTTGTATTGCAAACAACAATAACAACAGAAAATTTGTTGTTGTTTTCAATATACATAAGTATTCGATCGAATGATTTCTAGTGACATCGTGGGACAGGCCGTAAATCTGAATAATAGTTTTTGAAATTTTATGTGTTGAAAATTAAAATTAATTTTTTCTTATGGCTTATACACAAAAAAAAAATTAAAAAATATAATGAAAAATAGCACGGGTCAAGATATAAACATTACTCATATGGATCTACTGTGATATTTGTAATGCTGAAATGTGTTTAATGTGGTTTTTGTTTTACACTTTTCGCTGCATTTAATGCATTCAAATCAGACTCAATCTCAATTACAAAATATGCAAATCAAATGCACTAAATTTAAAAAAAAAAAAACTTAACAGCATTGTGGTCAGCATATGGCTCAACGTAAAAGATTTTATTTAGCAATGAAAAATCACGACTGCAGTGAAACTTAAAATATGTATGCAGAAAAAAAGACTCATCAGCCTGAATAAGATAATAAGACTTTACAAATTATACAAGTAACCAGGAATGAAACTTCTGAGAATATAAGATCTCTGGTCTTAAATAAACATGAACAGATTTGCAATGTCGTCTAGCGCTCACCGAGTTGCACACCTCATGCAAATTTATTTCAATACTTTTTAAATAGACAATTGTTTTGAGGGTGTTGCAATAAGTTGAAATGTAGATTTAGTGCATTTTATAACACATAAAAAAAGGAAAATAACGCAGGCACTTCCATAAACTAAACGACTATTGAAATAATTTATTTGAAATCCAAATAAATTTTTTGTATATTTTATACTAAAAAAAAAAGAACTTGATAATATAAAGTATGTACGTCAGCGTATAAAAAGATACAAAAAGTATGCATTACATTATTTAAATACAGTCTAATAAGCTGATCAGCTTTAAGTGATTTTTCTTAAAAGCTACTGAAATGAATTTTTATTTATTTTTTATTAAAGCTGATAATTTATATAACATTTGTATATCAACTACCAAACGAAAGGTTTTGCTGGAAAACAGGAGGCAAATTACGGCATTCGATAACAATCGAAATTTACATGCCAAAACAATTAAATGTTACGGTTTAGAAAATTTATACAATGTTGTGAAAAGCGTTATTAACATAACGTTACATAAAAACTCCTAAAATAGCGTTACATTATGCGTCAATGATCCCGATGTAACGGTACAACTATAAAATACACTAGTTATCTCTATCGGAGTCGCAGCATGGAATGTGGAATGTTTTCCCCGTCCCGTCAACTTCTCTTTTTGTATCATTATTTTTGTCATATACAGTAATATTCGTTGCAACTGAAATATAAATATGTGGAGTAAAACTCGTTTTTTATTAATTAAACTCTCTGCCAGAATCAGACATGAGAACCTTTTTATTTCGGACAGTTTGATTTTGTTGTACACTGTTATTGTGCAACTATAACTGCTGTAAAACTAAATAGATAGAAATCATTATTAATCTATTCGAAATGTTTTAATTCAATTTAAGTTCGATCTAAATATTTACATTTCCTCACAACGATTTTCCACTTTTCTCGCCCATTCAAGAAAAAGTAAGAGAAAGGTGTTTTTCATATACAAAAAAAAAACTTTTTAAAACATGACAGTTTCATTATAAACGATTAATTTATTTTGCTAAAACTTTTGCCACTTTTAATAACATTTAGTGAGTGTGTGTATATGTATGTATGTATGTGTGTGTTTGTGTGCAACATGTGGCAGGCATTTCTCTGCTATTATTTATAACCGAAGCTTAATAACCTTTCGAATGTCATAAATTGTTGATTTGGTGTTTGTCGGCTTGAATGTCTGTTTATTGCAACGACGTGGTGTCTGATCAACTTTACCCTCCCCGTCTCCTCCCACATGCTTGCGGTTTTTGCAGTTTGCTATTTGCCGATTTTGGAAGCATGCACAAACCGTACTTTGCATGTTGCATTTGGCATGGATTTATTTATTTATTTTGTGAATGTTATGAAAAATATGACACCTACACATTTGATTATTGTTAGTTGATTGTCAATTGGCCAGCGGGTCAATATGTAATAAAACAGGCCAAACAGAAACTCAAATAAGTTTATTAAAAATAATGTCTATAACTGCAGGGCCCAATAGACATGCAAATTCAATTTAATTCACTAAAGTAGAAACTTTAAGGATTAACGACAAAATATACACATCTATTTATAAAATTGCACAAAAATTAAATCGCACAATCGACACAAATACTCGTACTGTTGAAAGAAATTTTTGCGACGCACATTTATAACAAATGTTGCTGATTAGAAAAATTAACTTTTCAATATCCTAAAAATGTCTTTCATTATATCAGTTTCCTTGGAAATGCATTTAAATGTTAAATACTAACGGCCTGGCTCACGATGTCGCCAAGAAATTTTCTTTCGCTTATTTATATTGAAAACAAAAACAAAATAAGAAAATTTTAGCCAGCCAGTAAATAATTGCCCTCAATTTATATTCGTATGACAATTGTGTTTGTTGTATATTCCCTGCAATATGTTGTTGCAAAGTGTTTGTGCGTCTCAAGCAATAATTAAGTTCACCGTCAATTTAGATAAATTATGTTTTGTTTAAATTGATATAACACAATTAATTAATATATAAATGAAGGTTTCAATTTCAATTTCAATTTCAAAAGTCATTATTGTAAATGAAACGCAACTATTATTTAAATTGATTAAGTAAGTTCAAGCATTGTTAATTTGATCCGAGAAAACAATTGATTTATGGCAATGAGAGCTTTTTAACAACAACAAAAAGGACAACACCACAATTTGTAAAAGTCGTACATGAGTTGTCAACTGCATTAAAAATGGTTAACTTTGCTTTTTGTAAAAAAAATAATATTATATTATATTTATTTGCATGTTTTCTTTTAAATAAAATTTATAAAAAGAGTTTATCACAATAAAAATTATCCAAGAATTTAAAGTGTGTCTGGAAATAAGGACATTGATGGCAACCGCAGGGCGAATGCACTTCCAAAAGCCGCCATTAAAAAGCACATAAATTTTATTTTTAGTTAAAGAAATAAATAAATAAGCTTTCGGTTTTCTTTTAAATATTCTTATAATTGAAAGCAAAAAAGAATAAAATAGAAAATTTAACAACAAAATAAAAACAAGATATTTTCCTGAAGAAGTTAAACGGAAGTAAATGCCTAAAGCTAAAAAAATAGTTTAATTTTATATAAAAAATAAACAAAATAAAAAATAAAATAAATAAATAGAATAGCTAATGATTGAAAAACATTCAAAAATATCACAATTTCCGTGATTGGTTGAAAACTAATTAATTTTTTAATTAAAATCTCCCTTTTTAAGGGTTCGGTACACTAAGGGCCAATTTCACCAACTTATTTAAATATCAAATCATATTTAAATGTAATTTTTCCATACAAAAATTAATGAAAATCGACATTTAAATATGAATTGATATTTAAATAGAGTTGGTGAAATTGTTTTCGCTGTCCGTCTGTCTGTTTGTCACAGGCTATTTTCTCGGGAACCGTAAAAGCTACGGACCTGAAATTGGAACAGAGTATGTAGAGCTTTGTCCTTCTATAACAACAAATACATAAGAGTAAAAACTTAAAGGGTGTTCCAAAACGAGCAACGAAAAATGTTAAAATCCCATGTAATATAAATACTATTATATGTATATAGACACCAGAGAAACAAGCCGAGGCAAAATAATCGGCGGCGGCGGCTGGGCAGTTTTTGGCGGCGCGCCGACAAAATTTTCGGCAGCTCAACTTTTTAATACAATGATTCTTACATAGCGTCTATACCTCATACAATATCAAAAATATTTCTATCAAGAAACGTCAAATTTTATAGCAGAGAATTATATTACTTGTGTACTGCAATATTAGTATTATATTAATATTATATCAGATATAATATTGTTTTCTTAATATGTATATATTTAGAAAACAATACTATGATATCAACTGTCAAAAAACGTACACATATGTACATAGATACGTAAAGAGAATTTTGTGTATTAAAGTGAAAACTAATAAAAAAATTTTATGAAACACACATTACTATTGCAATAAACGACAATGTTTCTGCACGGCTGCCTGATAATTATGAAATATTATGAGATTTACAAGAGTACGTTTTCCCCTACATAGATACTAATATTAATATAAATATATTTTTCTTCTTATTCTGCCGTCGTTCTCTCTCATATTATAACATAATACATACATTTACGTTATGTGAAAGACATTATGTTCGACAAATATATGTACATAATTTCGTGATATTAACAAACAAATGAAATAAGGGATTGAAGAAGCCTATTTATACGGTCTAATTCATTAAAAAAATTTTGACTTTGAAATGTTTTCTTAGCACTGTTTGATAGTATTGCAAGCTTTTTTCAACGCCAATGGCTTCATATTCCGAGTCTGAGGATTCTAACACATCATCCCCAGTGGATTTCAGGAAATACTCCTTAATGGAAGCTTGAGACATCTATCTTTCGATGGAAATATATTTCGATATGGTTGTTAAAAAGTGGGTAAAAACTGAATTTCGGTACCTGTTTTGCACTCGGCATATCTTTACTTTACTTTACTACCTTTAAAAAAAATTTCCAAAAAAAAGTAAAATTAATGGAAAACATGGCTAAAAAAAAGCTAAAAACTAACGGCATTCTGATATGATTGAAAAAGTATTATTATTTTTCCAATCATATAGAAGTGCTCAAATTTTCGACTCTGCCATACTATTTCGTTTGGGAAAAACTGGCGGCGGAGTTTGAGCCGACACCAGCCGCCTACATCTCCAAACGAAAAAATCGCCAAATTAAAAAAAAATCTAACAATAATCGCCAAAGTTAAAAGAGTCGCCAAAGTGAAAAAAATCGCCAAAACGAAAAAAACGCAACAAAACTAAAAAAACCCTAAAATAAAATAAATCGCCAAAAACAGGAAAAGCACCAAAAATAAAAAACAGAGCGCCAAAACTAAAAAAACGCCAAAAGTCGAAAAAATGTCAAACTATATATTATATAAGTTAAACTTCGTATAGTATTGCATATGTAGCACCCGTACGGAACCCTTCGTGTGCGAGTAAGTCGCACTTTACTGAATTTATTATATATTCTAGGTGCAGTGGAAAAAAATCTTTAGTATACCATCGCCATAAAATTTACTTTATGTGAATTAAAGAGGTTCATACTCGCACTCTATTAAAAAAAAGTGTTGCAGGGAATTATTGTTCACAATAGTGAAGTTTATTTACTGATCTTGTCCTAAAATTAAATATTTATAGCTTATATTATAAGCTGTTGGAAGTGAAAAAGTCCTCGTGAAAAATAAAAGGTAAAAAACTAGACGACTCTTGTAAATGATTTAATTTCCAGTACTTTGAATGGAAAATCGCAAATACTCTTGTTAATTGCATATATTCTACCTAATTACAATTGTTGTATTTCTGCAAAACAAAAACACATTTTTTTGGATTAGATTAAACCACCTTATACCGGATGTGTGAAATTAATGTTAACAGGCCACTTTTGAAAAAATAAGTTAATCTCCATAGAACAAAATTTTGTGTTGAATCATTTGTTAAGTTTTAAAATGATAAAATATTTCGCTTGGCATATCATGGGTATTATTATTTAAATTATAGATGTGCGCATACGGATGTTTTAGCCTTCTTTTTTCTATGTTAATCTTTTTTGCTTCTATTTTGTTTTTTTTTTTCGCGAAAACGAATTTATTAAATAACTTTGTCCTCTAACATTTCCACATAAAAAAATCAAATTTGCAAATAAATGCATACGAGGCGTTTTCAGTAAATAATGGGAGTTTTTAAATTTCACGGGTTTGAAGATTTTGGTATAAAAAAACTTTTCAGCTGCATTTAAATATTTCAATGCAAATGCTCGAAATTTATTGCTTCTTCGTGAATTGTTGGCCAAAAACAATACTGTAGTGATGCGCCATCCTCTATGCAGCCAAACATGGCTGCGTGTGACTTTTTCCTATTTCCAAAAATAATGATGTTCTCTTTATAAGAGTTGTCGTATTACAGCGCATCGCAGAAAAACTTAACGCAAACCCAAAGATAGAGTGTTTGGAGAATTGGAAGCACCTCTGACTAAAGCGAGCTATACGTGTGTAAATCTTATTATTAAGCAGTTTTTTTAGGAGATCACTTTTAAGCTTCAAGTTCCTCATTTTGTAAAACGAAAACGCTAAGCGTTGACAAATTGTTTAATTATTTTGTTCTTGTACGCTTAACGCTTAACGTTTTCTGTTTACAAAATTTAGTCTTAAGTGATTTTTAGGAACCCTATTGTTTTCACTAAGATGTCCGTCTGGTCTGTCTGCCACAGGCTGTTTTCTCGAAAACCGTAAAAGATAAAGATCTGAAATTTTCATAGAATTTGTAAAACTTTCGCTGCTACAACAACAAATATACGACAGTTAAAATTTAAAGGGTGTTCTAAAGCGAGCAACGAATCATGTTGAAATCTTAATATAATATACAGACTAATATATATAGACACTTGAAATTTTCAAAGTTAGTGTATTTTTATGCAGACTGCACCAATTAACACTGAAATTTAATACATCAAATCAAAGGGTATTCTATCAGTCAATGTAATTTTGATAAGTTGCTGTATCTTGGAAACCGTAAGAGACAAACTCTTAAAATTTTCTAAAACTCTAAAACTAAATATATGCCAAAATTAAAAAAATTCCGAAACGAAAAATCGCCAAAAATTAAAAAGCGCTTAAATGAAAAATATCACTAGAAATAAAATAAATCGGTCAAATGCAAAGAAATCGCCGCAAGTAAAAAGTTCGCAAAACTAAAATCATCTCCAAAAACCGAAACAAATCGTCAAAACAAAAAAGCGCCAAACCTAAAAAACCGCTAAAATTTAAAAAATGTATGATAAAAATATCAGAAAAAAACGAAAAAAATTTTCAAAACGACAAAAAGCAAAACTAAAATAGCGTTGATACTTCAAAAATCGCCTCAAACTGAGCAAAACCGACAAAAATCGCAAAAAATAAACAGTCGCCAAAAGTATGTAGTGTCCGTACGGAACCCTTCGTGTGCGAGCCAAAGGACTCATTTTACTGAATTTTTTTAAACGGTTCCTATTTTGTAACCGACTTGAAAACAGGAGGAGGTTATATGTTTGTCATGTATGTATTTTTTAATTTTTTTTTTCTAAAATATGTTACTTTTTTGCGGGAACATATTACGTAACCCTAAAAAAGTAATTTTTATACACCCCCACCCGTTTGTAAAGCTTTTTAAAAAAAATCCGCATTTATTTTCTCAGCTGTAACAAAACCTAAATGTTCGCCAGTCTAAACTCGGAAAAACGACATGAGGATTAATTCTGCATCACTAACTCGAAAATTCCATTTTTTGAGTTATGAAGTTCTTTGAGTAAGTGAGCGATATGCGAAAAGTCCCTTAGATAGAAAGTGAAGTTAAGGGAAATCGAATATTGCAATAAAATATGGAAAAAGAAATATCGCTGTAACTTTCTCAAAAATCACATAAATAAATTGAACTTTCGCAGAGGGGTGGTTTTAAATTGTAAAGGGTGTTTTTTATTGAGGTATAGAACTTTAAGTTGGCATCACTTTTTTAACTGGCGGCCATTTTGTCAGCTGTCAAGTGATTAATATTTAGTTTGGTTTGCCATTCCATCATGAACAGGTTGACAAAAGAACAACGCTTGCAAATCGTGCAAATTTATTTCGAAAATAATGGTTCAGTTCGCGAAGTTTACCGCAAGCTCCGTCCATTTTATGGTCGACATAATCGTCCATCAGTGCAATTAATTCGTTTAACCTGTCAATTGGCCACCAAGATCGTGTGATTTGACACCATTGGATTATTTTCTTTGGGGATATGTGAAGTCGCTCGTCTACGCCAACAAACCAGAAACGTTAGGGGACTTGGAAGCCAACATTCGTGGCGTTATTGCCAACATACGGCCCCATATGCTCGAAAAAGTGGTTGAAAATTGGACCTGTAGAATTGGCTTTATTCGAGCCAGCCGCGGCGGCCACATGCCCGAAATCATATTTAAACGTTAATGGCATAAAATTATCCTTCCAATAAAGCCAAATTGATGGACATTAAAACGATTTTCTTGTGTTTTATTTCAATTCGAAGTTCTATACCTCTAAAAAAAGCACCCTATACAATTATGACAGCATTTTTATCTCAGGTTCAGCTTTGCCACATATATAACAGAGGCTATTTTGAAGGCAACAACATTAATGTAGACGAACAAATACAGGGCAATTATGAATAAAATTCCAGGAGAAATTTCTCCCTTTTCGAATAAGAATCTTGTTGTTTTCTCTATTAGTTACTTGCTATTGTTTGAAAGTGTTCCCTTTGAAAAATTTCGTATGAAGTTTGTTCCAATTTGCCCTGATAAATATTTTTTCAAAAAACAATAATTCCTATTATTTTCTAAACACACCTCGTATATTTCAATTTCTCAGCGTTTGTCAAACGTCAATTCTCGAAAATATATGTATGTTTGTAAGTACATTCATTTAATATTATTTTTTCTTTGGGTGTAGGTGTTTATATGAGTGTCATTAAAATTTCTGTTCTCTTGTTGTTTTATAAATATCTCTAAATAATTTGGCTGACACAAAATATTTCATTAAGAAATAAAGATACTTGGAATACGGACAAGTAAAGTGGCCATAAATATTATACATTCATACACTCATACATACACTTATTTAAATAAAAATCAGCTGACTGTTTGCGTGTGTGTATTTTCGTGTTTTTGCATGTTATTTGACTTTCAAAATAATTAAAAGTTTTTTATTTATTTAAAACACTTCATCGTGTTTATTTATTAAGTTTTTTTTAAGTGAATCATTTTATGTAATTTTATTTGTTTGTATTATTTATTCGCCATTCTATTTTTGGTTTGTCTGTTTTAGTTTATTTATTTTTTTGCACATTTTAACATTGTTGATGAATATTTGAGCAATAAATCTGTGTTGGGGCCCACCATCAAAATATTTGCGCATACTCGGTTTATCATGCCATTTGCTACAAGTAATTATGATTTTTATAGATTTACTTACTCTTTATGCAAAAAAAAATAATAATAATAATAATTTGAGTTTGAAGTGTATTTTAATACAAATTTTGACTAAAGCACACTTGAAGTACAAATAATTTTTTTTAATAACGGAGTTGAAGTGTATCAGGTGCCGTGAATTTAATCAAAATCTGTAAAATGGTTCGATAGATTAAGGGTTTGTGTTTTCTACTCCGTAATTTATATATTTATTTTTTTTTTTGACTTCAAAAATGGCGACCGATTCCCACACTTTCCTTTTAATTTTGTGTTTATTTTTCGCATAAGATATTCTATTCTATACGCTTAGAGCCTATTTCACCAACTTATATATGTAAATATTAATTAATATTTAAAAGTAATTTTTCTATACAAAAATTAATGAAAATCGACATTTAAATATTAATGAACATTTAAATAGAGTTGGTGAAATTGGCCCTTGGTCTAATCAAAGCCTGAGTTATTTTAGAAAATCAGACAGCCACAGACAGCGTTTGAAAGTGCTTTCATATTTTGATTTCATTTGCTTTGAATGTGACTGCCAAAAGTTGCAAAGCCGACGAAACAACAAGACTGTGGACTGTGCTGTTAAGCGACAAAAAAAATTAACTTAACTGTTGCTGTGCTGTGAAGATCTTCGCAGCTAAAGCCAAAGCAACAGCAACAGAACACGAATTTCGACTGTTGCTTTTGCTGTCGCTTTGTTTCAGCTAAGTTCAACGTCTTCAAAGAAGAAATATGTGCAACAATATGAATTTTATTTTATATTTTCTCAACGTACTAAACATATAAAACCAGTGCTGGCCACACAGAGAAATGTATGCGTGTATTCATTTGTGTAAGAATCCGATTGAGGTCCGGCACCTGCTGCCTCTCTCTGGCCGACTATGTACTGTACGTATATTTATATAGCTCCGACAGTTAAAGCATACAAAGGGTCAGGAACATTTGAAACTGTGCTTTGACTGGACTGTTTGAAATTTCGAATCCAAAGCAACAGAACAGTCACCACCAAAGCGCAATGCAGCTGTGCTGTGACTTAACTGCGGACATGTGCGCAGTAATGTTACTGTTTTGCTGACAGTTTTTCAAACACTGGCTGCAGAAGGGTATTGGCAATCCTTCTCTGCCTCTTTAAAATAAAAAATAATCTATTTTATTATATTTTTTAGCTAAATATAAAATAATCAAACTTATTATTTATGTATTTTTAAGTTAATTTTAATTATATCTTTAATTAAAATGAGTTTAGATGAATTTATATGACAATCTAAAAAATGGAAACAAAAACTATTAAATTGCATTTCAGAGGCATCAGTATGAATGAAATCATATGCCAAAACAAGTCATGAGATAATTTTTTTCATAAAACATTTTAAAATGCTTTGATTAAAATATATGAGAGTGTTGGCTTTAAATATTATGGTAATATGAAGCAATTATTTAAATTCGTTTACACAGCTGCTACTAATTTAAAACAGAGCTTTTAATTTCTGGTATTAAATAATTATTTCAATTAAATGTATGATTTGAGCAATCATTTCATTTTATCCTTTAGCATTGTACTCGTTCGTACCTTGTCCAACATTTAATGTGGACTATTTAAGAAAAATTTCATGCAACAAACTAGCGCTTAATTTTCAAAAAGAAAAAAGAAAAATTATTATGGTAACATTCTTGAAAGTGAAGAACGAACAGACCACTGGGTTTCAGCATTTATATATAGAAGTGGAGAGCAAAATTCCAAAAGATTTCTTGAGATTTTTGATCTGAAGTGTGCGAATTTATAATTGAAGTTTTTAACAGCGTTGTATAATAAAATACAACAATTGCAATAATAGTGGTGCCCATTTCGTAAATTTAACAAACTTTAGTAGTATACACATTACCACTCTCCATAAAAGTTTAATGGCTCGAATATGGATGGTAACCGAACTTCTGTTGCCGTATCAACTGGCAACGCAATTGAAATGTATGGCAACTTTCCCCAGTTTGAAAAAAGTTATTAAAATAAAAGAATATGACAGATTTGCAACTGAAAATAATGTAAACAAAGCTTCAAAATATGTATGAGAAATAAAAGAGCTAAAAAGAAAATTTATAAGCAAAAGTGCCTAAAAAATTACTTACAATAAAGATGAAAAGTTCAGTGGAATTATTTTTCTATGAAGAGCATGAAATACACTTAAGGGAAAATTCAAATGCTGAAATAAACAGCTGTTAGATGCCAGTTGCTACTAAAATTCGGTTGCCATCCATAATCGAGCCATAAGAATCCCTAAAGTATAAGCATAAAGACAGTGATATCTAGTGCGGCCTAGAGATGAAAAATGTCACTGTAGGGGTTCTATTGTCCTACTTACCCTGAATTACTTATATTTCCTACGGGTATCATCAAGTAATCGTTCAATCGGTTATCATAAGTAACCATTTAATCTGCCGCTAGAAGTCTACAATCGCTTCTAAAGTGATAAAAGGAGTTGAGGTAATTTAAAATTAATAGAGCTCACGTCATTCAAAATTTGGCAAGCTTTTATTTCGTAACAAATGCCAAACTGTCTCGGCTTCCTCTTCTTTCTTCTGATCTATATTCCCTCATGTAGCAAAAGCGGCAAAGGGAAAAATGAATCTAAATTATTTTTTTTATTTTCAGTGCTTATTATTGAAGATACATTTTTTTAAACTGTTATTTTTAATTATTAAGTGTTTTAATCACGCCCACTTTTGCAAATATTAGTAGTCCCACTATTTTTTATAAATTAAAGACATGGCCACTTTCAGAGCACCAGATTTGTGCCTAGTTTTATAAGAATTAGTCAAATAGAAGTACATGAAATATAATATTAACTTTTAATGGGCATGACCACGCCTACTGTTTCAAAAGCAAGATTATGGCATTCCAAGAGCCCAAGCTGCTTGCCAAGTTCCATGAGGATCGGATAAGTAGAACTACATAAGTATAATTTAATACTAAACTTTAATGGGCGTAGCCCCGCCCGCCCTTTTTAAATGCAACAACATGTTACTTTCAGAGCTCAGGGTATTTGCCAAGTTTCATCAGAATCAGTAAGAATCGGCGTGATTGCGCCAATTTTTTTAAATTTAAATACTAATACTTTGAAAATGGGACGAAATGAAAGCTACACCCTTTCAGATAAAAAATACATTTTTCAAATCGATCCAAAAATTACGAAGTTAAGACGAATTGATAACTTCTTTCCTTTTTGAATATTAAAAAAATGCGCAGCAGAAAATTTTTTATATTTTATGACTTTTTTTCTAAAGGGACTATAAAATATGTTGTTATTTTTTTTAATTTTAAGGAAAATACCTTTCCACTGCTAATAAAATTTTAGCTGTCCATAGCAAATTTAAAAGTTATGACGTACTGCTGAAAAAAGAAATTTAACTAATTCTAATCATTTGATCGGGAGTGTAAATACAAATATTTCTCTCTGTAAATGTACAGAAAAAATTTAAAAACTTTCAAAAGGCTTTTATAAAAATTATGCAATTAACTACGTACAACAGTGTAAAAAAAAACATATATACAAACAAATCATTAAACGTTCATTTACATTAGCATTTTTCTTTGGAACAATTTTTTTACAAATTAATATTCAGTATTTATTTTCTTTAATTGATATTTAATAGTTCTTTATTTTCTAATTGCATTTTACTGTCAGGCATGTACAGCAGCACAAGACGTTTAGGTAGAACATATGTACATATTTTTTATACCCAAGAATAATATAATACACTACTACTGGTAACAGAAATAACAAGAGAAAAATTATTCAAAAAACAAGGTAAACCCAACAAGACGCTCCTTTAAACGACACATTAGCCCGCAGGTTTGTTAACTCGTCAAAACAATTGGTAAATTGCCCATACAGCAACATCAGAACTTTTATTTTACTGAATATGAATGATCATATTGAAGGCTTTAGATTTATCATCAAAAATAATGTAAAAGAAACACACAAATTGGTACTTTTTTCGCATTTAAACATTTCCAAGAGACAGTCCAATATTAATACCTGACACTAAAATTGCATGATCAATGTCGATCAAGACATGGTAACTTAGGCAATTTTGTTTTTGTGGTTTTTTTTTCAACTATCTGTCTCTGGTTTTCAAGCATCTGTCTACGCACTTTCCTTTAGAATGAAACTTCTGTTATTTATGTGTGAATGTTAGGGATGCCAAACGGGGCTGGTTTTTACGATCCCGGGATACGGGATTTCAAGAAATCAAATCTTGGGATTTCGGGATTTTTCGGGATCCCGACATTTTTGCAGATTCAGGAATTATTCCGGACTCTGATTTTTTTGAATATTAAAAGACACATGCTTTTTATAGGTATTTATTTTAAAAAAAAAAACGTCTTTGAAAGAGGTTCACAAGCAAAAGTTTTATAATTATTTCATAATACATAGTCAAAAACTATTTAAGAATTCACAAATAATATTTTGGAAAATCACAAAAGAAAAATAAGCGTAGTAGGCTTAGAAACTTTAACAAATCCCAGCTTCATATCGTATATAAATTATTTGCCTGGTTTTGCTAAAGTTTCTAAGCCTACTACGCTTTTTCTTTTTTTTTTGGCTTATTTTCTAAATTTTTATTATTTGTGAATTCTCAAATAGTTTTTAAAAGTCTGTGCATAAGATAAGAAGTTTAAGAATGTTCAAAATATCTGGTTGAAGTCTACTAATGGTTTGGCAAAGTATCAATGAAATGCATATATATACATTGCTTAAACACCGGCAAATAAATTTCAATTATAAAAGATCAATATTGTGTTGCCACGGTTACTATCTTGACCTTCACCCGGGTTATGATGAATTTATTTAAAAAAACAAAAAACAAAACTTAGTAAACAACTTCGTGATTGACTTAATTCGGGATTCGCGGGATTTTCGGGATTGGCATCCCTAATGAATGTATAGTTGTATGTACAAAGCACATGCGCAAAAATGTTTGCAAGTTTGTTCATTAGAACTCGAAATAATGCCAGAAACTTGAAACATTAGGATGGTACTAGTTTTTATTTGCATAACTTAGACCCTTTTTCCACATGCAAAGTTTACTTTGCAAAGTCTTAATTCTGCTGGAAGAAAGACAGGGGGAGAAATACTTTTTCTATATTTTATGGTTTAACAAACCTGTCTTTTATATTAGATTCAGACAATGTTGTTGTATTCGGTTTAATTTTTTAGAGAAAAAATTAATGTTTTAATTATGCATCTTCAGCTTTTTTTTTCAATAAAGCCTGACGCCGACTGCAGTCCCAATTGGAATTAGACTGCAATAAAGCGGAAGTTTTTCTAAATAATTTTAAGATCCCCTCGCAATTAGTTAAACGTGCAACACAAGTATAGCAGATGCTGTTAAAAGAATCTCGTTTGTTTTTTTTTTATTTCCTTTCGAAACTGCGACAGCCACTTTTACTAATATTTCCGCTTTGCAAAGCTTAAAATGACAAGTGTAAGTGTAAGTGTCTAAGCAATTCTTTTTTTGTAAAAATCTATTTCATTTTAATGTCCGTAATTTATTTTATGCCAGTCTGTCGCTATAATTTTTGTTTATAAATCTAAATGTTTGTTTATAAAAGCATTTAAGGTAAACTTGCAATTGAAATGTTTGCATAGATTTCAGTGAGTTGTTTGTTTTTTGCAAGCATATTTTTTTTTTCACTTTGCCACTATATTTGTAATGTCTAGTTCAAGTTTAGCATTATTAAAAAAATATTATTTTTTTTTTTGCACTATATTTATAACAAAATTTACAAAAGGAAAAAAAAACCTAAACATGTTCAACATTACAGAAAATAATTGCTTTGCTTTTCCTGCTGTGTGACTAACTTAAAGCAATTAGACTGTAGTTGAGCACAAAAAAAATATTTGCAATAATATGCATATGCCATATTAGGCATGTTTAGTATAATTTTTTGGTCGATAGCATTTCAAAGTTTTAAGCATTATCTATACTATAAAAATTAATGTCCTTAAACTTGCTTCATTCATTATCAAATGAGGCTAATTGCTCTAGTTAATAAAGTTTTTATTTAAATCACTAATTGAAATTGGTAATACAAATCAGTTTTATTCGAAAGCTATAAACTTGAAATGTTTTGCGAATGTCAACCAATTTTTTGCTATGATATTACATACACATAAATTTATGTATGTTTATGCAAATTTCATAAGCTTGCAACATTGTATATTAAAATAGCTGTCTTATTCTGTAGTATTGACAATTTTTAGACTTTAGAATTTGTAAAAATCTAATAACTTTTATATTTTAATTGTTTTTATATGAAATTTAAAATATGCGTAATCAATTAATTAAAAAATAAATTGAAAATAAAACTAGAGATGTGTGTCACGCGTGAGTCACGCGTGATCGTGATCAAATTTATAATTAATCACGCGTGCTCGTGACTTTAAAAAAATTACTCGTGCGTGCGACTTTTCTTTCAGAATCACGCACGAATTCTCACGTTCTGACGAGATAACACTCCTGCGTGGGTATATAACTGTATTGAAAATTTTATATTTTCTTTTAATAAATACTACAATCTATGTATGAGCTGCCCAAAGTAGCACCAGAATGCTGAACATCAATCGGCTTCTTATACAAATGAATACACATTTCTCTCGCTGGCCAGCTCTGATCTATGTATATACATATTAAGGTGAATAAAAATAAGCTTTTTTTGACGCTGGTAATGAAGCTTTTCATTGGTGAAAGGAAATAATTAGATTTACTTAACATAATAAAATTGACTTCGGATTCAACCCTGTGCAAAAACCGTTTGCAAAAATCATTAAACACTATAAATTTTCACTGCTTCCGGATAACAAGTTCAGGATCTTATTGACTATCTTAGGAGCTCTTTTTTCACTGGTAATATTTTAATTTTGAAGTCGATTTAATTTTTTTGAAGCTTTAAAAATAATTGAGAATTAAAGAAAGCTTTAACAAAGCTCATAATATATTTCGTTTGCATTTAGATTGGTAGGATTGAATTAATAATATTTTAATTACAAAGTGTATCAAAATTAATTAAAAAATTTATTTGAAATGTTTTAAAATTTTTTATTCAATTAAAAAATACTGCATAATCAATATCTTTTCGAAAGCATGTTGAATCTTCATAAATCAAGTCATGACTTTGGAACAAAAAGAAATTCCAAAAGCCGTTGATCGACTCTTTTTTTTAATTATCAACTAGAACAGCGGGATTATTTATTTTATTATTTTATTAATTATAATGGGGTTGATATTTAATTTTATCCAGTTTCTACACAGTGTGAAAATTATGTTTAATGTTTACCAGCGCATATATCAATCAAAGTTGTATGTATTAATTGGTTATAATATCGATTTTTTCTCCACCAGCTGTGCAAACAGTAAACCGTCCCAATATTATGATTTGATCAGGCTAAAGTTCGTATTGCTTTGTAAGCCAAATTACATGTGATAATTATTAATGAACAAATAACAGCAAAGTTAGTTGTAAATATTCTGACAAACACGTAGTAGAACGGAACAACTGGCTGTTTTCGAAGGCCACTACACCTTCATCATCAGCGTTCTTTGTGTTTGGTCCACTGTGTGTGGTGTCAGTTGATGTAGATTTCTGTTTTACATACACAACTTTTATTGCAAATGGAATATGTGAATATATAATTGACTTAAGCAATCAATTAAGCAATTAGGTCATCTCAGTTTGACAATCTGCTTATATAATCCATGTGGTTTTTGGATAATTAAAACTGTTAGAAAAAAACTCTTTCATTTAGTTTTATAATAACTCTGTTTTTATATTGCAGTAACTATGTGCTACTCGTAACTTTAATTTTTTTTTGCAAAATTTCTACCACGAGAAACTGCTTCCATTTCGCAGAAAATTTAAGTATTCTCTGCTTTCTTTAACATTAATTTTGACTCATGCCTGCAATAATTAACACGTTAAATATAAGAAAAATTTCCGCAACTTTGAAAAGAAAAAAAGAAAATGCTTAAGAAAACTTGTATTTTTTCATTGTCACACTCTTCTTAGCCAAACCGAAAATAAAGTATTTCCGCAAAAACCAAAAAATTAAAGTTTGCATTCACTATTTCTGTGAAAACGAATTCTATTTAAAAATAAAGTGTTAAGAATTTATATAAAGAACCTCTGCAGGTCTATGACATAAAAACTAAATTTTTTATATAATTATTACATAGAAAAAATAATTACCAAACTACTCTTTTTATTCGAATAAACTGCAGATGCGTATCTTTTCCAAATAATTTAACAGAGAAGGAAGATAACTAATTATTTTATTGCCTAGTAGCTGTATTCAAAGTTATGACAGATTGATTTCGATTTTAAAATGTATCCAGTATTTTTTTTTAGTATTTCCTTTTATTATTATATTTATCGCTCATTTCTGCAACAATTTCATAACGAAAACAATGGGATTTTGCAGTTTATAATTCAGAATTAATGCTCAAAAATTTCCTACAACTGTCTTGTATACTCAGCGCTTGAGAGAAATATACAATTTTCTTTTTCCATTAAGTTGAACGTATTTTGCAACATCACTTTTCGTTCAGGGTATATGAACAATGGTACCTGGATTTAGTAACTTTTATTATGACAATCGTATCGCTATAATATATATAACGAAAATTTATCGAGTTTAATATCCAAAAACATACTTTAACGACATTCGCTGTCGGTTGAAATACAAAATGTAAAATCACAAGTTCAAATTCATTAAGTTTTTTTTTTAATTCTTCTTTGTGCTTTTCGCTTATTTTGACACTTTGTGTGCAGAGATGCCATATGATATAGAATTAAATGGTAAGTAAGACATAGATGTACGCTAACGTAAAAAATATATTCAGGAATCACATTATCGTAACCGCAAACAAATAAATATATGTATATATATATATCGATAAATATTACGATTTTCGATTCGCAACAGCTTTGTTTTAACATTGAACTAAAACTTTGAGAAGTTTAGAAATATGTGTTTTACCGATGGCTTCATTTGTCGCACAGAAGAAAATATTTCTATGCAATCTTAGATTTCACCAGAGTCTTGGGAGGGGATCGATACGCGGAACCGAAAGCTAGAGAATGGCAGAAAATCGGCACATCGATGACATTAAACCTGCATTTTCTTCATTTTCATTTTGACGATTTTATCAAACAACAAAATGGTTTTACGAAGTATTTGAAGATGATGGAGGGCAGTCTGGAAGAAACGTACCATAAAGGTGGAAGTACATAACACGCGTTCAATGCGCTAATGCGATACAAACTTCTGTCAAAAAAGTTGAAATAGTGTTTTTTCATAAGGCAAGTTACATAAAGAAGTTTGCGACGCTCGTACCTCGCAAAAAGTTGAACATTCTTCAACTTTCACGCGTTGTATACAAAATGACAGCTAGTGTTGCCAGATTCTCATGCTAACATACACCAAAATTATTAGAAATTAATTTTTTTATTTAACAAAAGCTAGATAAAAAAAATTCATTAAATATTTAAAGAAAAATAAAACGTTAATGCAAGACAAAAAAAATAGCCGACAAGGGCTTGAAATTTTACAACTAATAAAACCTCAAAAGCGTGGTGTTTAATTTTGCATTTTTTAGCTTTAAACATTTAACAAGCCAGAAACGCTTTGCCGCATAACGCGTGGTATGTATCTCCACCTTAAGTTCTAAATCAGAGTCAGATTCGAACGATTCGGACGACGATTTGGATCCACAACTTAAGAGAGTTCGATATGCAAGTCTAGGGCCATCAACATAATAAACATAATACGACTATTTTTTTATTATTTTTGTAATAGATGAAATTAAAAAATTTCCGGAAATTTTGTACTTTTGCGGGTACCTAAGCGCTACCTAAACGGTATTAAGAATCATTCCTAGGAAGTTAAATTTTTCAAAATTTGTTTGCGATTTTGATCTTGAAGATGAATTTTTTTTAATTTTATATGTGACAGCGCATAGAGAAAAGGGACCTAAGGGTAAAAAAATTAATTTTAACTTTTTTTTTTTTTGATGTGGACAACATCTGAGCATCGAATGAGACCGATCCCATGCCCCAAAAGTGTTCCCTCCCAGAGATATGCGCGTTTTATTCAGTGATGGTACACCAAAGATACACGTATTTAAATCTTTAAAATGGCTCTCCTGAACAAAACCGGTTTTTACCCTTAGGTCCCTTTCTATTTTGCGCCTCACATATTCACAATTTTTGTTCTTTTTAAGTCAAAATTCCGAACGGTTTGCAAGATATGAGTCTGAGAAAATGATCAGTTTCTTGCCAAAATGACACCGCGGCCCCAAATCTTTGGAGGCCCATGACTTGGAGCAAAACTGGGAGACACGGGTCTTTTTTTTTTTGTCCTTTATCACGTAGTGGTGTCCGTATATGGTTATATTTCCATGACAGAAAATTACTCAAAAGGTATTTCTGGTTTCCCTTTCACTATGTTTGACAACATTTATTACCCAAACAGCCATATGGACCCTTCCATAGTACAGCAATTTTTTCATCGCACATTATTTATTAGAATGTTTTATTATCCCCTTGAACTTTCCAAAAAGCTATTTGAATTTATTTAGAAAGCTTGTCTGTCAGAGAGCTTTCAAATAATTTTCAAAATTAATTTATACAAGAGATAATTTTGAATTTTTCTTTCTCAAACGTTTTAAATTATTTTCATGATCAACAGGCAGGCAACCCACAACATCTGATCAAATTCACTTTCAGTTCGAAGACAAATGACACATACAACAAATTTATAATTATTTCACAAAAGCGTATTTTTTTTTTGTTACTTTTTCTGAGAAATCAAAATCAAGTTTATTTCAATGCTGCTGTCGTTGTTATTGCATTTAAGAAATATGTATATGTATGAAAAAAATGTATATTTTGCCCAAAAGCGCCGGCCGGCAAAAAAAATAAAACTTGTTTCTTTCAATTCGGTTTCAGCTGTGAAGGTTTTTTTTTCAGGCTGTAGATTTTTTTATATTTTAGCGTGAATTTCACATGATTTCAAAGTTGTATGTGGTATAGATTTTATTTGCTTGGCTTTTTACAGTGGCAATCGATTTTTGTTTGCAGAAAGAAATGTGTAGGACTGGTTTGGAGATTGTTTTTTTTTCGTTAGGACATTTTCTTTTTTAATTTAGACGTTAGTGCTCAATGCACAAAGTGTAAAACTAAAGGCTTTTAAAAGTATTGGCAACAATTTTATAACGATTGTTAAAACCATGTGAGTGAGTGTAAAGAGTCAGTATGTGGCGTGATCATTTTTTTTTTTAATGTTTGAGTGTTTGAAAAACAACAGTTTGTAAAAAACCCCAAATCGTGACTAAATAAGTTCAAACAAAATTTTTATATAGATAAATTGATTTTTGTTTGTTTTAATTTCTTTAAGCAATTTTGCATATAGAGTCATGTTAATGATGATGACGATGACTATTTAATGAAGAGAAATTACTCGGGTTTTTTTTTTTTTTTTTTGCACAAAAAAGTGTTCAGTGTTTCAGTGCCTTTTCCAATTATTTTCACGATTTAAGTGGCGTAAAATGTACACATATTGATCAACAATATTGTAAAAATTAACAAGAAAAAAAAACATAAAAACTTAAATTTAATTACCTTTTTTATGATGTAAATTTCATTAAAGCACTCCGTGTTTTCCTCTGAAATGGTGGTAAAAACTGCAAAGATAGCAAAAAGAAAAGATAACACATTTATGAATGGATCTTAATGGAAAATTTAATTAAAAGATAAATTAAAAAAGTAGCTTAAAGGAAAAAAATACAACTAGCAAAATAAAAAATTTAATATTATTTGAAAAATGAAAAAATTTATTATGTTAGACCAATAAACTGTGCTTTAATAGTTCATGATTGTAAAAAATTATTTATTTAAATTGAACAGGAGATACATTGGACCAATAACCTATTTTTAAAAATTTTACAATTATAGAACAAATTATCGCATGCGAAATATTTAAAATACTTTTTTGAGTAAATGCAAATGTTTACAAAAAGATTTTAAAACGAAAATTCTTTCTTAAAGGGTAGACTTGTGCCCAACAGCTCTTTTGAACTAAAATGAGCTGTTGGACACAAGTCCCGTCAAAAACATCAATGTAAATTAAATGGGTTTGAAACAACTTTTGATTCGAACGCTCTCAAACTAGTTCAAAAAGACCTGTTGGACACAAGTCTATTAAAGGGACTTCCGAAATTTGTCACTTGATAGATAGCATCCTTATTGTTGAATCGAATTGGCTGTAATTTATGCAATCTCTTTTGCCAAATCACCATGGACGGTTATAACGTTCAATAAGACGTGCAAATTATAAAATTGTTTTATTAAAACGCGTGTTCTGTTCGGACAATGATCCGCGCTTGGCCCATATTACAGCAAACACACACTTCTGTGGGATATTGACACCAACAATATGTGGCAGAACTTTACACGATATTATTATATTCCATACATAATGGCACTTCAAACCAATAAAAAAAATTCCAACATCACACACACTTCTTTATAGAGCTGTGTCGTTCATGAACGAACGAGTACAATTGAACGAATAAGTCAAATGAACGAAGTGAGCCGGTTGCTTTACTGAGCTGTTTTGGCTCAGCAGTACTGATAAAAAGTACAAGTGAACGAAATGAACGACCGAGCGCAATTGGTTTTTTGTTTGTTTTTGTTTTACTTTCTCTTTGTTCATGTGAGATTTTTTGTCATGTTCTCGTTGCTTTTAGTAACAGTATGACTATTATAAAATTAATTAAATTGCTATTAATATTTCTTAAGGATTTAGAATATATTAATATCCTGTTTCCATAACACAGGCAGACGACTCGCCTAGAAAATTTGTATGAACATCACTCGAAAAATCGAGTGCTTTTTATACAAATTTTCTACTCAAGTCGACCGCCCGTGTTGGGGAAATTTGATTTTGATGTTGTATATAATTTTTTCTTTGAGTTTTTTATATTTTTTGTTGTTTGTTTTGATTATTTTGCTAAACAATTGATAGCAAACATACTGCATTTGTCCCTTCTTTTTGACCGAATCAACAATTTGTTTTCATTTCGTTCTATTTCTTTCGTTTTTTTTTTAGAAAATTAACGAAAATGAGCGGTCACTTAAATGAACGATTTGGCACAGCTCTACTTCTTTATTTAAAGTTAAAAACAGTCAGCATTTAGTGAAAGACTCAATGTTAATAGAATATTAAAAAAAAAAATATATATATATAGTACCTGCGTACATATCGCTCATTTACTCAAAGAAATGATGCAGAATTAATCCTCATACCGTTTTTCATATTGTGTAAAAATTTCATGCAAATATCTTGTTTACTCAACTCTTGAAAGCGAAATAAAATTTTCTTTTTCCATTAAGTTGTGTGTGAATTGAAAACTTCAAACGAGTTTTTTTGGCAAACTTGTGTTTTTTTTTTTTTTTGAGTTATGACTTTCTTTGAGTAAATGAGCGATATGTAGACATGTACACAATTTTTGTAACACATGATGAATGACTTTTAGGATTTTCTAATTCTATACTTTTTCATTGAAATGTGAAAGTGTGTTATTGAACTCTTTGGCATAAAAAGGGGTCGGAAACCAAAAAGAGATTTGAACTTTTTTAAAAGTATCTCTATGGCATACATACGTACAGACGGAAATTTAGAAAATAAAAGAAACATACATATTTTGCACTCAACTCCAAGCAAAAAAGGTTTATTGACGCTATTAAAAAAATTAAAAAAGTTAAACCCAAGAAATAGTCTTTCACAAAATGTTGTATGAGTACACAGATCATACTTATGCTTTCTACAAACGAAATTGTAATTGACTTCATTTCTTTTTTGCTTTATTTTTAATTAAAAAATATTTAAAAAAAATAGTAACAATAAAAAAGCAAAACCAATAACTACAACTACATTACACATACATAAGAAACATATGAACACACACACAATAAGTTTTTAAATAAAATTTATATTATGGCTATGTTTGACTTTAAGACGAATTTATCTTAAAATTGCGAGTATTTTAAAATTTTATGCGGCCATGTGATGAGCTTTCTAGCAACCCAAACTTGTCTGGTGTCTAAAATTGGAGTTTGATGACGGCACATTTGAGAATAGGCCAAACATACCAGAGGTTGAGGATATGACGCAGAATATGCGTTAATCTTTAAATGGGGTTGTCCATTTCAATGCTAGCAATACACAATGTTATATGACTGCCTTCGGCCCTTAGTGCAGTTTCATGCGTAATAATGGATGGTGTAAATATTAGGGAGGCAGAAGCTTTTGAAGTTCTTGGCATAAAAATCCCGTGCGATGTGCGTTGGAATGAGCACATTTTTCAAATCAACTCAAAAGAAGCATTCAACTGTCTCGCTTCATTGAAACGATGCAAGAGATACTTCACTTCATCTGACCTCCTTACTATTTATACAAATTATATGCGACCGAAAATGGAATACGACTATCATGTATGAGCCGGCGCTTCAAATTCCATTTTGGGGCAGCTCGGCCGCATATGGGAGAGAGCGAAAAAGATCGTCGATGACAGTAGGGTATCCAAAACTATTGACTCATTGAACCATCGATGCAACAATGGAATGTGTTATTATGAAATAATGAAAGTTGTTCCCTAAAACCGTATGTTTTTAAGAACACATCCATTTGTGGTTGTAAACTACCTGCAAAGGTGTTTCCGTCACTTTTAATGTCAAAAGATTGAAACAAAATATCCAGAAACACCACTTCCTATATCCTCCTACCGATAATTTATTTTTATAGTTCTAGCATAATGCATATCACGAATAGGAACCATTGCATATGTTCTATAACTTTGGTGGGAGCCTTTCCAGACAAATAGTTTGTTATCATTCTGTGAAACACAGGATGAGTAACAATAAAATTAGTTCCTTATTTCAGGTTTTATATGAATCAGCCTGTGGAAAACAATACAACTTCTCGCAAGTTACAGAACGCAGGTACATGTCCTACAAAAATGAATAAAAATTAACAATAAATTACTTGAAATTTTTACTCTGAATGAAGCATAAAGACCGAAAGGAATTTTTTACATTGAGATTGAAGAAGACCTAAAGCAGAAAGTTTTTAAATATAATATGAACAAATCTATTTATTCTTCAAAACAATTCCGGTATTTATTGGTAGGTACTAGAGATGGGCACGTGTCGTGTTTTTTTCGTGACAGAAAATCTGATTTCGTGCGTGTTCGGGTTCGGGTGTTGAGCAAAATTGACACGATAAACACGAAACGATTTTTGGTGTTAAAATATATATGCGTGAATTTCCAGTAAAGAGAAGAATCTAATATTTTTAATCGTCAAACACGTAAAACCATCAAATTTGTTGATCTCTTAAGCTCAAAGTTATGACATTAAACAAAAATATGTATTTTTTGCTATTCAATTTGATTTCGTGCGCGTTCTGCAGTTTCGTGTTTTGAAAAAATTTCGCGTGCGTGTTTCGTACGTGTTGGGCATCTTGGCATTCGTGTTTGTGTCCTGTCGTGTTGGAAAAATTCAACACGCGCCCATCTCTAGTAGGTACCAGTCTATTCCTCCCAGTAAACTTATGAAATTCCGGTTATAGTACAAAATTCATATAAATACGAGCGCTACTATTTATATTTCGGGAACTGGCAACACAAATGTCAATAACTAAAATCTGGCAACACCATAATAAAATTCGAAATTTTTTAGCATAAAGTTGAGTACAACACGTTTTGATGTACAAGTGCTATTCGTTTTGATTACAGTGAGTTCAAACAATTAATTTGAGAAAAAAATGGAAATTTCAAGAGAAGGTTTTCGTTGGATTATTTTTCACAACCTTCAACGTGGATTATCTCAACAAAAATGTGTCGATGAACTCATTTCTTTGTATGACGATAAGACACCATCAAAAACCAGTAGTTCCGTCGCCGACAAGGTCGTCCAAAATCGGTTGTTGTGCAAAAAAAAAAAAAAAGAAGCAGCTCGTAAAACTAACCACCGAAGATGTATCGTGCTTTATCATGACAATGCGAGCTCTCACAAATAAGTCAATTTTTGAGTACTGAAAGCATCGAACTGATGACTCATCCTCCCGAATATCAAACGTAAACTGCGTGGTCAACGTTTTACGAGCGCCGAAGAAGCAGTTGAAGCGTTCAAAAACCATGTTTTGCAGGTGTCTCAAGACGAATGGCAAAAGTGCAATGACAAATTGTTTGAACGAATGCAAAAGTGTATTGATCATCAAGCCCTTTTCATTCAAAAATTTTTGTTATTATTTACTATTCCCAAAACATAAATACTAGCCCTCGCATACTAATATAAATATACTAAATAATTCAAAACGACTTTCGAATTTGTACAAAAATAATACGCAAGTTCGAAAAAAAATTTCCCGTTTCGAATTACAGAGTTATCCCCTGATTTATATTTGGAAAAGAAATTCAGCCGCTCACAGATGTGACAGATGTGATACAATCTGCCTGGCTCACGATGCCGACGAGAAATCTTCTTTCGCTTATTTATATTGGAAACAAAAACAAAATAAGAAATTTTTATTTTGTTTTCAGTATAAATAAGCGAAAGAAAATTTCTTGTCAACATCGTGAGCCAAGCCGAATGTGTTGTAGAGAAGAAGTAGGGCTGGGCTGCCTGCATGCGCTACATATAGAAAATTTAACCGTTAACACCGGAAAGAAAAGAACGCAAAAAAAAATCTACATACGGGCATTCCCATTATTTTAATGTTAATTTAGATTTAAACCAGTCCGAAAACTCAATTATTTAGTAAAAGAAACCAAGTCCATCGAAAAGTGTGTTCTAAAACTTAAACCATGATACAATTATACAAGGTACTTGCACAAGCCCAGCCTGTTAATGTATACAATGCAGAAAGTTGTCAAACTTTGTTTACAAGCTGCAAATATGTTAGTGTATGTGTGTGAATAAAATGATTACAGTGTTGCCAATGAATTTGCACATTGAAGAAAATTACACTACACATGCTTTGTGTAGATTAAAATTAAAACAAAATTAAATAAAAATAGAACCCAAAGTAGAATTGCACACATATTATACATGAATCTCATTACATGGTCTACAGATGAGAGTAAAAATTACACACTGTGTATTACACACATATTGGCAACACTGAATGACTATAATCATGCATGAATGCCGCCTCTGCAATTGTACTTTAGTTAAAAACAAAAGACATCTGCTTCTGAAAATTATAGGTATGTTTCTACCAACAAAATACGTGTGTTTCTTGGTGTTGCAATTTTGTTGTAGTCGTGCAAGTACCTTGTATAATTGTATCATGACTTAAACGATGAAAATTAGTTACCATAAAGCGAATGTGGAATTACCCATATAAACTTTTTCAAGCCAGCAGGCCTATAATGAAGAAGTTTAACAATATTTCTATGTTTAAAAGATGGATTCATTTCACTTAAAATCTATTTCAAACATTACAAAAATATATTACACCAATTTGTTACAATTAGCTGTTTATCATCAAATCGTTATAAGGAAAAAACTGCATCGAAATTTAACTGAATAAATTTTACATTTAAATAGAGTAAAAGGATTAAGTTCAAATAATGATCAACAGCTTAAATACTTCGCACGCACTACTTCTTTGGACACCAAGAGATTAATTTTGCCAATTGCATGGCATGACAGCCGCTGAATATTTCTTGCAAATCTTAATGACAGAGGGGATTTTTGAGATAACTTTTAATCTAGTATTAATAACTGTGAAAATACCGGATTACATTTGTCTTACATTTGAAACTCTCATAATCATTGTAAGTGGTAAAGTGGTGATAACCACAAACCAGAAAATATCTGCAAATGGAAAATCTTGTTGAGTTAGGAAAAATACGCGCGCACCAACCAGATCGGTTTGTTTGCGGCTGTTTCTGGTTTTTAATACTCTCAATGCAATAAATATTACTTTATGTCACTATGGAAAATACGGACAAGCAGACAGACAATTAGACAAAAAAAAAAATATATGTAATAATTACATGCATACTCACTCGTTCGTTGAAAGTTAGGAGGGGGAGATAATTTGTGGTTAACATGTGTCAAATACACAAACGCATAACCGAAATGCATTTTCATTTCTGGGTCAATTTTTGAAGTGCGTTTGTATGCATGTATGTGTTGTGTGTGAGTGACTGCTGATTTCCATGGTTTCAATGTTTGTTTATCTATTTTGGGAAATGAAATGTGTTTGTTGACAAAATTATACGGACAAAGAATTAGCTTTTCCGATAATAGAACAATTATTACACTATACAACGAAATTATGTTCTACTAAAATAATAAGAGATAATAACAGATAAAAACAGGGGTCTGCTCTATAATTCGAAAACGCTTTCGAATTTGTATGTTAATAACACAAATTCGATAGAATTCTCCAACGTTTCGAATTACAGAGTAAAGGCCCAGGCACATAGAATCCGTCATACGTTAAACTTCACTCAAAGCTAAGTTGAAATATATGGTTTCTTATGAGGTATGTTACATTCAGTACGTGTCCGTCAAATTGGGCAAGTTTTAACTTATTGCTTATGAGTACTTTGAGTAGTTTGACAGATATTGTTTTTTTTTGTATGTTTTGATTCAGGTTTTTGTATTTTGGGGCAGCAAAGATTAAATAAAATAAAAGATATAAGGGAAATAAATAAAAAAAAAGTTGAGTTTAATAAATAAAGTGGAGAACCAACCTATTGCTTCCGTCAATAAAGTACAGGGTGTCTGGTAGCAGATTTATATTTTCAAACTTAAATAAAAAATGTAATAATTGAAACAGAATTTTGTTAAGAGCATTGAACGTTAGAATGGAAATGCGTATTTAATTTTTTTAAAGAGTATTTTATCCAGATGTCTTCTGTCGAGTTGAACACACTGTTTAGAACGGAGCCTTGTGTTCTGCGCCACACGCTGCAGTAAACTTGGTTCAATTGAGGTGATTTCTCGACGAATATTTTTCTTTAAAGCCACAAGAGATTGAGGATTGTCATTGTAAAACCTCTCTTTGAGGTAGCCCCTTTAAAAAAAAAATCCATGGGAGTTAGATCGGGCGATTTCGGTGGCCATGGGATGCCCCCAAAGCGACTGATCAGCTTTTGGAGGAAATTTTCCCGAAGCAAATTCATCGAAGCTCTAGCTGTGTGTGCAGTCGCCCCATCGTGTTGAAATCACGTGTGTGAGGTTTGGCAAAACGAATTCCGTAATCATGCGCCGATAATTTTCACCGTTGACATTCGTCGCCTGGCCTCGAGAATTTTCAAAAATAAAAATGGTCCAATTATGTCATGCGTGTATCACGCACACCAAACACTTACCCTGGGTCAATGCAATGGTTTTTGATGTTTCAATCGAGGGTTGCGGGTTTTTAGAGACCAGTAACGGCAACTTTGCTTGTTGACGTGGCCGTTTAAAACGGGATTTACCGTGCGAAAACGCTCCAACATCGTTTCACAAAAGTTTTTGCGTAAATCAAAGTCACTTTCAGTTTTTGAACGATTTGAATTTTAAAAGGATGTCACTTCAGATCCTTTTTTAAAATTTCATGAATAATCGCTCTTGGAAGTCCCAGTGTACTTATTGTGCCAACCTTCTCCGTTGTTGCGTTAGAGGCGAAGTATGACGGAGTCCCCAGATGTACAAATAACTCCAGAGAAATTTTCATATATTTTCGGAGTTATTTCGTTATGCAATAACTGCCTAATTTTTTGTATTTATTTAATTGTTTTTGAGAACACTTTCATTATTTTTTTTTTAAATTAATTCACTGAATTCAAAATCTCAAATGAAGTAAAGAAAATTTTTTTTATTTTTATTTAATTTTATTTTGGCACTTGATTCATTTCATTTAAATTCATAATTTTTTATATAAGAACACGGAATTATATTTATTTAACTTTTAGTGTTTATTGTATTAAAAATATGTATTATGAAACTCATCAATAGACTTTAAAGTTGTTCAATTAGACGTGTCATAACCATAATCATACAAAACAGCTGTTCGAACCAACTTTATGGGCGACACTAAATTTGATTATATAGTTGACTTGATATATGGCCATTAGCCATAACCATTGCAACCAATTGAATTTTGCTTTTTCGCCGTAACCATAAACAGTGCCAATTTAACGCGTTTCGCGCTAGATTTAGCGCGTTTTAACTATGCCAAACGCGCTTTTTTTTCGTCTTAGCGCGTTTACTAAAAAAAGGGCTAAATTAGCGCGTTTTGAATAAAGTCATCGTCATTCAGTTTAATATTTTTTTACTTTTTTGCATAAATTTAATAATGATTCATCTGTCGCAAATAAAATTCCCTTGACTATGGTTAGAATTAAAAACTCATTTTAATACTGTAAATGACAAATATATTTGAAATTTCACAACTAAAAATATGTACTCCTACTCGTGACCAAAAAAAATTTTATATAACTTATTAAGCATATATTCTAGCTGAAGCACAAAAAGCATAGCTAAGAACCCTCTCAATCAAGCCACCTTTCAAACAGAAAAAACTAAATCAAAATCCGTCCAGCCGTTTGGTCTGTACGTGGCCACGTACACACACTACAAACTTACAACACCCCTCTTTTTGGTCGGGAATTAAAAATAAAAACTAAGGATTTCGATTAATTGGAAGGCAATTCTGATTCTGTATTAAATGATTTTGTTGATTTAGGATATAATTTCATTGAAACAACATTATAAAGTCTGAAAAGAGCTACTAAAAAAATCAATTGTATTTACTAATATACATGTACATACATAGACTTTTATTAAAAATTAATTTAGCGCGTAGGAAAACAGCGCGTTTTGGCTACAAATAGTTGACAGTGCTGTAACTTAGCGCGTTCTAGCGCGTTTTGCGAAGGGGAATAGCGCGTTTGGGTTATAAATAGTTGGCATCGCTGATTATCATGGCAAGTTTTTTGTGGCATATGCCACTTTTGTCATTTCAGTCATTTCTTCAATTATAGACATAAAAAGACATTTTAGTCTACCTTGCCATAAAACGCTTTTTTTCAACCCAGAAGTAATTTTTATATGTCAGAGTTTTTTGCCAGCTTTTTTTAACCATTTTTCGTGTTACAAAAAACTTGCCCTGCTGATTATATATATTTGCGTTCTCGGCGTTTTTACTTTTTTCATATGCTTGATTGTCTAGCAAGTTTTGATTTATTTGTTTTTAATTTATTTCAGTGTATTTCTTATTAAAATTGTCTATTTTAAATTTTGTAGTTAATACAATACATAGATGACGGAAAAGTTGTGGAAGTCGTGTACTTTTGAAGTGAAAAAGTAAGCAGCTATTTATGGTTATGGCAGCATAGGTGAAGCAAACATATTTATGGTTATGGCAATGGTTATGGCTATGGTATTATGGTATGGCATGTCCATGGTATGGCTAAACCAAAAATGTTTGAAATTAGTTTTAAAAAATTCATATATTTTTAGTAAGACTTTTAGTGTCGTAAAAGAGTTTTAAAACTAGTATTTCAATACAAAATATTGGCTTTAAATTCTTAAAGTTTACTTTTGTATCGTTGTGGAAATGGCCCTTAGTATGTTATTGAGAATCACAACGTACAAATATAATAAGTTTTAAAGTCTCAAACAAAAATCTTTAGCAAGGAAACTTGAAACAGGAATGTTGTTTTATTCCCAGTTGGTTGGAAAAAAATCAACTTATTTTTATTTGCTACAAACAGAAGTTGAGGCTAATATAAATGAAGCCGCCTGCAGGTTGCAAAACAAAAAACATCCGTATATGGATGGTCCACTTTTTTTTGTCTGCACTACATTTGTCAAAGCATGTGACAATTTCTATGAATGACTATGAATGCGTGTGTGTGTGTTTGAGCATTTGTGTGGCTGATCTCTGCCTGGGTGGGGGCATAAGTGCTCGTATTTATGGTTCTATTCAAGTGTTTATTTTACATTTTATGTTCCATACTCGTTTCTCATTTTCGAATCGTTTTATGGTCTATAATCTTTAGTTTTTATATATTTTAGCTTATTACAAATGAATGGAGAGCAGAGTTTGTCACACGAAATGTGTATTGTTTTTTTTTTGTTCTAGTCGTTGCATTCATTACAACATAAATTTTATCTAATTTTTTTTTTAAATTTTTGCTTGCATGTTTTATTGGTTGCATGTAATTTATATCACATCAGCCATAAAAATAATTATAGAAACAAGATTCATTATTTTGGTTTTATTTTGAAATCTATTTTAGAACGTATTATTTGTTGTTGTTTATTTTTATACAATTTCATTACCAACATATGTTGTTGTTGGTTTAATTTAATTAATTTTTTATTTTAAGTTCGTAAATATTGATGGTTTCAATTTAATTGTTAGAATATTGTGTAAAATGATATTTTTTATTTTTGCTCTTTTCTATGATTGTTAATAATTTTTTTATCAATATAGCTCAAGGCTTCTAAAACAAATATAAATTAATAATAAATTAAATGTGTTCAAAATACGAGTATGTAAAGAAAATTTACTGATTAGAAAGAAGATTTATCAATAAATTAATTAATGTCGACTATAAAGATTTCTTTCTTTGAAGCCCTTTTCACTGAAACATTTGGTAAATATATAAATGTATTAAATGAATCTAAAGGTACTGGTTCCCACTGTTCTACACTTTGGAGAAAATGCAACCAAGATACGATGTTACTGTCTTTTAGAAATTTTTATAAACTCCATTATATCAGGGTTGCACAACTATTTAGGATATTGAGTACCAGCCTTAAACGGTACAATATTACAAAAAGGTCCAAAAAATTATTCATGTAATTTAACTTCCCTTAACAAGATTATGTGAAAAGGTATGGCCGATATGTGTGGCAAAACAGGACAACATCGTAAAGAAGAAACTGAATATGCTGATAATTATAAGGAGCTTTCGGCAAGACACCAGTTACATTTAGCGTTTTGTCCCTGCTGCATGACTCATGCGACAGTGGTTGCTTGGTGAGAGGTGCGGAAAAGCACGAGTTGAAAGTCTATTGGCGTTTTCTTTTCTAGGAAAATTTTTTAAGTTTGTTGCACTTTTCAGTGAAAATTCGCAGTGTGAGTTATTTTTAAATAAAGGTTTTATTGGAAAATATTAAATCACCTTTTGCGAACGGTAAATTTCTAAAAACTGTAGTTCTTACGAGATTTCAAGCTAAATCTAGTTGCATTTTACTACATTCCCCATACAAAACAATATGTTCTTTGTCAGTAGATGTGTAGGAAATCTACTACAAATCCAATATTTTTATTTTTATTTTACTACCATGTACAACATACATACTTGTATAAAAGGTGAGTGAATTAGCTTCATTCTGCAAAATTGTCCATTGAAGGTGTGTGAATGAGCTAAGTCAGCACTCTTTGGGTTACCGTTTTAGTCAAATAGACAAATCATTTTGTCTTCGATACTAAAGCTTGAAAAATGTTAAAAAAGCTAAGTGTAAACAATATGGATTTCGATAAAGATTTTAAATCAAATCTACTAGATTTCTAGACAATGTAAATGCAGCATTAATATAAACTTAAAAAATGTTGTACTTTTGCTAGAAAAGAAAACGTCATATCGTCGCCTCAGAATTTTAGAATTTTAGCCCATTCAGCACAAAGTTGGAGTGGAGAAAATCGACAAAGAAGGTTTACATGAAGTTTTCTCAAAATAAGTCTACCCGATGGATTTCTTTTGTATTTGCACCTCTGCTTCCGACACATGTTTTGAAGAAAAATGTAAATATTTGTGAACTTTCATGAATGAATTTGGAAGTTAATATTACTTTATTGTAAAAGTAAATAAATACATTTTGTGCCGCATACATCACTTTTCTTAATTTATTTTCAAAAAGTGGCTTTTTGTGCTCCATACGTATACTTTACTGCTGTGAATTGAGAATTTTGATTTTTGGTTTAATTTTCTTGCTGTCAAGATAAATAAGTCGATCGTTTAACGCAGACCAAGAAGCTGCCGCCGCAGTATTTTTAACTATCGATCCGCTTTCACACTTACACAAGAAAAGCAAGTAATTGAAATGTATTATAAAAAAGGTTTGTTTTATTTTATTTTAGTGTTTAAAAAGTTTATATTTAAACATGTAATCGGCGGCTGCGTTTGGGTGATGATGTTTTTGCTTAACAGCGGCCGTTGAATTTTTCTTATTTTTCTTTTCTTATAGAAATGAAACAAAACAAGAGTTGTAAAGTTAACGTACGTTTTTGTATGAAGAATTTGACGCAATCGCCAAACAGTGGCGTGTACAGCAAAACAATACTTATTAAACCTAAAAATAGTGGATATGGAGCAAAATGAAATCATAATAAATTTCGTGAAACACGTTCTTGATTCAGAAAGAGTGTATTCAAAATAACTAATTTTTTAAAGAATGGTCGGTGGAGCAAAACTATTTTATATGTTACAAATTGACTTTACTGCTTTTAAATGTTTACCTGGTTAGTGTTCTTCTCACATTTCGTAAAAGCGATATTGCTAATTTACCTCATTTTTCTATTGGATTTTGCAAATTGAATAATTTTTATTTAAGGCAACACTGTACATAATGTTTGAATAGGAAATAGCAGCCGATTGTGCGAGTAAATTTACGAGGATTTATGGCAAAACAAATTAATGAAAACGCAATCTCCAAAAAAACCATTGGCCAGAAATAAATGGCTGATTACCGAAAGTCCAAATCAATATGCTTTGCTAAAATTCATCAAGAGGGAAACAAAAGAAGTGTAATATGTTTTATACTAAGAAAACTGATTGTTGTCTCAATCAATTCGGTTAAATAAAAAAAGAAATGCCAATTTTCAAGTTTAAAAGTTGTGCAACCGCCGATAGACGCAACTACAACCCCTAGCAGCTTCTAAAAGCTAAACAACTTTTGATACAACAGATTCCACTGTTATACATACGAGTACATATGCATGTATATTTCGCAAATACCTTGATTTTTTTGGCAGGTTTCTTAGCTGTCAGATATTAAGATTTATTTAAATAATTATAATAATTCTCTTATTTTTTTTCTGTATACCTAAATACTAATCAAAAACTGGTTGCAGTTTTAACAACCCACGAGATGTTAATGAAAACACAGCTTAAGCTTTGATTTTATGTTTTGTTAGCAAAAATATTTAAGATTATTTTCAATAGCACATAAAAAAATAATAAAAACTAATATACACACATATGTAAATTAGTCATCAATGACATAATAGTGTTTCGTATTAGAATTTATTTAAAAAATATATTTTTGTATACATATATGTATATATAATAAATTTTTTTAATCTTCTGTTGAATATTACATTTATTTACGTGTACAAATCAATCAAGTAAATTTTTATCTTTACAATCGTTCAGTTTTTCCATCCGTCCTTCCATCTGTCTGTATTTAATTTAACCCCGAGTTCAATGTCCCATTAAGCAAACACATGCAAATATTTCAACAGTTACATTTTGATTTACATATTTCTTTATTTTTTTTTTTTGTATCCTCAGTTGTTAATATGTGAAAATAGTAAAACAAAAAATTTGCCATTGTTTACGCAAAATTTTCTTTTAGATGATGATTAAATCCAAATGCCCTTTAAAAAAATTCCTCCTATTTAATAAATGCATTCTTTTTTATAATTTTCATTCATTGATAATAAAATAAAAATAAAAATGTGCAACGGCAAACAGTTGTGCACTTACTGACATGTCTTGCATACTGATTAAAAATTACTAAGAATTCTATAGGAATTTATGCAGTAACTGTTAGTTTGCCTTAAGAATGATTTAAAAGTTTATTTCCATAGCAGTTGTGCAATAGATTTTCTTATGAAAAGCATGCCTTTATATTCTACAAAAATGCCAATTAAAAAATTAAGTATTTTTAAATAGTTTTTATTTTATATTTAAAAGAAAAAAGACACAATTCATTTATTTTGATATCATTTCTGAAGAAATTTTAGCAATAAACTTGTAAAATTCACACAAGCTTAGCCAAACTTAATGAGAATTATAAGCATTTACATACATATATCACTAGCATTGAAGGCATTCAAGTTAAATCACCGCTATTATTGTAATTTCCATCATATCAGTGCCATAATTTAAACAGCACAAATGCCATCCACAATTTTCAACAGTCTTGCCATTGTTATCCAAAGAAAAAATATTTAAGCTCCTATGAACAGCTGACTGTGAAGAGCTGACAACGAAATCTGGCAATATTGATAATATTTCTAGGACAACAAATTTGTACCACAGCAACAGGCTATTATATTAAAAATTTTCTTAGAATTTGGTTGAATAGAAGTACATTAAACATAATATTAAATTGCAGACGGCGCACAATGGGCCACATCTGAACAAAAGGGATTTTCGATTTATTTTTTATTATTATTTTTTTTAATATTCTATACAATAGAACTAATCAATACAACCAAAATTTATCATATGTAAGTTTTTTCAAAAAATTATTATTTAACGAAATATGATGAATATTGTATTTTTTTTTTTACTATGGAGCAAAAACTGAAAAACTAAGTTGCTCTGGTGTTAGACAACCGGCTCTGTGCCTGTCTTTTTATTTAAAAAGTTCTACTCTATGAGTGTTTAGATATCATAAAGCTAAAAAGAACACATCGAAAAAATATTGGACAATTTTGCTTGAATTTCAGGTCAAGTGGGACCTGAAATTCTGTTACCTCACTAACCAACCATCAATATCTACGGATCTGATTTCGTCGTTGTTTATTTTGTGAAGTTATTTGAAATCAAACAAGACTTAGGTATGGAACATGCAATTAACAAGAGATTTTGCTGTGACCAATATAAGCGGTTATTTAATTGATTTTATATTCAAAACATAATTCTAATAAATTCTGTGGCAAAAAGGAAAAAGTGATTAAATGGAGATACGATAATTTTGAGTTAATGACTCATGCGTTTTTTTTCAGGAAGTTATAGCGCAATGTCTTGCTGCTTATTCTTTTTTAACCTATAATCTCATTTGTAATAAAAGCTTAATTTTGCTTTTACTTTAGTATATTTCAAATTGAGTGTATAAGTTAGAGTGTATAGAACGATCTTTTCCCAATTAAGTAAAAGTATTACACAGATGAAAATGTTTTTTTTTATCTTATTCAATATTCCCCTTCTCTAAAGCATTAAAAATATGCCGAAGCCAGTATCTGTTTCGATGGATTGACAATGCTCAGAACCGGGTTTGAAATTTATCTCTGACCTCAAAAAATTAAAATTAAAGACTACGAAATTATTTCTGATTAAAATTAAAGGTTTTTTTGAATGCAATGCATAAATTTTGTAGAAAAAAAAGATGCGTCATAGATTTCCATAAATTATCGGGTATTTTCTGTATTCCATGTAAAATTAAATTATTCGGAATTGCCACAGCATTGTTGTTATAAACACATATTTGCAACAACAATTCTTTGACAAATCCGCACGTCTTTATTTCACTTGGAGTAAATAAGTTATCTTTTCATTGAGATACGCTGAAAATTAATGCAAATTGAGAATTGTTTTTTGGACTACTTTCGTAGAGGAAGGAATTCCCTTTATATTTGCCAATTTAAAATAGCAATAACTTTATTTTTTTCACTTTCTAACAAAAACTGCCAACTCATGTTGAAAAGTTCAAAAGAAATGATTGTGTAAAAAAAAACAATTTACAAAATATTGTATTTGTGTTAATTTTTTTAATCTTTGGCTAATTCAATGAAAAATTGATGAGGTGAAACTTATAATAGAAATACATATATACAATTAAACAACCAACAACGTGAACTTTGTGGTTGGCAGTTGCGTTTATGTTTAAGTGTTGTTGTTGTTGGGAGAACACATCGCCGTCATTAGATAGATTTGTTTTTTAAGCAGGCACAAAGCATGCAGCTCTATAGAAATAAACAACTTCGAAATTAAAAGCACAAAATGAAATGAACTAAATAAATAATCGAACACAAAAGGTGAGTAAGTTTGAACAAAAGTTATTGAAACAAAAGTACAACATACATACATACTCGTACACATATAATATTGTATCTAAAAATAAATAAATAAAGTAAATACTATAAATTTTAAGTACACAAAAAACCAAAAACGAAGCAAGCAACAATGAATGAATCACCGCACAGTGGGGTGGATCTTAATTTTGTTTTTTCTAATTTTTAACAATTTCTATAAAACTAATACTGACTGTACATACCGTTAGTGAACAACTTTTGCAGACGTCAAAACAAAAATAATGGGCTTGGCATTAGTGCTTCAATCAATCACGGGAGCTCGTATGGGAAGTCTGCACATAAACAGCGGTAAATGGGTGAAGTGCTTGTTGCGAGTGTCATTTAAAAATTATTTTTTGGTAAAAATTATATTAAAAGCTTCTGGAGCACTTAAGCAAAAGCTTTAGGTGTATGAAAAATATCTGCTGCATAAGGAATGATAAATTCTAAAGTTCTAAAACACTTTCTGCAAGAGTCTTAACTTTTTTTAATAAGAGACTAAAATATTTTATAACTTTTTTTTCAAATTGATGCTGACGCATGTTTAATAATGTGGTAACTATAAAAAACCTTTTTTAAATTATTTAAGTTAATAATGCAGAATAATTAGGCATTTTGTATTTTATCTTGTGTAAGAATTTCATATAAATAGCTTGCACTATCATCTTAAGAGAGGAAAATATTTTTTCATATCTAAATTGCAAACTTTAAATGCGTTAAATACAAAACTAGTTTTTTTGAGTTGTGACAGTATTATGTATATATTTCAGTGGCAAAAAGAAAGAAGTGATTAAGTCGTATTTTACCGTTTCGTAGGAGAGCACTTTTAAGCTTTCATATCGATTTTCAGAAATTAATTTCTTTTACATTCAAACCTTGAAATTCGGAGTTCACTTTTATATTTTTAGAAATATATCGTTCTACACACGAGAAAATAATAAATTCAATTTGAAATATACCAAAGTAAGGCCCTATTTGGAAATTCCATCACTGCGGTGCATCTGATGCGCATGTGCATCTGGCAATGATAATCAGCTGATGCAGGTGATTAATTGAAGCGCAGACAAAAAAAAATCATTGATTACAATTTCGAACGAGAAAACATTAAAAATGGATAAATTAATAATACAAAATTAATTCAAGTTGTTTTAAAAGAGTTCAAAGAGTTTTAAAATAAAAAAAGAGTTATTTATTTCTATAAAAAAATATGTTTAAACATACGAATTCCAAAAATCCGGGTGATATATTTTAATTTTATTTTAACAGAAAAAAAAAATTAATTATTAAATAAATTAAATTCTTTCTCATCCGTTGCAACAGCAGTTTTTATGGTTAGTGGCTGATGTTTTTTTGGGCAGTGTGGATTTTTTTCTGCAGCGCAGTGATAACTTTCCGAACAGGACCTATGAATAAGGTAAATTACGCAATTATTCCATATGAGATTATAAGTCGAAATAAGATAAGTAGCAAGACATTGCACTATAGCTTCCAGAAAAATTGTACCAAATAATTTAGATTTTGCCCAGATGTACTTTTTAATATGAAAAATACAAAGATGCCATTACCTCAAAATTAGCCTATCTCTATCTATTAAAAATATATTGACCAGACATATATTTTTTAGCTGGGTAGTGTTCATCTAACGACACTTTTTCTGACCAATGTCGAAGTCGAACTTTACTTATTAAATTCACAAATAGAAACAACTTTGAAATGTTCGAGACAAACTAATTTCTTAAATAGAAATAATAATTCATTTATAAACATTTTCAATTATAATAATTACAAAAGTCTGTGAAACTCAAAGACAAAAAAAAATTTATATATAATAAATTTTCTTTGAGTTGAGGGATTAAGCTTCTGTTATGTATGAGCCTTAAAAACATTCAAATTGGGTTTATAAAAAATCTCATTGTCCATAAATTCGGTCTTGGGTAAAATTCAATTACTGGCCGACTAAAAAATGTTCGCCCAATATTGACGGCGAAGTACTCGTATCATTGGTGTCACCAGATTTGTTTTCAACCTTTTGTGCAAGTTCACAAAGACGAAATTCTAAAGCTACATATGTACAGACGGTTGTCATATCTTACAATATTGTTAGTAAAATTTGCTAAAAATTTCTTACAACCGTGTGAACTAGCAATTTTTGTCTGACATCGTGGCCAGAAAAAGCATTGCCAGTCCATTGCAAGTCTAGCAGCTGACAACAAACAGTCAGACATCTTACAGTCATGTAAACACATTGTAAAATTATTGCCAGATATTTGTCACACATTTTAATATTGTCAGATGTGCGAAGTTTATGCATCTGACAATGGCGTCATTGTAAGGGAATTCTTTATATGGGGAAGACTGGAGACGCTTGATTTTTAAAAAAAAATATATATATATAACGTAATATATGCCGACAAAATCATTGCAATTGCTTTTTTATGGTCCATTTTAATTTATATTTTCACTTTTTGCATTTAACACAATCACAAAAGATTGATATTTAACAATTTCTAACAAACGCTTTGAGTCTGGCAACGAATAACAACAGATTTGACAGTTTTTGCATATGAAAACCGTGTAAACTGACAATTTTTCGACTGACGATTTTGTCAAATGAATTTGTTGTCATACAACCGTATGGCAATAAATTGTAAGATTTTCTGACAAATTTGATATTACCGTGTGAACTGAGCAATTTTTGATTGACAGCACATTGTCAGCACATTGCCAGATCTGACAATATTGTAATTTTTGACAATCCTTATCCAGAAAAACAAAAATTATTTTGATTTACAAAACATTTAACAAACAAATTTGCACACAAAATTTGTTTTGAAAACCTTTTGTAAACCAAAATTTTTTTTCTAAATACGCGATTTAAAAATGCTAACTAAATCGTCAAAAATAAAAGTTTATTTTGCCTTTTTAGTGAATCTTTTTAAGAACGTTAAAACTATTTTTAGAAAAGATTTTTAGCCGACTTTTTTTTTAACCGGTTTCTAAGATTTTTGAAGCAAAATTAAAATTAAATTCAGATTTTTTAACATTTTTATGTATACTCGTATGTTTATGAATAATTTATAAAAAAAAATATTTTGAGAATTTATTTAAAAAAAAATATATGGAATAGACTTAAAAGGCATTATTCTGAAAAATATAATTTAGGTTTACAAAAAGTTTAACAAACAAACTTCCATACACAATTTGTTTTGTTAAGCAAATTTATATTTTCTGAATACGGCAGAAAGTCTATGAAATAATAAAAAAAGCCATATAAAGGGTTACACATTTAGTGGTTTCAAAACCACCGGTTTGGAAAGCCTGTCAGCTCTTAAATATCCGTTAACTGAAGTGTTATTTATTTAGATCCATTTACGAATATGGATCGTTTAACGATCGAAGATCGCGTAAAAATAGTTAAAACTTACTACAAAAGTGGTGGTTAAAAAATAACCACTTTTCGGGCATTTTGGAGAGATTATGGTCGCCATAGTCGACCTGCTGGGTGGGCAAGGAATCCGCAAGATTAAAAAGAAATTTGAAAAAGTCAGGCCTATCGCTTCTGTTACTGAAAGTGTGGCGAATAATCCGAAGAGCGCTTTGGCTTGCAATGGAAGATTATGAGCTGAACAATATATGGTTTCAACAAGACGGTGCCACGAGCCACACAATACTACCAGTTTTGGCTTTATTGCATGGGAAGCTTCCAAAACGCATAATTTCATGGTTCGTCTACCAATATCATGCGATTTGACGCCTTTAATTTTTTTGTGGATCTACGTCAAAAACCGTGTCTACGTGAAAACAAACAATCGTCAAGTCATCGAAGAGATACCACCCGCCGTAATATTGGAAAAAGTTGTCGAAACGTACCTCGAAATTATTGACTGCTGCAAACAATCCAAAAGCGGTCATTTAGATAACATTGCATTTCGTACGTAATGTCAAGGTTCAAGCATTGTAATGAAATAAAAGTTTTATCAAAATCATGGCTTTATGCGTGTTAAACAAATGTTTACTTTTTAAACCGAAAAGTGAAAAGTGGATGACCCGCCAATTATGTACATTAGGGATATAAGCAAATTTTTCGCATAGTACCACGAGGTGGGCGATGATGTTTTATTACTGAAAAACATTAAATTGGATTATCTTGTAAAAAATACTTCACGCACCATATACATACATTTTCTAAATGAATACAAAAAAATGGTATTATATACAAAATTTTTTACATGTATGCTGTTTTTTGTTTGTTCTTGTTTTCAATTAGGGAGTTCACAACAGCATTTTAAAATGTGTCTTCATATTGCAACGTTTCAACTTTAATACTTTAATATGGTCTGGCAAGTTTGTTGTTTTTGTTTGTGTGTAAATCAAATTTATTACCTGGTGGCAAATTTAAAAGTATAAAAAGCATGTCATTTTCGATATGGCAATATGGTAATGTTAAACTAAACATGTTAAAACGGTCAGCGCAGCTGTAGTTGATGAAAAAATATTTGTATTTTTCGCAAAACAAAAGTTATTTTGAAAAATGTATCCAACAATAATTTTTAATTTAAAAAATTTTGTTATTTTAATACGTACGGAAGAAAATAATTCAGTCTCTCATAAGCATTCGAACAAACATGCATTTTACTCTCCATCTCTCATATTATACACTAATATATAAATAATATAAAGACGTATGTGTGTGTGTTTGCCTGTCTTTGATATAAACAGTATGTATATTTGTATCGTTGCCTGCTCACAATAAAAAATTAAGATGGCACAATGTTGCCACATTAAAATTTTAATATACTCATTGTGAATTCCCTAAATGTAACTTTTACTAAGTCGCCACCAATACATGCGTTTTATTGCAATAAATTGCAACGCCATCTCATTGCATGCAAATAAAAATTTAAAACTTCATCGCTGTTGGTGCGTGAACTTTTTTGACGCCAGCGAAAAACTAAAACCATATTCAGTTTTTAATGGTCTTTTCGAACACAATATGCGAATTTCGATATTTGCAAAAAAAAAATTAAAAAATTATACCCGCAATTCACATAATTGTAGCGAATATGTAATATAATCAAGCAATTCATGGAAAATACATAATAACCAGGGAAACCAGAAATATGCTTTAAAAAATGTGTTTTATGCGCATTCAATAGGCACTAAAAACTTAAAATTATGCACTAAAAACTACAAAAATATGCTCTTAAAATTAACATAAATTCGTTTATTTGTAAAGGCTAGTGTTTGTCGAAGTTGTGAAAAATTTTCAGCAACATTGATTATTTCGCGTGAAAAATTTTACATGTAAATGTAGCCCAACTTGCGGTGTTTTTTTTTATAAATTTCTCGCTTTTATTGCTTGAAAGTAGGCAACATTGTCGAAATTCCGTGCCAAAAAAAGTACTGCCCATGTTGTTTCGCAGCGAAACTAAAATGATGCCAGAGTCATTTTGCATTGGAAAAATGTGCTGCCAGATAGATTTTACGTGTTTTTTGCAATAAGAACAAAGTACTACTTTTGCAAATTTATTTCGCAAATATTTCATACCAAATACTTTTACATGTAGTTTGACAGCATTTCGCACGAAATTGGGAACCGAGTACCAGGCTTAAATGAAAGTATATTTTTAATTCGACAGTTCAATAACATATGCATATAAAAAAAATTTGGACTAAAGGAAATAATACAAATTAATATTTCTTTTTCTTCAAAAGAGATCTGAATTAAAGCTTTGGAACTGTATTTTAGAAATATAAGACAAGCTTTCTGTTTATAATTGTCAGTGCAATAAACAACATAATATTGGCTTAGATTTCCACATAAAAATCGTTGCCTTTCACATGTAAATATACTATTATACATTGACAATGTTCCTTCAATGTCCACTAATGTAATCGGTACAGAGTCCGTAACAAATGCAAAGCCAAATTTTTATTGAAACTAACGTTCGTGATAACGGCATAAGGAATAAGAAAAATGTATACACTACATTCATGGAACATTTGAAATGAGATTTAGATGACAAAAAAATAAAAATTTTACTAACTGATAGATGGCTTGTAAGCATATTAAAACAAACAAAAAATCTATAAAGTATCAAAATATCCCCTAAAGCGTCAAATATGCTCGAAAAATTTAAAAAAAAAATAATAATGCTAAAAATCTGCGTGTAAGACTGAAATATGCAAAAACATGCTTTAAAGGGTAAAATATGCAAAAATATGCATTAACAAATCCATGCAAAAATTCATAAAATTATCTGAAACGGATAAATATCTTATCTGCGCATTAATACATCACACAAGAAAAAAAAAATTAAATTGCATGTTTGCGGTTTCCCTGATAATAACAATTAATTTTAAAAACAAATTGAAAGGGAGATAATTAGCATTGAGTTTACGGCTCTAACACACTTTGCACTTATTTTGAGTAAATTATTTTACTCAACTTCAGCTGGAATTACAACACAAAACATTTATGAATATTTTTTAAATGCAAAACAAAGCGATATGAAATAATAATAACAACAAAAATAATAAATTTAATTACTATATGTGAAATAAGTATTAAAGTTCAAGTAACTACGATGCGCTAATTCAAAACACACTTATTATTTCACCTATAATACAAATGTACATGCATACACACATAACATATTATATAATATACAACTTACTTTAATTTGAAGAGTTGACAGGGTCATCAAAACAAATACAATGGAACAAAAGCAAACTGAATGTATAAAACTTTTTGTTTTTAGAACAATTGAAAGGGATTTTCCTACAGACAGTTTACTACAATTGAAAACATTACAAATTTATAACATAAAAGACATGATGGGTCCTCAATTGCATACGATATACTATCCAAAAGATATTGATCTAAACCATTTGACGTCATTGCAAATTATAGAAAAATTAAATAAAATATAACAAAAAACTTGAATCTGAATTCAGGAATTCTGAATATTAAAAACATTCCAATAAACATTTTGTTTGTGTAAAACGATAGTGTATCAAAATAAAGTAATAAATAAAAAAAATTAAGTTATTGTCTAAATAAATTTATTTAAAAGAATTTAGAACTTTTAATTAATTGAACTGTAAACAAACCGGTTAATTTGTTAACAAAATTGCTTTAATTTGAGGAATATTTCAAACTTGTTTTGCAACAAATAAAGAAAACTATTAAATGTAAGTGAAAACAGCCGTTATTGAAGAACCCCGGTTAAACTGTGATGGTATTAATTTAATATTAAAAGAAATAACGACACCACTAATTAATGCACACTCATTTTTTTTTTTGAGAATACTCCATATTACTAAAAATATTACAATGTTTATTTATCTTCATATAAAGAAAAAATTTAAAAAAAAAATAATTGCAAAAGATTGTTAAATATTTCCACGATCCGACAAGCAAAATCTATGAAATATGTTAGTATATTTACATATTGCAAGTCATGCTTAATTTTAGAATATATGTTGAATATTATAATAATGCGCTTAACATATGTATATAAAATATATACATACATAATATTGTCTACACATTTAGGGTCTCTTGCACCAAAAATTTTTAAACACAATTTAATTAAAGATCTCTTTTTAAAGTCTGTTTAAAGTCCGGTAATTTTCATTTTTACCAACTTAAATAATGAAACACAAGAATGGTAACACTTTGCTGTCACATGACAGCGGCAACTTCCAGCTGTTAATTAAAAAAATAACAAACAAAAATGCAAGCACGTACAAAAAATGTTTCTGTAGGAGAAATTGAATTATTATTAAATACTGTGGAATCGTGGGTGTCTGTAATAGAAAATAAAAAGAACGGATAGCGTTAGTAGCGTAGAAAAAGATAAAGCTTGGAAAGAAGTGGAAATGCAGTTCAATTCTACGACCGAAGGCCCTAGCCGAACTTTAAAAGTTCTCAAGACAAAATATTTAAATTTGAAAAGCAACTTGAAGAAATGTACATCCGACGAAAAGCGTGCGCTTTATGGAACTGATGGAGGACCAGCAATAAAACAGCACAAAAATCGGGGTGGTTATAGGATCCAATCTTATCGGAATTGGATTTAAAACCGATAAAAAAATTATGTTGATGTCATGAAATCCAATGTTATCGGTTTTTTTATTGGTTTTCGGTGTCATAGAATCCAATATTATCGGTTTTTTTATTGAAAATAAAACAATGATGTGACAGCTGACGGAATTAATTGGCTGGCTTTTGTTTTTACTTCTTGTAGTTGTATAACTTGTAAAAATGAAAGTTAATAAAAAAGTTTTTATAAAAAATATATTTAAAGTTTAATTAGTAAAATTTGCACACAAATTTTATTTTATTAATTTTTAAAAAATTGAAAAACAAATATAAATATGGTTACAGCAAGACTTATACTGGAGTCCTTCCCAAAAAAAAACCTCTGTTAGGATCCTTCAGCTTAAAAACGTATCGAGGCCGCTACATTCCAACAAAGCAGAAATTTTGGAACGTTTCAGGTGCCGTTCAATGGTATTGAGTACCACCCGAAATGCCTCTTTGTTCAAACGATAAAAAAATAAGAATATGCTGATCATTTTTAAATATGCACAATAAAAATATTGTACGCATTAAAATATACTTATGTATGCTATCTGCGGCACTTCAAATGGGCAGTCCTTCAAAATTGTTCTTGTCACCCTCTCCCAATAACATAAATGCTACAACGGCGGATGTCATTTTATTTATTTATTAAATTAAATGTGACTTATTTGTTACTTAAAAAAATAATTTAGAAAAAATTAAATTTTTTAGCAATCTTTTAGCACAAACATCACAATTTGCCAAATTTTCCAAAAACATTACACTTAAATTTGTAAATAAAAGTTCAAAAACAAAAAACAGCTGTTTCGAAAATATCAAAACCGACTCGTTTTCATGACACCAAATGAATCCAATATCGATTTTCAAAAGCGAAAATGACCAAAACCGACTTGGATTCTGTGACAACCCCGAATGCTTATGATAACCTTTTAAAAAATATTATTCCACCAAAACAGATTGAAGGACTTGCATCACAATATGACAGTGATTCGTTTATCATCGAAGTAGAAGGTATTTACTTTAACTAATAATTCTCTTAAGTAATATTTCCTTTACAGAAGCTGAATGTGGCATTAAGGAGTCAGTCCCATGGGAAAGCTATACTCCGGGTTTGCTGAAATCTAAAAAAAAGCGAAAAGCTAAATTCGTCAAAGCAACCAAGTGATAAGCAAAGTAGCTGGACGAAACTTGCCGATGTTAAGGCTAAATGGACACAAGTGAAGCTAAAGAAAGAAATCGAAATAATACAAACTGAGCACGAACTTTGCAGGGTTGTGCAAATTAAGGAGCTGCATGAGCTTTAAAAGCGCCTATTGGCCGAGAAGCATGAAGCAGAACTCGTAACATCAAGAAAATGTGCATTAATACGCATTTCAATTTTAGTTTATAAAAAACATATCTCAGTGCTTTAAAACATGTATATGTATACATATATACACAGAGAAAACAGATTTGTTGTGATAACCGAATTTGTAGCCAATCGAATTTTGTCGGTTCCAACAACTAATACACAATTCTGTTGTAGTGAACGAATATAGCTTTTGTAAGCATGGCTTTTGCATGGCATGGCAAATTATTCTGAAGTGAATGAAATGTGCAAATTTGTAACATCCGTTGCCCGTATTCGGCTTTATTGCACAGAGATATTTTCCTATCAAGAAACTACAAATTTTTTGCACAAATCATTTCACTTCAGAGTAATAGTAATAACACTTCGAATATTTTGCGATTTATAATAATGTCCGTACCACTTTTAAATCGAGATTTTGTGTAATTATTCTGCAAAATATATTTTTTATGTGACATTTCTAATTTTTAGTTTTTGTTTATAACATTCAAATTTTTAAAATAATAAGAAATAACTCAATTGCGACAACAAAATATGTTTTTCTTTTTGTATTCAGAATAAAAAATTCGGTTAGGAACATCAATAAAGTATTTAATTTTCTTTTTTTTTATTTCAATAGAATTTCAGTACGACGGCAAATGATTAGTTAGTTACAATAACCGAATTTTTGTTTTCAAATTAAATATTGTTTACAAGAATAGTATTTTTAATTTCAAAAGCCAATATTCAGTCACATTACTTTCTAACTTATGTTTAATTCAGTTGTGTCTACCAATACTTTAAAATGGCTTTTAGAAATAAACGGAATCAATTGTTATTAGTAATAAAACTGTTGTGAGAATTCTATTTGTATTGTAGTTATGGTTTTTTGTTTATAAATATGAGAAAATCGTACAAATGATTGATAATTGATAGAAATAATGGAATATTGGAATACATAATTAAATATTTGTTGCTCCAACAAATAAATTTTTAACCAATCTATTCTCTCTGTGTACATATAATGAATTTTGTTCTCTACACCATCCGGCAATGGGGGAGAGTTTTTATCATGAGATAAATTACACACAAAGTGCAAAACAGCAGTTGATATGATGATTTCTTCTATTGCCCTCACATTCATAGGAATTCTAAGAGATAGCACAGAGAAGCGAATTTTCCAAACACCATATGTTCGTTCTGCACAATTGAGTGTTTTTATAAGAAACTCATTATAAAATGACTCAGATTCGTGTTTATTTTCGAAAGAGATGCCATCAAATGTTTATTACATGGATATCCGCCATCGGCTACAATGACTGAACTTCCAAATTCGTCTGACTCAAACCTGCTGCATATTGCATACGGCAATTACGAAAAATTGTAGCATCATGGTAGGAGCCTGGCCTGGACGAGCAACAATATATATTATATCTAGTTGACTATCGCATAATGTTTGAACATTAAAGGAAAAAAATCCCTTTCTGTTTCCATAAATTTCTGCATCTTCACCACCTAAATTTTACATTTTAGTTTAAAACGATAATTGCATTCAAGTTACTGTACTAGCCTGGACTGGACTTAATTTTAATATGCGTGCAATCAATGGCGGTAAATACATGTGGGAATTTGGACCTTTTATACAAATTTTTTTCAACATCAAGTCGTTTTTCTGGCTTTGAAGGAAAGTTAATAAATTTTTCTCTAACCCGTGCAATGTTATGAGTAACTCTTCTTATAACCCTTAACGAAGTGCTATTCGAAACGCCACATAAATCACCACTCGCTCTCTGCTTGCATCCAGTTGCCTAAAGTCGCAAAGTCAATAAAAACATTTCTTCTGGCGACATTGGACGGTTTCTACAATAGTAAAATATTTTAAGGATTCATATCCCAGGAACTAAAAAAGTACCTATTGCCGTTATATTTTATTTTATAACGTATTAGTTCCAAAATTGTCCATGCTGCTTTCTTGGATATGAGGAATCTACATCTGAAGTCCTCTTCATCATAAAATGTAAAAAAATCACGTCGATATCTCATGATTCCGCGGCCTTCGTTCGATAAAAAACTTTAACAATAATATCGTAATCGCTATCACTTTCTGCACTTTCCATTTTATTTGTTTAATAAAATACTTTTAACTTTTGTTGCCAAAATAATTTTTTTTTCTTTGGCTACAGACAGCTGTTGCAAAAAAGTCAATATTTAAATGGAGATTGCTGACTATTTAAACAGTATTTAAATATTCAAAGAGTATATGTTGATGAAAATGAAAAAAAAACACTTTCAAATATGAATTGATATTTAAATCGAATTGGTGAAATAGGACCTTAAAGAAAACTTCAAGCTACTTACATATGTACGAGGTCTAATCAAAAAATAACCGTGAGTTACGTATGTTCGATTTTCGCATTTTTTTTTTCTGTTATGTTGGTGATCGTCGTTGACGATGTTCAACAGATCCTGAGCGATGTCCATGCGACGTTGTTTTTGCTCAAATTTAGTAAAAAATCGAAGAGCACACCAAAACACGACTAACCTTTTTATCAGTCAAAAACAAACTGACAATCCAAAATTGCTGATATTGCCAACATATATAACAGACATGTGTACCAACATAACAGAAAAAAAAATGCGAAAATCGAACATACGTAAACAACGAAATTTAAAAATAACGGTTATTTTTTGAACAGACCTCGTACGTATAACGCAAATGAATTTCAGAAAATACACACCCACTAAAAAAAATTTATTTAAAATTTTAGTAATAAATTTTTTATGGCTAGTGTAATTTTTGTCAAAGGCACTTTTTATAAAAGGTACTTTTTATGGAAGGAACTGCTTACGAAAGGTACTCTTTATAGAGGTACTTTTTAAGAATTATTTTTGTAGAGTTACTTTTTATGAAAAGTACTTTTTAAATTTTTTATATAAGGTATTTTTATGAAAGGTACTTTTTACAAAGGTACTTTCTATAAATGTACTTTTTCTCAAAGGTACTTTTTAAAAATGTACTTTTTATGAAAGGTACTTTTTGCAAAAGGTACTTTTTTGAAAAGGTAATTCATATAAAAGGTACTTTTCATGAAAGGTACTTTTAGAAAAGGTTCTTTTTACAAAAGGTAGTGTTTATGAAAGGTACCTTAGCCAAATAAAACTTTTTACAAAAGGTACTTTTAGCAAAAAAAAAATAAAACTTTTTACATAAGGTACTTTTTGCAATATGTGCTTTAAAAACCTACTTTAAAGAAAATGTATTGTACTTTTTTATAAAAGACACTTCTCAAAAATGCTTTTTTTATACTCTTCACTCATGTACGAGTGAGTATGAGCCGATAATTATTAAAGTGATACAAGTCATATATTTATTGCTTCGAAATATTTAGTAGATTACATTCGAGTAAATGAAAAAATATTTTAATATTATGCAACATTTTAATTTAAAGTTGTACTGGTCTTGGTTAGTTTAAATTCATTTAATATTTATTATATATTTAATGAAGATTTTGTAAATATTTCTTTAATATTTCGACGCAAAAATTCATATGAATTAGACCATGAAAGTGAATATTTATAAATATAAAATTGTCTTTCCTATACTTCTACAATATTCATTTACGAATCCATAAAATAAATGTACATATATTATGGGTCCTTATGAAGAGGGAAGTCGAATAAGGGATGTTTTCTATCCGTCTGTCTGTACGGACTTTTGTATGGGTTGAACTGCGTTTTTCGAAACTCCCAGAAAAGCCAGAGACCTCAGGTTTGAACTGAAACATACACACTATTAATAAAATGTATTAAAAAGCTTTCAATTAAGGAATATTTAGACAATTTAATAGAAGTTGCTCAAAAACTGCTTTCAAATAAATAACTTTGATGATATCATTTTGATTAGAAACTCTGAGGCATTGAGTACTTTTCCAGCACAAAATCTATGCTAATAATTCTCAAAAGCCCAGCACGCCCTTTTAATTGTTTTCAGTTTATTTTTGTCTAATGTTTTACTATTTTTTTCACATTAAAATATCAAATATGTATAAAAAGTTTCGCAGCAATTAATTTAGATTAGATTCTCTTATCGTCGACACTTTTTATAAGTTTTTGATTTGTGTCAAAAAAAAAATAGGTGCAAACATTTTAATATATGTATGTATGTATGTATATTATAAACTGAAAAAATTGCTTATTCTTATCGTAAGTCGGAGATGTATTTTGTTATTACTACGCTAAGAAAATAATCAAAAAATTTCATACATATTCACTATTGAATTTAAAAATAAATAATGAAATAAAACATTAAATTATATAAATATTGTAAATATTTAAGTAGACATATAATTCGTAGACAATTTAATTATTTTAAGTTATGCAATAAACACATTTACGGCAGCAGGCTACCGACTAAACGACTACAGATGCCTCTAGCAACAATTGTTGCCGAGTTCGCATCATAAGTAGCTGATATATTTCAAGCATTAATACATATCTCGGTAGTGCCACTTTCAAATATTTAACATACTTGTATCTATATATATATAGAGAAATAAAATTATTAATTTAAAAAGTACTTTTATCAAGAAAAACGAATAGATTTATTTCTTTATTAGACCTATTTTTAATAGGAATTCCCTGTGAATTGTTTCTGTATTTTTTGTTCTTCTTTGTTAACCGACTTCAAAAAAAGGAGGAGATTATCAATTCGTCTCTTTTTTTTGGCGGTGTTACTTCATAACTCATATTAGACAGATTGTAAAAATTTTTTATTGTCTGAGAGGGTATAGCTTCTTTGCATTGAAGTCGGTTTTTTGGCGGAATTATTTAAAAATCGTTTGCAAGCTTTCACGTAAAATACAACAACTAAAAATAAAATAGATGACTTCGAAAATTCGATATTCTCTCTCGCCATCTGTTTACACTTGCAAGAATTTTTTTCGGAAAATTTCCGGACTGTATTATGAACTTTGAGATGTTCTTTCTGTTAAATAATATCCAATAATTTTAAGCTATCATTCATTTCACATTTTGTATTATATTGGCAGCAGTATATTTGCTCATTGAAGCCAACAAAAATAGATATTATGCTAGGAATTCGTTGTGAATTTTCGTCATCAGAAATAAAACATATTAATGCATATGCAAATGAATAAAACACCGCCGTCGAACGAAATTCGTCATGTATGACGAACTCTCTCATGTATGACGAACTTTCCATTTTTTACAACCGACGAACGGAATTCGGTGAGTAAATTCGTCGTTATTGTACTTCATACGACGAATTTACTAGCGAATTCTCATCGACGAATTTGTTGTCATGGACGAAATTCGTCGTTCGTCCCAGTTGTGTTCCTAGCATTGGTCTAATTTGGCAACAGCTACGACCGTGGTTCTATAGTCGTGTGGTTGTGTTGTCGAAAAAAATATAATATTCATATAAGCACATGTAGTCTATTTTTGCCAAGTTGTTGTCGAGAATGTCTTTAATCCGTATCATCCCTTTGACGCCGGACGGTACTCACAAGTACCCTTATTTATTTTTTATTCGCTACATATTTGTAATGTATGACCACCGGTGTTCACTTTCTTCCCAACAGCGAATTTTCAAGCTAATGAAAGAAATTGCACAGGGGGCAAATTACGGCATTCGATATCGAACAAATTTTCATATAATTTTACTTGTGCAATTTTGATCGAAATCGAATACCGTAATTTTTATTTTATTTATAACTTTTGTTAACCTGAAAATTCGAGTCCCACAAGTACATGGAAATAAAACAAAACAAAAATTACAAATTTCTTGTTCTAATTTATGGAATAAGGTATCGCTACAGTTGCGGTTCGAAGGACCATAAAAAACTTGCTTCAAAGCATTTTTTTTAGCCTATAATTAGACGGAAGAAGATTCTGCCCCATCATTATTGTAGTGTATGTTCGACTAGTGAGTGGGTCCTTGACACCTAATCAATAATTTTAAAACCCCTTTCCATAAATTTACTTCATACGAGTAATCTGATGAAGAGCAGACTTCAACTGGCCCAGCGCTAAATAACACTCTTACTTTTATCATAATCTAATATTTTAATACGTGCTATTTAATATGAATTAAATATAATAACCTTTACTAGGTCATTGACTTAAAGCTCAGTATTTCTAACATGAGTTCAAGTAATAGACAACGAAATTTAAAATGCCCACAAAACTTTTGGGGTGATGATTTCTAAAAAAAAAAAAAATACCACAGACATGCAAAATCTAAAGCCATACACAAACATTTCAAATAGAAAGATTAAATGTTTGAAAGATGATGTGTTGTAAAACAAATACAATAATCATAATTTTATCTACTCATGTTGAATTGTAAGAATAAACTCATGGCGCCTTAAAATATGATATCTGCAGTAAAGGAAACTCATTATAAATATTTTATTCTGAGAATAACTTCTAATAAAGACGGCGATCGTTCACTGTTGTAGTTTGTTTGAAAAAAAAAATTCATTAGGTGTCGAAAATGATCAAAAAAAAAAAAGTTTTGGGAGATGGATGCTTGAGTTTGACAGACTTTAATATATTATGAAAAAAATAAATAAACATTTCTATGCAGCAAATTTTGCTGCATTCGACATTTTCCGTGACCTTTAGCTGGTTTCACACGACATGTATTTTGCTCTGGACATATCAGCTGTCAATATGTCAAAATCACCAATTTACAGACAACTTATAATTTTTGCTTTTAAACGTAAATGTTTATATAACATCTGACATAACGTCTTGTTTTATATATATGTTTGCCACGACACACACTGTTGTTATATCAAAACAGTTGATGTCGCATACTTTGTCACATTAAAATAGAACGCGCTCTGATAGAAATTGTGTCATCTGACATTACGAACAGAGTTATATATAAGCCAAAATTTAATGCTCTCGCACGGCATGTATGTATTAGGTATGTATTTGGCAGTGAGAAACTTCTCATAACAGATTTTAAAAATATGTACGTCGTGTGAATCCAGCTTTAGGAAACAAATTAAGCTTTCGCAGTTGAAAATATTGGGCAACCACAAACATCAATTTATTCATGATCAATACCTTTTTATTTATTACAATTTCTTATCGCATTTAGTTACAAATATAAATAAATACTTTCAAAAATTATTTATCTGTCCATACTCGTATACATTATAGTTTTATGCACAAGTGTCGTGTGTAAAAAAATATTATTTTTACTTTTTCATTTGTTCTTTATTGAAAATCCAAAACTTGTGACTTGAATTAAATTTCACTGCTGTCGTCTCAACACTTTAAGTTGTTTAAGTTGTTTGAGACTTATTATACCAATAAAATATAAAGACACTACAAAATTAAAAACTGAAAAAAACTACATTTGAACTTATAAAAATAATCATAAGCAGAAAAAATTATACGTAATAAAAGTAAATAAGAGACAATTTCATTTGTTTGTATAGTAATAGAAATACTTTTTAGAATACTGAAATTAAAAACGTTAGCACTACAAACTTCATTACGCTCGTACAAATATTGATAAGAATTCCTAGATATTGTTGTGTATTTTAAATACAGTGGGCAGAGAGAGTATTTCTATGGTTATTTAAAAGTCTAACTACTATACGGGTATAGTTAAAATTTTCACATATATATTAGACGGATTATTGGTCAATAATGGGTTAATTCATGTCAGAAATCTTAAAACTTTTTTTTAACAATATTTTTCTTTCTGTTAAAATATGCCTCTAATTGGAACTTTTTAAATTTTTAAGAACACTACAGGACCATAATGGGTTAAAAAGTGTAACTTCTAAACGACTTCAATTCAAATTCGTTTACATTTTCTTACTAAACTAATCGAAAACTACTATTTATAAAAGCCGGGCTGATGGCCTAAGCAGCCAGTGCCCATATCAATAAATTAAGTCTTAGAATTTATTCTGTAGATTAAATAAATGAATAATAATAATAATAAAAATATAAAAGCCTCTTTATATAAAATATAATTTTAACAAGTTACTCTTTATACAATTATTTTTTTTTTATAATAAGTACTTTTAAAAATAAAATACTTTTTTTCATAAAATTAACTGCAAGTTTTTATGATTTGCGGAGCTTTTAAGAATTCAGTCGAATGGGGTTCGTTCATGACATATGCCAGTTTATGTCTTTCCCATGAAAAATTTCTATGATGTCGAACGTGACCGTCGTACACATTTAAAGTGAGTAAAAATAAAACGGATATATTTTTTTGTCAATAAACGGAACTTGTAGCTTTAAATTACCCCTGTAATTGGTGCCAAGTTTGATTTTAAACAATTTTCGTTTTCAAGATATTTGCAAAAAAAAAAAAAAAATCATTCGCATCTGACAAAAGCAGTAGTTTGTTTTTGCGGATTAAAATGCTGATTTTGGAGAAACCAAAACCAATGTTTCTTTAAACTAGTTTTTATTTTACCAAAAAATTATTTATAATTTTTTAACATTAAATTTTAATCACAGTCGCACCTGACATGTCGCACGTGAAGTTTTCAAGAGTTTGGCCGATTGTTTCTTTCATGAGAGATATGAGTTTTTCTTTCACATGAACAATGTACTTGTGCGAATCCATGGTGTCGAACGTAACCGTCATAGACATTTAAAGCGAAAAAAGGGCAAAATGAAGCCGATTTTTATTTTAACAATAATCATAAGTTATAGCCCTAATTTAGCCTTATATTGGATGCTAAGTTTTATTTTGAGCCTCTTTTTATTTTCAAAATAATTGAAACAACCGAAGGCATTCGAATGTGTCCAAAATAGGAGTTTTTTTGCAGTCAACGATTAAAAGGATGTCGAATGTGACAGTCGTACACATTTAGAGTGGAAAAAATTAAAATTAAAACGTAATTTTAATTTGCTAATAAGCGTAACTTATATGTCTAAATTAGCCCTGTGATTGGTGCTGCGTTTGGGTGTGAGTAATTACAAAATACTAAGACATTTGCATGTGACAAAATCAGGGAAACCTGAAGCAATATTTTAATGTGACTAATGTTAGAATAATGCGCACTTAAGTCTCTTTAAAATGATTTTGATTTTAGCCAAAAATTGTTTGTATATTTTGTTTAAATTCAATTGTAATCACAATCGCGCGTGACATGTCGCACGTGACATATCTTCCAGCTTCATATTTATTTTTTGTCTGTTGCTTTTTTACAAAATTATAAATAAACAAGCTTAGTAAAAAAAATTTTCAAATTAACATAAGTATTCAAAGTATTTGTTTGAACTTAAAAACAAACTTAACAAAAATTTCTAGTATGAGCAATAAACTAAAACATATTAAAATGAAAATCAGGAATACCAAACACATTTGCGTCTTCAGAATAGGCAGTTCTAGCTGCTTTTACTTCTTGATCATCACATTAACAGACAAGTAGTAATTAAAAAAAATCAAAAACCCGACTGCGACCAAATTTGAAGCGTTCAATATCCTAAACGGTCATTCGAAATGAAAAATCATAAGAGAAACCTAAAGATTTTTTTAAAATACCTGTCGAATGATACCCATTTTGATATAGTTCGTCGATTCTTTTTTCGTATTTACAAAATGGCGTCTGTTGGCCGCCATATTGAATTTTTACTACTGTCATGTATTTAGTGACACCCCCGGGATTAAGACAACTCGATTCGTTCGGTTTATACAAGGCCGCCAGGGAAAACACATACATACATACATACATACATACATACATACATACATAGGCTGATAAACACAATACCCTTCTTTGCGTCGTGCAGTCGGGTAAAAATCAACTGCGCTTTAGCTGGAATGCGTGTTACTTCTTTCCATTTTTTATGATAAATTATATACCAATTCTATTCCATCTGAATAGATGGCAGAAAATACATTTAATGCATCGGGCATAACAACGTTTTTAAATTTCGTTGTCTTTTGATAGCTGCTCCCACTCCATCGACGGCTTCCCATGGGAGCTTGTACACAAAATCCATTCTGCTGGTGAAAATTTTTTTATAAAATCAACTTCCTTTAACCTTCCTCTGACTCTTATGTAAAGTTTTTTTGAAAAAAATTCATTGCAGAAAACAATGTTGAGAATTGGAAGACTATATAATTTTTTGCTTTTATCTCTAAAAAAAACTTCTTACCTTCCCCTGACTTTGTAAAGCAGGTATAAGCAATGAGTTTTAAAATAACACCAAACACACAAGTCACTCCGCAAACATCAATATGCTAAATGATTGCAGCTCTTGGCTTTCAACATTGCAATACGAACCCAATACCCGCTGCAACCACCCACTTAAATATAAATAACAAAAAATAATTTTTGTACCGGGATTTTTCCACAGTTTGTACTAATATATCTCGTAGATGTAAACGAAATTTATTATTTCTACGGTATTACGTTTATGTAACTCAAATAACGAAAAAAGAAACGCTAAAGTATCCCATGGATTTTGCTACAAAACATTTTTACCCTGGTTTATATTTTTCACTATGAATTAATGGATTTCCGATTTGCGAAAATAAAAAGAAATAAAATAATTTAGCTTAATTAATAAATAATTGCAAAAAAAAAAACAAACAACAAAATCAAAGTGCGGTATTTTTATGAACTTAAACAAACACAAAATGTGGCAGCAAAAAATTATAAAAATCATTCAATAGGTAAAATTTGCAAGAGGCATTGAAATTTAACTTTTTCCTGTGTTTATTTTTAACAAATAAAATCAAAAAAAAAAATACACGCAGGCTAACCAACAAATTGTTTGAACAATTTCCTCTTAATTTTCATTTTCACTTTAAATTAAATAAAAAAAATAATAAAAAAATAAGCAAAATAAAGAGCGATTGATCATCTTGAACTTAATGCGGAAGAGCAGAGGAAAACGAGCGAGTGGTGGTATCTTCCTTAAGAATTTGTTATTTTTACATACTTAAATTTTATTATTTATAAATGAGGCAAATAAAATTTAGATCATAAAAATAAAACGTTTTACGGCAAACAAAAAAAAAAAGTCGGAATGTTGAAAAACGAGAAAGAGGGTTTAAATGAAGTTTTCTCAAAGAATACCCCATAGAATTTTTTGTATTTTCGCAATTGCTTCCGACACGTGTTTGGAAGAAATGTGCAAATTTTAGTGAACTTTCAGGAATAAAGTTAGAAGTTAATATTACTTTAATCTTGTCAAATTAAAAATACGTTTTGTGCCGCATACGCCACTTTTCTTAATTTATTTCCAAAAACTAGCTTTTTGTGCTCCATACGTATACTTTACTGCTGTGAATTGAGAATTTTGTTTTGTTTAATTTTCTTGCTGTCTAGAAGCATAAGTCGATCGTTTCACGCCGACCAAGAAGCCGCCGCCGTAATATTTTTAACTATCGATCCGCTTACACAATTACACAAGGAAAACAAGTAATTGAAGTTTATTTAATATAAAGAAGGAAATTGAATTATCTCTTTTATACTCAAATATGCATAATTAAAATTTCTTTCATTTTATTTTGGTGTTTCTCGTATATTAAAATATTTAATCGGCGGCTGCGTCTGGGTGATGATGTTATTGCTTAACAGTCGCCGTTGAATTTTTCTAACGGCACCTTCTTTTTTTATTATTAATTTCTTATCGAAATGAAGCAAAACAAGAGTTAACTAACTTTACTTCGCATGTTTTTGTATGAAGAATTTGACGCAAACGCCAAACTGTCGCATGTAAAGCAAAACAATACTTATTAAACCTTAAAATAGTTGAAATGAAGCAAAATGAATGCTAAATATCTCAGAAAGCATAACTAATCTCGCGAAACATGTTTTGGATGCAGAAAGGAGATATTCGAAATATATATACCCCATACCTAACTCATTTTTTTTAAATAGTCGGTGGGTCAAACCAATAATGGGCTGATGTAATGTGAATAGTTTTAAATAAACAAACAAAATTTGAGTAGCAAATTTTAAGCTAAAATTCATAAATAAATTAAGTTTTTAATACAAATTTTATATAAGTATTTATGAGGGCAGAGCTGGACACAAGGAGCGTAGGTTTGTGCAAAGTCTGGAAGCTGTAAACCAATTTACTTGTGAAAGGTTTGCCCTATTATTAAGATTGGTAGGAAAAGGTAGGCATGTATAGCTAAGAATCAGTTATGGATAATTCAGTTATGGATGAAATACGGAAGCCTTAAGTATCATCTGACGGAAATGAAAGCAGGAGAGATAATATTTGAAATGTTTGGCTATTTAGTTGCACTTTAGACGAAAAACCATGGAAATACCATTAAAAAAAAGTATTTCTTCGTTCTTTATTTAATATTATACTTAATTAATTTTAAAAACAAAAATTTTAAATAGCACAAACCAATTTTTAAAATGAATATTTGCATTTCATTTAGCGATCGATCATAAACTTCGGAATGCTTTTACTACACATGGGTTATAAATTATTTTGCATAAATTTATACCCACTAAGAGGGAGAACAAAATTCTATTAGTATGTAAATTTCTTTAGCAATGAAATTTTAAGTCACGAATTTCGCACTTTTAGAACTACGTGTATGCGAAAGCAATAACTTTTCAATGTCTAGCGAATTTGTATATCAAAAGTGACTGACTGATTGACTGATTGATTTAGTCTTAAAAACTGAAGGTTAAAACTTAATTTGCATTTGCTAAAAATGTTATTGTTAAATTGTTTGTAGTAAATTAGGAAGAAAGTAGTTTAGTTTAAACTAACTTCAAATAAATACATCTATAGCCAATTATACTTAAATTAAAAGCAAAAAAAAAGTTTGATAAAAATATGGTTGAATTATGAGTTCATGTGATCATCAGCATGTCATTGTGAGGGGTTTAAATACTCGTAAACTGCTTCTCATTCAAATTAATGAATCGAACTCTTTCAACTACTTAATTTTTTTGCGGGGTTATTGTAGACCTACACAATTTAAGTTTTGCAAGAGACTTCATTGAACCTTCAATAATAAGAATCAATATTGCAAATGGCGGTAACCAGCAGAGATGCCAGTTAAGTGCTTATCACACTAGATTTAGTGCTTTTTAAGCAACTTCTAAAAAGGAGGAGGTTATATGTTCGTCATGTATGTATTTTATATATATATATATATATATGAATCGATTTTAAAAATTCTTTTTTATATGAAATAATACAATCTACAGTTGGTCCCATTTTCAGCAATATATGATGGCAGCAGGGGAATGGCTCCCTCTCATACAAAGTAATCACTGATTAACCGATTTCTCCGTCATTTGTAAACCGGTTTTAAAAATGCTTTTTCTATATGAAATGGTATACTCCACATGTGGTAAAAAGTAATTCTTAATTATGGTATATGTATATGGAATACTATAATTGACACGCTTCAAACTTGATGAGAATTACTTTATAGTTAAGGCGCGTAATCCAGCCGAAAAGTAGTGGTGTAAGAGGAGGGGAAGGGCTCTCCCACCTATTCAAAGTAATCTCTAATTATTGCGTATAAATAATAGTATGTATAGTCAAACTGGGGTGAATTACTTTATATTTAAAATCCGAAATCCAGCAGAAAGGTGGTGGTGTAAGAGCAGGGGAAGGCTCCGTCACATATAAAGTAATTATTAATTATCGCTTATCTCGAATACTATATTACTGAGAGTCATCAAACTTGGTGAGAATTCCTTTATAATCAATGCGCGTAATCCAGCAGAAAATTAGCGCTGTAGGAGCAGGGGAAGGGGTGTCTGCCATAAAAAGTTATCTTTAATTATCGCATATTTGTGATACTATATCAGTGAGAGTAATCAAGTTTGGTGATAATCCTTTAATAGTCAAAACTAGTAAACTAGCGTAAAAGTGGTGGTGTAGGTGGAAGGAAAGGACTACCTATCCTAACTAAATTCAGTGTCAGGGGAAAGGCTCCCTACCATACAAAGTAATTATTAATTAAGCACTAAAAAGTAAAAACTAAAAATTAAAAAAAAAGATTAAACCGATTTTATGCACAAAAAATTGGTCGCAGTCGGGTTTTTTGATTTTTTTTAATTACTACTTGTTTAAAAAAGCACCAAGCTGAAAAAAATTACTCAATAAAAATTAAAAAAAAATTGAACCGAATTTATGCACTAAAAAGTTAAAAATAACAAAAGTATTACATGCGTTAACTACTTAACTATTTGCTGTCGGTGCCAAGAAGAGTTAAAAACCTGCAGAAGTAAGGTAACAACCTGCAGAAGTAAATTTCTAGATTGTCAACCAATAAGATAGCTGCTGCTTTCAGCTTGGTGCTCTTTTAAAAAAATCAAAAAAAATCGACTGCGACCAACTTTGAAGCGTTCAATATCCTAAACGGTCATTCGAAATGAAAAATCGTAAGATGATTTTAAAATACATGTCGAATGATACCCATTTCGATATACATAGTTCGCCGATTTTGTATTTTTTTCCTATTTACAAAATAGCGTCTGTTGGCCGCCATATTAAAAAGATTTAACTATTCTTCCAATTATTAAAAAAGTATTAATAATTCCATAAGTATAAATCATATTGACCCTAAAAGATAAGAACTATTATATATATTTAATGATTTATTATAAAAAAATAAAGAAATTTTTTTCCACCGTCATATCATTTAGTGACACTCCCGGGATTAAGACAAATCGATTGACATAAGAATCATTAAAATCGGTCCACGCGTTCGGTTTATATAAGGCCGCAAAGGAACACACCTAAATACATACGTACGAGTACATACATACATGCATACATAAGCTGATGAACACAATACCCTTCTTTGCGTCGCGCAGTCGGGTAAATATCTGTGACCGTATTTAATTTTTCGGAAAAATTGGGGAAATAAATAGCTAAATTTTTGCCTTTGTGTGCTACTCAAAGTGTTTCCAAGATCTAGACTAATATTTTTGATATTTAAACGAACGTGAGTGTATCAAAATTACTTGCATATCTTGAGTTGCTTAGATAGAAAAAATCCAGTATATCCCTACCACCTGCGGCGAACAGTATAAATATCATGTGAAAATAGATTTTAAGGGCTTGTTCCACGATATCGACAACGTTCGACTTGTCGCACATTTACATTCAAAACAAAAACAAATTTTAAGATTTTGTTGTTGCTTCAAATGTAAGTGCTCCAGTAAGTCGAACATTGTCGACATCGTGGGGCAGGCCCTAAATGTTCTGCTTTTTATATTTCTTACAACTACACGTAAATTTCTCTGCATTATTATCTAATTCATATTTGAATATACTTGTACGATTATATACCATGTTTTACGTTACATTCAAGTAATCCTTGTACATATAACACGGCAATTATTAAATTGTTAACTAGCACCGACTCAAACAGCGATGTTCAGATAACATTTAATAGACTTTCATAGCACGATTATATTTAAATCTAGAACTAGAAGGGTAAATACTTGTAATAGGCCTGCACTAAACAATAGAGACATATTTTTTGATATTCTTCTTTAAAAATATTTGTCACTTCAAATCGAAGCTGCAGTCGAAAAATTACAAGTACATATTTCCTAAATGACGATTTCTCAGTTAATATCTTGCTGCCATGTTGTATTAGAGTTGCCTGTAAAATGATGTAATAGTTTTTGTGAATGTGAATTTTAATTGCAGGCTTTTATTGTTGTTGCTGTTAGTATCTGCTGTTGTAGTTACCACATTATTGCGGTACATATTGTTTTATTATTATTTTTGTTGCAATTTTTGATCTCTTACTGATGATCACTTCTCTTGTTGCTTTTATTATCGCCTGATATTTATTTTAGCTTGCTTTGTTTAAGTTCTGATTTTGCAAGTTTATACCATAGAGTATGTATGTATGTATGTATGTATAAATGTTTGTTTGGTTTGTTGCAAACTGTTTTATTTTATTAAAATTTTTATTATTATATTATATATACATACATACATTTATTTGAGTATGTTTACATGTTTGTTTGTAATACATATTTAATGAAGTCATTAAACGAAAAGTATTTTTCCTCGCCTTAGTGTCATAAATTTTGCGTGAATATACATATCGTTACCTTAATATAGAAAGGTTCTAACTCATTATTTTTTTGAATTCGAGATTTTAGCATTTTTCGATAGATTAAATGTTCTATCGAAATATGCAAAAAACTCGATTTCAAAAAAATAATGACCCAGTTGGCTAAATAGCCACAGACGACATTGTCTTCGACGATTAATTTACGACATTTGTGTCGCTTTCTAATCGACAATTTAAAAGAAATCGTCGTGTATGACTATCTGAGCGACAATGTCCCTCGTTTTGTCTTCAATGAAGTCGTGTTGAGGACAATCTGAGCGACAGCGTCATACGTTTTTTCCTTCAATCAACCCTTGTTGACGACAATCTGAACGACAGTGCCATAACTTTTGTCGTCAATAAAGCATTGTAGACGACAATCTGAGCGACAGTGTCATACATTTTGTCTTCAATAAAACTTTGTTGAGGACAATCTGAGCGCAATTGTCGCTCATCTTGTCTTGTGTGACCTCGCCGCCATTTGTATGAAAATTTCGTCGACGATTTGTAGGGAGCTGTCTCCAATATGTCTTCTACGACTTACCATTGTCTTGTACCAGTCGTCAAAGGTGTCTTAAAGACGTGGCCAACTGGGGAGTTAGGGGTTTTCTATATTAAGGTAACGATATGTATATGTATGTGTAATTATTGATACATACATGCATACATACCGTTTTTATGCTAACTGCTGCATTTATTTGTAGTCTTAATAAGCAATTCACAGTGTGAAAATTGCAATTCAAGGTTAGAAAATGTGTTGAAAAAAAAATAACAAGTGAAATTACTATTTGTACAGTGAAAATCAGCGAATAGTGCAAGAGAACTAAACATTAACACTCTCTAAACACATGTTATACAAAGTACTTAAAAATGTCAGGTTTAAAGCTTAAGTTCTGCCTCAAATATGTCTAGTACTACCAATAAAAATCGAAAGTGGCATTTAAAGGAACAAGAAAAACGAAAGATTAAGGTCATTGCGTTTTTATGGTAACACAATAACAAAAGAGTGGAATATATATTTATATTTTTATATACATACATATATACACAATTTTTAAACCACATTAAACATATGTGCCCTTAATAATGAAAGTGGTCTAAGTCATGTGCATTTTTGCTTCGAAATATTAAATAAATCTTAAAAAAAACTTCAATAAATATTTAATAAATATAAAATTAATTTATATTAATCGAGACTAGTACAACTCTAAACTAAAATGTTGCATAAAATAAAAATAATTTTTTATTTGTTCAAACGTAATATAAATACTAAATATCTCGACACGAGAAATATATGACTTAGACCACTTTCATAATTAAGGGCACATATATAAGTTGTTCTATGATTTGTCTTTGCAACGTCGAAAGACGAAGAAACGATTTACTAGAGCCTTTAGATAAGGCAAATGAAAAATGAAGAAAATTTTGCCTTTACATCAGCTAGAAAAATAAGCTGATATTTTAAACACATACTGCTTTGCTGTAATACATGGCAACTAGATCGTAAATGCAACAAAATATTACAAAAGAACAGTACAGTTTTTTATTTTCACTACTCCACAGAGTAAGAAATATTTTTGCAGTCATGGCACAGTAGGGAAGGCGTATTAGTGGTATGGTGGTCCTATAGCCTATGTCGGTTATATATGAACTTTTTTCATATTTTTTCGCAATTCATAATCTGCAAAAAATTTTCTTTTCTGTAATTTTAGTTCTACTTTGGTTTTAGTTTGTGTCAGAGAAGCTGAGTTTCATCGCCTATCAAGCTAGGGTCATAACTGGTGACGAAAAGTGGGTTTATGGTTATGACGTGGAAACCCAAGCTCAGTCATCTCAATGGAAGCTGCCGCACGAACCAAAATAAATATCGAAGACGAGTCAAAACACACTGCAAGCAAAGCAGCTGTACACAATTAACTGAACATTCAAAATGGCCGAAATTGTTGGCATAAGTGAGAATATACGTAACCCGCGAAAATTTAAAATTCGCGATAATTTTTGAACACACCTCGTATACTAAAGAACACATTGTTTGAAAAAAACATTAATGTTAATCAAGTAATTTTTAAGATATATGAAAAACAACTTTAATTTTGTTTTCAGACATTTCAACAGGTTTAGTAAAATAAAAATGTATATTATGTTTGTCTTAAAGGACCAATTTTTCGATTCGAGATTAAACTTAGTTAGTGGCAGTTTAAACTTCTTTTTGTATTTAGTATTGCTATACTGAGGAACAAAAAAGTGGCAACATTTTCTATGCAAGTCATAAAGTTATCAACACATCTTAATTTTTTGTGGGAGAAGAAGAAGAAACTAATTTTATTATTTATAAGTAAATTATTGTGCGTGTTAAAGAAAATAAATAAATAATATAACATGTATATATGTATTTATTTATGTGCTTTTTAATTGTTTTATGATATAATTTTTTACAAAAGTAATTGTCAGTATTAATGTAAGATTAAACCACCTCGCTTGGCCGCTTAAACTAACAATCGACTAACCAAAAACCACAAATAAGGATTAAAGTTAATTTAATCTCTAATCTTGAACTCAAAAAGTGACCCTAAGAGGTCAATAATATTTAAGTTCCTATTAAATAAATCTTTGACAGTCAAACGCAGAAATATACATAGATATGTATGTGTACATGAATGCAAATGTTGCTAATCCACCGGGCTCCGGTGTCGAACTGCAATGTAGGTACTAACAATGTTTTATAATAAAAATTGATTCTTATTAACTTTTTGCACCTATTTTTTGTTGGCTAAATTTTTTGGAAAATTTTTTATTTGCCTATTTTCAAAACAGAAAAGTGCTTTCGATTGGAAAAGATCTACATATCAAATTACTCAACACAATTAATAAATTTAGTTAGTATCAGGTCCAATTTAAGCATTTTGCCATTTCCATAGCAAACAAGTTTTTTATTCGAAATATTTCAAAATTTACCTATAATTCCGTTTCAAGGTCTTTTAAAATGTTTTGCAAACTTTTGATATTTATTTAGTCAAACGATGTGGGTGTATATTATTATTGTACTAATAAATTTGACAATAATTTGACAATTATTTATGATTTTAGAATTTGCAGTAATAACTAAATTAACAGTCAAGATTATATTGTTTTAATATAAAAAAAAATAGTAATTTTAAGCTTTTATAAAATATTAAAAAAAATATATAATGAAAATACTCACACTTGTTATGTTATGTTCTATAGGTATCCCTTTTTTCATTAACACCAGCAGTTATGTTTTCAAAATTAGTATAAATTGTACTTCAAAGGTGTTTTGTTTTCAATTATTTCAACAACTTTTTTATTGTTTTCTCTAAAAAACAAAATATATAAAAAATTTTAAAATAATGTTCGTAATTTATTTTTGCATATGTGCAGATGTCACTTTTTTCCCCGAAATGTATGCCAAAATTTTAAGTTGCATAAACACTACAACTTTTTATAGCCAGTCCTTTTTGAAACACTTAATATTTATTAAAAAAAAAACACACATATCTGACAATAAATAAGCACACGCATATTTTTGTATTGTTTTAATTTTTTTTTTTGTTATTTTTTGGTGGAAAAATAAAAAAAGAATTGGAGAAAACTTGATATTTTTTTATGTATCAGCGTCTATATGTACATACATATGTACATGTATTATATGTGACGACTTTGACCATTGAAATTGAGGCACAAGACTAAACATCTTTTTGAAAAAATGCAAAAACGTTTGCAGCAGATATCAATTGCCAAGCAAACACAGACCGCGCTACCGTAACCCAATCAACTAAGTATGATAAATAATAAAATATGTAGTAGAAAATAAAAGGAACGAAATAGCAAATTATTTGCACACCAAAAACAATATATGAAAAAAACACATATAAAGAAATTAAATTAGAATATGAAAAAATAAGCTTAAGGCGAAAAAGCTTGACAACTAAGAGACAAAAAAATATAGTAAGAAATAAAAAATAAAACATCAAATACAAAAAGCACAATAAAATTCTTCTTTACTTTTGCACTACACTGTATTTTAAATTTCTTTTCTTGGTTTTGGAAAACTACTATTCAAATTTTAAATGAATTGTAGTTTTTATTTGATTAAGGTTTTCAAGTTTAATTTTATTGTTAAGTTTATTTTTTGCACAAAAGATTGTGTTTGTTTTCTCAAAAACATTCGATATATATTTTTTTAGATTTATTAATAACAATTCTATTTTTTAATTCAACCGTTTCAATTGTACTGTTTGGCATCAAACGCACACGTCGTTAAAAAAAAACTACAAGTTTTGGCACAGTAATAAAAACACACACACACACACACCGCAATATTTTCTATACAGCAAACATTTTAAGTACACTATTACAACAACAACAACAACAGCACAATGTGTATTATCAATCGATCGTACGATTAGTTTCGGAACTCAAAACACCTAAGTCAGATTATTAGCACAGCACCGAAATCAACAACCGCTCAATAGCAGAGCTTTTCGTTAAATAAAAAGGCAAAAGTGTTAAACACAAAAAACAACTTCAAGCATTCGCATAAAGCAACCACACAATAACACAAAACAGATAAATATTTTATACTCAAAAAACCCGCATGATACAGAATAAAACTACTCACTTTCTCACTCATTTAGTAGACTAACTTATCTCTCTCTTCTTACTTGTTCATTCATAATATACTCCCCAAACCCCATGAAGGTGAGTTTCACTTAATGCATTCACACAGCAAAAAGTCTCACAAGTGATGAAGAATCATCATCCGTGTGGCCAGATCGCAAGCAAATCTATGGCAATAAGAAATAAATTCATTAAAGTGCGACTGTAACTCGCACACGAAGGGTTCCGTACGGACACTACATTTGCAATAATATACGAACTTGAACCCATATAATGAAATATCTTACCTGATGTAGATATTTAAAAAAAAAGTAAGTAAATGGTAAACTTTTTTTTCGGTGTTTAGCGATTTTTCTATTTTTTGTGATTTTTTTCGATTTTGGGATATTTTTTTCGTTTTTTGGCGTTTCTTTAGTTTTTTTTAATTTTGGCGATTTTTTCGGTTTTTAGCGATTTATTTTAGTTTTAGAGGTTTTTCTCGGTTTTTAGCAATTTTTAATTTTGGGATTTTTAGTTTTAGCGTTTTTGAAAATTTCAAGAGCTTTGCCTCTTACGGTTTCCAAGATACAACAAGTTGTCAAAATTAAACTTTTTCGGTGTTCAATGATTTTGCTATTTTTGGTGATTTTGGGATTTTTTTTCGGTCTTTAGGCGTTTCTTTACTTTTGGGGTTTTTTTTTATATTTAGGCGATTTGTTCGGTTTTTAGCGCTTTATTTTAGATTTAGAGGCTTTTTGCGGTTTTTGGCGATTTTTAATTTTGGGTTTTTTTTAGTTTTAGCATTTTTCAAAATTTCAAGAGTTTTGCCTCTTACGGTTTCCAAGATACAAGTTGTCAAAATTAAACTTTTTTCGGTGTTCGGCAATCTTTCTATTTTTGGTGATTTTGGGATTTTTTTCGGTCTTTAGGCGTTTCTTTACTTTTGGGGTTTTTTTTAATTTTGGCTATTTTTTCGGTTTTAGCGATTTTTTAATTTTGGGATTTGTTAGTTTTAGCATTTTTCAAAATTTCAAGAGTTCGCCTCTTACGGTTTCCAAGATACAGCAAGTTGTCTAAATTACATTAACTGATAGAATACCCTTTTAGTTTTTAGTTTTTTTTTTATTTTAGTGTTAATTATTGTAGTCGGTATAAAAATACACTAACTTTGCAAATTTCAAGTGTCTATATAAAATGTTATGTATGTATATTATATGGGATTTTAATATTTTTCGTTGCTCGTTTTTGGAACACCCTTTAATTTTTAACTGTTATATATTTGCTATGGCAGCGGCCAAAGTTCTACATGCTCTGTAAAAATTTCAGCTTCGTAGCTGTTACAGTTCTCGAGAAAACAGCCTGTGACGTACAGAAGGAACCCTAAAAAGTGCTCAAGTCTAATTTAGCAGTTTTTCTGTGGTCGGATTCCGCAACGAAGTGTTCACCAATTTCAATATTCACTTATTGATTTGTGCATCCGCATCCGTGAGAATGAATTACTTGTATTATGGTAATTATAGTGAACACTAGGTAACAAAATATTATATTTTAAACAATTGCCATTTCCGTTAAAGATGTTACTTTCTTGCTGGTTTATGTTAATTGAAGGGTCTTAAATATATATTCAGAATACATCAGATCGTAAGCCAATTTAAGTTTTTATTCCAAAAGAAATCTCATAATGAAATGAAATAAGCAAAAAATAATTATGCTGTAGCTTTCGTAAAAAATCACATACATAAACTGAAATTTTGCACAGGCATGGTTTCAAATTTGTCATTCGGTCCTGTTCTGCAAATCACGACATGCCACATCACGGTAATTACAAAAAATTAAATTGCACGATCTATAGCGTTGAAGTTGGAAGAAAATATTCTATTATAAATGACAAAAACTTAAAATACCCGATTAAAATGCCCGATTATCTCTATTTTAGTTTAAGTCGACTTAAGCACTTTTTACTTTTAGCCACAGAAAACAAATAATAACAGACTAAGTAGATTTTATATCAAATTGACTTATTTTATAACCTCTTCAGATAAGAAGAATGCTAGTGACACACACTAGCAGAACGGAACAACTAGCTGTTTTCGAAGGCCGCCACAACAAAAAAGAAAAGTTTTAGTTAGTTAATTTTATATATCAGCCCTGGAACTTGAATTTCAATACTGACATGGTAGTCCAAAATGGAAGTCTAGCTTTCCTGAGGCATTCAGAAAACCGATTTTACGAACAGACAGACAGACATCACTTAATCGTTTAATTAATAAAGAATGATTAAGTTTCAACTTTCCAGCCCTATAATCGTGTTATTGATTTTTTGTCTATTTATTGCGAATTATGACACATCACTCCATAACTCGAAGTCTCTAGCTTTTCTTGGGTTTCTGGAAAACCGATTTAGCGTACAGATAGACGGACAGGGGGGCAAATTACGGCATTATATAACGTTCGAAATTCCCATACAAATACAATTAAAAGAGTATGAAAATTTGTTCGATATCGAATGTCGTATATTCATTTGTGTAATTTACGCGCATGATGCCAACTTATATACATACATATGTATACCCTTACCATTTTCGGTGCACGGTATAAAAAACACAAATCGCTCATTTATTGCAACAGAGGCGTAACTAAAAAAGCTAATTTTGCATAAAATAAGTTTTTAGTTTTCAGTTTACATGCAGCTCAATGAGGACATAAAAATATTTCGTGTCTCAAGATGTGCGTGAACAAGCCTTTTATGTGAAATTTTTACTTAAGATTAAGTATGAAATAACGGTTCTTTTCTGCATTAACTCTATAAACTAATTTTTCGAGATATGTCTATGTTGCAATAAAATATTGATATGTATGTATGTATTGAAATTTTTAATTTTGTTTAGACTATAATTACTTGTCCGGTTTTTCCGTCTTTTTTTGTTGTTACTCGAACAGTTGTTTTTAAACGAAACCCCCTTATATACATATGTTGACATAAGTTGTTTGAACAGGAAACAATTTCAAAGTTCAAAGAAAAGTTCAACATCACTTTGAAATGCTTAATTACACATTTTGTGTATAATATCGGGAAATAAACTTGTATTGGCCTATAAACTATATTTACACCAAGTTTATTTAAAATACAGAAAATGTAACGAAAGTACAAATTTTTACAAGTTTTACCCCTTCAAAACTACCTTGTACTTCAATTTGGACCAATTTTCATCCAAACTCACAAACTTTCAGATTTATATTACTTGGATAGGCCCAATATCCAGTAAATGATTTATTCATGTAAAAAATCGTGTCAAAAAACTTTTTTATTCTGTTACCAAGAATATTCCCCTTATTGGAATTTTTAAGAATAATATAGATCTATAATGGGTTAAACCGTGTCATTTTTGTAATAAAAATTCTCTATGTTTCAATTCAGCATATGGGCATTTCCACAGGAATGTCAACTTTTTGTAGCGTGCGACACCAAACGAATATGCTTGTTGTTTTTTTTTAGAAAACGGAACTTTTTTTACTTCTTTATATATTTGTATAGGCCGTCAGCAGCTCCACATCAGGTAAAATTTTAAGAAAAATCTAGTCAAATTGTTCTGAAAAACAAGTGTAATTAATTGCTTTTTGTCGAACGGGACAAAAAAGAGGAATTTTTCGTGGAAATACCCATATGCTGGATTTTAATTACGATCCCTTCGGTAAAAACATGCAAACTTACAAACTTTCACATTTATAAAATTAGTAGGATATAATATAACTTTTGCGGCACTTTCCAATACAAAATTATTTTACCTCTAGTAAGAAATTTATTTTTCGAACCTTTCTCGACAATATTTATTTATTGTGTTTACGTGTAAAAATCGCTTTAAAAATTCCATCTTTCCACAACTTTCAGCATTTAAGAACAAAATATAAGGTTTTTGATGCCTTAAATTTTAAAAGCTTAAGCTTTTTGAAAAAAGTGCTGTGCTTGAAGACACCCCAAGATTGATTGCTTAACTTGAGTATAATTTTAAGAAATATTTACAATGATGCTTCAAAAGAAATATATAAGATTGCCACAAATTGGCGAAATATTGTACCTCTGGCATATCAAACACAGTTAGCTTTGAGTGGTGCATAATTATTTGACAGCAGTGCTCGAATGATTAGGAAAAGAAATTGCGAGAGAAAGCGTATAGAAATGTAAAAAGTTTTTTTTGTTTAATTTGCGAACTTACCAAACATTCCTTCCGTCTTCAGTTCTTCTGAAGCAGCAGTTTAAGGATCAGAAAAAATTTAATTGCAATGTTTCCACCATTTGCGAATTGTAAACGCTCATAAGGTGAACTCTCGCATGGAGCAACGGTAGGCCAAATTCGTAGTATGTTTTGAAAATCGTATCTGCTGGTGGAGGTTGGCTTAATTGGCTTCACGTTCTTTAAAAAATAATACAGCGTAATAAATATTATCTTCCAGTTGATACAAGTACAGCTTTTTCACCAATCATTGTAATTTGCATTTGATCATTTATTTCAATCCCTTGATTATTATTAAGTCCTTCGTTTCTTTTTAAAAACAAAATTTCGTTAATGAATATATTTTATTCTTCGGTATACAATTTTTTGTTGTTTACTATACAATTAATTTTCTGGAACAAAATACGCCATTGATCTGAAAATCCAAATAAACAGAATGATAATTAATTAATTGCAACGCGAGAGTAAGGCAGAAATTTATAAAATTACTCTCCCAGAAAAAGTAAATGAACGCTTGACTTGCAAGAATTTTAAAGTAAATTTAATTTGTATCAGAAGCCCGAATGAAAATCATGATACAATTGGGAGTCCTAGTCCAGACTTCCAATTTTTATCGCCGCAACTTTTTATTTTTAAGTGCAAAAGAGCGAGAGAGGAATACAAAATGTATATATAGATATTTCTATTTCAACACTCTCCCACGTATTCAAGAAAAAAATTGCAAGTCTGGACCGGGACTGATTTTTCAAAAATATATTGGGTGTTTATTATTGAGGTATAGAACTTTAAGTTGGCATCACTTTTTTAACTGGCGGCCATTTTGTCAGCTGTCAAGTGATTAATATTTAGTTTGGTTTGCCATTTCATCATGAACAGGTTGACAAAAGAACAACGCTTGCAAATCGTGCAAATTTATTTCGAAAATAATGGTTCAGTTCGCGAAGTTTACCGCAAGCTCCGTCCATTTTATGGTCGACATAATCGTCCATCAGAGCAATTAATTCGGTTAACCACCAAGATCGTGTGATTTGACACCATTGGATTATTTTCTTTGGGGATATGTGAAGTCGCTCGTCTACGCCAACAAACCAGAAACGTTAGGGGACTTGGAAACCAACATTCGTGGCGTTATTGCCAACATACGGCCCCATATGCTCGAAAAAGTGGTTGAAAATTTGACCTGTAGAATTGGCTTTATTCGAGCCAGCCGCGGCGGCCACATGCCCGAAATCATATTTAAACGTTAATGGCATAAAATTATCCTTCCAATAAAGCCAAATTGATGGACATTAAAACGATTTTCTTGTGTTTTATTTCAATTCGAAGTTCTATACCTCTAAAAAAAACACCCTGTATTCAATTACAGTATTTTTAAAAATTTCTATTTAATATTAAATACTTTTACGTAGTTTCATGTATTTTTTATTATTTTTTTAATTTTATTTTGTCATTACATACAAAAAGGAAATTTTTCATCCCTGATCAGATATGATAAATAAGTCTTTAACAATTGTGCATCATTCGAAAAATTGTACATACTTCATAAAAAATAGAAAAAATGTAAAAAATATGCTTTCTTTTTATATAGAAATGCACTTTTTTCGAGTTTTTAGAGCTATGCTGTTTATGCCACGACACAGGATCTGCGATTTGATTTTCGTAACAAAAATAATCGACACTATTACAATTATAAATTTATTTTTGAGCACAAACAATACATTAATTGAATAGTACGCAGCTAGAAAAGAAAACAATGGGAAATAAATGGAAAGGTTTTGAAATATTTGTGGCGAATTTTACATCATCATATAATTTTATTGCATTGTTATTTAACACATAAAATGTTTCTTATATAGCTAAGCAGCTTAGCTGTAACCGGGTGTCCAAGACACCTCTTTTCTTCCTTTGTCTGTCTGAGTTTTCAAGAAATTAATTTGCTTACAAGAGCACACAACAAGTGTTTGGCTAATTCTTGCAAGTAAAAGTTTGACCAGAATTTTTTCTGTCTCAATTATTTACTCCTTTTGAAAGCTCTCTCCTTGCTAATTTTTTGGATTTGAGAAGACTTTCCAGCAGCAATTGTTACAAATTCGTAAAAATATTTAGTAAATGAACACACTTAATATATCAAGATAAAAAAAAGAAAAGAAAACTATATCGAAAAATATTTAAGAACTAAAAAATTGTATGCACTTGAAATTGAAAAATGTTCTGCAAAGAACTGAATTTAGGATGACCCGGAAAATATAGATTTATTATCGACCTGTTTGTTGGAAGTATAATTGAAAATTTACCTCCTGTTTCCACAAGCCAGGCAGTCGACTCAGCCGGAAAATTTGTATGAAAATCACTAAAAAAAATTTTATTTTGATATAATTTTTATATTCAAGTCGAATTGTCTGGTCTGCGGAAACAACCGGGGGCAAATTACGGCATTCGATACGACTCGTAATTTAAATAGAGTTTATATGGAAATATTTTTAAATTACGAGTCGTATCGACTGCCCCCTGGTTTTCTAAGCAGAAAAAAAATTAAATTTATTTTGTAATGTATTATTATTTGTTGTCAAAATTGTAACACTGATCGTCACATTTATTACTCCATACTCTCTATTAATAAAGTGAAACATACATTTGTACTTTTTTAAAATCTTTACCTGACTTCATTATTATTATTACCAAATTTTTATTTTTACCAAATTTCTACAAGCGCACATGTGTCTACATATAACAATTACTCTTACGAGTACAATTCACAGTTTGCCCTCCATTTATTTTGTGTACGTATTTCAGTTATTGAACAAAAACAAAAACAACAAGAAAAACACAGTTTACTCACAGTAATGGCTGGTGTTCACCTCTTACACCACCAACATAGAGAAAGAAAACAGTTAAAACACAACCAGGTTAGGTATAAATATTTTGAATTGCCAACAAAAAAGGCAACGTGCAATATTAAAACTGATCATAACTGGAGTTTTGGGGTGACCACTCGTTAAGATATATACACACATACGTACTTATGCACATAAGTCGATATGTTTCAGGCATAAGCTATAGCCTCCTAAGGCCGAGGTCATGCAATGAGCGGCAAAGCAGATGAGCTGGCCGATGAGCTGGCAAGAATAGGGTCGCATTAGATGAGGGAATGTCAGACAGGTCAGTGAAATTACCAATAGGTCATTATTATAGGGAACTCAGTAATTGGGTAAAAAGCAGGACCAACAGTTCATGGCGAAGTAGGGAGGATTGTAGAATCTCGAGGGGTTTTGTGGCCAAAACTTGACTCATGAAGATCCAAACTGCTGCTGGACATGAATAGGAAGATGTGCGGGATGAAGGAGAACCAGAAACTATTGAACATATTATCTGCCACTGTCCGAAGCTGCAACGTCATAGGCTCAGATGGCTGAGCAGACGTTTCCATGAAAGCATTACCGATATCGGGAAGTGTAAACTAGAGGATATCAGGGGCTTCATCATGAGAATGCGGTGGCTCAAGGATGGATAATAGGATCACTTCTGGTTAGAAATGGGGGTAATTATTACTTTTTTGGGCAACAGAAAAGAATCACAATGGACCCAATTGGGTCTCCGAGTGGAGGTGCGATATAGCACCACCTAACCTAACCTTTTCGAATGGGTAGAACCATCATCAGCAATATAATTTCAGAGACATGCATTATCATATAGAAAAAACTTGTCCAGGTATACATGCCTATACCAACAGAAGAGCACCTTACAAAAGTAATAAGCGAATATTACAGGCGTTGGAGGTTTCCCAACTGTTTTGATAGCATTGATGGAAAGCACTGTCAAATTATTTTTAAAATTTGGTAATCTGTCTTGCTCCACATTCACTTTTGTTATGTTTTTTTTTTGCCGCTCAGAAAAGAACTAAAAATTAGAACAAATTTTATTCCTGAGCGGCGCCGCTTAACCGCTCACATGCAGCTCATTGCGTGGCTTCGTCAGTAGTATTTCATATGCTTTAATTTTTTGTCGCTCACCGCTTTGCCACTTTGCTGTTTATTGCTTGGCATCGGCCTAATGTCTTTTGCTGTTTTTGAACAAAACTTTCGTCAGCCGTTTGAAGCCGTTTGTCTTTTTTGCGAGGCTATGCCAAAGACTGTGATTACGCGAAGCATTTGAAAACATTTATGAAGCTATCGACGAGATACTGCCCGAAATGTGCGAAAAAGTGTTCGAAAACTACGAAAAGATCGAATGCTGCAGACAATACGGAGGCAGCTATTTAAATGTCATTGTATTTCGTACCTAATGGCAAAGGTCTAACCAAGGTTAGGTTAGGTTAGCTTTATGTGTGTTTTATTTAACTTTACTTTGGAAACCGAAAAATGTATAGATAACCCCACATATTGAAGACTCTAACTTTTATTTTCGCTTAAAAATATTTGCATATTGCCTCTTGTACAAAGATCTTCAGGAACCATACTCGTTAAATGTTAAAAAATACTAAAGTGTGTTTAATATTTTATGCAGATTGGATATAAAAAAGAACTTCCCATCTTTGCCTGGCTACCTTTTCCAAGCACACCCTTACGAAACAATGGCGAGAGTGTTGATTGAATGTAAAAAAGCCGGTAAAATGTTTATATTCATACAAATAGATTTAAATGTATCTCAAAAAGCTCTTTCACACATTCGTATATTTACATATTTATTAGAGAGAGGTTTGAGTTAAATCAACCTGAGATTGAGAAAATATTCTCTCAATCTCAGGTTGATTTAACTCAAACGCACGAAAATCTGGGTTGTGCATATTGCGTCTAACATACCCTAAAGATAACAAGTTAGCCCGCCAAATAAAAGATACATAGAATGCTATTTATTAAAGATATAGTAGACATAATGACAGTGAATAGTAAAATTATTTCAACAAAAACTATAAAATCGCTAATTATTGAATCTTATCGTGGTTGGCGTATTTCGACTTCGGCTACGATAATTTGGTGCTAGATACAAGCAACAATGTTGCGGCGATCTTTAATTTATTACAAAAACATTGTAGTTGAAGTAGATATAGGCCAACTACGGCTTAAAAGTTTAATAACTTTTTAGTTTATTAATTTTTTTTTTTTTTTTCTCAGATTATATAATATACAAAATGGAAATTTTTTTACACTAAGTATGAAAAATAATGTCTCTTAAATGACCATCGTTTTCAGCTGCGCACTGACGGGCTCGTTTTGGAGCATTTTTCATAACATCTTTCAAAATTTGTGGCTGTAGCGTTCGAATTTCTGCAACAATGTTTGCCTTGAGTTCAAGGATTGTCTCTGCTTGTTCACATACATTCGCTACTTCAAATAACCCCAAAGAAAATAGTCGGGCGCTGTCAAAACTGGCGATCGAATTTCTGGAAATTATTCGCTCTCCAAAAATTTGACTTAAAAGTGCCATTCTGTCTCGGGCAGTGCGGGCAGTGGCTCCGTCCTGCTGAAACCACATACCAGGTATGTTTTCAAGAGCAAGATGTAAAAAATTTTCTATCATAAACCGATACCGCTCTCCATTTACGGTTACAGCACTTCCATCTTCATTCTCGAAGAAGTAAGGCCCAATGATATTTTCAGATGTGATCCCACACCATATTGTACACCTAATGGGGTGCAATTGGCGTTTATGAATGGCTCTTGGATTTTCAGAACCCCAGAACCTACAGTTCTGCTTATTAACAAAGCCATTCAAATGAAAATGAGCTTCATAATCACTCATAATCATAATCGCCCATCAGTGGTCATTTAAGAGACATTATTTTTCATACTTAGTGTAAAAAAAATTTTCATTTTGTATATTATATAATCTGAGAAAAAAAATAAAAAATAAATTAATAAACGAAAAAGTTATTAAACTTTTAAACCCCCTGGTAACTTTTGGCACCCTGTACTTAATACCACGCAAGAAAGCAAAACTAAGATTAGCTTCTGGGAAGTTCAGGAGTCTTACAGAATTTTTAGCAAATTGCTTTGGCAAATAAATACACACAGAAATAAGAAATATCAATCTTTTTTAATCCTATCTTCCTATCTTTGGGATTTTAGACATATGGACTAAAGTCAAAAGTTTGATGTACAATAGGTCGTACTAGGAAGGGCTCAGGTCCAACAAAAATAATATAAATTTTGAACTATTTATTTACTTTCAAATTATGTATGTGGAGATACCTTTCAGAATTCTTCCGAATTTTTTCTTTTTGTATAAAGGCTGATTTTTTAGCAACCTTTCTTTTGGCAACTCAGCTGTTTTCGTGTATCATGTTACTGTTAAACATGTTCAGTTTGGTCTATAATTTAACCATGAATCGACTATCTCTTTTTTCACCACCTGTCTTCTCTATCAGTGTCCCTTTCCTACAGAAGGTAATAGTAGTAGGCATTCATTGCCTACCAACAAGCATACGTAGAGTGCGGACAGAGAAAAATATCGCAGCTGTATGCGCCAGTATTGTTGATGACCGTGGATTACTTTTTTTTTGTGTCCAGAAAATTACTTGGCTGACATGTGGTCTCAGCAAGACGGTGCCACATGTCACACAGCACGCGAAACAATGGCCCAATTGAGAGGCGATTGCGGAACAGTTTATTTCACTTTTGGGGCCAGTCAATTGGCCGCTTAGATAGTGCGATTTAACGCCTTTAGACTATTTATTGTGGGGCTATGTTAAGGCTCATGTCTATAGGAACTAGCCCGCAACGGTTGAAGCACTGGAAGGCAATATTGAAGAATTTATTCATGAGATACCGGTCGATATGTTGGCGAGAGTATGACAAAATGCCAGCGCGTGAACCATTTCAAGCGTAGACACGGTCAACATTTACATGAAATCATCTTTAAACATTGAATTATATAGATAGAACGACTCAAATAAAGATTTCGGTGACTGAATTCTACTACAAGTCTGAGAACACAACAAAACTCTAAGTTCAACTTAGACCCGAGAAATGAGACGAAATCCAAATTGCGTTTACTTTCCTAATTTGTACTAAAAGCGCATTTTAGGACTTAAGCTCGTATGATATAGGGTCCGCCAGATAACTTCTTTTTTTTTGAAAACAGGGCGCAAAACATCGAGTGTAGCTTCGGCTGTGTGGAACGTAGCGCCGTCCTATTGAAACCAAATGTTGCCAATATCCTCCTCTTCAATTTTTTTGAACAAAAATTCATTCAACATGGCCATTGACTGTAACGACCACTCCTTGCTCATTGGCCCAATTATGCCTCTGGACCAAAATCCGCACCAAACAGTGACTCGTTGTGGGTGCGTCAGCTTTTCAATGTATGCGTGCGGGTTTTCTGTGCCCCAAATGCGACAATTTTGCTTGTTTACATACCCGCCAAGATCAAAATGAGCTTAATCTGAAAAGATGATTTTTTTGGCAAAATCGGCATCTTCTGTAAGTCGATCGCAGGAAATATTTCCCAGCGTTGTTCAGGCGTATACACAACCATTTCTTGAACAGGAAAATTTAGGTATTTTATATCAATCGAAATTTCAAACTTCATTGAAATATTTTGAATTTTTTTTTCGATATCGTTGGCGTAATTTGTTCCTGGATTTTAAGTTCAATGTGTTCCAATTTGTTCACTTTCACCATCTTCATATTTTCTTTTTTTGTAATAGAATTACCTCAAACACTTTTGCTCTTCACTGTACTACGTGAAAATAATGTTTATTTTTTCATCTTTAGATCAACTTTAGCGAGAAAAAAAATATAAATAAATAAAAAATGTTAAAAGAGAGAACAGTTAACATTGTAATAATTATACAACAAAAAAGATTTTTCTAATTTTTTAGAAAAAAAAAGTAAACGAAAACATCATGATGACTGATATCTAAACAGCTGTTTTATAATAATCGTTTAATTAAATTCTAATAATAGAACGCAAGATTAGTTTTCACTGTAGACGTTCGAATCTTTTATTTTTTTTATTTTTAGGAAGTGGCGTTTTTGGTAGCGTTACGAGTATGTACATTTATATTTCGTTTTAATTTTAATTCTTTGTAAAAAAAAAATAAAACGCTGAAAGATTTATGTTATTATACTTTTGCTTTTCTTTAGGTTTCTAAAGGGGGGTTTTAAGACGTAAATATGTTTAATAAAATAAAAATAAAAAGAATGGGGTGATTGACTAGAACCAAATCCAAAGTGTTTTTCAGACATGTGGTCTAAGGTTTAACATTTTACGAATATTACAACAAAAGCAAATGTGTTAGGCCGTAGCAAATTATGCATGCAAATAAATGTATGCAAAATCAAAAAAAATTAATTCTTTTTCTTTCATTTGGCAAATTTGATGACAACAAAAATGAATGTTTTGTAATCGCATGATTTTTGTTCTTTTCCTTTTTTTTATTATTTTTGCTTTATTTTTAATATTAAAGTTGAAATGTTTTATATTATTATTTAATTTACCAACCCAATCAGAACATTGACACTACTCAGCAAAATGTAAATCGTTAACATTTTCTTTCTTGGCATTCGTTGACAGAAAATGAAAAGGTAAAAAGTATGCATGTTATAAGCAGGCACGAAGAGGCCTAGAAATACAGAAGTAAATTTGCAACATTATGTAACTGTCATATTGTTTTTCCACCGTTTGTTTAGTTTTGCAACGAAATCAATCCAAGTAGAGAGGCTTACGAGCTGATGACTTAGAGAAAATTACTTATAAAAAAAAAAAAATTATTTTTTTTTAAAGAGAAGTAACACTCAGGTAATGAATGCATACTACTATTACTGGGTGTTACCTTCTTTAGGAAAGGGATAGTGATAGAGAAGACAGGTGGTGAAGGAAGAAGGTTCTGAAATCTTTAGTAAGTTACAAATATTAAAGATTTCAGAAGAAATTGTTTTTAGCGAGCTCTATTTTCGATTTAATCGAAGGAGAAAAAATTTAAAGTTTTCAGGAGAAGTTTTTTTTTATAATATTCAAATGTTTTACATATACGAGGTTTGCTCAAAACGTATCGCGAATTAAGTATATTCGAATTTTAATTTTTTTTTGGCGTTATGTTGGTACTCATGTCTCTCACTTATGCCGACAATTTCAGTTAATTGTTGACAGCGGCTTTGTTTGCACGTGTTTTGGCTCGTCTTCGATTTTTACCTTGGTTCGTGCGGCAGCTTTCATTGAGATTATTGAGCTTTGGTTTCCACGTCATAACCATAAACCGTGGACAGAGTCCAACAGCTCATTAGCAATGTTCATGCGATGCTTTTTGGTCGAAATGGAGCAATTTTGGTACGAATTTTGCGGCGACCCGTCTCATGACCAAATCATTGATAAAAATCGAATTGAACGAGCCAATCGATATGTCTAGGTCCTCAGCAACTTCTCTAATGGTGATTCGACGATTGGCCAATACCATTTTCTTCATCTCATCAACTTTTTCGCCTGTTTTCAAGTGCTCGGGCGTCCGGCACGATCTTCGTCGTTCACATCTTCTCGGCCTTCTGAGATCATTTTGTACCACCGAATAACGTTCCAAGGTAGCTTCTCCGCATGCCACAGTCAACATTCGGAATGCATCCGCGCACTTAATTTCGTTTTTCACACAAAATTTGATACAGGTTCTTTGTTCGAAGGCGAGCCAAAACATAAATTTTAATTTCATTAAAAAAACTTTGTTTTCGTGAATTTACCTAATATATTCGTACGCAAGTATGTAAGCAGATTTTATTTATACAAAAATATAATTTCCAAATACATAACAAAGCTTATAATAAACTGGTATGTGATGGTTTGATCCTTATATATATTATTAAATGATAATAATTTGGACCAAATATATTGGAGATATATAATCTACAAATCGTACTTTATAAAATTATGAAAAGGGATTATAATTATCGCTATCCAATTTCTACCGAGAGCAGTTGAAAAACAGTCTTCAGCAAAAACTTGGTTTCATATCATTAAAGGACCATGATAGCCCATAGTTAGGGTAAAATTATGTACATTAAAAATGTTGTGCTATTGATTCTGCACAAAAATAGTTAAATAAATTTTTTCCGAAAACCGCTGCATTTGAAAGTTATGGTGGTGCCGAAAGAGTTTAGTTTCTTTTTTTTTTTGTGCAATGCGCATGGCCGGTTTGCACGCTATCAGTGCAATTTTTACGCACATGTCATTATTTTTTGTGGCCAGTCTATCAGAAACTGCCGGTGTAGCGAATAAAATAAATACTTTCGGCTCATTGGGTGGTCTAGTGTACATATACTAATATCTATCGTCAGAAACCTTAGCTAAATTATCTGTATGTGGAAACTACGGCATTTCTTTCCTTTCACTTTATACCTGAACCGCCATGCAAATAAACGTAAAATTTTCACAAAGTGCGTATTATCTATCTGCTTCCTATAAACACATACTATTATACACTGAGAGAAAAACCTTCGTAAATATAATGCTTTGTTACATTGGCGGTATTCAATGTTTGATGCAAATTTTCCTGCGTTAGTGCAACTGCAAAATATCGTAGCTTTTCTTTAAAATCCAACAACAAAATACACAGACAATCCAAAGAAAAGCTATGGTTTGTGCTCATATGCAAAAACAAAACAAACAAAAAAATTAGCAATCCTTCTCATTGTTTTTGTTTCTCTCACTTCAAAGAACTAAACAAAACAAAATCAAACAAATTGTTTCGTTAATTTTCGTACTTTTCTTTTATGTACAAAGAAATTAAAACAAAAATTTATTTATAACTGTAAGAGTCTCGATTATTTTTGTTACGAAAATTACGTCCTAACTCCTGCATCGCCCAATAAAGAGCATAGCTACAAAAATACTTTGACTTGTCTCCAGGATTCGAACCTGCGACTACAAGGGTAGCACACTGCCTACTAGCCAACAGCAGAAAGTTTTCATCATTGTAGTTACAAAAATATTTCATTAAAATTTCAATGCAACTATAATTTCCACAACTATATATATATTAATTGCTATTGTGGTTTGATACTTTGATCTTCTTTTATGTCACCTAATCAATTTAGGTATTAATGGCAGTAGAACTGTAAAATATTAAGCATTAGAAAGGTTTCATTCCATTAATGAAATTTGCATCAATATAATATAATGTTTCATTTTATTGATGAAATTTGTGATTGTATTAATGAAAGGGTTCAAGGTAATGGTTTCACTCCCGTTACGAAGTGTTTTTCTTTCAGTGTATCTCGCGATATTTAGTATTATACGCACACCGTGACCAAAACGCGCCAACTAACCCTGTTTTTCTTTTCTCTCGTATGCCTTAAAAAGAAAAGGAAACAAAACAACATTTCAAACTAACAATTGAAAATGGTAAAAGCAATTAAACAAAAACTTATTAATAATTTCCAAAAACAAGAAAACCACTTTGAAAGCAATACAAAACCTTGCGAAACAAATGTTTGTAAATACATACTTGCTCGCATAGTCAGTCACTGTTTCCATAAAGCCGCGTTCAGACTATTATACTTTGTATTTATACTTGTCAAAAATTCAAATAATACGTGCTAGTGTGGATAGTACGAACGCAAAATGTCATCAAAGTGGCAAATAATACGATACAAATTTTGACATCCCATAAGACTTTTTCGTTTTTAGAAAATTTTCTAAACGATAATACTTTTCATTAGATCAGGGTTGCATTTTCACACAAACCAAATTTCCAAGTCGGCCGTTTCGCCGCCGATAGCGTGTCGTCATTGATGTAATGTTTTGTCATATGTATATCGGATCAAAATTTTGAATAAGTGAATAGTATGGAAGTATATTTCGTTGATGTAATTTTTTAACGTTTTTGTAATATCTTTTCTTAAACTTTTTCTGTTATTTAAGGCCATGACTCAAGTACAACCCTGGTGGGAAGAATTGTTATTGTCTTTTGAAAATTTTCATAAACTCCATCATACCAGGTTTGTATTTTTTCGTAGATCGCACTACTTTGTATGATAGTGTATCACGGCCTTTACAGAGAATATTTTTAACTGCTGAATTTTTTCAAGAGCCGGCACGTCCCCGCATACATGAAACCGCTTTGCCGCCGCTCGTCAATGAATAGCACAGACATTTTCATTGAACAGCTGTTTTGTTTTCTGCTTGTATTACACATTTTATTGGAAGTGTGATGGTCTGAACACAATATGTGATTTTACGTTAGATTTTTTGACAGTCGCAACGAATGTATTTAGATTTCTGTATCGTGAAATGTGATGAAAGTATTAAATACTTGTATAATAGTCTGAACGGGGCTTAAGTATGTACAAAAACGTTTGTTCTTCTGCTCACTCACCTTCTTTTCATTACACACATTATATTTTGTTTGCATTTGCCTCAAATTCAAGCACACAGATACAAACATTTTGAACGCACACCACACCATACATATGTATAGCAATGGTGTGTGATGTGATGTGCAGTTTATTCATTCTAATTTTTGTTACCTTTTATCTTATCGGAAATTTATGTTGTTTCTTTTATCATTTGCAGCAGTTGTTTTTGTTGTTTTCGTACTCAGAGATAAGAAAGAAAATATTTAATATTGGCCAATATCTTGTATTTTATTTTATTATCTTTTTCTACAAGCGTCTGGCGAAATGCCGTAGATAGAGAAAGAACATAAAGTGTTACGACGCTTACTTCGTGTGTTTGGGAGGCAAAATGTAAATAAATGCGGGTGTGAACTTAACAAAGTATATATGTAACTACTTTGTTGTTTTTACTCGTAGTAATGCAACTTTTTTATAGGTTTTAATTTTTTTTTTTTTTTAATTAATTTTTATTTAATTAGATTAGTTGCTCGACTTAAAGTTTATAGACAAATCTCGGTATAACGAATTTCGCTTTAAAGAAAATCTGATATAACGAACGTTTAAATTTTTGGAATTAACAAGCTTATACTCGTATAGCGAATACCATCCTAATTTTATTTTATAAGAAATGATAAAGAAAAAATAGCAAAATAAAAAACAAAAACTCGCTAGGAACATACTTATTTCTAACATTTAGTTAGTTCTCTTTATATAGCGAAAGTTTTGATAAATGTGTGCTCTGTATAACGAATGGCAAAAAAATATTAAACAAAATCTACAGCTGCAATGTAAATGCAAAAAAAAAATGTGATACCGTTAGTTTGTTTTTAGCAGCTTATTTGAAAAAAATGAGCTCATTTTTTTAATTGTACATTAATAATAATTTAAATAATACTTCAAAAAAAAAAAAAAAAAAAATAACGAATGGGCCTGACATTATATCGTTGGTTATACCGGGATTTGCCTGTATATTTACATTATGGCATACTTTCATGAAATTGTATGTGGCGTGAGACAGACAGTTTTTTTTTGTCAATTAAAATTATTGTTTGATGTAGTATTAGCATTTAATTAAGTTATCAATTGATTCAATTATTACGTTTTCAATGAACTTTTTTAGTAAACTTTTTTTAATAAAAAAAAAATACAATAATTCTGCGACATAGAGGAAAAAGTGTTTAAGTCATATTTTACAGTAATACACAGCTGATGTCAATAAACAATTTCTGCCAAAGTAGATAGACATGGGTGCTGATGAAGTGCGTAGCGGCACAGAAAAATTCTAGTATTTCCGCCACCTAAAGTCTAGTTTAAATTTTCTTGTCTTCTCGTTTAATTTATTTTTTCTCTTACTTCATAGAACGAAGCAAAACAAAATCAAACAAAAATAAATTTCGATGGCTTAACATAATCGAATTTTCGATATTTTACAGGAGAAAGAAAAAACTGAATAAAAACTAAAGCATTTACAAGAATAATTTTTGAAAATTAAATAAATCTTCAATTTTTAATTGTTACTTAATTCGTTCTTGAAGGAGGATGTAATTATACGTTGGCTACCAGAAAACGTTAAAAACGCAACATCGAAAAAAAAAATTTGGAAACGCCCATTTTATATATATTAAGCCATCGATTTATAACTGTAATAGTGTCGATTATTTTTGTTACGCAAATCACGTCCTAACTTCTGTATCGCGCAATAAACAGCAAAGCTATAGAAAAATCGCCAAAATCCGAAAAAGTTTAACGGATTCTTAATTTTTTTTTTTTTAAATGTCTATATCATGTAACATATGGGATTATATAGGCTAAAGCTTGTATTGTATTACATACTTATGTAGTGTCCGTACGGAACCCTTCGTGTGCGAGTCAAAGTCACACTGTAATGAATGTATTTGGTATATTTACATTTTAATGGAAGTAAAACGTAAGAGCCAAATTGTGCAAATATTGAATTGTGTAAATATTATAGACCAAATTGTCGATGATTTCGACTCCGAATTGATCCGGGAATTCATCATCTAACTAATTAAGCTATATTAATTCAATTTCATACAAACTTAAATTTTACTTACAAATAAAAAAAACAATATTAGAAAACTTAGAATTAAATAATTTTTGCCAGCCAAATTGGAAAAACAGGGTTATTTTGTGTGTCGAAGTTCTCTCGTGAATGAACTACTGCCTCGAGCTCTAAAGTCTATCATACAGTCGAATGTTTGAGCGAGGCATTTGTCGAATTGTTGTGTGCACATATGTACATGTAAATGTACATATTTACGAACCTTTTTAATTTTTTGAAAACAGAAAAAGAATTAATTGATGTTTTTTTGTATACGCCAGTTTAGTATTGTTGTAAAACAACACTTAATAGAAAAAAATTAAGTTTTTCAATTATGTCGACAAATTGTAAAATCTAATTATGAATTCATAAAAGAACTTTAAGAAAAAAGAATTAGGAAAGCATATGCCCTCTCATACGCACATGTAATCAAATAAAAATAATTTCATTATTTCATTAATAAAACAGAGAGGAAAAAACATGCTACTTTAAGAATATTAATTGATAGTGTGACAGCATTCCGACATTTGCATTGACATTCAGACTTGTCAAAATACATGGAAAATGTGTGTAAACAACACACCATGTTTCTTATTGTTGTTGCTATTATTATTATTGTTATTACTATTAATATTTTTGTAAAGAAACCATAAAGTATGAAATAAATTTAAAACATACAGCAAAACTAAAGAATTAATTACTGGTAGATGTATGTTCGAGTATGTATGTATTTTTCATTTATTTCACATTTAAGGCATTAGATTAATAATAATATCATGCTTATTGAGTTTTTCAATTAAATTGTCCAGCACGCCTGATTTAAGATTACCAAATTGAAATTTTTGAAAATAAATAGAATTTAATGCTGTCAAACGTTTCGAAAGGTTCAAGAATAACGTAACTTTTTACTTCAAGGGCTGCGCTATTTGGAAGATTCTAATCAGTATTCATGGTCGGCTTTCGATCTTATAAAACAAATGGTGATTTATGTGAAAGAAATCGCTTAAGATTACGTCTTCTTCAAGCCATTAATTTTCAAGTTTAAAATCGTGAAATGAATTACAAAAAGTAATTTACTAATTAAAAATGCACTTTTTGAGTTTAGCTACAAGAATATGCGGCAAAAATAACATTAGCTTAAAATATGAATATGTACTACGAGTATTATTATCGTAAAAGCTGTTTGAATAAAATATCTCATAATACGGGGAAACTTGAGAGTAAATATACAAAAATATTACTCTAAACTTTTTGTGTGTATGTAATCTTATCTCCATAAAATAATCAACATTAAAAGTCTATTTCTGGGTGGCCTTCACTGTATTAGAACCAATACCGCCAATGATGAAATTCCTTTTACCGGCCGAATGCTTTGGTGCTGGTGAGAAAAATTTAATTGAGTAAATCTGTCATATCAGGGAAAAACATTGCACGAAAGCTTTCAATCATTCTAATAATTTTTTTTTTCCGATTGATTGATTGATTTTTCCATGTAACTTTTAGAAACACAATCCGCACTCGTATCAGAAAACCATCACATAATATAAAGCGCCAGTCAATCTTCTGTCAGAATTGTGTTTTGTGTTGAAATAATCTGTCAACTTCGTAAAAAAGGTCGAAGATCGCTATTAATACTATACATATTTTTATAGCAATTCTTATTATAGTTTAATGAAAAGAATTTAAAAATATGTTCATATGAAAAAAGTGTATTTTCACTTTTTCACACTTAATAGTGAGAATCGTTATATGCACAGTGAACGATGGTCATCTGACAGAGAAGATAGCGAACGCAGCCGATAGTGATTTGTCGGTGGCGATGGCGGCTGACCAAAAATATCTACAGTATCGGCTAAAAGTCGGCTAATGTCAACAAAAGCTACCATTAATGTCAGAAGCGGCCACATGATTTTCCGTTGATTTAAAATACGAGGAATTTTAACCAAAAGCGGCTAAACCGAAAACCGACATTAGCAGCAAAGATCAGCGTCGGCTGCGACAAGTAAAAAATTGCAGCCGGTGGCTTTTAGTCGTCTGACAACTGATCGGCTTCGTTCTTCGGTTGAAGAAAATGGGTTATGTAAGAAGCTGCTATCAATTGTGACACAGGTTCGGCGAGAAAAGGACAAATCGTCAGCCCATTATTGGTTTGAAGCATATGCCAAAAAGTCGGAATGGAGAAAAACGTCAAAGAAGGTTTACATGAAGTTTTCTCAAAGTATACCCGACAGAATTTTTTGTATTTTCATTATTGCTTCCGACACATGTTGGGAAGAAATGTGTAAATTTTTGTGAACTTTGATGAATAAAGGTAGAAGTTAATATTACTTTATTGTAAAATTAAAAATACGTTTTGTGCCGCAAACACCACTTTTCTTAATTTATTTTCAAAAAGTAGCTTTTTGTGCTCCATACGTATATTTTACTGCTGAGAATTGAGAATTTTGTTTATTTTTTCTCGCTGTCTAGAGAAATAAGTCGATCGTTTAACGCCGACCACGAAGCCGCCGCCGTAATATTTTTAACTATCGATCCGCTTACACACTTACACAAGAAGAACAAGTAATTGAACTGTATTTAATATAAAGAATGAAATTAAATGATTTCTGTTGTACTCAAACGTGCATAATTAAGGTTTCTTTTATTTTATTTTAGTGTTTAATAAGTTTATATTAAAACATTTAATCGGCGGCTGCGTTTGGGTGATGATGTTATTGCTTAACAGCCGCCGTTGAATTTTTCTAACGGCACCTTCTTTTTTTATTTTTCTTTTCTTATAGAACTGAAGCAAAACAAGAGTTAACTTTGCTTCGCATGTTTTTGTATAAAGAATTTGACGCAAACGCCCAACTGTCGCATGTACAGCAAAACAATACTTATTAAACCTTAAAATAGTTGAAATGGAGCAAAACGAATGCTAAATATCTTAGCAACCGTAATTAATTTCACGAAACATGTTTTGGATTCACAAAGGAGATATTCAAAATATATAAATTAATAAATGGTCGGTGGGTCGAAGCAATAATGGGCTGATGAAGTGTGGTATTTTTGTTATTAAATTTTAAGCAAAATAATCAAAACAAACAAGATAAAAATTAATAATTTGTGAAATGAACAAGTGAACATTTTTACAATATTAAATAAAAGAATTTGTTGAATTCAATTAAAAAACAGAATGTGAAAAAGATTATTAGTACATATTAAAAAAATTACTAAAAGTTGTTTTAAAATGATTACGGATTTCCGTTTAAACTTTTTCATTCGAAAATATTAACTTTTAAGCAACTGGGACGAAAGACGAATTTTTCGGTGCGAACTTTCGTCATAAAAAATAAAACATATATGAAAATGAACACAACACCGCCGTCGAACGAAATTCGTCGTGCGTGATGACCTCACAATAACGAACTATATCAATTGTAAGAGAGGAATTCGCTTATTAAATTCGTCGTTGTTCTGCCTCACACGACGAATTTTCGCAGCGAACTCTTATCGACGAATTCGTCGACGTGGACAAAATTCGTCGTTCGTCGCAGTTGTGTTCCTAGCATTACACACATTCACCACAGCAAGCTACCGACTACAAAATGTCAAGAATACAATACACATGTTTATAGTATGAGAATGATATTTTTTTGATGGCAACAAGGCAATAGGCTTAAGATGGTTGTGCTTGCTAAATTTATCGCTGTCAAATTAAAATTATTTCTATTTTTGATGGCTACAAAACAAAAACAGTGTTGACAATATAGCAAAATATGAAAATCAAATTATGGTCAAGAAGTATTTTTTATTGCAAAATAAAAAAGAAAGTCATAAAATTTTAATGCTAATTACAAAAGTAATTATATTTTTACAAAGCGAAAAAACGATATTTCGCGTTAAGTTGCAACATTTTAAACAAGCCACAATATTGATTAAAAATCGCTAAAACTGTAAGAATTGAAAAAAAGTCAGTAAAAATTCGGTAAGAATCGCAAAAATTCGCGAAAACTTACGAACAGCGAGATAATATTTATTATTTCATTAGGCTAAAGTTCGTATCACTTTGTAAACCAAATGAAGTTCAAACAATGATAATAAAAACTAATTAAAAGTGCAATAATATTGTTTAAAAATCGGAAAAACTGTAAAAATTTAAAAATTGTTAACAAACCATAATATTCATTAATAATCGCCAAAACTGTAAGGAATGCAAAAGATTTAATAAAAATCGCGGAAACTGCCAAAATTCTCAAAAACTTACGATCAACGAAAAAATAACAAAGTTTAATATTGTTAAAAAAAGACGATTTTATCGAGAAGTTTGCAAAAATTTGCGAGAAGTTGCAAAATCGGAAGCAAGCAAAGATTGATTAGAAATCGCAAGATCCATTTAAAATATAAACAAAGTTTGGGGGGAAAAAACGCAAGTTAGCGAAAAATTACTAATTATATTGAAGAAAAAGAAATAAACTAATTTGTTTTTATATTATTGAATAAACTATGTACTTTATTTTTACAAATGTGCAATATTTGAAAGCAGCACCACTGAAATATATACAGGGTGGGCCAAAAGTTACCATGGGGCTTAAAAGTTTAATAACTTTAGTTTATTAATTTTTTTTTATTTATTCTTCTCAGATTATATAATATACAAAATGGAAATTTTTTTTACACTAAGTATGAAAATTTTGTATATTATATAATCTGAGAAAAAAAATAAAAAAAAAATTAATAAACGAAGAAGTTATTAAACTTTTAAACCCCCTGGTAACTTTTGGCCCACCCTGTAGTTGTACTTCAATATCAAGGGGCAAATTACGGCATTCGATACGATTCGAAATATAAAAATATTTCCATATAAACTCTATTGAAATATTTCGTAATTTCGAGTGCCGTAATTTGCCCCCAGGGCTGAAAATGTCACATCCGCGATCGTATCGACAAACGTACGAAAACAAGTTAAGTGATACGTCAATCGTATAAGCTGAATGGGATTTCGGTACGTTCACGTATGTCATAATCCAAAAATGGTGTTTTTACGTGACGAGTTGTACACCCAGAGAAAAAACAGCTTAAAATCAATAAAAACCATATTGAATTAATAAGAAACATTAACGAAAGTCTAGTCATGTTGAAATTTCTTATATCAATGTGGAAAAATATTTTCCCTGAGTGTACGTTCACGGATGTTACGATTCGACCCCAGGTAGTTGGCTACCAGGCAACATTTGTTGCCAGCGGCACTTGTAGTCGTGTAGCCATGTAGCCTGCTGTCGTCTATGTGCTTAAAGATTTACTTTCAAAACCCACACAGCGATTGAGTCCACAAATTATTAAATGAAATGAGTGAAATGAGGCATGAAAGAAGACACAGGTTAATTATCTTCCATTTATACTTTGCGATTCCAGGAGTCTTTAGTGAGTTGAATTAAAGTTTACTTGGCGTCAAATTGCTTTCCCTCTACATAAGCGAAAACCAACCTTATGTTTGGTCGGGATACTATATATATTGGCCAAAACGAAGACCAATATTTTGGCTTGATATAAATTATTTTACAACTCTGGCATTACATAAAGAAGCAATGTCATATTTGCAGAATCCATGTTATGGGTCTAAAGATATCATTTACTTAAGGTTAGTTTAGGCTCACTTGGGTCCTGATAGGTCCTATTGTGCTATTATTCTTTGGATTATTTGCAAGGTTCATATTATACTGATACGTCCGCTAAAGTTGTCCAGCCGTAGCTACAATTTTGCCTAATATTCTTAGCAAAAAATCAGGGGGTCTACTCTGTAATTTGAAACGAAATTATTTTCTTTCATTTCGAATTACGGAGTAGATCCCCAGGAGTCTCTGGAAATTATTCTGTAAAAAGCGAAAAAAGAATATTTTTATCCCTTCACTTTTGCACAAAAAAAATTTTTTTTTTATTATATGTTAATATGATTTATTTAGTGACCTCTCAGCTACATTATTGTCATACCAAGTCTGAATTAGCTGTTGTCCAAAAACTGATGACACCATTTTTTGCTGTTCAAAATCTTTGGAGGCCAATAAACAAATTGTTGACCAAAATCGCCAAGCTGAGAGTAGGGTTTTACTACCACTTGATAGTTTTATAGAACTTTTATCGCCTAGACCGTGTGGATTTATCGCTGTTGCACAGTGTTATAAAATGTATTGACACTTTGGGAGACCATGAAAATGCAGTTTCTTAAAAACTAAATTGCATATTTTTTGTTGAATAGGATTATTGCCATACTTCAAGAAGCAAGAAGTTTGCCAAGCTGTACATCCATGAACCATTTGAGCTATAAAACGTCATCTGAATATTACGTACAACATTCAAATGATATTGAAATTTTTATGTCTTACATATACGAGTACAACCATTTAGAATTGGCTATTGATTGGCAACTTTAAACTATAAAAAATTAGTTTTTTTTTCAATTGCGCTTAAAATGCGAAAAGCAATTTGACAGATTCAATTGCCAAAAATTAATTTAAATTTATCAACTAGAATAATTTTGCTGCACACAGTGTGAGTGCGTGTTAATTTTGATAAAGAAGTATGACGCGTAGCGAATTGGTTTTTGTTGATTAAATAAAAAATCATGTGCATTTAAGAAGTTCTGGGAAAACACAAGCATTTCACGAAAATAATTTCGAATTTTGAAAGCAACAACAATGTTTATCGAAAAATAACAAGAATTTATAGAAAAATAGACGGAAATATATTCTGCATATTTCCATGCACTTAAGAAATTGTGATCATAATTTTTATAATAATCTGGTAATTAAAGTAAATCGATACTGTGAAATCAAATTTATAGTGCATTTACATTGAGCAAAATCTAGTACTAACGAGATTTCAGTAGATCTCCCATACAAAACAAAATCTACCTTGTCACTAGATTTTGTCAAAATCTACTTAAAATCTAGTAGAACTTAGTGATGAAACTATGTTTTGTTTTTCAAAATTGTACTAAAAAGTCAGCCTGTGTACTTAAAAAGGTGTGTGAATTGGCTACACTGCAGTTTTTTTGTTGTAGTTTTTGAAAATTTTCAGCTATTGGGCATTTACAGCTGCACAAAATTTAGCAGATTTTAATTAATATCTTTATGAAAATCTATACCGCTTGCACCAAGTTTTTTTTGACATTTATACAGAATTTTAACTGAAAATTTTCCAAAACTACAACCAAACAACTGAAATTTACACACCTTTTTAAGAAGACCGTAGCTAATTCACTCATCTTTTTTTATACAAATATGTTGTACAGGGCAGTAATAAAAAAATCAAAATATTAGATTTTGTGTAGATTTCCTAGAAATCTACTGACAAATTAGATTTCGTTTTGTTTGGGAAATCTAGTAAAAAGCATATAGATTTAGATCTAAATCTTGTAAGTACTCAATTTCGAGACAATGTAAATGTGCTTTTAATGGTTGTGCCATATTAAGTTTGAATAAAACATTCCAAGCCTCAAAACTAAAAAAATTAAAATCATCAGAAAGTCAATTTTCAGTGGAATTTGTTTCGATCTCCTTAAATATATATAACTTTGAATGATAACCATTCTTTTAGTTTAATTTCACGACCTCATTAATTTTCAGTCACTCCAAAATTATCAGTAATGCAAGAAAAAAAACTAGTTAACATTTATGGGTTCCTTGGATTATTTAATTTTTATTTCTAGTTTGGATTTTACGATTTGGCATTTGAAGAAGGATTGCATATCTGTCGGGATATGGGATATTTCGTTTGTCTGCCAATTGGTGCTGATACCGAACTTTCCCTTATTGTTCACTGTTCTCTCTAATGTTAGACGCAACTCATTTTATGTTTTAAAGTTTTTGTTACTCCAATTTTTAATACAACATTCATCTTGACGCACTGTTTTGATTGAACGTTGTGCAAAATATTTCGTGCTGGCGTTATTTTGTATTGGACTGGGTCACAGCACAAGAGACATATGGTTCACGATGGCATAAATTTATCGGAAAGTTACCAACTTAGATGTCAAGTAAAGTGCAAGTTTATACACACCGAAAAAGTTCATATTAAAATCTACGAAAACAAAGTTAAGTTAACATTTTTCCGTAGTGATTTTGCTTCTTGTGTGTTTCATAGTAATTCAACATGATTTACAGTAACCTTCGAAGAAAATTTTTCCTTGTGAAATATTTTTATTTCATGTTGATTTAATATTTCAGTACTGTTAAATCAAAATTAAGAATTATATTGAATTAAAGTTATTTAAAGTTGAAACAACGTGAATTCGATACTAAAACAACACGAAAAACTATGTGGAATCAAAGTTATTTCAAATTGAAACAACATGAAATAAATATAATGAAGTAAGCGGCATCAAGAAAGCGTATGGCTAAGTGGTTAACGTATTTATTGTAAAAATCCCGGCTTTATGTACTTTATAATTGATAAAGCTCCTTAGGGAACCACATGATGCTAGTAGTGACCTAGAAATGAAATGGTTAAACCTATTATGATCGGTTATTAAACTGATTCGGACTAGCACATGTTACTCACCGATTTTATTAATATTTTAGCACAGCTGCCTTCAGCTACTATTAGCTTTTCAATAAGGGATTACATCTATTGGCATACAGAGCCACTTTTGAACGCATGAGAGAAGGCCGTAATGACAGTTGCTCATGCTAATCTTGAGCACTTCTAATCTTCTTTCAACCTGCCGTTCATTTAGGTTAAAATTCACAGTCTTTAGTTAACTAACCAATGAGATTGATTAGAAAAATCGTTAGTTAAACCCCGGGCTCACACAAACTTTTCCTCACAGTACTGCGCAAACAATTTCTAACTAGTAGATAAATTAATACAAATCATCTGCTCAAAAATGTATGTAGTTTTTTTTTTTTGCTATTAATTTTAAAAGATATTTGTATGGAATTGAGTTTTTTTATTATTGGAGACAACACACTTGTCCTTTTAAATTAAATGTTGTATAAGTTTTAAAAAATTATCACCTTCTATTAGACCATATGACTCGTTATTATTTAATGTCAACTGGTATTAAGATGTCAATTATTTTTTATTGAAAATAAAATCATGTGTCTAAAATAAATAAATAAATATGTACGAGTATTTTGCAAATTGTTATCTGATTTATCGTTGACAACTATATTCAGTTTATTTTAAAGTTCTAGTGTATTTTTTATATTCTCTTCTGTAGTATTTATTTATAAAATTAATTATTTAGTAATGAAGACATTTATTTATTTTTTTCTGAACAACATCACGCAATCAAAGTTCGGACACCGGGCGAGACCTTGAAAATTGTCACAATAACAAAGCATGCTGTTACACTTTTCTACTAGTTACAAGATAAATTCAAGATCAAAATGCTTTTACTCCTATTATAGACTTATTCGCAAATGCATCACAGCATAGCATATTATGTGCAACATGTTCCAAAAGCCAAAGAGTAACAACACGAATCTGCTTATTATGCCGTGAAAGGCTTCGTAGGAATTGTTTGGGTGGGAGCTTTTAATAAACAACATTTGTATAAACGCACATATATGTACTAGTATATGGGCATTTCCACCGAAAGGTTCACAGACCACAAAATATTAAAAGTTCTTGAAAACGATTTCTTTTATCATATTTTCACAAAGAAACAAGCAAATTTGTCACGAGCGACATTTAAAAAAAATGTTATCAGAGCGTCGCAAGTACATGCAAAAAAATCTCATCATATATTTAGTACAACCAGAGATTTTTAGTTTAATTGAATCAAAAAAACCTTGCTGAAAAATATAAAGATTTGTGATTGTGGTAGCTATAAAAAGTTGGTCACGTGCGACATCGTTGGTTTAAAATTACAAAAAAAAATTACATTACTTAAATTTAGATAAGCAAAAACGGCGAAAAAAGAGAGTTGCAAACGGTGGGGAGAAAAATTAAAGAAAAGTGAAATATTATTACCAACCCATAAATTAAAAAAAAAAAACAAGGAAAGAATGCAGAATGCTAGGAAAAAGTAGAAAGCCTTGGCTAAAGGAAAAAATTAAATAATGGAAGAGAAAACGCGAAATGACCGCATGCGCAGAACAAAAAGTCGGCAGAAGCTTGCAGAAACGCAAGAAACGTTGCCAGCAGTATACACTATTGCGATGTCATAAAATGCCACAGTGTGTACTCGGCATAACGGTTGAGATTGTAATTGCCTTGTGATATAATATCAGGCAAAAATTTTTCGTAATTCACAATACTGAATCATATAAACTAATATGTGTGAGGGTTGGGTTGACACTCAAACGACTAAATTGTGTTAAGTTGAGAACGAAAATAGGGGCATTTAACAATAGTTATGCTTACGCATGCTGAAGGAAATTTGTGCAATTGTAGGGCACGTAGTTGCTTTCTCTTCGAACAAAGTGTACTGTTTCATAACGCCGCAGTACAAAACACTGTCAATGCTCATCCTTTCTAAATATCGTCGACAAGTAATTATAGGGACGCAAACAAGCAACCAGAGCATTAGTTTTAAAGTGAAAGCTCGTGTTTACAATGCTGCGCAACTTCGCATCTGTACACGATATAACTACCGCTTTCGAAAAGTATAAAATTTTTCTATTTATACGTTTTTAAGGTCAGCATTTAATGCATTTGTTTTCTAGAAAGTATTTAGTTCACCCGATTGATCACCCTTATTCCAGTTGTCGACATCGACGTCAGTTTAATACAATACCAATAAATTGTGACTTGTGTACCCGTTGTAGAAAACAAATGACAAATGAATGTTGGCAGGTTTATGCCATTTTATAGACCTTAGGAAACGGAAATAGATTGTCGTCAATAGCACAAAATTGTTCTCGAGAGCGAGTAAACAAGCTCCAATTTTTTATGTTGACAACTGGAATAAGGGTGAATATTTCCACTAAAACCTTATTCGTAAAAATTAGTTTTGGCTTACAAAACGCTTAGCAAATAAATATCATTACAAAATTTGTTTTGCAAACCTTTTTTAAGTCAAAATTATTTTGTATGAATAAATTAAGTAATAATAATAAAAGATAAATAAGCCTTGAAATGTGAGGAACAATTCTCTTTTTTAATTTCATTTAAGTCGCTTATTTTAAAATCTAGCTACATATAAGAAAGTTTTACTGATTAAAATATTGTTCAATCTGCACGTCATTATGCAATTCCATAAAATTTTTGTTGTTTTTTTTATAAATAAAAAATACATACTCGTACAAATACAAATACTTTTCATATTGTTGTTATTGTTTGGCAGATACACTTGATATCAATTTCAGTATAAAGAGAAAATATTTACAATAAATGGAGCTGCAAATGAATTTGTATATGCAATTTGCACTTTTATTCGGGTAATTGTATTTAAAAAAAAATACTTATACTTATGAAAGAGCTAATTGAAAAAGGACCTAAGTGAGAAATGCATACAAAGCAAATCAAATTGAAGTGTGTGTATGTATGAATGTACGTACGGGTGTAAACGAAAGAAAATGCTTTCGACTTTACATATTATAAGCACACAAATTCGAAAGCATTTAAGGTATGGTCACACTTGGGCAAACATTTGCCCAAAAAAAAGTAACCACTAAATATTAGTGAAACACATTTTGATCCAGACACGTGTTTCTTAAGTTAAACAGTTTCATAAACAACTAATAGACAATGTCATAGTATCCAACATTATTGGAAACTATTTAACTTAACAAACACGTCTCTGAATTGGAAGCTTCTATATTAATATTTAGGGGTTACGTTATTTTGGGCAAATGTTTGCCCAAGTGTGACCATACCTTTAGTAAGCTACTAACGCTATTGTATTGGAAAGCCAAGTTCTTCTCCATAGCAGTACAGATGAAAATAATACTGTTACGACGACTGATGCGTGTGAAATTCACAACAGCGACATTATTTTTCGCATGGGCGTCATAATAGCAAATTAAAACTTGTTCGATCAGCACTTTTGACTACAGTCGAACATTGAAAGTTCTTCATAACAAAGATCAATATTAATGACATAAAGTCGTCTTGGTAATAAATACAATTCGTCGACTCAGAATTAGTTTAGCCCATACGCCCCAAAGTTGGAGTGGAGAAAATCGACAAAGAAGGTTTACATGAAGTTTTCTCAAAATATGTCTAGCCGATGAATTTTTTTTTTTTGTATTTGCACCACTGCTTCCAACACATGTTTTGAAGAAAAATTTAAATTTTAGTGAACTTTGATGAATAAAGTTAGAAGTTAATATTACTTTATTGTAAAAGTAAAAATACGTTTTGTGCCGAAGCAAACTCCAAATAGTGGCCCGTGCAGCAAAACAATACTTATTAAACTTTAAAATTGTGGATATGGAGCAAAATTTATGCTTAATATCTCAGAACCCATAATAAATTTCGTGAAACATGTTTTGGATTCAGAAGGGATTTATTCAATATATATATATTCCATACCTAACTTACGTTTTTTAACTCAAATGCATGTTTTTTTATTTAATTAAACAGGTAAAGCAATTAACAGAAGATCGGTTGAGCGGAAACTACTGTATATTAGATTGAAATGTTTCCCTAAAATTATATTACGAGACTCTACATGGACTTGAATTTTAGCAATCTTATGTAAAATGTCACGAGTAAAATTTGTGTGACAAATTTTAACTCTCTACCTGGTCACCAAAAAGGTCCTTCTCCTAAAAGCAAATTGATATATGCACATAAGTCCTTTTGCAATTGATACCACTGTCAGCAAGCAGATAATGTATAAACACTCTACATTAGAAAACAAATAATATGGGAAGTGATGGCACCATATCAAATTAAAATAAAAATAAATATATCTCAAACACTTGCGGTTGAAAATTGTAACAAATGAACAAAAAAAAATTTAAAACACTTGTAGATTACTTAATATATCAATGGAGGAGATATTATACAAAAAAAAACCTAAAATACTTAAAACAGTTATAAAATACATATGTAAATTACATATCGTCACCTAAAATCCAAAACGCCGTAACTGACAAAACTGACGCATACGTAAAAATACCGATTTTATAAAAAGAATTCAAACGTGCGTCACTACATTGCCAAGAAATGAGTAATACAAAAAGCAGTAACTACACAAAATTAGACCAGTACCTGGATTCAGTAAATTTTTGCGAATCGAAAATCGTAAAATTTATCGATATATTTATGCGCTTGCAATAACGATAATGTCATGCTGTAATTTCTTTTTTACGATAGTCTACAGGTGTGGTGAGAAAAACCATTTAATTTAAAATCATCTGGCATCTCTGCATACAAAATGTCAAAATAAAGAAGAACTAAAGGAATTTGAGCTTGGGATTTTACTTTTTCTACTTTCAAAATTATTGAATAGCAAAGTCGATAAATTTTCGTTATATTTCTGTGGCACTAAGGAAAAAGTGCTTTTAAGCGTTCAAGTCGATTTTCAGAAATTTATTCCTTTTACAGTTAAATTGAGACATTTTCTGTTAAACTTTAATTTTTTGATCAAAAATCGTTCTACACACTATAAGTAAAACATTTAAGTTAAAATATACCAAAGTACAATCTAAATAAAGCTATTATTCCAAATAAGATTAGAGATCTAAAAAAGATAAGTCGGAAGTCATAGTGCTATAACTTCCTGAAAAATCACGCAAATTAATTAATTTTGATTTTGAAGTTACTGAATCCAGGTAGAAGAGGTGACATCTGTGTTACTTTCAGTTACATATTTGGGGCATTCAAACGGTAGTCTTGAGCGTGATAGTGTGATAATGTTTTACAATATTTGTTTGAAAGAAAAAATAAAAGCAAATAAAAATAATTTATTAGATTATGGCAATGGAATTCCCCATTTGTTTTCTGAACTCTTATTTATTATTTTACGTTATTTCTTGTTTGTATTTTTTCTTTAACAAAATGCATTTTCTCGAATTTTTTTAAATAGTTTTTTAAATATTTTTTTTGTATTTTATATTCAAAACAAATGTATACAAAGTTATAAAAAGTTTGACTAAAGATACATTTTATTGTTATTTTTATTTAAAAAAAATCTATACACTTGCGTCTTTTGGCGATTCGGAAAGGTTGCAAATAGGGATGTAACGATACGCCATTTCGCCGATCCGATACCGATACTGATACTCAAAAATAAATATCGCCGATACCGATTCCGATACCGATACGCATATTTAAATTAAATTGAGCTCAAGTAAAAATTAACAAACCTCAAGTAGAATAATTCTTCTATTATACAAAATAACAGTGTTTATTAATGAGCCATTCAAATCATCAAAATGTTCAGTACATTTCAGTTTCTAAAATTCAAATTTTCTAACTACAAAACGTCTGCAATATTTATGATTTTACAAAATAAACGTTGGCATTCAGTTTAGATTGGCTCAAGATTTAAAATTGATATTAATAAGACTTAAAAAAAAAGAATTGAATTTCAATTCATGTTAACAAAAAATTAATTAATGTTTTTCACAAAATAACAGTGTAAGATTGAATGAGTCAATTCAAACTGAATGAGTCAATGAGTCAATTGAAACTGAATGTCATACTGTTTATTTTCTAAAATCATCAAAATTATCAATACATTTCAGTTTCAGTTGTTCAAAAAACTCTAAAGAAAAATATAAGAAGTATCGGCGTATCGACAGTAAAATATCGCCGATATCGATATATCGGAAAACCAGCAGTATCGCCGATATATCGGTATCGGTATCGGTTGCATCCCTAGTTGCAAGTAAAAAACGACTGTTTTTTCACCACTTTGGTTTTCCAACATTATTTCTAAAATTTGTCTACTACGAAATAAATAGTCTTAAGCTATGTACAGACGTTTGTCAGATCTTACAATATTGTCACAGTAAAATGTGCTACAAAAAAATTCTTACAACCATGTGAACTGGCAATTTTTGTCTGACATCGTGGCCAGAAAAAACATTGTCAGTCCATTGCAAGACTAGCATTTGACAAAAAATTGTCAGACATCTTAAAATCGTGTGAGCACATGGTAAAATTATTGCCAGATATTTGTCAGATAATTTAACATTGTCAGATAAACGAAGTTTTTGCTTCTGACAAGGGCTTCATTGTAAGAGAATTCTTTCTATGGGCAACACTGTATACACTTGATTTAAAAAAAAAGGAAATAACAAACATACAATAAAATATATGCAGCCAAAACCATTACCATTGCTTCTTTATGGTCCATAATAATTTATATTTTCACTTTTTATAACAGATCTGAAAATCTTTGGGTTTAACAGCTGTGTGAACTGACAATTATTTTACTGACGATTTTGTCGGACAAATTTGATACAACACCGTGTGAGCTGACAATCTACCTTGTGCTGACAATTTTTGATTACTAGTACATTGTCAGCACATTGCCAGATCTGACAAAATTTGTAAGATCTGACAATCGTCTGTACATAGATTAAAATACTTATTTTTAAAAATTATTAAGGCTTATAAAACAAATGTTCCCGAAAATTTTTCTTATTAAGCCTTTATAGAGAGAGCCTTAATGATTTTTATATATAAAGCCTTCAAATTGATTAAGTTTTTTGCTTCTCCTGTAAAGAAATAAAAAGTGCAGTTACGCATTTTAAGATTTTAGGTGACGCCATGTATTTAGCTGTACGATTGTACGATTTTTCTGCATCTCGAAGCTGTTTAGTTTTCTTACAATTTTTATGTAGGTGGCAAAATAAAATGATGTGACAGATGCAAAAGTATTTAATAGTTCTATATACATATACTCGTATATATGCATATGTACATACGAGTGCATACAATATGTACATATATGCTGCAAGCAGACTTTGTAGCTGAGTAAATGATTTGCACCCAATTTTTTAAAGAAAGGAACTTGAACAATTGTGCCATTCATTGTATAGGCTTTTTGTTGCTCAATGCAACAATCAAGTGCAAACAGTCTGTGTAGCAATTAAAATTAGCGGAAATGTTTTTCAGCACAAGTCTGTATAATACTAATATGTTTATGTCTTTTGTAAGGTAATATATTTTAAATTAATGTAAGAGTTATACAAATATTTATACGAGTATAGCCAATTTTAAAGCAAGCTGTGTATCACTTTTGCATAAGATTGGGCGGAAATATTTTTTGTTTTCATGATTAAAGCGATGAGGAAAAATGTCGCCGTTTTTTTTCGTAAAGGCTGGTACTCTGTTCAAAGTTGTGAAAAATTTTCAGCACCATTGATTATTTCGCGTGAAAAATGTGACATGTACTAAATGTAGCCCAACTCGCGGTTTTTTTTATAAATTTCTTGCTTTTATTGCTTGAAAGTATGCAACATTGTTAAAATTCCGTGCGAAAAAAGCACTGCTCATGTTGTTTCGCAGCTAAACTAAAATGATGCCAGACTAATTTTGCATGGAAAGACAAGATTTTACGTGTTTTTCACAACAAGAACAGAGTACTACTTTTGCGAATTTATTTCGCAAATATTTCACACCAAATACTTTTATATGTAGTTTGACAGCATTTCGCACGAAATTGTGAACAGAGTACCAGGCTTAAGGTTGAGTTAGGCTCACGGTTGCCAGATTTGACGATTTTTTTTTTTTTTTTTGGTACGGAAAATAGCAAAATGACGATTTTTTCTCAACAATGGCGATTTCTCTAGATTAATAAATATGGCAGCTTTTTATGAAAATCTGAAAAGTGGAATTTTTGAATTAATGATGCAGCATTAATCCTCATATCGTTATTCATATTGTGTAAAAATTTCATACAAATATCTTGTTTACTCAGCCCTGGAAATAAAATAAAATTTTCTTTTTCTAGTAGGTTGTGTGTAAATTGAAAACTTTAAACTCATTTTCTGGCAAGCATCTTTTTTATTGTTATGACGTTGTTTGAGAAATGGGCCATATGTAAGTATATGAATTTCAATACTCAGTTTTTCACAAAAAGCCGCCATATTTATACTATTAAGAAGTTGCCATTGCTAAGGAAAAATCGTAATTTTGTTATTTTCCGTATCAAAAATCGTCAAAACGACGATTTGAGGTCCATTTTTAAGGGGCGTACGCACCCCCTAAAACACAACTTATCGCTATGAAATTTTTTTTTGTATTTTTTTTACATAAAACTGAACCGATTAGGGGGCAGAGAATATAAGAAAGCAAAAAAAATTCTCCATACAACTAACGGCCACTCTAATGAAACTGTTTAACTTAAGAAATACGTGTCTGAATCAAACAGTTTTTTATTAATAATTAGTGGTTACGCTCTTTTGGGCGCATGGCACACAGTTGTAAACTCAGCCTAAGAACTTATCTTTCTGAGTTTTATTTCTTATATCTCGGATATAAGAAGAATCTTTTGCCCAGCAAGATGAGAGTTTGAAACAGCAGAATTTTCAATATCGACATCCCGCCGTATGGGATCCTCTCTTAGCCAGACCATTCGCTATGATGTTACCTAAAAAGGACTTCGCGTACCCATGTGAGGGCAATGTCTGAATGACTCATCATTGCGTTTAGTGATATGCGTATTTCTAGGGCTATATTGGATGTGATGTACACATCTTAGCACGTTCTTGCTCTTACAGATTTTAAAATAAAGTTTAAACAAATTTTATTGGGACACCTACATACGTTGACCTGCAGAATCCATCATTTTTTAGCACAAGATTAATATAGAAAAATAATAATTCCATAATAATAATAATAATAATAATAATAATAAGCTGCTTCCACACGGCCTGTATTTTAAATCTGACATGTCAAATTTCCCACTGGAAAATACATGCATTTCGTGTGAAAGCATTAAAATTTTGCATCTGTAATAGTAAGGCGGCAATGTCAGATGACAAAATTGACATCAGCCGTATTGGTATAACAACTGTGTATGTGGGTGGAAAAATATAAAGGAAAAGGTTAAAAGGTTAGATGCAATAAAACATATACGTTTGGAAAAAAAAAGTTAATCAGTTGTCAGTAAATTGGTGATTTTGACAGACATACCAAATTACATTTGAGTCGTATAGCTTAAAAGGCAGATGTAAAAAACAGGTCATGCGAAAGCATCTTTGACAAGGTAGCCGAAAACATGCAGAAAGAAAGGTGCGATCATTAACTTCAGATTAATCGTGACAGAGCGGAGTGCCTAGGAAAGGCGTGCAAAGGGTTAATTATTGTTTTCTGCTTTGTCCTCTGACTCAGGTAAATCTATGGTATGCGGTTTGTATGAATTTAGTTAACTTAAATTTTGTACGATTCACTATCAAAATATGTAAAAAGGAAGGGAAGGGAACTTTAATTTGTGCCATTTTCATTCAGTGTTCTCTAAAAGTTTGTCAACTCACATTTAAATGACTCTGACGTGAAGTTTTAAAAAGCGCCAATAAAAATTAATTTTAGTTAAATCTCTTCTGTCAGATCGGTCTTTGGAAATCAGTTGTTTTTATTATTATATAAATATTTCTTTTACTTTAATAGCCAGCAAATTTTTAAATACGATTAAGCTCGTATGTATGTATCGAAGGCTTAATATAAGAAAAGCGTAACTCATATTTTCGGTATTTTACAGGAGAAGAAAAAAAAAACTTACCCTTGTTTCCACATCAAGGACTTGAGTAGAAAATCTTATGAAAAGCTCTTTTTGAGTGATTTTCATGCAAATTTTCTATACGAGTCGCCTATCCGACTTGTGGAAACAGGGTGTTATAAAGACTAACTGAAATATTCATAAAAAACATTTCAGGTTTATTAAGCGCTGGGAAATTTGTCAAATAAACCTTGTAATAAACCTAAAATATTTTTTAGGAATAAGACCGTTAAACATTAACATGCAAGAATAATTTTTTAAGTGGCTTTAAATCTTTTATTTTCAAGTGTTACTTACTTAGTTCTTTAAGGAGGATGTAGAAAACGTTAAAAACACGATTTCGAAAAAAATCGAGATATGCCTTTTTTATATATTAAGCCATGGATATTTATAAAATCAGTTATAAAATAAATATTTGCTACAACTATGCAATTGCTCAATTTCACTTTTTTAACTTTTATTTAATCAAATAGCAATGTTTATTCAATATTTTTATTGATAACTTGAGGTTTCCAATTTGAGCTGCCTTTTATTTCTTATTTATCATAGATTCAAATTTAACTTTTCAAACGTATAGAATACGAGTATTTAACTATAATTATATAAAATAAAATAATTTAGCATGCGACTGAAATAACTTCTTTTATGACGTGCCTTGTCAAGAAATTTAAAATTTTTCTCATTATTTTCTACAAAAAACAAAAAAGAGTCCAGTACAGATATTTATTTAAATTTATTTCCGTGACTAAATAATTTTCAGTATAAATGTACATTAGTTTTGTTTGAGTTGATGGAAAAAGTATGTATTTATAATTATAAAATCTCCATAATTGGCAAAAAATATCTCAAATTTCGTGTGATTTCATTTGATATCTAGCATACGTAAAGTTGTTTGAAAAATTTGCTAATTCTTATGGGGACGTGAAATTCAGGAATAACTTAGTAGCAGGCTTAAAAGAATCGAATTTGGAGTTTTAAGAAATGTCATTGTTTGAAAATTTGGCCTCGGCTGAAATTCGGAAATATTGAGGTCGAACACCAAATATTGATGGATCCAAAATTTTTGGCAGATGTATATTTTCATAAAACAAAGACATCCTACATACATATTTATATAATTTATCGAAACTGATATTTGTAAGTATTAAAACTAGATATGCTTTACCTAATAATATACAAGTGTTTGCTGGGATATTTAACAAATGATGTGAGTTTTTCTAACACAATGACTTCACTTTCTTATTTGTACAGGCAAATGACACAACTGACATTACAAACAAAAGGTGGCTGCAATTGAAAAGAAAAGCCGCGAATACTATCTTATTGTTTAATGTACTTGGCCCGTTTTTTTTTTTTTCAATTAAATGTCACTCATTAAGACAATAAAACAACTACAGACCTATTCATTATATAATAATATAAATTTTGAATTCATAAAATGTTTTCATTTCTCTTATATATATATACCAAGGCACCAAACACACATACATGTTTAAAAAAAAATGTGCTTCCAAACAAATGACGACAGAAAAGACATTTACGACATACTCGTATAAATGGTTATTTTTATTTATGCCTCGATTATGTAAGGCAACCCGATTTAAGTGGCGTTGCCATTTGCCAAAATATTACTTATGCAAACTGACAACTAACAACTGTTAACTTTAGTTACCAAATATTGTTCACATTGGCAAGAGCGAATTTTTAGTTACTTTAGCTGTTTATAAAGCAAAAGGTGGTAAAATTAAACAAATTAAAATTATATATTTAATATAAACTACTCCTTCTTTGGGGAGGCGAAAATATGATTTAAAATTAATAAAAGAAACGCTTAGTCCCGGTTCACACACGGCAGTTGTAGTTGAAAAAAGTAGATAGATGGCCTAAGTCCTGCTTTGGGAATTAAAAACCGGGAAAAGCCAAAAATGGTGGCAGCCCTGTTATAAATGGGGGACTTTGGAGATTTTCATGCTGATTTTAAAACCACTTCAGATTATCAGTTGTATGATCTGATTTTCAGATCAGCATGAAAAACCTCAAAATCCCTTTGTAACAGGCTTGCCACCATTTTTCTTTTTCCCCAATAATTTTCAATAAGGAAAATTTTGAACAAAAAATTGATTTGTAATATTTCTTATAGTATTGCCTTTTGCATAAAAAAATATGTGGTTGGTATTTTTGCAATTTTTTTTATATATATAACAGCGAAATAATTAACCCACTTTTTTCTGCACAAACGGCGAAAATCGGGTTTTTTGAAAATATTAATTTAAATTGCGTATAACTTGTTACTTAATTGTGCTTTTAATACCAAATTTTTTTTGTAATAATAAAAATGTTGTTCTTAATTCATTAAAAGTTTCCTATTCTAAATCGAACAAGATTTTACTTCTCCATTAGAAGAACAGTGGACCAAGGATGGTAAAAAAAAAGCCAAAATTTTAATTATTTTTTCTAGAAAAAAAATTCCCTTGCAAAAAATCTTTTCTATGAGATCAAAAACATCAGCTTGGGGCATTGGTTTGAATTTTTTATCAAACCAAAGTGGCCCACTTTGGGGCTTTGTGGCTCCGCCCCCTTTAAAGATATAGTGCCGTATTCATAAAAAGTATTTTAGGTTTACTACAGGCTTATTTGACAAATTTTCCATAGCAATATGTCAAATAAGCCCTTAATAAAAGTAAAATATTTTTAATGAATGCAGCAGTTATAGTCCAAATTAAGCTCTGTGATATCTCCTCAAATGCTGTATGAAATTTTATAACAATCGGACGACCCGTTTAGAAACTGCAGAATAATTTCTATTTTTTTTTTTTTTGTTTTTTGTAATCAAAATCCCCCACTGTGTATCGGGTACATTTGTCCCCACGAGGTACCAAAAGGCACCGTCGGATCGTGCTAAAAAATTTAAACCGCATTTATGATTGAATATTTTAGATAGTGCAAATATATCAATTAAAGAAAAACATTTTGCGAGCAGTCTAATGACGAACAAAATCTTTTTTCGATCATATTTTTTAAAAATCGGAAATAATTTCTTAGTCGGGCTTAAGTTCAGTAATTTCATATACTGGAAAGTAAAATCAACTGTAGAAAGCAAAAACAATGTAACATAGTATCCACTACAATAATACTTACATGTATGCACCGACGGTACATCGAATAAGTAAAAATAATTAATGTGATGATCGTAAAAGATAAGCAAGAATAGGTAGAGTGATATAACTTCGTGCTAACCTGAATAGAAAATGAAAAAATGGATAAACAGAAAAATTAATAAGTGATACTTACTAATGTATTTAAAAAAAAGGTAAATCAATAAAAGTATACACAACATTTCTCGTATTCCATTTCATTGAAAATTTGCGTTAAACAGCTGATGTTAATAACAATCTCTACCCCAGTAGATAGACTTGGGTGCTGATGAAGTGCGTGGCTGCACAGAAAAATATCGGTGTTTCCCCCAGCTAATAAAGTCTAATTTAATTTTTCTTCTCTTCTTTAGAAACTCACATTAATTAATAAAAATATTTCATTCAACAAGAAATGAAATTACTGAACTTAAGCCCGAATAAGAAATTATTCTGATTAAAATTCACTATAGTTCAACTAAAAATTTAATGTTGTTCATACCTTAAATGATCTCTTAATCAGGCTTATCCTAAATAAAATTTCACATAGAAATTTCCGAAAGTGTGAAAAATCTGTATCAAAAAACTTCATACGATTGTGAAATAATCTGACAATTTATGAAAAAAATCATTCACATAGATTTGTGTGTTGGAAAAAGTGTCGTCATTTGTTAGTTTTTAATTTTATTGGAATTGATTAAACGAAATTAAAATCCTTGTGAACGAAAAATTTGATTCGGAAATTTTCACATGTGGAATTCATGATAAGTCTGAATATTTGCTGTCATACATCGTAATTAATTCCCACCAAAGACGATATTTTTTATTTTTTTTTTTTTTGCTTAATAAAAGCAAAAGCTTAAATGAACAAAATAATAAAGAGATAGAAGTAAAATAAATTAACACAAGTTATTTGAACAAAATATAATATGAGTATTTTAGTACAGAATACACAAAAAATTAACAATAATCTGTTATTGTTTGTCTAATTTATGAAAAATTGTTTAGTGGCTCTAAGAGATTTCTTAAATAAAATAATTATATAAAAGATGTTTGTTGTACATTTTAGTGCAAATTGACTGCTAAAGGGCGTTCCAAAATTCCAGCAAATGTAATTGGCAATTAGATATTTCTCTCACTCCGACGTACGAAGAAATCTGTTACAAAATCGAAAAACTTCTCAAGTCGAGATAAGCTGACTTTTACACAAACCCAGGATCAAACACATTTAAATTACATGGACTTGACTACAGGTTTGTGTCAAAAATAAACTATCGAACGTGTTCGACCCAAGTCTAGTCTGAATCAAAATTTTTTTCATTGTTGTTTAGAATATTATGCTTATTTGGGGAAATATTTGCCAAGTGTGACCGTACCTTAATAAGAACATTCTCTTTAGCTGCCTAATTAAGAACAACTCGATATGTACAGGGTGTCCGCCGGGAAGCTATACTACTTTGTTTGTTTATAATTTTTTATTAAATTGGCATATGTACAGAGGCCTAAATGGTCTTGTGGAAGAAGCTCTTGTGTCAACTGAATCTTATATGGAAACAAATGCAAATCTTTGTGCAAAATTGTGGCCAAAGTTGTTCTTTGAAGACCAAGCTTGTGAGCACGGCGTCGAATTGAGGTTGATGGATTGTTTTGAACACTTTCTTGAGCAGCAGTAATATTTTCAGCCGATCTTGCAGAACGTTGTGGTCCATGCTTGGGCCTATCACCTACAGACTCTCTTTATTCGAAATCATTCAGTTGTTGGCACGTTGTTTCTCCCTAAAATTTCACGTAACTTTCTCATCGTCACAGTAATCGATGATTGATTTTGATAAAATGTTTTAACAACACGTTTCCATAATAAATTTGCCACGTGTCTACTTCGCGACTGCCAAATATGAGCTGTCAGGACTAATGTTTAACAAAATGGCGGCAAAACAAACCAGTATACCTTCCCGGCGAACACCCTGTATAAGAATCAACAATTTGATTTTTTTTTTTCAAATATATGTAAATTGTATGCTTCTGTTTGCTATCTACTTATATATACTTTCGTTTTTTTTTTATTCAAATATATTAAATAGATGGGTAGCAATAACTTAAACGATTGTATAGTAAAGGGTCCGCCATCTAACGTTTTTTTTTCAACTAGTGCTTATTTCGTGAATGGTAACACTTAGCTCATGTCTGATTTGACAGATAATTAGTTTTATCCTTCCGCTGAACGAATATGGTTGTGTATACGCTTCGGTAAGTGGGCCTGCGATCGACTTACAGAAGATGCCGATTTTGCCAAAAAAAATCATCTTTTCAGATGAAGCTCATTTTGATCTTGGCGGGTATGTAAACAAGCAAAATTGTCGCATTTGGGGCACGCATACATTGAAAAGCCGACGCACCCAAAACGAGTCACTGTTTGGTGCGGATTTTGGTCCAGAGGCATAATTGGGCCATTTTTTTCGAAAATGAGCAAGGAGTGGCCGTGACAGTCAATGGCGATCGTTATCGGGCCATGTTGAACGAATTTTTGTTCACAAAAATTGAAGAGGAGGATATTGACAACATTTGGTTTCAACAGGACGGCGCTACGTGCCACACAGCCGAAGCTGCACTCGATGTTTTGCGCCCTGTTTTTGAGGATCGCATTATCAGCCGCAGAGCTGATGTCGTTTGGCCACCTCGGAGCTGCGATTTGACACCGTTGGACTATTATTTGTGGGGTGCCGTCAAAGATTAGTGTTCCGCCGACAAGCCAGAGACAATTGACGCTTTAAAGGACAATATTCGTGAAGCCATTGGTGAAAGACAGCTGCACACAATCGATAATGTGCTTAAAAATTGGACCGATCGTGTAGGCTACTGCATGGCCAGCCGAGGCAGCCATTTGAATGAAATTATTTTTCATTATTAACCGGAAGGATTGTACTTTCAAATAAAAAAAAAAATTTGAGAAAATATTCAGCAGTTTTCTTTATAGCATTTTCAAACAAAAAAAAAAAAAAAGTTATCTGGCGGACCCTTTATAACACAAATTCCTTTTGAAAAAAAATTGGCACGTGATAATTTAAATTTACCTTCACATTGGAAACTTTTTTGTTAATTTATATATGTACATACATAATTTTATTTTAGCATTAAACCAGAAAATGTTGCTGATTATGATATTTGTATCGTTTTTTTTAAGGCTGGTCAATGACTTTTTTTAGTATATGAATACTTCTTTTCGTTTTCTTTTTAGGATTTTTATAAATGTTATGCATTATTTTGCTGTAGAAGAGAAACAGAAAGAAGTAGAAAACGAAAACTGCTTAATTATGGAAAAATTATTGTGTTCGAATTGGTGTTTACTGCAAATTTTTTTTAAATACATATTAAGTGTGAATTGCAAAAACAGCTTATAACCGGTTCAGATTGCCGCAAAATCAAGTAATTTCGGTGTTTCGAACAAAATGAAGTTGAAAGTAAGTGAAAAACTGGCAAGCAAAACTAGACATGTCCTCAGTAATGATATTTTTAATTTTTATTTTCCAAACTCTCCAAGTACACCACATCTATGAAATCACTAAATATTTCCATGCAAAACCAGTTCCATCCTACCTTAACAAAATAACGAAAACTGACTTTTCCATGCTAGTCTCTATCTAGGTAGTTCACTAATTTGCCTGTCCTGTTAAAAACAGTTAACGGGACTAGTCTGGTTTTGTTCGCCATACACTATGACATTTCACAAATTTACTGATTTTATTTATTTTCGTAGAACTTAGCGTGAAAATAGCGCTGGGTCCAACTCGTTCCAACTCCTTCAGTCTGTAGTTTCATATACATTTAAATTACATGGGTTTGATCATACTTTTGTATCTAAAATTACCGACTAAACGAATTTCGCGTCTCTCTATAGAGTTGTATCCAACAGCTCTTTCTGAACTAGTTTGAGACCGTTCGAATCAAAAGTTTTTTCAAACCCATTTAATTTACATTGATGTTTTTGACCGGACTTGTATTGGATAATACTGATTTTGTAGGAAAAACTCCTTTTTCAACCCTAAAGATATTTACAACCATGAGAAGGAATAAAAAAATTAAAGGGGATATGTGGTTAGTGTAATGTGAAGCCTAAAATGACAGATGGCATTGAACACCATGTAATGTGGAGTCAGAATTTAAAATTTTTAAATTAAATATAAAATAAAAGGGAGGCGTTGGCTGACTACAAGATCAAATGTACTGCGTTCGAGCCCGGTCTCCAGTAGTCATTAAATAACAAACAACACTACGCATTTTTTTGATGTGCAATAAGTGTCCATTTGTAGCAGTTGTTGCAATAAAATTCAAGTGATGAAGGCATAGACACTGGTCACTGAACTACACCAGCTTCAGCGGATACTAATCCTAATGTAACATCAGAGTGCCCTCTTTCGTCAGTATTGTTTAGAAAAATCATCGGTGAAGAAAAACAACTAATAAATGGCTACTAAGCACAGCTTCGAAAAATTGAATACGCCTGATTGACACCAGAGGCGCTGCAACACTGCTTTATTATAATTAAGCTTTCCTCTATCTCTTCCTTCACCACCTGTCTTCTGAAGAAGGTAATACCTGAAAAGAAAACGTGGAGTATATCCTGCAAAGAGTCAAACATTTTTGAAATCAACTCAAAAGTCATTCACTACCAGTGTGAACACCATTAATTTCGTTGGTAATTTCAGCTTAAAATTACTACAACCTGTACGCGCTGAGCTTTACGATCGTCATTGAATGGTATATTTTAAATTTTCGACGAACACGATTTTAAAATACGGCGAACTAGCATTGGCTCCGCTTTCTTTGCAAATTTTTAGACTTGAGTCGAACTTGTTCACTAGTTCAATTCAAGGCTAGAATATGTTCCTTCCTTTACACGTTGTTGCCACTTTCAATTAACTGTATAAAGCTGTATTTCTTTTTTATATTTTTTCTGCCATTTAAAGGCCGTGATACACTATCATACAAAGTCGTGCGATCTACGAAAAAGTACAACCCTGATGTGATGAATTGTTATTGTCTTTCGAAAATTTTCATAAACTCCATCATACCAGGGTTGTATTATTTCGTAGATCGCACGACTTTGTATGATAGTGTATCAAGGCCTTAAACGGCATTCAGTCCACTAGATTTTAAAATTTAAATTTTTTCCTTTCGATAAGTGTACAAAGCTCTTGGGCATTATATTTTTTGAAATTAAAAAATAACACTATAAATTCCTTAATAAAATCATGCATAAAAAACTCTAAATTTTTTTTAACATAAAAAGAAGTAACACTCAGGCAATGAATGTCTCTACAATTACTAGATGTTACCTTCTTTAGGAAAGGGATAGCGATGGAGAGCACAGGTGGTGCAGGCAGAGATGACGGAAAGCTTCATTATTTTACAACTGTGCTTTTTTGAGCGTTTTTAATAATGCAGTATTGCAGCGCTTCTGGTGTCAATGAGGCGTATTAGATTTTTTAAGCTGTGTTTAGTAGCAATTTTATTGGTTACTTTACTTCGCCGATGATTCTGCTACACAATACTGACGAAGGAGGGCGCTCTGATGTTACAAATGAAAAAAAAATAGTTTCTTTAAATGAAAAAAACTCACGTGAAATCTTTGTATTGTATGTAAGGAAAAAACGAATATTTCACGTGAACAAACTGTTCGTCGTTTTTCTCGATAAAGGGGAATATTAGGATACGATCTTTAAAAAAAGTCGAAATTGTTATCAAAACTGTTGAAATTGAATTCTTCATTTGAGTGATTGGCAGGGTATGAAGGCGCATGTGTTAGATAGAGTTGAATAACTCTGAAATTAATTATTAAAATTAAAATAAAACAAAACAAAATAAAATTAAACAAAAAATAAAATAAAACAAAAATGGGAATCTTTCAAATATGTTTACGGACATGAAATCAAAAACATTATTAACATGACTTGCTATTTCTCTAGAAGAGAATCATTCTAACTAATAGTGAAACAAAATGCGACAAAGTCCATTCATTTAATATCCCTCTTACACCACTAATTGAAACACTCATCCATACGTATTCGCGTATTCCAATCTGTCTGTTGAAAATCACTGCGTAGTAATAATTAATTTGCTTTCGCCTCAACCCAATTATCAAAGCGTAAGATTATGACATTAAGTATGAATAACTCATATCTCATGATTTTTGTTGTTTTGTTTTTATAGACTCCAATAAGTCTGAGTTTAATTACATATGTATGTACTCGCACATCTATCTGCTGAGAAACACAAACACTTGTACAGCAAAGCAACAATTAAAGAAAATCACCAAAAAAAAGCTTATTAAAATTGAAACCGAATGTGAAAAGTTGATTGTTCAAAATAAAATAATATAAAAAAATGAAAAGAGCAAAATAATTACGAGCCTTGTGTTGAAATTGCACAGCAGGAAGTTGGACATAAATGATATTAAATTTGATACATATTTAGTTCGCGTATGAAGTAAAGTTTGTACGAGTGCACAGTGGTAAGGAAATAGCTAAGTTTGCGAATTGCTATTAAGAATTCAAATTTTGTGAAATAAATGACAAGTTACATAATGTTGGTCTTCTGAAAAATACGCAGATACAAATTTAAAAAAAATTTATATTTATTATGACAGTATTTAAAAGAAAAATAGTTTTGTTATAGTTTTTGATCTTGTCACAAAGTTCATATGCAAATAGGTATGTACGTAGATATGTATGTACAGGTGGGCCAAAAGAAATCAAGCCATTGGAAGATGCTCTTATTTTTAGCCATGGAGCGATACACTTCCCCAGAACGCGGAATAATCGTGTCGTGGCGTTCCCGGGTCGCCTCATCTCTCGTTTTGGCGATTTACACTGGCCCGCAAGATCGCCCGATTTAACCGTTTCAGACTTTTTTTAAATTTTTTTTTAAAGAGAAGTAATACTCAGGCAATGAATGCCTACTACTAGTACTAGGTGTTACCTAGGGATAATGATAAAGAAGACAGGTGTTGAAGTAAGAGATAGAGGAAAGCTTCATTCGTTTAAAATTCTGCTTTTTGCACGTGTTGCAGCGCCTCTGGTGTTAAATGAGGAGTATTAAATTTTTGAAGCTGTAATTAGTAGCCATTTTGTTGGTTATTTTACTTCGCCGATGATTCTGATACACAACGAGGGAGGGCGCTCTGATGTTGCATTAGGATTAGTATCTGCTGAAGTCGGTATAATTCAGTGACTAGTGACTATGCCTTCATCACATGAACTTTCCTACAACAACTGATACAAAGGTACACACTAATGTACATCAGAAAAATGAGTGGTGTTCTTATTTGATGACTGTCTGATACCGGGCTCGAACCCGGGACCTTCGTTTTCGTAGTCAACTTGCTAACTACTTTTTTGAAGTCCCGTGTTTACGCGAACAAGCCCGAGACCCTGGAACTTCTCAAGGACAACATTCGACACGAGTGCGAGAATCTGTCGCCCGAAGTTCTAGCGGAAGTGATGAAAAATGAAAAAAAAAATGCCATAAAACGAGCAATCAATTGTGATGGCGCCCATTTGGCCGATGTCATCTTCTCGACTTGACCAATAAAATTCTAAAGGTTCAAATACACATAATCATAAAACAGAATCGAAGTTTTTTATTTACATAAAAGAAAAAATGAGAGCCAAACAACATCGGAAGATTTCTTTTAATTCACCTTGTATGCATGTAGTTTTTACACTAACCGCAACCGAATGGTTCTATAGCTGCCCTGCAGACAATTTTATGACTATTGATGCAAACGTACTTGTCCTATGACTTGAGAAAATGCGAGTCTTATCAAAAGTACGGAGTAGTGTATGGTGAAAAAAGGACATATCCTGGATTCAATTCCAATTTTGACAAAGGTTTCCGCAATTAATGTATTGTGTATAGCGCTACTATAACGAGCCATAACAGCCAAAGAAAAGCTTAAGCGACATATGCTTAAGCAAAGCAGCTGTCAACAATTAACTGAACATTACAAAATGGCCGCAATTGTCAGCATAGGTGAGAGACATGAGTACCAACATAACGCCATAAAAAATCAAAATTCGTATATTACGTAACCCGCGAAAATTCAAAATTCGCGATACTTTTTGAACACACCTCGTACATACGAGTAAGAGAAAGAAAAGAAAGTTAAAAAACTTCGTCAACTCTTAGACATGGTTTACACGTATCAGCTGACGATATGTGTTGCGTTTATTCGAATTTTATGAACTTACTCTTGTGTTTTCACATATAATGTGAAAATCCTGGAACAGCGGAATTACTATAAGTGACAAAATTTAACTACGTATTGACGAGTTCCTCTGTACAATTTCATATTACAAATCGCCGCATAATGTAGTTTTAACACACGATTACATCCTAGCATGATTTTTAATGTAAAATTGTATGGCAAAACACGTTAAGACCATGTTCAATTTTGCCACTTGTGCTAACTTTGTGCCAATTTTTGATTATACATAAGGCCGTTCATGTTATGTTTGGCTTCCCTAATGGAGACGTAGTATATTCATGATAAAAATAAATAAGTTGTAAGCCAGTGTTGAGTGTTCAGATGTGTTTATGAAATACATTTATATTTTTGTTTATGTGCGATTTTATTTAATGGCAATTACAGCACTATAAAAATTTTATTACATTTAATTTACTTTAAAAAAAATTAATTAAATTACTTTGTTAACTTTAACAAAACAACTTCGGACAAATTACACATCCGTATAAGGCTGGGCTCGTAAAACAAAATTGGTATTTTGTTATTATAAAGCCAACTTGTTAGAGAAAATATTAATTGATGACCAACTTACAATTTGGCGTGCTTTGAAAATCACATGTGTACATTTTGCTTGATATTTTATGTTGGGAGTAGTAATAAATAAAGGAGATTTTTTTTTATTCAAACTGATAAGGGAAAGCGAAACTTTCTAGCTCTTGGAAGCATCAAAAGCAATGAAAAATTAATTCCTAAGTTTTGATACTTTATTTTCTCGAACACTTTTAAATTCAATGGAGCAAATAGCTTTGACAATAGTAAACATGCGGAAAGACTTTTTAATTATCATTGCAATAGTATGAGAGAATGTAAAGGGAATTCAATCTTCAGAAAAGTATACTGCTAATTAACAAAATGCCGAAAATATGCTCATACGAGTATAATTCTTTAAAACTGCTTTCAAAATTTAAAGAAAGGGATCGATGAAAAAAATAGATGAGCCTACGAACACATCTTTAGTAAAATCATCTGCAAAGAATTTGGATAACTTCCGCCAGATAAGTCTGGTGAAGAAGTAAAAGAACAGTGTTAAAAATCAAATAAATATAAAACATAACAAACAAAAACATGATATGAGTTCATACTCTTTTCATTTGTTCACAAATAAATTCTATTATAAAATACATTTGAGGTTTAAAAACTACAGGTCTGGCAAGGCTGACAGCTATTATATATCTGTAATCTGAAGTATCATTTATTTAGTGAAAAGTTAGCATTTACGAATATGGATCGTTTAACAACCGAAAAACTTGCAGAAATAGTTAAAACTTACTACAAAAGTAGTGGTTCAAACGAGGCCATTATGGTCACCATTATCGATCTACTGTGCAACGAATTGGCAAGATTTTGAAGAAATTTGAAGAGACTGGAAGCGTTGCAGATGTTGTCAGGCCTGTGCGTCATCGCAATGTGCACACTGCAGAAAATATCGCTTCTGATAGTAAAAGTATGGCTGATAATCCGAAGAACCATTACCGTCAATTGAGAGCGTTATGGCCGTGTAATAAGCGGCTTTTTTTTAACTGCAATTGAAGATTATTTACTGAATGATATGTGGCTATAAGACGATACCAAGAGCCACACAACACAACTGATTTTGGCTTTAGTGCATGGGAAGTTTCTAGAAAGAGTAAATTTACGGTTTGACGACGCCATGCGATTTGCCACTGTTACACTTTTTTGCGGAGCTACGAATAAGGGGGGTTACTCTCTATTGCGATGCGAAAGAAAAATGCTACGAAATCGAACGATTGGTACCCCCTAATGCGTTTACGCATTTGGTGTTCGCATCTATCTGTATTCTTTCAATGCCGAGCAGACCTCTAAGCAATGTGAGACCGCTGCGATAGACCTAAGGTATGGTCCTGGCCAATTTGGTGTTGATATCCGCCTTGGCCAAGTAATTTTAATGTGGCGGCTAGTGTATTAATAGTTGGAATTGCTCTGGATCTCCTTAAAACTTTTAACTCGAGTTGAATAGCGTTTAGAACATACAGAAACGCTTCCTTATTCAAACGGAAATTTTGAAGAGAGTATATTAAATTTGTCTCTTAAGACTCGTCCTGCACGGTCGTTTTCATCATCAAACACTATTTTACTTCCAATTAAAAACTGTTACACTTCATTTTTTCCTAACTTTCCTTTTCTGAAAAGACGTTTTTTACATATTTTGGCATTTCATTACTGTCAATCTTTGCCATATTTCCTTTTGCGAAGTCAGTGCTGCCACTTTATCAAAGAATTTTGCGAAAGTAATAGAGAGTACCAAATTGGCATCTCATCGCATTTAGCTTTCGCATCGTAAGTGCTTTCCATCGCAATAGAGAGTAACCCCCAAGATCCTGTCTACTCGTAATAGAGAGTAACCCCCAATATTCCGTCTACGCCTATATAATCTCCTAACGTTGAAGCACTTGAAACCTAATATTCGTCCAGTTATCGCCGAGATACCGCCCCAAATAAACGAAACAGTAGTCTAAAACTACCTCAAATAGATCGACTACTGTAACCAATCTAGCGGCGGTCATTTAAATGACATTGTAATTTCGTACGTAATGGCAAGGTTCAAGTTCGAGCTTTATAAACAGAAAAAATTTTTCACCAATTAAAATGTTCAATTAAGAATTTAATTCATTCAACTTTGCTTTAATTAAATCGAGTGGAAAAACTTAACTTCTTTATGGGTGAAAATTTAATTATTTTTTAACAGATATTTAGCCTTATCATGAATTCCACATGTGAAAATTTCCGAATGAAACTTTTCGTTCACACGGATTACATTATAACTAAAAAACTTACATATTAGCACATATTACAACACACAAATCTTTGTGAGTTATCTTCTTCATAAATTGTCAAAATATTTCGCAATCGTATGATGTTTTTTGAAACAAACTGTTCACACGTTCGAAAATTTCCATGTGGAATTTTATTCATGATAAGCCTGATTACAAAGTTTTTCATAATATTTTTTTTCTGTGTAATGAAATAAAATTTCTATCGAAATCATAACTTTATGTGTGGTTTTTTTTTATTTAACTTTACTTTTGAAACCGAAAAATGGATAACTCTTTGTTTTCAAAACCACCGTATTAGTGCTTCTAATTAATTGTTTTTGTTTAAATTAATGCACAAACTTTTACTTAAAGGTTAGAAAATAATTTCCCATTAGGCACAATTGAACCGGAACTTTACAATTTAATAAGACATAAATAAATAAAACAGCATTTAGTTAAAAAAAAACTCAACGCTAATTGCTTATCAATAAGAAAGTTGAAAGGGTCATTGACTGTCAAAGCAAATTAAGAAATCAACAAACCATAAACGTTGAACTACGAGGGCGGTTCCAAAATTACATGACCTAACGTAGAGATGGAAGGCAACTTTAGTAAAAAAAAAATATTTTGTTGAAAAGAGCAACCTTATACAGCAAGTGTTTTGGGATTTTTTTGGAGTCATCAAAATTAAATGATCTAGTGAATTTGTAAATTCAATACTTTAACTTGAAAGATCTCAGTCCAAGGAGCTGTTCACATGTTACGTAACATACGTAACATGTGAATGGTGCCAACCAATGTTAACGCCGAGCTAGATTTTGGTTTGGCATAGTCTACTCCTTCGCTCACGACTAATAAATATTGCAGGGGAGAGTTTAAACGTGGCCGTACGAGCTACCAAGGCGAACTCAGTAGTGGTCGACCAATTGAGGTGTTTACGCCAGAAACAGTTCAGAAAATCCGCAAAATGGTATTTGATGATCATCGGCTGAAGGCACATGAGGTAGCTGAAATGATAGGCATTTCAAAAAGGAGTATAAATCGCATATTGAACATAAACTGTAATATGAGAAAGCTGTACGCAATATAGCTATGCTTAAAACAGAACAAAAACAGCGTCGTAAATTATTCCAATAGAGTGTTTCGCGATGTTTCACCTCAAAAGAGCCAAGTTTTTGAGTCGATTCAAACCATGTCTAAGACATGAGTCCACCACTTCACATGAGAGAATCGTGTTCAATGATGGGTGGGCTAGTTTTTATTGATTATTTTCAAAAACGAAAAACAATCAAGGGCGACGAAAGTATTATGCCCAATTATTGCATGCCACATTTACATAAAATTTAGGAAAAAATACATTTTAGGCAAAAACGAAAAAGTTGTTTCATCACCACTAGTGCAATGACCAAAATTAATGAACTCAAATACGTATTGCTTCATCATGCAACATATTGGCCAGATTTAGCTCACTCGGATAATTTTGTGTTTCCAAACTTGAAAAAATAACTCGAGATTTGCCAATAATGAAGTGGTGAAGTGTGTGGTTGGTAGCAATTTTCAGCAGCTACAGCTAGAAAAAATTTCATATTAAATTCGTCAAAAACGAAGTTGACTTAAAATGTTCGGGCAATGATTTTGCTTCTTATGTGTTTCATGTTAATTCAACATGATTTATAGTAACCTTCAAAAGAAAAATTTTCGTTTTAAAATAACTTTTATATTGATTTAATATACTAGCACTGTTAAATCAAAATAAAAAATCATGTTGTATCCAGGTTATTTCAAGTTGAAACAACGTGAATTGGATACTGAAATAACACGAAGAAAACTTGTTGAATCAAAGTTATGTCCAATTGAAACAACATGTAAATATTTGACTTAAGGTAATTTTATTTTAATAAAAAGTTTTTCAGAGATTCCAATAAATTGCACACAAACAGTACACCTCGCCACAAAAATTTATTGCAGTAGTTTAAAAAAATGTATTGCATATGTACGGCGACGTAAATGGTTTTGTGGAAGCAGCTCTTGTGTCAACTGAATCTTATATGGAAACAATTGTGCAAAATTGTGGCCAAAGTTGTTCTTTGAAGACCAAGCTCCTGAGCACGGCGTCGAATTGAGGTTGATGGATTGTTTTGAACACTTTCTCGAGCAGCCGTAATGTTTTCAGTCGATCTTGTAGTGCGTTTTGGACCATGCTTGGACCTATCACCTAGAGACCCTCTTTCTTCAAAATCATTCACTACACGACAAATAGTGCGTTTTGTTGGCACGTTGTTTCTCCCAAATCGATGATTGATTTTGATAAAATGTTTTAACGATTACACTACACGTTTCCATAATAAATTTGCCACGTGTCTATTTCACGACTGCCAAATATGAATTGTCAAGACTAATGTTTACCAAAATGGCGGCAAAACAAAGTAGTATACCTTGCCGGCGGACACCCTGTACCATTACATTTTTATTTATAATAAATTTCATATTATTTCCAATCAAAGTTTTTGCATGTTGATTTCACATTGGTATTTTTTCTTTTTTCTAGTAGACAGTTCTTACAAGGCATGGAAAGAATATTGTGCTGACAAATAAAAATAATATACTCATAATTTTTGTGTTTTATAATTGTGGGACGGCCCTCGTACAATAAAGAAATCGGCTTTTACTCCTGTTCCCTACCCACATTTTAAACATATTGCATAGAAACAAAGCGCTGTGAAAATGTTCAATGCATTTCAGTATTTACGTGAAATTACTAATGCCATTTGAGTAATTTTTTTATTTAAAAAATACCAAAAATAATTTTTACTTTCTACTAAAGAAAAAAAAATAAATAAACGTTACGCCGCGCTGCAACAAAATATTAAACTTCATTAACCCATTTTTGGAATTTAACTTTGGCTTCCTATTAATTTTTTTAAAGGTGCGTTTAGATTTAAATTTCTTTAAGTCTTCATAGAAGTTTATAAGTTTATTTTTAAATTAAATTCAAGGAATTTATTTTTATTGTATGGGTTTGTTGTTATAGCTCGTTGATTTCCTATCTATTGACATACGTACGTGTGGAGACATGCATATTTACTTTAATATTTTTTGATACGTGATGTCATTTTCATAATTTTTGATTCTGTTTTTGGGTTTGTTTGAAAAGAAAGAAGAAAAAAATACACAAAATAAGTTACTGATGTAGAAACTCTTTAACCCAATTATTAACAGAAAATTGCAATCATTGATCGATAATTCTGGTAATACACACACAACAAAAAAAATGTTTTATTTTATTGAATCGAAATTTGACAATCATCTCCGAAAGATTTTTGACCATCTGTTGGCACATCAGCTTTTGCTTTTAATTTGAAATATGCATCATTCGTGAAAATGAGATCCATTTTGCAATTTCATTTGTAATTAAAAAAGTGTTGATCATCTCTGCAGGATTTTTGGCCATTTGTTAGCAAATCATCACTTTTGCGAGTATTGATTTGGAATATATGCAAAATAAAGCCAAGAATATACACCATTCGAGCATATACATACGAGTAAGAACCATCATCTTCTATTAAAAGTGTATTTTTTTAATGAAAACTTAAAAATAAATTTTTGATTACTTGTGAAGGATTTTTGACCATCTGTGGTTACATTTGGACTCTCCCCGAAAGTTTATTCCCTATTCATTGTTCCCGCATTTTAAAAAGCCATTTGCAAGCTTTCGGTAAAAATAAAACAACTGGAAACAGAAGTCAGCTGACTTTGAAAATTCGAAGTTCTCCTCAAATTGTAATTTTTAGCTCAATATGTTTAGGATAAGCGAATTTTATTTGTTGAAATAAAATGAATTCCGTGGGCATTATTTCCCGGTGAATATTTAGAATTGGGCTGAACTCGTATATGAAAAATAGAGGTAAAAATCTACGCTATTCGTGGATAGAAGAACAATTTTCATTAAATTTTTAATTTTTTTTTTTTTTTTCTAAAAACTTCAAAAACTAAATTTGGACATTTTTGATCATCTCTGAAGAATTTTGGACGATTTGTGGACAAATCATCATTTGCTGCGGATGTGGACTATATGCTGCTCATTTAGATTGTATGGAAAATAAAGAAAAGAATCTGTTGAGATTTTTATAACTTTATAACTTTTAAATTAAATTGAATTTTTCATTTTCAATTACAATAAAATCTTATTGCAATTGAAAATTTTCAATTGATGTGTAATAAATAACACAATGAAATCGAAAAAATTTTCAAGGCTTGAAAATTTCAGTGTTTAAAAAACTGTACTTACATAAATGGTGTTTTTTATTGAGGTATAGAACTTTAAGTTGGCATCACTTTTTTAACTGGCGGCCATTTTGTCAGCTGTCAAGTGATTAATATTTAGTTTGGTTTGCCATTTCATCATGAACAGGTTGACAAAAGAACAACGCTTGCAAATCGTGCAAATTTATTTCGAAAGTAATGGTTCAGTTCGCGAAGTTTACCGCAAGCTCCGTCCATTTTATGGTCGACATAATCGTCCATCAGAGCAATTAATTAGGTTAACCATGGATCGTTTTCGCACTACGTTTACTCTATGTGATAATACGCATCCGCTGAAGTCGCTCGTCTACGCCAACAAACCAGAAACGTTAGGGGACTTGGAAGCCAACATTCGTGGCGTTATTGCCAACATACGGCCCCATATGCTCGAAAAAGTGGTTGAAAATTGGACCTGTAGAATTGGCTTTATTCGAGCCAGCCGCGGCGGCCACATGCCCGAAATCATATTTAAACGTTAATGGCATAAAATTATCCTTCCAATAAAGCCAAATTGATGGACATTAAAACGATTTTCTTGTGTTTTATTTCAATTCGAAGTTCTATACCTCTAAAAAAAACACCCTATATTTTTATTTCACTTGATTTTGCTTCTGCTTTCGCTTATGAAAAATGCAACAGTTTCAGTCAAAGCAAAATTAAAAAAACGATTTATGACAAATTGCGCAGTACTTGCAGCAGTCGACGATTTGAAAAGTTTCAATTTACGGCCTGGCCCACGATGTCGACAAGAAAGTTTCTTGCGTTTACTTACATTGAAAACAAAAACAAATTCTCTTATTTTGTTTTTGTTTTCAATATAAGTAAGCGAAAGAAACTTTCTTGTCGACATCGTGTGCCAGGCCGTTAATTTGCTTTTGATTTTGGTTAGTATCGCAAGTAAAAGCAGATGCAGTCTATATGCTTTTGGAAGTCGCAAACAGTCACAGTCGATGAAGCAAAAACTCTTGCTTTCGAAAATCACTTACTAATTGACTGTATTTATGACTATTTTTTAGGACAAAAATTTATGTTGATAATTTTCTTACAGCCTTATTTATAAAAATTATTTATTCTTTCTAAAGGCTTAAATAAGCAAAATTTTTTACGAAAATTTGTTTTAAAATCCCTTTATAAAGCCTCCATAATTTTTATAAATAAGACTGTTAGACTTCAGAAATTTTCTATTTCTTTAAAAAAATTTTTTTTTTGTAAATTCATTGCAGTCTTTTTAAATCAAACTCAAAACTTTTTATTAAAAAAAAAAAATTAAATCGACGTACAGGAATCTATTATTTATTTCATGGGCCATTTTCACGATGTCGACAACGTTCGACTTGGCGCACAATTACATTTGAAGCAACAACAAAATATAAAAATTAGTTTTTGTTTTGAATGGAAGTGTGCGACAAGTCGAACGTTGTCGACATCGCGGAATTGGCCCCATATCTCGAATTAATGATTTGCACATACGAGCATTTCTTGCGCCATTTTCGTCTCTAAACTAAAAACGAATAAAATAAAATATATTTATTTTATAAATATATAAATTTTGTTAGACTTGCCATTGTAAGTTTCAATAAGTAAAAATAAAAAAAACAATTTAAAGCTCTTGCGAGACAACAGTAAAACTCACTTTAAGCATTAAATGAAAGTAATTTTCCAAAATTGGTAACTGGCTAATGTTAAAGCTATTATGTATACAATATGCCACATATTGTTAAGAAAGAAAAAATGTAATAACAACAATAAAAGTAAGCAAGCATGCAACGCTGCCAACCAACATAGTATTAATAAAGTGCAATAAGCGGGCAAAAGCCACCAGGCAGACAGCCAGGCAGGCAACTTGATAAATAAACAGTCAACCATACAGCCAGTCAGTCATACAGACAAAACCACCAAGCAGCCATTATATCTCTCAAGGTTACTTTTGATTGTTTGTACTCGTATGTAGTAAGTACATCGTCATTCAACTGCTAAATTCGACTGACAACATTTGGTTGCAAGTACACTCCGTCCGTATTTGCATTAGTTTGCTTTGTTTTTTTTTTGTGTGTTTTGCTTTAGCAGTTTCTTTCTTCTTATTCAATGGGTGTCTCTCAAATGTTTAAAACTAAAGTCAATTTTATACAACTGGCAAAAAATAAAATGTTGATATTTTGCTGCTTAAAATACAAAAGACAACAGCAGCAAACAAAGCAAAATCTCAGAAAATCCAAGACATTGAAATCAGCACATTTTTGTCATGTGGATTGCCAAATTTAGCTAAATGACTTTAAGGCAATAAACGGTTGCTGGCAATGCCTTTGAAGAGCCATTTAGTTTTGACATTTGTAAACTAGACAGTTGTGACCACCAATCACCGACCGACAACAGCATGGGAGGACTAACTCCAGGTATTTTGTATTATCAAATCAATGCAACGAGGGTATTTACGTCAGACGAATGACAAAGTCAAATGGTATTTGCAAAAGTATTAATCACAATCTTCTTCTTAAAAAAAGTAGAGAAATGATAATGAATTTGTAATTGTGATTGACTATGAAAACTGAGCAAAAAAGAATGAAAACAACAAGTATGTGTCAAAGCGTTGAGCAAAATAAAAAAAAATAATTCATGAATATGTTAAAGTTAAAGTTAACTTTTTTTCTTATCATTTTTTATATGTAAGAAGTTTTAGTTGCCTTCAAGTTTATTTTTCAATTCTCGATAGCAAATGGACATTTTTCTTTGTGATTATTTTCTTTAAAAGACGACCAGATATCGGTAGCATAATTACGACAATGGCAAAAGTGCTAGTACGAAGGCTGATTTTAAAGTCTCATAAAGACATTGATCACTTTTGACAATGAGATTTTAAAAGAAAGCTTCCTCACACGAGTTGTGTATTTCCTACAGATATATAGAGTGTTTTTTATTGAGGTATAGAACTTTAAGTTGGCATCACTTTTTTTAACTGGCGGCCATTTTGTCAGCTGTCAAGTGATTAATATTTAGTTTGGTTTGCCATTTCATCATGAACAGGTTGACAAAAGAACAACACTTGCAAATCGTGCAAATTTATTTCGAAAATAATGGTTCAGTTCGCGAAGTTTACCGCAAGCTCCGTCCATTTTATGGTCGACATAATCGTCCATCAGAGCAATTAATTCGGTTAACCGGTCAATTGGCCACCAAGATCGTGTGATTTGACACCATTGGATTATTTTCTTTGGGGATATGTGAAGAGGCTCGTCTACGCCAACAAACCAGAAACGTTAGGGGACTTGGAAGCCAACATTCGTGGCGTTATTGCCAACATACGGCCCCATATGCTCGAAAAAGTGGTTGAAAATTGGACCTGTAGAATTGGCTTTATTCGAGCCAGCCGCGGCGGCCACATGCCCGAAATCATATTTAAACGTTAATGGCATAAAATTATCCTTCCAATAAAGCCAAATTGATGGACATTAAAACGATTTTCTTGTGTTTTATTTCAATTCGAAGTTATATACCTCTAAAAAAAACACCCTATACAAGCTGGGCCGAAAGAAATCACCCTATTGGAAGATGCTCTTATTTTTGCAAATGGCGGCCAATGTCAAATCTGTTTTGACATTTGTGAACTAGACAGATGTAGAATACAAGTGAACAAGCCATGGAGCGATACAATCCCCAAGAACGCGGATTAATCGTGTCGTGGTGTTCCCGGGTCGCCTAATCTCTCGTTTTGGCGATTTACACTGGTCCGCAAAATCGCCCGATTTAACCGTTACAGACTTTTTCTGTAGGGTTTTTTTTTTTTAAGTCCCGTGCTTACGAACAAGCCCCAGATTCTGGAAGCCCTCAAGGACAACCCTCGTCACGAGTGCGAGAATCTGCCGCCCGAAGTTCTCGCCGAAGTGATGAAAAATGCCATAAAACGAGCAATGAATTGTGACAACGCCCATTTAGCCGATATCATCTTCTCGACTTGACAAATAAAATTCTAAAGGTTCAAATCAACATAATCAAAAAACAGAATCAAAGTTTTTAATTTACATAGAAAAAAAAATGAGAGCCAAGCAGCATCGGATGATTTCTTTTGGACAACTTGTATGTCTGAGTCGTGCAACCTTTCGTGCAATGACTTTTTTATGGATTAACTCAACAGGGATGTGTTAGTCAACCCTTACGAGTATGAACTCAAAAAACTTGCAAGTACCTGAACTGATCAGCTTTGGAAACCATTTTCTCACTGGGAGACTTGTTCTCAATTTTTTCAAAATAATATACAGGTACATATGTGATTAACAAAAAACGATTTAGACTGATTTGAAAACGATAAAAGGTGTGATGAAAGCCCTTGAAGCTCGAAATTTATCATTAATAAGAGGAAAAAGCCAAAACTTAAAATGCATTTAAGGATTCACAATAATTGGAAGCCCGAATTTTGGTGGAATAAGTAAAAAAATGCTAAGCTTCACCATACAAGAGAAGGCTATAAAACATTTAATCCTAGTTTAAGGGAACTTATTTCCCCAAAATGCTCCTCGCAGGATATTAAATAAAATTGTTGAACACATGCTATGCCTAAAACTCGGGCATTATAAATTAGTCTTTAAATGCATTTCAAGTTTTTTTTTAAGAAAAGTAATACTAGACAATGATAGCCTACTACTATTATTAGGAAAGGGATAGTGATAGAGAATACAGGTGGTGAAGGAAGAGATATATACAGCTCTGCTTTTTGCACTTCTTTTTTTTTAATAATGCAGTGTTGCAGCGCCTCTGGTGTCAGTGAGCCGTATTAAAATTGTTGAAGCTGTGTTTAGTAGCCATTTTAGTTATTTTACTTCGCCGATGATTCTGCTACACCGAAGTCGGTATAGATCAGTGACTATGCCTTCATCACTTGAGCTTTCCTACAGCAACTGATACAAAGGGATACTAATGCACATCAGAAAAATGCATAGTGTTGTTACTTAATGACTGCCGGAGACCGGGCTCAAACCCAAGACTTTCGGTTTTGTAGTCAACCTGCTAACTACTTCAGCCCACGACTTCTGGTGTTAAAGTATAATTTCAAGCTTTCCACTAGCCAGAGACGTAAAGAAAAGCTTTATTTTTTTTTTTAATACTTGAACCCTGTTAGGTCTCCTTTTTGACCACTTTTATCGGAACAGCCAAAAAGGACACATACCGAGGAAAGTTGCATAAAAGTGCTGAATAGAAGAAATGCAAGTGTTCCATGGTTTCCGATGCCAATTCGGCACATAAGCCTGCAAAAAGAAAGTGAATACTAAGCCCTCCTTCACGAAAGGTTCGGACGTAAACTTGTGAAATGCCCATACACATGTCGTTTTATTTTTTCCCCTTCCAGAATCAATTGATCAATCTTATTTTCGAAGAAATCTGATTTTGATCAAGAGTATACTATTAACTTAATTTATATCATAGAAATCTAAAATTTCTAATGAATACCCTTCAGTTAATACACACAGAAGAGAATAACAATGTTAAATCAACATGCAAAAATTTTGATTGGAAATTATATTAAATTTATTAGAAATGCATAATATGTTGTTTAAGTGTGTGGGTGCTTATTTGTTTTGTTCATAGATGCAATGCACCTTTGTTCTCAGTTGTGTGACTTGTATTTGTTTGTTTTGATGTTCGTATTTCGTAAATAGCCGACGAACTTCGCACTAGCAGTGAAAATTTTCTGCCAGTAGGTATTGTACTAGTCTAATTATCGGAGGGTCGCACATTGGATTCCTGTTGAAGACTGATGGTGTTTATACAGACAAGCCGAAGTAGCTTAGAAGTTTCTAGTTTTTTTTATATATAATCTATTTTAGGATTGGGAACTGTCAACACTAGACCCCCTCGCAATCCTGAGATTTATCAGGAGAGCAGGTCTGGATCAGGTGCAATAGCACCTGGCAAGGGATACAATAGATATACTTTGGTAGTAGTGTCCTGTGTTTCCCGTTTGAATTAATTCATTCATTCATTCATAACTTTAATTTTGAAATTAATTTTGAAGGTTATTGTGGCTGCAGCGGTAAGTACATTAACTGCCACGCGAGTTCAAATCTTGGCTGGGGAAGCCAACTACAATACAACACACACACATTTTCATGATGCCTGTGCCAGTGCACTCGCGTAAGTTAAATAATAAATGAAAATATTGACAACATTGTTGTTGAACACGTTGTTTCAACTTGAAATAGCTTTGACTCAACATGATTCTTCATTTTGATTTAACAAATAAATACTGGAAAATTAAATCAACATAAAATAAAAGTTTTCTCTGTAGGTTACTGTAAAGCATGTTGAATTAACATGAAATACATATCATTTAACTGCCGAAAAATTTTAAACTTTGTTTTCGTACATTTTAATATGAAATTTTTCTGTATATAAAAATTTACTACAATAGAAATAAATTTGACAAAAATATACAAAACCAGACATAATCACTTTTTATATTTTTATGTGTAATGGTGCACTACACACACATTCACAGGGGTAAGTATTACAACAAAACCACTTGTTATAATTGAAAATTTTAATTAACACACTTAGATTCTCACTATCAGTTACATTTATCTCAAACCGCAACCACAAAACAAGTTATTTAAGCGAATTCGATAAGAATATGTGTTAAATAATAGATAAATTATACACACAAAAGAGTATCAAAGGTCATTAGAGCAGCTAAAAATAAACTCAAATACCACACAATTAGGAGGATTAGCAGGTACTCGTTTAAGGAGAGTGAAAGCAATTTAAAACAAATAAGTCATAAAATACCTCAAATTAAAAGCGATAAACAAGCAAAACGAATTAGGAATACAGATACGAAACACAACTAATGCCATCCTTAGAGAATCTACAACAAAAATAGGTACACGCATACATACATAAATACACACACATATATACATATATGTATACATATATGCATACACAGGGTATTTCAAAACAAAATGCACAGATTGATCAGGAAATAAGTAAGCCTTCTGTAGAAACAATAGGCTCTATTGTTGCACAGTGGGAGATTTTGCAAACAAAGGAAATTAAATAATTCTGCAGTTGAGGAATTGTAACTCACTTAGTTGGATAAATGGATTAATGGAATATTCTCATTTAGTTGGAAAATTCTGTAATTAATGCAGAATTTGAAAACAAATGGGATTTTCTTCCAAGAACTCCCAAAGAAATTGCAAAAAATCCCAAAAAAGGGAATTTTAGCAATTTAAAAGATATTTAAAGAGCGCCTTAAATATTTAGATCTTAAGGTGACAAGAAACATTTTTGACTGGAGCTTTCCGATTTGAGAAAATAGGCCTCAATAAAAATAGGTCTATTGTGAAACGCTCTGGTTGATTCAATAGCGAAAATTTTTAAGAAGAAAAGTACAACCTTTCACGCAAGTAAAAATATGGGGTAGGTATTTTCGCACCAAAAATTTATAATTAATTACGAAATAATTAAGGCATTTTGCAGCAAAAAAAAAACGACAAAAATCTAGTTCTTTATTTCAAAATTTTAATTTAATTGCGTTGAACTTTTAAGTTAATTGTGCTTTTTAAACACATTTTGCTTAATCTCTGGAAAAAAGTTTTTGCAAAGAGGACAAGATTTGAATTGCCTATTAGCAATAGGAAAATCTGCTTGCAAGAACTATTTATTATTGAATTTTTCATTAACTTGAAGTGGACCTTTTTGCGGTCTTGCGAGCTCTGCCCCTTTAAACAAAATTACAAACTACAATAACAATAATATAACAATCAGATGGCCCGTCTAGAAACTGCAGAAATATTTTTATGTTTTTTCCAAAATACCCCACTTTGTATTGTTTTCCACTCAGATTCGTTGTCTGAGAGTCAACCAAACTTACTCATTGGTATTGCCATTCTGAACTTAAATAACGCTTGAGTTTGTCGTGACTTGGGCCACATAATTTAATAGTAAAAATAATTTGTTGTGTGAAAGTTGGATTGTCTCTCAGACGTCCAACCTGAGTTGTGTTTAGAACGGCATAATTGGCAAATGTTTAATATGTATGTACTTACTTAAGTACCCAATTTGGGAATTTATTTTTCAAAACAAAGTAATATAGTCGCCTTAGCGGCACTCGTGACTGGTCCGCCTTTGCGTGACGGACATTTCCTTCCAAAAACTCTAAGAAAGTTGGTTTATTAGCTTAAACTTTAAATTTGAGATAATCACATAGGAAAAAGTCCACAGGAGTTAAATATGGACTGTGTGAAATACAATTTATGTCACCTCTTCTAGAGAGCAATTTTCAGGGGAAAGTCCAGCCTTAAGTAGTGACGATCAATGCATATTTGAAGCACTTACGCCCTTCTTAATTAAAAAATCCATGTTTTTTTATTTTTTATTTTTTTTTTGTAGTTGTAGCGGTCTCTTCAAACTTTCATATAAGAGGTATACTTCTAATAAAGAAAAATCTTCTACGTGCTACAGTCGTCGCATTACCATTTTCGTAACACGCTCGCACGCTCAATGCGCCGCCTGGCCGCGAGAAACGCTTCTAAGCGACCGGTTGGCATACCCCGAAAGACCACAAAGACCAGAGTTGTAGAAAGTGACTTATGAAAAAGGCTTAAATCCGCTGATTTGATCACTGTTAAAAAGGGACAAATATAGTGTGTTTATCATTGAATATTTTTAGTACAATAATCAAAACAAACAACAGAAATTATATACATATGTATGTACTTAGTGAAATGAACAATTGAACATTTTAACAAAATTAAATGAAAGATTTTTCAGTGTTGAACTCATTAAAACAATGTGTAAAACATTATTAGTAATATGTATATATAAAAGTGATTAAAATTAGTTTCCAATTGCTTACAAACTCAATTTTAAACATTTTCCTTCAAAAATATTAATTATTAACTTCAACTTGCAAAAAGCAAACAAGGAATAGGGCCACAAAGCATAAAACGAAAATAAACTTGAGCACATGAACATTTGTACAAAATGAAATGGAAAAATTTGTGGTATTGAATTAAAAAACACAATGCGAAAAAGATTATTAGTATTAATAAAGTGATTAAAATTTGTTTTCAAATTCAAGAGATTTATTATTCGATATATTGTCATATTTATACTATAAGTGAAATTAATTTGTTTTCAAATGATTAGAGACTTCGTTTTAAGCATTTTCGTTCGCAAATATTAATTTTTACCATTTATTTACAAAAACTAGGCTGCGAATGAGACCAGAAAGAATAAAATGTATCTAATTACTTTAAAATAATACCACGCGGAAGAAAAAGTAAAGAGGATTTGATGACTGTATGAGCGGGACCTCTAAAAACAGCACAAAATCACAATTATCTTCCGTCTTACTTTGTGCTCGTGACACCTCTGGTCTACTTTGTGGCAACACCCACACAGTCGTTGCGGTCACGCAGTAAGCTAATCAAATAAAAACTTTCTTTTAAGACACCCTGTGCTACATACATTGTAACTATGAATTACTTTTTAAAGTTATTGTCATCTTCATTTGTTAAGAATTTACAAGTGCAAAGTATTAGCGATCTTTTCCCAAAGATAAGTGCACAAAGCCATACATACATGAATAGATATAAACTGACTTAAAATCTTTATTACGTTTATCAACTGATATGTCAGTTGTTGTAATTGTTACTTAAACAACAATAGCAACAGCAAGTATCACTGATCTGATCACAAATTGAATTAATACAAAAGCTCGGCAGACGTATAAGCGCCAATTGTATGCAACAGAATGTACAACAACTGCAACAAAGATACGAAATGTTGATATTGCGAGTGTTTGTTGTGGTTTTTTCGTAGAGGAGCAAAAAGCAATATAAAAATAAAACAGAAAAAAGCAAGAAAAGCAGCGGAAGAAAAAAAATTTACGATGTACTTAACTTGCGCTCTAAGTGCAATTATAAGATCTTTTCGGACTGGATTGAACTCAATATGATATTGAGCAAAGCCTAGACGAACATGTGGGACATTACTTTTTTATAGGGTGTTTTTTATTGAGGTATAGAACTTTAAGTTGGCATCACTGGCGGCCATTTTGTCAGCTGTCAAGTGATTAATATTTAGTTTGGTTTGCCATTTCATCATGAACAGGTTGACAAAAGAACAACGCTTGCAAATCGTGCAAATTTATTTCGAAAATAATGGTTCAGTTCGCGAAGTTTACCGCAAGCTCCGTCCATTTTATGGTCGACATAATCGTCCATCAGAGCAATTAATTCGGTTAACCATCAATTGGCCACCAAGATCGTGTGATTTGACACCGTTGGATTATTTTCTTTGGGGATATGTGAAGTCGCTCGTCTACGCCAACAAACCAGAAACGTTAGGGGACTTGGAAGCCAACATTCGTGGCGTTATTGCCAACATACGGCCCCATATGCTCGAAAAAGTGGTTGAAAATTGGACCTGTAGAATTGGCTTTATTCGAGCCAGCCGCGGCGGCCACATGCCCGAAATCATATTTAAACGTTAATGGCATAAAATTATCCTTCCAATAAAGCCAAATTGATGGACATTAAAACGATTTTCTTGTGTTTTATTTCAATTCGAAGTTCTATACCTCTAAAAAAACACCCTGTACAAGTAAAACTTCCCGCCAGTTTTGATTGATTGGCAACACAGAAAAAACAAAATTTCATTTTCAGTAATCAAATTCATTGAATCAGTAAATATTTTGTCTGAATGCGGTCCTACAAATAAGTTTGTAAATTCTGATAACAATTTTGTAAAAATTAAAATTTGTTAATTAATTGTGTTGGTGTTTATCTTGCTTGTTAGTTGTCAAAACGCGGCTATACCAGCCACTGTTTCTTATATAAAGGCTCAAGTTTTTGAGCTCAATTTCCAATAACTCAGACAAGCTGCCGGAGGATATTCTGCCAAAGAGGTGCAGCCGGAGATCCTCCAGAGCGGGACAATGACATAGGAGGTGCTGAACATTTTCCTCTTCTTCCTCGACATTGCAACTATAGCAGTAGTCATACGGTTAGCATGGGTTCCGAAGGCACAGTGACCGGTCAACGTGGCCACGAGGTTTCTCAAGTGCTTCCTATTGAAGTGCATGAGGTTTTTCGTTTTATGGGAGTTTAGGCAAGGCCAGATGACGTCAATTAATTTTTCAACAACTTCTGGGCAAACTCTCTCATTTTATATCCATATCATGAAACTGAATTGAAAAACCTCATCTCAAATTTAACACACAAAGTGTAGTGTAGTTTTCTCAATGTACTCTCACATAAAAAAACTTTAATGAATGCAAATAAATCTTATAAAATAATGAAAACTTCAAAACAAAAAATAAATAAAAAGAATAAAGAGATGAGTGTTTATGTATGTACTCGTATGTTGGATAAGAGCGCTCTGCTGGCCAACGAACGATTCAACATAAAAATCACACCCAATTTTTATATCAACGATAAAAGTTTTTGTTTCACTTCATTGAAATTAATTATGTACTCGTATTTTGAAAATTATTTTCTACACCATTTTAATGAGTTAATTTATGACTACATTATTAAATCATGTGAGCGTAAGAAATGTAAAATCAGTGTAATGATATGAAATGCAATATGTTGAGTAGATACTTATAACAAATTGAGGGCAATATGATAAAATTTGATTTAAAAAAAAAAAAACAAATGGTGCAAGAAAAATTCCATAAATTTCGAAAGTAAAATTTTTAAATGATATAATTCTGATTTTACATTATGCAATTTTTCATGAACTTATTTGCCTGACATTTATTTTATTTGTCTAATGACAAAGAATCAGATTCAAATAGTTGTCAAAAATGCTTCAGAGATGCATGGAATAGCATTTTATCTTTTGTAGTCTTCTTAAAGGAAAAGTTACGTTAATTTTACTGCACTGACGACTTATTGCTACAAATACCGACAGAGGAGGGCGCTGTGATGTGCAATAGCAAAAGACACTAATGCATATCGAAAAAATGTATGGTGATATGGCGGAGTCTGGCGATGGATTAAACTCGAGCTCTCAAAGGCCATTAGTTGCTTTGTAGTCAACACACTGACTATATACTTCAACCAACAGCACACAAAAAAGTGATCCTGTGGCGTTAATTACGGGTCAATGTGCATTGGAAACTCCCAAAAGACTGGGACTTCCCTATAGTGACTACTATTCCACTTGTCCAGATGAAGAGAAAGAAGAGACTTTTATCATCCTTTCTAACCTTGTTCTGCAACAGTCGCCTTCGTTTTTTAAGCAATATGTACTTCAGAACTATCGAGGATAGTAGAGATGAGCGATATTTCGAAACCTGTTACTTTTTCAAAGGATTGAAAAATTACTAATCACAACTGTGACTGAATTTATCAAGTAACATGTTTCTTCTTTCACACAAACTGTCAATGTTCTTTTATGCTTACCTTACAGTAAATAGCTCTCACATTTTTTTTATTGTCTGCTTATTTTGGGACAATATTCAATATTTGGATGGGGTTGATTGCTAATTATTTGTTCTTGTCGCTCATCTTATTAGTATTTATTAAAATACTAATAGTAATAAATGCTTTTAAAGCAGAAGAGCTGAAATGTGTTAGACCGTGATCACAGTCCTTGTTTAATTTCACTGCTACACTTCTTATTAAATTTTCTCAAAATATGAGAACTGCTACAAAAAAAAAAATACTGCTAAGCTGTGATCATATTCACAGTTTAAAATAACAGCGATTTAGAAATCACTTTCACTAGGAGCAACATTTTTAAAAAATCACAGGATCGCTCATCTCTAGAGGATAGACTCAGGGTTATCAGATATGGCGATTTCACGCCAAACGTGGTGATTTTTCAACTTGTTTGGCGTCTTAATTTTTTATTTGGCGACATGACAATTTTTCTGGCGATAAATAAATTTGTTGGCGATTTTTATGGCTATTTTTTTTTTAAATTTAACTAAATTTTAATATGATTATTTTATAAGAATTTATTTTAAAAAAAATCTTATATAAAAAACAAACTTATTATTAAATATATATTTAAAAAAAACAACTACATAAAATTGAAGTGGGGCGGCTTTTGGCGGTTTTTAAAATAAATTTGGCGAGAGAGGTCGGGTAAAATCTGACAACCCTGGAGAGACCTAAAGAAACATGTATTCTTTCGGCAGGAACCCTTTTTAGCGAGTTGGGCGCGTTATTATTATTATTATATTATTAGGCGCTGGCATTATTCCTATTTTCCTTATCACATACATATTTTTTTTTTATCTCTCTTTTAGGACATATTCCCTGCTTATTTGCTTTCACTTTTTTGTAAAAGCAAAAATAAATGTTTGGAACCCTAGTGAGCCGAAACTTCCTTGTTTCTCGGTGACCTACCTCAACCATACTTTATGTTACAAGAAAAATTAAATACAAGTACATATGTATTTGTTATTATTCTGCGAGCATTAAAAATAACTTTATAAAAAGTGCACCGCTCATATCTTCCTGTAGCTCATATTCCGTAATATAATCGAGAAAAGAATACATAAATAAATACATTTTTATATTCATATCGTTACCTTAATATAGAAACGCCCTAGCTCATTATCTTTTTGTAATCGAGATTTTTGAATTTTTCGATACATTTCATGTTCTTCTATGGAAATATTTAAAAAAAAAATCGATTTCAAAAACATTTTTTTTTACACACTGATAGCATTTTTTGGACCTTCAAAACTGAACTAACAATAAGTAGTCAAATCTTAAGTCTAGATATAATTTTTAGGACCAACCAGTGTCGGACATAAACTTAGTGATATTAATTAATAATACATAAATGTCGTATTAAACACATTTCAAAAATGTAATGAAATAAGGCCTTTCTATATTAAGGTAACGATATGTATGTACATCTTACGTCACTTAACTTGAAAAAATTAATTTTTTATAGCACCATTTACCTTTGCTACTCATACCATCCGGCTGAAGACTAACTATTTAAGCCATTAAGAATTAAATACAGTTGATATTTCCAGCAATAGCAACAGAATGGAATAAATTATTATCAATCAACAATTAAGTTTAAACTTAATGACATTGTTGTAAAGTACATGCATATTAAATGCAGTGACGCTGCACGGACAATTATCAGCCTGCAAAATAAAATGAAAAGCAGCAACAACCACGTATGTTAATGTTAAGGAAAAAAGCAGTGACAGCAAAAAAACAACATCAATAACATAACGAGGAGTATTATAAAAAAGAAAAAAAAACAATAACAGTCAATTGCTTTAAGCAGAAGAACACCAACAACAACAAGACATAACTCAATAAATTGCTTAAAGTGTGCAGATATTCCAAGGTAGTCAGTCGTTTTTAAACTCATATACATACGAGTACATATGGTCACTTTGCAGCATTAAAACAATTGATGAAATTGTTGTTGCCAACGATTTGGAAAAAAAAGTTTTTAGCAACACCAACAATTACAATAGTCGCAGCAACAACAATGTCAATAATAAAGAGCCATAACTGTCAATAATATTGCATGTTGCAATAGACACAACAATTGGCTTGGCTTATGAACGAACAAACGAACAAAAACACAGCAACAACAAAAAGGATCATAACAGTTTCAAACAGCCACGATGGTGGCTGTATGAATTGCCACATAAACTCCACGTAGAAAAAAGGCGACAGACAAGCAAATCGATTGAAGCAGGAGAATTAAAAAAAAAGGCAGCAGCTTAACAAAATTACATGCAGGTGGTCCAGAAAACAGACGAATAAACATAATCATGGCAACGAGGCAAAATGCGAAATTGCTTAGGATGCCACAACAGCCTTAAGCAGCATAAAAAGGAAACTTGTTTTGCCATTATGCAGCCTCAAACACCTTCAAATCGAAGTTGGGTTGGGGAAATCAGATATTTGTGGTTTTTCTTTAGCAGTATAGGCCTTTAAATTTTAAACTATTATCGAACCCTTTGAGTAGATCGTTTTAAACACAAACATACATACTCAAACCCATTTGAATTACATGCTACTGAAAGGGTTTGATATAGAACTGGGTCGAACTTGGGTTTGTATCAAAAATGAACTAGTAAATAGACTTTAGACTTGTATCGAACTCATTCAGTAGCTCGTTTTTGACACAAACCAATGATCAAACCCATGTAATTTAAAGGGTTTGTGTCAAAAACGAGCTTCCGAATTAGTTCGATCTAAGTCTACTATTGAACGAGTTCGTCACAATTCTAGTTTGATAAAAGTCTTGTTTAAATGGGTTTGGTATAGGTTGTCTAAAATAAATTTCGATGTGGACTTGAGTCGACTAGTTCACTAGTTGATTTGGGTAGAGATGGGTCCAACGCATTCGAACTCCCCCAATCGGCCGTTTTTTTTTACTTTTTTACTTATAACGAACTCTTTCAGTAGCTCGTGTTTTGATACAAACCTATGATCAAACCCATTTAAATTACATGTGTTTGATCATTGGTTTGTGTCAAAAACGAGCTACTGAATGAGTTCGATACAAGTCTAGTCGTTTTAGAAACAAACCTATGATTAAACCATTGCAATTTAAATGGCTGTGTCTTAAATGACCGACTAAAGAAGTTGGATCCATACTTAGACTTGGTTCGAACTCATTCAGTTTTGACACAAACCCATTTAATTTAAATGGGTTTGATCATGTGTTCAAACCCATGTAATTTAAATTAAAAACAAATAGTGAACTAGTTCGACCCAAGCCTAGTCTAAAACAAGCTACTGAAACAGTTCGATACAAGTCTATTAATTAATTTGAATGGGTTTGATCATAGGTTTGTGGCAAAAATGGACGAATGAACGAGTTGGACCCAGCTCTAATATAATAATTAAGAAATTTTCTTAATTGCCATGAATTATCGCTATATTCGAAAGATAATTCTTTCCAATATGACTTCGAGCTATCGGAAGTGAGCCGAAGACGTCTATTAGGGAGAGGAGAAAAATAATGTTAATTGCTGATTGTGATTTCCAAAATACATAAGTCCACCTTGGCTGGCTCGAAGAAAGTTCAGTCGGAAAGTATAATTTTCGATCACTTTTTGCAGCAAGGGAATTCGTGATGTGGCGAATGTTGTGTTTCGAGACTGTAAGTGTCTCTACATATTGCAGCAGTGTTAAAGCGCATGATTTTTGAGTTTATGATATATTTATATGATAAAAAAAGCGTTGAATATTTCCGACTCATGTTGACTTTCAATAGAGCGAACATACATATCTTAAGTTGAGACAGTGTTATCTAGAAATAACTTTTACATCCAACTAATAGTTATTTATCTTAATTCAGTGTATGGGTGACGGTTAAAGTTGGCTACGTAATACCCAGTGAATATTTTTTTTCTGAAAAATTTCTTCAGAGTTTTAGCGTGAGCACCTTTTCTGCAGATTTTCTGTAATATTTTGCGATTAAAATCAGCGGTATAATCAACGCAAACGACATCGAGAACAATTGATAGACAGTTTTCAATTTGAAGTGATCCAAATAACTGAATTTCATGTGCTTAAAAGGTTGTATAGAACAATTTTTTATATAAAAAACAGCCTTAGAATTCAGTTAAATTCAGTTCCTCTAGTGATTGGTATACAATGAAAGTGGTAAACCTTTGGAACTAGTTCCGATTTTGTTTGCTAGGTACTAATAAAATGATATGTTGAAAAACTCTAGCCACGTTCGCTGAAGTAGTTAGCACCTTGACAACAAAACTGAGGTTTCTGGGCTCGAGCCCAGTCTTCGGCAGTCATTAAATAACAATAACAACACCACGCATTTTTCTGTTGCGCATTAGTCTCCCTTTGTATCAGTGGTTTTAGGAAAGTTCAAGTGATAAAGGCATAGACACTGGTCACTGAACTACATCGGCTCCAGCGGATACTAGTTATAATGTAATATCAGAGCTCCCTCGCTCGTCGGTATTGTATAGCAAAAATTATCGGCGAAGTAAAATAACCAATAAAATGGCTACATAGCACAGCTTAGAAAATTTAATACGCCTCATTAACACCAGAGGCGCCGCAACACTGCGAAAACTATGCTTCTTTTTTATTTATTATGTTTGTTCTGCAAAAACAATAACTAAATTGAAACCTTATTAAGGTTGTCAACCCGTCTTCGGTTGTTGTACTAGCTTAAAGAAACACAAAATTTTTCATTAATTTAATACGAACTGTCTAGTGGATTCAACAGGCGATGTAAAACAAATTTGGTACACTTTAAAATTCAGATGCGATAGCTATCGAATGAAGTACTTGGTAGAGCTGGGTCTAGTTTTGGTTCGAACTCATATTGAGTTGGTAGTTTTTGGCACAAACCTATGATCAAGCCCATTTATACTACATGGGTTTGATCATTGGTGTGTGTCAATAAAAGCCGACTGAATGAGTTCGGCCCGACTGAATGAGTTCGACCCAAGTCTAGTAATTAGACTCGATACAAGTCCAACAAGGGATTGATTAAATGCTTCTTTCTGCCCAAAACGAGCTACTGAAAGTTCGATACGTGTCTAGCAGTAATCCAACCATTCGATACACGCTGTTTTTTTTTTTTTTTTTTTAAATGTGTTGTAGTCTCTACAAAAATATGATGTTATGACATTTGACTATTGAACATTAATCTAGAACGCCAAGAAGTCTCCTTAAATATTCTTTTTATCTCAATTTCCTACAAATACTGAAAAAATAACTAAACTCTTTATTATTACTATGGCTTAAGATATGGCTTTCCTTGTCCGTGGAAGCAATAAATGTTATATCATAATAAAAAAAAGCATAAAGAAGGAACTCTATTTCAAATTTCAGGTCCATTTTGCTTAAAAAATCGTGTATCAACTCCATTTTGTGAGGAAAAAAGAAGAGAGATGTCTGAGGACACTCGGTTATAGCTATGCTGCTTAGCTATATAAAACAAACTTAATGTGTTAAATAACAATGCAATAAAATTATATTATATGATGATGTCAAATTCGCCGCAAATATTTCAAAATGTTTCTATTTGATTCCCATTATTTTCTTTTCTAGCTCATGTGCAAAAATAATACTAAAACAAATTGAGCTCACTCACTTCAAAGAACGAAACAAAACAAAATCAAACAATTTGTTTCGTTTATTTTCGTACTCTGGCTTTAATTTTAAGGAAATCAAAACAAAAGTAGATTTGTAACTATAATAGTGTTGATTATTTTTGTTATGAAAATCATTTCCTAGCTCCTGTGTCGTGACATAAATAGCATAGCTATAAAAACTAATTTTTAAATATTTAACGGAGGTTTGTATTTTTTGCACAGATCTCTGTTTTATGCTATATATTTGCAGTGAGTCGGAAGACAATTTTTAATGTATATATTCACATTTGCTGCAGTTAATTCAGGACATCAACTACTTTTATAATTTTCGTTAAGATTTCTTAATGATTTCGCAGCATCAACTCGTGGGGAGATTCTGATCAAATTCCACAAAAAAATATTGACTGGGTGTAAATACATGAACACACACGCAACCAACAAATGTTTTGAACACTACAGGCGGTAGTTTGCGAACGAGAGACGACGCTCTTGGCTGCAACTCAAATAAGAAGAGTAATTGCAGCAGCCTCTTAACTGTCTGTTCTTCTATTTGTTTGCACGGTTAAACGGCATGTGATAGCGTAAACCAGTGTTGTCAGATATGGCGATATCTCGCCAAACGTGGCGACGAAAATTTATTTTTGGCGATGAAAATTTTCAAATGGCAATTGGCGATTTACTTGGCGATATTTGAACTACTTGGCGATATTTTTGGCGATATATTTACGATTTTTTTTGTAAAGAATTTTTTCTACAACATAAAATATTTCATGCATGAAATTCTAAATGTTGTGACTCTTTATGTTAAACAAAATTTTCTGAAATTCAAGAAGTTTAAAAAATATGGCCCACAAAATGTCATTTGGTGTTTATAAAACACAGTGGGCAAAACTTTCTTTTATTAATTAGAACCAACATTTTGATAATGAAGCACCAAAAAGCCTGCTCGAGTTCCCGCCTATGGCAGCCATACACTACACAAGTTCAGTGCTGAAGTCTGGCACTGACTAAAATAAGCTTGTGACACACACTATACAAGTAAACTGTGCAGTTTTTAGTTTAATGCTCCATAATGCAGGCGAATCTTTGTATAATTCTAGGAACTTTGTCCAGAATATTTTTTCGGCGCACATTTCTAGTTTTGAACTCTTAAAAAATCACGACACAACTGAGCGTTTGCAACATATACTACACAAGTTCACCGTACAGTTTTACAAACTTGAGGAAATATCAAAATCGTTTTGATATTTATTCAGGTCATTACGTAAATAGCACAAACACCCCCATACACTATACAAACGCACTGTACTGTGCCAGACGTGTGCAGTGAACTTGTGTAGTGTATTAATGGCACTAGAGTGTATGAATACAACGATTCTGCTGGTAGTTACAATTTCAAGGACGTGATATGTGTACTTAAATACACATTTATGTAAATGTTACTTTAGTTTTATCACAAGATTTATATATAATAATTTTTATCTTGGTGTTCAAGTTCAATTTATTCTATTCGGATTGATCTTTTGGAATAAGTTATTTTTAATTATTTTTTGTACTCCACTATTGATATGTTAATGTAAACACCTTTCTTAATTTTTATGTTTTACGACAGACGTTACCTGCTGCATTTGAAATTTAACAATATTTGTAATATAATTACAAAATGAAAAAATATTTTTGTAGCTATAATTTAATGTTTTATTATATTGGCGATATTTGGCGATATTCGACAAATCATTTGGCGACAAGGGTCACCAAATATAAATCTGACAACACTGGCGTAAACTGAAGTCTATGCCTTGTCATTTTTAATTTAAGACTCTTTTGCTTCTTTTTTTCTGCACCTCGTCGTATTGCAATTGGTGTGGAAAGTATGGCAAATTAAAAATAAGTTAAAGGCACAGCAATTTTATTGTTAGTGTTTTTAGGCACAAGCAATTTGATTGCAGTTTTCAGTTTTGTTTTGTTTATGTTTTTGTAATCTTTAACGGTTTATTTCTGTATTTTTTTTATGTCAAGTTGACACAAGGTCAATGCTGTTTGCATTGTATGACAGTGTCAAAGATTATGAATCGAAACAACAATTGAAGCAATAAAATACTAAAAGATTTTCTATTACAATTGCAATGCACATGTTGCCACAAATGGTAATGAAAGTTTGCTTTAAGTTGTTTTTTTTTTAATTTGCGTGTGAAAATTTATACAGCCGATGAATAATATAAATAAATTAAAACTCGCCATTCAATTAACGGCTAATGAAAGTGACCTGTGTGTTTGGTTTGTAGAGAGTTTTAATGGAAGTTTGGCCTTTTTTCGTTAGGACCTTTAACGTAAAGGTTTAATAAAAATTAAAATTGTGTTTGTAAACAATGTAATAAAAATTTAAAAAAATTAGTGTTATGAGTTTTGGGAAAATATATTTGATTTTTAAATTAGGTATACAACGGATTTTAGTTTTGACAATAAGGGGATTTTGTAGCTCTAAATTATATCCATAATTCGTACTAAGTTTGGCTTAAAAAAAAAAAAGAAAAACGGCGAACGATTATAACGCTGATTTCAAGGATACCTGCAGCAATATTTTAATGTTACTAATTTTAGAATGTTGAGCACTGATATCTCTTTAAAATCGTTTTGATTTTACCCAAAAATGATTTATTAAATTTTTTAATATAAACTTTCATCACAGTCGCACGTGACATTTTTCTCATCAAGCTTAGTTTGAATGTTTCTGTTGTTGCTCTTTAAACGAAATTATATATAAACAAGCTCAAATAAAAATGTCTTAAAATTTGGCAGAAGTGTTCAACTACTTTTAATTTTTTCTTAATGCCTCTTGGGACAACTTTTTTTATAGCTTTTGCAAACGTTTGCTTGAATTTGTAAGGCTCGTTTCTGCCGACTGTCTCTTTCGTATTCCGCAATTTCGCTTCAAACATTTAATTTTTTCCGTCAGCCAACGATTTCCACTTTTTTCAAACAGTCCACATTATTTCCTGGTTTTTCATTAATTTTTTTATTAATATTTAATATTCTTCTTCTTCAAAAAAAAAAAACTAAATAAATAAAAAATAAACTCTCTTTATTTTTTTTTCACCGATTTCACTCATCGAAAATTAAATAATTTAAAAGCATGTAAAATTTTGTTTATACATATTTTTTTAATTTAAGACTTAAGATGTCGCACGTGACCAATTTTAAATAGGAAACACAATCAAAAAATCTTTATAATTGTCAGCAGGGTTGTTTATGTTAATTGTATTAAATATCTCTGCATATACTGAATAATTGATAAACAAATGTTGTTTTTCAATGTTGCACGTGACATAAAAATATGCGATATTGCAAAGCAAGAACTTACAGTTATTTACAACCTTATTTGACTCTTTCTACCACCAGAAAAATTTTCGAAAGCGAAAGTCAATATATAATGCCTCTGTTTAAGAGTCAAACCTAAATTAGAGCATCAGTCAAGAATTGCGTTAGCAGCAGGGTACGTATTTTCACTACATTCAAATAATATTTTATACGTTGAAATGTACTGTAAATACGTACATGCTGCTTATGCAACGCTTGACGCTCTAATTTAGGTTTGGCTGTAAGAACGTTTACCATTACAAAACGTGCAAGGCTTGTCGTGCTTCTGTGACCTTCTGTTCGAATATGTCGAAATTGTTGTTGTGTAGATATAAAAATTATGTACACTAGTTAAATTTGGTGGCTTCTTTATGAAAATATGAAAAAAGAACAAAGTGTTTTCAATAACTTTTAATTAAGAAGGACCTTTCGGTGGAAATGCCCATATTAAATTATCTAATAATAATTGGTGTATATATGTGTTCGGCTTGAGGTCCGTTTTAATAAATAAATAAAATGGTTTTTTCATTAATTTTTGTTTATTTATTTTCCGATATTTCGACCAACTTTGTTGGCCATCTTTAGGGTATGATTAAATTTTAAAAATTTTTGATCTTCGCTGTAGATCTATTCCCTTTTAAGTTCTGTCACCTACAATTTTATTGATTTATTAAAACGGACCTCAAGCCGAACACATATATACACCAATTGTTATAATAAATGTCTACAATATTATACACTCACACATTATCTAATAATAAAAAAGGAACCTATTTTGTCAGTAGCCTTAAACATAGTAGTGACATACAAAATAATTGTTGATAATTATCAGCTTGAGTCCTAATAAAAAAGTCGAAATCAAAAAATGCATAAGCGCCAAAAAAAATTTCGAAAAGTTTGCTTTTTGTGACAACATGACTTTAGCAAATAACCGATGCATCTAGACAAATAAGTTTACATATTATTAATTAAAGAAGCTATACATGATTATGTATAGCAGCTTTGGTTTTTTTTTTTACTTCAATACTTTAATTCGCAAAAAAATAGCTTATTTTACGAGTTTTTTTTTTTAGGTTTTCAATTTACATACAAAATTATTTTCTTGTATGTATTTTTTTTTATCAAGTTAAAGAACGATATGCCGAACTATTCTGAGTTATGACCAGTGATGCCATTAGGATACGAAAGATACATTTTTCGTATCTTTTGATGACTTCAAGTACCATGTGTAATCCCGACATTTTTCGTATCTTTTGAATCTGTACGCAAAATGTACAGAAAATATGAAAATCTTTTTGTTTTGATGAAATGTAAACATCTGTTTTATTTTCAAGAAATTTATATGAACTTTTTGATATAATCGCCTTAGTATAAGCGCCTCAACTCGTATATTAATTTTTACAAAAATGAATTTGTTTTGATAGCATCCAAAGATAGTTATGTACATATAATTCATTTTAAAGTTTCCTTACTGTATTTTTAAAAATTACATGCCTAATATTTATGACTTAAATAAATATAAAAATAAATTTATATGATATCATTTTCTTTACAATATTCATTAAATATGAAAAAAATGTTATGTTTATAAATGTTAAACGTTAAAAATGGACTTTAAAATTTTTTACAAAATGTATCTTTTTGGGAACAAATTTATCTTTTTGGAAACTAAAATGTATCTTTCTCGAAATTTCACTGGCAACACTGGTTATGACATTGTCCAAGTAAATGAGTGATATCTGTATTCAAAAAAATATTCAATGATAAAATAAATTTCGATATACATATTTAATTTCCATAGCATACTTTCAGGGCGTCATACATACGATATTCGGAGGTTTAAAAACGAGCTACAGAGGAGACGGTACAGCGAATACACAAACCTTTCCAACTAATTCACCACTAATGCAAGATTACGCACCACTCTCACTCAAAGCGTATCACTATCTTGATACTAGAGTTTGTAGGCGTTCTTACTTTTTGCGTATTAAATAAAACCTTAAAAAATGTGCACACACATCTTTTTTACTTAGATAAATTTAAAAATATAGTGAAATGGATATTTTTCAAGCATATAAAAACAATTTTGTGTGAAGAGCCAGAAATAACATGAGTACGTGAGTATGACCTAAAATCATAAGGCTTAGTGCAGAGACGGAAAATCGACACCTATAAAATGAAAAATTGTAATCATTTAGAAACTTGAAGCGACCTGTAAATTTTTTCAGATATCTCAGTTGACACTCTAACCGATCAGAAACATTTGATTGAATTAATAATTTTTAAGAATGATTTTGGAATGGTGCAAATGTATATCTTGCTTCTATTATATGCTTTTTTCTATGCCTTCCACTCACTGTCTCTGTCTCCGACAAACTTAAGAATTTGGTACTTACACAAACGCAAAAATTTTTTTATATTCATGTCCTACTTTCAGTTAATTTATGTAATTTTCGGATTTGTATTAAATTTTTAGGTACTTTTTTTAAATTTATTATGCAAATTTGTATTGTTAAGGACAAGAGCTTTAAGGGTGGCGTTGGCTGAAGTACAAATCACATTGAAAGTTCTGGGTTCGAACCCGGTAACCAACAGTCATTAAATAACACCACGCACTTTTATGATTTGCATTATCGTCCCTTTGTGTCAGTTGTTGTAGGAAAGTTCAAGTGATGAAAGCAAAGACACTGATCACTGCACTACACCGGCTTCATCTAATACTAATCCTAATGTAACATCAGAGCGCCCTCCTTCGTCGGTTTAGTGTAACAGAATTATTGGCGAAGTAAAATAACCAAAAAATAAATAAAAAAAATGGCTACTAAGCACAGCTTCGAAATTTAATACGCCTATTTGACAACAAAGGCGCTGCAACACTGCATTATTAAAAAACTTGCAGATTTGTAAAAGAATGAAGATTTCTTCTATCTCTTCCTTCACCACCTGTCTTCTCTATCACTATACGTTTCCTTAAGAAGGTAACACCTAGTAATAAAAGTAGGCATTCATTGCCTATTGAATTGAATTGAAAATATTTAGGATTTTTTTATATGTCTATTACCTTTTTAGAAAATTATAATATTATGTTATATCTTTTTCAAGATCTGACTGAAATATCATATGTTTTAGAGTGGTGTCCCCAAATGGGTCCAATGGGCACATACATATGTAGTAAATTTTTATTTACAGTACAAATTGTTTTATTTTTTCCAGTTTAAATTTATTATTTAAGAATGGATGAAGATTGCAAAGTAAGCATTGTTCCGAAAATAATTTCTTGACACATAGGTGGAGCGGTTTTGAAGGTAAATAAAAGCAGACGTGACTATTGCTTTTGTTTTCCAAAACTATAGTAAAGGCATGAGCGGAATTGATAAAGCTGACCGGTCGATTGCTGTATTCATATCTATCATAGGAAGAAATTATGGTGGTGGGGTACTTCATTTATATACTACATTTAACTGTGTCTAGTGGTTGATATTACATTAGGTGCGTTGGATTAGAAAGACTAAATGGAAGACGTCGCAAGAGTTCATAAGGGGTGCTAGGCTCAGGTGCGAATAATGTTGGTCATTGCCCTCAAAAGATATCAACTCTAGACTTGGATCGAACTCTTTCATTAGTTCATATATGAATCAAACCCATATAATTTAAATGGGTTTGATCATCGGATTTTGTCAAAAATTCACTTGTGAACAAGTTCGACCCAAGTCTAATCAATTCCGATACTAAAAGTGCATTGAAATAATCAGGGTTGTTCTGTAACTCGCGAGTTTTGAAATCTGCTTATTTTCAAGATAGAGCTCAATTAAAAATGTGACTTATTGAAGCTTTTTACTTTGTTTTAATGTTTAAGATGTGTTGAAAAATTTCACACATGAGCCCATGTCCCCATTTGAGGACGCAACTTCTTACCCGAAATTAAAAAGTTTTATTTGTTTTGTGTAAAACTTTTAATTACTGTATAATAAATAAATAAGTTGATTTTATTAATTTTCATTCAAGATATTTGAATTGTACATCATTGCATCAGTTTAGTGTTATTGTTACATGTACATAAATTTTTAAAAATTTTTTAATAAAAACAAATTTTTTAACAAAATAACTTCTATTTTTTCAGACCACACCAAACGAATTCGTACGTATTTTTTGCTGTCACTTGCCTTGAATTATATTTTCAGCAACAGAAAAGAATGAAAATGGCAAAATCAGTCACATATAGAGATTTTCAATTGAACAGAAAAAAAACAGCTGCTGCACAACAGAACGGAACGTATAAACTAATTCTGCCTTTACACGCTATAATAAACTTACAATAGCACAAAATTATCCATATCTGACTTGAATATAAATACGATAAGAGTGTTTTAGTTAAAATGAGAGAACTACAACCAGTTCACCACACTTAAGTATAACTGAACAACAAAGAGGCCTAAGGGGAGTTCAGAGTTGCTTATTTACCAAAACGGTTATTAGACGAAACAATAATTTCAAAGACTTCAGTTGAGTTTAACATCAACAGGTGTTAAAAACGTGTTACGACTTAAAGCGCTTTAGAGACAGAAAATAACAAGATACTTATATTTAAGAAACGATCTTACAAACATAGTTAAATAAATAACTTCCTAAATAAAACGAATAAAGGCCTAAAAAGTAATTGAAATAAAAATATATTTGAGATAAACTAACTAACATACAAGTTTTAAAGAAATAATACCAAACAAATATATGTACATATGTGCAGACATATAAAAATAATACAAAGGTGATTAATTTTTGTAATTTGTATAAATTTTATATTAATTTAAAGTGACCGTGGTGTTGCATCAAATTAAAAAAAAATTATAACTTTTCTAAAGGAATTTTAAGGATTAATTAAACCAGATCATTATTGCCTAATACGTAAAAATTACGTTTTAAAAGAGCCCTTGGGTGAGTTTTATGACTTAAATAGATATTTATATGCAAATTGATTTATTAAGAATGAGACAACGTCTGCGACAAAGAGTACTTTTTTTTAAATTAATATATTTTATCATATTTATAGTGAATCAAATAAGTATGTATGCATGCACGTATATATGTATGTGAAGAGTAATTGTGTGTGTGAGTGAGTGTATTTGGTTTAGTGTCTGTCTGTCAGTCCATCTGTCTGTCTACTGCAATTAACTCACCTTAAGTCTGAGTGAAATAGTCAAACAACGTAGATATTTTACCAGCCTGGTATTTTTTACATGCGAGTATTTTTTTTCAGTCTAAATAAAAGAAAAAGAGTTTAATTGTTAGTTAGTGACTCTATAGTCGTTTCATTCTAACTCGTTGCAAATTTGCTTATCTTTAAAATGTTCAGGTATAATTTAAGTATTCAGTCGTCGAAAATTTAAGATAATGAAGAAAAAAATTTAAACAAAAATGAGTAACAAATAACTACAAGCTAGTTTAGTTAACATATACTGGCTTTTTAATTCGTCTCGTTAACAGACATGGTAAAACTATGGCACTCGATATACAACATGTAAAAAATTAAATACCAGAATGTTCTTTTGTACATTGAACGTATAATTTATAACGTTAAATTCAATATTTTGTTTTTATGTATTTACAAAAGAATATGTAACCCACTCAATGGGAATTTTTATATTAGAATTACTTATGTTTGATTCATAACGCAGTAAAAACGGAAATTTATCGTCAAATACGAAAACTGTGTATGTATTCAATTAATTTTTAAACTTCAATCACCAACAAATTTTTAACTAATCAAATAATTTCGTTCATTAAGTTTAGACGAATTTCGAATTAGAAATTCCTAGTAAAATTAACTCTCATATTCCATTTCATTAAAAATGCTGATGTTAGCAACCAATCTCTGTCCAAGTATCTATAGCGATTCTGCTTACCTAGAGAAATGTATTCGCGTATGTGTATTCATTTGAATAAAAAGCCGATTGAAGTTCAGCACTCTGGTGCCACTTTGGCCGATAAAGTGCGTGGTCGAGAAGTAATAAGACGTTTTAAGGTTGATGTTCATGGTTGCAATGTTTCGTAACTTTGTATATATACACGCTCCGAAAGGTATGCAAAATTTGTTTTGGCTGTAAAGGAAGCGGCCAGAGTGCACATCGACAGGAAGGGCAAAGTTGTTTGGTGATCTCACCCTCATATGGGTTCCAGTACACAGCAACTTCCCAGCGCACTGGACCATCAGCAAACATGCAGGATAGGTCTATTCTATTTTCATCTCTTGAGGCACAAGCTTTTAGGCAGCTTAGGCAGCAATGTACTAGACGACCTTTCAGAGTTATACGAGATTAATTTAAGTGAACTTATCAGATATCTCAATGTGACGGGTTGGATGTAGTAATAATTACTGTATCCTAGTACTTTGATATGGTCTTGCATAGGTTGACACCGACGAGCGGAGTGGTTTTTCAAAAAGGAATCATCTACATAGATTCTACTTGAATGTCTGGAGCGGGCAGCAATATAAACCAACCAGCCATACAAACTTTACATTGATACGTTTTATAAGTCAGCCAATTTTTTGTCGTTAGTTGTTAATGTTCCACGGTAATGACGTGAAATTGCAAACTTATTTGCTTAACAACGTCATTTGGTTCGAAGGACCATCAATAAGTTTCAATTATTACCAAGATTGAGGCTAGCAGCGCAGGGTTTTAGACTATAATTAGTGGGATGCTATGCTATTCCCGTGCCGCACATAGTATACAAAAATGTGTATACCTGGGTTTTGTTAAAATTGTAATAACAAAATTCTACAGTGTTATTAGCACGCTGTCCGGATTTGCAAATGTCCAAAATATTGAAAAGATATTATTATATGGAAGTGGTATTATCTTCGTTGGTAAACTAGAAAAGAACTAATAGTGCGCTAATGCCGAAAATAATAATATGATCAAATTAAACAATATGACTTTCCTGTGAAACTCCTATATAAAATACAAAGCGAATTGATACCAGTTTGTCTCGATTTGCAACTCTGCATATTCGTCTTGCATATTTGTTAGTGTAAAATTTGTTGTCAGAAAATTTCCGAACGTTTTGATTTGACACCAGAGAAATTAACAGCTGACCATCAGTTGTTCAATTGAGATCACCTGGTATGAATTCGCCTTGATACAGACCATGATTAAACACTTTATGAACCTTGATCCTCGCAAGATCTTTGATTTTGCCATCCCTGCTTTTAAAAATGCAACAAGCAAAAAGTTTCTGTTTCAATTTGCTTTTAAAGAGTTCTTTGCAAGTTTCTCAAAAACTCGCTGCTGTCATCGAATTACACACATTTTAGCCAGTTATTTGTACGTGATATCCAACATATTTTCTTACCCACATTCTCTCATGCCAAACAGCCAGCTTGCCGAGCAACATCCCAACACACGCACACGCATGCATATGCATGTACACGCACACACGGATACAAAACATTTTAAATGCCTCATATGCACGAATTGTTGTAAGTTTTGTTTTTGTATTCTTTCGTAGATATTACATACATACATACACATGTATGCATGAATGTATGTAAGTATGTATTTACATATATAAACCAAGTTAATGAGTTAAAAATTAATTCACTTATATCTTATTTTATTATATGTATTTGTACTCCTTTCTTTTTCCTTTTGTTGGAAATTAAATGAAAACAATATATGAAGAAACTCGCTCCCATTTTCCTTTTCATTGGCATTAAACAAAAATGCAAACCATTCATATTTTATGCATTTAATCAAGAGTTTAAGGTTCTTTCTCTTTTTATTTCCACTTTTTGCAGTTGCTAGTTTCTATATTCTCTTTTATGATCATGCATCTGTAACTTGATTATTTTATTTCCCTCATTCACGATCGCTTTGCATTTAACCTTTATGTAAAGATTCGTTGGAGGAGTTAAAACTGGCAATGGAATTTATCACTTTTTTATAATTCTATTTAAATATAAAAAAAAACAATTTACGCTAAAAATGTCCATTAATTAATATGACAGCTGTTGAATTTTGTTCACCGTCGGCTGCCAAGATTTAGTTTATAAAAACAATAACAATTGGAAAATGAATTCAATAATTTTCTGTTGAAGTGGCGCCACTTGGCAAAGATTGCGGAAGGACAGGAAGGAGAGATAGCGAATGTAGAGACTGAACACTCAAAGCTAGTTGGAGTTTTTTTTTAACAATTAAAGGTTAACAATTATTACAAAAAATATATACATATGTAAGTATGTAGGTATGTACATATATTAAAAGCAGTCATGTGATTGAATATGATAAATGTGGATATTAAGTACATACGAGGGGCATTATTTGTTTTATTGATTTTAAACATATTCTTTGTGATTATAAGGCTTCCACTTAAATGATTCTACGGCTAATGAAATGTGAAATTTTTGTTTCCATGAAATTTTCATTCCCCATGAAGGGAAATTTGGTATCGCGAACTTCGTGAGAACGTTTTTTCCCCGTTATCAACGCTTAGTGAGTATAAAAAAAAAACGGGAAGAAAGAAGATTTTTAATGCTTAAAAATTAATTGAAAAAAATTACACAAATTTTAGGTTTCAATGAAATGTTTTTAAGTGTAAAGTTGTGTTTTTAAATATTTTAGGTGACGTGGAAAAAATTCTTTGGTATACCACAGCAAAAAAAATTGCTGCATGTACACCAAAGAAATTCATGTTCAATGAAAAAAGATGTTGCAGGGAATTATTGTTATTAATCGTGGACATTATTTACTGATCTTTTGCTAAAAATAATTATTTATAACTTTTAATATAAATATAATTGCAAGTATAATATTGAAATTACGCGATATATTAATTCAGTTCGCCTGCGAAAATAAAGTTAATACAACTAAGGGAAAGGCGAAATAACCATGTGAAAAATATTATGCACGACAAGGGGAATTAAAAAACATTTCTGGGGAAAAATTATTCACGGTTGTAATTTTGTAAAAAGGGTGGAAATGTTCACGAATTATAGTGTACTAGAGATGAGCGATATTTCGAAACTTGTTACTTTTTCACAGCGATTGTCAAATCACTAATCACAACTGTGACTGAATTTATCAAGAAACAGGTTTTAGAATTATAGTTATTTTATACAAACTGTGTGCTTACTTTATATTTATACAAAGCTACCACATTATTTTTTTATACCTTCAGCGTTTGTCTCTCATCCTCTTATACGACAATTCTCAATATTTGGATGTGGTTGATTGCTAATTGTTTGTTCTTGACGCTGTTCCTATTAGTATTTAAAAATACTAATACACACTTTCAAAGCAGAAGTGCTGAAATGTGTTAAAATCACAGTCACTGTTTAATTTCACTGCTACTCTCCTTATTACTTTTTCTTAAAATAACAGAACTGCTACAAACAAAATACTGCTAAACTATGATCACAGTCACAGAACAGTGATTTAGAAATCACGTTCCGAAGGAGCAAAATTATTTAAAAAATTACAGGATTGCTCATCCCTATAATGTGGTGTACACTAGATCACTACTGGCCACCGCGAGTAATGTATTCGTGTATGTGTATAAGAAATTAGGCACTGTGGTGCTACTTTGATCGGTTAAGCCCTAAAGACATATTATGGCACTAGATTATACTTAAATTTTATTCAATAAAATATCGTTGTTACCGAATGATTGAATTAGGGCAGTTATTTTAAGGAGTTCAAATAAAATTTGAATTGAAATATGTATACATTAACATAATTATTGCCTTTTCAGCTTTTTAGTGCGTTTTTACGAACGAACACTGCGTTAAAAGTTGGCAACACTGCGCTCCACCTATCTATTTATCTATCTCTCCATCCAAGTGGTCAGCTGATTTTAACAACCATCCGTGACAAGTTACCTTTTATTCTCAATGCTCTAAAACATTGCTGGCCATCGAGAGTAATGTATTCGTGTATGTGTATTCATTTGTATAAGAAGCCGATTGAAGTTCGGCACTCTGGAGCCACTTTGGCCACGGGTGCTCTAAAATTAAATTAAATTATTGCATGTAATTTGAAATTCAAAAAAAACGTATAGTGCGCTGATGCGAAAACGCGTTGATAAGACTTTCAGCTTTAAACACATTAATTGCAAGATACGCCGCAAGGCATATCAAACAGGTACATGCATCAGGCAAATTGCTCATCCGCTGATTTTTTGTTTACACTTTTATAACGAAGAATTCATTTGACAAATACTTTTGTGCCTTGTTTGATGCATACAATTTTTTGACAATTACTTTGTAAAACTATGTGAGAAGCACAGAGTTGCCACACTGTTTTCTCTAATGCATGTACCTGTAGTTAATGTGCCTTGATACGCCGCTTGCTTAGTTTTATTTTTTTTATATAAATATATTTAGCAAAATTCTTTGTTTGAATTCTCATTAGTTTGTTTTTTACTTAAAGAAAATACACATCCCACAATTATTGTTATTTGACTGCAATCTAATGTAATAAATCTTGATATTGACCAATATTCTGTTTACTTTTTTTAAATACTGTGTCCTCGATTCATGGTTGATGAGTTTTATTTTGATGAAACAACTTAATAATAAACAAAATTTTATTATCAAACTTCATAATAATACTTATTTGAAAAAAAACAACAAAATAAACCAATCGCAAAAATGTCGAAGGTGGTGTTTATGATTTCGTTTATTTTTGGAATGACTTTTATGTTTTGCCTGTAACTCTAGAGTTGTGTCAAGTATTTACTTTAAAATAGGAGTGATTCCAAGAACATTTTAAAACGTTCGCTCTTAATATTTAGTATTAAAAAAACGCTCATTCATTCTTTAAAAAATCTCCAAATATTAAAAAATTGTAATTATGTATTTTAAGCAACTTGGGATTGAAATTCCTAAGCCAGAGTATTTCTTCAGAAATCTAATGCATTAATTGAGGTTCCAGTAATGTCTTGAAAGAACTATGCATTAAGAACCTCATTACTGACTAATTGGGATACGAAAAGTAACTCTAGCATGACCGAATTTTAATACATTTTAAACACTTAATTAAGTTGTGCGAAGTGTTAAGGTGCATTATAATATACGAGTATTTGTGTTCAAATCAACAAATTTAAAATCAGCGCAAAATAAAGTATTAATTTTATGTTTTTACAAAATAAAAACAAACAAAATAAAGTATTAATTTTATGTTTTTACAAAACAAACGTAATTCCAAGTTTAACTTGAATGATTGGAATAGTTTTTGTGGTTAGCAACCGCCCCAGGTTTTAGACAAAAAAAAAAACATAGTAAATAAATTCATATAAATATAGAAATAATTTGCTGGACATATCCGCTTAAAAACAAGGGCTCTTATTCTCAACACTCCAGATGGGACTTCTTGAAAATACGTTTATTTTTTTTCCTTTTTGATTATCACTGCTTATGTATTATTTATAACTATCACTAATTTTATGTCCGACACTGGTCGGGCCTAATAATTATATTTAGATTTAAGATTTGATTACTTATTGTTAGTTCATTTTTGAAGATACAGGGTGGGCCAAAAGTTACCATGGGGTTTAAAAGTTTAATAACTTTTTCGTTTATTAATTTTTTTAAATTTTTTTTTCTCAGATTATATAATATACAAAATGGAAAATTTTTTTACACTAAGTATGAAAAATAATGTCTCTTAAATGACCACCGTTTTCAGCTTCGCACTGATGGGCGATTATGATTATGAGTGATGAAGCTCATTTTCATTTGAATGGCTTTCTTAATAAGCAGAACTGTAGGTTCTGGGGTTCTGAAAATCCAAGAGCCATTCATAAACGCCAATTGCACCCCATTAGGTGTACAATATGGTGTGGGATCACATGTGAAAATATCATTGGGCCTTACTTCTTCGAGAATGAAGATGGAAGTGCTGTAACCGTAAATGGTTAGCGGTATCGGTTTATGATAGAAAATTTTTTACGTCTTGCTCTTGAAAACATACCTGGTATGTGGTTTCAGCAGGACGGAGCCACTGCCCGCACAGCCCGAGACACAATGGCACTTTTAAGTCAAATTTTTGGAGAGCGAATAATTTCCAGAAATTCGGAAATAATTTGGCCCAGCGCGATCGCCAGTTTTGACAGCACCCGACTAATTTCTTTGGTGTTATTTGAAGTAGCGAGTGTATGTGAACAAGCCAGAGACAATCCTTGAACTCAAGGCAAACATTGTTCCAGAAATTTTGGAAGATATTATGGAAAATGCTCTAAAACGAGCCCATCAGTGCGAAGCTGAAAACAGTGGTAATTTAAGAGACATTATTTTTCGTACTTAGTGTAAAAAATTTTCCATTTTATATATTACATAATCTGAGAAAAAAATAAAAAAAAAATTAATAAACGAAAAAGTTATTAAACTTTTAAACCCCAAGGTAACTTTTGGCCCACCGTGTACAATAAATAAATATATGAAAAGAAAAAAAAATTTTTTTAGCAAATCGATTATTTGCGATCGTTAATAATATATTTTCTTCAAAAAAAAAAGTCCAAGCAATGTGTTTTTTAAGCTGACTCTCGATTCCCGCCATAGACCTTGGGTGTTTTCCGCAGACAAGCTAATCGCTTCGCGGAGTTGTGTTTGTTTTCAAAATATAAATTAAACAAAGTTCTAGTTTTAAATTTTTTATTACCACTATAAGTTCACTATTCGATGGCCTTCTTTACAATTACTTCCTCAAAATAAGTATAAGAAATATGTAAAAAACAATTTTATCTAATCTTTTAAATAAACTCTGTAATATTTAATTAATATCAAATACCTATAATTGCAAAAACCCATATAAATTATGCTCGTATTTATGTTTTAATCAAAAAGGTGTCTTACTCTTTAATTAACTCATTTATTAGGCTTAAAAGTAAATTAAGCTTAATGACTGCATTCATTGCCTTTCAAATACAGAAAAAGTTTCTCTTCTTTTAAATATTTATGATAGATTTGTCTTTTTACCAATATTTTATCAATACGTTGCACATTGTTATACACATACATACATATACACATAAATACAAATCTTAAAAAAAATACCAAAGAACGCCCACTGTTTATCCCTCATTCATACAAACACACACACAGCCTTTGAAAAAATTTCCATAGAAGAAGAAAGCAATGGTACGATACAAAAGCGATATGCGATATTTTGTGTTATGGAGCAATAAGTTGATAGTTAAAGGGAATAATAGTGCAATAGGAGGGGGTATCTAAAGTATAAATAAATAAAATAAAGGTTAACGGTTTTTTATCTGAAATACCACAAAGGCAACAGCAACAGCAACAATAACAACAACAACACCAACAGTAACAGTAAATAGTACACAGACAAACAACAAAACAAACTGCAGCATCAAAATTAAAATAAAATCCTAAAGGTACAACCAAACAAACGGGTTAAGCAAAAGAAATGCAGCCATGAAACTAGACTACCCACGGAACATTTTTATTTTTTATTTTATGAAATGTATGCGGCCAGCCGCCAACCGCAGTATTATTTAAAAAAAGTTAACACAACATGCAGAAAATAAACCTACAGACGCAGCAACATGACTTCGAAAGAGCATAAATACATGCATAATGATCACAACATGCACACTACATCGCACAACTGCAACTGGTAGAATTAGAGTTTGAAATGTTTATCGACTCATTGAATAGTGAATGATTAAATTATTTATTGCGGTTACGGCTGACATGCAGATACGGGTATAACACATTCTGAGGTTGTCATTTAACACGAGTAGCGGCTCCAAACGAATTAATGGCTAGAAAATTTTTATTAAGACTTTCATTACGATCTTGATATCGTTGTTTGTTCTTTGCGACATGGTCATGGTTAGTTTACGTGGCTGCTGGGTCCACGCAGGCATTCCAATATATAATCTATATGATTCCTTTTTAGAGACCCTTCCACTCGTCGGTATTTCCAGGACCGTATTCAAGTATTCGGATGCGGTGATTGATACTCGATCCAACATGTCGCATTGATATATGTATCTGATAAGGTCACTTAAACTATTCTCTGATAACTTTGAAAGGTCTTCTCCTAAAAATGTGTGTATCGAGAGATGCAAAGCTGGACATTCGTGAAGAAATTGGAAAATTGTTGATTCCTTGCTTTCTTCACAACAGCTAACATGTCTGCCGAACGTCCAGTGCCCCGTCACGACTGCGACGAGCCTCGAGATGTCACTATGGTTTCTGCTTGGTGATTGTATTGGACGCCTAGCAACAGCTTTTTTTTTATTTAATATTATTTTAGAGTTTTGAGTTGAAACATCAGGCTTATGGATGGCATTCTTAGGTTATTTTTACTAAAGGACACGATAGCTTTTAAATTTAATTTTGGTTATACCTTCCAATCATTAGCTTTGCTTGTGTCAATCCAGCTAGTTTGAACCATAGGAGTTCCCTGGTATTCTGGATCACCACTGATATATCTTACCGGAATTTATTTATTCCCAATACACCAAACTATTTTTGGGTCCTACCAAAAGGGTCGTAAACTGGGCCAGGTGCTATCAGGTATCTAACAGAGCTATCTGTCAAAAATACCAAAGTATATTTATTTGACATTCATTGCTTAACCAACAAAACAAGCCAAAATTTCTAAAAGTTACTTTTATTATTATCGGCAGCAAGTCTATTATAAGAACTCTTACAGTTACCTATAAAACATCATCGAACCCCATCCGGAAATGTTGCAATTCTGTCCACAACATGGCGGATCAGAAACTATATAAATAGAAAATAAATTTGGCAAGACAGGGAACTATGCTCAAAGATGTGTACATTGCCACTCTTTGGCGCATTCCGCTCTCATCAAGCCGAAGACGTATTGATGATGTACTTTCAACTTCACCGCAAATTAGATGGAATACTGGGCCTACCTGCTGTATTGCTAGAAATCTATGTCTTCGCATTAACACTTCTTAGGCTTTCGCGTGCACAAATAAAAGATTTCGAGGCTTCAATCATGGGTCACGGTACTTTTGGAACTCACGCCGAAGGACTGAGACTTCCTTATAAGGACTACTATTCCAGGAAGATGAAACTATAAGGCGACTTCGCTGCCTCTGTCCGCCTTGGAAAAACCGCCCCCTTCGGAAAAGATATTTTAAATTCGTGAGGTATCGTTCTACCGACTCAAATAAAGATTTCATACATTTCTCTAAATTGTATGTGTTTTTTTTTGTAATAAAATCCAAAAGCTCTTAAAAAATCACCCTATATATGTACGTAAATATATATATGTACATATATATATGTATATATATTTATATATACCTAAAAATATGTGTATATATGTACCAATCATTTAAATAAGGAATTTAAATTTACCAATTTGGAATGAATAGGTACACACTTTAAGAATTCGATTAGGAATTGAGCTAGATTATATGAAATTGCTTTACCTAGCCGATATAATCTAGTACAACTCCTAGATTACTACTTTATATCTAATTGCTTGGGTGCATCGCTATAGAACTTTATCGTCAGAAAAATATTCGTTCAAAATTTATAAACTTAAATATCTTATTTAATTGACTCGTAGTGTATGTATATAGTATGTACATTAAGGCGGTAAATATTTTCTGTACCTTAAAAAGTCAGACAGACATCAAGAATGATACTGAGCAGGAGTTTACAGTATATGAATACTATCTTTTTGATGCTCCGATAGGTAGGCATATTGATTCAAAAAAGTTATCCCTAATTAGAGATGGGCGCGTCTCGTGTTTTTTCGTGACACGAAGACGCACGACTCAACAAGAAGTGTTCGTGACAGAAAAACTATCAAATTTGTTGATAGTGTAGGGGTCTCTTAAACTTAAAGTTCTGAAATTAAACAAAAATATGTATCAATTTGAATATAAAAAAAATGATTTTTTGCTACTCAATTTGATTTCGTGCGTGTTGTGCAGTTTGGTGTTTTGAAAAAATTTCGCGTGCGTGTTTCGTAAGTGTTGGACATCTTGGCATTCGTGTTCGTGTCGTGTCGTGTTAGAAAAATTCAACACGCGCCCATCTCTACCCCTAATGTAAGTACTTATAAGCCAAAAACTTCTTACAAACACATAAAAAGAACATAATCAAGCTTTCCAAGAGGCACAGACATTTTGTACTTGAGCAAAGCCTACTTACTGCCACTTTATTGTAAGAGCATTTTTCAGCTGGATGGAAAATGTTTTTTTTTTATTGAAAATTAAACGAAGTAAACAAACCCAAATTTAAAATGAAAAAGAAGTTTTATTTGGTTTATTTTTTTTTTGTAAATTAAATAAACTAATATTTACTCATACACACAAGATAAGATAAGGCTGACAATTCTGAGCAATAGGTATTTATAAGAATGTGTGATGTTTACACTTAACACATACATACGAGTACATACATACATACATGTATGTAAGTATGTGTGTACATATGCACACCGCACTTATGTATACGAGGACAATCTTCAAAGTTGTCTTTTCCTCAAATAATTCATATGAGATGTGAAGAAACAGTGTTACACTTTAATTTAAATAATTTAAAACAAAATTCTGATACAATTTTCAGTCTATAAAAAAAGAAGTCAGAAACATTTATATCGTGAATATTTTTCTCTTGAAATATTTCTCTTTTCTGTGTTACAACCGTGAATAATTTCTTACATTTATTTTAAATTTTTCCCCAGTATTATTCACTTTGTTTTTGCCAAGGTCTATTTATCAATGTCAATGCAATTATCCTGATGATATTCTGTGTTTTCGTGTTTGAACTGTCAAAAGTTGTTTGCACCATACAAATTAGTTCATGTTTGTGTGTGTTTCTGACAACTTAAACATAGTGTTGTTTTTTGTATTGCTGTGTTTTTGTAGAGTTGCATAGACCTAATAAATAGGCTTTGGTTTTTGCAGGCATTTTGAATAAATTAAATTTTAATATTTCAATATTTTCCTTTAAATTATGTCGAGCCTTATTTTCGATTTTATCGTAAGCGACATGTAATCGAAAATAGACTTTTATTGAAATTAATATTTTATGGTAGGCCCATATAGTTTAGAATTGTCAAAATGTCCAAAATTTTATCGTAAGCGACACTTCATACAAAACTAATTTAAATATTATAAAAAAAAACTTTTCATGAAAACTTTAATTTTTGTCGCTTACGATTAAATCGAAAATAAGGCTCGACATATCGCGCGTTTTTTATGCTGTATGAGAAATATCGATAATTATGGTTCGACAGCCGAGAATGTCAAACTTTTAAGTAAGGGTGGCAAATATGAATCGTTTAAAGCTAGAACAACGTTTCCAAATTGTGGAAATTTGCTTTGAAAAATATAAATCTGTTCGCGAAGCTCATAGAGCACTTCGTGTTCAATGATGAAGCTCATTTCTGATTCAATGGCTACGTCAATAAGCATAATTGCCGTACTTAGAGCGAAGACAATCCTCAAGCCCTAAACGAATTGCTATTACTTCTATTAAAATTTATTAAAAAGACCTTTCAGGCCATCTGCGTAAGCACAGACTCGTGTATAAAATTTCTAGAAACCACAAGGGGTTTTGCCATATTTTTTTTTCTCTTATTGCTTGCAGATGCTGGCAATGTTTGTTGTTACAAAATTACTTCACTATAAAAATAATAATACCAATGCACTGTGGAGCAATAAGGCTTAAGATAATTAAAACAACTGTTGCTAACAAAGAGAAAATAACAAATTTATCACTTAATAGAGAATATAAATTTTCAATTATTAACATCCCACTGTAACACACATACACACACACACACACACACACACGTTTAAACGCACACAATGAGCGATTTCTACTTATCAAAACCGGTACCTTAAAGCAGTTTTAAGTTCAATACAAAAAAATACATAAAAATGAGAGAAAAAAATGTACAATAAACAACAGCTTGGCTAAAGTCACCTTGTAGCGTTTATGAAAACTGCTACGAAAAAGATTATGAGCACACCTTATGGTTCACCCTCGTCCTCACTGCATATAAATGAAAACATGCACATATCGCACACTAAATCATAAACAGCCACAACTCAAAAAAATTCCAGATGTTCAAGATTTTATTGATTTGACGTAAATTTTATGAAATGCAACCTTGTTTTAGCGCTGCCAAGTTAAAATTACCTGAATCAGCTGATAGTGCTTATGTCAATGAATAGGAATAGATACCGATCGCAACATTTTAAATTGTGGAGAAAAAGAATCTTGTGGACGAAAACCAACGAAAATATTTTCATTGACCTGTGGGAAGTGAAAATGTAGACGATATGACTGACATCCCTCTGCCAATAAAAAAAAACAAAAAGGTTTATAGCTTATAATGCATTTCGTCGGGTGGTTACTGGTTTGCCGCATCAATAATGTATTCTTAATATCTGTGCGGCAAACCAGTAACCACTCGACGATTTATGAATTTTTTTTATACATATAAATATATATAATCCTGCCTGTTCTGTAAATCGAGTCGATTTAAAAACACTCGATTTAGAAAAATTAAATTACCTAAAAACAATTTTTTTCAGACTTTTTGTAGTTTTCTATTTTTATGGCGCTTGAAATATCATATCTGATATTAAATTAAAATGTATGATTTAAAACACATCAATGGGGCCATTATTTATTTTTGGAAAACGAAAAATTTACTCGGATTCGGTTTACATAACATGGCCGAATGACTTGATTTCTAAGCACTTCTTCACTTTGCATATGTAGTTTCATAATTTTAAAATTTTCATTTACAAAATCTATATACATATGTATATATAAAATCGTAGTGTGTGTTTGTTCGTCACGCATGATCTCTGGAACTATATATAACAGCTGTGGAGCTGAAATTTTGAAACAGAGGTTCGGGTCAATACCCGGTAAGTTTTTGTTTTGTTTTTGATCCAACAAGTGACCACTGTTTGGAATAATTTGTAGTTAAAAATATAATAGAGGGTAAGACAACGTTAGCCGGACTCAGCTGGTATAAAATAATTTCCATTTTAGAGCGCATTGTAAATTTTCTGAATTTTTCATACAAACAAAAACAGTTATTGCACAGTTTGTCAAATAAGTGTTATAAAAGCAGAAAAAATAGAGTATTATTTTCAACAAATTTGTTAGACAACCTGATGTTAAAAACCTGAATTTATCAAACCTGCAGTGTGAACGCAAAATCAGCTGTTGTATGGTTTTTATGTGTGAAAACATAAAATTGTGACTGCTTTAGATTTAGTGCGCGATATGTACTCGTATGCAATGATCGTTACAATTCCAGTTAAACTCAACACATGTTCGAACACTTACGAACACCATATTATTTAATTTTTTTTTTTTTTTTAATAAATATATTCACCACAGTTTTTCTTCAACAGCAAAAAATTTTGCAGCCTTTAAATTGAAAAACAAAAAAAGATAAAACATACATTATGACAAACGAATGGAACATAATAGTAATGCAATCTGTAAAATGTGAGGCAACGGAGTAGAAAATAAGAGTTGTCGTTAAATGTTTCTATTTGTTTTTCGTAATTAAATTGATTAGTTTTTTGGCAACGCTTAAGTCGCAACGAATAAAAACACTATTGGTTTATTTGATTGATTGGAATTTTCTTAATTAGCACTTCAGAGTGCGAATTGACCTTAATTCATAATTAATCAACAAACTGCCCATGAAAAACTAAAATTTCAGAGTTTAAAAATGTACGGCCTGGCCCACGATGTCGACAAGAAAGTTTCTTTCGCTTAATTACATTGAAAACAAGAACAAATTCTCTTATTTTGTTTTTGTTTTCAATGTAAGTAAGCGAATGAAACTTTCTTGTCGACATCGTGGGCCAGGCCGTTAAATTTAATTTAAAAAAATTTAAAACCAGTATTACCATACAAAATACTGGTTTTAAATTTACCATGCAAAATACTGGTTTTAAGTTTAGTTTAGTTTTTTTCTTCTGCCATAAAATACCGAAATTTCGAGGTACGCCTTTCTTATATTAAGCCATACATACATACTGCATACATAACTATGTATGTATTGCTATAATCATAGATGTACAGGATGAACGACGTCATTTCATCTTATAGCTACAAAGCTTATCAAGATGGAAAGTAAATGCCTTTGGCAATAATATTTTTGCCATCTGTGTGGAGGGTGTGGAATGGTTCAGCTGAGGATATGGCAGTACAATTGGTAAACCATATCACTAGGGCATGTGATATGTACATCTATGATAAAGCGAAGAAGATCCGCAAAGAAAAAGTTGAGATCAGAGTGTATACGTTCCAGAAGGCGTGGTAGTTTAGACAATAGTGCTTATCAACTAGACTATAGGTATAAAAGGAAGGCCCTAAAAATTGCAATTCGCAGGAGCAAGCGTCAGTGTTTTGTTAATGTATGTGATGAGGTATAGAATAATGCCAGGAATTTCGCATATAAGCTGATAACTAAGAAACTTAAATGTCTTGACCCTTTGACACCAAGATAATAGCAAATTTTAAAGGAAATTATAGATCACCTCTTCCCTCAGTAAGAAGCACCGTCATGGGAGAACATTTCTCCTAGTGAAAGTTTACACTTTTCTTTGGTTACGATAACAGAGATTGAATACATTGGCGCATAACCATAGTCAAAACAAAGTATACTTTGAGAATTTAAAACCAGTATTTTGTATGGTAATACTGGTTTTAAATACTTAAAAGTACACTTTGTTTTGACTATGGTTATGCGCCATTGTCTCTAAATTTAAAGATAAGAAAGCACTGGGCTTGGATTATATTCTAAATAGAGTACTAAAAGAAGCCATGAAAGTGTTTCCCAAAAAAAAATTTAAGAGTAGTAAACACATGCTTAAGCCAAGGAAGTTTTCCAACTAGGTGGAAGATGCAGAAGCTAGTGTTAATACCTAACAACAATAAACCACCCAATGACCCTTCCTTCTACAACCCATTGTGTATGATAGATACCTGCGAGAAATCATTAGAGAGTATAATATGTAGAAGACTAGTAAATTATGTTGAAGCTAGCTGTGGTCTATCAGAAAATCAACTTGGCATCAGGAAAGCAAGGTCAACAGTGAACGCTATTAAAGTTGTAGTAGAAATTGCTGCTCGAGCTATTCAAGAGAAAAGATGGAAGAATGGTATAAAAGAGTATTGTGTAGTTGTGACCTTAGACGTAAAAAACGCGTACATTTGTGCAAACTGGGTGCATATTCATGATGTCTTAGCTCTATTAGACATCCCACGATATTTGCTGGCATTATTGCAGGATTATGAGACTGATGTAGGTATAAAGAGACGCAAGATTATTGGTGGAGTGCCCCAAGGATCGGTACTTGGACCACTGTTGTGGAATGTAATGTACGATAATAATAATAGACTAATTTTACCTGAAAAAGTGAAAATAGTTGCATTCGCAGACGACAAAGCATTAGTATGGGAAGCCAAAGAATTACTGGCGGTAGAAATCATTGCAAATTTCAGTGTACACGTCGTAAAGGCCTGGATTAGCTCAATGTGATTAACTCTAGTTGGCCATAAGACATAAGCGGTTTTGATAAGTAGTCGGAAAAGTAGAGAAACTATTACTCTTAATAATGGTTTGCAGAGAATCTAAGCCATTTCTGAAACATCTAGGCGTGATGATTCATACACATCTATTCCTTCCTGAACACTTGCTATGTATAGCTTCCAAGGCATCAAAAACCTGCTTGGATATGTGTGAATTTTCTCATAACTGAAGGTTAAATAAAAGAGTTCTTTCTTAGGGAAACGCACCAAAATAATTAAATAAAATGGCTTATATTTATAGTCAAAAGAAAGTAAACTTACAAAAATTTCTTCTACAATTATCAGGGGCCTTATTAAAAATTATAAATATGTTTTGGAAAATTTTAGCTATGCAACTACCTGAGATATTTACGAAATCAGGAACCAAGTAGAGGCTAAAAACCAAAATTTTAAAATTCAAACTACATATTAAAGATATATCTTTAAAATAACTTGCATTTTTCTTTCCTATTTAAAGACTTAAAACCATAAAAATCAGATATTTAGAACATTTATGAGGTCAACAAAGTTTTTCATGCCCTAGGTAGTTAACTTTGACACCGTGTAGATTTCTACAAACAACATTTTGTTATGGGATCGCAAATACCACAGATACAGATTTATTACCCTTTTTACCCTTTTTTCTAATTAGTACCACTGTGCGTTGGCTACCAGAAAACGTTAAAAACTCGATTTCGAAAAAAATTGAGATACGCCTTTTTATATTAAGCCATCGATATGTCTGTACATACATACATATATGTATATATTTATTCTGCATTTATATACAATGAAATTTAAAAACAATTATGTACATAAATCCTAAAAATATTTGCATTTGTGACAGCGCATAGAGAAAGGGACCTAAGGGTAAAAAATCAATTTTCACTTTTGTTTTTTTTTTTTTTTTTTTTTGATGTGGACAACATCTGAGCATCGAATGAGACCGAACCCATGCCCCAAAAGTGTTCCCTCCCAGAGATATGCGCGTTTTATGATGTGATAGTACACCAAAGATACACGTATTTAAATCTTTAAAATGGCTCTCCTGAACAAAACCGTAGATTATAATTTCTGAAAGTAAGATTTGACAACACATTTGATATTATGGAATGCAGGAGTGGCTGTGCCGTCACTAGTGCAGCACAGTAACCTGATGTGCGACAGTTGGTCTCAATATGTATGAAACAAATGTAAATTACAGAAACGAATGAAAAGAAGATAGTTAGAAGATAATTTTATCTTTGGACTCTGATACTAATTTTGTATAAAAACTATTTCTATCGCTACTAATTGTATATATAGGGTCCGCCAGATAACTTTTTTTTTTTGAAAACAGGGCGCAAAACATCGAGTGTAGCTTCGGGTGTGTGGCACGTAGCGCCGTTCTGTTTAAAGCAAATGTTGCCAATATCCTCCTCTTCAATTTTTGTGAACAAAAATTCGTTCAACATGGCCCGATAACGATCGCCATTGACTGTAACGGCTACTCCTTGCTCATTGGCCCAATTATGCCTCTGGACCAAAATCCGCACCAAACAGTGACTCGTTTTGGGTGCGTCGGCTTTTCAATGTATGCGTGCGGGTTTTCTGTGCCCCAAATGCGACAATTTTGCTTGTTTACATACCCGCCAAGATCAAAATGAGCTTCATCTGAAAAGATGATTTTTTTGGCAAAATCGGCATCTTCTGTAAGTCGATCGCAGGCAATATTTCCCAGCGTTGTTCAAGCGTATACACAACCATATTCGTTCAGCGGAAGAATACAACTAATTATCTGTCAAATGAGACATGAGCTAAGTGTTACCATTCACGAAATAAGCACTAGTTGAAAAAAAACACGTTAGATGGCGGACCCTATATATGAAGATAGTTAGAAGATAATTTTATCAGAAATCTTTAGGTGTTTTCTTGATCGAAGTCGGTACTCAGTGAATATCTTAACTGAAGACATAGTATTATTTTAGCGCATTAAACTCCTTACTGCTTTCATAAATTTTCTCACAAAGGAAAAAAATGTTAAAGGTTGTAAGACTGTGTTGATTTTTGCAAAAAAAAACCCCCCTTAATTCCATATAAACCTGTTTTTATTTCATGGAATTAGAAGTGAAATTATACATATAAGCCCCTTGAAAAACAACTCTCTATTTTATCGCTAATATAAACTTAAATCTATAAAATTAGTTTTATGAGTTGAAAAATTATGCAAAAAAAATTGTTTACATAAAGTAGGCCGAAACTAAATAGAGGTTAAAATTAGTAAGATATTTTTATATCAAAACATGACGTCATTACCACACCAGTAAAGACATCAATTAAATATATCAATACATAAATTATTTTATTATTACCTGTATATCATTTTGCCACACCGTCGTCACCATCAGCATAATTATCATAATCACCGACGCACAAATATGGCCAAGGGTGCTAAAATTTAAAAAAAAAATACGTTTGATGAATAAAAATATTACCCATGAAAATAACGACAATAAAAATAAACTCATAAAAATTAAGGGAATAGAAAATAATGGCATCATAAAAATTTGCCATATTGCCATACTGCTATTCTTCTGATCACAACTGTATGAATTTAATATGAAAATTACGTTTCCAATTTAAATTATTTTCTACTCGTATAATTTACATATTGTTTCAGTTAAAACAACAAGTATATGCACTTATAAAAACTTGTTAATATAATAGTTGAATATGCAATGTGAATGTTATTAAATATTATCGATATCGATAATACAAATGAACAGATATATAAGTGTACATACACATATATTAAATGATATTCACTATTTTCTACAACCGTTGTTATGACATCATATTAAAATAAATAACGCCATTTATTTTTCTCAAAAATTTACGGCATTGCTGGAGAAATAATACATTAACACTTGAAAAAAATAATTATAGTAATGACCTGTGATGGCATTTGATATGAATTATTTGATTTTTTTATTCGATTATGTTAATAAGAAAGAATCATTTACGGCCTGGCCCACGATGTCGACAAGAAAGTTTCTTTCGCTTACTTACATTGAAAACAAAAACAAATTCTCTTGTTTTGTTTTTGTTTTCAATATAAATAAGCGAAAGAAACTTTCTTGTCGACATCGTGGGCCAGGCCGTTAATAATTTAATTTATTATATATATGAGAAAATCCAGTGTTTTTCTATTTGAAAAATGAAAGCGACTCTTTAGTAACAGCTTACGCATTTTACATACAACGAGCTGCCAACTAAAATGTCTATTTGTCTTAGCAGCTCGTTAGCAGAGGTTTTATGCACATATAAATCTTTTTAATTAATCTGCGAAATTCTTAAATATCAACTCTGATTTTTAATGATGCCACATTATAATTATGATATATCTAAGCATTTTGGAATTTTAATGTATATGTATACATATTAGTGTTTTTCATATGGGATTTCCCTGGAAAAATTTTCCGGGATCCCACACAATTTCCGGGAAAAAAAAACACGGGATATATTTGCGGGAATTCCTGGAATTTTTTTGTTTTGATTTTATTATGGCAACTTTAGTTCATATGTACACATTCCTTGATGAGTGTCGTTATTCACTTACGAATTTGATGGTGCAATAATAAGGTGATGGATGGTACTAGCACAATAGCTAAAATTTTACAACAACTTATATTGTGTTGATTTTGTAGTAAAGAAAACGCTGTTTCGATTCAAAGAAAATCATTTTCATTAAAAAAGGAATTGCAATCTTTTGAAGGAGGTGGTGAAAAAACTGAAAGTGTCCAGAGATTATATAATGCTCTGCTGACTATAAGGCCAACATCCGTAGAAAGTGAATGTATTTTTTCATTAACAGGAGTTTTTTTTAAATAAAATTAGAAATAGACTGTCGAACGATTCTATTAATGCTGTACTAAAGTCCTATTTGCAAATGTAATTTGTTTTTTTTTTCCTTTTGTTTGCGTTATATCAATGCACTTGACTTTCCATTCACATATAATATTGCTATTTATGCATTACTATTATATAAAGAACTGAAATTATATTAGTTTTTCGGCTAATGTGTTTATAAAACGTTATTATTTAATCGATCTCATGAAATGTTATTTGTTTTTTGTCGAAATAAATTAAATTAAAAAATATTTTGTATAGTTTTGCACTGGGCGGAAATTCCCGGGAATTCCCGGGAAACTGAAAAGTCGTTCCCACTTTCCCCGGAAATGAAAAAGTCCGGGAAAAGAAGAACTCTAATACATATGTGCATTGTGTATTTTCCTTATATAACACACACACACACACACCCATCAATAATTGTATAATGTTTTTTTTTAACGTTCATTATTGGGCATTTACACCTGTACGAAATCTGGCAAATTTTGAACTGAAGTCTTTATCAAAATCTATACCATTTACACCAAATTTGTTTGGCCTTTGTCGAGATTTCTTATTCAAAACAAAAACAATTAACTAAAATGTTTCCTAAGCTACAACCAAACAACTGCAATATAGCTAATGCACACACCTTTTTAAGTACAGAGGCTTAAGCCGAGATCCCACTATCGGCACAATGTACCGATTTTCGTCGGTTAACTTTAATAAAGTCATAAGTTATAAACCAAAATGGCATTATTTCTCAATTAATTCTGGAAAAACTCTATATGGCTTTATTATATTTCAATTATTTCAGAAATAAGTCAAATTCAGAGTATTATTTATGCCGAAAATCGGTACATTCAGCTTTAATTTTTAATGTACAACATTCCAAATTTAGTTTTGTTTTTCTGTTTACAATCGGAATATCTCGAAATCAGTTAAATATATTAAGGGTTTTTATGAGAATGTTCAAAAGTCTCGCAAACTGTGCAATTGTGAATTTTTACACGTTTGTAAAAAAATGTTAAAAATTTTATAGAAATTTATTTACACAAACCTGTTAGATTTGCCCAATAATTTTGACTCGTAAACCTAAGCTGTGCAATTGTGCATTTAGTAAACAACAACTTCTTGTTTTTTGGATTTCTTGAGGCATTTCAAGACACACACGCACTTTTTTGTTTTTATAGAAATATGTATATAAATATGTTTTTAAATTAAAAGTTGCTTGAAATTTTCTTATTTTATTATTATTAAATTAACTTTTTGAAGTTTATACGAATGGGAATGCGGGGGAGGGGGGTGCTTCATGAAACAAGTCTCGCAAGTTTGCCCAATTGCACAAGTGGCAATTTTGAGAGTTCTCATGAAAACCCTTATTGAAATAATTTTTTCAGGCGCAGTAAAAATATTGATATGGAATTCAAGAATGCCAATTTAAGAAAATACAATTATTTTAATATTTATTTTTTAGCTACAAATATATATTTTTCCCAAATTTTTATTTTCTCCCAAAAACATGCCCGTATATCTGTACTTATGGAAAGGCTATCTTCAATTTTGGTAAAAAAAAACTAGTCTTATAATTTAACGTTTCAAATCTAAAGTTACATTTTCTACAGGCGCTTAAACACAAAAAATATTTTTAAAATTGCAGTTTTTCGGGCATTGCTGAATGTAGGGTACACATCCAAATGCACAAAATAATTGTCAATATATTGCTTTGTGGCATGTGATTGAAAGTTTATTTACAAAATTTAATACAACGAAGAATTTTTTTTTTATATTTAATTTTTTAGGGAAATTTACAATTTTTAATTTTTTAACCTTTTTCCGATTTCACGATGGTGATATTTAAAAAAAAATTTAAATTTTACTTAAAACTTTACTTTGTCAAAATCCAAACATGTATAAACTAAAAAATTATGGACGAAATACTAAAAAAGTCAAGGAAAAAAAAAATATTTTTTCTATGAATGGTAACAATTACAGTGTTTGGCCGATTTCGCCCCCCGTGTATATCTGTTTAAAATAGGAAAACAATAATTTCTTCTCAAAAAAAATTAAATAAAAATAAAATAAATACAAAAAACTTGAAACAAAAATTGTTTTGATTTTTGTGAAAAAACCTTAAAATTTTTCCTAACAATCAATATTTCAATATCATATTTAACGCAAGAAAGTAAAGGTCAACAATCCACAAAAAGAAACTCAAGTGTTGCATTACAATTTTAAAAAAGTTTTACATTTATTTTACAAATGTTATTATATAAAATTTATTATTATATTTTATATACATTCAAAACAAAAACATTTCAAAAGAAACATGACAAAAGAAATAGTTTGTCTTATATTTCTTTAGACTTTGCTTGTGAGACTTTACGTCAATATAAATTTTCTAAATTAAACGTCAATGTATTAGTCAGTTAACTTATTTATTATTTTATCTTCAATTCAAATTTAACACAAAAAAGCAAGCATTTCGTCATAACATGAACACACAAAAAAAACAGCAAACCTTTCACTTTCATGATTTGATCTCCATAGTTTAAAAATTTCTGATGCGTTACCAAAAAAATTTATATTTTTAGAAATTTGTCAAATAATCAAAGTCATGACTCAACATTAATTTTACCCTGGTATTTTGCATTTTTAAATCTTTGGTATGTAAAATTATAATTAATTTTTTTAAGTGCGACATACAAGAAACTAATTTTTTTTTTCTTATAATTTACTTTAAACCGAGAAAAAATTATTGAAAATTTTTTTTATAAAAATAAATCACATGCGTAAGCATTAAAATTTAAGCGGAATGAGGAAAAAAAAACACAGTAATAAAATAAAATTCAATAAGTAAATAAAGTTAAAAAAAAATGCTTAAATTGAAAATTAATTTGCTAAACAAATAGCAAATGACAAATAAAATCAAGTAAAAATAAAATCATGAAACACGACACGAATTGTTAAACTTATACAAATACAAAATGGTGACACAAAAAATGAAATAGGTACAACGAAATTTTTGGAGAATTTTCTACACCATATAAAATGTAGTTGTATATCGTTGGCTGAAATGCAAAATCATGTAACTATAAGTTTTTAAATTTTATATGCTTATTATGAACAGCAACGCGCGGTTGATAAGAGAAATTTTTACAACAAAGTTGATAAATCGGTATTACGAAATGTCGGTTGAAAAGAGGTGTAACTCTAATTTATCATCTACAATGTAGATTCAACATCAACTACAAAATCACTATTGTGAATAGTTATTAACAAAAATTTATTCTCTTTTTTGCAACTATAAACTACAAAATATTCAATCGAAATGTAAGTAGTAAATAAATAGACATATATAAATAAATATCGTTAGAAATAAACAATATAATTGATTTTATGCCCAGGTCGAATATTATGAGCAACAAAAAGCAGATTGAAAGGTTTGTAGGTTTGATGGAAGCAAACTCGGACATCGCAAAGGCCTCTCACTGCAGCTTATTTTTCTCATTTGTCAGCTGTTGTTTTTCCCCCTTCAAATGCATATTCACAATTGCGAATACCTACTTAATCATTCACAACTTTATCAACTAGTTTTCGTAATACATATTTCAACCACTTTTCACTTTGCTGTTCATAATAAGCGTGACAGTTTCCACTGTTTGAGGACACTTCCACTGAATATTCTAGTTGTCAACATCGACATCACGTCAATACAATACAAAACGATTGCGGCTTTGCTATCCGTTGTCGAAAACAATTGACTGTTATTGACAGGCTCATGCCTTAGGGAAGAGAAATACACCGTCAATAGCACAAAATTGTTCTCGAGAGTTTACAAGTCTCAATTTTTTTTTTTGTATTGACGTGACGTCAATGTTGACAACTGGAATAATGGTGCTCATGTTAATGTCTTGCAACACCTTTTTGAAAAGTAGTAAAATTATAATTTATGTCTTATTTATTTACCGTCTAATTCATAAAAAATATTTTAGGTTTATTTGACAAATTTCCCGTAGAAATATGTCAAATAGACCTGAAATATTTTTGATGAATAAGGCAGTTAGTATTCAATATTTCTTTAAAATCATATCACACAAGCTGATGTTTTTATTATTTTATTTTGCAAAATCGATTTACATTTATATAGTTCACCTTCACCCTGAAATGTATCAATGAAGCTTGACATTTGTATATATAAAATTTAATTTATAAGTTGTAGATATTAAAATAAAATAACAAAAAAGCACACACTATACACATTTATGGTGTTTATATGGTAATTGCAATTATAAAATCAAACACATTTAATAAACATACATACACATACATGTGTACATATAATAAATATTTAATTGAATTTTATTGAGAACTATTTCACATTACTTAAATTTCAACATTTTAATGGGAAAATATTGCCAAAGTAATTTATAAATTGCATACTCAAAGTTTGATTGCGGAAAATGTTGGCAAACAATTTCCGGAGAACCTCCCACCGCATAAAGAATAATAATAATGTTGTGAGTGTCAGTAGCATAGAAAAGCAATTTTGATTTAGATCACCATGAATGAAATCATCAATGTAGATATTAAGAAAGAAAAAACATTTTTTGCTCAAAGAAATTGTTTGTACAGCAACTTTTAATTTTTGTTGGGACAGGGAATTTCCTCAACCCAGTAGATAATTTATATAAAAATCATTAATTTTTTTGAGTGATTTTCATTAAAAATTTGTGGAAACAGGTTTTAACAGAAAAGAAATTTATTATTAAAATACATAACTTGAGTTTTACGGCCTGTCCCACGAAGTCACTCGAAATCGTTCGATCGAATACTTATATTGAAAACAACAACAAACGTTATTGTTGTTTGCAATACAACAGTGAACGAACTTGCTTACATTTCCACAGAGGATAGTTCAGTCCAAAGTGACCAGAAAGAAAATTAGTAACAAGCCGTAAATTATTCCTGTTGAGGTTCAGGATGCCACTATATGAAAATTGCTGCATCAATGCTTTGGTCTGCCTTAAACCAGAAGAAGTCAGCCACATTTCCTTAGCGGTCGAAGTATTATCTCCTTTGATCAGAGTTGTGACAGTCAACGATTCTGTAAAAATTAACAAAAGACACAATAGCAGAGTTGTAAAAAGCAAAAAAATAATTAAGCATTGGCTGAAGTAGTTAGCACGTTGACTACAAAACCGAAGGTCCTTCAAGCCCGGTCACCCTGTCAAAGTCATTAAATAACAACAACACGCATTTTCCTGATATGCATTTCTGTCCCTTTATGTCTGTTGTTGTAGGGAAGCTTAAGTGATGAAGCCATATACAGTGGTCACTAACCTACACCGGAATCGTAATGTAGCAACAGAGCGCCCTCCTTCACCGGCATTATGTAGCATAGCTACGTCCAAGCGATATACACAATGTGCAAACTTCTACAAAAGAGCTTTTGTGCATTCACACCGACGAGAGAACAACAGCCACAACAACAACATAACAGCCAACTATGGTTGCTTTTGCTTTGCAAAGAAGCAAGAACAAATTCAAGATTTCAAAGCTGTTTACCTCAAATGCAAATATGTGTGTTTGAACGCAGCTGATGTAGCAGAATCATCGGCGAAGTAAAATAACAAATAAAATGGCTACCAAGCAGAGCTCCAAAAATTTAATACACCTCATTGACACCAGAGGCGCTGCAACTCTGCCTCATTTAAAACGTGCAAAAAGCTGAGTTATAAAAGAATCAAGTTTCCCTATATCTTTTTCACCAACTGTTTTCCCTATCACTATCCCTTTCCTAAAGAATACTAATAGTAGTAAACATTCATTGCCCGATTGTTACTTCTCTTTAAAAAAACAAAAATTCTATCTAGCACTTCACAATCGGCACTATAGTACTACTCTCCGGTAAATACACAAATTTTAATTTAATTTTTGTTAAGTCAGCCAAACAATTTGCAAAGAGACATTGACTTAATGATATTTACAAACAATTATCTAGTGAATTATCATTTCTTCCAAGGCAACTTCAATTGTAAATTGCTTAGTCATTATAGTCTGTCTGAGTGCCAAGTTCAAGAGGATTTCTTCACACGTAATCTATTTTTATTGTTCCTTATCAAACTCAAAAAAGAAAGGTTTAAAGTATAAATTTTACAAAAAAAAAAATCTTTAAAGAATTTATTTGTGAAAGCTAAAAATTATTGCAACAAGTTTCAACGATTGATAAGAGAAAGAAATATTGTTATTGTAATGACATTCATCAAGATCTTTATTTCAAATGACGAAATATTGACATTGTTTGCCCATGACAATTTTTATTTTGCTGTGAAATATCTTTTAATTACTTTTAAGAAAAATTTTAGTCAACTTACATTTTTGTTTGGTGGCAGTCAAATTTGGCTTTGTGTTGCATCATCGTCAGTACTGTATTAAGAAACTAAACTTGCTTTTTTAGGCATACGAGTACGAGTATATATCAATCACTTAGCTAAAACCTAAAAAACCTTAAGCGCATGTTTTTTTTTTTTTTGTTTTCTACATTTATTTTGTTCACAGAACAATCAAAAGGCAATAAAGCCAAAGTCAGTCGTAATGTGTAGCTTGTGGCGCAGCACAGAGGAGTGTTTGAGTCAAAAACTGACCATTACTTGTTTTTAGTTTATATTGCTTGTGAAAAGTTATTGAGTGGCCCTAGATCAACAAAACTTGGCAGAAATATGTCTTATAGTCCTAGACTGTTAAACCTTGAAAATAACAAAAATCGGAAAAAAGTTCCCCTCGGCGAAAGTTCAAAACCCTTAACTGTAACCCAGGAGACCGTAAGATGCCATTTTGCGTTCCGCTTCTTTTTGTGGGCGGTGACAAAAATATTATTTGCAAAAGTAATGATTAACATTAAAAAAATTTACTAATTATGACTTAATATCATAGAAATTAAACTTTTGACCGACCATTAATGGGGCACGGAAAGCAAAATATTTTTTGGCTTACAAAAAGATTTCTTACTCATATTTACCTATGCAAGATGAGCAAAACTAGAAAAAGTATGAAATTTAAAAAAAAAATCACCAAAAAAAACAAATGGGGCAAACTACGGCAAACTTTTTTCATTCGTCGTAAATAAGAGATTGTAAATTTTATTGTGGTATAAAACATAATTCTAGCTTTACTTTTGAAAACCTTTTACCTTAGCTATTAATCAAATATTTTAGCGAAAGAAAAATCAACGTAATACCTTTATTCGTTTACCCACAAAAAATATCATATAAAAATTTTGAAACCGAAAAAAAACCATTAAAAACTCGCATAATTTTCTTCACTTTCCTGACTTCAGCAGAATCTCAGAGCTAGAAATCACAATTTAAAGTCTTCAAAACTTCCAACATGATGTTGTGTATCGAGCTGTGTACTTAGTTTTTAAGATTTTTTTTAAATGATTTTTGCCTTTTTGGCAAACTTTTTGGCTCAAATACTCCTCTGTGCGCCGTCTTGTTGAAACATTCCAAAGCATGTCGGATATTATACGGCCATAGCGCTCTGAATTGACGACGGTAACTGTTTGTTGGGTTTGGAAAGCGGTTGAAAAATGCCTTATTTCCCCACAACGATGATCGGTCGGCTTCTGTGATTGAAATTTGCCCTAATTTTTTTTTTTTTTTTTTTGCTAAATTTGACAGCTATATTATTTCATAACCTTAATAAATATAGAAAACAGAAAATATGTGATATTATCGCTAGATAATTACGTAAATGAAATAATAGCTACGGATTACAGAAACATTCAAAACATGAGCTCATGGAATTTTTCAAATACCCGACTATACTTTCCTCAACTGCGTACCGCAGAAGTAATTTGCATAGATTATATTAAATTAAATCATGTTAAAATTGTTTACGATTTGTTTATAATATAGTACAGCCTGAAATATTTATGTCATTATTTATTCATTCAACTTATACAAAAATAAATATCAGAGCTTAAAATTGATTTGTAAGTAAAACTATTGAATTTCAAACCTTTTCAGCGCCCCTTAAATTTCACAAAAATGAAAAAAAAGAACACCTCAACGAAAGCTTCAAAGAATATTCTCAAATATAAACAAAATCTAGAATTTCATTAACTGAGAAAGCATAAAACAAGAATTCAATAAATAGAACTTAATACTTTTTTTTTCAAATGAACAGTAACACACTTATTTAAATATAAAGTCAATAAACTTTCAATATGCTATAAATTTATTGAAAGATAACCTTTTACTCATAAAAAAAGAGTTTGATATATCAGTACATACTTAATACCCACTTAAGTTTAAAGTATTTAAACTAAAAAGACTTTCAAACCTGATATATAAAAAAAAAATATATTTTTTATATGTTTTTGAACCAACTACAAAGCATAAATTTAATTTTTATGTTTGTTTATGATACAATATTTTATTTAATAGATTTCTCTGATTAGTAGAAGAAAAGTCTCAAGCAAATTTTCTTTATAGAAATTTAATCTTCAAACCGAATTCTAAAACATGTGTGGTTGTGTTTGTGTTTAAATGTTTAAATATAAATTTAAAAAAAAAACTACCTGCTGTTAAAGAACATTCCTTAGGTTTTTTGCTCTGTCTGCTGGGCTTGCATCTGTTTTTGTTTTAATATTTTTAGTATTGAGTGTGAAATGAGTGCACTTCCTGTTTAAAAGGAAATTAAGGTTAAAACTCTTACAAAAAAAAAAAAATAACAACTTATGTATACATTCCATACGCACTTATAAAATTCAAAGTATCCTTGAGAGTTTCTTAGATCTTTGTACTTATCACATTTACTTGAAACTCTTATATGACAACATTTCCAATTGCCCATGGATTTTTTAAGATCCCTGTAGAGTTTGTCTTAAATATAAAAAACAAAAAATTAAATCTTAATCTTCTATGAAGGCAAAACTACCTGAATGACATATTTCATCATAAACAAAATTTACCAAAAGAAAAACAAAAACAATTTTTGAAACTAAATGTTTTCAATCATTAGCCGTTTTGAGATTGTATCATAATGTATTATTAGTTTGATTTTAAAATGTTTCGGGTTATTATATTAAGTGCACAATTTGGTTCCGCTTCTTTTCTCTTTAATACCAAATAAAATAATCAGCCTTATTATGGTTGCCCTATTGCGAAGTTCAGGCGATTTACAAAAAAGAAATTAGTACCGTGGCACAGTGCGGCCAAAACCCCTTTATGCGGCCAAAAGTCGAAAAGACAAGGTTTTAGTTGGAGGGTTTTTGTAACTAGGTTGGCTAAAGGAATGTCCTAGGAGATGATAAATGTTTATAGTAAGGTCCCTTGCCTCAAACGCCCTGCATAATTTCAGTTTGAATGAGGCCTTCACAGGAATAGCATTTTGCCGTAGGAAAAATCATCTAGTAGACTCTTCCGTTAAGCACGTGTGAAAGTTTTTGTAATCAACCAAATCAAACGCAACAAAATGGATTCTACAGCTGAAGGTAGCAAAATTAGAATCTGAAAGTAAATTTCTAAATAATACATTGTTAGAAAGAGATATATCATGAAATCCACAGAAAAGTCAACCGCAGGGCTACATCATCAACTTACGAAAATGTGTTATTTTTATTGAACTGAATTTTTTTCGTTTCCAATAAAAGATACAAATAAAGATAAAAAATCAATTTGGATTGCATTTTATTTATTAGCTTGTTCGAAACGAATGAGTACATATCACAAACGTACCGTGTAATTGTGCGTGACAGACTTAACATGTGCGTGACAGATGTTAAAAGTTAATAAACTATAATATATATATAATTTTGTCAAAGTTGTATAGCTACACAGAAAAATTATTCACCAATTAATGTTTTCAATTAATAATTTAATTGATTCAATTAAATTTTTAATTGTATTAATTAATTTGAGTGGAAAAATTTTTTATAGGTGAAAATTTAATTAAATTTTTAATTAATATTACAAATATTTTAATTAATATTACAAACTCATTCATATTACTTTTTTGTGTGTATTTATATAATCTAAGATAGCTTCTTATAGCTGTTAAAAAATAAGAAAATTCTATCTCAAGTGAATTCGCAGAAATCTAAAATATAAACTGACATCATAGTTTCAGAGTATAATTTTTGTAGCGCGTGCGTACGCAACATTTCGCTTTATATCAACGAAAATAAAAACTCGTTTCATAAACACTTTACACATTTTAAAAACGGGTACAAAATTGAATAGTTAGAACCTAAATGTACTTACGAAAGAAAAACCTTGCTTAAAAAAATCAGCTATAATTATACGCACGCCGTAACAGTGCGTGACATGGATTTCATGATATAAGGACTACTTTTGGTTTTTATGTTTTCAAACAAAATGGACGTGATTAGGTGAAATCTTTTTGTCTTGCGAGATCCTGCTCTAGTAACTAACATTATTATGCAAGAAATAAAATTAAATTCAGCTGCCCGTTCAATAATTGTACAACGTAACTGACTGACAGGAAAAGTAACCAAGTTCGTTCACCCTTGTGTCGTTTGTGCTTGGAAGATGACGAGACGACGGCACACATTCTTTGTGAGTGTATCGTCTTATGTAACAGTAGAAGGCGTGTTTTTCATTAGGAGTTTCTGTGTTCAGATGATATTAGGCGGGCTTCTCCAATATATGTGCTGACTTTCATAAGGAGAGTCATACAGAGATTGATTTAATTTAATTTACAGATCTATGGCACAAAAGATCCATCAGGTGTCGCAGTGCCGGTCTTTGGACCAGATCTTCCCCCTTTTCTAATCTAATCTACTGACTGACTGACTGGCATATCATCGCACAGCCCAAACGACTAGACTTGTATCGAACTCTTTCAGTAGCTCGTTTTTGACACGAACCAATGATTAAACCCATTTAAATTACGGCTATAGCTACAGAGCTGAAATTTTTTGTGGAGATTTATCTTTCGATGTTTAGATCCACTAAGAAGGGATTTTTTGAAATTCGACTGCTAAGGGGGTAAAAGGGGATAAAAAAGTGTAAGATCGGTATCTTCATATCTCGGAAACTACTATGGATAGACTCCAAGTTCCAAAAAGCATACGAATGCTGCTAAAAAAAAGGCCGATAAGTGCTCGGTACTTTTTCGATATGTGTAGGGGTTAAAGGGGGTCAAATCTGAATTTTGGTACCCCATTTTACACTCGACACATCTTCTTAAGTATTAAACATAGCAGAAAGCTTTTTGTTGGTTTCTTTTCTTCTGGACGAAATCTCGGATGACACTTTCTGAAAATTCGCACTTATAAACGGGTAAAAGCGCACCCATTTTCTGTACTTTTTTTTATTAATTATAAAGTACAAATAATCTACTATTACTTGCTAACGCTCCATAGAAGAGATAAAAAATTTAAAGGTACCAAAAGAGTAAACATGGGAAACGGGGCAAAAAATTTAAAATTCGGGGAAGTCATATCACTAAAACTTTTTAAGCCTGAGTTAGTTATTATTAGCTGATATAGTGTATTCTTGAACACTGGCTTTTCAAAGTTGTTACTTTGAATATTAAAGGTACCAACTTTGAAAAATATTTTTCGGAAAAGGTTCTTTTCGAAAAAAAGTACTTTTTCCACAAAAAAAAATTATTTCTTCTTGGAAAGAAGAATTATTATACAATGCTCCAACCGAAATCTAAGCACTGCTCCAAAAAATTCCGCCGAAGTCTCCTTGCGGCTGCATCAGTCGGGACTTTTTGGATATTGTGTTTTTTTGGGAAATGGAACTTTTTTGCAAAATTTAATTTATGAAAGTTTAAAAGTAAAAATTAAAAGTGTTATTCGAAGTCGATGGCAATCAGGTTAAGATTTACATATTATTGCGTTTACTTACATATTATTTTTCATTGACGTCGAATAGCACCTATAGTGCATATAAAAATGTTTTATTTTAATTGAATACAAATTAATTTCTCGTTCGTTTTGAAGTCGGTTTATTTTTTTAACTTAATTTTTAACTTTTTAGTGCCCATTTTAAATTTGGTTACGCCCTCTTTCCCATATATTAGTGCTCCCAACCACTTTTTTAAATGCAACATCGTATCATTGTTTGTGCCAAATTTTATGAAACATAGTATTAAATTTTAATGGGCTTGGGTCCGCCCATTTTTTAAGCTTGAGATTGTGTCATTAGCTGAGCTAAGGAGTGTACTAAGTTTCGTAGCAATCCGAATAGTAAAAGAAAGAAAATTTAATGGGCGTATTTCTGCCCACTTTTTGAAATATGGGACCAAATGGAAGTTAAACCCTGTAAAATAAAATATATACACAAATATATATACAAAATTATATATAAGTCTATATGAGATTATTTTCTCTTAATTATTCTACCATGATGCTGACATATACTGGAATGCACACAGAAAGCACTTTTAAGCAATCGCAATTTCGCTGACATGAACCACCCACTTTCGCTCGTATTGAATATATTCAAGCTATTTTCATACAATAAGTCCTGTTAACGTTTATTTGTTTGTCATTTATAGTCACAGCACTTTATCCACCCTTCAATTGACGTCATAACACGCATTTGCAAGCAATGAAACAGTAAAATTTATTTTTTTTTTGTATTCTTTCTCTTGCACTTTGAAAGCCTTTAAATAACCGCAAAACTATTTTAATTTCCACACGTACTGATTGCAAAATATTTCCATGTAAATCACATTTACAATATTTGAAGGCGTTTTACTATTCTTTTTATTGCCATAAAAAAATATTCAATTAAATATGTATATAATTAACTGTATAGATAGTTTTATATGCACATTGTTTACTGGTGCTTGTATCTGTCCATTAACCGCTTGTTTCTTTTTTTATGTCATGATTAAAACGTTTTATAATATCGAGCCTTATTTTCGATTTTATCGTAAGCGACATGTTGACTTTTTTTATTGAAATTAAAATTTTATGAGGCTACGCATACTTTAGAATTATTAAAACGCCAAAATTGTGGATAACTTTTAAGATAAGGACTTTTAAAATTGTATTGTAAGCGACAATTTATCTACAAAAACATATTTGAACATTTTAAAAAAACCTTATCCTGAAAAATTTAATTTTTGTCGCTTAAGATTAAATCGAAAATAAGGCAACAGAATAAATCTATTTTTGTTAAATTCTTTTATAGCTATGCTATTTATTGCGCGATACAGGAGTTAGGACATGATTTTTGTAACAAAAATAATCGACACTATTAGAGAAACAAAAATAATGAGAACGATTGCTCAAATTGTTTTTGTTTTGTTTTTGCATATGAGCTCAAACAAGAGAACACAGCCGATCGGCTGTAAGCCGGCTAACAGCCGCCACCGGCCACAAACAATACACTAATTTAATCGTACGCCGCTAGAAAAGATAATAATGGGAAATAAATGGAAATGTTTGTAAATATTTGCAGAGAATTTGACATCATCATATAATATAATTTTATTGCATTATTTCACACATGAAATTTGTTTTATATAAAAAAGCAGCATAGCTATAAACTCTCCTCTCCTCTTTTTGCTAATATTTTGTATTATATAGATTGTCGTCTCTGTTTTAATTTATTAATATTTTTATTTTCTGTTTAGTAAATTTATTTTTATTTATTTATTATTTTTGCTTATTTATTTAATTTTCATTTGTTTTTATAGTTTTTTATTTATTTTGTTTTATTTATTTTTAGATTTATTTGGCCAATTCAAAAGGTGTTCTATTGTGTCATATTGTCATTATGGTTTCAACTATTTAAATATAATTTTTTTTTTGCTTGCAAACAAAAATTTTAGTGCACTATGACAATATGACACAATAGAACACTTTGGCCAATAATAATTTAAATTATAATAAACAAATGCAAAACCAATGGCTACTACTCGCTATCGGCTTTAGTTAGTTTACTTATATTTTTTATTATTTGGTTTATTATATATTTTTATTATTTTATATTTATTTAAATTCATAATATTTTTTGTATTTTTTTTTAATTTTTTATATTGGACCTAATTACAAGTGTCGTATTTCGACTACGACTACGCCTACGACGATTTTGTAATAGACTTAAGAACATTGCAAAATTTTTTCTTTAATCTAATTCAAAATCGTCGTAGTCGTTGTCGAAATACGAAACTCGTAATTAGGCCCATTATTTTATGTGTTTTATATTTTATTAACTATGTCCCCTGCGTTGCCCCTCGGAATTAATTTATGACTAACTATGTACTTATAAGAGTAGCAGTTAAAATGAAAAATACCATTTACCATTTACAAATTCCTCAACGTGCAAGTCGCATTCGTACTTTTACGGATTCGACCTACTGTCCAATTTTTCAGAGTTGAATTTTTCTTCCAAATTACTTCAAATTCGCTTCAATATCAAAATCATAATTTATGACAAAAACTGTCAAATTTAACAAATTTTTCATAAAAACTTGGAAATAAAAACACAGAGTGTGTGTGTCTCAACACAAAAAGCTTACGTGTCCTTTTATACTTAGTCTTAAATTTCGATAGTTTCGCAGGCAGAAATTTTCCCCTTCCCTCTTCTTTGCGTGAGTGTCCTTTTCGAAGCAGATGTATCACGTTTTTAATTTTAAAAAATCGGCTAAATAGTTTCGGAGGCATAAATTCCCCCCTGCACTCTCGCTGTGTCATCGTGTGTGTTTTTAGATGCAGATGTATCTACATTTTGAATTCCATAAATATCGCCTGAATTGTTTCGGAGGCAGAAGTTGCTACAATGCCCCCTCTATGTAGAGGTTTAAAAAACTAAGTAAGTTTTTAAAATAATTGCAAAACCCAAGGCATTCGCATGTGACAAAAACAGAAGTTATTTTTGCGGTCAGCGATTAAAACGACAATTTTAGCGAAAGCTTAAGCAATAATTTAATGTGACTAAATTTAGAATGTTGTGCACTGATGGCTCTTTGAAATGGTTTTGATTTTACCCAAAAATTATTGTTTTTCAATTAAATTTTAATCACAGTCGCACGAGATATTGTTTCCATTATAATGTCTATATTGTTTCTGCTGCTTTTTTTTACGAAATTAATAAATAAAAAAGCTTAGTAAAAATGTTTCCAAACTAAGAAAAGAATTCAACGTACTTATTTTAACATAATAACAAGAAACTTAACAAAAATATATTTTTTAAATTATTGTTTGATACTAATATTTCATCTTCCTTCAATTTGTCCTTCCCAATATTTGAAATTCAATTTATTTTTCGCAGTTTTCTGTTCATTGAAACATAAATAATTTTAAGAGTATGTAAAAATTTTTTATTTTCCACTTACGATGTCGCACGTGACCAAATTTGTATAGCTACCATGATTACAAATCTTTTTATTTCTCAATAAGTTTTTTATTTATTTTAATTGTATTTAATATATCTGTGTGTACTGAATATTTGATTAACTTTCTGCATGTTGTTTTTCAATGTCGCACGTGACATCAAAATATGCGATCTTTCAAAGCAAACAATTTACATTTATTTGCATTCCTTATTTACTCTTTGTACTCTCAGAAAAAGTTTGGAGTTCAAAAGTCAATGGATAATGCCTCTCTCTAAGAACGTTTATGAAAAGAACAAAATTCAAATGAAATATCCAAACAAAGGAAGTTGCGAATTTGTGACTTTGCATTCGAATATCTCGAAATGGGTTATTTATAAATGTAAACTTTTTTTACACTATGCCGAGTACACATTATGGCATTTTGAGACATCACAATAGTGTGTACTATTGGCAATGTTTGTCATTCCTATATTTTACATTGTGTGGCATTGCTTTCCATATAATAAACATAATGTGAACGGCCTTGCATGCATTTTGAAAATGACAACACAAGAAATACCAGATGTATACTCAGCATTGGTTAAATTTGTTTGTTTCTCCATAAAAGTATGATAAAACGAAGTTTTTTAAAGAACTTTAATTTTTTTTTTGGAGTCGTTGTACCTTTAGGTAAAAATTAATTGATTATTTAGCTGTAGAGAATATCAGAATACGCTTGAGTCTCTCTGAATCAAACTTCTGGGCATATAAGATATCGATAATGGAAACTGATTCTTTAAACTTTTAATAACCTCTGTAATTTATATATTTTTTTACAAGGACACCTTCTCAAACATCATTACCTTGATAATAAAAAAAAATGTTGTTAATGCCAAAACATTTTTATTTAAGTTTAATTGTTTCACAAGTCATCTCGTTAAAAGTCATATTAACCCTCTTAATATTAACTGGTCTGATCATTTCTTGTCTTCTCTTTAAATTCTTAAGTTCACGTTCAGGTTCACTTGAATTATTTTTCCTCCAAGTTTAAATACACTTTTTTTTGTTAAGTAGAGTAATTATTGCAAAACCTTTAAAACCAGAAATTGGTCTTCCGCTTTTCTTACAGCAAAAAAAAAATTGCAGCTGTTAAATAAGAGTGTGTTTTTTTTTTATTGTTTTGACTAAAATTTTAAAGGCATCTTTTAAATTTTAAACTTTATTAAAAAGAAACCAGTTGTGTTGTCGTCATGTTTATTTTGAGTTTCTATGCGTTTTTTTTTCTTTGTCAAATGTTGAAAGTTAAGTTAGCAAATGAAAAAAAGCACATAATTATAAAAACCACAAATGCGTAAAACATGAAATCTATAGATAAAAATGACATGAGTTAAACACCATTAAATACTTTTTTTGTTTAAAGTATTTCGCAATAAACTATAGTTTAGGTTTTTCTACGAGTGATAGTAAACAATTTTTAGAAAAATCGCATAAGAATTATAAAGACTTGAAAGATGAAAAATTTTACGGGAGCAAAAATATGAATCGCGCTGTCTTAATTTGGGTCTTGAAACATTAGAATATCGTCGAAAAAAAATATAGATTATTCTATCCTATTGGAGAGAGTTCCCTTTAATGTACCGAATATCTTCTTCGACATTGTAACGTGTTTTATAATTGCTTTCATCGTAGAAATTATACTATAAAAAGCCCCCTAATAAGAGCTTTTGCTGATTTTAATAAATTGAATAATATGCAAATGGTTGAATTTAATTCATCAAAACAAATCTTTAAAAACACTATTTTATACCTTATTAATAGATTAAATAAATTTTATTAACACATTAATTAATTAATATAATATTTTAATTATGTTATTATAGTCAGTAAGGACCTAAATAAATATAGACCTAAATAAATAAAAACAAATGCATTCACAATTCACAAACTATTGCTGGCTGTATTTTGTATAAATGTCGTTGTGAATTCTAAACCTATATTAAAATACAAATCACCAATAACTTCTGTTTTTTTTTTGTACAAAATAGTCTTATCAAACGAGTTCAGAACACTACTTTATCAAAATATATCACTATTCAGATTGCAGCTTAACTAAATTTCGAATAAGAAATTTTCTGTCAAAAAAAATCATGATTTAGTTTTCAGTTTTTGTGAAATATTTTCATTAATGCCCATTTTTACAGTTGGTAATCAAATTGTAATTATTTTTAAATTCTAATTAAATACGAAATTGTGTTTTTGAGTGCATAATTAAATATCCAAACTTGTGTAATTAAGTATTAAGTTTTATGAGCGCACCATATTGTTTTATGCGTGTATGTGTTTATTGAAAACATACACATGAATATCATGTGGTCGTACTAGAAAGAATTTCCTTTAATTTTCATAAATATATAACATATACAATTCGTAGTTTTATATCATGGAATATATAGGGTGTTTTTTTTAGAGGTATAGAACTTCGAATTGAAATAAAACACAAGAAAATCGTTTTAATGTCCATCAATTTGGCTTTATTGGAAGGATAATTTTATGCCATTAACGTTTAAATATGATTTCGGGCATGTGGCCGCCGCGGCTGGCTCGAATAAATTCTACAGGTCCAATTTTCAACCACTTTTTCGAGCATATGGGGCCGTATGTTGACAATAACGCCACGAATGTTGGCTTCCAAGTCCCCTAACGTTTCTGGTTTGTTGGCGTAGACGAGCGACTTCACATATCCCCAAAGAAAATAATCCAATGGTGTCAAATCACACGATCTTGGTGGCCAATTGACCTGTTAACCGAATTAATTGCTCTGATGGACGATTATGTCGACCATAAAATGGACGGAGCTTGCGGTAAACTTCGCGAACTGAACCATTATTTTCGAAATAAATTTGCACGATTTGCAAGCGTTGTTCTTTTGTCAACCTGTTCATGATGAAATGGCAAACCAAACTAAATATTAATCACTTGACAGCTGACAAAATGGCCGCCAGTTAAAAAAGTGATGCCAACTTAAAGTTCTATACCTCAATAAAAAATACCATATATAAATAGAAAAATGCATTCTGATGTTCTTTTGGTTTCATAAAATGTGTTTTTATCCAATTTTAATTTTCTGCATTTTGATAACCTAACTTTCTTATTTATGTTAAACAGCTGTTGTTTGAAAGGCCTTCCATAATGGGAAATTTTGCAGTGCTACCGTACTTTCAACGTAATTTAATAAGAACTTTAATTAACCACTGAAAAAATTAAATCGTATTTAATTACAGCTTAATTTTAAATAAAAATTAGCTAATTACGTAGTTAAAAACTAGGGGTAAGTGTTTTAAATTTGAATTAGTTTAATAAATCAAGTTTACAGTTTTATTGTGTATCATGTTTACCAGTTCAATAACTTTAAAAATTATAAGCATGTTCTAGTTTCTAAATTTAGTTGTTTTGTTAGATTCAAGTATATTATTCCTGATTTGAAAACTTGAAATTATTTTAATCATTTTGCATTTCCATTGTCATTGTGAATTTTATTAAAAAAATGTTTTTAAGCGAAATTTACTAAATTTATAGTACAAATTATATAAAATTCTGTATGATTATGATAGTCAAGGCAAGTTTTAATGCTTACAGCATTAAGATTTAAGATTTAAGATTTTATGCTATTTTATATAGAGTTTGACGGATGTGGTAGAGTCAGCTGATGATCAGCTGCGCTGGCAAGGCCACTTGCTACTGAATATTTTTTAATTAAACTATTCTGTTTTGCAAGCCTGTCACAGAAACCAAATTCGATCATTTGTTTTTACACACTGATAGTTCCGTAATTAAGTTCTTCAGAAAACAAAAAACGAAGAATTTGCTCGAAATGAAACCACTTTAATTTAATTTAATGCTCGCAATGGTCATTTTAGCTAGTGGTATCTCAATACACTCTACAATCGTATGTGAATATACCAAAAATAAATGTTATAGTCTTACGCAATTAATTACTCATATCATATTTGTAAGGAAAACTAAAGAAAACCTCTCCACTGCATTTGAATAAGTGGAACAATGCGGCTGTAATAGAATTTTTTTTTTTAATAATTTTTACATGAAAATCTACTTAAGTGGCGGCAATTAGAAAATAAAAAATAAATAAATAAATACTCTCACATAGTATGTGCATTTAGATTATTTATGCAAAATGCATTTTTATTAACAAATAATTTAAACAAATATATACGAACGCAGCAAAAGCAAAAAAAAAAGAAATTTTGTTGTGTTTTATCTAAAAGATATTTTTAGAGTTGATCAGTGTTATTTGTAGAATATGCTAATTAAGCTTTGAACTAAATTTAACAAAATTAAAAATACTAAACAAAAATTAGCAATAGGCGTAAAATAAAAACAAAATTATATATGACACTCGTCACATGAATTCATTGTTTTATCTTTTGTGGAGATAAAAAAAACTCTGCTGTTTAAAAAAATTTATTGTTTTTTTTATATTTCCTCTTATATTTTTGTTCGAGCTATACAAATCTGTTTAGAAGGTAAAAAAACTAAAAAATAATAATGTTAAAACAATTTAACAAGTTAATAATTATTCAAAAATGTAAGAAACCCATAATTGACATCATGCACATTGTCATAAGTCCAACCCAATTGAAATTTATTTGAATACATTTCATTTCTGCTCAGTAGACTTCAACCACAATTAAAAAAAACTACCTGAAAAAATCCCAATAAATGGTTGAGAATTACAGAACTACAAACATTCGCTAATTTAGTAAAACAACGTCATAACTCAAAAATGGAATTAATTAAAAATTTAATTGAGTTTTCACCCGTAAAAAATTTGATATCAATAACGTTTTTCCACTCGAATTAATTACAGCAATTAAAAATTTAATTGAATCAATTGAATTCCTAATTAAAAATATTCATTGGTGAATACTTTTTCTGTGTAGAAAATTTACATAAAAATCAAACATTTTTTTGTGAGTGTTTTTCATAACTTACCTGGCTTGTGAGACAGGCGGTTAATTAAATATCTTTAGACTCGAACAAAATATATGAAAATTCGCACAGTGGGGCCTAATTAATTCGCAGAGGAGGAACTAAGCTTTTGCAAAAATTTTTTGACTTCGTTTTTTTGACGAAAACAGATTGTTTACGATCCCAAATAATAGACGTTGGTCAAAAAATTAAGTTCGAATATTATGTCGCTTAAGCTTTTTTGGCGGTTACGGCTGGATATGACCACCCTTCCCTTTGTGGAATATAAAGGGAAATACCGAATTTCAATGCCGATCAATGAATTGTATTCTTCAGTTTTCAGAAATGTCATTTTCTTTTCTTAAAAAATAATGCAACATTTTTTTAATTTAATTAAAAAAAAACAATTTAGCGGTATCATTAAAAAAATTATATGGCACATCTTGAGTACTCGCTGCTAGTAAATTTTCACTTTATAATGGACATAAAATTATTTTCCTTCCCTTTGATTTGAAATTGATTTGTCAAAAAATGCATTTACTTACTAATAGATGAGGACAGTAACAATAATTTTATGATCATAGCCAATTTTTCGGAAGTCTCTACTTTAAATAACCGAAGTACATGGACCATTAATTCTGAAAGGGATCTCAGGGCTAATAAATCAGTGCTAGTTAATATCTATTTTTGATTTAAAATTTGTTTTAACTAGCAAACCTATAAATCAATACAGTATTTAAACCATCTTTAAACACATAAAATTGTGTGTTTAAACTACCAATTATACAGTCCATATGGTTTTGTTACTTACAGACCATATGTTTTGCATTAAAAGAACACTCAACTTTTTTTCAAGTCTCTACTTTTTCTTCAGATCTTGTTCGACCTGTTTTCTTACCCTCTATTATTCATATATAATACTCTACTTCGCCAAGCATAAATATAATTCCTTTCTCAGTAAAATTTGGCGACCTTTAACCCTGTTTCTACAACTTAGACAATCGACTTGAGCATAAAATTTATATGAAAAGTGCTAAATTTTTTTTAGTGATTTTCATACAAATTTTCTAGACGAGTCGTCTGCCTGGCTTGTAGAAACTGCACATTAATTAAAATTTTTTAACTTTTTTCCATTTTTGATTGTGGAAAGAATTGATAGCCTGCTGCAAAACAGCTGTTTTTTGACATTTATTCTAGTGCTGCCACAATATTATTTTTTAAACTACACATAAGGTATGGTTCACTGATTTACTCCTGTTGAGTTTAAACTACATATAAATTTGAATTTAGTTTAACTAAACGAGCGTTTAAACTTTGACTGATTTATTAGCCCTAAGTCATACGCTCTTTTGCTTCGAAATATTAAATAAATCTTAAAAAAAAAACTTAAATAAATATTTCATAAATATTCAATGAATTTATATTACTCGAGACTAGTACAACTCTAAATTAAAATGTTGCACAATATAAAAATATTTTTTGATTTGTTCAATGGTAATCTACTAATTAACTCGACCAAAGAAATATATGACTTAGATCACTTTCATAATTAAGGGCACATATGTATGTGCGATTCGAACGTCAAGTGTCATTTCAATTAATTGTGTTTCAACCAAAGCTTATTCAAATTCATTATTTATTTAATTTAATTGATTTAAGAAACTACGTAGATATAGTTCCTTATAAACTAAAATATTTCATTTTAAATGCATTTATTTCTTAAATTGAATCAATTAATTAAAAAAAGGCATTTAAAAATTCACACAACATGTATATTCGAGTGAACTGCTTTAATTTTACATGGCATGCAACTGCAGTTTGAATGAAATGCTTTGGCTGGAAATAAGTAAAATAAATTTGTTTCAATTTGTAAAACAAATTTAACTTTATAATTTCTTTAAATATAGTTTACAAACGCGACCAAATTCACATGTGAAAAAAAATATATATGTGAGAAAATTGTTAAATAAGGAAAAATAAAATAAATATAATATAATAAATCAAAGTGTAATAAAATATTATAAAATAAAATTTAATTAAATAAACATTTTTATGATTTCCATACTCTTACACTTTTGAAGAATTTACATTAACGACGTTAAAATGTACAAATATGAAGCATGTACGTTGTAATACAATTCTCATTTGCTTCATACTGAAATTAGTATAAGTACGTGCAGCATAAAAAACATAAAATAACTGAGACGTTTTTAATACACAGAAATGTTTTTCTCCCCATTAATTTAAAAGGTAAAATTATGATATTCTTGTCGTTTCGTAATATTTACAAGTTTCGTTTATTTTACAAAGAAAGTTACCAGCAAGTTCGGATCATTTATATCAGACAAGGGCGTTTCATGGACCAATTGTGTTGAGAGCATCACACGTAACGGTAAAAACCCTCTTTCATTTAGTTTATTTCTTTCATTTAGTTGTCAATGAGACAGTAACGAATGCACACGAGGACACGGTTGCCAGAAATGCAGATTCATCTTAATTTTGCAGAATTGCAGATTTGAAGATTTTTGGTCGAAAAAACGCAATATGTACGAGTATATGGAAACTTTTTTTTAATTTTTTCTCATATTTGAAAATTTTGCTTGTTTTTATGGTTAAGCGATTGTCTATATGCATTTCGTTCCCGCTTTTTGGAACTCGTCAGTAGACTTCAACCCAAAACATTTTTGATTTTAGCTAACAAACTTCGTATGTTTATAGTAAGACTTCGGTATTTCATATTTTCTCATATTGCTATTATATTTTGTTCTTTTATGTTCGAACAACTCGGACTTAAGAGAATTACAATAATTGAACTTTGAAGATGTTATTAAAAAAAGGTAGCTTTGGAAAGCTTCTGAAAAAAATATCTGAAATAAAACGAGGTCTCGTCTTCAAATATCGAAAATATTTTCAGTTAGGGGAACTTGAATAAAAGAAAAAAAAAGTTCGTAATCGTTGGGGAACTGAATCTCTCGTAGGTGCTTTGTTTACAAAAGATTACCTAAAGCTGAAAACTCGCACTGTTTTGACAAATTTATATTTCCCGATTGTATAAAAATAGTATAGGGTGTTTTTTATTTAGGTATAGAACTTTAAGTTGGCATCACTTTTTTAACTGGCGGCCATTTTGTCAGCTGTCAAGTGATTAATATTTAGTTTGGTTTGCCATTTCATCATGAACAGGTTGACAAAAGAACAATGCTTGCAAATCGTGCAAATTTATTTCGAAAATAATGGTTCAGTTCGCGAAGTTTACCGCAAGCTCCGTCCATTTTATGGTCGACATAATCGTCCATCAGAGCAATTAATTCGGTTAACCGGTCAATTGGCCACCAAGATCGTGTGATTTGACACCATTGGATTATTTTCTTTGGGGATATGTGAAGTCGCTCGTCTACGCCAACAAACCAGAAACGTTAGGGGACTTGGAAGCCAACATTCGTGGCGTTATTGCCAACATACGGCCCCATATGCTCGAAAAAGTGGTTGAAAATTGGACCTGTAGAATTGGCTTTATTAGAGCCAGCCGCGGCGGCCACATGCCCGAAATCATATTTAAACGTTAATGGCATAAAATTATCCTTCCAATAAAGCCAAATTGATGGACATTAAAACGATTTTCTTGTGTTTTATTTCAATTCGAAGTTCTATGCCTCTAAAAAAAACACCCTATATTATCTAAATGCATTTCGTTTCTGCTTAAGAAGTTCATCAGTAGATTTCTACTGATGAAGTAAATAATTGTAAAAACTTTTGTGAAAAATTAAAAATGGAGTCAAAATCGAGAATAAAGATATGCGTTTGTAAATATTTTTGTTTGAAGTGAAACAGATAAGCATTAATACGTCACACACAAAAAAAAGCAGGCAATTGCATACTTGCGGTTTTGCTGCTTATAAGTTTCTAAATTTTTTTAAATGGAACGAGCAATCTAGTTCTTTTTACTCTTGTCAAATATCAAAAAACTGTGTCTTGCAGGCAGCCCTGATTATAAAGCAGAGCCTCCTCCATTGGGTGCCAATTGTAATTATATTATTACTGAGACATTTTTTATTTTTTACTTATACTGCAATACAAACAAATGTTTTAAAACATAAAATTATTATATGTTTCTTTTTTTTAATGAAAAAGCAAACCGGCTTAAATGGTCTTTACGCTTTTGAAAGCACGTAAGATTGACGACAATATTGCTGCTTTTGACATCATATTTCTGGGAACAGATAGAAAACCAAAAATGCTTTTTCTTTGCTCAGTTTTTACTTTTAATTTAGCGCCTAAATGGTCATTAATGTTACATACAACAGCCGACAAATAGTAACAATATTTCTTTTTTTTTTTTTGAAATTGTTAACATTTATTACGTTTAGGTTCAATAAATGAAGTAAATAGAGAAACGCAGGCTTAAAATATTAATAATAAAACAATTTTTATGAGAAAATATTAAATCTGAACTAAGAAAAACCATACGTTGACAATTGTATTTGTTTAGTTAAATTTAAGACAGTTTGACATTTTGACATTAAAGTTGACTTAAAGCCTTAAGTAATGAATGACTGCATTTTAAAGCGCTGCTATGCAATAGGCGGGACTTAGTACGGAAACTTTTATTGTCTCATTAAATCTGTCTATATGCATACATATATAAAAAAAGTTAAAAATTGGATTAAACTATTTGTATTAAACATTCAAAACAGGAAATGTGGTATTTAAAGTAAAAAACTTTCGTTTTGAAAACTAAAATATTCTTTAAAGCACATTTTTCTTTACGTTGACCACATTAGTTCATACGATTTTTAAAGTGATTAATAAGAATTACTTCTATTTAATTTCCTTTCTCGTTTAGTTTAGAACTGGTATACGAGTATTTCTTTTTTATAAAATCAAACTGTTTGGAAATTAGATAACGAACGTGTTTTCTGCTTTTTTTTTTTGTTCTTTGTAAACTTTTTTATTTTCGTTATTTTCAATATTTACTTGGTCATTTAATAGTCGTATAAATATTTAAGCTTTTAATATTCTATTTCTTTGTTTAAACAAAACAAAGCAAAATTATGCAGCTTAGTTGGAAAATGTTAAAAAATAAATAAATGTATTTATGTACGAGTGTGTATGTATGTTTGTGTAAAGTATTGATAAGTATTGTAGTATCCATTATAAAATTATCTTTTTTATCATTAAAAAATGGTCGCAGTTTAAATACTCAGTTCAATTGTTTTGACACAAAAACGTCTCTATAACAAAATATATTCCTACATATGTATGTATGTAATATTTTCTAAGGGTTTTGTTGGAGATAGATACATTAATAATAATCTTTAAGATACCTAAATGACAAGCATGGGCAAGGCAAAACTGATAGTCAAGTCATAATTTGTGACAGCGCATAGAGAAAGGGACCTAAGGGTAAAAAAATCAATTTTCACTTTGTTTTTTTTTATGTGGACAACATCTGAGCATCGAATGAGACCGATCCCATGCCCCAAAAGTGTTCCCTCCCAGAGATATGGGCGTTTTATGAAATCTTTAAAATGGCTCTCCTGAACAAAACCGGTTTTTACCCTTAGGTACCTTTCTATTTTGCGCGTCACATTTAGATCTGTCGGAAGATAAAAGGCCTAACTCCACTTTTCGAAAATTTCTCAATTTTGTTATATTACTCCACTCCACATTAATTACCACGGAATCTGCAAATATGCAATTGCATGTTTTTTTCTTGTGTGACATATTAATGCGGAGATAAGATATTTATCCGTTTCAGAACTTTTTATGAATTTTGGCATCGATTTGTTGGTGCATATTTTTGCATATTTTATCCTTTAAAGCATATTTTTGCATATTTCACTCTACTACGAACATTTTTAGCATTTTTAGTATTTTGAAAGCATATTTGAGGCTTTTAGGACATATTGTGATATTTGGTAGAATTGTTTTATATTGATAGTCCAAATTTTTATTTTTCGCCATCTAAATCTCAATTCCAATGTTCCATAAATGTAGTGTATATATTTTTCTTATTTATTACGCTGCTATCACGGACGTTCATTTCAATAAAAATTTGGTGTTGCAATTTGTGATTTAAGACACATCAATCGATCGGATTTGACCCAATAGTCCCTATCCGGAATTACCGGTGAGGGTGTTATACTAAAATCAATTTCAACGACCATATAGTCCGTGAAACCAGGGGTTACGGATCCTAGATTACTAAAACTGATCTCATTTAAGATTGATGTGTGACCTGTTATTTCTGTCCTCACCAAACCTGCTTCTACGAGTCTAAGGAGACTTCTAATCACGTTTCTCACCACAAAGTCATCTACGAAGTATAACGTGTGAAGTATGAAGAATTACATCCAAGGTAGCCTGTGGTGTGCTCTTCTGAGCACTTGTGATGCCCAGCGAGGCACACCTCTGAATCTTAGATAGTAATCTCCTGTAACTTTCTTTCCTCAGTGCCTCCCACCATACCACAGAAGCAAACTCAAAGTTGCTCAACTAAAATTTCTGTGTATGAACTTATTATTACTAATCTTCTTGGCACCGATTCTGTACAACACTGTAGTTTCAATTGAAAAAACCCCATTTTACTTACAAAACATTTTTTCACTTCATTTAAATGCATTTTTATGGAAATTATTCAACCTTATTCCAGTCACTTTAACACAATTCCAAAAAGTTGGGGTTTGCGTACCTGCTGTAGAAAACAAGTGACTCCTTTTGACAGGTTTATGTTATTCTCTAGACCTTATGGAACGGAAATATATAGACTCTAGCACAAAATTGTTCTCTAGAGCAAGTAAACAATTCCCAATTTTAGCTGTCTACACTATAAAGAAACTCTTTAAATGGAATATAGTCACCCAAGTATGTCTCGAGGATTATCTTATCGGAAATGTGCTGCTGCTTAGTTAAGCGAAAAATATACATACTTACATATCTAAGCGGTAGTCTCGTATACTATTTTAGTATTACAAGCGATTAGTTTGTCTAGAAGTTTTCCAACACTCATACATATTAAGAAAACTTTTAAGTAATTTTTAAGAAAAATGTCATCAATGAGTTTTTTTCACCATTTGCTGAAATTTACATGAAAATAATGTTGACCTATATGATTGACATATACAATATATAACGAAAGATAATTAATAGATATATTTATCATATTTCAAGTAAAACAAAATTATATAAACAAAGTCTCTATCTATTCCACTAAATGTTTCATGCATCGTTTCATCGTACATTTGAAATTCACAAACACAAAAAAAAATAGAAAACTTGGTACAAAGAGTTTTAAATAAATAAAGCTTAACATGAAAGTATAATTTTATAATGATGAATGATGAATCATGCTTACGTACGCTAAAACAATGATCAAATTACGCAAATATGTGAAAATAAAATATACATGTGGTGCGTACAGCTGCAGCAAAAAAAATAGCACTACATGCTTGGTTGGTATGTATTATAAATTTTTCTTCCATTTAGTTCACGATATATTAGAGAGGCTCATAATTAGAATAAAACAAACACTTATTAACTTTTATTAGAAAAATGTACAAGTTACAAGTTAAAAACAATAGCACTAGTCATGAAAAGTAATACCAAACGAAATGATATTTCAAATAAACTATATACAAACAAGTTAATAAATCAATATTTTATTGAATGGCATTTGTTGGCAATGACGGCAGCGCAGCGTTTCGGCATGGAGTTAACCAAGTCTTTTAAGCTTTTTTGGGTATTCTATCCCACAACTCTTTAACTACAGCCCAAAGTTGCTCGTTATTAGTAGGTTTTGCTTAACATACCCTTTTCTTGACATCAGCCCAAACATTGTCAATTGGGTTTAAGCCTGGCGACCGCACACGCCACTCCACGACCTTAATATTGTTGACAATGAACCACTGCGAGCCTTTCTTCTGTTATGTTTTTTTCACTACCCAAAACAATGTCATTTCTTCTTCGGCGTACGGAAAATTTACATTTTCTAATATTTCAACGTAAACATGTTGGTCCATTGTAGTTTTTAGCCAGTGTTTTGGTGCCACTCCTTAATATGAAAAGCATGTCCACACCATTATGCTTGAACTTAAATGATTTACTGTCTTGCATGTAAATCTTGGATTAAATGCTGCATTCGGATGACGTCTTACAAATGAGCGAGAACCTTTTCCACCATATATTACGACTTTGCATTCGTCCGTTCACGAAATGTTTCTCCATTTACTAGCTGGTCAGTTCAGGTGCTCTTGTGCTTAAGCCGTTCGCAGTCAACAACGGCTTAAGCACAAGAACTGTTTCCACGCATGCCTCTATCTGGAGCTCCAGCCTTTTTGAGCTCTGTGGCAGACTTAAAAGGGTCCATTTTATTTTGGTGAATCAATCGCTTAACCAACCAATTTGACATTGTTGGCTTTCTACCACGCGTTGAAATTTTTTTACATGAGTGATTGCATTAAGTATCATTTTATTTTAGCAATTAAGCAGTTGTCCTATTTCACAATACGTTTGCCTTCCGAAATAATTTTTTTAATTATCTGTCTCTTTACCTCTGTGCATTGCTCTCCACGTCCCATAAAGGCCGTGATACACTAGCCTACACGATCGTGCGATTTTTGAGAAAATACAGCCCTGGTATGATGGAGTCTATGAACATTTTCAAAAGATAAAAACAATTCATCAGATCAGGGTTGTATTTTTTCGTAGATCGCGCGATTGTGTAGGATAGTGAATCATGGCCTTAACTGAAGATTCTAAAAATAATATGTTACTTAAATTTTTTGTGTATTTCAAGGAACACTTTATCTTCTATAGGTTTCGCGACAAACTAAAGAAATTATGCAAAAAGTAATGTTTGGTGCTATTTTTTTTTTTGCCGTAAATTTTTTACTTCACTCCAAATATTCTTTCATATAAAAAGAATCATATGCAATATGAGAACTAAAACTGTTTTCTCAGAAAGGATACGCATTACATCACAGCATAGTCCAATCAAATATAAAAATGTTTTGGCAATAAAAATTTAAAATGAAAACGAAATATTTGTAATGTAACGGTGCTATTATTTTTACCGGTACTGTATGTACATACATATGTATGGAAGTAAACTCTTTCAAACAAAAAAAATATGTTTGAAAATCTGTTGGTGAACGTGAATTATAAAATTACAGTATGAGCTCCATTTGCACAACTACCGATTATTGCAACACCCCGATTAGCGCAACAGGTAATTTTTTTACATTACAGTCTTTATAAGTGCAACTTTTTCAAAAAATAGTCTCGATAAGCACAACTTTTTCTCTTTTCAGTAATTTTAAAACGTTTTTCTCTCTGAACTTAATATTCCTTACGTAGAATAATATCACAAAGTTCACAGAGGTGAAGAAAGTGAGTGATGAAAAAAGCTAAAATCAGCTCTGACACAGGTTCGGCGAGAAAGGGACTGTAGTATATTTGTTATTAAGTTGTTAACAATGTAATCAAAACAAACAGAGAAAATGTGTAATTTGTGAAATGAACAAGAGAACATTTTTACAAAATTAAATGAAAGATTTTGTAGTGTTGAACTAAAAACAACTATGTGTAAAACATTATTAGTATTAAGAAAGTGATTAAAATTAGTTTCCAAATGATTACAGACTTCATTTTAAGTATTTTCATTAAAAAAAAAATATTCACCACAAAGCATAAAATGAAAATACAAGTGAACAGTTGCACAAAATTAAATCAAAGAATTTGTTGTGTTGAATTAAAAAACAGAATGTGAACATGATTATTAGTATTGAAAAAGTGATTAAAATTTGTTTTGAAATTATCAGAGACTTCGTTTTAAGCATTTTCGTTCACAAATATTAATTTTTACCATTTATTTACAAAAATCTCATAGCGAATGAGGACACAAAGCATAAAATGAAAAACGTTAAATTAGTGCCACAACGAAAGAAAAATTAAAGAAAGATTCGGTGTGAGCGAGATGTCAAGAATTCGCATTTATCTTCCGTCTCGTTACATCTCTGTGTACTTTGTGAGAATATTCCTTATGAAAAATTAGTTGCCGTCCAAGAAATTAACAATAAATTAAGAATTTAAATATTATTTTCCTCAAACTAGATTGTATTTATAAAAAAACAGCACTTTTTTTAATTTTACTTGAAAAGCAAAAAACCTTATAAATTTAAGACTATATATTTGTTGGGTGCCAAATTGAATAACAAATAAAATCGTTATTTTTGAACATTTGCATGTGAGTAAAATTTTAAGGAAAGATGTATTTTGTTTAATCACATCATAATCAATCAAAAATTCTATTTTGAATTTTTTGATGATACGTTTTTTTTGATTTTCGATGACGATATGAAGTTTTTAGTAGTCGATTATTGCAACTTTTCGGTAAAAGCAACAACCTCGATTTCCTTTCGGATGCGCAAATCGAGCTCGTACGGTAAATTTTAATGGGCGTACCTCCGCACATTTTTTAAATGCAATATTGTGTATTTTTCAAAGCTCAGGGTGTGTGTTAAGTTTTACAAAAATCGATAAAATAGAACCAATTAAAATAATATATTAAATTTTAATAGGCGTGACCCCGCCCATTTTTTTAAATGGAAGATTTTGTCTATTTTATAGCTCAAGGTATGTGATAAGTTTTGTAAAAATCGTTTAATTAGAACCAAGTGAAATATAATAATAAATTTTAATGGGCGTAGCCCCGCCCAGTTTTTCAACCTTTAAATTGTGTAATTACAAGAACCGAAGGTGTTTGCTATTTTTCGCAGCAATCAAATAAGTAGAATATCATGAAATCAAATAAAAAATTTTGGGGTCGTGTCCCCGCCCAATTTTTTAAATTGGAACCAATAGGAAGCTATACCCTCTCAGACAATAGAAGAATTTTTACTAGCGGTGTAAAATGTACCGAGTTATGAAGTAACAATGTCAAAAGAATAATCCAGACGAATTGATAACCTCCTTCTTTTTGTGAAGTCAGTTAAAAATTACAACAATTCAAAATTTTTTTTGTTCTTCATTTAAAATTTGTATTTTGATTCAAACAATTTATTTTTACATGGTTTCGCAGAAAAAGAAATATGTTTCGAAGGGAAGAAAAATAGCAAATTTTTGTTTGGAGGAAAGAAAAATTTTAAGGGAAATAAAATGTTCGCCTTTTTTACGATAAGGGTGAATATTGAAATTACGACTGTAGTATTTACGCACTATCATGAATTCGAATTTTACAGCCTGGCCCACGATGTCGACAAGAAAGTTTCTTTCGCTTACTTATATTGAAAACAAAAACAAAATAAGAGAATTTGTTTTTGTTTTCAATGTAAGTAAGCGAAATGAACTTTCTTGTCGACATCGTGGGCCAGGCCGTTAGTTTTTATTTGTACATTTTGTTATAAAACATCATTTCTTCTTGATCATTTTGATCAGCTGTTTTTATCATTGGTTCACATGGGATTCATTCACTCAGGCGTTCAAGTAGAATATGGATAATTCCTTTTTGAAAGTTCTTATATTTTAAACGATATCTTGCAGTGTGTCAAAAATGTAGATCTAAACGACATAGTAGATTTGCAGCTAGATTTTGACTGAGATCTACTAAATTTTTGTCTAGATGTAAATGCACTACAATTCCTCAATACTTTAAATAACTCAAAACATAATTTCATTGACCAATATCCGAATAATATATACACATTATGCTTCTTAGCGCAAGATTATTTCAATATTTGCATTTATGTATTTGCATTACTCCATCCCACTGTGCAAAACATTTTAGTGTCATTTCAAAAAAAAAAAATAATCAAATTTTCAATTAAAAACGGAAAAGGAAATATGTGCATAAGTAATTTATTGTTTAACAATATTTACTTCCACCATTCCGAAACAAAAACAATGAAATAATTATTATTCGGCCATAAAATCTTCTTAATTGAATGTTTAATTGTAAGTCCAAAAAAGAGTTCCCTGATTTTTCTGAAAAAGCATAAATAATTTAAACAGATGTTCAAATAATTCACAAATACAATCTGCATTCAAAAAAAAAAAAAAAAAAGGAACAACCAGTTATACACACGCTTTTTTATTATTTTAAATTATTTAATGAATTTGTCAAAGCCAAAAACTAATTGATTTGTTTCCATTTTTGTTTCTTTAATTCCAGATACGCTACGCTTTGAATTTGAAAACAGATTTTTGCCAATATAAATTTAATTATTGATTATAAGGTGAGTGAGTGGAAATGTTTTCCAATTAAATTTAAGCAGTGACTAATAACATTCTGGTAAACATTTTATGGCATTACGATATGTTTGCTTTTTGGGTATTAACGAATAAAATAAATTTACTTTTTTTTTCTTCGGTGTATTTACATAAAAATTTATTTTCTTCAAAATTATTAAGTAGTTAATGCAATTTTAACTCCTACAGTCAATCGAGTTTTTCCCTTTGGCTGTAAAAATTGGAACACAAGTCAGTCAGTTTTTTAAACGATTTGAAAAAAATTCTGTTTAATATTTAATTACTGGTATTTTCGAGTAGATATTTTTGTATCTAGATAAACCAATTATGTATAAAATTTTAGCAGACATTTAGACGGTTCAAAAGTATATTATTAATAGATATAAATGAAAAAAAAATACATGCAGCTGTTCAATGGGATCTTAAAAAATTATTTTATAACTCCAAAACCAAGACAAAATTTTCTTTGCACGTTCCAAAATGCAGGCTATTTTCTATTGCAGTATACCAGCATACCAACACAAACTTCTGGTATCCACAGTGAGACCGATTTCCTTCCACAATGGCCTAGGGCGTAATTGTTACCTATCGAACCTCAGTTCACATTTTATCTTCTCACTAGGCGTTTTTAGTTATTTTCTTTAAAAAAAAAATGATAAAATTAAATATTATAGGCCATATAATATTTTAATTGATAACCCTAGATAGGCTTTTTTAAATTAATCAAAAAAAAGCGTTATCAGAAAAATTTTCGGCTATTGACAATCTTGCCTGAGTTTTTGTAACACGCCATATTTTATTTTAAATGTTAAAAAATTGTTTGCAATGACATTAAGACCTTAAGGCTTTTTTACGCAGACATTTTAATCTTCTTTTTTTTAAAACGAGCAAAAAACGCTAAAATAAATTTAATTTTCTGGTTGCAAAATTAAAGCAAACATTTGCGTGGCATTATTTATTAATATCCTTGTTAATGAGAAAACAATTTAATTGTATTTATTTTACAATGATAAGTATTAAATTTGCGTTTAATAAATGATGCATGAAGCATTAATGGAAAAGCTTTTTCGCACGATATTAAATTAAAATTAAATTGTTCGTGAAAATTATTTTTTAATTAGCTAATTTTTTTTTAATTTTAGCGATATTTGAGGGATGAGAGAGAGAGTAGTAGTGGCTAATATTTTTTATTCACCGTACTCATAGAAAAAAATCTAAGGAGCAGCTCCTCAGACTTACCTTTTGGCTTTAAAAGATCATTATATTGCTCCTTTAATCAAGTTAGGGCTAAAATTGCTTTAGACTGCGGTTTTTTTATAAAGAAATTGAGCATTATTTTGTGGAACCATAAATTTCTAAGCTATTTGTTCATAGCTTTGTAATAATATTTCATCTTACTTAAATTTTTTCTCCAAGGTTTCCTTATATTTTAATTGTGTTAAATATCTCTGTTTGTAATGAATATTTGATGAGCTTCCTGCATGTACCTTCGACGCACTAATAACAAATGTTGCTTTTCAATGTCGCACGTGACATCAAAATATAAAGATCTTGCAAAGCAAAAATTTATAGTTATTTGCAATCGCATAATTTCTAAGTAATTATTTGTTTAGTCTTTGTGCCCTCAGAAAAATTTTAGAGAACAAAAGACTGTGGATAGTATCCAAATGAAAACAAATTTGCTTTTTTTGTGTTTACATTCAAATGTATTTCTCGAAATGGCTTATGTATAAATTTAAAAGCCCATTTTAAAAAAAAATTAGTTAGGTATGGGGTATATACATTTCGAATATCTCCTTTCTGTATCCAAAACATGTTTCGCGAAATTAATTATGGTTTCTGAGATATTTAGCATTAATTTTGCTCCATTTCAAATATTTTAAGGTTTAATAACTATTGTTTTGCTGTACATGCCACAGTTTGGCGTTCGCGTCAAATTCTGCATTCAAAAACATGCGAAGTAAAGTTAACTCTTGTTTTGCTTCGTTTCTATAAGAAATTAATAATAAAAAAAGAAAAATTCAATGGCGACTGTTAAGAAAAATCATCATCACCCAGACGCAGCCGCCGATTAAATGTTTTATGGCCTGGCCCACGATGTCGACAAGAAAGTTTCGTTCACTTACTTACATTGAAAACAAATACAAATTCTCTTATTTTGTTTTTGTTTTCAATATAAGTAAGCGAAAGAAACTTTCTTGTCGACATCGTGGGCCAGTCCGTTAATATACGAGAAACACTAAAATAAAATAAAAGAAACCTTAATTATGCATGTTTGAGTATAACAGAAATCATTTAATTTCATTCTTTATATTAAATACACTTCAATTACTTATTCTTCTTGTGTAAGCGTGTAAGCGGATCGATAGTTAAAAATATTACGGCGCCGGCTTCTTGGTCAGCGTTAAACGATCGACTTATTTATCTGGACAGCAAGAAAATTTAACAAAAAAACAAAATTCTCAATTCGCAGCTGTAAAGTATATGTAAAGCTACTTTTTGTAAATAAATTAAGAAAAATTGTGCATGCGTTACAAAACGTATTTTTAATTTTACAATAAAGTAATATTAACTTCTAACTTTATTCATCAAAGTTCACTAAAATTTACACATTTCTTCCAAACATTTGTCGGAAGCAATGGCGCGAAAACACAAGAAAATTCTATCGGGTATAATTTGAGAAAACTTCATGTAAACCTTCTTTGTCGGTTTTCTCCATTCCGACTTTTTGGCATATGCTGCAAACCAATAATGGGCTGACGATTTATTAAATATGACTGTGAAAGTGTTAAAGAACTTATAATATTTTGGTGCCGGTTTACCTTTCGGTGGAAATGCCCATATGAAAATATTTTGGTATTAAATTTTTTTTTTAATTTTGTGAATGAATTGAAGTCATATTTTTTGTTCTATTTAGTCAAACTATCAGCACAACTCTAAATAGTTCCCGTGAAATACATAATTCCCATGGAATTCATTTTTTTTTCTTCTACAAATGTAATCAACCTATCCTAAACAGATTGAGCTAAAATTTTAAATTTGAGGAAGAACTTCGAAGTCAGCTATTTTTTTTTTGTTTTTTTTTACTGAAATCATTTTTTAAAATTGGGGAACAATAAATAGGGAATCCACTCCCGGGGAGAGTTTGCTTTTAGTTTTTATTTGTTTCAATTATTATAAAAAAAAAGTGCAAACAATCGTGAAAATCAGAAACAAATTTTTGAATTTGGTTTTTTCATTTTTCATACAAACACTTCACCGACGCACGGCAATAAAATTCAGGCTTTGTTTAGTCTAAGGAGTATCTATAAGGCAATCCCACTGAGCCAGGTTTTTGTGGGTTCAAGCCCAAAAACATGCACTCTACAATTATTCAGTTTTGTATGATGTTTGACACTTCTTTCCAGAGACACGCGCTGCCTGCATTGGGAAGTGTCATAGTTCATTTATACCAAAAACATTTATCTGGTTTTTGGTATTGGATGTGCCTTGGTTTGGCCTTTCATAATTTTTAGAATTTGTATGAAAAACAAAAACAAATTTGCAAAATGTTTGTGTTTTCATGTAAATATCACTTTGGTGACATAATACCAAATTAAAATTCGATCGATCAACTCTTTTAACTACTGTCAGAGGTGGAACTAAGCTCATAAGCATATATTCAATTTTATTTCACTAAAAAATATTTTTAATTTTTTTTCTTCAGAGGAACACTGTGCTCTAAGTAAAGAAACAATAATCTTAAGCGAGTATAACATTTTATGTCAAAAATTTCCGCCATTATAAATTAATACGAGTATACTAATATTATACGAATTTCTATTAAAAACAATATACAAATTTTATTTTCATACGGCTGAATAGTTTTTCAATTGAACGAAATTTGTTGTCAAAAGTAATTAACACTAAAAAAAATAAATAGGCACTCACCTTTCCATTAATGATGTGCAAACATAATCGTAGAGGTTTAGTTAGATACATACGTTAAAATTTTGGTAACTTTATTTTTAACAAAATAACAATTGCAATCAAGCACTTTTTATCACTTCTATCGAAACGTTTTTCTATTTTAAAAAAAGTGTAAAATAACACAGCGAATCATGACAAATATTATAAATATAAATTGTAGGAAAGTAATTAGTTTAAAATAAATATGATTTATTCATTAGATACTTTGGTGTTACTGCGAAATAAACACTTGGTATTTGTTGAATATGTTGATATATTATTAGCATTTTTCTACAATTGGATGCATTTGTACAAATTTGTGACTTTTTTTTATTATTTACTGTATTGCTAAGGGCATTTTTTAAAGGTTCCTCTTTCCGCCACTAATCAAGTTGCCATATGTTAGTGAGATCTGGCAACTCTATTTCAACTGATGTAATCTCAGTTTGTTTTGCTGCTTTATCATGAACAGACATTGTTTGTTGAAGTGAAAAAAAACAAAGGTGCCCAACTCTGAACTCTCAACAGCAAAACCCACATGACCAAAATATGACGAAAGCACGAAAGTGCAGTTACAGCAGTTGTAAAACATCTATGGACTGATGGACTTTTCTTTTTAAGTGCAATCGACATACATAGTTACCTAGAAGACCTCGATTTTACAGGTGATATCTACCTCATATCTAGCAATTTCACCGATATGCAGCATAATATGAGTTAACTGGTCGTACTGGCAAGCGCAGCGGGCTTGGAAATAAATATGGAAAAAAATGCAAGGAAGAAGAATGCGCCAAAAGTGCAAAGACTACAGAGCTTCGTAAATAAATGACTGCGCATAATGAGTCGAATATTCTGGCCAAACTCAGATTACCAGAGTTCTGCATTTAGTAGTTTCAAAACCGCCGGTCTGGCAAGGCTGTCAGCTGTTAAAAATATCTGTCATCTGAATTATCATTTATTTAGTGAAAGGTTTGCCATTTACGTTTAACGACAGAAGAACAAGTAAAAATAATTAAAACTTACTACAAAAGTGGTGGTTCCAAAGCAGCGTTGGCTGAAATAGTTAGCACCTTGACTACAAAACCAAAGGTCCTGGGTTCGAGCCCGGTCTACGTCAGTCATTAAATAGCCACACCACGCATTTTTCTGTTGTGCATTAATCTCCCTTTGTATCAGATGTTGTAGAAAAGTTCAAGTGATGAAGGCATAGACACTGGCCACTGAAGTACACAAGCACAAGGAGTGCACTCCTTCGTCGGTGTTGTGTAGCAGAATCATCTGCGAAGTAAAATGACTACTAAGTACAGCTTAGAAAATTTAATACTACTCAATAACACCAGAGGCGCTGCAATACTCACTGCATTATTAAAAATATAGAAAAAAAGAAAAGAAAAAAGCAGAATTGTAAAAGAATTAAGCTTTCCTTTATCTCTTCCTTCAGCACCTCCCTATATCTATCCCTTTTATAAAGAAGGTAACAACCAGTAATATTAGTAGGCGTTCGTTGCCTGAGTGTTACTTCTCTTTAAAAACAAAATTTGGTTCACTTTTTATTTAAGCAAAACAAAGTGATAATGCCAAGTCAACATTGTCACTTTAAAAAAAATCAAGACTAGAAGTATGTAATAACAACAAACCAAAATCGCATTACGGTGTGATTATGTCGTCATAGTCGACATACTGTGCAAGGAGCTGGCAAGATCATAAGGAAATTTGAAGAGATTGAAAGCGTTACAGATCTAGTCATCTCGGTGCATTCTGAGTGATAGTGTGGCGGATAGTCCGAATTTGTCGATTCTACGGCATTCTTAGCAATTCGGCCTGCCTCATTTATTTTGCATTTGGCTTTGCACCTCCATCCACAACACTTAAAGCCGACTGACCGATTTTTTGAAACGAGCAAAATTGTCACACATGGTACACAACTGATTGTGGAAAAGCCATTGCATCCGAAAAAAGTGTCTGCTTGATACGCGTTATGGTCTGGAGGTGTTATTGAGCCGTTTTTTTTTAAATGACGCTGAAAGAACCGTTAACGTCAATTCAGAGCCCTATGTCCGTATAATAACCGACCTTTTTTGGTTGTCAATTGAAGGTTATGAACTGGACGATATGTGGTTTCAACAAGAGTGTGCCACGAGCAGAGTTGGGCAAAACACATGATTTGCGGTATTTAAAATACAAAATACAAAATACTTGCTGTTCATGTATTTAAAATACAAAATGCAAAATACTTTTACGTCATGTATTTAAAATACAAATACAAAATACGTATTTGTATTTTAAATACGTATTTCAAATACATGTATTTCAAATACTGCCCAACCTTGGCCACGAGTCACACAACAAGACCGATTTTCGCTTTAATGCATGCAAAGTTTCCAGAACACGTTATTTCACGTTTTGACGACGTCAATTTGCCACCAAGATTATACAATTTGGCGCCGTGAGACTTTTTTGTGAGGCTACAGTAAAGACTGTATCTATGCGGATAGTCGCGTAACGATGAAGTATTTGATAACCAATATTTGTCGAGTTATCGCGAAGATACCGTCCGAAATGTGCGAGAAAGTGCTCGAAAGCTACATAAAATTGTATTGTAATGAAGCAAAAGTTTCATAGAAATCATAGTTTTATGTGTCCTTATAAAGTCGTTCTGAAGGCACTACATTTTCATTGCATCCAAGAAATCGATATTTTAATTTGGCGATAATTAGCAGAAAAACAAGTTTTAATTCCTCTATACTTTTAGAAAATACTCACCATGAGTTAAACAAAAATCGATTTTCTTAAAAAAAAAATTTATAAACTAATTTTGACCTAAAAACTAAAATTTACCTAAATTTACATGAAAACACTGTTTCGCGTGTGAAAAGAAGCAAATTACAAAAATGGGTAACTTTTTACCATTTTATTTAGAGGAAAATATTATTATGGAACGCCTAAAAGGACATTTTTCTTAAAATCGCTTCCGATTCAGTGATTAGGCATCGAAAAAGAGAACTTCTTGCCATCACAACCCTGTGTAAAAATCATTAGAAATTCTCCAAATTTTCAGTACTTCCAGATAGCAAACTCTACATTTTCAAGACTTCTTTGGAGTGTCTTTTTTTACTGGGTGTTAGTTCAGTATTTCGAAACGAAAGAATTTTTTTTTTTTTTGTTATTAAAATTACATTTCGATTTACTAACATTTTTGCCTCAAGCGTCATAGCATGGTATACAAAGGTATAGTCAATCCCACTGATTAAAGTTTGACAGGTTTTTTTTAAGAAATTATCAGCGAAAAACAAATTTTAACGCAGAAATATGTATATGTAAGTGTTGCTGAATAAAGCCCCTCAATAAATAGTTTGAATTTCTAATTTTTACTTTTTTGAATAATTATTTATTTATAGACTTTCCTAGACCTTTTAACACCGATTACAGACATGCTATTAACAAACTGCTTACATCATTTGCAACATATGTAAATATTTACACGAAATTCTTATTTTTTTATTTTCTTTCTTAGGGAGCAGTGAATATTTTAAGGCAATTTGCATAACAAATAGTCATAGACAAAAAAAAGAAATAATAATAATAATAATAATATTAACAACAATGCAAGACACAAATGAGTTAATTTTTTATTTATTGAGGACCGCAATCCGATTAAAAGTTGCTGCATATCAAAATGAAAAATTGAAGGCGACATGTAAATTGTCTTGTACATTTTGTTTTCATTTTTCTTCTCAACTTCGTAATGACTTTAATGGCGTTCTTGCAAACATATCGCTCATTTACTCAAGCAACGTCATAACTCAAAAAAACCAGTTTACCAGAAAACGAGTTTGAAGTTTTCAATTTACACACAACTTAATGGAAAAAGAAAATTTTATTTTTCTCCCAAAGAGTTGAGTAAACAAGATATTTGTATGCACTTTTTACACAATATGAAGATAGATATGGGGATTAATTGTGCATCATTAACTCAAAAATTACATTTTTAGAGTTATGACGTTCTTTGAGTAAATGAGCGATATGTACTACATAGACAGACATACCTATGCATCTATGTATGTAAATACAGCTGTATGTATTCATAAAACTTGTTGTGTGTTGTATAAACGAGCACAATGTGTGTTTATTTGCTGTTTCGTTAACAAACAATCATAAAAGAAGATTGTGATGATGATTGCGGCGATATCGGTGGTGTGTTGATTACCCGTCATTTGCCACAAGACAATTGAAGTTCCAACGACACAATCATATTAAAATTTTCACCTTTCAGCCAGTGTGGTGGGCAAGAAAAGTAAGTGACCTTAAAAAACTATCTTAAGAAGTTGAGAAGAACAATCACATGACTGAATGGAAATGATCTTTAAAAAAAGCAAATTATGTGCATGAAATTGTTTTGTTGTTATTTCTTTTAGTGTTGATTTTTTTAAGGTGACAATTTTGACTTGGCACGATCACTTTATTTTGCTTAAATAAAGGGTGTACCAAATTTGTTTTAAGAGAAGTAACACTCAGGCAAAGAACGCCTACTACTATTACTAGGTGTTACCTTCGTTAGGAAAGGTATAGTAATAGAGAATAAGGAAGAGATAGAGGAAAGCTTCATTCTTTTGCAACTCTGCTTTTTTTACGTTTGTAATAACGCAGTGTTGCAGCGCCTCTGGTTTCAGTGAGGTGTATTAAATTTTTATTTTTTTTAAATTGGTTAGTTTACTTCGCCGATGATTCTGCTACACAATACCTACGTAGGAGGGCGCTATGATGTTACATCAGCATTAGTATCCGCTGAAGCAGTTGTAGTTCAGTGACCAGTGTCTATGCCTTCATCACTTGAAATTTCCTACAACTGTTACAAACTAATGCACATCAGAAAAATTAGTGGTTTTGTTATTTAATGACGGTCAGACCGGACTCGAATGCAGGACCTTCGGTTTCGCAGTCAACGCGCTAACTACTTCAGCCAACACCACCCTCTGGATTTGAATTAACACAGTTTCATGTGGTCTTTCGATTGTTATTTTTTTATTGAATCATGAAGTACATAGGATAAGGTTATTTATGGAATAATACATCGGGCAAATGGCCTCCACGTCTTTGCATGGTTGTGGGCTTGTTGTGGTTGTAGGCTTGTTGTTGATCTGTGAATAAAAATAACCCCATAAAAAGAAATCTAATGGTGTTAAAACACACGATCTAGGGACCAATTTGATCACCGAAAAGAGAGAGTGAGTACACGATCTGGAAATGTTTCATGCAGTATTCGAATCAATATCATCCAATTTCGGATGATATTCTTTCGAATACTGATGTGAAACATTGTTCAATAATGCAGACACGTTGTTTTATCGTCTAAAGCTCCATTTTTTGGTAAGCTGTTGCCTGTCGAATTGTTTTTCTAGAGTTGGCAAAACTTTATTGCAAAAATGGCGACAAATTTCGAAGCTTGCGTCAATTTTGGACACCCTTTATATTTACGTATGTATGTTTTTTTGTGTCTGTCTGTCCACTTCATGTCTGGCGTTTTTAGTTTTCGAAACTTGCAGCATGTAGTACATACATATGTATGTACTCATATCTATATTACGTTTATTTTTCGTTGCTAGTTTTAGCCAAAGTTGTACGTACGAGTATTCTTTGAAATTGTTTTGTATCGGAGGCACTCCCATATGTCATTCATTTGTCTTATATAAAGAAAAAAAAACACACACACACACACAAATAAATAAAAATAAAAAATGCATCAGCGACAAAAATAAAATTTTTTATAAAATCACCATTTAAATAATAATCATCTAAATCAGAAATGAGGTGTAGCTGCAGGGCGATTAGTACAATACAGTTCATTCATTCATTGGCGATATTAGCAACAATTGAAACTTGAAAACGTGTTAAACAGTTAAAGGTAGCGGTCCATAGCTCGCTTTTTGCGCGTTACGCTTTCTATGCATCTGTCAAAAAAGTAGAATCAATGTAATAGTATGTGACAAGTTACATTGCAAAAAGCGCAGAACGCGTAGGCGCGTTCAAAGCAAAAAGTAGGTCTACTTTCTACTTTTGTACGCGTTACAAGCACCATGAAAGAAAGTCAGCTGTTCTTGAATGCTAAAGATGTTAAATAATACTTTATTTCTTACGTTATCGATAAATATTATTTTGCCGTGGATAATTTTTTTCTTTTTTTTTCAATAAAAAAAATTTCTTAGTAAAAAAAAACTTGTTTAATAAAATATTAGTTATCGATTACATTGCATATTAGTTATCGATTACTTTTACGTACTGAGTGTCATCTCCGCTAAATCTGTATTAAATAGCTGCTTAGAAAAGTTATTGGTTAAGCCAATAATGTGCATACATTTATATGTAATTTTCAATTTACTTACATTAAAGTCAACAACAGCCGACAATCTGCTGGAATAGCCCTGGCCGAGTTCTTCTCAAGACTATCTTTTAAAATGCTGAATAAATAGTCAAAGACATCAGCAGACATTCTTGTCGCTGCTCGAAATTGCTCAGGTTTCAAAAAACCCACTTAAATTCCGTTCTAAATACAACGGCCGTACCCAAAACCTTTTATTTTTTGAAATTGTTCACAGGCATTTTTTGCACATAAAATTAAATATACAAACTCGACTAACTCCACAAATTCTTTTAAAAACTCGATTTCACTCTCCATTTTTTCTTTATAAGTATTTATAAACAAACGCACACAGCTGATCAAAACAAAAATAAAATGGCGCATGAAAAGCAGTGCATGTAACTCAACGCGAACAAAGTATAGAATGAAACAAGAGGATGAAACGCGTGTAAAGCAGAACGCGCAAAAAGCGAGCTATGGACCTCTACCTTAAGAGATAAATAATAAACAATTAAGTCGACTTACGAGGACATTATTTCCTTGGACGTTATTGCATACTACCAAAATATTTTGAACTTAATTACATTAATAAATGGCTTGATTTATATGTAAGTGAAAGCAATTAAATTGAAAAATTAATTAAAATTAAATTTTACAATTAAAACACGTGTCTATGCATACATAACGCTCTTTTATTGCAACAGAGACATAACTCAAAAATGTACATACAACTAAATGAAGATATAAAAATGCTTTCTTTTCTCAAGAGATATGTACGCATAAGACTTTTACACAAGATTAAATATGACATAACGATTTTTTCCACAATTATAATTTTGAAAACGCATATTTTAAGATAGTATGTCTATGTTGCAATAAAGCAGCGATATGAAGTAATATGAAGACATATTGAGGGTCTTTTATTAGGGTTTTCCAAAAAAAAATATTTGTTGAAATTGTTGTGAAGTCGAGAAGTTTAAAAAGGCTGGGCTCAAATCGTCACATCCGTGATCGAATCGACAATCGTACGAAAACAAATTAAGTGATAGCTCAATCGTATAAGATGAATGGGATTTCAGTACGTTCACGTATGTCATAATCCGAATTAGATTTTTGATATACCCTCAATTCCACTCTTTCTGATTAACGTCAGCACCTGCCTAAACGGCCTAATCTCACGGTCGTGCAAACTGCGGTTGAAGGTGAGTGTCTAACCACTGCCCCCATGAACCCTCAAGGTATGGTCACACTTGGGCAAACATTTGCCCAATAAAATGTAACCCCAAAATATTAATGAAGAAGCTTTCAATTCAGTGACATGTTTGTTTAGTTAAATAGTTTCCAAATGTTGCATTCTATGACATTGTCCATTAGTTGTTTATGAAACTGTTTAACTTAAAAACTTAAAAAACACGTGTCTGAATCAAAATTTGTTTCACTAATATTTAGTGGTTCCGTTTTTTTGGGCAAATGTTTACCCAAGTGTGACCATACCTTCAGAATGCACCATTTGACTTACCAAGAACACATAGGTTGCAATCTTTGAACATAGTTATCCCTGTACTACGAACAAGTATCTTGCGTTTTTGTAGCCACTACGTAAGATTATCCGTGATCACCCGCTGCAAATGTGGTTGCTCACACCCACAGCGAGTTCTCCAAGAGTGCTACCAGTTTTAAGCCACTGGTTAGACTTCGAAGTTGCACCCTTCACCTCTATCGTCTTTTGAACTCAGGGCAGTTCCAGGTGGTACTTCACCTGCAAGGCAGCATAGCAAACTTACTTCCTTTTATAAATATGTGTACATAAGTTAATCTGTTGCCCGAGATTGGGAAGTAACACATAAGTTCTATTGGTATAAAGCCACAGGTACGCCAAGGGAAAAAGCCAATTTACCCCGACTGGGGTCGCTGGGATTACCACACCCGTAATCTTCTAAGAAATCACGCTGAGGGAATGGTCATGAGACAGGTTACCTAGCTTGCGGTCGTGAATGTGTTTACTTGTGGCCACTGTTCGACCTTGAGAGCAAGACAGATCGCAGAAACAAAACTGACCGACGTAAAATTATCCTTGTAAAATTTTGCTAGCGCTAAGACTATTGCAAGACCTGGTAACGTCGTTAAAACGAGAATTTTAGCTCGGTCAGCATGCACTTCAATCAATTTTAAAATGTTGATTTTTATATAGTAGCTCTCTCACTCTTTTGGTCACTGTGCAAGCTACATAGGTAGCGTTCTGTTATCCTGTTCCTAGTTCATTTATTTCGGATGGCTCTTCCGGATGACTGCTACAACTGATTGCAATAAAATTTTGATAATCTTAGAACCGTTAAGAAATTTTTAGGTGGAGTACTATGTAAATTTAATATGAGGAGGTTAGATGTATTAATAATTCTACAAGCGATTACTTAGATTTCTTAACATGGGTTTCACCAGGGCCAGGCAGTTGCAGAGAAGATATTGAACCGACCTTGCCTCTTCTGCATTTAACCAGTTCCTTGAGTATCTACAATAATGGAATTCTAGACGTTCCGACTCATCGACTAATAACGATGAAGAAATAATGCGTGCGTTCGATTATTTATATTGGAAAAATCAATTAAATACTAAAATTTTTTTTTGTTTTCAATATTAATTGTCGACATCGATGAACAGGCCATAACTGAAAACAGAGTGAAGTCTTCTTCATATTCTACTTTTTAATACCAGTTACGAATTCTAACAAGGAAGTATGAATATTCCGTTGTGAAGTTGTCATACGGCCGGGTGAAAATATTAGGTAGGCTCATAAAAAGAAAAATTGTGACGTGATGGAAAAAAGCCAATGATGTAGTTTGTTTTAAAATACTTGATGTATGAGAAAATGAAATGAATTTTTGAAGGGGAAACAAAAAGTTGTATTTCGTGGGGTGGTGCTATGATATGTATAATCCGATAAAAATTTACAGCCTGTTTGTGTAAGACATTGAAGTTAGATATCTTGGAGTTTTTGTAAAAGATTAAAGGAAATTTATTATTATTTATTTCTTTTAATCTATAACAGAAAGGTTAAGATATGCATCGTCAACGTATTACACAAACAGGCTGTTAAAATTGTTGTTCGTAACTCAACTCCACTCAGTTTGATAGTCTGAGAGTCGGCTCAATGCTCACACAACCAAAAATTCTGTTGGTATTGCGAATTGCCGCTTATTTTTACCCGACTGCGCCGCGCAAAGAAGAGTATTGTGTTTATCAGCCTATGTATGTATGTGTGTTCCTTAGCGGCCTTATATAAACCGAAAGCGTAAAGTAAAAATTCAATATGGCGGCCAACGGACGCCATTTTGTAAATACGAAAAAAAATAAAAAGTCGGCGAACTATATCAAAATGGGTATCATTCGACAGGTATTTTAAAATCATCTTTAGATTTCTCTTATGATTTTTCATTTCGAATGACCGTTTAGGATATTGAACGGTTCGAAGTTGGTCGCAGTCGGGTTTTTTGATTTTTTTTAATTACAACTTGTTACTCAAAGTTCTTGTGGCACAAGTCAATTTCAAACTCAGCAATTATTTAAGTTGTGAATGGCAATGCCAATATAAAAGTTGAGTTGACTTTCAAACGAACAAACTGCGTTCAGTCGAGAACGGCAATTGGGGCATAACTTAACTATAATATTTAATAGCTCCTGTAAAAGCATAAATAAATTTCGTCTAAACTAAAAAAAAAAAACCATTTGACGGCAAATTTTTTTTTTAATTTTCCGTAAACTTTTCAGTAGTGATTTTATTCAATTAACGTTATTTGAATTACATATTTGAAAATAAAATGTACCACTATTAAATAATTTAGCAAAAATATTTAAACTGCAATTAAATATTTCAACTAAGCCACCACATGCGACTATTTTATGCACGAATGATGCAACTGATTATTTGTTGTTGAAATGTACGAGTGCTTAGACAGCAGTACAGTGTGCCAACAAAGCATTTGAAAATTAAATTTTTTTTTGCAAACTTTTTTTCTATAGTTTTTAACAAAACAAAAGTACAATTCAGCAAATGTTCACAATGGTGATAAATACAATTATTCAAGCACGGTTTAAAGTAATTAATTTTTGTATTTTATGTTCAACGTTTAGAGCCAAGAAAATAATGCATTCAAAAGAGATGGAGAGACAGACAGACAGACACTCAGACAGTTAGTTTATGTTTAAGTATAATGAATTTTTAAATTATTGAGATATATTCAATACACATGCGTACAATATTTATGCATTTGGTGATAGAAGTGTCATAAATATGTACATTGTTATGGAAACCAAGTTTTTATGTTATTTTTTTTGTTCTACTTGTAAGCTTTATGTTCAATTAATACAATAGAAAACAAAAATGCTTATGGAAAGGAAATTTTACTGAAAAGGAATAGAATGTTGTAGGTTAATGGCTCAAGCACAATCGGTTTATTCATTATGTGTGTTTTTTGTGAAAACGAAATTTAGAAAGTTTACCACACTTTCCAAGAATTTACTGAATTTACTTAAGTGTGTACATTCGATATTTTGCATAAGTTGAATTTCTTTGACAATCACTAAGTGGATAATAATGAGCCTACCCTACAAACACAACATTTGTTTGATTTTTACATTTTTCAAACGCTATTTTTTTACTCGTAATTCTTAAAAAAGTCATTGAAAAAACTATTAAAAACAAATTTGAAAATCATTGACAGAACGACTATAGCAAACACATCACAGCTTCTTTCGTTTTCAAATTGGTTTTCGTGACCAAGTCATTTTTTAATCAACGTTTTAATCGAATTTGGTGTTGTTTTTTAAACAGTGCTATCAATAGAATTTAAATCCAAGTCAAAGTGAAATTATAATGCCAGTACAGTAAAATCCTAATAGCCCGTTCAGCGTGCCACGAAATCATGTAATTTCAAGATGAAATTTCGATCGATATTAAAAGTGTTCATGCACGTACTGAATGACATTTCAGTTAATTTCCCAAATTTTTAATAAAATGGCTACACAATATAATCATTTCTCATATTTCATTTCATTAAAAATTTGGGTTAAATAGCTGATGTTAATAACGATCTCTACGCTAGTAGCTAGACATGCGTGCTGATGAAGTGCGTGGCTGCACAGAAAAATATCGGTATTTCCCCCAGCTAATAAAGTCTAATTTAATTGTTCTTCTCTTCTTTAGAAACTCACATTAATTAATAAAAATGTTTTGATTCGATAAGAATTGAGAATACTGAACTTAAGCCCGATTAAGAAATTATTCCTGATTAAAAATCATTCTAGTTCAATTAAAATAAATTTATCAAAACAAAAAAATTCTCTCTAAAAATATTTTTTATAATCCTAAATAACAATGTGTGTCATAAAATTTACCTTTTTTTTTTGAAGAAGCACAAGAAATGTTAACGAAATATCGAACAAAGCTTGAAAAAATATTTTAATTGAAATATATAAAAAAAAAGGTCGAATAGTTAGATAAACATTTTTATTTATTCAATGTTTTGCAATTTAAATTTCAACTTAATTAAGAAATTAATGAAATAAAAATCTTAAAACAAAATGTTTCAACTTTAAAACAATGTTGATTCAATGTATGTATACCTCGAGATAAATAGAAACTAATGCATTTTAATATAATTTTTCGATTTTATTGAAAATTATTGAATTAATATGAAGCGTTCTTATTGTTAAATTGCTGCTTTTCCCTGAGTGTGATTGAAAGAATAATTTCGCTCACGTTATTGTGCTTGTTCTTGCGTACATCACTATGCAGCATATTATGCGCAGTACGTTCGCAAATGCAGAATATGCACTTGACTCAAGCTAGGGGAAATTAAACCATTACCCTTACTCCAATTGTCGACATCGATCACGTCAATACAATCCATAGCATAAACCGGCTACACAAGCCCAAAATTATTAATATTGTATTAAGGTGACGTCGATGTCGACATCTGGAATAAGGGTGCATTTATGATACAATGGATGAGCAAATGAAAAAAAAAATGCACAGCATTGCATACTACTATGATGCATTTACGAACAGGCCTATTTCTTTGAGTTTATCTAAATTTAGCATTGAGAATTTTCGGTAGCGTGTTTACTAAATTTTAATCGCAAAACATATTTCATAGATTTTAATCAATAACACTAAAAAATTACACAATTATATTAAACAAACTACAATGTAAATGAATCATTTTTTATGTAGAATTCAGCAGCAAAAAGTCAAGCAGGAGCATATTTTTTCTTTCTTTTTTATCTTTTCCGCGCCATTACTATCTGGTTAGCACTATTTTTTTATTTTTGTTTTCCTCCTTCTTATTTTTTAAGTTAACTAACACAACTATATACTAGAAAAACTTTTTGGCGGCAATCTTTTGATTTCATTTACGTATTAAATGAATTTTGTCGGGTTCAGTTTTTGTTTCAAACACAAAAAGGCAAAATAAACAAACGAGTGGGCTTTAGTTAGTTGCTAAAATCGAAGTTTTTTAATTGGAGTGTTCGATTTGAGAGACACAAACAAAGAAATTTGAAAAGCACAAACATTATTTTTTGTATATCAACAGTGTAGTGTGTACAGGAAGAAAATATGTGCTCGTATGTATTGAAAATGTATTTAGATTTTTTTCTTAAAATTGTATTTGAGCAAATCCATGTTTAAAATAAATACATATATTTATAATTGTTTCTTTTTTATAAATTTTTTGCTTACTTACAAAAATATGTACACTTTCTACGTGAGTTGTTTATTTAAATTATGCAAAACTAAATAATTTTAAATACTGTCTCAGAAATTTATTATTTTTTTATTATTACTCGTTTAATAGAATAATTTTAGAAAAACACAAACAAAATTTAATTCTTAGCTGCTGTAAAAAATAATAATTTGCTTTAAGTGCGGTATTTTTCAAGTTAAATAGTTATTTTTTTTAATAACTACTTCGACTCATTAAGTTAACATTCTCAATAAAATGTTTGAAGTCTTGCTTAGATATACGAAGCCAGCAGGTAATGAAAAAGAAAAAATCTTAAAATTATTGTGTTTATTATAAAATAAAATTATTATGGTCGCCATCGAAAATATGCATGTACTCGTATGTAAATATATAAATAATTTATTTTTTATAAATTTAACATAAATCGCTATGTGCGAGGAATTAAAAGAGCAACAATTTATTTTTAAAAATTTTTAAATATCTTTAGACAAAAATCGTTTTGAATTGTTAAAGCAAACCGGTTGTGCTTTTATTTGTTGCTGAACTTTCATAAAATCTATCTATATGAAGACATACATACATGCATATTCCATTCAATTTGATAAATGTCAACTTATTAGAATTTTAATTCAGTTTGCCATTGTCTTTAAACGGCAAAGGCAAAGAGGGTATTGAGCTCGATATCAATCGAACCAACGATTATTTATTAAAAATAAATGCATGACTAAATATATTTAATTGTTTACTTACCGCGATAAAAAATCCTGAAATAGAAAAAAAACATTTCATTTAAAATTGTGAGATTTCTAAAAAAAAACTTCAATATGCTTAGCAATATAATAATGCTTAATAATGTTTAAAAAATACATATGTATGTTCAAAATTTATCTAAAGTTTTTGAAACCTGCTAAACTAAAATAACTCTTAGATAAACAAAATCGCAAATCTAATTCGAAAATTTGCACATATTTTGTAAAAAATTTTGGAAACAAAAAATTTTAGCAGAGTATTTTCTTACAAAACGTCTGCATGTATTTCGTTGCAGCGCAAGCAACTCATCAGTAGACGACTTTCACCACAATTCAAAAAAGCTTACAAAAAAACCCAATGCTTATAGACAAACTCCCTAAAAATAATTGAGAATTACAAACCTGCAATCAAAGCAGGCCAATAAACTTTTTCAAAAAGCAACAATAAAATTTTTTAATTCGTATTCATTTTGATGTGCGTTAAATATGTACAAATGAAAATTTGCAGAAGAATTTTAATTGTGAAAACAAAACAAGAGAATTTGTTTTTGTTTTCAATGTAAGTAAGCGAAAGAAACTTTCTTGTCGACATCGTGGGCCAGGCCGTTAATATGAAAAAAAAACTGAACGAAAACATCGTATTTTCTCAAGAAACTCATCTTTAGTCTTAAGGCTTATTTTTAATTAAACAAACAAAAATGTCTCATATAGGGCTCACAAAATCCACAAACAGTCCTCGAAAAACCATTACAAAGAAAGTGACCGTATGGTGCGGTTTGTGGTTAAGCGGGGCATTGTCGGCCCGTATTTGTTAACGTAAATTTTCTGCGCTACCAAACCTAATGCTAATGTTGACATCAGTGACCTTTTTGGTTTCAACAAGATGGCGCCACAAGCCACACAGCCGGTTAAACAAGTGAGTTATTGTATGAGAAATTTCCCAGTCGCGTAATTTCTCGATTTGGCAATGTCAATAGGACGCCTTGTTCTTGTGATTTAACGCCGTTGGATCATTTTCTCTGGGGCCATTTGAAAGACCGGGTTTACGTGAACAAACCAGAAACAACGGACGCTCTGAAAGATGAAATTCGGCGCTGCATTGACGAGATAAGCGACGCATTGTTGCAAAATGTGGGTAAAAATTTTGTGAAAAGAGCGAACCTCTGCCGACATCATATTTCATTATTAATTCCCATATTTCCACTTTACGTTGGTATCAATAAAACTAAATTTGTCAAAAAAAATTTACTTCCTAAAATTAAATTTGACCACCCTATATAAACATCATAGATTTTCTGATATGAATTAGTGTACTATATGCTAATGCAAATCACAGCACCCTCCTTTGTCAAAATTTGTAGCAATGAGTCATCAGCGAAGTGAAATAACTAATCAAATAGCTTAACACCAGAGGAGCTGCAACGATGTTGGAAAAAATTTAGAAAACGCACGCTTGAGCTGATACAGATTTTTCCCTCTACCGTATTTGCTTAGTGCCCGGCTTTTTAGAATAGGAAAATTTTTTCCAGGAAACAAATGATTAGGTAGAGAAAAAACTCCCTATGTATATAATTTTATTATTTTTGTATAAGTTACTAAGCCTACTATGCTTATTTTTCTATTGTGATTTTCAAAAATATTAATATTTGTGAATTCTCAAATAGTTTATGAAAGTCTGTGCATAAGATAAGAGGTTTGTGACTGTTCAAAATGTGTGGTTGAAGTCTACTGGCGATTTGTCTAAGCAACAATGAAATGCATATAGACATCGCTTAACCACCAGCAAATAAATTTCACTTATGGTATGATTATGACGGTATGTCGAATAGTAAATCTCTTGAATGTTTGGTTAAAATATTATTTTTCATTTTGCCTATAAATACTTTTATTGTTATCCAATGGATTTCTAATTGTATATAGGTGTAGAAAAATAAAATAGATTCATTCAATGGTTGTTTTTTTTTTTTTTTTTTTTGCTAAATCCATTAATTTAATACACATGATTATTACGATTGATTATGATGACATGATATGATTAATTTGGGACGGTTTTCTATGTAGTGATATTTCATGTACCATATTAAAAAGAAAACAAAATGTTTCCACAATTTCAGTAGAGTTTTTTTTTTTTTGTATAAGTATGTCGTCGACGACAATTTCAACTTGCCAATAGTAATAATATTTAATATTTTTCTGTATAATTGTTTTACTATCTTATCAGCCGCAAGAGATAACGTTCAATTTATTGTTTATCTTAGATAAACTAAAAAAATTTCTTTATTTACAATAACTTTTAGATGAAAAATATAAACATTTAGTTTTTCCAAAAAAAAAAATCTATTTAAAGAATTTACACTAATACTTACTTACACACTAAAACGTTGACGATGGAAATCTTGAATTGTACAAGTTTCTTCTAATCTATGACAAAAACGTTAAGAATTCGAACATCAACGTCTTATATAAACAGGCTGTTAGTACATAAATCATTGTTATATGTTTATTTAATAAGAGCTTATTTACTTGTACACATTTACAGATTTCCAAGCATTCCAATATGTCACGCCAGTCAAGACTGGTGCTACTGTTACTGCTCTCCGTAGGGGTATTCCAGGTAGCTTTCGCCATTACAACCAACTCGACGAGTATTGTGCACGACGATATACCCGACAGTCAATTGGACTTGAACGAAATTCCCGATGAGGAAAAGCCACATGTAAAAATTTCAACGCCCAAAGTTAAAGAAATACCTTTGCCGACATCAAGCGAAAAGAGTCGTGGTGCTACAGCCACCAGTACCCAAAAGACAATTAGTGATAATGTGCTGAATGATTTGACGGAAGCGCTAAAGCACTCGGAAGTTTTGGCCAAGGATGAGAGGTAATGAGTGAAAACATAAAATAGTGCAAACCCCAAATGTAAATAATTTTTTAATTCTGTCAGATTTAAGCAACTTTTGGCTGCAAAATTTAACTCAACTACTACAACAACAGCTGAACCACTTGTGGACACATATGATGATGACTACGGTAGTTATTACGATTATGAATATGGCTCGAATAACGATCAATCGACGACAGTGGCCAACAAGAAGAGCAAAAACAAGGAAAAATTGGTGAAGAAACCCATTGAAATGAAACTCATTAAGGAAGATACCAAGGTAAGTAGTTCGGCAAAGAAAATTCAAACCAAAGTATGTATTTATTAGAAAGAATTTAACATTGTTACGCATTTGACATTTGACAGACTTCCACTGATAAAGCTGCTGTTGAGGACAATAAGGAATTGAACAATATTGACTTCACTAATGGCAATACTATACATGATGACGAGGAAGATGATGACGACGATTATGATGATGATGATGATGATGACGATGAGGATGATGAATTCGAAGAACATAATGATATCAAGGATGAAGAGGAAGTGGTATTTAGCGAGAATGTGTTATGTCCTACATTTTGTACTTGTGAACGTAATGCCAACAGTTATATGGTGGCATATTGTAGTCGGTTAGTTGCTCCGAAACTTATGTCTTCTTGCCATGTATTTCAAGCTATCAATCTCATCTCAAGTTTGCTAAGTCCTAGTTTACACTATGCAAGTCTTATTGCTAAGCTGATTAGCTTGAGAGAGAGAGAGAGAGAGAGAGAGACGAGGGCAACAGAAACGTTTCTTTTCGCCTCGTCTCTTTCTCTCCTAACAAACTAATCAGCTTAGCAATAAGACTTGCATAGTGTAAACTAGGACTAAAAGATTTTATAGCTTGGAATACTTAAATATATTAATTTTAATGAGTAGTTCAACTTATATATTTTTGTTTTCAGCATCGATCCCGGCAAGCAGAAATTCGGCTCAGATATTACTGATCTGGTGGTTACCGATGCTGGTCCCAAATATCCTATTCTATTAGATCCAGATTTCTTTTTGGAATTGGGCTTAAAACACGTCTCATCCATTAAGATTGCCAACTGCACCATTGAGTATTTACATCCGGATGCCTTCAATGGTTTGGATGATTTATTCTCGGTCAATTTAACCAATGTTGGCTTGGCTATTATCAATCCGGATACTTTTGCCAAAAACAAGAAATTGCGTTTGTTAACCATATCTGGCAACGATTTGAGTGTCATGTCCAGTGTTAATTATATGTTGAAGGTGGGTTAAGTTGCTCAAAAAACATTGCAAAAGTTAATTAACAAAATTTCTCTCATTACATTGCAGTCTTCCAGCATAGAAGAATTGGATCTATCACGAAACAATTTAATGGAACTTGTGCCCAATGCCTTTTCCCAATTGACCAACATTGTTTACATCAACTTGTCCCAAAACAATTTGCAAAAACTTCCCCAGGGTGTATTTGATACCCTAGACACAATTGAGGAATTGGATCTTTCTTACAACTCCTTGGAAACTCTGCCTCCCACCATTTTCAATCGCACCGCTTTGGCTATTTTGCACTTAAAATACAACTCCATCACCAATGATTTGAAATTCGGCACTCCCGATTTACAGCAGTTGGATTTGAGCTTTAACCAAATACACACTGTACATCATGGCATGTTCGATAAAATGACCGGTTTGACAAATCTGAATTTGAAGGGCAATGGTTTGACCAAGGTACAACCCGACTCCTTTATGACCTTAAAGAATTTGAGAAACATTGATTTGTCCATCAACGAATTGGATCAGTTGTCCAGCATGATCTTCTTTAAGAATTCGGAATTGGATGTTATCCGATTAAATGACAATCCACGCCTGAGCCAATTGCCTACCGATGGCTTCCGCAGTTACAATGGCTATTTCACCGTGTACTATTTCGATGTTTCAAATTGTGCAATTGGAGCTTTGGGCCACAAGACCTTTTCCACGATGCCTCAATTGTCCACCTTGAAACTGTCCTGGAACAATATTAACAATCTGGAGAGAGACACTTTTGCCAGTTTGAAGAAATTAATTGATTTGGACTTGAGCAATAATTTAATTGCCAAATTGGACGAATTGATCTTCATGTACAACAATGATTTGACCAAATTGAATTTGTCCGGCAATCCTATGCACAAGCTTTCGGTGCGTCTGTTCTTGCCCTTGAATAAATTGCGTGAATTGGATGTAAGTGACTGTGAGTTAAAGAGTCTCTTGACAGACAATCAATTCGGCGTTGGCCGTAAATATAAACTCTATGAGACGTTGAAATCTTTCAATGCCTCTGCAAATCAAATCCATAAAATACACTCAAGTGATGTGCGCAATTTCAAGAACTTAAGAACCCTCGACATCAGTAACAATCCTTTGAAGTGCAATGACGATTTCCAAGACTTTATTAGCTATGTTTCACTCAATCACCAATTGATGCCACACTCCCTGGACTCCTTAGATAATATGGAATTGGGTGATAGCCAACAAATTGAAATTCAAAGCCAAGCCGGCTGGGCATCTTTGGCTCATGAGGTTTGCAAACATGAGGATTACATACAGAAGAAGACTTTGGCCAGCGTTAGTAAATTCGAAAAACGTTTACAAAAGGCCGACAAAGATTTGGATGAAGATGCCAAGAATTTGCTGAATATTATGGAAAATAAAAAATTACAAAAGATTTTTAAGGATTCGCACCATGAGGTAGTGATTAACGACGATGATATGAACAATGCTGAAGAAGATAAGGATGAAGATGATTATGAGGACGAAGACAGTGAGGATGACGATGAAGATGAGAATGCTAATAAAAACCAAGATGACTATGAGGATTATGAGAGAAAGGCTGAAATTTCCAAAAAGATTGTCGATCATGGCATACGTGTGCAAGAAATCGATTTGAGCAAGGAAACAAGTGATCGATTCCTCTTGGGTGAGTTTTAACATTATGAGGTTTATTGAATGCGGCTAACGGCCATTAGCACAAAGTTCGTTCACTTAAATTAATTTTATTTGAAAGTTTACTAACATTTTTAAGTTAACCTTCACTAATGATTTAATTTGAAAGATAGAAGTGTTCGTTTTAATAATTAAAACAGTTAAATAACTTGCTTATTGGACTTGTGTCCAACGCCATCTTTTGGACTAGTTCGCTCACGTTAAAATCAAAATCTGTTTCAAACCTATTTCATTTACATTGACGTTTTTGCTTCGACTTGAGTTCACCAGCTCATTTTAGCCCAAAATGAGTTAAAATGAGCTGCTGTCTATTGCTATGTCAATTGTTTTGAATGAAATAAAAAAAACTAATATTATTTTGTATGCGCATGTCAAATAGTTTGTCAAAGTAATAGACATAGGACCTGTCCCACGATGTCGACAAACGTTCGAATTGTAGCACACTTACATTTGAAAAAACAACAATATATTAAAATTTGTTTTGGTTTTAAATGTAAGTGTGCGACAAGTGGAACGTTGTCGACATCGTGGGATTGGCCCATAATTTCAACTCCTTAAAATGGTAAAAATACACTAATCGAATAATATTTTTATTAACTGGGGGCAAATTACGACATTATACATATATCAAAAAAGATTTCATACAAGGTTAATTGTGTATGTATAGAAATTTCGATTGATATCGAATCCCATAATTTTCTCCCTAGTTTTCCTGACATTTTTCAGCTTCCCACTACAGGAAGCTAATCACCCTTATCGGGAATAATTCACGTGAAATGTGTTTCCTTTTCCTAAAATTGTATTGGCCAACTTGTTGTTATGTACGAGTACTATGTTCTAATTTTCCTCACCATTTTTTTTTTTTTTGTTCATGGGAAATACTGCACGTGAAGAAAATATTAGGCTCTTCTTCCCGATAAGGGCGACTGATTTCACCCCAAATTTTCTAAAGTCCAGTTTTCATCATTTTTCGACATTTTGAGGTCCTGACCGTCGATTCTAATTTTTTTTTTTTTTACTTATAGTTAACTACAATGTCATCTAGAATTGATCCAAAATTAATTCTTAAGATGAGTACGTAATCGCGAACAAATTTACTCGTTTCAATTTTATTATTATTTTAGATGGTACCTTAGCTGTGTAGTAGCGAGTTGACTATACAACTTGTAATGATACATAGCTCGAAGTCCAGCAAAATTTTTTGTAAACTTACTGACTACCAGGTGACTTAAAATAAATTAACTTTAAGTTGGTTGCAAGGTAGTGCAGAGTGAGACAATTTACTACCGCCTGGGACATCGCAATGTTAAAATAGTCAGTTGTTTCTATTGGAAAGTAATCCAAGTGCCAGTTAGCACTAGTTGCGAAATAGTTAGCTTAAAGTTAGTTTAAAGCTTACTTAGTTTCCAACAGGGTATGTATGTAAACATATCATAATTAAAGGACGGTTCAAAGTATCGAAAGTAATTTTGCCGCATTCGAAAGATGTTGACCTTTCGTTAGATTTGTTGATGATGTTGACGTTTCGTTAGATTTTGAAAATTTTTGAAAATGATATTTTGTCTGACTTAACTGTTTTTTTTAACAAATTTTAACGTACTTTGATAAATTTCTAACAACCCAGTAAAAGAAGACATTCAAAAGAAGTCATAAAAATGTAGAATTTGCCATCCGTAATTAGTGCAAATTCGGATTATCTCTAATGATTTTTATATAGATTTGTCATTGCAAGAACTTCTCAGTCACAATTCCTAATTACCGAATTGGAAGCGATGTAAGAAAAATTTCCTTTCGGCATACTATAATGATTTGCAATTTCCTCTCGGAAAAAGAGTAAAAAATTGTCCAATTTTCGTCACTCGTTTCTTTTTTCAAAACGCAGTGTTGTTTTTAGTTCATAAATTTCTTTAAAAAAAAACGATATTTTTAAAGCATCGCGAGTATTTTCTAAAACTATAACGGAATTACAAATTTTGGTATGCCTAATATAAATTTTTAATCGCTTTTCTACTAATTAGCGGGATACTTAAATGTATGTATATTTTTTATTTAAAAATTGCTTCTAACTTTTGTTACTAATCAGCTCTTTACCTCCAAAAGACACGTCGATTACTGCCAATTTGATTCGTTCGAGAGTTATCGCCGACAAAAATTTCGAATAAATTTTTTTTTTTTTTTTTCTAATAACTTCAAGTCTATTTCAGATATTCACTAATTTTTATAGACTTTAAAAAGGTATCGAGGATACCGCAAATTTTACCAAAATATGCAGGTTAGCGTAAAGTTTCAGGCACAGTACGCAAGGTATGGTGACCGATTATTTGACATTTTCCAGAAACCGGGTTTCGAGTAGTTCGAATATTTTAAATTTTTAAAATTCAGGAAAACCCGGTCAACCGGTTTTATAGTGGGAAAATTATTATACAAAAATTTTGTTTTTAAATTGCTTTATTAAAAAAAGTTAAAAGTTCATGAAATACTATAAAATAATATAAAAATTAAAGGTAAAACATAAAAAATTACTTCATAGTCATACATATGTAAAGAACATATCGCACAGTAAATCATAAACAGTCACAACTCAAAATTATCAAAATGGTTTTGTTTTTCCATAAACCAGTTACTGAACAAATGTCTAATGACAATAAAAAGTCGGGTACACATTATCGAACATGAGTGACAGTCAAAAATTCATCAGTTTTGAATGATAGTGTTGGCTGTTCAGACTATCGATCATGTTCGCCACTCAAACCTTCATTCAAGAAAAAAATTACGACAGATAAACACAGAACGAACACAAATTTGATGCGCATTATTGCGAACAAAATTTTGTTATAATGAATTATTTTAATGTTTTCTTATCGCTAAAAACTCTTTGTACAATTTTGTCTTAAAATTTTGTTTTTAACATCACACACAGCCTTGCATTTCTTAAAAAAACTAATTTTCCGCGTCCATCTTGTGTTGTTTATGCTACAAAAATATCTCTTGACTGACGATTTTTGGTACACACTATCTCAGTCAAAAACCAATATGGCCGCTGGCTGTCACTCGTTTGCACACTATCGATCAATGTAAAATTTGAGCAAAACTGTCACTCATGTTCGATAGTGTGTACCCCACTTACGATATCGTTATGCTTGTTTTTATTTTGTTACATACTTGCGTCATTTGTGCAGTATCCACAGTTTTTTGCTACTTCTGAAGATCTGAACACTTTTTATTGAAATCCATTGTTTTTAATTCGCCTCTGCTACGTCCGTCTTAAGTTTAATATATGTATGTGAACACTAATTTTATTGCAAAATCTACAAATCGAGAAGTATTCGAAAACCGGACTATTCGACAAATTCGAAAAATCAAAATTTTGGAAAAAACTGACAACTGTATTGTGAAAAATCCGGGTTTAAAACCGGTTGAAAAACCGAGTCGATCACCCTAATGCAAGGTCAACCGTTATATATTTATATATATTTTTTAAATAAATTTCGGCGTCACTTAAGGTGTATAAATAAAATATTTGATAAATGAAAAAATCATAACATTAAATTTTAATGCTTAAATAAAACAATTTTTTTTTTAGCGGCCACTTGCAATATAATAGTGCAATTTTTCGTATTGTACAATAATATCGCCAATGTGTATGTCATATTCTAAGTTGGCACAACATATATATTGGCAAATCGTCGGTTGGTTACTGGTTTGATGTATGGAGCATTTTTAAAAAAAATTTAGTTATTGATTGATTATATATGATTAGTGTGTCCTCTTTCCAAATTCATTATCAGTTTTCCGATATCTTGAATATATCAGGGGATATATAGAGCTGCAATATTGCGCCATTTCCACAATTGTTATATATTTTAGAAATTGTTTTACAGCAATCAGCAATTTTTTGCATATGTGGCAACTTTCCAACGTAAAAGTATTAATATTATTATTACCAATTGTTATGATGTATATCAATGCATATTCTACTCAACGAACGTGATTCAAAGCAAAACACAAAAATTTTATTGTTGTGTTATGTTTTAATCAAATGAAATTGATATTTATTTTTTATTAATAAAATTTCTTTTATTAAATATATTCAAACTTCCTTTTATATCTTCCGTTGTTTTTTTCTTTAAATGTCATGTTGCATGAATAAAATTGATATTTTCTACTCAAATATATACAGTAATTTAACCCACTTGAACAAGTAGTGAAAAATGTTGTTGTTATTTTTTCTTTAACTCCTAATAACTTTTCATGTTGGATGTAAAAAGTTCATCAAATTTAGGTTTGAAAAAAAAACATATGTATCTATTACTTTTATTATTAAACAAAAAATTATATCGTGTATTTTTATAAAACTAATGAACTAAACATTCTTTATCGATTTTCTCGAAAACACATTTTTGTTCCATACATCAAACCAGTAACCAACCGACGAAATATCAAAAGACTTTTGGTTTTTACTGTACAATCAAGGCAATTGTATAATGTGGTGGCAACATTGTTCAATGTTGTTTACTTTTTCACTGTCAGGAAAATATTGTGCCATTTATTACATAGTAGATTGTAACTCGAAACGAAAATAATATGTATGTATAACAACATATGCAATAATATTGTATAATGGATGGGCCGTAGAAGAAATTTATTTATTGTTGCAATCTATTGTCGGAGTTTGAATTGTTGGTAATTTCAATAAACCTTCTCTCCTGTTCTTAAACCTTTTTTCATATCGAATATTCAAAATGACATTTTTAATGCGTTATTCTCATTTACAGACAAATTCATTGCCGATCGTAGGAAGCAATTGGAGCAGAAAGACAGTGAGGAGAATGAAGACGACGATGAGGATGATGACAACGATGAAGAATACATTATTGAGCGTGGTCACCTTTACTACCGTGACTATAAATTATTAGTGCCCATCATTATCGTAGTTACTTGTGTGATCATGCTGCTCTTGGTGATTGCTAAGGTCATATCGTTGATAATGCGCAAGCGTGGAGATCGTTATCGCATGTCGCTTCTACAGGCCCATACAAACTCCATTGTTTATCAAAAACTTACCGAAGACATCAAGCCACCCAAAGAGCCTAAACAACCTAAAGTACATCAATATACTCCCATAAATCAAGTTTAAAGGATCAACACAACAAAGCACACAAAAGTTGAACAAAAAAAAATAAATAAAAAAAGGAGAGTAGAAGATATGTAGATGTGATTAAAATGGTGTTTCAAAGCAAATGTATAAAAAAAAGCAAGTGTAGAGAATTTTTGGAGAACAACTAGAGATTAATATGTTGCGCGCAAACACTTAAAATTGATCATGAAGTGAACATTAAAAATTAGAAATTATTGGCTTTTGAATAGTATTTAGTTCAATAGAGCAGCAGCACTTCTAAGAGAGGTTTGAATATTTTCAGTAATTTGCTAGTTTAATAAAGAAAATATTAAAAATCAAGTATTTTTTAACGAAAAGAAATTTGTTTTTTCTTTCTATAATTATAAATTGAAACTGAAAAGATGGCATCAGTTAATATTTATATTTAAACATACTATATAAATAAATATTTACTTATTTAAACATAAGATGATTTCACCAAGATTTCCAACATTTAACGCGACATACATCATAAAGGAAAAGAGTAATGAATTCTACGTTTAGGAAAAAAAACTAAATTGAAAAAAATAGTATTAAAAATCTTCAATAAGTCCAGCATATTAAAACATTTACACAAATAACAAGCAGAATTCTATAAAATTGTAGCTAAAGAAATCAATTTTCAACACCAATTTGCATTTAAATGAAATTTTTAAAAAACCGAACATCCTCCCATGCCCCTCTTTAAATCTTGTAAATTTTTTGCAATTTATTAACTCCTTAAAGTGCCATTGCTTGTTTGGTGGTCATCAATTTTGAAAGCAAATTTTTTCCTGAATTATTTCTTGATAATTCCAAGTCTAGAAATAAAATTTGCAAACAAGTTCTTATAAAGTTTTACTAAAATTAAATTATGAGGATTTTCTTTTGAATAATTCGTTTTGTTTTTAACATACAGTTCTGTACTTTTTTATAAATTATCATAATATACATACATATATACTATATTTTATTTAATTAATTCTTCTTCTGTATAAATTTTTTGCAGTTATTTACATTAATAATTTAATAAATTAAAAATTAAGAAGAACAAAATTAACCATTTTTTATTATTATTATGAGAGAACAACAAATGAAAGAGAAAGAAAGGTTATTATTATTAATTTTTTAAATGTAATTTTTAAAATTGTACACTTTTTGGAAGAAATATATAAATAAAGTGTTGAGCTTCCAAAAAGTTGATATCGTTTTGTGTTTTGTTTTTCGTACTAAGTTTCATACGAGGCAAACGTGTTCGACCAGGAGACAAAGAGCAAATCATTTGAAGTGTACTCGACGAAGAAGAAAGCTATTGCGTTGTACTCTTTTGAATTGTTCCCGAATAAAAATACAGTATCGAAAGCAAAACTCAAGGCAGAATGAAAATGTGCTGCATGTGTATATTTCTAGTTCATAATAAACATGAATTTTTGGAAACTATGACAGATAGACTCAAAATTCCAAAAACATACGCATGCTTTGTACTTTTTCGATATATGTGGTTTTAGGGGTTTTCTTCTTTTGGAAAAAAAATCAAATACAGTACGAGCTAGATTTGCGCAACCGAAAGGAAATCGAGGTTGTTGCTTTTACCGAAAAGTTGCAATAATCGACCACTAAAACTATAACTTAACATAAAATAATTTATATATTTATGATTTAATCAGGCTAAAGTTCGTATCGCTTTGTAAGCCAAATTACATGTGATAATTATTAATGAACAAATAACATCAAAGTTAGTTGTAAATATTCTGACAACACATAGTTGAACGGAACAGCCAGCCGTTTTCGAAGGCCACTAAACCTTCATCATCAGCGTTCTTCTGTGTTTGGTCCACTGTGTGTGGTGTCAGTTGAAATTGAAATACGATGAATCAAACCAATTCACATATTCCATTTGCAGAAAAGTTTCGTATATAAGGCAGAAATCTACATCAACTGACACCACACACAGTGGACCAAACACAGAAGAACGCTGATGATGAAGGTTTAGTGGCCTTCGAAAACGGCTGGCTGTTCCGTTCAACTATGTGTTGTAAAATCCTACCTGTTGTCGGTCCTTTTTTTTGTTACTTTCTAATAAATTCAAAATATTTGCATTTTCTTCCAATGGAAAACTTTCGGTTTTTAAGATCATTTTGTACGCGTGACACTATGAATAAAATTTCCATACCATAGCAGAAGAATGTATCCATCCCGTTATATTACCGGCATAGTCTTTAAGAATATACTTTCAGAGCTAGTAAAACCGAAGTGGAGTTAGTTTTGAAGAGTTTTAGCAGTAAATAAACATATTCAAGCGAAACAATTGTTATTGTTATTGCAACGAAAAATTTTGATATCCTGATGTAATATACAGACTACAACAATTAACACTAAAATTTAAATAAATCAATATTAAAGGGTATTCTATCAGTTAATGTAATTTTGACAACTTGCTGTATTTGGGAAACTGTAAAAGTCAAGCTCTGGAAATTTTCACAAACGCTAAAACTAAAAATTGCCAAAAACCGATAAAATCGCCAAAACGAAAAAACCGCCAAACTAAAAAAAACTGTAAAACTAAAATAAATCACCGAAAACCAAAAAATCGCCAAAATAAAACAAACGACAAAACTAAAAAAGCGCCAAAAATAAGAAAAACCTCCAAAACTAGAAAAATCGCCAAAAACCGAAAAAAGTATACCGAGTACTTAATTTATTTTATTTTTTATATGTCTACATCAAGTAAAATATTTGCTTACACAGGCTGAAAGTTCGTATAGTATTAGGGCCTCGTTAGGCGGCAGTAGAAATCGCAGATGTAATGTAAATGTAAATGTAAGGTAAAAGTATCGAATGTATCGATGTAATGTAAATGTAAATGTAAGGTAAAAGTATCGAATGTATCGATGCCCTACTTTCTCAACCTCGTATCTTAAAATATACAACTTATCAGGAGAGCAAAAAAAAACGGTTCATCGGTGTTTGGACAAAAGTTCAAATGCAATTATTAAGGAATTTATTACATCAAAATTAATAATATACTAATCTTTCTTAGTTTAAGCATGAAGCGCATTTATTGAGATACAAGTTTGCTGCATTAAGAGTAATTTTAATTCTTCATACTTGATGAACAAGTTACTCGTTTGTTAACGCCGTTATACCGAAATTATCCAATGGAAACAATACTCCCATAGAACGAAAAACCTCATTAACTTCAATAGGAAGCACTTGAGAAACCTTGTGGCCACGTTGACCGGTCGCTGTGCCTTCGGAACCCATGCTAACCGTATGGGTCTCCCGTATAATGACTACTGCTATAGCTGCAATGACGAGGAAGAGGAGGAAAATGTCCTGCACCTCCTGTGTCATTGTCCCGCCCTGGAGGATCTCCGGATGTACCTCTTTGGCAGAATATCATCCGGCAGCTTATCCGAGTTATCGGAAATTGAGCTAAATAACTTGAGCCTTTATATAAGGAACAGTGGCTGGTATAGCCGGTTAGCGCGATTTTAAATGCATGAAAATCCTTTCCCTAGTTATCATTGTGCTGCACTTGTGGTCGCAATTTACGATGAGGTAATAGTTGCCACTCTCCATCAAAACATAATTTGCATCGAACTCCCTCATTAGAGGTATATTTGACAGCTCGTAAATTGATTTTAAGTAATCGAGAGAAGAGAAATATCGGAATTTCTTATCTGTTTAAAAACTGCACATATTAAGATACGAGTTTGACGCAGTTATGAAATTATGTGTGGATAAGATACGAAAATATATTTTATTAATGTTTACAGAATTGAGACAACATATTGAGATAATAAGTTGTTGCAGCAGTAATAGAACACAAAAATCGCAATCGTTTGGTATGAAAAAGTTAAAAACCGTATTTTTTTAAGTTACGAGGTTGAGGAAGTAAGGCATCGATATGTATAGTAGATATGTAGTGTCCATACGGAACCCTTCTTTGAACTTTTCGCTTATTTTGACAATTTGTATGCAGAGATGCCACATGATATAGAATTAAGTTGTGAGTAAAATACATCTGTACATTATGACAAAACCCAAATTACAGAATGACATTAAGTGCGTTTGCGTACGCAAAAGTTTTTACAAATTTTTACTGAACTGCAGTAAATGAGAACACAAATTTAGAGAGTAAAGTGACAGTTCTTGACTGAGTATTTTGCAAATTTTTACTGCAGAAATTTGTCGTAGTAAAGTTTAGTAAGATAAGAACATATGATTCCAAATGTAAAATTTTTGAAAAGGTTAAATAAAAATTGTGAAAGTCATTTCAAAATAGACAATTTATAAAGAATGGTAATAATAACTGTTAATATAAATTTTTTATATTTTAATTTATTAATTCTTTTGTTTTGCGGATGACTTTAATTATTCAGAGTTGTAAAACTGTAAAGTATCTGTTTACTGAGTACTGCACTTGTTTTTGAGGTAGTCAATAACATTAACAAACAGTCATGTAATTTTTTATAAATTTAACCAACAACAAATCAGAAAAATCAAAAAGAAATTAATTGCAAATATTACATAAAATAAATTACAAATTTATTCTTAGATTGGTAGTGTTAAAAAAAAATATTGTATCGAGTACCAATAAGAAAAAGAGTTGAAAGTCAAAAGTGCATATACATATTTTTCAGCACTATGTGGAGTTGGAGTCACCTGTTTCTTTAATCTTACTAATTTTTACTATTTTTCTGTTCGCGTACTTTTTTCGGCAACAACTCTTTTTGAGAGTAAATTTTAAAATTTTTGTAGTAACTGCTCATTTACTGAATTTTACTACAAAAGTAAAAAAACACACCTGTTATCATTACTGCAAGCAAATATACATATACAAATGTACATACATATGTATATCGACAAATATTACAATTTTGGGTTCGCAGAGTTACTGAAGCAAGGTAATGAAGAGATCTGGCGCTTTGTGGGCAGCAGTGAAACTGAGTTTTGGCCCTGTGAGGTAACACTCACTCGACGCGAAATAGAATAAGGTCGAATGTTAAATTAAAAGAAAAAATATTGCTTGCTTAAAACATTTATTAAAATAAGATATAATTAAAATTCGTTTAGTAGTTTTTATTTACAATCAATGCCATAAGTTAATAATTAATTTAACTTGTGATTGATAATTGGCTCGATTTCACAGTACACGAAATACGAATTAATTTAAATATACATACATAAATATGTATGTATGTAATGGTCTCTTTTTCCTTATTTACAAAACTCTTCTCATCTGAAAACGATCTTAATTACAAATTAACATTTTGAAGTAAATATCCTTTTCAAAGCCACAAATGTTTGTCAATCACACACACACACACATTTTCGTAATAATTAAACACAAGTGGGTAGAACGATTGGCTTAAGGAAAGCAAACTTAAGTGTTTTCGAAATTTATACTAGAATTATTTTCAGCTTCAGCATAATATAATAATATACAGCGCGATAATTTTCTGTGAAATCGATCCTCTTACTACTAGCAATTTGTTATAAAAAATGTTAGTAGAATATATTTTGATAATAAAAAACATTTAAAAAAAACTTTGGCTAAGCAAAGCATTTTTACACAGGTACATATTTTAATAATATGATGTTTGACCATATTTTATAGTTGAAGACGACATTACTTTTTAAAGTTATGTGAAATAATACTTAAACAAATAAACGAACATTATTTGTCTATTTCCGACAATAAGCTACAAACTAAATAAAAAAATAATTTTTTTTTTTTTGTAATAAAAATACAATATCAAATCAAATAGTGAAAATCAGAAATAAGAAAAAGATTATACACAAAAATAACAACATGTTCATACCAGTTGAATCTTTGAAAATATTTTGATAAGAAACGTTAAAAAAAATAAATTATAAAAATAAATAAATTAATAAATATTGATGTGGAAATTATTTTTTAAAAAAAAATTTTTATAAAAAAAACAATGAATAGAAAATTTTTTATAACATCAAACTTTTGGGGCAATATATAACATTTGGTCAAACAATTGTTGCAAATGGTCAATTTCGTCTCTTTGGCGAGACTCTTCAGCAAGATCTTGCCACATGTTCTCAAAGTCAAATAGATCGCCGCTGAAATCATTTTCATAGTTGCCCTCGTCGAAAGTAAATGAAAATTCAAATTCTGCCATTGTGTGAGAGTTAAGACGAAAAAAGCGAGATATCTGAAAAATATAATATACACATTGTATGTACTCGTATGAAGAAGTAGTTAAAAAATAAAACATGTACGTTACTGGACAAACATCACTTAATAATAATTAATAATGGGGTTGTTATGTAATTCGATTCGAGAAGAAACCAGTTGGAATTTGTGTATTATTAACATTACAGTTCGATATAATTTCCGTTCGACTCGGATTGCATAATAAAAATCCTGTTCAACGATATCGAAAGCGTTCGTTTTATAATTTAAATTAAAAACCAAAACAAATTTCTGATTTTATTGTTGTTTTGAATACAAAACATAGAACGAACGTATTCTTTTGGCATCGTTGAATATAAGTTCTTTGTGCAGGGTCTACTCTGTAATTCGTAACGAAAGTAAATGCTTTCGAATTGTATTGTTAATAATATATAAATTCGAAAGCAGTTTAGACAACATAATTAGTGGAATCGTTTAGAAATTCTTTATGGCAAGCAAGAGTTTTTAGCGCTTTTAATATAAATTTTCTGCTCAATTTGACCGTCTTGGGTGTGTAAAAGTCACTGCAGTCCCAACTGATACAAATATGAGTTTTATTTGGAGTGAAAGCCATTCTTTGACGAACAATCGTTAAAATAGCAAATTGAAATTTGTTGAATCTTTCTCCCACATTGAAAGATTGAAAAACCCGAGTCATAAATAAGCAAATTTTTAAGCAAGTTTACTAAGTCGATTAATCGATAAAGGAATGATCGAAAAGTTTAGCGTAAGCCATGGCAACTCTGAATACTCTCTTTTATGTAGACAAAGAATATAATTTGTTTAAACTCTCTGTTATGGTATTGCTCTGTTTTGATCAAACTGCACCTACTGACCAAAGTGAAATTCTACAATTTGTTATCAATCTAGTACAGAATTAAAACTTGTAGATAGGAGAACAATGTTAAATAATTAAGGCAAATAAATTTTAATAAAATGTCACGAAAAAATGTATTAAATTTAATAAACACAATTGTTCATAATTCGTAAGTAAATTAAATTAATTTATTAAATTATATTATGTAATTAAAAAAATAAAATAGATGCAAGTGTCCAGCCCATTCCAATAACTATGGATCAAGTGCAGCAAGTGTTACACAAACCGGCAAAATGGAATATGCTTTTGAGGTAATTAACAAAAAATAAAATAAAAAATATATGTACATATGTATATTATCTGATTTTATCTGTAATTAAAGTGTGAAATTCATTTGGAAAGGAGGAATATGTATTTTAAGAGCATCAAAACTGAAGCGCAATTAACAATAAAAGTAAAATAGCAAATGCTTAACTGATTTAAAAAAAGGAGAACGTGAAAAATGTGAATTATTATAAGTACAAGGTCCAAAAAGATGAACCAATTTGATTGATTGTAAAATGTATATTGTTCATTGTCATTCTATTGAATTAACCCCGTGCTTTCAGTGAAAAATTTTCTAGAGGAGTCGACTGCCTGGCTGGCGGAAACAGAGGTTAAGACCAATTATGTTCAATTATTTTCGTATGTTCATATAAGCTAGTTTTGACTTAAGGGCACCACTGCAATCTTCATACACAAAAGTAGGGCTGGTGAAAATCGCTATTATTTTGTGCGATTTTTCAGAAAGTTATAGCGCAAGTACTTGCTGCTACTCTTTTTTTAACTTATAAGCTCATATGGGCAATTCCCAGGCGACGGACGCGACATTCGTACACTTTTAGTTGAGCAAAAAACCAGAAAGTAATATATTAAATCCTGGGATTCCTAGGTGGAACAAAGGGCCATAAGAAAGGAATAGAAAGACCAAACATATGTCTTAAGTGTTTTAAAGCAATGAATTAGTAGTATATTTAAGAACAACTTTTGGGCGATATCAATAATATAATAAAAAGATATAAGCAAATGTCACCGAGAAACGGACGCCACAAAAATAGCAGTTATTTTTGTGCACTTATAGACATATAAATAATTCAGCGAAATTTTATGTAGAATTTTTTTTTGCTAAAATTGATTCAACATTAATTCAAAATTAAACAATACCACCAAGTGCTGAACAAAATTAATAAATATTGATCTTATGCTAAGTATGCGACATTAATGTATAAGTGAAAGCAAACTCAAACAACTTCTGTTATTAAAGGCTCAACCAAAAAATCATTTGTTTTACAATCGCAGATTTCGGTCAATAAATTTCAAAAATTAAAAACGCTTTTATATATTTATAAAGTAATAGACCTCTTAGATTTATTATTAGAAACAAAACAAAAATATTTGAGCAAAAAAAATTTTTTTTGGTTGACCTTTTTCTGGAATTACCCATATGAAACAATATTAATTTAAAGTTGCCGCCCTATTTGGATCATTTTAATATGGAAACAATATAGAAATATTTTTCTTATAAGCTAAACATTTTATTAATGAATTTGCATTCCGTTGTACATATGTATATATATGTAGCTATTCATTCGTGTGATTCTTGAGTTTGCCCAGTTTATATGGAATTGTTAGAAAATCACATAATATATTTGAATTATTTTTTTTAGATGTCCTCCTCTACTGTCCGCTTTGGTCCTGGTGTTAGTGCTGAGCTCGGAGCTGATTTGCGCAATGGCGGCGCAAAGTCTGTGTGTGTGGTAACTGACAAAAATGTGATCAAATTGCCCAGCGTTTTAACAGCTTTTGACTCGCTCAAAAAAAGTGGGATAGAATTTGAAGTATACGATGAGACACGAGTTGAGCCAACAGATGAGAGTTTATGGCAAGCGGCCACATTTGCTAGATCAAAAAAATTTGATGCTTTTGTCGCCATAGGCGGAGGTTCGGTAATTGATACCTGCAAGGCGGCCAATTTATTTGCCTGTGACAAAGATGCCGCTTTTTTGGATTACGTTAATAAGCCCATAGGCAAGGGTAAAGAAATCAGTGTAGAATTGAAACCTTTAATAGCTCTGCCGACTACGGCAGGTACTGGATCAGAAACAACTGGAGTAGCTATTTTTGATTACAAAAATTTGCATTGCAAAACTGGCATATCAAGCAAATATTTAAGGCCAAAATTAGGTAATTGTCTCCTATTATGTTTTACAATAACATGAAAGATCATTTATGGTCATACAATTAACAGGTTTAATTGATCCTTTACACACATTATCTCAGCCTGAAAGGGTCACTGCCTACAGTGGTTTTGATGTATTTTGTCATGCGCTTGAAAGTTTTACCGCTGTCGACTACAGAGAACGCGGCTTAGCTCCTGCGAATCCTAGTCTTAGACCACCTTATCAAGGACGCAATCCCATTTCAGATGTCTGGGCGCGTTATGCTTTAACTACTATAAAAGACAACTTTTTATCGGCCATCTTTCAGCCAGACAACCTAAATGCTCGTTCCCAAATGCATTTAGCCTCGACCATGGCAGGTGTTGGATTTGGTAATGCTGGCGTTCATCTGCCTCATGGCCTATCGTATCCCATATCAGGAAATGTACGCAATTTTCACCCCAAAGGTTATGGCGAAAGTCACGCCATAATACCTCATGGCCTCTCAGTCGTAATAACTGCACCAGCAATTTTTGAATTTTTGGCTCCAGCTTGCCCTGAACGCCATCTTGAAGCCGCCCAATTGTTGGGCAAAGACATTAGCAATGCAAAGCAGGCTGATGCCGGAAAAATTTTAGGGGATTGCGTAAGGGATTACATGCAACGCGCTGGAATTGAAAATGGCCTGAAAGGTTTAGGATTCAATACATCCGACATTCCAGCTTTAGTTGAAGGAACTTTGCCACAAGAGCGTATAATAAAATTGGCACCGCGCGAACAAAGTCGTGAACAATTATCACAATTATTTGAAAATTCAATGGAAATTTATTAAAATTAATTTAAAAAGAAACTTACAGTTGATGGAAATTTGTTTAACTTTTATCACAGACAGCTTTTATCTTTTGTATATACATAAACACACTTTTTTCACACTTTTTTTTCTATAAAATGCACTTTTTCACTTGTAAATATATAACGGCACTTTTTAGTGCAGAACTTTTTTTTAAAGGCCAAATCGATTTCGCCGCGACATTTTGCATTCAACTCAGTGCCAGTGCTGCCAGAGCCAAAAAGATTTACAACCAAAATTTTTTTAAAAATACCAAATATAAAAATAAATCCAAATTAAAAATAAATTTTTGTGCTTATATAAACAGTCAACAGTAATCCAAAGGTAAATTGCACTTTATTTTTAAATAATAAACATAAAACAAGATATGTAGTTAATTCTTTTACATATTAAAATGTTTTTGCTACTATATAAAAAAATAACGAGAAGATGAAGTTAAAATAAAAGTTTTTAATTATACGAGATCTTATTGATGAAAAATACGATTGTTTTATAAGACTTCTTCAAATTTCTAAGCAAAATTCATTTTATTGAAAGCTTATGAACTGAAATTTTTTGATATGTGCTGTTAAAATAATTAAAATTTTTGGCTCACAGGTATAAAACAAGGAAAAAGTAATTTTGCACAATTCACAACCTATTGTCAAAATCATAGGTCGTAGACGAATTGTTAATCATGTAATAAAAAATGCTGCTTACAACTCCGACAATGGGCTGTGAATGTAGCAATGATTTTCATTATTAATTAAATTTTTATATATAAACGAAAATCATAATAAGAAACTTAAATTTTTAACAAACCTAAAGTTTTCATTTATTTAAAATAAACCAAATTTGTGCTTTACTTTTAGATATAAAAAAAAACAAAAATCTTATTGGTCTGTCCCACGTTGTCGATAAAAAACGTTCAACCACTTAATTGTGTTAAATTCGATGGAATCGATCTTTTGCTATCGTAAATAATAAATTTTTGTAAAAACAATGAGGTCCGTTTTACTGAGGTTTTCAATAGAAGTTGTCGTTCGAACGTTTTTTTGTCGACATGGTGAGATAGGCAGCGAAATTTTTTACGAAATAAAAAAAGTGTTGACAGTGTTGTCCAAGAAATGCAATATAAACACAAAGATAATAATGTTAGATATTTAAAAAGCAAGTGATTGGAAAATTTAACAACTTAAATATAAGAAATATTCATATATTTTATTGCTTTTGGAAAAAAGTAAGTGTGTGAATTCACACGATGAAATTTATGACGTCTATTTTGCTTAATTCCCTTTTGAAATTGCTACACCAAACTTTACTTCTCTTCAGCCATATAGCCCATAAGATATAAGAGTAACAATAATAAATAAGAATTAAGCTAGAAGAGTAACATTTAAACGTACCGACAATAACAACAAGAACAGTGTAAGGAGATATATGAAAAAACCATGGAAAACGAAATCGTATAATTTTTTCTACCCTTCGTTTTTCCCTATACCATTCGCTAAGAAACCAAAAATTACGTCGAAAAATATTCTTCATAAAAGTCATCATGTGAATGCTGTGTAACAAAAATGAAAAAAATTGGGAAAAATGCCAAATTTGGCTCGAAATTACCAGGAACGACAGTTCTGCACATGGCTTGTTTTTCGAATCGAATTTAGGGCAAAAATCCTCAAACGGCAAAGTTTTATATATGTATTGGCCTTAATGTTCCCATTTCAGCATTTTCAGTGCTAAGTTTAGCATATTCTTTCGTTGGAATTTTTCTAAATTATGCTAAACAAAACATTTGTAGATTTACTGCCTTATTCATAAAAAATATTTCAGGCTTATTAAGCACACATTTGACATATTTCTATCAAACCTGTAATAAACCTAAAATATTTTTTATGAATTAGACCGTTAAAATATATCATTTTCGTTATTCTTCTATAGGACATTTTTAGTAGTTGTTTTGGTCTTATTTAGAAGTATCATGTCACCATTTTCTGGCAGCACTGATTCGCTTATCTCAATTCGCTCTGAGTTATATGTAGGGCGGCTCTGCTTTTTATAAAGTGCTGCCAAGCCTTCAGAACATGTTATCAGTCTATTGTTGTTTTTAGTTATTGTCTCTCTTGCAGTTCTCCATTCTTTTTCTACACGTGCAATTGTTTATAAAATATTTTGTGTTTTATACACAAATTCTTTGCAGAGCAGTGAATAATTTCTAGAAATTTTAATTATTACATTTAAGAAAATAAAATGGTATTCTTTACTTGCAATAATTGTGGGGAATCTGTCAAAAAAGCCTCCGTAGAGAAACATTACATTACAAAATGCCGTAACAATACCAAAAATGTTTCCTGCATGGACTGCCAAAAGGATTTTCATGGCGAAGAATATGTAGCCCATACAAAATGCATTTCGGAGGTAGAAAAGTATTCTGGTAAAAACTATGTGCCAAAAGAAAACAAAAATAGCGGACAAAAGAAACAGGAAACCTGGATGGACATTGTTCGTTCAATATTGGATTCGACGGATTATGAATTGTCCGCGCAGACACGTAACATTTTTCAGAGACTGCAAGCCCACGAAAATGTGCCACGTAAAAAAGTAAAGTTCCAAAACTTTGTAGCCAATTGTTTAAAAATACATGCAAAGCAAGCAAAACCAGTTTGGGAAGTGTTAGAAAAAGAGCTGGAAAACATGAAAAAAGTCAAGCAGGAAGAGAATGCAGCCGCTAAATTAGCCATTCAGGAATCAAAAAAACTCAAGGAAACAGACAACAAACAACAAAATGGCTTAAAACGCAAACAAGAAGATAATTGTGAAGAGGAAAAGCTGGAAAAGAAAAAGAAGAAAAAAGACATACAAGCGGTAGCTGAAGAGGAAAATGCTGATGCCGAGTTTAAGCAGGAAACGGACACATTCCAATGGTCAACAGTTATGGAAAAGGTAGTTTCTAAACATCCGGAAGGTATATCATTAAATAAACTGAACAAGAAGCTGCTTAAAAAATATAAAAACAAACTCGGTCTAGAAGAACTGAGTGAAAAACAACAAAAGAAATTTGAAAAGAAATTCTCCAAAACACTAAAAAAATGTCCGACTGTACAAGTGGATGGTGAAACTGCCAAACCTTGTTAATGTACTTTTTAAGTATGCATATAATACAATATTTAAGACAAATAAATATGTTTATATTAATAAATATATTGCAAAAAATGATTGCAACACTAAAACCACAACAAATATATTTTGTGTGATTATGGCATATAAAATTTAAGAAATCAACTTTTGACTTTAACGAAAGATTGGTAAGACCATCAGCAATAAGTTTTTTTTTTTGGTAGTTTTGGCTGATTATTATTTGTGAATTTATAATAATTTTGTATAAAAGTCAATTCATTTATGTTAGACAGCATCAAACAGTTACAGTTCTTCTTCCAGCAAACTTCTTACTACTAGCAGTTATTTATCTTAAACAAACAAAAAATGTCTTTGGTTTCTGTTAAATTGGTGGCTTTTATTTTGATTGGAGTTATCGGCATAGTCAAAGCTGCTCCTGGTCACATTCATCATGAGCCTGTGTTTGTATCACATCCCGTAATTGTTCACGAACCCGTTGTGGTCCATAAGCCAGTGGTGGTCTCCAAACCTGTTGTTGTGCACAAAGCTGAGATCGTTCATGTACCAGTGGTTGTTCATGAGCCAGTTATCGTCGAACACCATCCTCATCATCACCACCATTTTTAATTTCTTAATTTTTAATTTCTTAGATGACTCGGTGGCATGGGCACGCCTATTTTAAACTTTGATGTCCTAAAACTACGTTGAAAAAAAAAGGTTTTAACATTTGAAGTACATACACAGATACTTATCTAAGTTTGATTTTTATACTCTTGATAAATAAAAAGTTGTTAAATATTTGCATTTTTGAAACGAGAACTATTTTTAATTTATGTCATAGTTAATACAAAAATTTGGAAAGCGATTTCTAGCATGTTTCCCGAGTGTACGATTGCAGTGAGTAAGTGACAACTTGTAATAAGTATTAAAATTCCAGTAAAAAAAAGTTGGAAGTATTTTTTTAGGGAATTAAGTTTTCATTGCTTCCAAAATATCGATGTTTTTAATATGGCGAAAAAATGAATTAAGCTTCTATTCTCTCTATCTGTCTGTCACCTAACCATTTATACTTGCACTATCCCTTTCCTACTCTGAGGTAACATAAAGGGACCTGTTATTTAGAACAAAGTGAGTTGAAAACTCACTTTTTCTCAGCAACCTGATGACCTCACCCAACCTTATGCCGATAAGCAAGTAGAAGTTTATTGTAGTCATATAAAAATTGGCAATTCGTTTATAGTTCTAGTTCACCATCCGTTTAAAACAAACGATTTTTTTTAAAGAAATTTATGAACTAAGTTTGCTCAAAAATTATAGTTATTTATAGGACACTTATACTTACACGAAATCTAATAGATTTCAATTGAAATCTTTATTAAAATCTATAGCGTTTACAAGTTTTTTTTTATATTCATCAACATTTCGTATCCAAAACAAAAACAATCGACTGAAATTTCTCCGAAAATACAACCAAAAAGTGCAATGTAGCTAATTCAGACACCGTTTAGGTACAGAGGTTTATTTTTTAGTAAAATTTAAAAACAAATTGGAAAAAATTATGTATGTATGCTATAAAGAGCGATTCTGAAGGTTGTTCTAAGGTTTTGTTTACAAGTTTTTCTTACCTATGTGAGATAGAAAAAACCTGTTGGGTTCATACAGGAACCATTGAGCTCTCTGGGATTAAGTAAAGTCTAACTGATATTTTTATTAGAAATAAAAAAAATTTATTGCCAAATTAGATTGAATATTAATACATCAAGTGTTTGTTTACAAGGATTAATTTTGGTGAAGTTCTGCGCAAAAAAATTTTTCGCTAGAGAAACAAATTATCTGCACATTTTTGACAACGGACGTTTGTACGAGATGTGCATTGCAGATTTTTGCAACACGGCTTACATTCTTTTAAAGATTCGGACCATGAAATAGTATTAAAAAATTCGGAAAGTTCTTGTTCCGTTAGAAAAATCCACTACAAAGAACCACCAAAGTAAAGTTTTTATGTAATTTCCCATATAAATAATATTAACCATAAGCTCCTGATGGTCCCTCGAAGGACCATGTAGAAATACAAGCAGTGTTGACAATTTAGCCATTTTCTAAAAAGAGAAAAAAAGAAGAAATGTTAATTTATCTATTAGCCATTTTTAGCGATTTTTTATAAAAAATTTCAACTCCCAATAAATTAATATTATTTGTTTGGTTCCTTGAGGTACCACCAGGCTATTAAGGGCTAAAAAAAAAAAACAAAGTTGCATCACTAAGTTCTACTAGATTTTAATAAGATTTCCACTAAATCTAGTGATGAAAAAGATTTGTTTTGTAGAAATAAAAATTTAAAATTTTTTTAAATCTTTTCCCAAGAGAAAAATATTATTATAGAACGCCAAAAAGGAAATTTTTCTTAACATTGTTGCCAATTCGGTGATTAGGGATCGAAAAAGAGCAAAACTTCTTGCAAAAATTATTAGAAATATGTTAAGTTCGGTTATATATACTCGTATGTATATTTTTAATTTTGTTTTATTTTTTTTTAAAGAGAAGTAACACTTCAGCAATGAACTCCTACTACTATTACTAGGTGTTGGCTTCTTTAGGAAAGGGATAGTGATAGAGAAGACATGCGGTGATGGAAGAGATAGAGGGAAGCTTCATTCTCTATTTTTTTGGCGGTGTAACTTCATAACTCGGTTCATATTAGACCGATTGTAATAATTTTTTTTATTGTATGAGAGGGTATAGCTTCCCATTAGTCCCATTGCAAAAAAAAAAAAAAAATGGGCGGGAACACGCCCACCCTGCGAAACCTAGCAAACACCTTTGGTTCTTGTAACTACACAATTTTTAAGTTGAAAAAATGGGCGGGGCTACGCCCATTAAAATCTATTATTATATTTCACGTGGTTCTATTTAACCGATTTTTACGAAACTTACCACACACCATGAGCTCAAAAATAGGCACAATCTTCCATTTGATAAAATGGGAGGAGTCACGCCCATTAAAATTTAATATTTTATTTTAAGTGGTTCTACTGTACCGATTTTTACAAGAATTAACACACACCCTGAGCTCTGAAAAACACAAAATCTTGTATTTAAAAAATAGGCGGAGGCACGCCCATTAAAATTTAATTTTTATGCCACAATTTGTTTTCGAAAATGTTCTACCAGATCTTTACATTGAAGTGGTTTTTTTGGCAGAATTATTTTGTTTAATAATTCAGTATTGCAGCGTCTCTGGTGCCAATGAGGCGCATTAAATTTTCTAAGCTGTGTTTAGTACAGTGATGTTAAAAATAAAACTATAGTTGTGTGTGTGAGAAAAGTTGTCTCATTCGTCTCTGTAGTATATAGAAAAAAATAAATATTTGGACAAATGCAGTTTAGTAAAACAGTTAAAAAGAAATTAAAAGGGGCCTATGTGATAGAAAACTAAAAAATATGAAAAAAATGTATACAAAAAAGTTGGTAGCGACCCATATTTTTTGAGTTATGGGCCTCTGAACTTTTTATAGCAAACTGCTAAGAATCTTCAAAAATAAATTTTTAAATAGCTTATTTGATAGAAACTTGAAAAATAAGAATAAAAAATTTAATAAAAAAATTGGCTGCGACACATATTTCTCGAGTTATTGGTCTCTATAGTTTGGAAATAAAATGTAGTTTAGTGAACCTGCTCCAAAAAAAAAATTAAATGTGTTTTAAATACATAATCCTTTCTTTCCTTAAAAGATTTGTAACATAAAACACATTGAATGTCGCGAAAAACTTTGGTGATCATAGAATATTTTTCGCATACCACTTTAGTTTCTTTTACTGTATCTATAAAAAATTTAATACACCCGCTACGCATGTGTTATCGTCGCTGTCTCAATGACGACTAAATGAAAGAGAATAATAATGTGTGTGATTTTAGCTAGCACAATTGTGGTATGAAACTGACATCAATGGCTTAGTACCCATTTTATTGGTTATTTTACTTCGCCGATGATTTTGCTACACAAAACCGACGAATGAGGGCGCTGAAGCCGGTGTAGTTAAGGGACCAGTGTCTATGCCTTCATCACTTGAACTTTCCTACAATAACTGATACAAATGTACACAAATACACACCAGAAAAATGCCTAGTGTTGTTTTTTAATGACTCTCGAAACCGGGCTCGAACCCAGGACCTTCGGGTTTTTTAGCCAACGTGCTAAGTACTTCAGCCAACGCCAACCTCAAGTTCAAGTGCGGTTATATAAAAAATTAAAATAATATCCTTTTGAAAATAGGTGAATGTTATACATTTTATATTAAAATTTAATAATTTTATATTGTCACATATGTAAATGGAAGAATGAATATACTACTCTTTTGAAAGGACGCTTTCGTGTCCATGATAATTGTTCATTTTGTAGCATACATGAAAACAACTCCGGCATGACGACAATTTTATAACAGAAGACCTGCACATTTAGAATTTTTGTTATGTATAGACTTACTTGCAAGACCAGATTTACTTACGTTGATGTTAGAAATCTTGGTGTTTTTGAAATAGATTAAAGGAAACTTATACAACTTTTCTTTAATCTATTAGAGAAACGTCAAGATTTCCATCGTCAACGTCTTACACAAACAGGCTGTTAATAAAAAAATTTAATTTTTATACTTTTAAAATGTTAAAGCTCTTTGCAGTTTGTCTAACGATATAAATACATGCAAACATATACTATATGTACATACATATGTATGTGTGTACAGTACTCGTATACTTAAATGTATAAAAATATTGTTTTTAAAATAGCAATCTTTGAATTTCATTAAATTTTGTTTTGTTAAATGATCCACTATAAACAGCATCATTTGCGAATAATTACATTAATAGAACTAAAATTTACTGATTAAATGAATGTTGTTAATACTTTTTTTCTTCTATAATTTTAGCTCCCTTAACTGACGAAACGACTAACTAATAAATAAAGTAACAATTACTATCAATTGCAATTAATTTTTGGGTTGTTTTTGAATAATAAAACAATACAATGAATTTAGCATTTTTTTTACAACTCAATTAATAGGAAAATTTAAATCGATTTGAAACACATAAATCTTGTCCAAAACAATGGAAATGCACCAGATTCTAAACAGTTTAAATAGAAAATTTTAAATGTTTTTGGCAGATTTTCCGCAATTAAAAAAAAATAAATTGCAACAAATAATTTGCAAACCAAAAGATTTATGTTAAACAATTATGGAACATAAAATTTGCAGTTGCAAAGATGTGGAGAACAAAATTGACAAAATTGTATAAAAGTAAATTAAAACGAAATTCTAAACTAGTAGTTAACAGTTTGGAGTCTGAATCAACAGAAAAGAAAAAAATTAAAAAATAAATACTTAAATTGTTGCATTTTTGTTTAAAGAAAGTTTAAATATAAAATGAAATTTGTAAATATTTTCTTTTTATTCGGCTTATTTGCTATCCTGGCTACCTTCGGCAGTATGGTAGAGGCTGAACCTGTGCCCAGTCCACGCGGTCGTCCTGCTACTACAAAACGTCCCAAGACAGAGGGAGACACCAACGATGCGGGCGATAGGCGTTAGCTTAGCTCCGCCGAGCAGTTAACGCCTCAGAAAGTCTCCTGCTCAAAGCCTAAACAGTTAAATGATCGCAAAATAATGGTTCACTGTTACGGCGAAAATAGATTGCAAACCGTTGAAATTTTGTTAATTTGAATTTAAATCAGAAATTTGTGAAAAATGTAATAAATAAAAATTTAATAAAAAGATTTTTGTATAAATAATATATGAGTAACTCCAGAAAACCACAAACTTTTTAAATGTAAAAGCATTTGTAGTCTTTGATTTTTTGCGACTTAAAACAAAATATTTTTTTTGCTGAGCCTTTTTTTTCGGATATTTAAAGTATGTAATAGGTATTATTTTTCTCGTTTTATGATTTACAAATTATCTACTAACAATAATCTTACGCTTTAACACAAAAGAAGGACATCGGAGTTCTAATAAGGGAAGTTTGCTTTCACTTATACCTTAATGTCGCATCCGTCGCATAAAATCAATATTTATAATTTTTTTTTCAGCAGTAAATTAGCATTTGTTATTATTTAAATTCTTTTCAATTAAAGTTCAATCAATATTAGCAAAGTTACTGCGTTTAGTTCTCTTGGGGAACAAATTGTCACGTCCGCCTTGTCGCGTCCGTATTTGTACTTTACCCATTTAAAAAAATTCAAACAAAATTTTCATATTTCATAAATCTACTCAAACGATCATTAACGAATTAAAGGGGGGGGGGAGCTTAATTTCCAAATTCACAAACAAAATTCAACATTAAGGGCCTGGCCCACGATGTCGACAAGAAAGTTTCTATCGCTTACTTAAATTCAAAACAAAAAAAAATTTTCTTATTTTGTTTTTGTTTTCCAGGCCGTAAATTTCGCAAATAACAATGTCAATCAGCTGTTTCTTACCTTTGCAGTTGCATTACATTACAGTCTGCTAACTGAGCCTTTAGTCTACAATCTTACAACACTATGTTTTGGATTTCTAAAAAAAAATCCTGTTGTAGTGATCGGAACTACTTCCAAAGCTTTAACACTTTCATTGCATACCAATCACTACAGGTACTGGATTTAATATTCTAAGGCTATTATATTGTTTATATAAAAAATTGTTGTAGACATTTTTTTAAGCGAATACCATTCAGTTATTTGGATGATTTCCGTCCTTTGACAACCATGTGTTAAATTCATTGATGTTTCACCAGAAATGGAACTACTTGGAGGTGAGTTCATCAATGCAGTAACTAATGATTTGTATTGTAAATTTTTGCTGGACAGTTAATCGTTATCATTCGAATAAATTTTTGTATATGTACTTATCTAGACATCTTAAATAATAATTATAAAATAAAGATAACTTTTTTTAATGTCAACTCTATGTCAAGATCATGATCCGAGCTTATACTTCCCTTGGACTTTCCGTAATCCTGTCTTATAGACTTTCCTTAAATAACTAGCTTCACCGAAATATGAAAGAAAGAGAAAATTATGGGGAACTAGTGTAAAGGGTGTTTTTTATAGAGTTACACAAGTTTAAATCAAAATAAAACAAGCAAATGTATTCTTAATATCAATGAAACGGGTTTGATTGGAAAGAAAATTTTATGAAATTAATGTTTAAATATGATTTCTGCCATGTGGCCGCCACGGCTGGCGCGTAGAAGGCGCAATATGGAAGACCAATTTTCAACAACTTTTCGCAGCATTTGCGGCCGTATTTCGCTGATAACTCTTCTAATGTTGATTTCCAGGTGTTCAATTGTTTGTGGTTTATCGACGTAGACAAGTGACTTAACATAACCCCAAAGAAAATCATCTAATGGGGTGGCCAATTACATGAAATAATTTTTTCATCAAAAGTTTCTTTGAGTAAATCAATTGTGGCGCCCGCTGTGTGGCATGTGGCTCCGTCCTTTCGGAACCACATATCAGCAAGATTAATGCCACGTAATTGAGCTACGAAAAAATTTCGAATCATGTTCCTATACCGTTCACCATTGACAGTAACATTCTGACCATCATCGTTTCTGAAGACATATAAACCAATAACTCCGCCAGCCCATAAAACTCACCAAACAGTAATTTTCTGTGGATGTAATGATGCTTCGACAAAAGTTTCTGGATTCTTCTCACTCCAAATGCAACAATTCTGCTTGTTTACGTACCCATTCAACCAGAATTACTTATGTATGCCATAAAATGGAAGAAGTGCACGATGAGTTTGCACGCGTTGCTCTGGTGTAATTCAAAACAAAAAGCAACTATCAGCTGTTAAATGGGTGCAGTGATGCCAACTAAAAGTTGTGATTTGATGCATATTTTCAATAGGAAATTGTTCGCAAATATACATATGTATTTCATAGGTCGGGCTCTTAAGACTGCATAAATTATTTAAGGTAGAATAAAATGAGTCTAAGCCAACATATATACCCCATATATGTATATAAAATATACTTATTCGCTTTAGAAATCAGGAATGCATGCTGTATAATCTAAACAAAAACAAGCAAATGGAATAACAAATTAATTACTAAGCCATTTCCGACTGTGATAATGAATACAACAACAAAACAACAATTTATCACTTTAAGATCGTTTAATTTGGAATAATTCCAACAGGTGATTCCCATTTGGCGAGAAAAACCCAGGCATTTGGAAAATCGTATGTTTGTCAATGAATACAGGGAAGGCATTTGTAAAATGTATAGTAAATATTCAATTGAAAATTAGGATCAATTACATTGTTTCTAGGGTTGTGGAGGCGTGGCCTTATGAGCACAGCAAAATAAAATTTTCGATTATAATAAAGTTCAATTACTTTGAACACAAGCAAAAGTTATTTTGACTATCTATCGGTTTTATATTGGCCGGCGACTGTTTTCATTCAATTAGTGAAATGTGTCGACATGTCAATAACCATTGTGAAAAATTTTATAATTGCAAATAAATTATTGTTTAATTTTAAAAATCTTCCAATCTTTTTGAACATCTCTTTCCATAACGAGTAAAAACATTCTAAAGTACAATGAGGTTGCAAACGTTCATACTTGAGATGGAATGGTGAGACATTTTTCATACTCATTGCAAAGCGCTTTGGCGTGAAAAAGAGTTAGTCATGTCTTTTCTTTATGTGCACACTGACATGTAGTAAAAATGATGAATAATTATTTATTCTTTAGGGGAAAAATTAAAAGATAACTCAAAAAAATTCACATTGTTTAAACATTTGAGACAAATATCCTGTATACTCAAGTCTTGAGAGAAGAACACAATTTTCTTTTTCCATTAAGTTTTCTTTGAATTATGACTCTATTGAAGCAAAGACTCGATATAAGAGTCGTTCACGTTCACCCAGTTGATAACCAGTTTTTACGACGTATGTATATTACTGTTACACGACCATCTCTAGCTGATTGTTTTTATTTGAGCACATTCAAAACGTGTGACACGTTTCGACTATAAAAACTGCAAACTATTTCTGCTGAAATCGTAGTTTCAATTTTAAACTGCATATTGTTGCAACTTCTTTACGATGCAATTCTCTTATTTGTTATTGGTTTTTGTGGTGATTATGTCGATTTTTGGCACCAATCAAATGTTGGCCGAAGGAACTTTGAAGAAGAAAGGCAGTAGTGGCAAATTTGGCGGCGGTGGCGGCAAAGGAGGTGGTAAAAAACATGGATAATGCGCTTAAGCATTTCAAGTTATGAAATAAATTCATATTTATTGATTGTTATTAATATTACTAAATAAAGCGATCAAGTTAAAAAGCAACCCAAGTGCTTGTAACTTAATTTAAAAAAAAGTATTATATCGTTATCTGAAATGCCAAACGGCATAAATAACATTTTCATAATTTTACATTAAGAGGAAAAAACGTGCTTAAATATAACATATTGACGATTTAAACGCGATGTTTTCCAATGCTTAGTCCATATTTACACTATGCAAGTCTTATTGCTAAGCTGATTAGTTTGACGGAGAGAGAGACGAGGGGAACAGTAACGTTTCTTTTCTCCTCGTCCCTCTTTCCTAACAAACTAATCAGCTTAGCAATAAGACTTGCATAGTGTAAATTAGGACTTACTACATAAATAAAATCGCTAATTTTGTTCGAGCAGAATTGGTTTTTTTGTAGTGATTATTTTGTTGAAATGCTACAGAATTTATAAAAAAAAATCGATTTTTAATTTTTTGTTAGATAGAGTGTTTTGCATTTTAGGTTAAGATATTTATGTACGTATGTCCATTATACCATCCAATGGGCCGAAAATTTTTATTTTATTCGCTCTACCGGCAGTTTCTGGTAGAGTAAGCATAATAAACTACACACGAGTAAAAATTCCACGGATAGCGTGCAAACCGACCATGCACATCGCACTTTTCACCCAAATAAACTTGGGTCGGCCCTTCAAAATTAGTGGGGGTTGGTCATACATTTTGACTCGATTGAGGAACTCTAAATGGGTCAAAGTGAGATTTTTTAAAAATTTGACCCTTCGGATCAAAAGTCGGGACACCAAAATACATTTTAGAGGTATGGTTCCTTCGGCAAAGTTTCTTATTTTGATCCCTAGAATACGATTTTCCTTGTAATTTGAGCAATTTTTTTGCCTCCATATAAATCGAACCGCCCTAATATATATATATATATATATATATATATATATATATATATATATATATTAATATTTAACTTTGTTCTGTAGAATATTAATTGTTTCTTAAAAATACATTGGATTATTGAATAGTGGCAGCCATTTTTTGCGGATATTTTTTAAAGCGTCAATGAAGTCGGTTTATTAACGTAATTATAATGAGGGTGGCGTTTGCTGACAAAGTAATTAAAATAATAACACCACGCGTTTTTATGATGTGCATTATCGCCCCCCTGTGACAGTTGTGATGAAGGCACAGTAACAATACCAACTTCAGCGGATACTAATCCTAATGTAATATCAGAGCGCCCTCCTATGTATTTTGCATTTGCACTTACACAAGACAATTTGTATCAAAGATTTTTGCGTTATTTGCAGTCCTTATACGTAACAAAAGTTTGAATTTATTTATGGTGCTTAAGCTGAACTTCGGACTTTAGTATATTTCCAGACTTAGACTAGTGAATTTTATAGCACATATTTTTGTAAAATGTCTTAAGTCGTTTAATGTGGTTTTGTCCCTTTTCTTTTCATGCAAGGATAAACAAAATACCCAAACTTTCCACAAAAGTGTTCCTCTTTGCATTTTACGTAAAGCTGCAGAGCTTCTCTTACCTTACGCTTAAGCTAAAACTAAATTCGATCGCTAAAATGCAGAACATGATGACATGAAATATTAAAATTTTTTACGGATTAAATTTTTGAGCCAATGTCTGATTTAGCAACACACGTTTGAAAATTAAATTCGTGGCCGAAAATCGATAAATCGACTTTATAGAATTTTAGCGATAGAGATTTAGCTTTAGCGAGTTACAGAATACGGGGCTTGTTCGTTACTTTCGTTTACAAAGCTAATTGTAATTTTCAAGTTTTTGAAAATTGTTTTCAATTAAATCTCTTACCTTTTAAAGCCTTTAAATAAAAACAAATTTTATTGCATTTATTTCAATAATTTTATTTCTTTTTTTAATTACTTTTTAATAGCTTTAAATTGGTCTTCTTTCAGTTTTGTTTCATTAATTTTTATTATATGTATATTTTTTTTTTTTTTTTTTGAAAATATAAATAGACATTTAATTATTTTTTAATCTCATATTAAATTTTAATAATAATTTCAATAATAGTATTTTACATTCAATACATAAATCTCTAATATGAAAATAATTCATAATCAATATGTAGCACAGTGTTAGATTGTTTCATTTATATAAATATTTATCTTATTACATAATTTCTTGGTACTTAAAGTTGAAAATAAATTTACATACATAATAAATTATATTTTTGTTTTTGATTTATTATGACTTTTTGTTCTTAAAGTTCCTATTAAATTTAAATGCCTTTCTTAAGTGAAAGTGTTTAAAGCAAATTAGAAATATTTAAAAAAAAAAATATATTAATAAAATGGAAATTGGTTTAAAAATTAAAATAGTAAAATTAAAATTTTTAGCAACCACAAACAATACGAGTACAAGTGACATGTTTTACACTTCATGTGTTTTAATTGTCTGATTTGCATTCGGAAATATCCATGTACAAATTTTCAAAAAGTTCTGCAAGATTAAAATATTGTTAGTTGGAATATTTCTAAACAGCGCAAATATTTGCAAAGATCCAATTTGCCGACAAACATTAAAATACAATATAGTTGTCAGACCTGGCAAACTCTTATATAATTTGGGCTGAACTTATAAGTTCATATAGTTTGCCATCTTATTAAGAGTCGAGTAACGACCAAAATATATTTTGGTCAAAGAGCATAGAGTAAGTTCGGGTAATGTGGTATAGTTGATTTTTTCTTAAACTAAAGGCTCAGTTAGCCGACTGTAATGTAATATAACTGCAACAATAGGAAACAGCTGATCGATATTGTTACGTGAAAAGTAATGGAAATGGTTATAGAGATGTAATGTAACGTAACCTACTTTTCATACAAAAATATCGATCAGCTGTTTCCTATATTACAGTTACATTGCATTACAGTCGGCTAACTGAGCCTTAAGAGCATAGCAATAACGGTACCAAGCTTAAAAGTCAAATGCTCTCAGTAAACTAAGAGTGCGTGAGTGTATTTATGTTTTTAATATCTTTACAAAAAATCTCAAATCAAAGCAAAACTGAAGCGCGGTGATATGGTTGACTTTTTTTTGTAAGCATTTTTTTTTTAGAAAAGCGCTTGCTTTAAAATTTAAATTAATATTTAAAGTTTAAATATTAATTTTGTTATTTACAAGTCAAAGGTGAGTAATTTTTTAGAGAATAATCCTTAAGCACCCCATACACGATTCAATTCAATTTTCAGTTTAGTCGGTTGTTGTCCAAATCAAAGCGTGTATGGCTCTGTCAATTGATTGGTTTGGCAGTTGTCGAGTTGGTTGAAGAAAAATCAAAAGATTTTGATTTTTCATGTTGACTAGTAAATCTTTCAATTCGATTGTGCTGTGTGTGTTCGAGTCTCTTGATTAGCTGTCATAATTTATGCTTGTAGCTTTATTTTGTATAGAAAAAGTTATGTATTTTTAAAACTACATAACTTAATTTCATTGAATTTTAAATAAAAAATATAAAAATTAATGGATGAATGCAATAGAAGTTTTAAATTTGTAATTGTAAAAAAATATAAATTTGACAGTTGAATGAAAATCTTTCAATTTAGTTTACGAAGTGTGTGGCCAAGAATCAATTCAATTGAAAGACTCAATGGACAATTGAATTGAAAAGTGTATGGGGTGCTTTACATATGAATTTTATTTAAGCTTTAGTTCTTTTTGTAATCTATTTACAATTTTGTTTATTTATATCGATATTTTGCTTCAACTTTTTGTAGCTTCGTCAGGAAATAAAATTAAAGTTGAAGCGAAATATCGATATAAATAAATAAAATTGTAAATAGATTACAAAAAGAACTAAAGCTTAAATAAAATTCATATATAATTATTTAAAAGGTCGAATAAATAATTATAATAAACCTTACAGTTAAGCTATATGTTTAATTAGTATTTTAAAATTATTCATTATTTTAATAATCCCGTGGGCGGCTAATGTGGTATGGGCGAAGGTGGCTAAAGTGGTATAGTGTACTACATAACACTCGTTAGAACAATCATGCCCAAAAAAGGTGAAATTAGAAAATGGGCAGCGAAGGATATGAAGAAAGCTATTCAAGCTGTAAGAGAGAACCAAATGGGAATTATTTTGGCTTCAAAGTCATTTAATGTCCCCACACAACGTTACAATTGATGTCCACAAGCGAAAACAGCATTGAGGATCTTTTGTCAACTAAACTTAACCGGCCTCCAACTTTAACTGCATCAATGGAGGATGAGCTAGTAAAATACTTACTGGAAATATAGCCGAGGTACTGGGGTTTGACACGTGCAGACATAAGATAGTATACAACATTAGCAGACCATAGTATACCACATTACCCGAAATTTTTTTCGATGATATGCATATGGATTTTTTTAGCTTATTTAAAATATCAATGAAACTTGATGATCAAAGCTTTCACAGCTTCCTTGATATTAAGGTAAGACTTGAAGTAATTTACCGGCGAAAATCTACCATATTTGAATAAAAACTCTAGAAATTATAGCCAAAAAACAAATGGGTATACCACATTACCCACACTTACTCTATCATTAGGAAAAATGACTAAATTGTGCTGCATGCACAGAAGAAAACCAGCTTTTTGCACTTTTTTGCACAATTTAGAGGTATAAATATCCATTATTTGGGGCACCGCTTGTCTTACTAAAATATACAAATTTTCACGCTACTCCAGTCAATTGTCCTGCTGTCAACAATTAACTGGACATTCAAAATGGCCGAAATTGTCGGAATAAGTGAGAGACATGAGTACCAACATAACGCGAAAAAAAAAATAAAAATTCGAATATACGTAACCCGCGAAAATTCGGCATGCGCAATAATGTTGCCACAATACTAAAATTGTAATAACGGAAATATTGTAAACGCCACCTAAAAGTTCAGTTTTGCTAAACTTAGGATCAACTATCCGGAAGTTTATCGTCAAGTTTTAATAATGGCTCATTATTATAATTTTTCAATAATAAAATTATGTTATCGCAACAATAAACAGTTTTCGGTTATAAGAAGTTAACTTAAGCCCAAAAGTCAACTATAAACTAACGGAAAGTTAGTTCTGCCGGTAAACTCTAAAGCAAACTATATATAAGAAATTTAATAATTTTTTGTTTGTTATTTGAACAAAATATCACACAAAACAAACAAAAATGATCACAAAACACCAAATAGTATATAAAAAAAGAAATAGACAAAAATTGCTCCATTTGTTTCCAATTAAGCAAATAAACAAAAACTAGTCATTGCCACTAAGATTTTTTATAAATAAAAAGTAGTCGGCATCCACCACAATGTTGCCACAATAAAAACATTATATTATTTATTTTATCAAACAGTTGTAATAATGCGAAAAATAAAAATGTTACTTTATGGTTCAGTTTTCCTAAAGTTGGGATTAACTATCCAGAAACTTATCGCTAAGTTGTAATATTGGCTCTTATAATATAATAATGGTAGAATTACTGAAATCGTATCGTGCTGTTGCGTGTCAGCTGACAAAATCCGTAACATTTAATAAGCATGTTGATGCTTATTGAAAATGTGTTGGCAACTTTTGCCAACTTCTGGCTTACATACATACACACACACGTATAAAGCAAAGTAAGAGCTGACACTTTCGCTGGCAGCCTAACGTTTTTGCTAAAGCCGCGTTCAGACTATTATACTTTGTATTTATACTTGTCAAAAATTCAAATAATACGTGCAAGTGTGATAGTCTGAACGCAAAATGTCATCAAAGTGGCAAATAATACGATAAAAATTTTGACATCCCATAAGACTTTCTCGTTTTTAGACAATTTTCTAAACGATAATACTTTTCATTAGATCAGGGTTGCATTTTCACACAAACCAAATTTACAAGTCGGCTGTTTCGCCGCCGATAGCGTGTCGTCATTGATGTAATGTTTTGTCATATGTTTATCGGCTCAAAATTTTGAATAAGTGAATCGTATAGAAGTATAGTTCGTTGACGTAATTTTTTAATGTTTTTGTAATATATTTTCTTAAATTTTTTCTGTTATTTACATAGAATATTTTTAACTGCTGAATTTTTTCAAGTGCCGGCACGTCCCCGCCTACATGAAACCGCTTTGCCGCCGCTAGTCAATGAATAGCAAAGACATTTTCATTGAACAGCTGTTTTGTTTTCTGCTTGTATTACACATTTTATTTGAAGTATGATGGTCTGAACACAATATGTGATTTTACGTTAGATTTTTTGACAGTCGCAACGAATGTATTTAGATTTCTGTATCGTAAAATGTGATGAAAGTATTAATACGTGTATAATAGTCTGAACGGGGCTTAACTGACATCCAGACTTAAACGATACGACAACTTCAAAAGTAAGACGATACGATTTGACTAACGAAGCCATAAAGAAGTACGCGATACCATACGATCTTTAATCAGACAAAAAGGGTTGTATATTTTCTAAGCCGAAGCCAAAACTACCATCGCTTAGTAAGTACACGCATTTGTTTTTGTATTTTATTTGTACAAATTTCAATTAAACCCTCCCCCCGAACTTATTCAGATTAAATTTGAATTCTATATTTTATGGGTAATTGGAATTTCGTCAACTACAATAAATACAACTATAAAATTTTAACTAAGAAACCAAAAATATGCATGAATCCCAAATATCATTTACAATATGCTTCCAATATTAAATTCAAATTAGCTTTCATAAAATGAGACCGCAATTATGTGCCAACTAAATACACCTGCTGCTGCTGCTGCTGCTACTGCTACTGATATCTGCTAATGTTTGAATATATGTAAACATACTTACATACTTATGTACAAACATACAAACATACATGGTCTCTTTAATTATAATTCCACACTAGCATTTGTAACTGAAATCGTTGGGTATGTGCTTGCAAAATAGAATAATTGCTTGTGTATTTGTGTGTATTATTTCTAAATTTTGCTTAAATATGCACGAACCATTGAAATTTAATAAATATATTTTAACTTTTCGAAATCTAAAAATGAAAACAAGAAATTGATTGTCAATATTGCAGATGTGCGAGCAGTTGAATGCTTCATAAGAGCATAAGCCAAAAATACTTAAAGGAATGAATTCATAAAAAGCTTTTGTTTCAAACGGGGAAATTGTAAAACTGAACTTACACAATGACTTCCTTTTCATGAAATTAGTTACATGAAAGTTTTTCAAATACACAAAATGTGGCACTTGTCTACTCGCTGTTGAAAGCAACTTACTGCTATTGACAGGCTCATACTACACATTTTCCGGACCTGACAGAATATAAATAAACTGTCAATAGCATACAAGGATGCGAAGTCGACATACAGAAAAAAGTGGATTATTATTTTACTTTGGAAGATGTTACATTATTTGTCGTGCAGTGTAATCAGTGTTAAAAAATATTTTTACATTTTTTTGCTTTAATTTAACATGCAATATGATGAAACCAGTCTCTGCGACAACTGACTACACATATGTAAGCTTAAGCAACTTGAAGCCACAAAATTATTTAATCACTTTATTGTTATTTGCAAAATGCTCTTGCTGGTCGCAACAGATACCATGGGTGTAATTATTAGAGATGAGCAACCCAATGATTTTTCAATCACATATTTCGTAATCTATTTCTTTCGAATAGTGACCGCAAGATATTCTAAGTATATTAAAAGAATTTTGTTTTGCTTATTATTTCCATTTTCTGATATTGCATAGTTTTTTTTAATTTCACAATAATTTTTGTTAAATTCCTTTATTGTTTGTATTTTATCTTCTGGTATAATTTTTGAAAGCCCATAAATTTAAATTGGGACGAAATTGATTCTAAAAATTGTTGGAAGCTATCTCACACCTTTGCAAAATGAATCGTATTAAAATTGGTAGAAGTTTTCTCATACATGTAGTGGGAAAAACTTATACAGAAACATATTTTTTATGAAGTCAGCTGTTATTATTTATTTTATTTTTGTTTTTTTCAGCAGTCGTTAAGCAGCTCTGGGTGGAAGAACAGCTCTCGCGTCACCGTAAATATTTCTTAAATGAGGCCAGTAGCTGGATTCTGTAACTTTTTGCGAAGGGGAAATCGTAATATTTATAGATATATTTATTCGGTTGCCGTAATGATAATGTGATTCTATAATTTATTTTTAACGATAGCGTAGATATGTGTCTTACTCACTATTTAATTGTATATCATATGGCGTCTCTACACAAAAAAGATCAAACCAAACGAAAAGCAAAAAAAAAGAATTAAAGAAAAACTAGTAACTAACGACAGCGAATATTGTTAAAATATGATACTAGAAAACGAATTCGATAAATTTTCGTTATATTTATTATAGCGATGCGATTATCGTAATAAAAGTTACTGAATCCAGGTACAAGCATTGTTGGCAGTTCTTTGGCCTTGGAGAGTTTTTCGTCTCGCTCGCTTTTATACAACAATATTTTACGAATTAAAATTTGTAAAGTATTTACAAAATAGATAAATTTTTATTTTTTATTCTTCTTCACGATATAGAATTAATTGTTGAGAAAAAACTGTTATACACTATCATCAAGAAGAAATTGCAGAATGAAATTATCGTTATTGCAACAAATAAATATATCGATAAATATTACGATTTTACGTTCGAAAAATGTTACTGAATCTAGTTCCTGATAGTTGTTAAATTTACAAGCCTCCGGTCTTCTATCATGTATCATATGTTGAAATACACTTTTCTTTATTGATTATGATTTTAATGTTTATTTGATATTGTGAAACAAAACATATTTTTTGTTTTGAAAATTTGGCTTGTTTTTATTGTTAAGCAATTGTCTGTATGCATTTCGTTCCCGCTTTTGGAACTCATCAGTAGACTTCAACCCAAAAAATAATTTTTTTTTGTTAAAAAAAATACCTGCATGATGTTTTTCGCATTCTATTTATGTGTTTTTTGTGAATTTAAGCCACCAGGATGGTGAAAGTACAATTTAATAGACGTATGTATATCAACACAAAGTATAAAATTGGTATAACAGTGGTTACCAAACTTTTTTCCTTGAGAGCCACTCATCAACAAATTAAGACTTTCTCCAAGAACAATTTCTTCGTGTAAACTAAGATCAATAACTTTTCTGATTGCCAAATTTCATTACTCACTTACAAATCACATGACGTAAAATTTAAAAAAATTTTGATAAATCAGGAAAATGATTCGTTTAGATTTAATAGATGTTCATGTAAATGTTGCCAAGTAAAAAAGTAAGTACTTCTCAAGAATCTATTATTGATAAAATCATTAAGTTGATAATCCAGTAGGGAAGAGCTTCCACCAAAATTGTCTAATTCCAAACCCGATTAACTTTTTTCAAACGTTTTGCTCTGTTTTAATAGATTTTCCGAAAAAAAAAATTTGGCAATTTTGATATTTGAGAGAACTTTAGTTCAAGTAACTGTTGTTTGATAAACTCTGTCACAGTAGTGACTAGGGATGGACTAGTGCGGAAATAGTGCTCAACTCTAGTATAAATGTATGTATCCTGTCTGAACATATGTATGTATGTATATCATTTGTGTGTGAGTATGATTAAAAAAAATATGTAATTTTGGAAAACCAACATCGGAATTAATTATAATTTTGTATTTTCGAGGCATTAAAACAGAATAGACCCAACAAGGTACTTGTGGGCAACCAAAATTGCAGAATTGAAATTATTGATACCTAGTTAAAGAGAGGCTGAGATGACAAATTGACACTGCTTATGGAATATTTAAAATGCACACAACTCATTTCCACTACGGAGTCGCAATTGGCAAATACGTAAGCAAATTAAAGGCAACGGGGTCAGGGTGGCATGAAATGATTTGGTAGGAAAATTGCTTGTAAACATATTGAGTTGCAAGTTTAATTTTTGTTTAGTGTTATTTTCAATAAATGTTGCTTTATTCATTTTATAATTGTGTAAAAACTAACTACGAGTACGTACATACTTGTAAGTAATACTAATAAATAGTTTATTTTTAATTTTTATTAAATTAAATCAAATTGAACACAAGAATTAAAAAAATATGAAAATTAATTTAACCTACTTTGTTTTATATATTATTATTTTTTATAATTCAAAGTAATTTTTTTTTGTTATAGCTTTTTTATTATATAAAATTTATTTAAATTCACTCACTTTCATTCAATTGTAGTTTATGTAAGAATAGTATGTGTGTATGTTATTGTGTAAAATGCAAGTCGGTTGAGGGACTTACATGATAATTGATTCTCATACGGGTGAGTCGGAGGAGGCCGTTGAGGTCGTTTGATTATTTTCATGGATTATGGCACCAGTGCCACTGAGACCACTGCATATGCTGCCGGAACCGGCCGCACTGCCCAGCCCGCTACCTAAACGTTCTCGGGCTAAGGCAGAGGTTGATCCATAGGCTGTAGCTGTGGTCGCTCCTATATCGTTTATGCTCTTAACGCGTCGATGTTGTTCGTAGAGGAGGTTTGGATCTGATATGGCTTCGATACCACTGCCGGAGGGTGGTGCGCTTACACGATGAGCGGTAGCTGTGGCAGCGGGATTTTGCAATTGTTGTTGCTGTTGCTGATAGTATTGCTGTTGTTGTTGTTGTTGCTGTTGGTGGGTGGGTGGTGGAGGTGGTGCTGTTGTGGGTGGAGGAAAATGGTGGGAAAAGTGATGTGGACCGCCTATAGTGGCGTAAATTCCTCCCCCGCCTTCTGAGCTACTAAACGATGGTGTTGGGGAGGTGGAGTTCCCAACAGAGGAGCGGTCGCCAATTGAGCTACCGCTGCGGGATGATTTTGTGTTAAAACGGAAGGCTTTTGAGAGAGAACTCTGAAATGGAAGATAAAAATACAAGAATCAAGAAATGTCATTGTTTCAATTAAAAAAAATTGTAATAAGTGATGCGAGAATGCTATGATTCTTGCAAAAATCCTCAAGAGAGATCAATTCCTAGTATCTGCCATAGTTCTACAATAAATATGAGACGGCTTTTAAACACTCAAAGTGTACTTAGCAAAGCCTGGAGGTTTTAGGATGTGTGGTTAACAATTATTAACTGCTTTTCATCGAAGTTTTGAAAAAAGAAAATGCAATTCCGCGAAGTAAAACGGAAAAACAAAATTCAAAATATTAAAAGTGTTATTGATGCAAATCGGATAAAGCAGATTTGCATCCATGTTTACTTGTTGCCATTTAATTATAATATGATTTGTTCAACGCGTGTAGAGAAATTCTATTCGCAATCGTCAAATAACCATTAGAGAAGTTGCTGAGGACCTAGACATATCGATTGGCTTGTGCCATTCGATTTTTATCAATGATTTGGGCATGAGATGGGTCGCCGCGAAATTCGTACCAAAATTTCTCAATTGCCCTGCTCACACATCGTTGCTTGTACGCGTTTTTTTGGCCAGAAACAACACACTAGTGATGCCGCGGCCACCATATTCCCCACATCTGTTCCCTGTGACTTTTTCTTGTTCCCGAAATTGAAGAGGCTACGATTGACTAGATAAAGACGGCATCGAAAGAGGAGCTGAACAAGATAAGAAAAATTATTTTTTGAATTGCTTCGAAGATTGGAAAAAGCGTTGGCATAAGTGCATTATATTTGAGGGGGATTACTTTGAAGGGGACAAAATATGGGTCCGCCAGATAACTTTTTTTTTTTGAAAACAGGGCGCAAAACATCGGGTGTAGCTTCGGCTGTGTGGCACGCAGCGCCGTCTTGTTGAAAACAAATGTTGCCAATATGCTCCTCTTCAATTTTTGTGAACAAAAATTCGTTCAACATGGCCCGATAACGATCGCCATTGACTGTAACGGCCACTCCTTGCTCATTGGCCCAATTATGCCTCTGGACCAAAATCCGCACCAAACAGTGACTCGTTTCGTTTTGGGTGCGTAGGCTTTTCAATGTATGCGTGCGGGTTTTCTGTGCCGCAAATGCGACAATTTTGCTTGTTTACATACCCGGCAAGATCAAAATGAGCTTCATCTGTAAAGATGATTTTTTTTGGCGAAATCGGCATCTTCTGTAAGTCGATCGCAGGCAATATTTCCCCGCGTTGTTCAAGCGTATACACAACCATATTCGTTCAGCGGAAGGATAAAACTAATTATCTGTCAAATCAGACATGAGCTAAATGTTACCATTCACGTAATAAGCACTAGTTGAAAAAAAAAACGTTAGCTGGCGGACTCTATGTATATTCATGAATAAATAAATAAGTTTTGAAAAAAAACCACAAAATTCGCAATACTTTTTGAACACACCTTGTATGTGGAATAACGCATTGCTGATCGTATAAATGGTAATGGAAGTGGCTTGAAAAAACCTTTCAGATGATGTACTTTCTTTAATATGTTGTCTTGAGACAAAATACGAAAATATGCAAAAATCTTCAAAAATAGACCTTTTTTGGACACGCTCCAGCTCAGGAACGGTCATCGCTAGACCCGTCAAATGTTTTGGGAGTCCCCATTAAAAAGACCAATCTTTGATTTGAAAGGGGTAATAACAACGGTTTTTTTCAGAGAGTCGGTCTAATGTACGTATGTATGTATGTTTATACGCAATCATGGTAGGAAGGTTTTTGGTTCAATTTGAATAGGACACTTTGCTATTTGATATACAAAATGTCTTATTAAATAAACGTACGCATAAAATAAATAGAAACAACCTGTCGATTCATATTTTTCTTATTTTAATATGGTTTAATCGAAAACACCTGTAATGCGTAAAAAACGGCCTATCTCTTGCGATTATCGGCATTCTACTGTACTTTAAAATTATTTTCTGTTGTTTCGTAAATGTCAAACTTATCAATAGAAAACAAAGTTTGTAGCAGCATTAAAAGAGACTTGAAAGAAATGTCCTGAAAGTATTTCATGATGCAAATTAAGTCTTAATAAATAAATAAATAAATAACTAAATAAACAAACAAAAAGTTAATTTTCTGTCTTTGCCAGAGAATTATATCTCACCTGTGATCCTTTCCATGCCGATATCTGTTTCATAAAAATACAAAAGGAAATGCCTCATTAATAGAAATTAATTAATTTTTAAATTATTTGCCATGTTTTCACTCATAAGAAATATTTTGCAATCAACTACACTCATAGAAAAATTCTTCGTTAGATCAAAAACGTCAACACCATATTATCATCAATATTATTTTGAAAATATTTATAAATAAAATGAAATTAGACATTAATTTAATGACTAATATCTGTTCATGAGTTGTGATAATCAGCAACATTATGTGGGCATTGGGCTGGTCGCAGCTTGTATGGGATTCTTTAGTTTTTAGTTCCTAACATATGCGCTGTCATACATGCGATCTTAATATTTTAGCTCGATCCGACTTTGCCTTCTGGTGCCTAGTGGGGCCCAAAGTACCGGATACATTGTGGGGGATTTTGTTAAAAAAATGGAAATAATTCTGCAGTTTCTAAACGGTCCGTCCGTCCGATTATTATGAAATTTCATGCAACATTTGCGGAGGAGCTACAAAGCTTAAGTCTGGCATTTGGACTAAATATCTTTAAAGGGGGCGGAACCACAAAGCCCCAAAGTGGACAATCTTGGGTTAATGAAAAATTAAAAGCGATGCCAATCTGATGTTTTTGAGCTGATAAAAAAATATTTTTTGCAAGTAGATTTGTTTCTATCCAAGAGCTAAAAAATGTCTGCTACATTTATGGGCTTTCGCTTACACTTTATAAAATATTCAAGAAAAAAAATAAAATGTTGACTTTTTTTACCACCTTTGGTCCACTGTTCTGCTAATGGAGAAGTCACATCTTGTTCAATTTAGAAAAGGAAACTTATTATGAATTAAGAAAAAAATAAAAAAATAAAAAATAAAACGTTACCCTCTGTTGTCACATGCCAGTAATTACTTGCAAGTAGTGTTATGCATTACTAAGAAAAATCAGGAGAAATATCAACAAAATGTCACTGTGGCTACACAGCACAGTGTAAGTTCATTTTTAAAATGTGGTCAAGAAGTAAAGTTCTACAAAAAAAGGAATGGCGTTACTTCCACTGTTAGTGAAGTGTTGCCAAGTAGTCAATATTGTACTTTAATTTTATTGTTAATATATTTCTTTTATTAAAACATGACATTTTTGTTCAAACTTAGCTCTAAAATTAGCTTTTGTTTCATTTCTCAATATCCGTTTTATATTTACATAAAAAAAGCTATAATATTAACCAAATTAATGAAATAAGTCTGTACTCGGCAACACTGTTTTTCGTAAAAATTTACTTGCTGCAAAATTTCATTGCAAGCTGACACGGAAGTGGCAAAAGTGTGGCAGTATTAGTAAAAAAAGTGAGTGTATCAAGGCACACGCATCAGGCATATTGCTCATCCGCTGATTTTTTGTTTACACGTTTACAACGAAGAATTTATTTGACAATTACTTTTATGCCTTGTTTGATGCATACAATTTTTTGACAATTACTTTGTAAAACTATGTGAGAAACACAGAGCTGCACCTAATGCGTGTACCTGTATTTAATGGGCCTTGGAGTGTATTGAGCTTTTTTCACTTGCACTTGCATGTGGCAACGAAGGGTCAACATTAAACAGCTGATTCAGATATTCTCCTCTGCGGTATTTGCTTATTCCCTGGCTATTTAGAATAAGAGGATCTTTTCCCGAGAACAAATGATTGTGAGGAGAAAAAACTACACGGAAAAAAATCATAATTGGTCTGTATGGAATTCGAGTCAGCTTCCTATCTCTCACACTTGCATAATCTCGCAAGTGCTTCCCAACAGCGCATCTGAAAAGCGTAATATTTATTCTTTTATGGCTTCCAGAAACCTTAATTTCTATTTAATGGTTTTATGGTCAATAATGATCAATTGATTAAGTATCATGGGGTTTGAAATGAAAATAATGCTCATACTATAGTATTGATGTCAAATAATGTCGGGCTTTTGGCAATTTTTCTATCAGTGTATCGATATCCTTAAATTTTTAGCAATATTTTCTTTTCGAGTGTTTTCGTAATTAACTGATTATTGAAAATAATATAAAAATAATAGTTTAATTTGTCTGTTACAAGTTTTATGTTTGCTCGTAAATGCGTGTAAGTGTATTTATATAATTTACCAATAATATGTACGTGAAACTTTCATTATATATTTATGTACATATGTATGTATTTTTGTGTGGCTTTTTTTAAATGTGAGTATCAATTTCTTTCGTAAAAATAATTCGCATAAATAAATAAAATTAATCATTGCAACCAAAGATGGGGACTAATTAAAAACGGAAATCATATTGTAAAATTAAACAACAAAAGAAATATGAAATAACAGTTAAAGGGAAAACTCATTGACATTGGTAATTGAAAACGGAAAATAACTGTTTCCTGTTGTAGTATATGCAAATGTGTAAAACGCATACATACTAAACAAGTATGGGTAAACATACACCCACACACATAAAGTGTATGTGTGTGTGTGTGTGATATGTAAAATATGCTGTGTATGGTTTTAATATTTTTTTTTAAAGTAATTTCCATATTGATAACACACATTTGAAACATTTATTATAAATTTATTGAGGATTTTTTCTTTTAAATCGTCCTTTATAACTTTATTGTGCTAAATTTCTTAAACATTTCTTTTATAAATAAATTAAAAATTCAAAATTTTATAACTACTTTCATATATGTAATGTATATTGTATAATTTATATTATAATAAATTAAACTTTTATATAAGTATGTATATACAAATATCTGTATATTTATTAATTTTTTTATGTATTTCTTTAGGTTCTTAAATGAATAATTAATTTATGCAAATTGATTTCTTTATTATTTTTTTTTTAATTTTTGCCGTTCTCATAAAAAAAAATTATTTATAGTTTTTTTTTGTTCGTAATAACTATGTTTTCCTATTTATGTTTTAAAATTCAAAAAAAAGTTTTAATTTTACGCTCATGCAATTTTATTTAATAACATCAAAAACAATTTATTAATATTTAATCAAGCATATTTATTCCAGTGAAAATTATATTATGAACGTTACCAAGAAAAATGAACATATAAAAATAATTAATTGGAAAAAAGAATTATAAGAGGAAAAAATATATTTTATATAAAATTAATATTAAATTGTGAAAAATTGTGCATTATAATTTTTGTATGAAATAGACACTTAATATTTTAAAATTTTTATAAAATACCCAGTTGGAAAATTGTTCGAAATATTATAAAAAAAAGTTTGAAAACTTTAACCGTTTGTGCTATAAAAACTTCAATAACAATAATTTATGAATGTTCTACATATTTTGTGGATAAACTTTAAATAACAGTTCATCATCATGATTAAACCTGTAATTATTTGACAGATGACATTCCATTAATAAAACTTTAAGTATATACGCTTCAACACCTCATTGAAACGCTTAAAAATCACAAAAAAAAACTGTGAAAGTTTTGTGCGCATAGTTCGAAAAACTAAAGCACTTTTAGGTGGCCGTGAAACATCTGGTAGAAAAATTTGGGAAAGTTAGTGATGTGTCAAGAACAGCTGATATTATAGCTGTTGTAGCCCATAGTGTTGAGGAAAATTTATTTTTGTGCATTTCTCGTCGATATTTGGAATTGGACATTCCACAAATGACATTGTACCGTATTTTAGATAAGCATTTTAAGTTCAGCAAGACCGCGCTACGTGCTCCACAAGTTATGATAGTACCGCTCTTTTACATAAAAAGTTTCCTGACTGACTGTATGATTTCTCGAAGAGGCGATCATAAGTGGCCAACGAGATCTGGTGATTTAGCACCTTTTAAATTTTTTCTTTTGGGCTATGTGGGGAATATGGACTATAAGAATGACCCACAATCAATTCCAGGCATCAAAGAAGCCATTTGTGAAGTTATCTAGGTGAAAATGTGTGAATTGATGACGAAAAATTTCATTAAAAGGATAAGGCGCTGATATTTTTCCCCTTTATTAAGGGTACAGCCTCCTCTTTACACTCAAATAAACATGCGATGATTTCTCTTAAAAATAATCTTTTTTTTTTTGCATATCAAAATGAAACATTTTATTGGAAGAGCCTTTATAAGATGTGTTTTTTAAGTTTAATTTCCTGATAGACAGGAATCTCTACATGTGCAAAAAAGTGACTGTTTGGTCAATGAGGCCACTGAAGTAAGAACTTCTTTTAAAATTAGGTTAGTGGAAACGTTATTGCTAACGACGCACAGTGACACCTGAGGAAAAAGTAATGGTAAGACCTCTGAAGTACTGATTGGGTTCAAAAATTATGTATACATAAAAGTTAAATGAGGACATAAGCTTTCTCTAGCAGTGTTTCCTCTTCACTTGATTTGCTGCAGGGTATCAAAGTTGAACACAACTGTTATTTTTTAATCTTACAAATATAGAAAAATTTAGTACATTACTTTATAATTAGAAAAACCAATTAAGCTATTTAGATATAATTATCGGATCTTAAAATATTGACGGATCTTATAATATGTTGACAATGTACTGATAATAAATAATTTCCAGCACAAAATATGTTGTCAGTTTACACGGTTGTATAAAATTTGCCGGAAAGCCCTACAATTTATTGCCAGTATTGACTGACAGTATTTTCAGCAAAAACATTGTCAGTTCACACTGTTGTCATACGCTAGAATTGTTAGATCTGTTATCATGTGTTACCAGACTTAAAGCATTTGACAGAAATTGTGAATTACCAATCGCTTGTGGTAATGTGAAAAATAAAAAGTGATATGATTGTGCAATGATTTTGGCTGAACGCAATTTATTAAATATTTTTAAATTTTTTTTAAAGTGTGTGCAGAATTCTCTCACAATGATGCCATTGTCAGATGCAAAAATTTCGTACATTTGACAACAATAAAATGTTTTAAAAATATCTGAAAATAATTTAACAATGGCAACGAAATGTGTTCACACGATTGTCAGATATCTGACCATTTGTTGTCAGCTGATAGGCTTGCAATAGACTGACAATGCTTTTTCTGGCAACGTTGTCCGACGAAAATTGTCAGCTCACATGGTTGTAAGAAATTTTAAATTTTACTGACAATATTTTAAGATCTGACAATCGTCTCTGCAAGGCTCTATCATTGGAGTTTTGAAATTATTATTTTTGAGTTTGAAGTTATTTAGCAATACTTTACAATTTATACGCTATGAGAAATGTTTTAAATCAAGTTTTAAAATTTACGTATTTTTCAAATAAACTCAGATGTATGGGCTTCAAAGAGACTTATGAGCAAAATTACAAGCTACGTCTTTTTTTTTAGACAATTTTGACTTTATCCCGTAAAAAAGTCTCACTCTCAATTTATGCCGAAAAATTGTAAGTATACACATAAAAATCATATACTATCAAGTAAAAATACCGACTGTTAACCTGAACAACTTGTATATTCTAAACGTTTTAAGAAGACGTAAGCTTGCAAGAAAGAAGCAGAAGTTCTTCAAAATTGCGGGGACTAACTGGTCAAACAGGGTTAACTGCTCTCCCTTAAAATTAACATAATCACAGATAGTCCGCCATCGTGGAAGGGATCTGTTTTGTACACTAGTGGTAGAACTAACAGGCCACTGTCACACATGTATACATATCGGGAGATTAAAACCCTCGCATATTGATTTCTGTAGAAGTTGTCGCGCCTTGGATGAGGAGAAAACGGTTGAACACCTACTCTGCCACATTTTACTGATATAAAAGTAATAAATCTATTCGTACAAGCCTCAGGGAAAATAAAATTAATATTTTTCTCATGTCCTTCTCACCCTCCCTGCAGCACAACGGAACCTATCAGGATTCAAGTGACCAAATTTTCGTGGAACTGGCAACCTGTTGAACTTAACTTAACTTGAGCTAACTTGAGCTTTAGGTTTTATTTTTTCATTTTTGATATTCAATTGCTAGATTTCCAAATGGGTAAATTTAATTGTTCATACATACATACAAATACATAAAGATACATACACATGTACAATGAAAGCTTCACGTCTAAAAAAATGCAGTAAAAACATAAAAAAGTTTGTATTTTTTTTTTAAATAAATCAAGTTTAATTTGATTGATAGGACGATACATTTACATTCTAATTAAAAGAATTTCATATATTAAAGCCATGTTTGCTTTTAAAACTAATTAAAATTTTTTATTTTGTGGCTGAAAAAGCCACAAAAATCACTGCCAGGTTTTAGTTTCTGTATTACAATATACAAAATTAGTGGTATATAAATTTTGTTTTGTTTTATAGTTGAGAAATACATTCTCTTGACATTCCATTTGCTGAAAATAAGGAAAAATACCGTTTAAGGGTGATTATTAGATTTCTTTTTGCGTAAGAATACAAAATACTCATACGGAATAAATCTAAAACTATATATATGCATACATAGTTTAAAGTGGGGTTTCTTGAAGTTGGGAAGAAATTGTGAGGTTTGCGGGGAATTATGCTACATACCAGAAGCCATATCTAAAACTTCACATCCCATTAAAAAACCATTAAACCATTAAAGTTGCACCCAAACCATTAAAAGCTTTTTCAAATTGGTGTTTATTGTAATTTTTTATAAAAGTTAATATATTAAATTTTTTTTCTATTATTACTTAATGAATTGGAATAAAATTAATGCCACGCATAATATTTTAAAACTTGTTAAATACTAATAATAGTTTTTTACAATAAAATTTTAACTCTCCATATCGTATATAAACATGGCTTTAATATTAAATCAGCTAAAAAAGTACAACTAACATTAAAGAAAATAAATGTCGTAAGTTATATTGTAGGAAAATAAGTGTACTTGACTTACCCTTAAACTGCCACAGGAACGTCTATCGGCCGTACCATAGTGTTGCAAGCCGCCTGGACCGGTTATGGGTACAATACCACAACCGGAACGTATGCCTTGACCCAATGTTGTTCTAAACATCCAACAAACATCAAATGCACAAATCATAGATTTAAAATCAAAACAAAGATGTATATTCAGGCAGGCAAAACAAAGGCAGCCACATATATATATATATATACACACACACACACACATACATAAATACACAGAATTAAACATAGAAAATAATGGTGATATTTTTAAGACAGAGAACACAGAGCATAAGACAGAGAAATATGTACATAATTAGAAAGCAACCATCATTTTGATGTTTAAAATAAATTTTATTAGCATCATTATTAGCATTGTCATCAATGATGAGTATCATTTGGAACAGCAGTAGTAATTAATCCAATTAACGAGTGATGATTTCAACAATTTATGCATTTTTAAAGCGCATTACACACACACACAAGCACGCATACACACACGAGAGGAAAAAGACAGTATAGTTTGATGTAGTGTTGCCAGCACAGACACATGTACGAAAAAAAAATAAAATATGTATGTATGTATGTAAGTTTGTGAAGAGGGATAAAATGTACAAGTGCAAGATGTGTTGTTATTGTTTTTGTTATTGTAGTTATATGTTTACAATATGGTAGTAGTTGCATTGGTTGCAGTATTAACAGGATTTATTATTATTGAGCCAGAGAGAGATAGAGAGGCATAGGAAGAAGCAAGAGAACAATGCATATGGAAATTTTTGCAATTGATTTTAATTTGTTTATATACAGTTAGCATAATGTAGAGTACATATACATATGTATGTACATATACATATATATGTATGCATTTGAGTATGTTCAAATAAAATTAAAGATATTGTGGGAAATTTTGTTTGTGTTAGTGCATGCAGTTGTGGGCATTTTTAGAAAAGATTTTTGTAAATATTTTTGAATTTCGGAGAGCAGCCATTGAAGTTTGTTCCAAATTGCACAAGTATTTATGTATATAGATATGTGTTTTTTTGTATATGTACATGTTTATGTTATATGTGTATGCAGTATGTAAATGTGAAGCATAAATTGCAGACAAGCCAATTTTTTTTAATTAAAAAATTTAATTTTTATTACAGTTAAAATTATAGTTTTGCATGTGTGTTTGTTGTTTTTGTTATCGATTTATATAAAATAAAATAATGAGCACAAAAGTAGAGTGAAAATAGGTTTATGAAAAGAAAGAAAGAAAAGAGAATAAAGGAAAAAAATTAAATATTGAAACATTTAAAATTATTAATTAACATTACACATACATATGTATGTAAATGTAATTTTTCTTTCTTTAGGCTAACACTAATTATTAAATTTATTCTTACTTAATTTTCATATAATTAAATGTATTTAATATTTCTTGTATAAGAATTTTACCCAAAAAAATTATTCTACTTTAAAAATTAAAAGAAAAAAAAAATTTATTAAAAATCGTGCCATAAAAAATGAAATAAGAAAAATCTTAACAAATTGCTCTATTAAACAGTTTAAATGTTTAAATCTATGGTTTAGTTTTGTTATTTTTTAAATATGCTTTATTCTTATTTAGACTTAATATTATAAAAGAAATATACAAATATTGGTCTTTCATTTGTTTTGCCATAAATTGCAGTAGTTTTTTTTATTATTTAAATAAAATATAAATAAATATCTTTCAAAAATGCTACAACACTTTGCAAAGTTTAGAAGGAATGCCTTAAATTAGTTAAAGATAATTAAAAGATTTTTAGCTCAAAAAATTAATGATGTTTCCTTATTGAGGGTTCAAGGAGTCTAATCCTGGGTAAGCTAACAATTATTAAAATTCAGATATATGTATGTATAGTTATATTAAACTATTGATACCATCTCAAAACTGATCGAGCAAAATTCATAAGCGAGGACCAAAGCTTTCAAAAATTTAAACTTGTGATTGCCTTGTTGGAATTCGCAATCAGACGCAAGCTGTTCAAACCGAACACGTATACTTTATATACAATTTAATATGATTGTACATAGCGTATACGCAACCCATGACATCTGTTTTTCTACATGAGAGCATAATGCCGACTGCACCCTATTGCATTAAACACATTCACCACATACACGAACACACGACTACAAATACCGCTAGCAGCATTTGTCGCCTCGTAGCCAGCTACTTAATTATTTTGGAGACGGCAGCAGCACCATCTGCATCTCATATTTAAGTATAAATATATAGTTCAGTATTGCCACCTTCAAATATTTCGCATTTATAAAAATTAAATTACTCTTTCAAAATGTACTTATATGACGTAAAAGTATAAAAGTGAATCAATTTATGCTTTACATCAATTTTTGGATATTGTTTCTGTTAAATAATATGAAATAATTGTACGATAACATTCATTCAACATTTTGTATTATACTGGCAACACTGAATTTTCTCATTGTAGTCAAAGAAATAGAAATTAGTTTAATTTGGACAACAACGACAAAATCAGCGTAGACAACAACCTGCCGCCATGTTGCCTTGCTGTCTTCAAAAGTATCACTCCCATATAAACATGTGTATTCTATCCTTGACATTTTGTAGTCTGTAGCCTGCTGTGGTGAATGTGTTTAATGCATATGGCATTTTATGACATCGCAATAGTGTGTCCTATTGCCAAACTCTATAATTTCCGATATTTTTAGTTGTGTGGCATTGCTTTCTATATAAAAAACATGTTATGTTTTTGACCATGAGCACAAATTATACTTTATTTTAATTTTAAGTACAATAAAAACAAGGTAAGTGCGAACAAAAATTAACTAAATATACGTCTTGTAAAGATTTTTTCTTAAACCGAGATTCCACTACCGGTGCAATGTACCGATTTTCATCGCCTCACTGCCATAAAGTTGTAAGCAATAAGCCAAAATGACCTTATTTTTCAACAAATTGAAATATGTGGACATGTTTGCACTACACAGCATTGGTAGTAGGACAATATATTCTTATTGCGAAATTAATTGAGAGGTAAGGCCATTTTGGTTTATTACTTATGAGTTTATTATAGTAAGCTCATTTCAGGCAATGCATTTTTATTAAAATTACTTTATTTGTAACCCTTCTTTTATATAATTTTAAAAAAATATAGTCACAGAATAAAAAACTCATAAGATTGAATAGTTAACAAATATAAAAGGAATCCAAGTTCATTGTTTTTGTATTTAGGAAAAGTTATTATTATTATTTTTTATTATAAATAGTATAAAGTCGGGTTGAAAATTGTGAAAATTGTAAAATTTAAATTTGACAGGTTTACTCACAATTAAAAATTGGCAGCTCGGTAGCCACTGCAGGCAACAAGCTGCTAACTTGCATACCAGTTTTCCTTATTAGCTCGTTGACATAGACTTTAAAGATTACACACATTAATCACATCAGTTTTTATATGAGAGCGATTACTTTGACGACAACAAGGCAACACGACTGTAGGTTTTTGTCCACGCTGCTTTTTGCTAGGAATACAACTGGTACAAACGACGATTTTAAACCACTACGATAAATTCGTCGTTAGTAAGTCGTTGTATTTATTATAGCAACTTAAAAAAAACACAGATTTTAAATTGAAAAGTAATTTGTGCAAAGACATAAAAAATTGATTTTTCTTCTTTTGCCGATGTAACAAATAGAGTTCGCCAGAATTCGCGGCGTGTAGTGATTTTCGACCGACCCTATGATTGTGTGTTTTTTCATATACACAAATATGTTTTAATTTTGGTGACGAATGTTCGCGGCTAAAACTTCGTCGTTCATACCAGTTGTTTTCTTAGCATTGGCCAAATCAAACTAATTTTTATTTTTGTATTTTTGCAAACGTAGTGCTGCAAATATAATACAAAACGTGCAATGAATTATAGTTTACAATTCTTTTATATTATTTAATAGATTGAACATCCCGAAATTCATGTAAAGAAATAAACGTATGCATTTTTATTCTTTTACGTTATATAATTATATTTTAATGGAGTAATTTTAATTGTATGTAAATATAAAATATTTGAAAGTGGCATCACTAAAATATATATTTATACTTGAATATCAGCTGATTATAATGCTGCTGCCATTTCATTTCAAGTCGTGTAGCCTGCTGTGGTTAATGTGTTTAATGTATTTTGCATAATTAATAATCGTTCATCTGCTAATTTGTTATACATACATCAACTTTAAAACTTGTGGATACTATAACTTGTTATATATCAATTCTAAGATTTGTGCACACTACAACAGTTTTGTACAAACTCATATCTGGTTTGGAAATTTTAATAATCTTTCTACTGTATTACATATTTGACCTCAGGTGAACACAAATTTTTTTATTTACTCATGGACATGAAAGCTCCAGCCCTGTGAATTGTTTAAACATAATTTTCCATTCAGTTTGTAGGGATGTAAATATTTATTAGCTTCACTATGGGGTCCAACTGTGTTTTCAATGAACAAAATTATATTTAGAATTCTTTATTAAACTGAATAAGTTTGATATTATCACCCCCATATTCATAAAATTTAAAATGAGTTTGATATGTATTTTATTTAAAAATTTTCATAAAAAATTTTTTTAAATGGATTTCAAATACATTTTATTTTTTTTATAAATTTGGGGTAAAAATGTATATGTGTTTTTTTTATTAAGCAAGGGCGAATATTCTTAAAACGTTACCTAAGTTTTTTACTTTATATGCCTTAAGAATAAGTGCTGAATGATGTTTTTTATATAAATTTGAAAACAGAATCTCCTCAAAGTGTTGCAGATCCATTAAAGTACTTTAACAGCTATTTTTTTTTTTCATATAAATAAATAAAGAAATACTCCTATTGTTATTTTTTGATAAGTGTAAATAATTTGATATTTTCTTTTGATATTTAATAAAATTGTGGTTGATTTTCGAACTTTTTCGTTTTTATTTTATCAATTAATAAATAAAGTAATTGTGCGATATTATTTGGTTAAGTATTTTCCCTATTAATTTTTTTTTTGCAGTAATCTATTTGATTTCTTGTAAATCTATTTCCACATCCTTAAAGTGATTCATTTATATTTGAATTAAAAAAAGCGAAAACTTAAATTCCCTTATAAAAGCGTCTTATATCGTTTATGAGAATAAATGAGCTTTAATTATTTTAATACTAAAGTTTGGAATTAACACATCGTCGTTTTATTTATATACATCCTTATCATGAATTCCACATGTGAAAATTTCCGAATCAAATTTTTCGTTCACAAGGATCTTAATTTCGTTTAATCAATTCCAATAAAATAAAAAACTAACATATTTCCACTTTTTCCAATAGACAAATCTTTGTGAATGATTTTTTTTTCATAAATTTTCAGATTATTTCGCCATCGTATGAACAGTAACTGTTAAAAAGTTAACAAATTTGTCGATTTTCTAGCAGTAGTAAATTGAAGGTTGTGGAAGTAAATTGAAGGTTGGTGTTTTCCTCCTTTTTTCTGATTTCATGTTTAAACTGCGTTGTTAAAACAGATTCCTTAAAAACCATTTTAAAACTTTAACCACACATTAACATAACCAGTCTACAGTTAACATTAAGTTCAAGTTAAATTCAGAGGTACCGCAAGGTTCCGTTCTTTCACCAACTCTATTTCTTATCTTTTTAAATGACCTTCTATGCAAAACTTTCAACCCTATCTATTCTTTCGCGGACGACAGCAGCATTTGCCCTTCTTTCTCATTCAGCAATAGACCTAGCCTGCCACAGGTTGAGGCTATGCAACAAACAATGAATGGGACTTTAAACTATGATTTAGCAAAAATTTCTGAATGGGGTCATGCGAACAGGGTCGACTTTAACGCCCGTAAGACCCAATTTTGTATGGTTACTCATAGACGCAGGACCGAAAATGCTGCTGCCTCTGTAACTATGGGGGGTATAAATATTAAGAAATCAGATGCTCTTGATGTTCTTGGCATGAAAATACAGTGTGATGTTCGATGGACTGAACAGATTTTTCAAGTTGCAAAATAAGCATTCATTCGGGTTTTTATTGATTCATTGGAGCATCGACGCAATGTGGGGTGCATTTTTTTTATTCTATCGTTACAACAACGGAATGTGTTCTAATAAAATTAGGGAACTTGTTCCTGAAACCCGCACATTTATACGCACAACACGTGCCTAATTCAGAGCACATCCCTTTGTGGTCGATTGGACAACGAATCGCAGTACGCATTACAGAGAGAATTCCTTTTTTAGCCGCACTGTTCGTATGAGGAACCAACTACCTGCGGAGGTCTTTCCTGTCACTACCAGCGTGAGAAAGTTTAAATCAAATATCCACAGACACTACTCCCTCTATCCTCCTTCCCTATAACTTATTTTTCTAGTTCTAGCACAATGCATTGCATGAGCAGGGGTTATCTCCTGAGTGCTGGTCCTATTAAAAAAAATAAAAATTGAAGTTAATGTTAAAGTTAGTAATTTTATGTTAGATATAGACCGCAAGTAAGGAAGTGACAAATCACCTTTATAATAAATTTGTTCGAACATTTTTTTCTTTTACATTTAAAGTTTTCATTAAATTCTTTTAGTCAGTCGGGTCTTTACTAACAAACGATTCTTATATAGCAAATATATATTATGTATGGAACTTTATTTTCATTTTCGAAATTATTCAAATTTTTTGTAGAACGAAAGCAAAATAATTAAAACTCATTTTGAATTATAAACAAATATTTTAAGCCCAAATTAAAAAAGTCAAATTTTAAAATTTATTATACTTTCATTCCCCTCCTTATATCTTATCTATAGCGATTTCAGCTAAGTTTATACTCGCATCTCTTCCAATTTAATCTACGACAAAAAAATGTTTTTCAACTTACATCACATAAATAGTTTTTGAAGCATTTCTACCTACATATACTTTTTTTATTTTTGTTTTCGTTTTCTAAATTTTAAACTTTTACAATCAGCTCTAGAACAATTGACACAAACATCTTTTTCACTACCAACTAATAAAGCAGACGATTTCTTTGATTTGAATTTCTCAATTATTTTGTTTTTTTCTTTTTGTTTTCGTTTCATTAAAAAAAAATATCTTACAGTTAAAAATATCTTAAGGTTAATACTCATTATTGTTTAAATGGATTGTTTAGAGTGCGGTTTAGTTACTCAGTAATGCATGTATAAATGTATGTATGTTTTAATTTAAATATAAATTAAACGAAAATAAGAGAAAGTAAACTAATTTATTATTTAACGTCCTGTAGGTGGTTTTTGATTTAAAATTAATTGTCTTGCACTATTATTATCCACTTGAAATTCATCCATCTGACAGTAAATCATGTATCTGCAGCATTTTGTTAATTATTGCAAGAAATATTTGGATTTTTTAATTGTTTTGTTTTGTTTTTTTTTAGTAATTATTTTGTTATCATTTTGATGAGAGAAAAAGCAATATATACAGAGATACACAGAAAAAATAAATTAGGCAAATATCTTTTTGTAACTTTGTTAAATTGTAGAATTTAGCTCATAAATAGCATTTCCTTAAAACAATAGCAAAAAAAAAATAAAAGATATAAATACCGATATAACGCTAAGTCAAACACTAACGAAAATTATTAAAAATAGTAACCTACTTTTAGGCGGTGTTTAGTTTTATATCTAAAATTAGATTTTATTTTTGTTAAATGCACATTAATTTTGACAACATATATATTATTTGAAATCTATATAATCCCAGCAAAAAAGAAGATTTAGAAATTTTGAATAGGCATCCTTAAAATAAATATGAATAAAAAAAAACAAGATTGCGCACTCAGCCTTACAAAATAATTTTCTATTGCGTTTCTAAGTGATCATAGAATGCAAATGATTATTTGTTGTAAAAAGTGTGTGTGTGAGAGAGAGAGAGAGAGAGCACTTTCAATACACAAATGTACTTTGTTTACAACACATACATATTATAAGGCTACGTCATGCAAGCAGACAAAAAGCTTCTAAAAGCAAGAGCTTTTGCTTCTTCGACTGTGACTGTTTGGTACTTACAAAAGCATACAGACTAGAGATGGGCGCGTGTTGAATTTTTCCAACACGACACGACACGATCACGAATGCCAAGATATCCAACAGGTGCGAAACACGAAAAAACACGAAACCGCACAACACGCACGAACTCAAATTGAATAGCAAAAAAGCATTTTTTTATATTCAAATAGTTACATATTTTTGTTTAATTTCAGACACCCCTACACTATCAACAAATTTGATGGTTTTACCTGTTTGACAATGCAAAATATAAAATTTTTTCTTTACTGGAAATTCATGCATACATATTTAACACCAAAAATCGTTTCGTGTTTATCGTGTCAATTTTGCTCAACACTATACGACCCGAACACGCTCGAAATCGGATTTTCTGTTACGAACACTTCGTTTTGAGTCGTGCGTGTTCGTGTCACGAAAACAAAAAACACGACACGCGCCCATCTCTATTACAGACTGCTTATGCTTTTACTACCGAAACTAACCAAATGCAACAGCAAAACAAATTCAAACTTTTGAAATCGTCGATTGTTGAAAGTACTGCGCAATTGTTCATAAATCATTTGCTGTTTCTGCTTCGACAGCGACTGTTGTTGATTTTCATGTATTTTCAAAATTACTCCTCATTTTTTTATTTTTTTCCTGGGATTAATATACACACATGATTGGCAATTATTTATGTAAGTTGACAATAAATTGAAATTTAGTTGTTTAGTAGTTTTTGTTATACAAAATAAAGGCAAACCATTAATTAAATTTTAGTATTACTTTAAAGTAAATACAAAAGTTAGAGCAAGTGATACAAAAGATGCATATTTTCATTTTATTTAAAAACATTTTTCCACAACAAGCAATGAATGATATTTTAAATTTCAGGAATGCTGTTCAAGCGATTATTTAAATGAAATGAGTGACAAATAATATGAAAAAAAAAATTTGCATTTCTTTTAACTTAGTGGAATGGCTAATGACAAATGGCATTAGTTATGAAGTGAGTGATGGTGTCATGTGTAACATAAAGGACTTAGTTTTTTAGAGGTAATTATTCCTAAATTATAAAAAAATACTTTGATTTGAAATCTGAGAGTTTTATTAGTGCTTGAAGTACATATTAAATGCTACTCCTTATTGTTTTTATTTAAAAAAATTATATAGATCCAAATTGGTTTGGACATTACGTTACTTAATGAAGATTTCCTTTAAGTCTCTTAGCATGCCATAGACACGCCAATTTTTATTAAATAACAATTATCGATGAACAATTTTAATGTGAATGTTATGGTATAATTATTTGAAATTAATTTATTTCATTTAATTTGTCTCTTTTGCAAAATATCAATTTCCGGTTTGTTTGTTTTACATATCGTGTGATTGATATTGAATCAGGACATAATGCGTTTTAATAATTATTTCTGATGCTAATCAGACACAAATCTTTTCACTTTTTTTTATAATTTATCTGTATTTGTTTTCCTGCTTAAAAGCAATTTTAATGATTTATAATGATAAATGAACAAAAAAATTAAAAAAAAATAAAAAATCAACATGCGGCAATAAAATATATAAAACATTTTGCGCAAATCTGTAATTTTTCCCCCGGATATTTTATTTAATGTTGCGTAGGTAAATTTTAGATAGTCATGAATAATTAAATTTTATACAAACGATAGTTTTTATTTCTATACAAAAAAAATTATACGGTTTAATTACTCGTGAATATGTATGAATATTGCATGTAAATTTATTTAAAATGATTTCAACATGGTATTGGGATGAAGAATTGCGTGATTGATGAGTGATAGAAATGTGTGTGTGTTCTATTTTAAGCCAGCAGTAAATTTTAGCCATAGGAAGAAATTTTTCACTGACACAATTGTGTTGCTGTTGAATCTCCAGTAAAGTGAGACAAATTATTGCAGCATTATTTAATTTATGTAAAGTTTCTTTAAATTTTTATTTTTATTTCAATAGCTTTGTTGGCGTGAACTCTTCCAGACGAAAAAAAAATTTGTTATCAGTCTGTCAAACACAGAATGAGTAAAAAAAACTTAGTTTCTCGATGATTCTCCTTGTAACGCTAATATAGCTATGCTATTTATTTCACGACACAGGAGCTAGGACGTGATTTTCGTAACAAAAATAATCGACACTATTACAGTTATAAATTTATTTTTGTTTTGATTTCTTTACACTTAAAACCAGAGTACGAAAATAAACGAAACAAATTGTTTGATTTTGTTTTGTTTCGTTCTTTGAAGTGAGTGAAAAAAAAAACAAAACAAAAACAATGAGATGGTTAGCTCAATTTGTATTTGCACATGAGCACAAACCAGAAAATACAGCCGATTGCTGAATTTGTTTTTGTATTGTTTTAGCACATGAGCACAGACGATTGGCTGTAAGCCGGCAAACAGCCGCCCCCGGCCCCAAACAATAAATTAATTTCATCGTATGCCACTGAAATATTTGCGGCGAATTTAACATCATCACATAATACATCTCTCTTCTTTTTTCAATTTTTATATTCATCAGCCTTATCAAAACAGAACTAAGACATTTGATTAATTTCAGCAATAATACCAATATAAATAACAATTTAATTAAATATCCGACAGAGACGTATTTATTATAAATTGAAAAATTTTCTTCATTCGAAATACATTAATAATTTTCTTCATCAATAAAAGAAAAACAATTTAACTCCTATTCATAGACATATGTAATAAAAACTAAGACCAAAAGTATATAAACTACTGCCAGTTGAAAACCAAAAAATCTGCCGGGTTAACCAAAGATAAATTGTTTATACGAATATGTGTGAAATGATTTTCTGACTGCTGATGGGCAATTATGTAAACATGTGTGCGTGTATTGATTATAATAAATGAAAACTAATAAATAAGAGAACTAATTGCAAATAAATGTAATTAAAATGAACTTATTGGCACAATTATAAAATTATATCACAAAAAAAAAACAGCAAACAGAAGCTTATAATCAATCTAAAACAAAATTAAAATGAACAAACGCATCAATGCAGGTATGTGTGCTCATGAATAATAAAGGTATGGAGTGTGAAGTGAGATTTTTTTTTGGTTTTAAATGTAAAGAGATGAGTTGCAAACTAGAATTATGAAGTTATATATGACACAGCAAAAGTATGGTAATTTTTAAATCTAGATAAACATTTAAATTTTATAATTATATAATGTTTTTGTACTACTACTGGATACATAAGTTAATAATAAATATGACGGATTATAATGAGTTAATATAATCACATAAACTTTAAACATACATACATATAAATATATATAAACACAGTCACATCTTTACATTGGTATTGCCACTCACACATAGAAAAAAAAGTTAAGTAGAATTCAGTGCTTTTATTTAAAGCTCTGCAGAACCAAATCATTTACAAAACTCAGAAGGAAATCTTTAACGAGGAACTATTGCATAGCTAAATATATGCAATAAATATTTCTTCTTTCTTTGATAACGACTTAGGTGATACAAAAATAAGTTAATTTAATTTATATTTAAAAAGAACCCTAATATTCTGCAAGTTTGAAACATGTACATATCGTTATCTTAATATAGAAAGGCCCTAGGTTAGGTTAGGTTATGTAGAGGTGGCAGTCAGAAACCCGGACTCACTTACACCGTTTTGGTCCATTGTGATACCACGGAGACTCTGCTTATGCGGAGTACCCACCGTCGAACCAATCAGAGCTCAATATAAAGCTACTAATACGTTGCAGTTCAACACTAGCAACGTCAGAAAGTTCCCTGAACTCAAGAGCGCCCATTGTGGCCATTCTATTTCTTGCAAGTCCAGGATAGTAACAAACAAAATGTTCTTCACTTTCCTCTTCATCGATATCTTGGCAGCTACGGCAAAAATCATTGTGTTCAACCTTTAACCTTTGTGCGTGCCTACCTATGAGACAGTGTCCGGTTAGCACGGACACTAGAATTGGGATTTCATTCCTATTCTTCAAAATTAAAGAAGCCGTATTTTTCATATTTAGATGAGTCTATAACTGCCTTGTAATTACACAATCATTTCTTGTGACCCACATTCTATTTGTTTCATCCTCTGCCCTGCGCCTATGTCTGAGTTTGCAAGAGAATAGGGATAAACCCACACATTCCGAATCCGGTGGAACTTGTAGGGCTGTCCCAATTCTAGCAAGCTCATCAGCTCTAGAATTTCCCTGAAAGCCTCTATGCCCCGGGATCCAGATGATCTTAATATCAAACCACTCTGCCATCTCATTTAGAGATGATCGGCAGTCGAGGACTGTTGTTGTTCGAGGGCCATAATTAAAATTAATTAATTTAATCTTTGAAGTGACATTCACTTTCAACCAATCCGCAACTTCCGGAAGTCGCTTTGTAACACTCCATAGCCCACACCTTCTTGTGTTTTGGAGCCATCCGTATAAAAATCAACACTCTTTCTTCTGCCTGGAGTTCCATTCATCCACAATTCTGTGGATGGTATCCAGGTTATATAAAGACGTTGGTGTAGTTAAAATGTTTAACGTAGTAAATTTTTCTGGAAAATATAAATGAATAATGAGACAAGAAACAAACCTTAATATAAGTTACCATTAACATATGATCAGGAGTGTACAGCTTCACTATATAAATATTCTCTCATTCATCTTCATTCACACATGTACACACTCAAACGAACTTTATATATGCAGTTAAATATAATTAAATATTGATCTAAATTCCTATAAGCAATAAAATAAAATGCATAGAAAATTAAAAGCAGAAACCGAAACCAGCAAAAAATAAAAAAGATTAATTTTCTACACCAAAAAAAATTATTAAATATATATACATATATATATTATATTTTACCTGGCGGGAAGTATCAATGCATCAAATTCTGTTGATAAATGTCGTCGTATGATATTTTTCGAGGGTGGTATACCCAGCGCCGTTGCCATTGTATCGCCTGAAAATGATGGTTCCAGTACAACTAAACCACCGTGAACACCACTGTCTGCAAAAACATAAACAATAACAAAATAAGTTTAAATGCAAAAAAAAAAACATTTAACCTAAAAAGAACTTTCAATTTCTGGCAGCAATTATGATTTAATTACAATTGCATTGTGTTATTATACTCGTACACCAAATAAGAAAAAGCAAAATTAATTTCAGGATTCAAACGGTAACCATAAGTGTCATATTGTCGAAAAGTTTTAAAATATTTGTTTGAAAGAAAAAACAAAAGAAAAAACAAAAGCAAACACAATTACATAAGTATCTACGAGGGCGGATTAATTAGTCCGTGACTTTTCGAACTTCCCTCGTAGTTATATGAAATGCAACACTGTTCCCATCAAGTAACACCTGTTAATAGACTAATGTTAAATTTTGAGCAAGTGTCGTCATTAATTTTGCGTTTAACAGCTGTTCAAAACATACAACCTTGGTACCTCATCCGCCATATTCTCCGGATTCAGCACTAAATGGATCGGTGAAATGAAATTATTGACCAAACAAATGCCTATTTTAAGGACCTCGAAAAATCCTATTTTTTGGAAGGGATACAAAAACTGGTGAAACGTTGGGCTAAGTGTATTGAGTTAAAAGGAGATTATGTTGAAAAATAGATTTTTGTTTTGCAAAAAAACTGTGTTTCTTTCAAAAAGTCACGGACTTATTGATCTGCCCTCGTATATTAAAATAATTTAAGGCTTTATGATAATATCACATTTATGACTACCGTAAAAATGAAAAATTATTTGAAATATTTGTACCGGGAAGAAAAAATACACACCATAAATACATGGAGAAAATTTAAAAAAAATTTTCAAAGAGCTTCTAAAGATTTTCAGCGAATCTTACAGATTATTGAATTTACCTGCGTATGCTCTTCAGGCCTACTGTAAATTAAATTTCTCCGGGAATTTTCCCCCAATTCTTTGTTCTGCTGTTCTAGGAAACCATGTGCTAACTTTGAAATGAAATAAAGCAACTAGAAATAAAATAGCTGGCTTCGAAAATACGAAATTCCGCCCCACTTTTTAATTTTCTGTCCGAATATGTAGAATATGAAAATTTCATTCCCGGAAAAAATGAGTTCCCTGGGAATTACTTGAAATTAGGTTGGATATATTTGTAGAGTTTTTAAAAAAGATTTTTAATCTAATTTTTTTACTAAAGAAATATACAAGAGTTGTAGACTCCACTGGAACTATTTTCATATCATAAAACAATTTACTTAAATTGTATGTAGCTAATTTCGAAATCACTGTCAAAGCCTTCAACATAAATGTATTGACAACTTTACGCAATTCGGAGGTCTAATAATCAATTATAAAAATAATTAATTTTATTAATTTGCAATCCTATGAACCATTTGGTGGTATCTATGAAGTTGAGTTCGTCATCTTTGAGCAGTGAACCGCACGCCGTGTCACTTATACTCTTTATTTAGTCGTCACTGAGAAAGCGACGAATGAAGTTGTGTACTCATGTACGAATTTTTTTCTGTGCTTTTTTTAGGGAAGATAGTATAAAAAGACATTTTAATAGTTTTCACAGAGCTGTGAATAAATTTAATTTGGAACTTAGTTTTTTTCTTTTTTCTTAAGTTTTTATTAAATTGCTTGTTTACAAAAAATATTCAAGCAATGAATAACCCAGCATGTATTTTGAATTACAAAACTTTTCTTCAAGTGTAACTATATTTTACTCTCATTTTTCTCACCAATACAAATATATTTTATTTTGCGGATCACTGACTTAGAGTAATATTTTCCTTCTTAAGATCCAATCTCTTTTTAGGAGAATCGAATCGAATGGAATTCTTACACAACTACATTCTCGTAGTAAATGAAACGATTCATGCTCTTCCTCACACCAAAAGCTTTTACAGTAGTTTTCATGGACGAAATTTCAGAGTGCTTTAAATTTCTTTTGTCTTCTCTTTAGCCACAATGTTCTTATCACCCACCGTGTTCTGTGTTCTTGTAATCTAAGAATATTGCTAAGTACTCTTCCCTCAACTAGACTTAAACAATAAAATCTTATATTGAAAATACGAGTAATAGAGAATATATAGTAAAACTTTTGCAATACGAGTAATGCGTCCTGGCTCACGATCGATAACTTGTATTGAAAACAACAATAAAACAAAAAAAACAAAATTGTTTTTCTTTTCAAGTAATTAATAGAACATTTTCTGTTGTCATTTTCTATCGCCAGGCCGATAGCTTAAATTATTTAATTAAAATTTTACATACCTTTTAAGTTCTCAGCATATTCAGCTAAATCAATGGAACGAGCCCAGCGTATGAAACGTTGATTGGTCCACACAATAGGATCTGTGTCGACATTTTCCGATTGTACTCGACGCATAGCCAAGGTTTGGCGATCATACTTAACAATGCGTAGAACATGTATGCCTGCGCAATAAAATAAATTCACATATAAAAGCAATTTTATTATTTAAAAGGAACCATTTTGTAAGCCCACGTACGCTAATAGTTATCTACTCTTCAAACTTACCATGTACAATGCTGGCTTGATGGAATTTCCTCGTAACACCTAAAAATTTTTCCAACTCTTTTTTCGACAGAGTATCCAGCATACGGGCATCAACGAGTGAGTGTAAGAACGATTCCGCATATTGAGGTAAGCCAATATCTGGCAGCCACTCGGAAGCCACCCAAGTATGACCAAGCTGGGTAATCATGGGATAACGCACCATTTCCGGTCGTCTCTGTTCTTCAATTGCTAAGCGTATCTTTTTACGATGCATAGGATGTGCTAGTCCCAGTCCAGCTTCCAGTTCTATATCATTTAATTCCAATAAAACTTTACCACTTTTTACATTTTCCGAGCAGCGTGTGCTATATTGTGGCATGCCGAGAGCTACTTCCAGCCAGGCTAAGACTTGTGAGGCACGCCACCTTTCCATGGGTATTTGAGAGGCTTCACGCAACAATCGTAATTTTTCACCATAACCTTCTTCGGAGAGTGGGCTCCAGGATAAGTCATTATCTAGCAAACGAAAGAAGAAAAGCTATTAGCACTGAGTATGAAATATATTTGAAATTCTCAGTTACATTCACTAACTCCATCTGCTGATAAAGCTTTAGTTTTATTCCTAGAACGCGCAAATACTCTTGATATACTACCCCAAGTACCGCCACGACCATTACGTGTACCCAAAGCGGTATTATTCGTTTTGGGAGCAAATTTCCTGGCCACAGCTCCCGGACCATCGGACTCAACGGGTGAGCCCAATTGTTCTACAGATCTAAAAATAGAAATTTCTTCATAAGTAACCAATATAATGTTTGTAAAAAATATATTTTTTTATTCAGAAATTAGGAAGGCGATTAACCGCCAGGTATCCTCTCAAATAGTGATTTTCGATTTATAACATAATGAATAAGAATTTTAGTTGAGATTTTTACACAACAGTGAAAATCATCTACGAAAGTTGTAAAGTAAGTCCTCTTTCACATACGTCAGGTTTGACGCGTCAAGTCTTGAGTTTTTAGGGGAGAGAGAGAGGAAAAGAGAATGTTTTTTCTTTTTGTTTTGTCATTCGTAATACTCTAAGACAACGCAAATTTATGAAGCAAACTTGACGGTGTGTATGAACACGAATACAGGTTCAAAAGAAAATTTATCAAAAACTGATCAGGTAAACCTGACGTGTATGAAAGAGGACTAACCTATATTTTTGCTGAATTCACATCTTATGTCAAATACACTTTCTGTTTTTTGAATTATGAACAAGCTACATACAAATACTCTCTGAGAGTCTCTCTCTCTATAGTAAATCTGTGGCAGGATCTGTGTTGGTGTTCTTGCAGAACTACCCACGAAGCTCAAAGACAAGCGTTTGCAATATAATGCTGCATTATTCAGCCCAATTATGAATTTTTTTTTCCTTTTCCCATTCCTATTCCCATTCCATTCCTATTATGAATTACAATTTCTTTGGGGGAAAAAGTAGGTATTCTAAATATGAGGGAGAAGGAAGAATTTGTTGAGAGATTTCTTTCCAAATATTTTGATAGGAAATAATGTTAAAATCAGTGTTGCCGAAATCGAAGTTCAATTTTACACCGACGAACCTTTAAAATTATCCAAAATGTTATAAATTACACAAAACGAATTTTGTGTTTGATAATAATTAATGCTTTTTATACAAGAATATACATATATCGAGAGTGGCAATTCCAAAAATGCATAGTAAGTAAGGTTTGCCATTTCACCATGAATACACTAACAAACGAGCAACAGTTTCAAATCATTGAATTTTATTATCAAAATTCTTGCTGTGTGATCGGTTGACCTTTTCAAGCTGTTGAGACTAAATTTCGCACCGGTTTCACTTTTTGAACATTAATCCATTAATAATTATGCAAAGAGTGCGCACTGAGGATAATATTGCTGTTATAGCGGCTAGTGTCAATAAATCCTAATTTAAAAAAGAAACGTCTCTCTCTCCCTACAAATAATGAGCTGAGCAATAAGACTTGCACAGTGTAAACTAGGACTAAAGATAGCGATATGTCAACAACGTAACTTTTTCTTTTTGGTAATTGCAACGCAATATACTAGAGAGCGATTCATAAAAAATTGCGTGACATGAATCTCTGAAGCATTTTCAGCAACTTTTTTTTATCTGATTTGTTTTTCCGGTCTCCTGTTAACAAATAAAAAAATGTTCATGCAACTCATTTTGTGAAAAAATGCTTAATGTAAATTGGGTATTACTGTATGCGATATAGTGCAATTTTTCATTCCAATATTTAATTTTAAACATATTTTTGGTTGGTTCAAAATGTCATTTACCTTCATATGCAAAAAATATTGAAAAGATGGTGCCAGACCACAACTTATTCTTCATGTAAGTGTTTGTGTTAATTTTATTAAATAAATATATGAAATTTATAATTTTTTAATACACACCACACACCATGGAAAAAGTTATAAAGGCAGCGAGCTTTTTCAAAAACACCAAAGTTCAGAGGCGGGTAGCAACCCCTAAACTTTAATAGAAAAATTTTGAAAAAATTCCGGTTGGCCCACAACAAAATCCAATATTTTTTTTAATGAACCACCCTACTGTATACACTTTAGTGCCAATAAGCACAAACAACAATTGTTATCTCTTTCGCCTATTAGGTTTCTACAAAATACAATTATAACCGCTTTAGTAATAAAGACTGCGATTATTATGCATTTACAATTAAGATAATTTATGAGATATTATACGAGGTTTGTCCATTTACAAAAAATTGTTACGAATTTGTAACAATTGTTACTGGAAAGTGTTTCTTAACTCAAAAAGTTTGCAATTTAGTTCGTTTATCACATCTGATCAGAGATGGAAAGTGGCTTTTTTGTAATTGTTAATACAATAAAATTAAAAAAAAAAAAATAATGAAAAATTCATAAAAATAGTAAATATAACATAAAACTGTGCAAAGTATTTTATACTGAAAGGCCTGTTCTGCAAATCACGACATATCAAATCTCAGTGATTTCAAAAAGTTAATGAAAGCTAAATCATTGCTTTTGTAAATTGCACGATTTATTGCGCTGGAAGTTGGAAGAAAATATTTAAATACGAATGACAAAAGCTTAAAATACAATAAAAACCCACTAGCAAGTCAGATATTAGTTATTTTTTTTTTAAATTATGTAATTTGAAATTACCGTGATTTTCAGAACAGGCCCATAAATGTCGATTTTTTAAAAATTTTGTAATTTAGAATATTATCAAAAAAGATTATCCAAAAAAACATCAGAAAAAGTACAATTGTATCATGATTTCTAACCATGGTTCTGATATGAATAAAATTCTTACAAGTAAAGTTCTTACAAGTAAAGCTTTCATTTACTTTTTCATATCTGGGACAGTAATTTTGTAAGTTTTTGTCTTGTTCTCTCTTTGCAAGTTTCTGCTAGAAAAGTAAATGAACTCACCTAATTTATCAGCAATTATAAAGTTTTCATTTCATTTGAAAGATTTCTTTACAATAAACATTTCTTTAAAATAAACATTTTTTTGTTTGTTGTGGGTAAAAAATATCTAGCTACATTTTTTTGCACCTTTTTCTTTAGGAGTTGTCTAAGTAGTCACGAAAGGCATCAACACGTGCTGAACCCACAACAAAAGAAACATTTTGAACTCAGTTGAAAAAATACAATATTAAGTATTAAGTATTTTAGTTTTTACCTGGAATATGCGGCGGAATTCAAGGGAGAAAGCGTAGGACTTCTTTCCTTAGGAGTGCCATCTACGAAACATTTAAATTGATTATTAGAAATTGTTTAGCAACTTTGTTCTCTATACTTACATTGATACATGTTTTGACTAGATACCAAAGATATACTATCCGGATCCACTGTTATACAGGGACCATTCTCGGATATACCATCACTGAAGTTGATGTCTCCGCCGGTGCTCTCACGATCACTGTTATTTCTTAGCACTGAATCGTTCGAACATGAATTACGATCACCGGCCGTATTACCCGAACTATTACTAAATGCCGACAGGGAATTTGAATTGCCACGCCCACTATCATCATTACGATAGTTTACTACAGCTGTATTATTACTGCCCGTAGGCATTTGGCTTAATAGACCCGACGCTGCAGAGGGCGGTGTGAGCGGAGCAAATGATAGCAAACTTTCCTGGTCTGACAGACAACCTGACATTTGTCTTTGCAATTGTTCTTGAAGTTTTTGCAGCTGCAAGTCTCTGGCACTCAATTGCTGGGCCAAAGCCAATGATCTTTCTGCCTCGTCTCTGGCCTGTTTTAATAGCTGCCATCTCTCTCTTTCACGATCACCCGTTAGCTTGGCATTAGTGCTCTCCGACTCTCGTACTCGGTCCTGATAATTGCGTATAAAATCCCTTAGCTCTTGCTCTTTTTCCTGCAACGAGACGCACAGTTGTTTCACTTGACCGACCAATTCGTTTTTGTCACTTCTCAGCTTTTTTCTCTCAATACGCAAAGACATTAATTGACTTTTCGCCGAACGTAACTCCTGTTCCAAGCGATCAATACGTTGCTGACTATTTGAACCACTGCCATCGGTTGATTGACCATCACCGCAGCTATTTGAATCGGAAAGATCTATGCCACCCACAGCTCCCTCGGGAGAATTTTCAAGTAATTTACGCAAACGTTGAACTTCGGCATTGAGACGTTCGTTTTCTTCACGTAATCTTGTGGGGGAATCTGCAAGAAAAAGCAAAATTAAAATAATATATTAATATACTTAAGCATTTTATTTTTTTACTGCTTTTAAAACTTAAACTAGATTCAGGTTTCTATTTTCGCTTGAGTTTATTCAATTAATGCAAGAATAAACAAATAAAAAAATAAACCTGAATTGTTTTACAAGTAAATATTTAATTAAAAGTTTCCAACAATTACACGACATGGCAAAATAAAAACCAACCATGACAAGAACAAAAATTTCTACAAGCAATAACAAGTCAATTTGGTTAAAATAAAATAAAATGTTAGTTTAATATATGTATTTTGCAACTACAATTACAATTGTTAAAATAAATAGAAGCCAGGAGCAAAAGAAAATTTAGCGAAAAAGCAAAAGCGACTATTAATGCATCCTATAAGATAAAAATATCAGATACATAATTCTTTTCAGGACATATATACATATATAGCCCTTCTTTATTGCAATAGAGGCATAAATAATAAGTCTTAAATTTTCAATTTACATGCAACTCAATGATGATGTAAAAATATTTTCTTTCTCAAGAGGTGCATTTTTAACCCTATTTTTGGAGATATTTCTATGTTGCAATAAATGACCAATATGTAAGTATTGCTGTATTGTCATTTTATGGTGTCATTTTTAAAATGTGTGCAACGCCGATATGGAAAGAAATGTTTTTTTTATATGGAAAGAAATGCCACACATGGAAAAATATCGTAAATGACAAACGTTGCCACTAGTATACGCTATGGCGATATAACAACATGCTATAGTGTGTACTGGGCATATACCTGCATAACCTCAAAATACGGCACGTGGCAATGGCTCTTAATAATTATAGGTTAAATGGAAAAGGTATAAGAGAGTTTAAGCTGCATTTGCAATTCCTGAACTAAATTATGTTCGCGTTGCAAAGTGCACAGTGGTTTGTTTTATGGACACTATGAAATAAGGCCCAAGGAAATATCGCCCAAATAAGAAAGTGAAACAAGGCCCAATAAAATTAAAGAATTATTAATTAGGCTTTATTGAATTTTATTTCATCTTGAGTTTGGTTTCATTTTGTTTTTTATTTAGGCTTTATTTTATTTATATTGGGTCTTTTTTAATAAATTTTCCCATGTGTCTTATTTGATTCTTGTGGGTCTTATTTTATTGGGGCCCTAGGAAATAGGGCCTTATTTCATAGCGCCTTTATAGGCGCACAAAGCAGAAATATATAATCACCACTAACTATGATACCCCTCATATAATTTTAAAATTATAGCAGTGGGTGTTTTTTATAGAGTAACACAAGTTTAAATCATAATAAAACAAGGAAATATATTTTTAATATCAATGAAACGGGCTTTATTGGAAAGAAAATTTTATGAGATTAATGTTTAAATATGATTTCTGCCATGTGGCCGTAGAAGGCGCAATCTGAAACTCCAATTTTCAACAACTTAACATTCTGACCATCATGGTTTCTGAAGACATATAAGCCAATAACTCCGCCAGCCCATAAAACGCACCAAACAGTAATTTTCTGTGGATGTAATGGTGTTTCGACAAAAGCTTGTGGATTCTCCTCACTCCAAATGCGACAATTCTGCTTGTTTACATACCCATTCAACCAGAAATGGGCTTCATCAGAACGATCCATGATGAGTTTGACGATTAAAAATTTCAACAATTTGCACGCGTTGCTCTGGTGTAAGTCGCTTCATAATGAAATTTCAAAGCAAACTAAATAAAAAGCAACTATCAGCTGTTAAATGCGTGCTCAAATAAGGCAGTGATAACAACTCAAAGTTGTGAAGCTCTATAAAAAACAGCGTTTATAATGATGTACGATTGTTTTAGTTTCTTCAATATTTGTTAACGAAAATGCACAAACATAATAATTATTTCACCCATACACTTTTTTAATATTTTTGCTATCTTATTCATAAAAACTAACTTTGTTTTATTAAGGGTTTATAGGAGAATTTTTTGAAAATAAAATATTGTAATTTGTTAAAAAAATTCTTCTGCATAGAGGACTTTTCTCATAAATGTACATGTATTGTAGCTTAAAGGTTCCCTGATGCTCTGCACTAGCAACAGTGAAATGCACATAGGATCCAGCTAACCCCTCAATGATCAATTTCAATGTATTTATAATTAAACAAATATTTTACTGAATAAGTAAAATAATATTTTGGAATTATAGTGTGTAAAAAAATTTTAAACGTAATTGTAACGTTTCCAAAACACAACAATTATTAACTATTTTATATTTGTATGTGCTCTAAAAATACCTGCAAATACTAATAAGTTTGTATAAACATGAAATTCAAAGCCGTTTCAATATTTTTTGTACATGTATATAAATCTGGCATTATACTTTTCTTCTGTAGAACATTTTAGCAGCATTTTTTGACCGATTTAGCATCCTCTCATCATCTGTTTCTGGCAACACTGTTGCTCATACTGCTGCTACTGAAATTCAAAGAGCCGTAGTCGAAGTTAACACAATAAACTAATAGCTATACAAAACGAAGGGCTCCAACAGTCGACATGTTCGTACAGTTTTCGGTTTGAGTTAACGAAGCAGAAATGTTTGTGTGCCTGTGTTTGAATGTGTGTTGTGTGTGTGTATTAGTGTTGTTTCCTGTATGTACAAATATAATAGTTAAACAAACAACAACAACATTTCTTCCTGCAAGCGATTAAATACGCAATTGAAACTGCAAAATCAAAAGAAAAGAAAAAAACACAGAACAACTCTATCTACTACGTTAACTGCCGCAGTTATTTAAAGCAGAATTCAGACAAACAGAAAACTTATCCAACATGTCGACAGTTGAAGCTTTTCGTTTTGTATAGCTATTCGTTTATTGTGTTAACTTTTACTGCGGCTCTTGAATTTTCAGAAGCAGAAGTATGAGCAGAAGTAAATGAGAAGTTTTTAAACGCTGGAAAATAATAAATAAACAATTTAAAATTTTCTTCGATTTTCTTCTTTGCTGTGACTTTAAACAGTTAAATGCTGCTATAAAACGGACCATAAAATTTTCACTGGACGGCGCCGCTGACTTTTTTAAATTGTTTTTAGACTGTGTGTGTTCCTTCACAACACACAGTTTCGCTACAGCCTGCTGCTAATTGTAGCTGAACTATAGTTTCTTTATTTGAATTTTAAATTATTTTGGCCAATACTGTTTATGTTTGTGTTCCAATTGTTTGAGCTAATAAGGCCTAAGTTATTTATAATGTTAATAAAACGACTTTATTACATTTTTTCCCAACGTTTCGTCAATTGTTTGTTGACTTCTTCAGTTCAGTTTCTTTAATTTTATCGCTTCAACGATTGAAACCAAATTTTCCATACAGCTTCATGGTAAAATTTTAGAAATTGTAGTCCATTTCTTTGAATTATAATAATAATTTCAATAAATATACAAATTCCGAAATTAAATTAAGGATATATGGGAGGAAAGCATGCCTTTCCTCCGTTGCTTGCTGAGAAATTTCAGAAAGTTTAGCTGCTGATTATAATTATATATTAGGGATATCAGGAAACTTTGCGTGTCCTTGCATTGATTTAAAATAAATTCAAAATCAAAGAGTCCACACATATTAACTTTGACAATTTGAAGATGTTTAGGGTAATGTTAAGTGTCTTAAGTGTAGCAAAAATTTTATTTTTAAAACAAATGCCATTTTCGTTTCTAGAAAAATTGACACATTTTTTTAATTTTTTATTAAGAAAAATGATATTTCGCGTTTGTTTTAAGCAAAAATTTACGTTAGTAATGTGTGATAAAATAATTCCTAATAAACTCTCTATTTCAAAAAACCATTTTATTGCGAATTTTCATTGAAAAGTGCAATGTATGTAAAAGTTTTTCCTAGAAAAGAAAACGCCATAAGGATATGTGAAAGGCTGGCAAGTACTTTTACGAAACAGAATAAAATTTTTCGCAAAGTTATACCTTACTATTCCATAAATTAAGGACTGTCAGCAAACTTATAAGACAGCTTTATATTATTTAACTGAATGAATATTTGTTAGCTTACACTGCATTCCGAATACAATTGCATTGAAATTAAGTTTTAAGAATTAAGAATATTTGGGAGGTAAGCATATCCTTACAGAAGTTACATGGAGCTTAGCTGTTTGATTTTACAACATATTTTGGTTGCATTCTAATTATAATTGCAGCTGAAACATAAATTTAAAAAATAATAATATATGAGACGTAAACATGTCCTTGCACCAATCGATAATTTTTTGTTTTGCTATATTCCGGTCGTAATTAGTATCAATAGTATTAAAGATATATGTATGAGAGGTAGGCGTATCCTCATACCAATTGCAAAGTCCTTTTCCAGAAAGCTTAGCTACCTATATATATATACCTGAATATAAATATAAATAAATTCAATAATTAACTCCCAGTTTTATGTGCATTCTGATCATAAAATCAACTTCGCAATTCAGCATATATGGGACATAGAGGCACATCATTGATGTCATTGAAATGAGATTCCCAGGAGCAATCAACCTCATTATTTTCATGAGCAACAATTAATATACATTTGTGTTTTAAATTAAGAATATAAAAATATATGCACGTCCTTGTAGCGAGTTTCCTTAAACATCAAAATTTTATCGGTCTATATGCACTGGTATTATATCGTTCTTCTCTTTACAGGAGAAGATAAAAACATAATAGAAACTGTAATATTCAAAATCTAACTTACATTTTGTAAAGCGTTCTTTTTACACTATTGCAATAAATTTTTGTGACGAGGTACAATATTTGTGTGAAATATATTTAAATCACGGAAAAACTCAATTTCGTAAAAAATACGAGTTAGCACCTTTCTACTTAAGACTATCGATATATGATATTAATCTTGAGAGAGAAAAAATCAGATCTTAAACAAAAATATCTACTCTAATTGTGGTACATCCTTGTCAAATAAAAGACAGGCAACAAGTTACCAGCAACTACAGTGGTGAACTTTCGTTTTATGTTTATTTTTAATTTTTTATTTGTATTGTGCTGCAATAAATGTGTTTGAGCTGTTGTTACCACTCATACATACGAATAAATTCATTTTGCGAGAATCTTTGTTGTGTTATTATAACTTTGTACAACTAATTAATGAACAAATTAAAACTAAACCAAAATCCACAGCAAAAGGGTAAAATAAAGAAGAAGAAAAAACCCCTACACACAGAGACGTACGAGTACATACACCCATACATACAACGTGCGTGAGAAATAAAGTAAGAAATAATAAAAAAAATGGAAGAAAATTGCTTACTACCACGAACAATTCTAGTTAAAGTAAGTATGAAAGCAAGCAACTACAGTAGTTAATATAACAAATAAAAAAAAACAACAACAAAAAAGCGCAAGACAAAGGAAAGACGACAACGACAGCAAATTAAGGTTTCAACAAAACTCAGTGTTTTAAATAAACAAGGAAATACAATATTTCATGCCAGTGATAATAAAATAATTTCTCTGTAACAACATTAATTGTTGTTAGGAGTAATATAGTGCTGAGTTTATTGCAACTAAATGTTTTATTTAAGATAGTCAAAATTTAATTACTTCATTTATATTTAATTGTTAGGTGAAGTTTTTTTTAGCTTTTCAATTGTTCTTAAGACTATTTTATTTTGATCTGACCAGCACCACCCAGCTAAAAAAAGATATATTCTGATCCGAAAAATGGGGGTATATGGACTTATATGATAATATATATTCCTAAATTTTCATACATGTATGTGTAAATATTCCCTATACAGTATGCAAAGTTCATATTCATGCTCCCTTGATTCAAAAAGCGCACTGCTGTGCAATAAATTAAATTTTTAAAATTACTTTTTTTTTTAAGATCTTGAATAGGAAGGTTGTATTTAATGAAACATTTGTTTGGACAAATAATTAAAAACGAATTAGAAAACATCTTATACATCATCTTAAGAGAAAAGGTGAATCGATTATTTAAAAAACACAAAACTCATATTAGTGTATAAAATTTAATTTAAGAAACCAGTTTAAAATCTAATGCAATTAATTATAAAAGAAAAATAGTGATCAAATACTAACAATAGTTTTCAATATAATTTTTTGCAGTAATATGAACTTTGTTTCTGAAAAATATCTAGAGTATTCCGTTATTTAATTAATTAATTAAAATTTAATTATTTGATTTCTAAATCGTACTTTTCATACTGTATATACGGCCATGTTCACCGAGTTCAATTTCGTTCGGAAACATAATTCAATCCACCCCATTTTTGTAGGAGATGGTGTCTAAAAAAAATTAAATTTTGGGAATTTGTCAGGTGTGTTTAGACTGGTATCCCGGGTTATACTCCGGCTAGGGCTCGACATCTTGAGGTGGATTCAATTTAGTTTCCAAACGGAATTGAACTCTGTGACAAGGCCGATATTTTCCAATAGATTTTCAATTCACCAGTGATAAAAAAGAGAGAAATACTCGTAGATTGAATTAATAAAATACAAGCTTTTTGGATTGCAAATACGATATTATGTTATATATGTATGTATCATTAGTGCATACATTTTTATATGACTCCACATATTACATATTATTTCTAAAGGGTGTTTTTTTATAGATTGACACAAGCTTAAATCATAATATAGCAAGGAAAGATATTTTTAATATCAATGAAACGGGCTTTATTGGAAAGAAAATTTTATGAGATTAATGTTTAAATATGATTTCTGCCATGTAGTCGCGACAGCTGGAGCGTAGAAGGGGCAATCTGGAACACCAACTTTCAACAACTTATCGTAGCATTTGCGGCCGTATTTCGCCGATAACTGAGCCATTACGTGAAATAATTTTTTCATCAAAAGTTTCTTTGAGTAAATAAATTGCAGCGCCCGCTGTGTGGCATGTGGCTCTATGCTGTTGGAACCACATATCAGCAAGATTAATGCCACGTAATTGAGGTACGAAAAAATTTCGAATCATAATCCTATACCGTTCACCATTGACAGTAACATTCTGACCATCATCGTTTTTGAAGACATATGGGCCAATGACTCCGCCAGCCCATAATTTTCTGTGGATGGAGACCCAGTTGGGTTCATTGTTAATCACTTGTGTTTATACCCGTTAATAATAATTTTAATCCCCATTTGTACATAGAAAAGCTATAATTATCTGTCATTAAGCCACTGAGTTTCCATGACGAAGCCCCTGATATCCCCCAGTTTACACTTAAGGATATCACTAATGCTCTCATGGAAATGTCTGCTCAGCTTTCTAAGCCTGTGGCCTTGCAGCTTCGGGCAATGGCAGATAATATGTTCAATGGTTTCTGGTTCCTGTTCATTATCGCACCCTACAAAAATCTGGAGAGCCAGTTTCCCAAAATGCTCTGACCGAGCAACGAGCATATCACGACTCGCAACGCCTTCTTATTTATATTCAGCAGCAGTTTGGGTTTTCGTAAGTCAAGTTTGGATCATTAACGTTTCGTCCTGATCTCCACACACACAATTACTGAGTTTCCTGTAGTATTGACATATCAGTAATTTCACCGATCTGTAACTCATTCCTTCATCCAAAGCCGACCCTATTCTTGCCGGCTTATCGCTTATTGCACTATATTTGTCCATAAGCAAGTTAAGGGCTCTCCTACAGTCACTAACAAATTTCGATATGACATTGTCACTTCAAAACTTCAAGCGCAGCCTTGTTGTCGATGTAGAAGACTACTCTCTCGCCTTTAGCCACATTTCTGGCCACAGACGATCGCCAATATCTCAGCTTGTAAAATGCTGTATTCATTCGGTAGTCTAAAAGAACCACGAATGTGGATACAGATACCATCCTCTGTGCCTTCTCTTATTTTTGAACGGTTTGCAAAGATCGCTGCTGATCAAAAATTGACCCAATAGCCCCTCTCTAGAAGAGGTAATACTAAAATAAATTTCAACGACCTTATAGTCCGTGAACCCAGAGGTTATGGATCTCTGAAGTTATATCATTTAATATGGATGTGTGACCTGTTACTCCTATCCTTACCAAACCTGCTTCAACGAGTCTAAGGAGACTTCTTCTATAGGAATAAGTGGAGAATGACATCCAAAGCAGCCTGAGGTGTGCTCCTCTGAGGCACATCTCTGAACCTTAGCAAGAATCTTCTATGATTTTCCTTCGTCGAGTTGATGATTCTGCTGTTAAGCATGATAACTATCCACTCCACTAGAAAGTTGTGAACCTTGATTGTCCTCGGCGACTTAATAATAGCACTCTCAACAGAGCTCTTCATTTGATAGGCATGCTGAGCACCACTAATAACGCGGGTACCCATTGTGTTTCTTAGATGCAGATCAATCAGTCTTTCTAATGTGAATTAATAACTAATACGTAATACATTTAATTTCATACGTATCCCCAGGAAAGAAACATCTTTCAGTGCAATAGAAACAAATTGAAAAGAACTACTTAAAGGTTAAAAGACACCTTTCAAGAACTACGAAATCAAAGATGAACTCTTTGACTTTATAGACAACAGATAGATTTCCTAAAATAAAACTTATGATTCTTTTGAATCTCTGCCCAGTCAATTCATATTCAGAAGTTAAATAATACCTACAATATGTTTAACATGAACTTTATGATTAAAATGAAATTTAAAACAAGAGATAGAGCAAGAAAAAAATTTAAATTAAACCGTTTGTATGCCATAGACGAAAAAATTGTTAAGCAAAAATGCTGAGCTCAAACAGCACAAGAAGAATTAATTAAAAATTTGCACAGGAGAAAAAATGAAAGAGAAGAAAATAAGGAAAACGCTGAGTGCTTATAAGATTAAGATTTTTCTTCTCTGTTAAATCCATTTCACTTGAAAGTTTCATTGTAATAAAGTTATAAGTATGCACATTAAAAAAAGCCAATAATTAATTAAATATTTTTAGGAATGGTTCTGAGATTTAAGGAAGAAAAAATTAAAAAAAAATGTAATATTTTCTAGCTTACATCATTTTAAACTTGAGTTTTTACTACTTCTAGTTAGACAAGTTTTTGAACACAATTTTTATAATATTATCCAATTGTTTACAATAGGAAAAATTCACGAAGATAAATGCCTTTGAATGCACCTTTCAAAGAAGTCGCATTAAAAAGTTCTAGAAGTTTTAATAAAAAAAAAACAAAACGTTCATGATCATGGGTTATATTTTCTATGAAATCAGTGAGACACAGTCAACTTTTTTATACGAAAGTGTGCTGTGGCAAATTCAAACTTTCTATAAAAAGAAGTAAGTTTAATTTACTAAGAAAATTGTGCTCTGAATTGTCAGACAGTCGTCTTTTCTAAAATAATAGTGTGATATCACATAGTCAGATATCTTTTTTATATGAACAATTTGCTAGCGCACAGTCCGGTATCTTTTTTCAGAGATCACTGAAATATCACACAGTCAGCGATATTTTCCTTGGGAACTGTACGCTGGCATACAGTCAGCCATCTTTTCGATAAGAACGCTATGCTGCAACACAGTCAGCCATCTTTTCTATAAAAAAAATATGCTATCACATATTTAACTATCTATTCTATGAGAACGGTGCAATGGCACTCAGCCAGCCATCTTTTCCGTGAGAGCAGTGTTCTGCCACAAAGTCAGCATTGTTTTGCTTAAGGTTGATCTGCTACACACTCAGCCAACTTTTTTATAAGAATTTTGTATTTTCAGAAAACACTAATGAAAGTATTCTATTATCAGACCTTTGCATTGGTTTTGTTTTTGCAGAATTAATTTAATTACTTACTATCTCCTCTTTTCCCCATATTATGCACGTTTTTCTTCTTTTTGTTTAATAACTCATAAAAACATTTTAATTTATACAAAAATTACACTTTATGTGCTGCACTGAGCACGTTGCTTGCAAATGTTAACTTTGACTGCCAGAATCGGCTGATATTGGGTTTTTACAGAAACCAAATATTCAGTTCTTTGCTTTGATAAAATCTTAATGGAACTTCATTATCAAAAACAGTATTTTAGTTAGTACATAAAGTTATTTTTGACCATTATTTCGGGTCAAATTACCTACTGTACAGCGGACACGCGAACTTAAAGGCAAGATAGAGGTCATACCATAAAAACAGTGAACGTAAAATTCTTTTTATCAAACGTAACTAGTACGAGAGTTGTTAAAAACAACGCTGTTAAAAATAGGATTTTATTTACGTAAGTTGGTTTTTTGATATACCATTCCGATATACATTATGCTTCTTCCATTAAATTTTTTTGATGAAAAATTTTTTTGCATGAAAAGTGGACGATGTATATCCATTATATTTTTTGCACGAAAAATGGACGATTTATAGTACAATTTAATGTTTTGCATTGAAAATGGACGATGTTTAGTGCATTAAATTTTTTGCATGAAAAATGGACGATGTATAGACGTTAAATTTTTTTTTATGAAAAAATTTTTTGCATGAAGAATGGATAATGTATGGTCCATTAAATTTTTTGCAGTGAAAATGGACGATGAATAGTCAATTTAATTTTTTGTATGAAAAATGGACGATTAATTTAATCCATTAAATTTTTTAAATGAAAAATTTTTTCCATGAAAAATTTACGATGTATAGTCAATTGAATTGTTTTGATGAAAAAATTGTTTGCATGAAAAATGGACGATGTAGAGTCCATTAAGATTTTTGATGCAAAAAATTTTTTAATAAAAAATGGACGATGTATAGTCCATGTATTGTTTGGAATGAAAAATGGACGATGTATAGTCCATTTAATTTTTTTCATGAAAAATGGACGATGTGTAGTCCATTAATTTTTTTTGCACGAAAAATGGACGATGTATAGTCCATTTCATTTTTTGCATGAAAAATGTATAGTCCATTAAATTTTTCTATGAAAAATTTACAATGTACAGTTCATTTAATTTTTTTGGTGAAAAAATCTTTTGTATGAAAAATGGATGATCCATTTAATTTTTTGCATGAAAAATGGACGATCCATTTAATTTTTTACATGAAATGTATAGTCCAATAAATTTTTTTGATAAACAACTTTTTTTGCATAAAAATATAGTCCATTAATTTTTTGCATGAAAAATGGACGATGTATAGACGTTAAATTTTTTTTTATGAAAAAATTTTTTGCATGAAGAATGGATAATGTATGGTCCATTAAATTTTTTGCAGTGAAAATGGACGATGAATAGTCAATTTAATTTTTTGTATGAAAAATGGACGATTAATTTAATCCATTAAATTTTTTAAATGAAAAATTTTTTCCATGAAAAATTTACGATGTATAGTCAATTGAATTGTTTTGATGAAAAAACTGTTTGCATGAAAAATGGACGATGTAGAGTCCATTAAGATTTTTGATGCAAAAAATTTTTTAATAAAAAATGGACGATGTATAGTCCATGTATTGTTTGGAATGAAAAATGGACGATGTATAGTCCATTTAATTTTTTTCATGAAAAATGGACGATGTGTAGTCCATTAATTTTTTTGCACGAAACATGGACGATGTATAGTCCATTAAATTTTTGGCATGAAAAATGGACGACATATAGTTCATTTAATTTTTAGCGTGAAAAAACTTTTTGTATGAAAAATGGACGATGTATAGTCCAATAAATTTTTTTCACGAAAAATGGACCATGTATAGTCCATTAAATTTTTTGCATGAAAAAACTTTTTGCATTGAATATGGAGGATGTATAGTCCATTCAATTTTTTGCATGATAAATGGACGATGTATAGTCCATTCAATTTATTGATGAAAAAACTTTTTGCAATGAAAATGGACGATGTATAGTCCATTAAAATTTATGCATGAAAAATGGACGATGTATAGTCCATTAATTTTCTTGCATGAAAAAACTTTTTTCAATGAAAATGGACGATGTATAGTCCCGTAAAATTTTTGCATAACAAATGGACGATGTATAGTAAATTTAATTTTTGGCATGAAAAAACTTTTTGTATGAAAAATAGACGATATAAATTTTTTTTATGAAAAAACTTTTTGTATGAAAACTGGTCGATGTATAGTCCACTAAATTTTTTGCGTGAAAAATGGACGATATATAGTACATTTAATTTTTTCAATGAAAAATGGACGATGTAGTCCATTTAATTTTTTGCATGAAAAATTTACGATGTATAGTCCATTAAATTTTTTCCGCGAAAAATGGACAATGTATAGTCCATTAAATTTTTTGATGAAAAAACTTTTTGCAATGAAAATGGACGATGTCCATTAAAATTTAAGCATGAAAAATTGACGATGTATAGTCCATTAAATTTTTTGCACGAAAAATGGACAATGTATATATCCCTAGATAGATAAGGTTATTTTTATGTACGCTAAAGATAACGATACGTCTGAAAGACGTATGATATTTAGCATTTTTTTAAGCACTTAAAAGGATAAAAAATTGGCTTAATTATAATTGAGATCATTTATTTATTGAGTTTTTTATTTGATAGCATAAAAATTTGGCAAGTACAAATAATAATAAAAATAAATAACAAAAAAATCAAAAGGTTCAAAAATTAACATAAAATACTAGTCTTTTTCAAAGGAATCAGAAACTAGTATAACAAAAAATTAAAAAGTACCTTTTTTTGAAATTCATTTAAGTATTTATATATAAAACAAACTTTGTCAGTAAAAGAAACCGTATTTTTGCATCATTATATGCAAGTGTTGCAGACTAGCCTTTTATGTTCTCCACATACAGGTGTTTGACATTTGACACATACAATTTTCCACATTCTTGGAATTTTCGAAGGACAAAATCCACAATATCTTTTCTTTTTAGGAACAGATGGTTCTTCACTATTGTTCAATTCATTTTGGGGTGTATTGTAAACCAAACTTTGAATGTTGTCAGGCAATGATTTCGACAAAGTGGGAGTTTCAAGCCTTATTTGCATCCAAGGTGTTGTTTGAGACGAGGAAAGTTTCTTCATGTATTCTCTATGACTTAAAGGCATTTGATTAGCAGAAATTATGTTGTGCGAATAAATCACATATGAGTTTATAAACGTCATGTTCAGCATTTCATAAAATATTGCCATTGGCCATCTGCAGGTTTTCCTTGAACATGACATCAGGGAGCACATTTGGTCGTATGTGTCGACTCCGCCTTTTGTTTAGTTGTAATATAAAATTACGTCTGGCTTTCCTGTTTTATCATCAATGCTGCCTTTTTCATTACAGGAAGAAAGCAAATATACCATTTTAGATGGCTTATGTTTATACGACAACAATGTTAAAGGACCATCGTAACAAAACGTGGTAGTTCCAACTCGACATGCTCGCGAATTTTTTACTTCCTCTGGAATTTTCCGTTTGTTGGATCTTATTGTTCCCATGCCATGTTAGAAACAATTGAAATAAAATGTCCTTTTATTACCTATAACTATTACAGAAAATAATAAAACAATTAAGCAAAATATTACGCAAAAGATATCAATACGTCTCCGAGACGTATGATTTGTAATTTCTGAGATATAAAATCAACTTACTGCACGAACGCAACCGCCACTAGCAAGCTACTGATAACGACTGAGAATACTGAGCGTAACAACTTTCTCTCATGACAAACGATTGAGAAGAGTACAAAATGAAAAAGATGTACGTCTGTGAGACGTACCTTATCTATCAAGGGATATAGTCCATTCAATTTATTGATGAAAAAACTTTTTGTAATGAAAAATGGACGATGTATAGTCCACTAAAATTTTTGCACGAAAAATGGACGATGTATAGTTCATTATTTTTTTTTTTGCACGAAAAATGGACAATGTATAGTCCATTTAATTTTTTGCATGAAAAATGGACGACGTATATTCCATTTAATTTATTGATGAAAAAACTTTTTGCAATGAAAAATGGACGATGTATAGTCCACTAAAATTTATGCATGAAAAATGGACGATGTATAGTCCATTAAAATTTTTCCAAAAAAAGCTTTTTGCATTGAAAATGGAGGATGTATAGTCCATTTAATTTTTTTCATAAAAAATGGACAATGTATAGTCCATTTAATTTATTGATGAAAAAACTTTTTGCAACGAAAAATGGATGCATGAAAAATGGACGATGTACAGTCCATTTAATTTTTTGCATTGAAAATGGAGGATGTATAGTCCATTTAATTTTTTCCATAAAAAATGGAAATGAATAAAAAAACTTTTTGCATTGAAAATGGAGGATGTATAGTCCATTCAATTCTTTGCATGAAAAATTGACGATGTATAGTCCATTAAATTTTTTGCGCGAAAAATGGACAATGTATATATAGTCCATTAAATTTTTTGATGAAAAAACTTTTTGCATTGAAAATGGAGGATGTATAGTCCATTTAATTTTTTGCATAAAAATAGACGATGTATAGTCCATTCAATTTGTTGATGAAAAAACTGTTTGCAATGAAAAATTGACGATGTATAATAATCCACTAAAATTTTTCCACGAAAAATGGACGATGTATAGTCCATTTAATTTTTTGCATGAAAAATGGACAATGTATAGTCCATTTAATTTTTTGCATAAAAATGGACGATGTATAGTCCATTCAATTTGTTGATGAAAAAACTGTTTGCAATGAAAAATTGACGATGTATAATAGTCCACTAAAATTTTTGCACGAAAAATGGACGATGTATAGTCCATTTAATTTCTTGCATGAAAAATGGACAATGTATAGTCCATTTAATTTATTGATGAAAAAACTTTTTGCAATGAAAAATGAACAATGTATAGTCCATTAAATTTTTTCCATAAAAAGCTTTTTGCATTGATGAATAAACTTTTTGCAATGAAAAATGGACGATGTATAGTCCATTAAATTTTTTCCATAAAAAGCTTTTTGCATTGAAAATGGAGGATGTATAGTCCATTTAATTTTTTTCATAAAAAATGGACGATGTATAGTCTATTCAATTTTTTTCACGAAAAAAGTTTTTGCGTTAAAAATGGAGGATATATAGTCTATTTAATTTTTTGCATGAAAAATAAACAATGTATAGTCCATTAAATTTTTTGATGAAAAAACTTTTTGCATTGAAAATGGACGATGTATAGTCCATTATTTTTTTTGCACGAAAAATGGACAATGTATAGTCCATTTAATTTTTTGCATGAAAAATGGACGATGTATAGTCCATTTAATTTATTGATGAAAAAACTTTTTGCAACGAAAAATGGATGCATGAAAAATGGACGATGTACAGTCCATTTAATTTTTTGCATGAAAAAACTTTTTGCATTGAAAATGGAGGATGTATAGTCCATGAAAAATAGACAATGTATAGTCCATTAAATTTTTTGATGAAAAAGCTTTTTGCATTGAAAATGGAGGATGTATAGTCCATTTAATTTTTTCCATAAAAAATGGACGGTGTATAGTCCATTTAATTTTTTGCACGAAAAATGGACAATGTATAGTCCATGTAAATTTTTGCAAGAAAAAACTTTTTGCAATGAAAATAGACTATGTATAGTCCATTAAATTTTTTCCATAAAAAGCTTTTTGCATTGAAAATGAACAATGTATAGTCCATTTAATTTTTTACACGAAAAATGGAGGATGTATAGTCCATTAAAATTATTGCATGAAAAATGGACGATGTATAGTTAATTTAATTTTTTGCATGAAAAAACTTTTTGTATGAAAAATGGACGATGTATAGTCCATTAAATTTTTTGCATAAAAAATGGAAAATGTACACTTCATTTAATTTTTTGCATGAAAAATGACGATGTATAGTCCATTGAATTTTTTGCACGAAAAATGGACAATGTATAGTCCATGTAATTTTTTGCATGAAAAAACTTTTTGTAATGAAAATAGACGATATATAGTCCATTAAAATTTATGCATGAAAAATTTACGATGTGTAGTCCACTAAATTTTTTTTACGAAAAATAGAAAATGTATACTTCATTTATTTTTTGCATGAAAAATTAAGATATATAGCCCATTAAATTTTTTGCACGAAAAATGGACAATTTATAGTCTATTTAATTTTTCCCATGAAAAATGGACGATGTATAGTCCATTCAATTTATTGATGAAAAAACTTTTTGCAATAAAAAATGGTCGATGTATAGTCCACTAAATTTTTTGCACGAAAAATGGACGATGTATAGTATATTTAACTTTTTGCATGAAAAATGGACGATGTATAGTCAATTTAATTTTTTGCATGAAAAACTGACGATGTATAGTCCATTTAATTTTTTCAAGAAATATGGACGATGTATAGTCCATTCAATTTTTTGCATGAAGAATGGACAATGTATAGTCCATTAAATTTTTTGATGAAAAAACTTTTTGCATTGAAAATGGAGGATGTATAGTCCATTAAATTTTTTCCATGAACAATGGACGATGTTTCAATTTATTGATGAAAAAACTTTTTGCAATGAAAATGGACGATGTATAGTCTATTAAAATTTATGCATGAAAAATGGACGATGTATAGTCCATTTAAGTTTTTGCATGAAAAAACTTTTTTCAATGAAAATATACGATGTATAGTCCAGTAAAATTTATTCATGCAAAATGGACGATGTATAGCCCATTTAATTTTTTGCATGAAAAAACTTTTTGTATTAAAAATAGACAATGTATAGTCCATTAAAATTTATGCATGAAAAATGGAGGATGTATAGTCTATTTAATTTTTTGCATGAAAAATGGACGATGTATAGCCCATTAAATTTTTTGATGAAAAAAGTTTTTGCATTAAAAATGGAGGATGTATAGTCTATTTAATTTTTTGCATGAAAAATAAACAATGTATAGTCCATTAAATTTTTTGATGAAAAAAGTTTTTGCATTGAAAATGGAGGATGTATAGTCCATGAAAAATAGATAATGTATAGTCCATTAAATTTTTTGATGAAAAAACTTTTTGCATTGAAAATGGAGGATGTATAGTCCATTTTTGCATTGAAAATGGAGGATGTATAGTCCATTCAATTTTTTGCATGAAAAATTGACGATGTATAGTCCATTCAATTTTTTGCGCGAAAAATGGACAATGTATATATAGTCCATTAAATTTTTTGATGAAAAAACTTTTTGCATTGAAAATGGAGGATGTATAGTCCATTTAATTTTTTGCATGAAAAATGGACGATGTATAGTCCATTCAATTTGTTGATGAAAAAACTTTTTGCAATGAAAAATGGACGATGTATAATAGTCCACTAAAATTTTTGCACGAAAAATGGACGATGTATAGTCCATTTAATTTTTTGCATGAAAAATGGACGATGTATAGTCCATTTAATTTATTGATGAAAAAACTTTTTGCAATGAAAAATGGACGATGTATAGTCCATTAAAATTTATGCATGAAAAATTTACGATGTATAGTCCACTAAATTTTTTTTCACGAAAAATGGAAAATGTATACTTCATTTATTTTTTCCATGAAAAATTAAGATATATAGCCCATTAAATTTTTTGCACGAAAAATGGACAATTTATGGTCTATTTAATTTTTTGCATGAAAAATGGACGATGTATAGTCAATTTAATTTTTTGCATGAAAAACTGACGATGTATAGTCCATTTAATTTTTTCAAGAAATATGGACGATGTATAGTCCATTTAATTTTTTGCACGAAGAATGGACAATGTATAGTCCATTAAATTTTTTGATGAAAAAACTTTTTGCATTGAAAATGGAGGATGTATAGTCCATTAAATTTTTTCCATGGACGATGTTTCAATTTATTGATGAAAAAACTTTTTGCAATGAAAATTGACGATGTATAGTCCAGTAAAATTTATGGATGAAAAATGGACGATGTATAGCCCATTTAATTTTTTGCATGAAAAAACTTTTTGTATAAAAATAGACGATGTATAGTCCATTAAAATTTATGCATGAAAAATGGACGATGTATAATCCATTTAATTTTTAGCATGAAAAGACTTTTTTCAATGAAAATGGACGATGTATAGTCCAGTAAAATTTATTCATGCAAAATGGACGATGTATAGCCCATTTAATTTTTTGCATGAAAAAAATTTTGTATGAAAAATAGGCGATGTATACTCCTTTAAATTTTTTATGAAAAAACTTTTTGTATGAAAAATGGTCGATGTATAGTCCACTAAATTTTTTGGACTATAGATAGTCCATTTAATTTTTTCCATGAAAAATGGACGATTATAGTCCATTTAATTTTTTGCATGAAAAAACTTTTTTCAATGAAAATGGACGATGTATAGTCCACTAAAATTTATTCATGCAAAATAAACGATGTATAGCCCATTTAATTTTTTCCATGAAAAAACTTTTTGTATGAAAAATAGACCATGTATAGTCCAATAAATTTTTTTTATGAAAAAACTTTTTGTATGAAAACTGGTCGATGCATAGTCCACTAAATTTTTTGGACTATAGATAGTCCATTTCATTTTTTCCATGAAAAATGGACGATGTATAGTCCATTAAATTTTTTTCACGAAAAATGGACAATGTATAGCCCATTAAATTTTTTGATGAAAAAAGTTTTTGCATTAAAAATGGAGGATGTATAGTCTATTTAAATTTTTGCATAAAAAATAAACAATGTATAGTCCATTAAATTTTTTGATGAAAAAACTTTTTGCATTGAAAATGGACGATGTATGGTCCATTATTTTTTTGCATGAAAAATGGACGATGTATAGTCCATTTAATTTATTGCATTAAAAATGGACGATGTATAGTCCACTAAAATTTTTGCACGAAAAATGGACGATGTATAGTCCATTATTTTTTGGCATGAAAAATGGACGATGTATAGTCCATTTAATTTATTGCATTAAAAATGGACGATGTATAGTCCATTTAATTTTTTGCACGAAAAATGGACAATGTATAGTCCATGTAATTTTTTGCATGAAAAAACTTTTTGCAATGAAAATACACGATGTATATATAGTTCATTAAAATTTATGCATGAAAAATGGACGATGTATAGTTAATTTAATTTTTTGCATGAAAAAACTTTTTGTATGAAAAATGGACGATGTACACTTCATTTAATTTTTTGCATGAAAAATGACGATGTAGTCCATTGAATTTTTTGCTTGAAAAATGACGATGTATAGTCCATTGAATTTTTTGAACGAAAAATGGACAATGTATAGTCCATGTAATTTTTTGCATGAAAAAACTTTTTGCAATGAAAATACACGATGTATATATAGTTCATTAAAATTTATGCATGAAAAATTTACGATGTATAGTCCACTAAATTTTTATCACGAAAAATGGAAAATGTATACTTTATTTAATTTTTTGCATGAAAAATGAAGATATATAGTCCATTAAATTTTTTGCACGAAAAATGGACAATGTATAGTCTATTTAATTTTTTCCATGAAAAATGGACGATATATAGTCCATTCAAATTATTGATGAAAAAACTTTTTGCAATGAAAAATGGACGATGTATAGTCCACTAAAATTTTTCCACGAAAAATGGACGATGTATAGTCCATTATTTTTTTTGCACGAAAAATGGACAATGTATAGTCCATTTAATTTTTTGCATTTCCATTTAATTTATTGATGAAAAAACTTTTTGCAATGAAAAATGGACGATGTATAGTCCACTAAAATTTATGCAAGAAAAATGGACGATTTATAGTCCATTAAATTTTTTCCATAAAAAGCTTTTTGCATTGAAAATGGAGGATGTATAGTCCATTTAATTTTTTCCATAAAAAATGGACGATGTATAGTCCATTAAATTTTTTTCACGAAAAATGGACAATGTATAGCCCATTAAATTTTTTAATGAAAAAAGTTTTTGCATTAAAAATGGAGGATGAATAGTCTATTTAAATTTTTGCATGAAAAATAAACAATGTATAGTCCATTAAATTTTTTGATGAAAAAACTTTTTGCATTGAAAATGGACGATGTATAGTCCATTAATTTTTTGCACGAAAAATGGACAATGTATAGTCCATTTAAATTTTTGCATGAAAAATGGACAATGTATAGTCCATTTAATTTTTTGCATTAAAAATGGACGATGTATAGCCCATTAAATTTTTTGATGAAAAAAGTTTTTGCATTGAAAATGGAGGATGTATAGTCCATGAAAAATAGGTAATGTATAGTCCATTAAATTTTTTGATGAAAAAACTTTTTGCATTGAAAATGGAGGATGTATAGTCCATTTAATTCTTTGCATGAAAAATGGAGAATGTATAGTCCATTAAATTTTTTGATAAAAAAAACTTTTTGCATTGAAAATGGAGGATGTATAGTCCATTCAATTTTTTGCATGAAAAATTGACGATGTATAGTCCATTCAATTTTTTGCGCGAAAAATGGACAATGTATATATAGTCCATTAAATTTTTTGATGAAAAAACTTTTTGCATTGAAAATGGAGGATGTATAGTCCATTTAATTTTTTGCATGAAAAATGGACGATGTATAGTCCATTCAATTTGTTGATGAAAAAACTTTTTGCAATGAAAAATGGACGATGTATAATAGTCCACTAAAATTTATGCATGAAAAATTTACGATGTACTAAATTTTTTTTCACGAAAAATGGAAAATGTATACTTCATTTATTTTTTGCATGAAAAATTAAGATATATAGCCCATTAAATTTTTTGCACGAAAAATGCACAATTTATAGTCTATTTAATTTTTTGCATGAAAAATGGACGATGTATAGTCAATTTAATTTTTTGCATGAAAAACTGACGATGTATAGTCCATTTAATTTTTTCAAGAAATATGGACGATGTATAGTCCATTCAATTTTTTGCACGAAGAATGGACAATGTATAGTCCATTAAATTATTTGATGAAAAAACTTTTTGCATTGAAAATGGAGAATGTATAGTCCATTAAGTTTTTTCCATGAACAATGGACGATGTTTCAATTTATTGATGAAAAAACTTTTTGCAATGAAAATGAACGATGTATAGCCCAGTAAAATTTATGCATGAAAAATGGACGATGTATAGCCCATTTAATTTTTTGCATGAAAAAACTTTTTGTATAAAAATAGACGATGTATAGTCCATTAAAATTTATGCATGAAAAATGGACGATGTATAGTCCATTAAATTTTTTTATGAAAAAACTTTTTGTATGAAAACTGGTCGATGTATAGTCCATTAAATTTTATGCATGAAAAATGGACGATGTATAATCCATTTAAATTTTAGCATGAAAAGACTTTTTGCAATGAAAATGGACGATGTATAGTCCATTTAATTTTTTCCATGAAAAATGGACGACGTATAGCCCATTTAATTTTTTCCATGAAAAAACTTTTTGTATGAAAAATAGACCATGTATAGTCCAATAAATTTTTTTTTTGAAAAAACTTTTTGTATGAAAACTGGTCGATGCATAGTCCACTAAATTTTTTGGACTATAGATAGTCCATTTCATTTTTTCCATGAAAAATGGACGATGTATAGTCCATTAAATTTTTTGAACGACAAATGGACAACGTGTAGTCCATTAAATTTTTGAAAAAACTTTTTGCATTGAAAATGGACGATGTATAGTCTATTTAATTTTTTTCACGAAAAATGGACAATGTATAGTCCATTAAATTTTTTGATGAAAAAACTTTTTGCATTGAAAATGGACGATGTTTAGTCCATTATTTTTTTGCACGAAAAATGGACAATGTATAGTCCATTTAATTTTTTGCATGAAAACTGGACGATGTATAGTCCATTGAATTTTTTGCATGAAAAATGGACAATGTATAGTCCATTTAATTTTTTGCATGAAAAATGGACGATGTATAGTCTATTTAATTTTTTGCATGAAAAATGGACGATGTATAGTCCATTTAATTTATTGATGAAAAAACTTTTTGCAATGAAAAATGGACGATGTTTCAATTTATTGATGAAAAAACTTTTTGCAATGAAAATGGACGATGTATAGTCCACTAAAATTTATGCTAGAAAAATGGATGATGTATAGTTAATTTAATTTTTTGCATGAAAAAACTTTTTGTATGAAAAATGGACGATGTATAGTCCATTAAATTTTTTTCACGAAAAATGGACAATGTATAGCCCATTAAATTTTTTGATGAAAAAAGTTTTTGCATTAAAAATGGAGGATGTATAGTCTATTTAAATTTTTGCATGAAAAATAAACAATGTATAGTCCATTAAATTTTTTGATGAAAAAACTTTTTGCATTGAAAATGGACGATGTATAGTCCATTAATTTTTTGCACGAAAAATGGACAATGTATAGTCCATTTAAATTTTTGCATGAAATATGGACAATGTATAGTCCATTTAATTTTTTGCATTAAAAATGGACGATGTATAGTCCACTAAAATTTTTCAACGAAAAATGGACGATGTACAGTCCATTATTTTTTTTGCACGAAAAATGGACAATGTATAGTCCATTTATTTTTTTGCATGAAAAATGGACGATGTATAGTCCATTAAAATTTATGCATGAAAAATGGACGATGTATAGTTAATTTAATTTTTTGCATGAAAAAACTTTTTGTATGAAAAATGGACGATGTATAGTCCATTAAAATTTATGCATGAAAAATGGACGATGTATAGTTAATTTAATTTTTTGCATGAAAAAACTTTTTGTATGAAAAATGGACGATGTATAGTCCATTAAATTTTTTGCACGAAAAATGGAAAATGTACACTTCATTTAATTTTTTGCATGAAAAATGACGATGTATAGTCCATTGAATTTTTTGCATGAAAAATGACGATGTATAGTCCATTGAATTTTTTGCACGAAAAATGGACAATGTATAGTCCATGTAATTTATTGATGAAAAAACTTTTTGCAACGAAAAATGGACGATGTATAGTCCATTAAATTTTATGCATGAAAAATGGACAATGTATAGTCCATTTAATTTTTTGCATTAAAAATGGACGATGTATAGTCCATTTAATTTTTTGCACGAAAAATGGACAATGTATAGTCCATTTAATTTTTTGCATGAAAAATGGACGATGTATAGTCCATTAAAATTTATGCATGAAAAATGGAAAATGTACACTTCATTTAATTTTTTGCATGAAAAATGACGATGTATAGTCCTTTGAATTTTTTGCATGAAAAATGACGATGTATAGTCCATTGAATTTTTTGCATGAAAAATGACGATGTATAGTCCATTGAATTTTTTGCGCGAAAAATGGACAATGTATAGTCCATGTAATTTTTTGCATGAAAAATGACGATGTATAGTCCATTGAATTTTTTGCGCGAAAAATGGACAATGTATAGTCCATGTAATTTTTTGCATAAAAAAACTTTTTGCAATGAAAATAGACGATGTATATATAGTCCATTAAAATTTATGCATGAAAAATTTACGATGTATAGTCCACTAAATTTTTATCACGAAAAATGGAAAATGTATACTTCATTTAATTTTTTCCATGAAAAATGAAGATATATAGTCCATTAAAATTTTTGCACGAAAAATGGACAATGTATATTCTATTTAATTTTTTCCATGAAAAATGGACGATATATAGTCCATTAAATTTATTGATGAAAAAACTTTTTGCAATGAAAAATGGACGATGTATAGTCCAGTAAATTTTTTGCACGAAAAATGGACGATGTATAGTATATTTAACTTTTTGCATGAAAAATGGACGATGTATAGTCAATGTAATTTTTTGCATGAAAAACTGACGATGTATAGTCCATTGAATTTTTTGCATGAAAAATGGAAAATGTACACTTCATTTAATTTTTTGCATGAAAAATGACGATGTATAGTCCATTAAAATTTATGCATGAAAAATTTACGATGTATAGTCCACTAAATTTTTATCACGAAAAATGGAAAATGTATACTTCATTTAATTTTTTGCATGAAAAATGAAGATATATAGTCCATTAAATTTTTTGCACGAAAAATGGACAATGTATAGTCTATTTAATTTTTTCCATGAAAAATGGACGATGTATAGTCCATTAAATTTTTTTCACGAAAAATGGACGATGTATAGCCCATTAAATTTTTTGATGAAAAAAGTTTTTGCATTAAAAATGGAGGATGTATAGTCTATTTAAATTTTTGCATGAAAAATAAACAATGTATAGTCCATTAAATTTTTTGATGAAAAAACTTTTTGCATTGAAAATGGACGATGTATAATCCATTGTTTTTTTGCACGAAAAATGGACGATGTATAGTCCATTAAAATTTATGCATGAAAAATGGACGATGTATAGTTAATTTAATTTTTTGCATGAAAAAACTTTTTGTATGAAAAATGGACGATGTATAGTCCATTAAATTTTTTGCACGAAAAATGGAAAATGTACACTTCATTTAATTTTTTGCATGAAAAATGACGATGTATAGTCCATTGAATTTTTTGCATGAAAAATGACGATGTATAGTCCATTGAATTTTTTGCACGAAAAATGGACAATGTATAGTCCATGTAATTTATTGATGAAAAAACTTTTTGCAACGAAAAATGGACGATGTATAGTCCATTAAATTTTATGCATGAAAAATGGACAATGTATAGTCCATTTAATTTTTTGCATTAAAAATGGACGATGTATAGTCCATTTAATTTTTTGCACGAAAAATGGACAATGTATAGTCCATTTAATTTTTTGCATGAAAAATGGACGATGTATAGTCCATTAAAATTTATGCATGAAAAATGGAAAATGTACACTTCATTTAATTTTTTGCATGAAAAATGACGATGTATAGTCCTTTGAATTTTTTGCATGAAAAATGACGATGTATAGTCCATTGAATTTTTTGCATGAAAAATGACGATGTATAGTCCATTGAATTTTTTGCGCGAAAAATGGACAATGTATAGTCCATGTAATTTTTTGCATGAAAAATGACGATGTATAGTCCATTGAATTTTTTGCGCGAAAAATGGACAATGTATAGTCCATGTAATTTTTTGCATAAAAAAACTTTTTGCAATGAAAATAGACGATGTATATATAGTCCATTAAAATTTATGCATGAAAAATTTACGATGTATAGTCCACTAAATTTTTATCACGAAAAATGGAAAATGTATACTTCATTTAATTTTTTCCATGAAAAATGAAGATATATAGTCCATTAAAATTTTTGCACGAAAAATGGACAATGTATATTCTATTTAATTTTTTCCATGAAAAATGGACGATATATAGTCCATTAAATTTATTGATGAAAAAACTTTTTGCAATGAAAAATGGACGATGTATAGTCCAGTAAATTTTTTGCACGAAAAATGGACGATGTATAGTATATTTAACTTTTTGCATGAAAAATGGACGATGTATAGTCAATGTAATTTTTTGCATGAAAAACTGACGATGTATAGTCCATTGAATTTTTTGCATGAAAAATGGAAAATGTACACTTCATTTAATTTTTTGCATGAAAAATGACGATGTATAGTCCATTAAAATTTATGCATGAAAAATTTACGATGTATAGTCCACTAAATTTTTATCACGAAAAATGGAAAATGTATACTTCATTTAATTTTTTGCATGAAAAATGAAGATATATAGTCCATTAAATTTTTTGCACGAAAAATGGACAATGTATAGTCTATTTAATTTTTTCCATGAAAAATGGACGATGTATAGTCCATTAAATTTTTTTCACGAAAAATGGACGATGTATAGCCCATTAAATTTTTTGATGAAAAAAGTTTTTGCATTAAAAATGGAGGATGTATAGTCTATTTAAATTTTTGCATGAAAAATAAACAATGTATAGTCCATTAAATTTTTTGATGAAAAAACTTTTTGCATTGAAAATGGACGATGTATAATCCATTGTTTTTTTGCACGAAAAATGGACAATGTATAGTCCAATTAATTTTTTGCATGAAAAATGGACGATGTATAGTCCATTTAATTTATTGATGAAAAAACTTTTTGTATGAAAAATGGACGATGTATAGTCCATTAAATTTTTTGCACGAAAAATGGAAAATGTACACTTTATTTAATTTTTTGCATGAAAAATGACGATGTATAGTCCATTGAATTTTTTATATGAAAAATGGACGATGTATAGTCCATTAAATTTTTTGAACGACAAATGGACAAAGTGTAGTCCATTAAATTTTTGAAAAAACTTTTTGCATTGAAAATGGACGATGTATAGTCCATTAAATTTTTTGCACGAAAAATGGAAAATATACACTTCATTTAATTTTTTGCATGAAAAATGACGATGTATAGTCCATTGAATTTTTTGCACGAAAAATGGACAATGTATAGTCCATTTAATTTTTTGCATGAAAAATGGACGATGTATAGTCCATTTAATTTATTGATGAAAAAACTTTTTGCAATGAAAATGGACGATGTATAGTCCACTAAAATTTATGCAAGAAAAATGGACGATTTATAGTCCATTAAATTTTTTCCATAAAAAGCTTTTTGCATTGAAAATGGAGGATGTATAGTCCATTTAATTTTTTCCATAAAAAATGGATGATGTATAGTTCATTAAATTTTTTTCACGAAAAATGGACAATGTATAGCCCATTAAATTTTTTGATGAAAAAAGTTTTTGCACGAAAAATGGACAATGTATAGTCCATGTAATTTTTTGCATGAAAAAACTTTTTGCAATGAAAATAGACGATGTATATATAGTCCATTAAAATTTATGCATGAAAAATTTACGATGTATAGTCCACTAAATTTTTATCACGAAAAATGGAAAATGTATACTTCATTTAATTTTTTGCATGAAAAATGAAGATATATAGTCCATTAAATTTTTTGCACGAAAAATGGACAATGTATAGTCTATTTAATTTTTTCCACGAAAAATGGACGATGTATAGTATATTTAACTTTTTGCATGAAAAATGGACGATGTATAGTCAATGTAATTTTTTGCATGAAAAACTGACGATGTATAGTCCATTGAATTTTTTGCATGAAAAATGGAAAATGTACACTTCATTTAATTTTTTGCATGAAAAATGACGATGTATAGTCCATTAAAATTTATGCATGAAAAATTTACGATGTATAGTCCACTAAATTTTTATCACGAAAAATGGAAAATGTATACTTCATTTAATTTTTTGCATGAAAAATGAAGATATATAGTCCATTAAATTTTTTGCACGAAAAATGGACAATGTATAGTCTATTTAATTTTTTCCATGAAAAATGGACGATGTATAGTCCATTAAATTTTTTTCACGAAAAATGGACGATGTATAGCCCATTAAATTTTTTGATGAAAAAAGTTTTTGCATTAAAAATGGAGGATGTATAGTCTATTTAAATTTTTGCATGAAAAATAAACAATGTATAGTCCATTAAATTTTTTGATGAAAAAACTTTTTGCATTGAAAATGGACGATGTATAATCCATTGTTTTTTTGCACGAAAAATGGACAATGTATAGTCCAATTAATTTTTTGCATGAAAAATGGACGATGTATAGTCCATTTAATTTATTGATGAAAAAACTTTTTGTATGAAAAATGGACGATGTATAGTCCATTAAATTTTTTGCACGAAAAATGGAAAATGTACACTTTATTTAATTTTTTGCATGAAAAATGACGATGTATAGTCCATTGAATTTTTTATATGAAAAATGGACGATGTATAGTCCATTAAATTTTTTGAACGACAAATGGACAAAGTGTAGTCCATTAAATTTTTGAAAAAACTTTTTGCATTGAAAATGGACGATGTATAGTCCATTTAATTTTTTACATGAAAAATGAACGATGTATAGTCCATTTAATTTTTTGCATGAAAAATGGACGATGTATAGTCCATTTAATTTATTGATGAAAAAACTTTTTGCAACGAAAAATGCACGATGTATAGTCCATTAAATTTTATGCATGAAAAATGGACAATGTATAGTCCATGTAATTTTTTGCATAAAAAAACTTTTTGCAATGAAAATAGACGATGTATATATAGTCCATTAAAATTTATGCATGAAAAATTTACGATGTATAGTCCACTAAATTTTTATCACGAAAAATGGAAAATGTATACTTCATTTAATTTTTTCCATGAAAAATGAAGATATATAGTCCATTAAAATTTTTGCACGAAAAATGGACAATGTATAGTCTATTTAATTTTTTCCATGAAAAATGGACGATATATAGTCCATTAAATTTATTGATGAAAAAACTTTTTGCAATGAAAAATGGACGATGTATAGTCCAGTAAATTTTTTGCACGAAAAATGGACGATGTATAGTATATTTAACTTTTTGCATGAAAAATGGACGATGTATAGTCAATGTAATTTTTTGCATGAAAAACTGACGATGTATAGTCCATTGAATTTTTTGCATGAAAAATGGAAAATGTACACTTCATTTAATTTTTTGCATGAAAAATGACGATGTATAGTCCATTAAAATTTATGCATGAAAAATTTACGATGTATAGTCCACTAAATTTTTATCACGAAAAATGGAAAATGTATACTTCATTTAATTTTTTGCATGAAAAATGAAGATATATAGTCCATTAAATTTTTTGCACGAAAAATGGACAATGTATAGTCTATTTAATTTTTTCCATGAAAAATGGACGATGTATAGTCCATTAAATTTTTTTCACGAAAAATGGACGATGTATAGCCCATTAAATTTTTTGATGTAAAAAGTTTTTGCATTAAAAATGGAGGATGTATAGTCTATTTAAATTTTTGCATCAAAAATAAACAATGTATAGTCCATTAAATTTTTTGATGAAAAAACTTTTTGCATTGAAAATGGACGATGTATAATCCATTGTTTTTTTGCACGAAAAATGGGCAATGTATAGTCCAATTAATTTTTTGCATGAAAAATGGACGATGTATAGTCCATTTAATTTATTGATGAAAAAACTTTTTGCAACGAAAAATGCACGATGTATAGTCCATTAAATTTTATGCATGAAAAATGGACAATGTATAGTCCATTAAATTTTTTGCATGAAAAATGGACGATGTATAGTCCATTTAATTTTTTGCACGAAAAATGGACAATATATAGTCCATTTAATTTTTTGCATGATAAATGGACGATGTATAGTCCATTAAAATTTATGCATGAAAAATGTACGATGTATAGTTAATTTAATTTTTTACATGAAAAAACTTTTTGTATGAAAAATGGACGATGTATAGTCCATTAAATTTTTTGCACGAAAAATGGAAAATATACACTTCATTTAATTTTTTGCATGAAAAATGACGATGTATAGTCCATTGAATTTTTTGCACGAAAAATGGACAATGTATAGTCCATTTAATTTTTTGCATGAAAAATGGACGATGTATAGTCCATTTAATTTATTGATGAAAAAACTTTTTGCAATGAAAATGGACGATGTATAGTCCACTAAAATTTATGCAAGAAAAATGGACGATTTATAGTCCATTAAATTTTTTCCATAAAAAGCTTTTTGCATTGAAAATGGAGGATGTATAGTCCATTTAATTTTTTCCATAAAAAATGGACAATGTATAGTCCATGTAATTTTTTGCATGAAAAAACTTTTTGCAATGAAAATAGACGATGTATATATAGTCCATTAAAATTTATGCATGAAAAATTTACGATGTATAGTCCACTAAATTTTTATCACGAAAAATGGAAAATGTACACTTCATTTAATTTTTTCCATGAAAAATGAAGATATATAGTCTATTAAATTTTTTGCACGAAAAATGGACAATGTATAGTCTATTTAATTTTTTCCACGAAAAATGGACGATATATAGGGTGTTTTTTTTAGAGGTATAGAACTTCGAATTGAAATAAAACACAAGAAAATCGTTTTAATGTCCATCAATTTGGCTTTATTGGAAGGATAATTTTATGCCATTAACGTTTAAATATGATTTCGGGCATGTGGCCGCCGCGGCTGGCTCGAATAAAGCCAATTCTACAGGTCCAATTTTCAACCACTTTTTCGAGCATATGGGGCCGTATGTTGGCAATAACGCCACGAATGATGGCTTCCAAGTCCCCTAACGTTTCTGGTTTGTTGGCGTAGACGAGCGACTTCAGCGGATGCGTATTATCACATAGAGTAAGCGTAGTGCGAAAACGATGCATGGTTAACCGAATTAATTGCTCTGTCGACCATAAAATGGACGGAGCTTGCGGTAAACTTCGCGAACTGAACCATTATTTTCGAAATAAATTTGCACGATTTGCAAGCGTTGTTCTTTTGTCAACCTGTTCATGATGAAATGGCAAACCAAACTAAATATTAATCACTTGACAGCTGACAAAATGGCCGCCAGTTAAAAAAGTGATGCCAACTTAAAGTTCTATACCTCAATAAAAAACACCCTTTATAGTCCATTAAATTTATTGATGAAAAAACTTTTTGCAATGAAAAATGGACGATGTATAGTCCACTAAATTTTTTGCACGAAAAATGGACGATGTATAGTATATTTAACTTTTTGCATGAAAAATGGACGATGTATAGTCAATTTAATTTTTTGCATGAAAAACTGACAATGTATGCTCCATTTAATTTTTTTCAAGAAAAATGGACGATGTTTCAATTTATTGATGAAAAAACTTTTTGCAATGAAAATGGACGATGTATAGTCCATTAAAATTTATGCATGAAAAATGGACGATGTATAGCCCATTTAATCTTTTGCATGAAAAAACTTTTTCTATTAAAAATAGACGATGTATAGAACATTAAATTTTTTTATGAAAAAACTTTTTGTATAAAAACTGGTCGATGTATAGTCCACTAAAATTTTTGAACTATAGATAGTCCATTTAATTTTTTCCATGAAAAATGTACGATGTATAGTCCATTAAATTTTTTGCGCGAAAAATGGACAATGTATTGTCCATTAAATTTTTTGATGAAAAAAATTTTTGCATTGAAAATGGTATAGTCCATTTAATTTTTTACATGAAAAATGGACGATGTATAGTCCATTTAATTTTTTGCATGAAAAATTTACGATGTATAGTCCATTAAATTTTTTGCGCGAAAAATGGACAATGTATTGTCCATTAAATTTTTTGATGAAAAAACTTTTTGCATTGAAAATGGAGGATGTATAGTCCAGTAAAATTTTTGCATGAAAAACTGACGATGTATAGTCCATTTAATTTTTTTCAAGAAATATGGACGACGTATAGTCCATTCAATTTTTTGCACGAAGAATGGACGATGTATAGTCCATTTAATTTTTTGCATGAAAAATTTACGATGTATAGTCCATTAAATTTTTTGCGCGAAAAATGGACGATGTATAATCCATTTAATTTGTTACATGAAAAATGGACGATGTATAGTCCATTAAATTTTTTGAACGACAAATGGACAACGTGTAGTCCATTAAATTTTTGAAAAAACTTTTTGCATTGAAAATGGACGATGTATAGTCCATTTAATTTTTTACATGAAAAATGGACGATGTATAGTCCATTCAATTTACTGATGAAAAAACTTTTTGCAATGAAAAATGGACGATGTATAGTCCACTAAATTTTTTTTACGAAAAATGGACGATGTATAGTCAATTTAATTTTTTGCATGAAAAACTGACGATGTATAGTCCATTTAATTTTTTTCAAGAAATATGGACGATGTATAGTCCATTCAATTTTTTGCACGACGAATGGACAATGTATAGTCCATTAAATTTTTTGATGAAAAAACTTTTTGCATTGAAAATGGAGGATGTATAGTCCATTAAATTTTTTCCATGAAAAATGGACGATGTTTCAATTTATTGATGAAAAAACTTTTTGCGATGAAATTGGACGATGTATATCCATTAAAATTTATGCATGAAAAATGGACGATGTACAGGGTGGGCCAAAAGTTACCATGGGGCTTAAAAGTTTAATAACTTTTTCGTTTATTAATTTTTTTAAATTTTTTTTCTCAGATTATATAATATACAAAATGGAAAATTTTTTTACACTAAGTATGAAAAATAATGTCTCTTAAATGACCACCGTTTTCAGCTTCGCACTGATGGGCGATTATGATTATGAGTGATGAAGCTCATTTTCATTTGAATGGCTTTGTTAATAAGCAGAACTGTAGGTTCTGGGGTTCTGAAAATCCAAGAGCCATTCATAAACGCCAATTGCACCCCATTAGGTGTACAATATGGTGTGGGATCACATCTGAAAATATCATTGGGCCTTACTTCTTCGAGAATGAAGATGGAAGTGCTGTAACCGTAAATGGAGAGCGGTATCGGTTTATGATAGAAAATTTTTTACGTCTTGCTCTTGAAAACATACCTGGTATGTGGTTTCAGCAGGACGGAGCCACTGCCCGCACTGCCCGAGACACAATGGCACTTTTAAGTCAAATTTTTGAAGAGCGAATAATTTCCAGAAATTCGGAAATAATTTGGCCCAGCGCGATAGCCAGTTTTGACAGCACCCGACTATTTTCTTTGGGGTTATTTGAAGTAACGAGTGTATGTGAACAAGCCAGAGACAATCCTTGAACTCAAGGCAAACATTGTTGCAGAAATTTTGGAAGATATTATGGACAATGCTCTAAAACGAGCCCATCAGTGCGAAGCTGAAAACAGTGGTAATTTAAGAGACATTATTTTTCATACTTAGTGTAAAAAATTTTCCATTTTATATATTATATAATCTGAAAATAAAAAAAAATTAATAAACGAAAAAGTTATTAAACTTTTAAACCCCAAGGTAACTTTTGGCCCACCCTGTATAATCCATTTAATTTTTTGCATGAAAAAACTTTTTTCAATGAAAATGGACGATGTATAGTCCAGTAAAATTTATTCATGCAAAATGGACGATGTATAGTCCATTTAATTTTTTGCATGAAAAAACTTTTTTCAATGAAAATGGACGATGTATAGTTAGTCCAGTAAAATTTATTCATGCAAAATGGACGATGTATAGCCCATTTAATTTTTTGCATGAAAAAACTTTTTGTATGAAAAATAGACGATGTATATATAGTCCATTAAATTTTTTTTATGAAAAAACTTTTGGTATGAAAACTGGTCGATGTATAGTCCACTAAATTTTTTGGACTATAGATAGTCCATTTAATTTTTTCCATGAAAAATGGACGATGTATAGTCCATTAAATTTTTTGAACGACAAGTGGACAACGTGTAGTCCATTAAATTTTTGAAAACACTTTTTGCATTGAAAATGAACGATGTATAGTCCATTGAAATTTATGTATGAAAAATAGACGATTATAGTCCAATAAATTTTTTTTCGTGAAAAAAATTTTTTTATGAAAACTGGACGATGTATAGTCCACTAAATTTTTTGCGTGAAAAATGGACGATATATAGTACATTTAACTTTTTCCATAAAAAATGGACGATGCAGAGTCCATTTAATTTTTTGCATGAAAAATGGACGATGTATAGTTCATTCAATTTATTGATGAAAAAACTTTTTGCATTGAAAATGGAGGATGTATAGACCATTCAATTTTTTGCATGAAAAATTGACGATGTATAGTCCATTATTTTTTTTGCACGAAAAATGGACAATGTATAGTCCATTTAATTTTTTGCATGAAAAATGGACAATGTATAGTCCATTTATTTTTTGATGAAAAAACTTTTTGCAATGAAAAATGGACGATGTATAGTCTACTAAAATTTATGCATGAAAAATGGACGATGTATAGTCCATTAAATTTTTTCCATAAAACGCTTTTTGCATTGGAAATGGAGGATGTATAGTCCATTTAATTTTTTCCATAAAAAATGGACAATGTATAGTCCATTAAATTTTTTTCACGAAAATTGGACAATGTATAGTCCATTTAATTTTTTGCATGAAAAATGGACGATGTATAGTCCATTAAAATTTATGCATGAAAAATGGACGATGTATAGTCAATTTAATTTTTTGCATGAAAAACTGACGATGTATAGTCCATTTAACTTTTTTCAATTTTTTGCACGAAGAAACTTTTTGCATTGAAAATGGAGGATGTATAGTCCATTTAATTTTTTCCATAAAAAATGGACGATGTATAGTCCATTTAATTTTTTGCACGAAAAAAGGACAATGTATAGTCCATTTAATTTTTTCCATAAAAAATGGACGATGTATAGTCCACTCAATTTTTTGAACGACAAATGGACAACGTGTAGTCCATTAAACTTTTGAAAAAACTATTTGCATTGAAAATGGACGATGTATAGTCCATTTAATTTTTTGCATGAAAAATTGACGATGTATAGTCCATTAAATTTTTTGATGAAAAAAATTTTTGCATTGAAAATGGAGGATGTATAGTCTATTTAATTTTTTGCCTGAAAAATGGAGAATGTATAGTCCATTCAATTTATTGATGAAAAAACTTTTTGCAATGAAAAATGGACGATGTATAGTCCACTAAAATTTTTGCACGAAAAATGGACGATGTATAGTCCATTATTTTTTTTGCACGAAAAATGGACAATGTATAGTCCATTTAATTTTTTGCATGAAAAATGGACAATGTATAGTCCATTTATTTTTTGATGAAAAAACTTTTTGCAATGAAAAATGGACGATGTATAGTCTACTAAAAATTATGCATGAAAAATGGACGATGTATAGTCCATTAAATTTTTTCCATAAAACGCTTTTTGCATTGGAAATGGAGAATGTATAGTCCATTTAATTTTTTCCATAAAAAATGGACAATGTATAGTCCATTTAATTTTTTGCATGAAAAATGGACGATGTATAGTCCATTAAAATTTATGCATGAAAAATGGACGATGTATAGTCAATTTAATTTTTTCCATGAAAAACTGACGATGTATAGTCCATTTAACTTTTTTCAATTTTTTGCACGAAGAAACTTTTTGCATTGAAAATGGAGGATGTATAGTCCATTTAATTTTTTCCATAAAAAATGGACGATGTATAGTCCATTTAATTTTTTGCACGAAAAATGGACAATGTATAGTCCATTTAATTTTTTGCATGAAAAATGGACGATGTATAGTCCACTCAATTTTTTGAACGACAAATGGACAACGTGTAGTCCATTAAACTTTTGAAAAAACTATTTGCATTGAAAATGGACGATGTATAGTCCATTTAATTTTTTGCATGAAAAATTGACGATGTATAGTCCATTAAATTTTTTTATGAAAAAACTTTTTGCATTGAAAATGGAGGATGTATAGTCCATTTAATTTTTTCCATAAAAAATGGACGATGTATAGTCCATTTAATTTTTTGCACGAAAAATGGACAATGTATAGTCCATTTAATTTTTTTGCATGAAAAATGGACGATGTATAGTCCATTAAAATTTATGCATGAAAAATGGACGATGTATATTTAATTTAACTTTTTGCATGAAAAAACTTTTTGTATGAAAAATGGACGATGTATAGTCCACTAAATTTTTTGGACTATAGATAGTCCATTTAATTTTTTCCATGAAAAATGGACGATGTATAGTCCATTAAATTTTTTGAACGACAAATGGACAACGTGTAGTCCATTAAATTTTTGAAAAAACTATTTGCATTGAAAATGGACGATGTATAGTCCATTTAATTTTTTGCATGAAAAATTGACGATGTATAGTCTATTAATTTTTTTGCGCGAAAATTGGACAATGTATAGTCCATTAAATTTTTTGATGAAAAAACTTTTTGCATTGAAAATGGAGGATGTATAGTCCATTTAATTTTTTGCATGAAAAATGGAGAATGTATATATAGTCCATTCAATTTATTGATGAAAAAACTTTTTGCAATGAAAAATGGACGATGTATAGTCCACTAAAATTTTTGCACGAAAAATAGACGATGTATAGTCCATTATTTTTTTTGCACGAAAAATGGACAATGTATAGTCCATTTAATTTTTTGCATGAAAAATGGACGATGTATAGTCCATTTAATTTATTGATGAAAAAACTTTTTGCAATGAAAAATGGACGATGTATAGTCCACTAAAATTTATGCATGAAAAATGGACGATGTATAGTCCATTAAATTTTTTCCATAAAAAGCTTTTTGCATTGAAAATGGAGGATGTATAGTCCATTTAATTTTTTCCATAAAAAATGGACGATGTATAGTCCATTCAATTTTTTTCACGAAAAATGGACAATGTATAGTCCATGTAATTTTTTGCATGAAAAAACTTTTTGAATTGAAAATAGACGATCTATAGTCCATTAAAATTTATGCATGAAAAATTTACGATGTATAGTCCACTAAATTTTTTTCACGAAAAATGGAAAATGTATAGTCCATTAAATTTTTTGATGAAAAAACTTTTTGCATTGAAAATGGAGGATGTATAGTCCATTCAATTTTTTCCATGAAAAATGGACGATGTTTCAATTTATTGATGAAAAAACTTTTTGCAATGAAAATGGACGATGTATAGTCCATTTAATTTTTTGCATGAAAAAACTGTTTGCAATGAAAATGGACGATGTATAGTCCACTAAAATTTATGCATGAAAAATGGACAATGTATAGCCCATTAAATTTTTTGATGAAAAAAGTTTTTGCATTGAAAATGGAGGATGTATAGTCCATGAAAAATAGACAATGTATAGTCCATTAAATTTTTTGACGAAAAAACTTTTTGCATTGAAAATGGAGGATGTATAGTCCATTTAATTTTTTCCATAAAAAATGGACGATGTATAGTCCATTTAATTTTTTGCACGAAAAATGGACAATGTATAGTCCATTTAATTTTTTGCACGAAAAATGGACGATGTATAGTCCATTAAAATTTATGCATGAAAAATGGACGATGTATAGTCAATTTAATTTTTTGCATGCAAAACTGACGATGTATAGTCCATTTAATTTTTTTCAAGAAATATGGACGATGTATAGTCCATTCAATTTTTTGCACGAAGAATGGACAATGTATAGTCCATTAAATTTTTTGATGAAAAAACTTTTTGCATTGAAAATGGAGGATGTATAGTCCATTAAAATTTATGCATGAAAAATGGACGATGTATAGTTAATTTAATTTTTTGCATGAAAAAACTTTTTGTATGAAAAATGGACGATGTATAGTCCATTAAATTTTTTGCACGTAAAATGGAAAATGTACACCTCATTTAATTTTTTGCATGAAAAATGATGATGTATATATAGTCCATTGAATTTTTTGCGCGAAAAATGGACAATGTATAGTCCATGTAATTTTTTCCATGAAAAAACTTTTTGAATTGAAAATAGACGATGTATAGTCCATTAAAATTTATGCATGAAAAATTTACGATGTATAGTCCACTAAATTTTTTTCACGAAAAATGGAAAATGTGTAGTCCATTAAATTTTTTGATGAAAAAACTTTTTGCATTGAAAATGGAGGATGTATAGTCCATTCAATTTTTTCCATGAAAAATGGACGATGTTTCAATTTATTGATGAAAAAACTTTTTGCAATGAAAATGGACGATGTACAGTCTATTAAAATTTATGCATGAAAAATGGACGATGTATAGTCCATTTAATTTTTTGCATGAAAAAACTGTTTGCAATGAAAATGGACGATGTATAGTCCATTAAAATTTATGCATGAAAAATGGACGATGTATAGTCCATTTAATTTTTTGCATGAAAATACTTTTTTCAATGAAAATGGACGATGTATAGTCCAGTAAAATTTATTCATGCAAAATGGACGATGTATAGCCCATTTAATTTTTTGCATGAAAAAACTTTTTGTATTAAAAATAGACGATGTCTAGTCCATTAAATTTTTTTATGACAAAACTTTTTGTATGAAAACTGGTCGATGTATAGTCCATTAAAATTTATGCATGAAAAATGGACGATGTATAATCCATTTAATTTTTTGCATGAAAAAACTTGTTTCAATGAAAATGGACGATGTATGAAAGTTTTGCATGAAAAAACTTTTTGTATGAAAAATAGACGATGAAAAATAATTTTATTACATTAACTTTTTTAATATATTAACTCTTTTAAAATCGAGAAAATTATAATAAATAATTTTTAATTAATAAACCCTGATACACAAGGTACAATAAATTAAATTTATAATCCATTAAATTTTTTATGAAAAAACTTTTTGTATGAAAACTGGTCGATGTATAGTCCACTAAATTTTTTGGACTATGGATAGTCCATTTAATTTTTTCCTTGAAAAATGGACGATGTATAGTCCATTCAATTTTTTGAACTACAAATGGACAACGTGTAGTCCATTAAATTTTTGAAAAAACTTTTTGCATTGAAAATGGACGATGTATAGTCCATTTAATTTTTTACATGAAAAATGGACGATGTATAGTCCATTTAATTTTTTCCATAAAAAATTTACGATGTATAGTCCATTTAATTTTTTGCATGAAAAATGGACGATGTATATATAGTCCATTCAATTTATTGATGAAAAAACTTTTTGCAATGAAAAATGGACGATGTATAGTCCACTAAAATTTATGCACGAAAAATGGATGATGTATAGTCCATTATTTTTTTTGCACGAAAAATGGACAATGTATAGTCCATTTAATTTTTTGCATGAAAAATGGACGATGTATAGTCCATTTAATTTATTGATGAAAAAACTTTTTGCAATGAAAAATGGACGATGTATAGTCCACTAAAATTTATGCATGAAAAATTGACGATGTATAGTCCATTAAATTTTTTCCATAAAAAGCTTTTTGCATTGAAAATGGAGGATGTATAGTCCATTTAATTTTTTCCATAAAAATGGACGATGTATAGTCCATTAAATTTTTTTCACGAAAGGTATAGTCCATTTAATTTTTTGTATGAAAACTGGACGATGTATAGTCCATTTAATTTATTGATGAAAAAACTTTTTGCAACGAAAAATGGATAGTCCACTAAAATTTATGCATGAAAAATGGACGATGTACAGTCCATTTAATTTTTTGCATGAAAAAACTTTTTGCATTGAAAATGGAGGATGTATAGTCCATTCAATTTTTTTCACGAAAAATTGACAATGTATAAGTCCATTAAATTTTTTGATAAAAAAAGTTTTTGCATTGAAAATGGAGGATGTATAGTCCATGAAAAATAGACAATGTATAGTCCATTAAATTTTTTGATGAAAAAACTTTTTGCATTGAAAATGGAGGATGTATAGTCCATTTAATTTTTTGCACGAAAAATGGACAATGTTTAGTCCATTTAATTTTTTGCATCAAAAATGGACGATGTATAGTCCATTAAATTTTTTATGAAAAAACTTTTTGCATTGAAAATGGAGGATGTATAGTCCATTAAATTTTTTTATCAAAAAACTTTTTGTATGAAAACTGGTCGATGTATAGTCCATTAAAATTTATGCATGAAAAATGGACGATGTATAGTCCATTTAATTTTTTGCATGAAAAAACTTTTTTCAATGAAAATGGACGATGTCTAGTCCAGTAAAATTTATTCATGCAAAATGGACGATGTATAGCCCATTTAATTTTTTGCATGAAAAAACTTTTTGTATGAAAAATAGACGATGTATAGTCCATTAAATTTTTTATGAAAAAACTTTTTGTATGAAAACTGGTCGATGTATAGTCCACTAAATTTTTTGGACTATAGATAGTCCATTTAATTTTTTCCATGAAAAATGGACGATGTATAGTCCATTAAATTTTTTGAACGACAAATGGACAACGTGTAGTCCACTAAATTTTTAAAAAAACTTTTTTTGTTGCATTGAAAATGGACGATATATAGTCCATTTAAATTTTTGCATGAGAAATGGACGAAAAAACTTTTTGCAATGTAAATGAAATTAGAATTTTTCCATGAAAAATGGACGATGTATAGTCCATTAAATTTTTTGCACGAAAAAACTTTTTGTATTAAAAATAGACGATGTATAGTCCATTAAATTTTTTTATGAAAAAACTCTTTGTATGAAAACTGGTCGATGTATAGTCCATTTAATTTTTTACATGAAAAATGGACGATGTATAGTCCATTTAATTTTTTCCATGAAAAAACTTTTTGTATGAAAAATAGACGATGTATAGTCCATTAAATTTTTTTATGAAAAAACTTTTTGTATGAAAACTGGTCGATGTATAGTCCATTTAATTTTTTACATGAAAAATGGACGATGTATAGTCCATTCAATTTTTTGAACGACAAATGGACAAAGTGTAATCCATTAAATTTTTGAAAAAACTTTTTGCATTGAAAATGGACGATGATGTATAGTCCATTTAATTTTTTACATGAAAAATGGACGATGTATAGTCCATTTAATTTTTTGCATGAAAAATTTACGATGTATAGTCCATTAAATTTTTTGCGCGAAATATGGACAATGTATTGTCCAATCAATTTTTTGATGAAAAAACTTTTTGCATTGAAAATGGACGATGTATAGTCCATTTAATTTTTTCCATGAAAAAACTTTTTGTATGAAAACTGGACGATGTATTGTCCACTAAATTTTTCGCGTGAAAAATGGACAATGTATAGTCCATTAAATTTTTTGATGAAAAAACTTTTTGCATTGAAAATGGAGGATGGGATGCATAGTCCATTCAATTTTTTGCATGAAAAATGGACGATGTATAGTCCATTCAATTTATTGATGAAAAAACTTTTTGCAATGAAAATGGACGATATATAGTCCAATGAAATTTATGCATGAAAAATGGAAGATGTATAGTCCATTTAATTTTATGCATGAAAAAACTTTTTGCAATGAAAATGGACGATGTATAGTCCAGTAAAATTTTTGCATAAAAAATGGAAGATGTATAGTCCATTTAATTTTTTGCATTAAAAATGGACGATGTAAAGTCCATTCAATTTATTGATGAAAAAACTTTTTGCAATGAAAATAGACGATGTATAGTCCATTAAAATTTATGCATGAAAATTGGACGATGTATAGTCCATTTAATTTTTTGCAAGAAATATGGACGATCTATAGTCCATTCAATTTTTTGCATGAAAAATGGACGCTGTATAGTCCATTCAATTTATTGATGAAAAAACTTTTAGCAATGAAAAATGGACGATGTATAGTTAATTCACTTTATTGATGAAAAAACTTTTTGCAATGAAAATGGACGATATATAGTCCACCATTTAATATTTTGCATGAAAAATGGACGATGTATAGTCTATTATTTTTTTTGCACGAAAAATGGACGATGTGTAGTCCATTAAATTTTTTGATGAAAAATGGACGATGTATATATAGTCTAGTTAATTTTTTCCATGAAAAAACTTTTTGCATGAAAAATGGACGATGTATAGTCTATTTAATTTTTTTCATAAAAAACTGATGATGTATAGTCCAATATTTTTTTTCCACGAAAAATCGACGATATATAGTCCATTTAATTTTTTGCATGAATAAACTTTTTGTATGAAAAATGCACGATGTATAGACCACTAAAATTTTTTCACGAAAAATAGACAATGTATAGTCCATTTAATTTTTTCCATGAAAAATGGACGATGTATAGTCCATTCAATTTATTCATGAAAAAACTTTTTGCAATGAAAATTGACGATGTATAGTCCATTAAATTTTTTTCATGAAAAAACTTTTTGCATTGAAAATGGAATTTTTTAATTTTAATTTTTTTCATGAAAAACTGGACAATGTATAATCTATTTAATTTTTTTCATTTAATTTGTTTGCACAAAAAATGGAGAATGTATAGTCCAATTAATTTTTTCCATGAAAAACTGACGATGTATAGTCCAATAAATTTTTTGCACGAAAAATCGACGATATATAGTCCATTTATTTTTTTTATCAAAAAACTTTTTGTATGAAAACTGGTCGATGTATAGTCCATTAAAATTTATGCATGAAAAATGGACGATGTATAGTCCATTTAATTTTTTGCAAGAAAAAACTTTTTGTATGAAAAATGCACGATTATAGACCACTAAAATTTTTTCACGAAAAATAGACAATGTATAGTCCATTTAATTTTTTCATGAAAAAACTTTTTGCAATGAAAATTGACGATGTATAGTCCATTAAATTTTTTTCATGAAAAAACTTTTTGCATTGAAAATGGAATTTTTTAATTTTAATTTTTTTCATCAAAAACTGGACAATGTATAATCTATTTAATTTTTTTCATTTAATTTCTTTGCACAAAAAATGGAGGATGTATAGTCCAATTAATTTTTTCCATGAAAAACTGACGATGTATAGTCCATTTAATTTTTTGCATGAAAAATTGACGGTGTATAGTTCATTTAATGTTTTGCATGAAAAATGGACGATGTATAGTCCATTAAATTTTTTACATTTAATTTTTCCATTTAGTTTTTTCCATTTAAATATTTTAACATGAAAAATAGATAGAAATTTTTCTGATGAAAAATTTTTTTTTTATAAAAAATGGACGATGTATATATAGTCCATTAAATTTTTGGAACGACAAATGGACGATGTATAGTCCAATAAATTTTTTGCACGAAAAATGGACGATTTATAGTCTATTTAATTTTTTGCATGAAAAATGGGCGATATATTATAGTCCAGTTAATTTTTTGCATGAAAAATTTGAGATGTATAGTCCATTTAATTTTCTGCATGAATAATGGACGAAGTATAGTCCAGTTAATTGTTTGCATGAAATATTGACGATGCCTTGCCCATTTTATTTTTTGCATGAAAAATGGACGATGTATTTAATTTAATTTTTTGCATGAAAAATAGACGATTATAGTTCGTTAAATTTGTTTCATAAAACAAAAATTTGCACGCAAAATGGGAATTAAATAATCTATTAAATTTTTGTCTTAAAATTTTTTTTATAAAAAATGTTTTCCATAAAAAACGGACGATTATAGTCCATTTTATTTTTTTTAAAAAAAATTTTTTTTTGTGAAAAATGGGCGATGTATTGTTTATTTAATTTTTCGGCTAAAAAGTGAACGATGTATTATTATAGTGCATTAAATTTTTTGATGAAAAAATTTTTTTCATCATGAAAAATAGACAATTATAGTTCGTTAAATTTGTTTCATAAAAAAAATGCACGCAAAATGAGAAATAAATAATCTATTAAATTTTTTTCACAATAAAATTTTTCGCATGAAAAATTAACGATGTTAAGTCCATTTAATTTTTTTTGTATTAAAAAATTTTTTCCATGAAAAATGGACGATGTAGTCTATTTAATTTTTTCCATGAAAAATTTACGATGTCCATTTAATTATCGCATGAAAAATGGACGATGTATAGTCCATTTAATCTTTAAGCTATTGTATGGCTTTTATCGCGGGCTTTGAGCGCAGCGACCGAATCAAGAAATTCCGTAAAGAAAATAAAAACCTAAGACTAAGTTTGTTTCTGAAGTCTTTTGTTGTTTAATATTTGTATCGCCCGGTGTATGTTAACCTCTAAAGTATGCTATTGATTTCATTAATATACAGTATTGCCAGAATAGATTTTTACATGTAGGAAAACACAAAATTGTATACTTACGAGTAATCGTGGTTGACAAAAAATGATATACACAAACAGACAATTCGTAGGTTTTTAAACTATTGCATAGCTCTTATCGCGGGCTTTGAGCGCGGCGACCGAATCAAGAAATTCCGTAACGAAAATAAAACCTAACACCCCCATTCCGCCTATCATGTAGCTCGGTCGAGCGTTCGCTTAACGTCTATGTATATGGTACGACTGTACGAAGCTCGCAAGGATAGAGACGAGCTGCTAGGAAATCAGACGAATACGTAATTAGCTGTTTGTGAGAAAGTATATAGGTGTATAGGTATCTATCATATCTTCGTAAGTATACATTTAGGTATATATGTATACATAGGTGTACCTATATATATGCAGTTGCTGGCAAGGCGAATTAAGCCAGGTGACAGCAGGAGAAAACAAGAACTTGGCAGCACGAGAAAAAGTAATGCCTAAACAAATGAAGTTGTCAAAAATATAACTAGGAAACAGCTCTTTGACATTTTCAACTATAAAATAAGTAGGGAAAAATAGTCAGCTGTCATAACGCTACCAGCTGGTTTAATTCGCCTTGGTTGTTGGTGAATAGCTGTAAGCGTAAAATTTGTGTATAAAGTGTTTTAAATATGAATAAACAAAGTGCATTTATTAATAAGGAAAGTGATGAAAAAATAGTGAAAGAAAACAACCTAAATTTTTGATATTAAAATGAGTGATCTTAAAACAAACAACAAAAATATTTTAAACGATATTAACTTCTCATTTATTCAATAAAAGAAAAAAATTTCTTTTCTTATCGGTCACCACGCTCAAAAAGTGTAATTTTTTTTTGAATTAATATCAAAGAAAAAAAAATACTTCATAAATAAAAAATAAATAAATAATTATAATTGCATAAGTTGATAAAAAAATGCTACGCAATAGCTTTACCGCGGCAGTCCCCGAGTGCCATACGTGTTTTTTTTTTTTTTTTTTTTTTGTTTTTTTTTTTTTTTGATAAGAAATAAACGATGTGTAGTCCTCTAAATTTTTTCATAACAGAATTTTAATTTTTTTGATGAAAAAAATGGGCGATTATAGTCCACTAAATTTTTTTAGTGTAGTCCATTAAATTTTTTTTATGAAATTTTTTTCATTAACAATGAGCGATGTACAGTCCATTAAATTTTTTGCATGCAGAGTTGACGATGATGATGCATTAAATTTTTTGCATAAAAAATTTGTTTGCATTAAAAACGGGAGATGTATAGCCCGTTAAATTTTGTTCATAATAAATGTTTTCCAAGAAAAATTGATGATTTATAGTCCATTAAATTTTTTGAATCTTTTTTACATGCTTATATTTATTTATTGTATCTTAAAAAAAAATAACTAACAATACGTATTCAAGTCTTAGATCTAGATATAATAGTGTCAGGCATTAAATTAGTTGTAGTAATCAATAATACATAAATGTCGTATTAAGCACAAAAATATTTTCAAGCAGTTACATCTGGAGTGTTGAGTGTTAGACCTCTAGTGTCCCTCTTTTTTAAGCGGATGTGTCCAGTAAAATTCAAGATGTTACGAGCAAGGGGATTAGGATGTGACTCGAGTTTTGTTGAGTATTTGCCTGCGTATTTTTAATTTCTTCATATTTAAACCATGGAGCCGATGATATTAGCCTTAAAATCTTGTTTTGCCTTCGTTGGATTCTCTCTATACTGGAAGCTGAAGCAGTGCCCCATAGCTGAATTCCGTAGCACCATATAGGTTTCAAATCGACTTGTACAGGGTGGGCCAAAAGTTACCATGGGGTTTAAAAGTTTAATAACTTTTTCGTTTATTAATTTTTTTAAATTTTTTTTTCTCAGATTATATAATATACAAAATGGAAAATTTTTTTACACTAAGTATGAAAAATAATGTCTCTTAAATGACCACCGTTTTCAGCTTCGCACTGATGGGCGATTATGATTATGAGTGATGAAGCTCATTTTCATTTGAATGGCTTTGTTAATAAGCAGAACTGTAGGTTCTGGGGTTCTGAAAATCCAAGAGCCATTCATAAACGCCAATTGCACCCCATTAGGTGTACAATATGGTGTGGGATCACATCTGAAAATATCATTGGGCCTTACTTCTTCGAGAATGAAGATGGAAGTGCTGTAACCGTAAATGGAGAGCGGTATCGGTTTATGATAGAACCTTTTTTACGTCTTGCTCTTGAAAACATACCTGGTATGTGGTTTCAGCAGGACGGAGCCACTGCCCGCACTGCCCGAGACACAATGGCACTTTTAAGTCAAATTTTTGGAGAGCGAATAATTTCCAGAAATTCGGAAATAATTTGGCCCAGCGCGATCGCCAGTTTTGACAGCACCCGACTATTTTCTTTGGGGTTATTTGAAGTAGCGAGTGTATGTGAACAAGCCAGAGACAATCCTTGAACTCAAGGCAAACATTGTTGCAGAAATTTTGGAAGATATTATGGAAAATGCTCTAAAACGAGCCCATCAGTGCGAAGCTGAAAACAGTGGTAATTTAAGAGACATTATTTTTCATACTTAGTGTAAAAAATTTTCCATTTTATATATTATATAATCTGAGAAAAAAATAAAAAAAAAATTAATAAACGAAAAAGTTATTAAACTTTTAAACCCCAAGGTAACTTTTGGCCCACCCTGTATATTAAAAGTTTACAATCTAGACTGAGTGTTGAATTTCTACCAATCAGCCAATGTAACTGAGTTAATTTAAGTTTCATTTATGTTAGCTTTGAATCAGTGTGGAGTTTCCATGTAAGCCGTCGATAACAGTGAATATCAAGGTATTTCACATGTGTTGAGGAACAATTTAATTATTGATTCTAATGGGGGAACAAGTATCTTTTCCTTTCTTTGTTACCTGAGCACACTTCTTTCGTTTACTTTTATTCTCCATAAGTTTAGCCATAGTTCCAGCTGGGTAATATGTTCCTGAAGATATCGAGATGCCACGTGAGAGTTTTCGTGCATACTAAGGCAGGCTGTATCATCGGCAAATGTAGATGTGTGGATGTTAATGCTCACAGGCATATCACAAGTATAAGTCAAATACAAAACTGGCCCCAGTATGCTCCTCTGTGGCACACCTGATGATATAGATTCGGGCACACTCATGAAGTCTCTTTCAACAACCGTGAACTTCCGAGCATTAATGTAACTTTCTAATAGCTTCAGAAAATTTATTGGTAGATATGATTTCAATTTTAAAAGAAGGCCTTCATGCCACACTTTGTCAAATGCCTGAGAAACATCAATAAAGAGGGCAGAATAATACTTCTTTTCTTCAAATGTTCTTCTTATAAATTGAACCAATCTATGTGTTTTTTCAATGGTCCTATGCTGACTTCTAAAACCAAATTGATGGTCCGGGATGCACCCACTACCAATTATTGGGGCCAACTTTGTCATGAGCAGTTTTTCGAAAAGTTTTGACATTTTTGATAGTCGATTTATTGGCCTATATGATCCAGCCTTGGTAAGATCTTTGCCCGGCTTTGGAATCATTTTGACCTTGGCAAGCTTCCAGAGGTATGGATAATACTCTAGTCGTAGTACGGCATTAAAATAAATAGAAGTATTCTAATTGCAATACAAGCAAATTCATCAAAATACCTGGAGCTTTCTTCGGGTTGAATTCAGTAATCAGTTTTTGTACGTCACACATCTTAAACTTTAAGGGTCGAGGGGGTAGAGCAACTACACTCGGTAAATCGACCAAAAATTCAAAATCAAAAATTGACGAAGTATAGTCCATTTAATTTGTGGCATAAATAATGGATGATGTATAGTCCATTTAATTTCTCGCGTAATAAATTGACGATATATAGTATGTATAGTGAATTTTTCGCATGAAAAATGGAAAAAGCTCATGTAACACATGACATGCAATTCAAAACCGAACATTTGTTAGGAAAACTCGATGGAATTGCAATTCATTTCATATATTTACAACGATGATATATACAGCTTTTACTGACTTAACATCGAAAAAAGTATTTAACAGGAATAATTTGTATTAAATTTACAAATGCACGAAATAGTTAACATTTGTGTTCTTCAGTACTTAAAAAAAATAATAAAAACAACAAGAATCGTGACATAAAAGAAACACTTTTTTGAACATTAAAAGAACAATGGAAAAAAGGCACGTGTTTATAATTGTTCCCGATCTTTCAAAGTAATCGTACATATTGTGCAAAATATTGTTATTCAAAAATGGCTAAAAATAAATACTTTAAGCAAATAAAACAAAAAATAATGAATGATTATAATGAAGGTGAGTAAGTGACGTCAATTTAAAAAAAAATTAATTTTACCCATATACAAAGGTCGACCATAAAAACCAGCAAACGAGACGATCAGGGAATAATCCGATTAATAAAAAGGGATTTCGTTATATCAGCAAGGTGAATTGCACATCAACTACGACTGAAAGTTTCAATAAGATCAATAAAAAGAAGAGCTGTTGGAGGTAGATTAAAATCATATCGCACTGCAAGGAACCCATTAATTTCTGCCAACCTCAACACAATGGAAGACCGTACTCTTCTCTGATGATTCGAAGTTTAATTTAAAAAGTTCTAATAGATTTAAGCTTGCACACAGACCTACAGGACAGCGCATTAACCCTGGTTATACTAAAGGTACGGTAAAACATGGCCATAGAATCGGGTCAATTTATAGAGTAAGTGGTGTAATGGATCGCTTTGTGTAGAAGGATATCCGGGAAAATATGAGTGGAGGTATCAACACGACAACGATGCAAAACACAAAATTAAAAGTCTAAAAGAGTAAGCAATGAGATTGACGTTTTGAAATGGCCTGCGCAATCGTAATCTCATATAAAATCCATATGATATAGTAGATCGTAAAATAAACCACGATAATTGTAAAAATATAGATGCACTTTTCCAGAAAAAACAAATCGGATGGCATGTAATCGGCAATGAAATTTTATCAAATCTAATAACATCCACACCACGCAGATATAAGGAAGTTATTCGAAATAAGGGCTATGCAACAAAATAATAAAGAAATTTACATTCTTAATGAATTACTGGAAATGTGCTTTTTAAGCTTTTTATTAATGTTTGAAAAGAATTTCCGTTTATTTTCTTCTGTTTGAGTAAATTTAGTTTATTAGGTTTGTAAATAAATAAAATAATTTGAGATCTGTTCTCATTTCTTGTTACAGTATATTGTATTCACCACAAGTTCATGCATATGTTTTGTCGAACATGTATATGTATATATATATATATTTATTGCGATATACCACACTTTTCGCTACTTCGCTTCACACACAGGTCTAAACAAAGAAGCGAAAGAAATGGTATATTAAAAAGTCAGCCTCACGAAAATTCTTCCTCCCTCTTTCGTTCTTAAACGTTGTTACTCCTAGAATTTTATACACATTTGTATTATAAATGTTTAAAAAAATTAATACTCTATATATTAAAATACAATTTTTTTTTTTACTTTCATTGAAGTAATTTGGAATATGAAAAATTAACCACATATCTTTAAAAAAATATAGAAATTTTACTAAATTAATTGCATGTCAATTTTACCAATTAACTTAGACAAAAAGTGTAGTTATTAAATATATTTTATCTTCATCTGAAAGAAAATCTTATTTTTAATATTTTAGAAAGCTTGTGCAAATCCATAAGTTTTCTTGTACAAGTAGATAAATAAAATTAAGTTTTTAAAATTTACATTCATAAATAGTTACAAATCATATTTTAATTAATTAGTTAAAGTACTTTTATGTATAAAGCTAAAATAACAACTTTGTTATATGAGTATTTATCTGCTTAGTACTTCTATCTACTCAACTTAGTTGTGCGTAAGATTTTCTACAACTAAAGTCTGAGAATAAACTCAACATTTGTGCAATTTTGTACAAATTACTATTAAAGCTCTTAAGCGAAACACATGTGAAGGTGATAATAAGCGTGAAGAAAACAAAAAAATTAAATAAAAAAATAAAGGGAAAAATACAAGAATATAAATGACATGAAAAGCAGCGTTAGTGATGCAATTAAATGAAAGTGAGGCATGTGGCAGGGATTGTGTGTATGTATGTGTTGGTATGAGTCAGCGTATGTGTTTGTTTTTTTATATGTTTTTTGTTTTAAATATTTCTGCACATCAACATGTTTTGTTTGGTTTATTGTCTTGGTGATTTAAGCCAGTCTTACCTGCGTTATTATAGTGGGGTGGCTGTTGTAATTTTTGCAGCTGCTGCTGCTGCTGCTGCTGTTGCTGTTGATAATGATGTTGTGTTTGAAATTTCACATCATTACGATTGCCGTCATAGTTGTGAAATGTATTAAATTGCATTGTTGCTGCGTTGGCCTTGGTTACCTTTGTTGCCGTTGTTATTGAAGTTTTTGCCAGTGCTGCTGTTACTGCTGCTGCTGATGATGATGAATCCATTATGGCGCCGAATGTTGTTGTGGTTGCACATATAATATTATTGGCATTTCTTTTATCAACTGTATGTTAAAAAATAGGAAGCAGGGAAATTTTTTGTTGCTTTTTTTCACCACTTTTATTTACTTTTTTTTTTTTAATTCTTAAATTCTGTGATTGAGTGTGTGAGTTTGCTTGTAAGTTGGGGGAAATATGCATGAATATGTATGTGTGCATGTGTAAGTGGTCTAAACATCCCAACAAACATAAAATCAAACGTTTGAAATATTATGGAGATTTGAGCTTAATTTAATTTCATAATTTTAATTAGAAAAATCAGATTCAATAATTTATATTTATTTATATTGCAGAAACTCAAACAAAATTTCTAAAATATGTTCAATATATAAATTCTTAAAACAACATTTCTGGGTCAAACTTTGCTTAAATAATTTTTTTTTCCAGTAACATAATTTTCTTAAAGGTCCTTTAAACAAATCGAAAACAATACTTCTAACTTTTCCCAATCCAAATTGAACAGAAAAAGATTCTTTCGCTTACATTTTTAAAATGTCGTACTTGCAGTTTTCTTATGTAGTTTCTTGTCATACGATTAAGCAGATTAATGCAAACATTTATTTATTTCTAAAGTCATGGCTCAGTTTCGAAGTACCAGCCCACTGGTTATCACAATTTTCAGTTCAGTTATAAGACTCTTGGCCATGTTAGTAAGCGAATTATCCGCACCCGCACCAGGATTAAAAAATATGTAAGATAGATTCTCCAGATACCACCACTTAAAACATTGTTTAATTAAATTTATGTATCGATGTTATCTTTTGTCTAGTCATGATTATTAATTATTTTGATGCTACAAAAGGATGAAATGGGTACTAAAAATATTTTTCATGTGGGACAATCGGAAGAAATTTGATACTTACGAGATTTTTTCCTCAGTAGATTCTAGACTTGGATTGAGTTGACCATTTTTTAAATGGGTTTGATCATAGGTTTGTGTCAAAAACGAGCAACTGAAAGAGTTCTGTAGAAGACTAGATGCAGCTATGGTTTTTTGTTTCTAAATTGTATTAAATAATCAACCTTATTACTTAAAAAGGTGTTTGAATTAGCGATTATTGGAACTTAACTGCATATAAGAGCTTCAAGCGAAAGCCATCGAGTTTGTATGTATGTAAAGACTTTATGTCCTTATTGCTCTATGTCGCTTAGGATTGTCGAATATACTTCCGTTATCTGGTTTAAATATCTTAGTATTTAAATTACAATTTAAATCCTCTTTTTGCTTCTTCAAATATCAAAAATTTTAAATAAAAATCAAACAACTCTTGATAACTTTTTATTTACTTTACGTATGCATTGACTTCTTTTGTGCAGACATAATTGTTTTTGCTTATTTTCTAAGCCAAACACAATGATGCTACCGCAGAATCTTAAAACTGATACAAACATCGGCGATTGAGAAATCGATATTTTATGACCAAAAATCGTCAAATCGCACTTTGATTTTTTTTTAATTTTTTTGGGATACAAATCGGCAAAATGCTGATAAATTTGCCAGCAGTGATTGCGAATGATGTTGCAACTATGAACGAATTCCATAAAATTTTTAATTTCCTTAAGATTATTTTTTAACAAGCACAGTTTTTAATGGCGCTATGAAATAAGGTCAAGGAAATAACGCCTAAATAAGAAAATGAAATAAGGCCCAATAAACTTAAGCAGTTTTTAATTGGGCTTTATTTCATGTATTTTGGGCTTTATTTCATCTGGAGTGGGTTTGGGGTAATTTCATATTTTTTGGGCATTATTTCATCTTGAGTCTGGTATCATTGGGCTTTTTCTTATTGGGCTTTATTTCATTTATGTTGGGTGTTTTTTCATTAATTTTCTCTTAGGGCTTGTTTAATTTTTTTTTGGGGTTTTATTTCATTGGGCCTTATTTTATTTCTTATTTAGGCGTTATTTCCTTGGGCCTTATTTCATAGCGCCGATTTTAATTCGAAATTATGGAATTTTAGTATACTCGTACACACTATTTCATCTCTAATTTGTACACCCTTGAAAGCGCCAAATGATATTTAAGGCTAACGTGGGCATTTTAAATGTTGTAACATTAGGTGCAATATCGGAGTCAGTTGGCGCTGCATACATTGCTGATCAAAACTGCATTTCATTCCTTATTGATAAATAAAACATGAATATAATTATATATGTAGTTTAGTTTTGCTTAACAAATTCAACTTATACATATAATTTGTATGAAATCGAAGAAACTTGTTTGCTGGGCTAGCGAAAGTTTGTACGTGCATATCATAAGCTCATACATTTTAATTGGTTATTGTTTGTCCTTTTCTGTATCTTTTAGTACGCTTCCTCTTTTGTTTTAGTGTGTTTTCTGTGAAATGAATATGGTTACAATCAGATTAACATCTGTTTGTGACAATACAATTAAATCATATTTTTAATGAGTAGAAAGAGATGTTGATGAAAACGAATTTAATAGAAATGGATAAATAATTATTGTAAATTAAAAACTATATAAGACAGAAAGGAATTTTCTCTCAATTTAACAAGCCACTAAATAGTGTACGGAAATGTTTTCAGTATTAAATTTATATAAAAAATAGTTGTGGTTTTTTTTTTTAATTTTTATACAAAGTTGGGTTTGCCTTTTGTGTAATTTCCTTTCAAATATAATCGAGTTAAAAGCGAACAAAATCGAAAGTTTAAAATATGAACAAACTCAAAAATTAGCATACTTACTTAAGGCACTTACAGCAGATTTGAATTAAAATCTTTATGAAAATCTGTGATGTTTATTTGACATTTATCAAGATTTTTTATCTAAAACAAAAACCATTGGCTGAAATTTTTCCTAAACTACAACCAAACAACTGCAATGTAGCTAATTCTCAAACCTCTTAGTTGCATCACTAAGTTACACTTGATTTTAAGCAAATTTCGACAAAATCTAGTAACGAAGTAGATTTTGTTTTTATAGGAAATCGACTCTAAATATATTTACTAGATTTGTTTAGATGTAAAGATATTATAATTTATAAAAAAAATGTTTTTATAAAGGGTTTATATGCAATTTTTTTAAGTGCGCTTTCATCCCACCAGAGTATAGTATTTATTAGATTTCGAACAAAATCTAGTATATTTCCCATATGATTTTGTAGAAATATACTTGAAATCTAATCGAACTTTTTGTGGTTATGGTTTTCTTCAAAATTATACAAAAAATAAACCGATGTACAGGGTGTTTTTTAGAGGTATAGAACTTCGAATTGAAATAAAACACAAGAAAATCGTTTTAATGTCCATCAATTTGGCTTTATTGGAAGGATAATTTTATGCCATTAACGTTTAAATATGATTTCGGGCATGTGGCCGCCGCGGCTGGCTCCAATAAAGCCAATTCTACAGGTCCAATTTTCAACCACTTTTTCGAGCATATGGGGCCGTATGTTGGCAATAACGCCACGAATGTTGGCTTCCAAGTCCCCTAACGTTTCTGGTTTGTTGGCGTAGACGAGCGACTTCACATATCCCCAAAGAAAATAATCCAATGGTGTCAAATCACACGATCTTGGTGGCCAATTGACAGGTCCATTCCGCGAAATTATGCGCTCATCGAATGTTTCCTTCAATAAATCGATTGTGACGTGCGCTGTGTGGCATGTAGCGCCGTCTTGTTGGAACCACAACTCATCCACATTCATGCCATCCAATTCGGGAACAAAATAGTCGGTTATCATGGCTCTATACCGGTCTCCATTAACGGTAACTGACTCTCCAGCATTATTTCGGAAGAAGTATGGCCCAATGACTCCACCAGCCCATAGAGCACACCAAACAGTCAGTTTTTGTGGATGTAATGGCGTCTCAAGGGTCTCATGTGGATTCTCTTCACTCCAAATGCGGCAATTTTGCTTGTTGACGTAGCCATTCAACCAAAAATGAGCCTCATCACTGAACAAAATTTTGCGATGAAAATCAGCATCGAGATCAATCTCATTTTCGGCCCATACACCAAAATCACGACGCATTGCATGGTCTCGCGACTTTAATTCTTGCACAAGCTGGATCTTGTAAGGTCGCAAGCCAAGATCTTTGCGCAAAATCTTCCATAAAGTTGATGGACAAAGCTCCAATTGCTGTGCACGGTGGCGAATCGATTCATTCAGGTCCTCTTCAACACTTTGCTCTACAGCGGCAATTGTTTCTTCGGTGCGCACTGTTCGACGTCTCTGCGGATGAGTATTATCACATAGAGTAAACGTAGTGCGAAAACGATCCATGGTTAACCGAATTAATTGCTCTGTCGACCATAAAATGGACGGAGCTTGCGGTAAACTTCGCGAACTGAACCATTATTTTCGAAATAAATTTGCACGATTTGCAAGCGTTGTTCTTTTGTCAACCTGTTCATGATGAAATGGCAAACCAAACTAAATATTAATCACTTGACAGCTGACAAAATGGCCGCCAGTTAAAAAAGTGATGCCAACTTAAAGTTCTATACCTCAATAAAAAACACCCTTTACTTAAAAGGGTGTGTGAATTAGCTATATTGCGGTTCTTTGGTTGTACTGTAGGGAAAATTTCAATCAATGGTTTTTAGTTGAGATACGAAATTTTATTATGTGCAAACGGTATGGATTTATATAAAAAATAAAAAGCCACATTTTGAACATCGTATAAAGCAAAAAAAAAATAAAAAATTATGAATAATAAATACATATATTTCGTAAAATAATATATGTACAAGCCACTGTATATCCTGAGACTTTAAAAAGATTAAAAATTGATTCATATTCATATTTCCTCTACTTATCGATTATTCTCTTCAGATTTCCAAAAATTTATCTCACATTCTTAAATGCAGCATATGTGTGTATTAAAAGAAAAGCTGATGTATGATTGCAATTAATGTGGCCTGAATTCATTGACATAAACCTATTTAAGTACGCGTATGTATGCAAATGATTGTAAATGTATGTGAGTAAAGCTGTTTTCTTCCTCTTTAATGTGCTTTTTATCGAAAAAGTTGAGTTGCATTTTTAATATGTTTTTCAATTACACAACATGTTTTTCAAAAGATAAAAAATAAAAAATATTCCAGCAAGTGTTCAAAGAATTTTCCTGTTGCACAACTACGCTGATACTTTTTAATGAATTATTTTTTTTTGTAAATTTAACGAAATGATTCACAATAATAAAATACTTGTTTAAAATTGAAAAAGGAATTAATATTGTGGCAGTTGGTAAATGCTGTTTTTCTTAATATTAAAACAAAAATTAAGAAGAGAGGAAAATGATTAAGGCTTTTGGAAAAAAGTAAAAAATTATTGTGCATACTACAGAAAAAAAGTAAGTAAATTCACTGGCGTTTTAATTCAGTATAACTGGATGAGAAGAAGATTGACGGAAGACCTGTCAGTATTTTTTGTATACATAAGGAAGTATTGCTGCTTGAAATTTTAAAGGAGGCCATAGGCATTTATTCAGTATTTCATATTAGTTCGATTAGCATAAATTCAATATTGCATAATTGAAGCGTAGCCGCGAATAACATTGTAAAAGAAAATTTTTACAAAACCAGGGGCAAATTACGGCATTCGATACGACTCGTAATTTAAAAATATTTCCATATAAACTGTATTGAAATATTTTTAGTTTACGAGTCGTATCGAATGCCGTAATTTGCCCTCAGTTTTTTTTTCACAGATTACGGTTAACGTTACAATCTTGCGTTGTTCAAACATCAAACCATTTAAAATTATGCATTTGTAAGTAACTAACAAAATCAAGCAAACGAAATAGTCGAAAATAATTGATAAATGTAACAGAGATACAAAGAGAAAATTTAATGATAATTATCATTTTTTTTCGATAAGCTAAAAAAAATTAAACGAAAAAAACAAGCTTGCTTTAAAATACGTTTTCTGGCACTGATGAAAAATAATTATTTTACCGCTTAAAACGTTATTCGCGGCTAACCTTCAATTAATGGAAGAAAAAATTGTGCAAAGATAATATAAAAGATTAATACAGTTGGCGAAACCCTAAAAGTATGGGTTCTTTAAAGTGAGCCAAAAAAATTCTATATGTCTTTGACATATGTAAATGCGAAATCAAAAAAAAAATAAATTAGATAAGTTAGTTTAAGTTTTCACTCGTTTTTAAGGTTAAGTTGAATTTTAAGTTTTGTTATATTCAGAGATATAATGAATTTAGAATATGAAATTTTCCATGACATTTAATGCTTGAAATTTTTTCCATTTGCTAAAAATAGCGCTAGATCAGATAGTGACAAAAAAAATTAATCTCTGTAGCACTTTTAACAATTTTTTAATCTCACTTAGTTCTCCACGACTCCTATTTAGAAATAAAGAACGTTTAACAATGTTTATTCAGTCCAAAAAACAGTTGCTATGGCAAATATTTTTGCAACATACTTTAATCAAAAAGCGTTAGAGCATTAAAATATTTCATAGAAATGTTCCTCGTAAGGTTTTACAGAAGAAGTTGTGTGTATACATTCTGTAGTTAAAATACAATGCTCTCATATTTTCTGATATCGATGCGCCAAAATAATCCATAATGCAGTCGTAAAGCAGCTCTGGGCGAGTCAACATCAAGCGTCGTTGGCAATTATTTCTTAAGTGCAACCAGGCCACTGTTGTTTATTGGCCTTCGAGAGTTTTGCGTCTCACTCGCACTGGTTGACTGATCTGCCACGGATAACCGTATATTCTTGCGGTTCTTCTGTGGAATTTCTTTAACAACCACGTTGCTACTTCCTATGTGAAGGCATAGGTCGTATACAGTCAGTCACAAAACATTTTTAAATTACTGTTAATAACATCTTGGGCATATGGTCTAGTTACTCCGCCCATTTTTGTGCAACCATATTATGCAAATTTACTTTGTATAATATATATAAATAAATAAATAAATAAATAAAATCCATAATGTGTCCATTTCCTAATTTTGATGCAAAAAAATTCATATTTAAACTTTCGGGTCGTTATTGTTTTTTCTCAGTTTAATTAGGGGAAATAAACTCTAAAATTTTATAGTAGTTGGCAACGCCGTTTATGTGTATATATTATTATTTTTGTTTATGTTATAAACACAACTGGGACGACCGACGAATTTCGCCCAACAGGACAAACTAACTCATCGGTAAAAGTTCGTTGTGTAAATTCATCGTATAAAGCACAATAACGACGAAAAGATTGCAAAATGTTTTTCAAAGCAAACATAAACAACGTTTGACTTA